>CM057343.1:107834816-109084816 GCA_030015575.1 Agapanthus africanus | reverse complement strand
ACTGGAGAGCCGATGAGGTAGGGCCTGAACTTTTCTAAAGCAAATACAACAGCTAAGAATTCCTTCTCAGTTGTTGTATAATTGAGTTGGGCGTCGTTCAGGGTTCGGCTCGCATAATAGATTACGTGCGGCATCTTGTTGATGTGTTGTCCAACGACAGCACCAATGGCAAAGTCGGATGCATCGCACATAATCTCGAATGGGTGCGTCCAGTCAGGTGAAGAAAGAACGGGAGCAGAAGTGAGTGAGCTTTTCAATGACTCGAATGCAGTCACACAGCTCGAGTTGAAGTCGAATGGCGTATCCTTAGCCAGCAAAAGAGTCAAGGGCCTAGCAATCTTGCTAAAGTCCTTGATGAACCGTCTCTAGAAATCGGCATGGCCAAGGAAGGCTCGGATATCTCTGACGCAACGGGGAGGAGGTAGATTGGAAATGACCTCAATCTTTGCTTTGTCAACCTCTATGCCATTTTGCGAGATGATATGTCCTAAGACAATACCTTCGCGCACCATGAAGTGGCATTTCTCCCAATTCAAAGTGAGATTCTTGTCCTTACATCGGGTAAGGACAGCGTCAAGATGCAGCAAACACTCGTTGAAGGAATCGCCGAAGATGGAGAAATCATCCATGAAAATCTCCAGAAATTTTTCCACCATGTCTGAGAAGATTCCCATCATACACCGGTGGAAGGTAGCGGGAGCATTGCATAACCCAAAGGGCATGCGTCGATATGCAAACGTGCCGAAAGGACAAGTGAAAGTGGTCTTGTCCTGGTCTTTTTCGGCGATGGGAATTTGATTATAGCCGGAGTAGCCATCAAGAAAGCAGTAGTACTCGTGTCCGGCCAATCGTTCAAGCATCTGGTCAATGAAAGGTAGCGGAAAGTGGTCTTTCCGCGTTGCGGCGTTGAGTTTTCTGTAATCAATGCATACTCGCCACCCAGTTTGGGTGCGAGTAGGGATTAACTCGTTCGCCTCGTTGGTTATGACCGTGATGCCCGACTTCTTGGGGACAACGTGGATGGGGCTAACCCACTGGCTATCAGAGATAGGGTAAATGATACCACTATCTAGACATTTTACGATCTCCTTCTTCACAGCCTCTTTCATGACTGGATTGAGACGTCTTTGTGGATCCCGGGCTGGTTTGGCATCATCCATCAGATGAATGTGATGCTCAACGATCAGGGGACTAATCCCCTTGATGTCCGCCATGGACCAGCCAAAAGCTTGCCTGTTGCTGTGCAAGACCGCGAGAAGGGCTTTCTCTTGCTCTGGAGCTAGAGAAGCCGAAATGATGACAGGGAGGGTCTCGTTCTCACCTAAGTAAGCGTACTTAAGGTGAGACGGCAAAGGCTTGAGTTCGAGCGTTGGAGGTGAAATGATGGAAGGCAGGATTGGTGCAGAGGTCTCGAACTCAAAGGACTCCAGCAAAGGTTCGAAACGAGTGTAGGCGACCGAGTCGGATGGTTCAGGTAACTCATCCGGAAATTCGAAAGATTCAAACTCGGGTTATGCGCGGCAAAGATCGTTTGAAAATGTGAAATACTCGTAGTCGTTGTCGGGCGCAGAAACAGCAGCAGGTTCGAAGAGAAACGCACTAGTGGCGTCAAGATTATCGTGATCAAACAGAAACTCCTCGAATTCACACTCTTCTGGGGTGATCTCCTGGATCGAGCAGACGTCCAGTATATGAGCATTAGGTTCGGCGGGCTGATTCCCCAACCTAAAAATGTTGAGTTCAATCGTCATGTTTCCAAAAGAGAGGTTCATCGAACCATTGCGACAATTGATCACAGCATTTGAGGTTGCAAGAAATGGGCGACCGAGTATCACCGGAATCTGATTCCGGGGGTTAGCTACAGGCTGTGTGTCTAATACAATGAAGTCAACGGGGAATATGAAGTCCCCGACTTTGATTAACACATCCTCTAGCTCACCCCTAGGATGGGTGATCGATCGGTCGGCCATTTGGAGAGTGCAGTGCGTGGGTTTCAGCTCTCCGACGCCTAATTGCTCGTATACTGAATACGGAAGCAGGTTAACACTGGCACCAAGATCTAATAGTGCGCGGTTGATGTTCTTATCCCCAATGGTAATTGAAATCGTAGGACAGCCAGGGTCCTTCCGTTTTTGTGGTAAAGATTGGGTAAGAGCATCACTCACAGCACTAGCCAAGAAAACTTTCTTTGGTACCTGAGATTTTCTCTTTTTCGTGCACAAGTCCTTTAAGATTTTCGCGTAGGACGGGACTTGTTGGACAGCATCTAAAAGAGGAATGTTAATATTAACCTGCTTAAATAACTCCAGAATCTTCTCCATTTGAGGATTTTGTTTATTAGACCTCAACCGGTTTGGAAATGGAACATTTTGAAAATTGGTTGAGTCTAATGTTGGAGGAGGAGATTGTGGAGTTGGAACGGATCCCAGAATAGGTGTTTTCATGGAGTGAGAAGCGGGTCCATTCAAAGCAGAAGAAGAGGAAGGAGAGCCTTGTGAAGAACGGAGAATAGGCTCAGAAGACGAAGAAGCAGGAGAAGAAGAAGGAGGAGGAGAAGCAGCGGCCGGGGTGTCATCGTTGATCTGTGCGCCAATGTTGTTTTGCAGCATCCTTCCCGATCTCAATGTGGTCACGGCACTCACATTATGGTTCTGTTGTTCAAGAGCAACATGTACATTCTGTGGGTGACCGGGATTTGGGAGTGGTTGGGACGGGAGCTTCCCCTTTTCTCGCTCGCTTAAGGCCGCATTCAGCTGTGCAATCTGGGCCTCGATGGTTTTGATGCTTTGCCCATGAGCGGCAGTGTGTTGCACTAAGGACTGAATGGAAGACTGGATGTTGGCAGTGGATTGGGTCGATTGTTTAACGAACGCCTCCAGACTTCGTTCGAGCGAGGAAACCTTATCGTTGTTTGACGGAACAAAGTTGTTTGGTGGAAAAGAATTGTTGGGTGCAAAGTTGTTCGTCTGATTTTAGAAAGGTTGGGGTTGGAAGGGCTGCTGATATTGATGTTGAGTTTGTTGTTGCGCTTGTTGTTGTGGCGGAGGGGGCCTTTGGAAGTTGTTGCCTTGGAATTGATTCTGATTCTGATTCCAGGCGAAATTGGGATGGTTCTTCCAACCGGGATTGTAGGTGGAAGAGTATGGATCATTCCTCGGTCTTTGCTGAAATGCAGCATTGACCTGATCCTGTCCTTGCGAGGATGGATTGTAAGGACACTCTTCGGTCAAGTGAGAAGGATCGGAACAACAAGCGCAGATGGTACGAAGGGGAAGAATAGGGGCAGGAGCAAGAGAAGAAAATTTGCTCTCTATCGCTTCAAGCTTTCTTGTTATTGCAGCCATTTCAGCTTTCATCGCGATCGAGACATCGAGTTGGTGGATTCCTACCCTAGACTGACCGGTCGAAGTGGAGGTAGAAGAAGAAGTCGGTCTGGTGCTCTCCCATTGTAGTGTTTGCTCCGCAAGGTCGTCAAAGAACTGCCACGCTTCCTCGTCAGATTTCGATAGGAAATGGCCCTGACAGATGGTTTCCAACAACTGCTTCTTTGCTGGGTTCAGGCCCTCGTATAAGGTTTGGCAAAGCTGCCATTTCTCTATACCGTGGTGAGGACACTGAACAAGAAGGTCTTTGTACCGGTCAAACCACTTCCAGAAGGGTTCAGAAGGAAGCTGAGAGAATTGGTTGATTTCATTGCGAATCCTTGCGGTTTTATGATTCGGATAAAATTTCTTTAGAAACGCTTTTACAAACTCGTCCCAACTGGTTATGGAGTGGGAAGCGGTGCTATACAGCCATTTTTCAGCAAGATCGCATAAAGTGAACGGAATGACCCGTAGGCGTATAGCATCGTCCAACAGTTGGGTGGTTTTCATCATGGCACAGACGTTTTGAAATTTGTTGATGAAGATATAGGCATCTTCAGATTCAAGCCCATGAAATCGTGGAAGCATGTTGATGAAGTGGGGCTTAATTTCAAAATTATCCCCATTGGCCGGTGGAAGAGAAAGGCGGGTGGGGAGTGCAGAACGGGTGGGATAGAAACGATCCTGGAGCGCGATTCGCTGCGGTGCTACAACAGGCGGTGGTGGTGGAATATTGGTCTCCGTAGGAGGTGGAGCCAATCCAGGGGCGGTCAAAGAGATGTTCGGATTAAATCCTGACATCGCGGAAGAAGAGGTCGGTGAAAGTGAAGGAGAAGGCGAAGATGTATGAACAGAATTCCGGTCAACGTCGGAGTTGGCCGGTAAAGGTAGGGGTGAAAGAGGAGTGGATGGAGTATCGACGTCTGAGTAGATCGCGTAGTCGGTAGCGACTAACGTAACGCGGACTAGACGGGCGCTAGTGTCCCGAGTCCAAGCGGACATACACTAAACGAGTTTAGTATAGTCAAAGCGGAGAAGGTGAGGGTAAGAAAACGTCAATGGAGAAACGAAGGGTGGTGGGTAAAAAATGGATTTGGCGACAAAGGGCAAGTTTTTATAAAAGTTTTTGATTTTTTCCTTTTTTTTTTTAGAAAGAGCTTTACAGAAATATGTACGGACTTACGGCTTTAAGCAATCATAAACAAGATATGCACAATCACATCTAGATCTAGTGTCTCCTAGGTCTGCTAGACCTGCTCCAGAACTTAATTGTCGAAGCAAAACTGTGTCGAGAAACGGGCTTAAAAATACACTGATCACGAGGCCAGGTAAGTGCAGAGATAAGGGGAGGTTTTCCAACGCTTTCGCGAAGTTCCTTAATTAAATAACCCTTTCTCTTTTGGCGGTTGCGCCGTTAACACTTTCCTAGACACCCCGTAAACAATATACCGTTAAGCGAGGTTCTAAACACGGTTTAACTTCTCCTAATGAGCGCGAAGTCCTTAGGGCTGAAGTCTAGTATTTTTTAATTACAATGGACAATGCATATGCTTTTGTGATTTTTGGGGTCCTGGGAAGGGTGATGAAATCCCCACCCAATCTGAATTGGTTTCAAGCCCCTTAAGTCCGTATTAAAGAATGCAAAGTGGTAACAAATCAACAGCAAACAATTTTTATTTTTGGCGCGGCGCAAAGAATCCTGCACAAGAACAGTTTATTGGAAGGGGGAGAAGAGTTTGCGCAAAGAATGTTGCAGAAAACACAGTTTATTGGAGTCCAGAGGAGTGGGGAGAAGAAGAGAAACTTACAGAAAGAAGATGGTACCCTGACTCCACCAAGTGGCCGCGGTTCCGCGGCCTAAGCTTGCTTATGCCGCGGTTCCGCGGCGGTTCTGGGGAATTGGGGCTCTGAAATTTTGGTGTGGGCTGTTTTGGGTGTCCTCTGCTGTTTTTAAGACCCTGAATCTGGATTTGCTCACTGGAACTGCTCCAGAATCTTAAAGTAGACCGTTTGCTTCGTTTTGTCTGTCGCGGTGTAGCCGCGAAATGTGGGTCTATCTTCCCACGTCTTTGGCACTGATCTTGAACTCCGTATTATCCGACGTCTTGGCCACTGAACTCGAACTTCGTATTTTCCTGCACACTTGCACAAAAACTAATCAAAAATAACAAAATGGTTTTTTTACAATGTATATTTTTTTGTTTTGTTTTTCGGTTATATTCACAAGTTAACCCGAAATTACACAAGGAAATAAACTACCGTCTCCCCGGCAACGGTGTCATTTGATTGTTAGCGATTCTGCGTGTTCAAGTTTTAGTTAAATACCGCAATCAAGACGGTTTCGCACGTAGCTAGCCGGTTGAGTACGGGTCGTCCGCAGGGAGATAGGAATCTTTTTCTATGTTCTTTAACGAGTTAAGTCCAGTTTTTCAGATTTTGTTGTGATTAATTAAGTGGTAAAATGATATGTCAAGAGAGCTTGTTAGGGTTAGGATTAGGTTAGTTTGAGTTAGGAGTCTCCCACATCTTTCGTTGCCCCTCTTAATCTCGGTGTTACGGTAATCGGCAACAACGGGGATTAGCACGACTAGGAAGGAACTTGCGAGTATAAGCTAGGCTTTCCAACGCATAAGTTCTTCCTTTTGGTGCTTGTCCGTCCGTTCTTGGCTCTTAGCCATAACCTCCGGTTAATTCAACCACAACCGGTCTCACTACGGAATCACCGCTATCATGTAGGATAGGGTGCCGTAAGGAGCGGATTGTGGTTCAATTAACGGGAGTCGAATTAAGCTGTTGGACAAGGAAAGAGTGAGAGAGATTTCCTTCTCTCAAACTTCCCTTATCCTACCCTAACAAGTATGAAACTACTCACACATCATGATACGGAAAAATAAAACAAAACAAAAGAGAAAGATAGAAAGAAAGAGATTAGAAGGATAACAACTAGCTATTTGCGACCTCACCTTGGCGAGGATCAAGCGTAAGCATCATGGTTGTGTTAATGATAAAGGAAAAGAGAAGAGAAGAGAAAGAACAAGAAATAACAACAACTAGTTAACAAATGAAAATTACAACAATTATCAAGAGAATAAGACAAGCATAATAATAAAAGAGTCTTCTTTATTCATCATTCTTCACTCACAAAGCTCACTACAAGTTTTAATGGAGAAGAGATGAGAAGAGGAAGAAGAAACACAACTAAACCTAGAAAAGAAAATACAAGATTATGGACTCTTTCCTTCACAAAGTTCTGGGCTATTTATAGGCTCAAAAAATGAAAACCTAGGGCAACCACCAGAACACAACTGAAAAGACCAATCTACCCCTGAAATATGACCCTCTGACTCGCCAGTATGGCCGCGGATCCTCGGCCTAAGCCTCCTTATGCCGCGGATCCGCCGCACTCTGGTGGAGTCAGGGCATGGGGTTCTTGGTACTTCCCTGGTCTGCTGTCCCCTCTTGTCTGGTACATGTATTTTCTGAAAATACTTCCACATTTCTTCCAGAATTTCTGTTGAGGGAAAGGTGGACTTTGGACATGGATTTTCTTGAGCTCCGCGTAGATTTCTTGGTCTTGGTGTTGCCATAGTGCTTTGTGCATGAAGGTGACAATTGATTTTGTTGGAGGTAGTGCCCTCAGAGTCAATTATTGGATCACAGGCACGTGATTGCAATGATTGAGGGAGGACCTATCCCGGTACAACAGTCTTACTCGAGATGATAGTATGCTATCTGGTTTATCTTTATCATCGTGTACTGCTTTAGGTGACCTGACAGGTCGCTATTGCACGATGATAGAGCCCCTAGGATTCTTGCTTGACTGCCGGCAGTATGAGGGCGATCATATAAGTGAGAGCTGGAGTCTATTAGCACATCCTTAAAAGGTCCCTAGTCGTGGGAGATTCGAGACAGGGCATCGATTCTCCAGAGTAGACTAGTGTATACAGTCGAGACCCCGACGAGGGGCGGTGGCCGGTCTCATAAGCCACTGGTGTCAGTTGGTTCACCTAAGATGTATACAGGTGCTCATTGGGTTATGAGTACACCGGACAGGACTCGTTGGGAACCTGCTAGTTGGGATTATACTTGACGTCAGATAGCAGTTCCCTGGTGACATGTGTACAGGTTAGTTCATCGACCTGGGGATCGTCATTTGTCTTGTGTGAGTTCCCACTGTACTTTGATTACTACCCTACCACGGCTCAAAGGAGTCGTGCAAACAGGTTTTAGTTGGGTACAGTCCCGAGCCACATGGAGGCAGTGAGCGGATCTTCGGGGGTTCGTCTCTCCCGGTATTGGGGGTGAGGTCACGCTGTGTCTAGGAGAGCCATTACACAAAGTCCTTGGCCAAGGCAGGAGATTTACTGGTAGGTATTCCAGTAGTATCTCAGGGTGTTCTGGGCTACACTCCGACACGACTTGTACCGCTTTTGGGGGTCTGACTTTTACCAACCCCCTAGGCCCGACATGCGATGCTCATAGACGAACGGACCGGACTGTACGGATATTGTCACTGACAGGCTCAGTAGGGTGTCAGGATGAGTTCGCTCATCGACATCCCTTTTAGTCAAAAGCTGGTGGCCCGTCACGTATTGGCTTATACCTCTGACGTGCTAGTGGTTAAATCCACAGCCATAGTATTGACGAGTCTTTAGAGTCCACCACACATTTCAGTTACTCAGGCTTTCGGGCGAAACGCTGTAGAGGCCGTATGGAGATATGGCAGGGTCCGATCAGATACGTGCGGTATTGCACGGATCAGGATCGGACGGTTTGTACTAGAGGCCGTATGGAGATATGGCAGGGTCCGATCAGATACGTGCGGTATTGCACGGATCAGAATCGGACGGTTTGTACTAGAGGCCGTATAGTTATATGGCAGGGTTCGATCAGATTCGTGCGGTATTGCACGGATCAGGATCGGACGGACATTACTAGCCGGCTTTGGTTTAAGCCGGATCCTAGTTTAGTACAGTGTAGATTTTGTCTCTTTACATTTGTATCCGGACGGAATACAGATGCGGGTGTGTATGCACAGTATCGGGGTTTTCCTGTAATTTATTACGGGACCAGTTTTCTGGAGTTGCCAGTTTGCTTTCCATTCCGGCCGGTTTTCCTTTGTTCTTTCCCGGCCTGACTTTTCCGATGGAGGGGGTTATTTGCAATTGTGCAAATAACTTTTGAGGAGGGGGTTTCTTGCACTTGTATTCATTATGATAAGCATCTTTTGTTTTTTTCCTTTCATGATGGTGCTTTAATGAGATTTGAGTGGGTATGGTTTTGATGTAAGGAATAAGCATGGTTGATGTTTGTTTGTGGTCACCTCTTTTCTTCTCCTACCATCACCTCCCTTCATGCTTGATTTATCCCTCCACCATTCTTACATTTGATAAGGGCCGGCCACTTCTTTGAGTGAGAGAGAGAGTTTCATTTTGTGGTGTGGCAAATTTCATTCATCTCATTTTTGATACAAGGAAAAATGAAAGCACCATTTTTCATACCTTCATTCCTCCATCTTCAAAAGGCAACCAATACCCCAAAGTGAGACATGCACTCTACACTACATTCTATAGCACATCTTGGGCATGTCGACTTGCCAGCTTCATGCCCGAGTTACCTCGGTATTGAGGTGGGAGCCCATAAAAGATTTTGGCAATGTGGTGCCCGTTTCGACGAGGAGGTGACGGACGTAGTATCCGCGGGAGATCGGAGTGGAGATGAAGACCGAAGGACACGGATCGCTCGGTATATCTCTAACCCGTCTTGTAGTCAGCTAGACCTAGTTTAATGGCCCGATCCGGGGTTTAGTGCGCGGTGGTGCCGTTTTGCTAAGTTCGCAAAATTAAAGTTTATCACCGCTTCCGCATTTGGCCGTCGGTTTGACGGCCGGGGCGCCACCGTGCACTTACAGTGGTATCAGAGCCTCGCCATTAACTTAGTCTAGCTTTGTTTGATGTGTTTGCATTTCCAATCGACCAAAATTTCCAAAAACCGTATTTTTCCTTCACATCAGTTTCTGATGAAATTTTTTGAAGTCTAAAAATTTTTCAGGTTGTCTCAGAATGATGTGCAGGGAGTTCTAAGAACTCTGGGAAAATTCGAGACAATGATCCCTCAGCTTGAGCGCGGAACCGCGGCAAAACCCCCCTTGTTGCCGCGGTTCCGCCGCAGGTTGGTGGGATCAATGCTTCGAAATTCTCCAGTGGGCTTCTGGGCTGTAATTAGGGGTTTTAGAATATTAAGATTGGGCCCAGAATTTCTGTGAGTGCTACAGTTTTGCTTGGAGGCCCACTTGTTAAAATTTGATCGATCGGATATTTTAAACAGATTATTTCACAGTATTTACATTATATCTGCGACCGTGAATGTCACTTGATCGGTAAATCCTGTCTAACTGCTATAGCCCGGTTAGACGGATTTGCGAACGTGACTTTCACGTTGATGTTCTGTGATTTTGCTGTGATGTTGCGGATCGGTCGTGGGGGATAGCCTGGATGCAATGCTAGTACAGTTTCTGTTGTATTATGTACATTTGATATTGCGGGGCGAGCGTCCGACATGTGGACTGCCGTCACTGCCTGTTTGTATTATTCTTTTAGGGCACGACCTGGTTGCGGTCGTTGTACCCGTTGTATGTATATTTTACTTTCTGTACTAGGATTACCCCGCGGAGGGGTGCACGGATGGCCGGGTTCTAGAGGGCAACAAGCCCGCATCTCATGGCATTGGGACGAAGGGGGCTTCACTCTAGAATTGGCGGGCTATTCGTCGCACTCGTAGGGGGTACAGGTTGACCCAGGAGGGGTGCCCAAGTTACCGGATTCCGTGAAGTGCTGGGTGGTCCATTCACAGTGCTGAAGGGGGCTGCCTCGCTTCAGGTTTTGGCGGGTAACTTGCCGCGCCCGTAGGGGTCTAGGTTTTCATTGCACAGGCTATCCACACGACCAGGGGAACGTCGGGTTTCAGTAGTGGCTCTGTGAAACCCGGGGATCCCAGATATCTGTATTGTTCTGTGATGCTGTACATTTCTGTGATGTTGCATTTTATTCACGCCTTGAGCGAATATAATATATTGGTATATATATTAGTAGATGTTGTATATGTTTTTCATCCGCGCTAGTCCAGTCCCCGCTCTGCCGTTAGTTAGCTAACCTAACGGGTGATGACGGGACCCAGTGGCGAATGCGGATGGCATATACGTACGTCAGTATATTTTCGTTCTTTGTGGTGTGATCAATTGATGGGACTGCGTTGATTCGGATCAATGCAAGTTAAAACAAACCTATTCTGATGTTGTTGGAACACTTTTCAAAAAGCTGTTATTGCAAGGACGTTCACTTTTGTTTTGCATCGTGGTATTCATTTGGAATATCCTGCTCCTCAGTCGACGAGGCAAGGGCCGAGATCCCTTCACCGGGAGTGACCCCTTGGACAGAAGTTTGCGTCAGGACATTAACTTCACTATAGCCGATTACTTTTGCTTTGCATCGTGGTATTCATTTGGAATATCCTGCACCCCATTCTACGGGGAAAGAGCCGAGATCCCTTCACCGGGAGTGACCTCTTTAGTAAAGGTTTTCGTCACTATATTTTCTAAAAAGCTATCAGTTCCTTCAACGATATCAAGTTCATTACGTTAAAGGTTTTCGCCAGAAACCATTCGTAGCCCTCCGTCGTTTCATATGGGTAGTCAATAGTATTCAAGCTGTGTATGTTGGCCAAAGTCAAGGCACAGTGATTGGTAGCTATTGGGGTATTCATATGCAGCATAGATAGATGCGTTGGTTTGGGACAGTCGTACTACCATTTTGGCCAAAGTCAAGGGTATGTACGGGTGGGTTCAAATTAACCTGGAGAATGACGGGTAGAACTTGACATGTGACTTATGATATGTTGGCCAAAGTCAAGGTCATAAGAGCATGGGGTAAAAATCCACATCGGGAGTTTCAAAAGAACTGAAACTTGCCAGATATGCGCATACCTTCTGGAGTGTGACACCGTGAGCGGATTCCGTCACGTTATCATGCGATGATAGTTGGATCCCGATTCCCACTGATGAGTTGGTTTACTCCTCGGGTGACCCCGACTAATTCTTCTTTCAGGTTTGGAGGAGAATTTGAGGTACAGTGGGAGGTTTCCAGATTAGATAAATTGGTAACCATTCTGATCTTGGTTAGAGTGCACGCTGAGTGTTTCTTTTCTCTCTCTCTCTGGCAGCGACCATTGACCCGACCCTAAGACTATGACTCAGTGACCAAGTTGACCGAACCTTCTTTACACTGGCTTTTGGATTGTCAGAGTTGCAGACCTCATTGCCACTCCTACTTTTACCCTTTTCTCCAGGACACCCCGTATTACTACGAACGTCCACTTCCATTGGAGACAAAACCATCGTATGGTTAGATACGAACTCGAAGGAATTCGAGGATGGTTTCCGGTTCTAGAGAAAACGGATAGGATTATTCAGTTGTCTTTTCCCTTTTACCTTCTCTCAAGTTGTGAGTACTCCTTGGTTTAGGAGATAGTACACTTATTACGCAAATTGGATTGTCTTCTTCCAAACCTTAGGCTGGTGCTGACCGGTAGGGAATGAAGAAAACCAATTAGCCTAAACGGTGTGCAGAAGATATTAAGATTAAGACAAAGCAAGGGATTAGTAAGAGGGCAAAGTAAATTGCGACTGATATTCACGACCAAACAAAGTATTTCTTCGCCAATCCTAAATCACCTTTGTATCTCTCCAGGACACTCCGTATCACTACGAAGATCCACAGTTTATTGGATACTCCATCGTATGGTTATATACGAACTCGAAAGGAACTTGTTCCAGTTCGGGGATGGATTCTGGTCCAGGAGAAATAGGAATAAGGTTTATTCAGGTGTCTTTTATCCTCACCTTCTCTCGCATTGCGAGTGCTCCTAGGATTAGGACAGTACACCCATTATGCTTACTGGATAGTCTTCTTCCAAACCATAGGCTGGTGCCGAATGGTAGGGAAGGAAGAAAACCATTTGGCCTAAGGGGTGTGCAGAAGGTAATGACTAAAGACATATAAAGGGATTTGGAGAGGTGGCAAAGAATTATACGGTTATAGTTGTGAATCTGGATAATGGTAGAGGCATTACTAGGAATACCAGGATACCCCATCGAAACATTTCAATGTTTCAGTTCACTGTGTTCTGTTAAAAGAAAACTGATTTCCCGATTGGACACTTGCTCCAGGGTATGTATTTACCAGGTTTGATTCTCACATCTGTATGGTTTTACAGATGATGAGTGGGAGTAAGTTATTGGGAATTGGGTGATCATCCTCATTATATCTGGATTCGTTGTAATCGGTGATATTTGAGGAGATCACCTGGGCTGTTTGTCGGTCGGCAAATATTTGGTTTTGAATATCCGCTTTTATGCACCAATTTCAAATTGATATATCTGTACGTCTATTTTCATAGAGTGAGATATACCTTTTTATATTATGTCGATGACATTTACCTATATCAGTGGATGGTTAGGTAAGGAGCATTAAACAGCGGTGTAATTCTTCTTAACCATAAGTACAGTTTTCAACCTACGACACACAGTGAAAGAGTTGTTAGACTCGGCGGACTTATACAGAGTATTGTATGTTGTCCAGTGTCCATTAGGACAGAGAGGTTGGTCCTCATACTATATTCTGTTTACTTTTAACTTCTCTAGTTCTTAGACATGTGTTTCGTAGAAACACGAGGTCTAAGTTTTGAGGAGTTATAGGTATTTGAATAGAGTAGAGAACCAGGTGTAGCAAGTATCGGGATTCTTCAAAGTGATCGAAGATATAAATACTTGTGTATGGTATTCAGTTGATAGTAATGATAAAGAGAAATTGCTTCTCTTTCAGGTTACTCATAATTGGAAGCATTCCTAAGTTGAGTAACGCTGATCGGCCTCTCTCCATTTAGTTGACATGCACTGGAGACAGCTGCATGATTTGAATCCGGTTCAATTAAATCAGTGCCTCTGGTTCTATATTGGATATAGTACAGTTCATATCTTAACATTGTTAAGGTACGGGGAGTTTTCCGGCTTATGATTAAAACCAGACTCTGGATAACTCAAGGCACGTTTCTGTAATGGCTGTTTGTGGGTTGACCCAGGCTATGACGAGGGTTGACTTTCTACCATAAGAAAGATCAATAGTGATATTGTTCTTGACTCGCCACAGTTTTAATAAAAATGGATTTTTTCAAAAACAGTAGTGGGAGTATGGTAGAACAGGAAGTGATTCCAGAACCACAAACGATTACTGAAGATTTGATAAAGAACCTAAAGATTCAATCTGATTTGACATTCCATTGGCCACTCCGCAGATAAGGTGGGTAACTTCAGGCACCCGAGAGGTACTCCGGTAGCCTCAAGGACGGTGACAAGGAAGTTCTTGTTTACCCACACTTGCATTGTTGTTGTTCCAGACTGCGAGACCCGGCAGGAGGATGAGTATAGCGTCGTTCTAAACTAGCTTTAGAAGTGCACATCTATATGACTCTGCCAGAGGGTTTTCGTAGTCAGTGGGAGCAGCGGAAGCATTGGTGGACATCAGGCTTATGTCTATTTTTAGACTAAAGCAGATATAGCGGAGATAGATCATCTGTTTCTAATGTGACAGTCATAGGTTTGACGTCATCAGAATAGGGGATGGATCTGTTGAGAAGGTAGTAGGAAGTGATATTCCTATACTACGATCGGTCATACTTTGGTCGTCACACAGTGGTTTCTCCACAAAGGACTTGGACATTATATAAGACATACTGGTTACTAGATCTATAGTTTTAGATCTAGATTTGGGTAGTTTCCCAATCTGGGTACTTAGACAACATTCTAAGAGTATTTAGAATGGTCGACTCCTGGCATGGTAGTGTACCTGCAGGTAATGGAGTCACCCTCTCTAAAGGTGTCTTATAGGCTAAAGTAAAGAGGGATGTGCATGATTGGCAGATCACTTGCTTAGGCAATTGAGTCAATCATGAGATGTCAAGTACCACACAAGATGTTGTTCTTGCACTAGATGCAATAAGTTGATATTGATCCAATCCTGGAGAAACAGTCGGAAGCAGTTCTAGAACATAAGTGGATGTTCTAGGGATATGATAACGACAGCCTCATTTGGGAGACAGTTATCATTCCAGGCTTCCAAGGTGACATGGACGACAAGGAGGTTGTCAGAATTATAGTTTTTCCTTCTGACGAAGGGCAGTATTTTGGACAGGTGATCCAAGGCAATACTGAGGGAGGCTTGGCGCAGGATACTGATTAAGTTCAGTTGACGATACAGTCTAAGAAGTTTGGATTTGAAGTTCATTTATGAACCGGGTCCCATCAGACATCCAAACATTCTAAGACAGGTATTGCTCATTTCGGGAGATGGCTTTCTCCACGAACTTGAGATATAGAGAGACATAGAAAGTAACATCATGGCGGATCCACTCACTGAGGCTATTCCTTGAACGCAATAGTTTCACAAACAAGCTTTGTGAGACTGACCAGTAGAGGAGTTAGGTGTTCGGTATCACACGGGCTGTGAGTATGCGACATCGCAATAATTAGCCTTGAGTGCAAGTGGGAGATTGTTGGAGGTAGTGCCCTCAGAGTCAATTATTGGATCACAGGAACATGATTGCAATGATTGAGGGAGGACCTATCCCGGTACAACAGTCTTACTCGAGATGATAATATGCTATCTGGTTTATCTTTATCATCGTGTACTGCTTTAGGTGACCTGACAGGTCGCTATTGCACGATGATAGAGCCCCTAGGATTCTTGCTTGACTGCCGACAGTATGAGGGCGATCATATAAGTGAGAGCTGGAGTCTATTAGCACATCCTTAAAAGGTCCCTAGTCGTGGGAGATTCGAGACAGGGCATCGATTCTCCAGAGTAGACTAGTGTATACTGTCGAGACCCCGACGAGGGGCGGTGGCCGGTCTCACAAGCCACTGGTGTCAGTTGGTTCACCTAAGATGTATACAGGTGCTCATTGGGTTATGAGTACACCGGACAGGACTCGCTGGGAACCTGCTAGTTAGGATTATACTTGACGTCAGATAGCAGTTCCCTGGTGACATGTGTACAGGTTAGTTCATCGACCTGGGGATCGTTATTTGTCTCGTGTGAGTTCCCACTGTACTTTGATTACTACCCTACCACGGCTCAAAGGAGTCGTGCAAACAGGTTTTAGTTGGGTACAGTCCCGAGCCACATGGAGGCAGTGAGCGGATCTTCGGGGGTTCGTCTCTCCCGGTATTGGGGGTGAGGTCACGCTGTGTCTAGGAGAGCCATTACACAAAGTCCTTGGCCAAGGCAGAAGATTTACTGGTAGGTATTCCAGTAGTATCTCAGGGTGTTCTGGGCTATACTCCGACACGACTTGTACCGCTTTTGGGGGTCTGACTTTTACCAACACCCTAGGCCCGACATGCGATGCTCATAGACGAACGGACCGGACTGTACGGATATTGTCACTGACAGGCTCAGTAGGGTGTCAGGATGAGTTCGCTCATCGACGTCCCTTTTAGTCAAAAGCTGGTGGCCCGTCACGTATTGGCTTATACCTCTGACGTGCTAGTGGTTAAATCCACAGCCATAGTATTGACGAGTCTTTAGAGTCCACCACACATTTCAGTTACTCAGGCTTTCGGGCGAAACGCTGTAGAGGCCGTATGGAGATATGGCAGGGTCCGATCAGATACGTGCGGTATTGCACGGATCAGGATCGGACGGTTTGTACTAGAGGCCGTATGGAGATATGGCAGGGTCCGATCAGATACGTGCGGTATTGCACGGATCATGATCGGACGGTTTGTACTAGAGGCCGTATAGTTATATGGCAGGGTTCGATCAGATTCGTGCGGTATTGCACGGATCAGGATCGGACGGACATTACTAGCCGGCTTTGGTTTAAGCCGGATCCTAGTTTAGTACAGTGTAGATTTTGTCTCTTTACATTTGTATCCGGACGGAATACAGATGCGGGTGTGTATGCACAGTATCGGGGTTTTCCTGTAATTTATTACGGGACCAGTTTTCTGGAGTTGCCAGTTTGCTTTCCGTTCCGGCCGGTTTTCCTTTGTTCTTTCCCGGCCTGACTTTTCCGATGGAGGGGGTTATTTGCAATTGTGCAAATAACTTTTGAGGAGGGGGTTTCTTGCACTTGTATTCATTATGATAAGCATCTTTTGTTTTTTTCCTTTCATGATGGTGCTTTAATGAGATTTGAGTGGGTATGGTTTTGATGTAAGGAATAAGCATGGTTGATGTTTGTTTGTGGTCACCTCTTTTCTTCTCCTACCATCACCTCCCTTCATGCTTGATTTATCCCTCCACCATTCTCACATTTGATAAGGGCCGGCCACTTCTTTGAGTGAGAGAGAGTTTCATTTTGTGGTGTGGCAAATTTCATTCATCTCATTTTTGATACAAGGAAAAATGAAAGCACCATTTTTCATACCTTCATTCCTCCATCTTCAAAAGGCAACCAATACCCCAAAGTGAGACATGCACTCTACACTACATTCTATAGCACATCTTGGGCATGTCGACTTGCCAGCTTCATGCCCGAGTTGCCTCGGTATTGAGGTGGGAGCCCGTAAAAGATTTTGGCAATGTGGTGCCCGTTTCGACGAGGAGGTGACGGACGTAGTATCCGCGGGAGATCGGAGTGGAGATGAAGACCGAAGGACACGGATCGCTCGGTATATCTCTAACCCGTCTTGTAGTCAGCTAGACCTAGTTTAATGGCCCGATCCGGGGTTTAGTGCGCGGTGGTGCCGTTTTGCTAAGTTCGCAAAATTAAAGTTTATCACCGCTTCCGCATTTGGCCGTCGGTTTGACGGCCGGGGCGCCACCGTGCACTTACAGATTTGTCATTTTGTCTCCTAAACTGGTGTGTGGCAACAGACGGATAAAGAGCGGAGACCCGTGTTTTATCTGTGGTTGGCAGGAACTCGGATTTTGTCGTATTTTTCCATGGATTTCACCGTTTAGAGCCGAGAACCTGTATCCTGCAATTGACTAGCAAACACGGCTCAAGAGTACCTACCGATATGCAATGTGATAAAAATTGGGCGGTATAAAAATGCAAAAATCTGATATGAACATCAACACATACCAGGACCGGTTCTTTGTACTTCATTACATTCATTGTTGATCTCTCAAGATTCGGACATATGTTCCTGTTGAAACAGAAGTCTAAAACTTTTGAGAAATTCAAAGAATATAAGTCAGAAGTAGAGAACCAAAACGGGTATAAGTATTATATCCTATGATGAGATCAGGGAAGAGAATACTTGAGCACGGAGATCTGTGACTATTTTAAAGGAGAATGAGATTCTCTCTCAGCATTACTCCTCCGAATATACCACTGCACAACGGTGTATTGGGGTGGAGCAATCGCACCCTATTCGATATGGTGCGCTCTATGATGTACCCTACTGAGTTGCCTATTTCCGTTTGGGGGTTATGCAATTGTGAAGCTGCATACCTATTGAATAGAATTCCAACCAAATCAGGTGCCTACCACTCCATATGAGATATGGTATGGGAAGAGCCCATGTCTTAAGTAAGTTATGATTCGGGGTTGTTCGGCCTATGTCAAAAGAAAAATCCGGACAATCTCGAAGCAATGTCAGTTCTGTGGAAGATTGTTGGATATCCCAAGCATTCACAAGGGAATATCTTCTACCACATCGAGGAACAAAATATGTTTTATTTCTCGGCATGCCACCTTTTTAGAAAAGGAATTTGTTTTGGAAACAAATTTGTGGTCATGAGGTAGAACTGGATGGAGTTCCAGTTATACCAACTACAGCTGATGATTTTGCAGAACTGCAGGATTCAATAGCTCCCAATGAACCTCACCCTCTCTGCTGATCCGGTAGGGTTCCTCACCCACCTGAGAGATACTTCAGTTTTCTCTATGACAGTGGGAGCGAGGATTGCATCATGAGATGATGACCCAACTAGTTTCGAGCAGGCCATCAAGAGTAGGGACTCTGTAAGAATGGCTGGATGCTAAGCGACCTGAGATGGAAACCATATACACCAACAAAGTATGGACTTTGGTTGCTTTATCTGAAGGGTTAAATTCCCATCAGGAGCAAGTATATCTTGAGAAGATTACTTGGTGTACATGGAAAAGTTGAGACTTTCAAAGCTAAGACTTGTTGCAAAAGGTTTTGGTCATCGACCAGGTATGGATAATGATGAAACCTTTTCTCCAGTGGCTATGCTTAAGTCCATCCGGATCCTACTTGCCATTGCTCCATACCATGACTACGATATCTGGCTGTTGGGTGTCATGACTGCTTTTCTAAATAGTGATTTAGAAGGGAGCGTCTACAAGTACACAGCCAGAGGGCTTCGTAGACAGCGGGAGCAGCGGAAACGTGTGCAAGTTGCTTTACGGGTTAAAGCAGGCGTCGCGGAGTTGGAACATCTGTTTTGATGTTGTAGTCAAAGCATTTGACTTCATCAAAATCGTAGATGAACCCAGTATATACAAAAAGGGTAGTAGAGAGTAAGGTGGTCTTCCTCGTATTTTACATGGATGTCATGCTCTTGATAGGAAAGGAGTTTCCTATGCTACGCTCGGTCAATCTCTTCTTATCGCTCATTACCTCCATGTGACTCGGGACTGTACCCAAAAACCACCTTTTTGCACATTCTCTTGAACGCGGTAAGGTGCAAATCAAAGCACAGTAGGAATCACACAAGACTCTATGATGATCTCGAGTTAACAGACTAACCTATACCAGTGTCACCAGAGAACTGCCATCTGACGTGAGGTATAATACCATCTGGGAGTTTTCGGCGAGTCCGTCCAGTGTACCCAGTCTCCACTGAGCACCCGTATACCATCTCTGATGTCAAACACCAATGGATATGGGTGTAGGGTTCCTAGGCACTCTCAAGAGGTCTCACAAGGCATCAACCATGCCAATTTCAAATTTTAGGGGTGCCGAGAAACCCTAATACGGATCGTTGGCTAGAAGTTTAGGCGAAAAGGAAACTAGTTAACAACTTAACTAAATGGTAAACGGAAATACAACCTTTGTAGATCCGGTTCTCCACCTCCATGGCTCCGCGATGATGTCTCCTCACTGTACAAATCGGATCTTGGGCTCTAGCGTCGGCTTCATCGGAGTAAAAGCGGGCTAGGTCATCGACGACGATGCCGAAGATGATCTACGTCGAGGCATCGCTAGATCAAGCTCCAACTTCACCAAGTCATGAAACATGTGAAGAAAACACACTCTACTACTTGGCAAGAGGTAGAGGATGAAGAAATAGGAAGTGGGTAGACTTTAGAATTGGATTTCTCACTCTTTTTCATCAATCACCATTGATGAAGTCTAGGTTTTCTTCTTGAAGAAGAAGATAGAAATATTATGATAAGTTATTTAAAATGAAAAGGAAAATGAATACTTATCATAATACTAAGCTTAGTTTAGTATAGAGAATAGACCATGGTTAGATATGACGGTTAGGGTTAAGCAAGAGACAAGAATGGTGGACTAGGTCAAAGTTTCATGAAGCTTCAACTAAACTACAAATAAAGCTACCATTCTTTTCTCTTTATGCCATTTATTTTCCAAAATGTATAAACAAATAAATAAATGAATAAATAAGTAATGGAAAAATAAAACCCTAATTATATGTTTAACCATGGTTTAATTCTTTACACTTAACCAAGTAAACATGTATCATCAAACATGATACAATCATTTGCACAAAAAGTATATCACCTATACAACTTGTACATCCAAGTGAGAAAATCCATTTAAAGTGAACCAATACTATTTAATGCAAAGTAATATATCAAATATATAATTATACATTAAATCATTAAATCAACAATTGATTTAACGATCCGGTCATATCGCATATAACCGACTAGTATCCTTTGTATCGGCTTATCGAATCAATCCTTGATTCGACAACTAGGTTATATCGCATATAACCAATCGATACATTCATCGCGAGAATAGAATACGGTATCACATACACGAATCATTCTTGGTCCCGCACATATCTCATATGCGCTCCTATTTCGTTTCGCTTGAGCCAGGAAACCCCTGTGTAGGACTCTAAAGACTCGTCAATACGCCGGCAGCAGTTGATGATCATATCAAACACCCACAAGCCGCAAGCGGTCTGCTAAACGTAATGGCCACCCGGGTATTGAGCGATCAGAAGATCGACGAGCAAGCCCGCTCACACTCCTGTGAATCCAACCAGTAACACTTACCGTACAGTCCGGTCTGATCGTCTGATATGTCGCATATCTCGTCTAGGGGCGGTAAACGTCAGACCCCAATAGCTCGATAAGTCGTGTCGATATGAGGTCTATAACAGTTCGAGAAACTACTGGTAACACTTACCAGTAAATCTCAGCAACCCTGGCCAGGGATTTCCGGTTATAGCCAATCGAACACAGCGCAACATCAACTCCCTATACCGGGAGAGACGAATCCCCTCCTATCGCTCATTGCCTCCATGTGATTCGGGACTGTACCCAAAAGCCACCGTTTTGCACGCCCTCTTGAACGTGGTAAGGTGGAAATCAAAGCACAGTGGGAACCACACAAGGCTCTATGACGATCTCGGGTCAATAGACTACTCTGTACCAGTGTCACCAGAGAACTGCCATCTGACGTAAGGTATAATACCATTTGGGAGTTCTCGGCGAGTCCGTCCAGTGTACCCAGTCTCCACTGAGCACCCGTATAACATCTCTAATGTCAAACACCAATGGATATGGGATCATCCATCGCCCATCTGTATGGGTCGAGAAGGTATACGCTAGTCTACTCTGGTATATCGATGCCCCGTCTCGATATACCCACGACTAGGGACCTTGAAGGATGTACTTATGGACTACCCTGTCCCCACTAGTATGATCCGCATCATAGTCCAGGTAGTCAAGTACACATCCTAAGGGCTTTACCAACATGTAACAGAGAGACAATCATTATACATGTTAAGGTAAAGAGTAACCAGATAGCATACTATCATGTCGAGCAAGAAAGTCCTCCCTATATATGTCCCAGCATCCACTACAATATACATCCTATGTATAGCAATGGCCTCTAGGGCATACATATAACTAACAATCTCCCACTTGCACTAGGGCCATCTGATGGCAGTGGTTGTAGTATCTCATACTCAACCATCCCATAAAAAAATCTCTCTCTGGGAACAGGCCTTTGTGAGTGGATCCGCTGTGTTGTCCTCTGAGTCTACTCTCCTAACCTTAATCCCCTGGAGATCAACCATCTCCATGATCAGGTGACACTGCCTTAGAATATGTCTGGATCACTGATGGGACCGGCGTTCCTTGGCATAAGCCACAACTCCATTATCTCACAATGGTAGGAACGTAGTTCATCTCATGAACCAATATATACCCAAACAGCTTCTTTGGTAGCATCTTAAGTAGCGATGTATCCAGCCTTTATCGTCTAGTATGTCACGGTATCTAGCTTGGAACTCTTCCAACATACCGTCCTTTTACTGAGGGTAAAGACAATGCCTGTGACTGACACTCAGTCGTCATTATCACCCTGGAACACTTCCAGTGATTCTTCCCAGGATCAATTGATACCATCTCACTACAGCTAGTGAGTATTCTAACATCCATTTAGATCTATCTCATAGGTCCAAAACCCAGGATTTAGTAGGTATCACTTTGATCCTTTGTGGGGAATCATTGTGATAGGCGGAGATTGATCGAGCGTAGCATAGGAAACTCTTTCCCTATCAAGAGTATGTCATCCACGTACTCTACGAGGATCGTCACCATACTCCCTACTACCTTTTGTTTATACAAGGTTCATATACCATTTTGATGATGTCAACTTCTTTGACTAATCCATCAAAACGGATGTTCCAACTCCGCGATGCCTGCTTTATCCTATAAAGCATCTTGCACACGTTTCCGCTACTCCCACTGTCTACGAAGCCCTCTGGCTGTGTACTTATAGACGCTCTCTTCCAAAACATCATTTAGAAAAGCAGTCATGACACCCAACCACCAGATATCGTAGTCATGGTATGTAGCCGTGGTAAGTAGGATCTGGATGGACTTAAGCATAGATACTTGAAAAGGTTTCATCATTATCCATGCTTGGTCGATGACGAAAAGCTTTAACAAGTCTAGCTTTGAAAGTCTCAACTTTTCCATCTACACCAAGTAATCTTCTCAAGATTTACTTGCTCCTGATGGGGATTTAACCCTTCAGATTTAGCAACCAAAGTCCATACTTTGTTGGTGTACATGGATTCCATCTCAGATCACTAAGCATCCAGCCATTCTTACAGAGTCTTACTCCTGATGGCCAGCTCGAAACTAGTTGGGTCATCATCTCATGATGCAATCCTCGCTCCCACTGTCATAGAGAAACCGAAGTATCTCTCAGGTGGGTGAGAAACCCTACTAGATCGGCGGAGAGGCTGAGGTTCGTTGGTAGCTATTGAATCTCTTTGGTTCTACCAAATCATCTGCTGTTATTTGTATAGCTGGAACCTTTCCAGTTGTACATAACAGACCTTGCCTCGAGTTTGTCCGGATTATGCTTTTAGATATAGCCCGGACAACCCCAAATCTTAACCAACTTAAGATATAGGCTCTTCCCTTATCATATCAAATGTGAAGTGGTAGGCAACTGATTTGATTTGAACCCTATTCAATAGGTATGCAACTTCTCAAGTGCATAACTCCCAAAAAGGAAATAGGTAACTCAGTAGTACTCATCATAGAGCACACCTTATCACATAGGGTGTTATTTCTCCGCCCCGATATACCATCTGATATGGTGTATACGGAGGAGTAATGCTGAGAGAGAATCTCATTCTCCTTTAGAATAGTCCAGGAATTCCGTACTCAAGTATTCTCCTCCTTGATCTCATCAAAGGACATAATACTTATACCCGTATTGGTTCTCTACTTCTAGCTTATATTCTGTGAATATCTCAAAAGGTTCGGACTTGTGTTTCAACAGGAACATATGTCTGAATCTAAAGAGATCATCAGAGAATATAATGAAGTATAAAGAACCAGTCCTGGCATGTGTAGACAGGGGACCTTACATACATCAACATGTATCATCCCAAGAGTTTACTAACTCTTTCTCTGTTTCCAATAAACAGGGCTATGGTCATTTTATCTGTGTGACATGACAGGCAAGTTTCATAAGATGTAAATTCAAACTTATTTAAATATGCATCTAAATGTAACTTCAGCCAGTCGGGTCGCATTGATATGACCTAGTCTACAATGCCTCAAGAAGGATCCGTTCATTTCTGAACTCTTCCTCTTGTGTGTGTTCCGTATACTAAAGAACTGTAGTTTGATTTAGAACATCAACGCTTTTAGATAACGTGCCTGAACCGATCAACTTTTGATATAGGAAATGTTCAAAACATTATCCAACAATACAAAATTTTATCATTTCTTTACTAATAAAGAGACTGATATGATTTTGTATATCAGGTTCGGTATCTAATAACATTCGTTCAGAACCAATGTATTGGTAATACAGGGTGACAGTGACCAACAAACTTGGCTGCAACTCTTGCCCCGTTTTCTGCCTCATGAAACTTATCACCCGTTCTCAGTCCTCTACCTTTTTGTAGCCCTATGTAACAGATTACATATCTGGGATCCTGATCTGGTATCACATACCCAGGACGTAAAGGATACTGAGAAACAGTTCTCTGTAATGAACACACCCGAAGATGATGCATCATCATGCACTCTCCTCGTTTGGGCGGCATGGGAATTCTGGTAATCCCCAATTTCCTGCTCTGTCTTATAACAATTATAAGTTGGAGCGGGACCAACGTTCCCCAGCTCAGTATAACAAGCGGGTTCGGTCAATAATCCGTATTATTATCTTGATTAAGGCGTGATATGGTCGCTACCTGGAGAGAGAGAGAAGAAAACACTCAGCGTGCGCTCTTGCAAGAATAAATTGGTTATTATTTTATCTAATCAGGATGGCTCCCACTGCTTTATATCAAATCTTCCTTCAAACCTAAAAAGGAAAGACTAGCCGGGATTAATTACACACTACAAGTTCGCAATCTTTCAGCCAGGCCAGTGTCGGTACTTTGAGGGAGGTCCCCGTGCTTTCGCACGAACCTAATTAATGTAAACCTCGTTTTCCCAGAGGCGTAACCCCGTTGACACCTTTCTAGACACCTACTTGATTAGCTAATTGCAATGTGTAAAACTCTCTCAGGAGTAACTCTTACTCGCATCGGGTATCGGGATCCAACTATCTCATAGAAGGTATGCAATCTCATTGCAAATTTCAACACTTGAAATTCCCGATAATATTTTGCCCCTAGCGTCCTATGACCTTGACGGAGGTCAACAAACCATAGGCTACTAGTCAAGTTCAACCCGTCATTTCTTGATCGAATTAAACCCACCCGCACGACCCTTGACGGAGGTCAACAAGGCCGCACGACTACCCTAATCCAATCTGCATCATATGCATAAGCAGATAAATACTAGTTAGCTACCGCACACTACGCCTTGACGGAGGTCAACAAACGTAGCACGAATACTAAGTAGGACTTATCTGAAATGACGGAGGGCTACGACAGGTTTTTCTGAAAACCTATTGCGTAATGAACTTGATATCGTTGCAGAATCAAATGATTTTAAAAATGGAGTATTTTTGAGGCTTTTCTAGTTTTGCTAAAGGAGTCACTCCCGGTGAAGGGATCGTCGGTCCTTTCCTCGTCGAATGAGGTGCGGGATATAACATATATATCACTGTGCAAAGCAAAAACTCTTAAAAGCAATCAAAAGACAAACCGAGTGTGTAGCATCTGCCAGTCATTGCTAAAGGAGTCACTCCCGGTGAAGGGATCTCGGTCCTTTCCTCATCGAATAAGGTGCAGGATATATCACATATACCTCTGTGCAAAGCAAGAACTGTAGCTACCTGTTTTAATTTTGAAATTCGATTCTACAACATCTTAGGTTTCTTTTATTTCATTAATCATATTAATGAAGTCCCGTCATTTAAATACCTAAACATCACAGATAAATACGACGTACACTTATGCCATCCGCATTCGCCTCGATGTCCCCTCGTGCACCGTTAGGTTAGGTAACTAACGGCAGAGCGGGGCAGGGCTAGCGCGGGTGTAAAACATAAGTAACGCCTATATAATATATCATATATACTGTATACTGTATCTATCACAGAACATCACATGATCACATCACAGATATCGCAGCAGAAGAATCATATGAAATATTGGATATACTAGGACGTCCGTGTTTTCAATACGAGCCAGTATAAAACACGGATTCCACAGTCATGATGAATAGCCAAACCCACACCCCTAGACCCCTACGAGAGCGGCAAGCAACCCTACCAATTCTAGAGTTAGGAGACCCAGACTCGACTCCTCGAGTTGGTCTCCCACTGGACTCCAGAACCCGGTTACTTGTGCTCCCCTCCTTGGGTCTATCCTAGTGCGGAAAAGTAAATAATATACAAAGGGTGACATCTTCCGCAACCTGGAAGTGCCCCAATAAAAGAATATTACATACAAGTTTTTACATGAATGAAAATGAAAAACACTCATCTCACATAAAAACCCCCGGCTATTCAAACACGACAATCCAATATAACATATCCAGCAACACATAACATCACATGTCATCAACGTAAGTAAATATGCGCATCCCAATTGTCATTGACATATAGCAACGAAACCGGCGATAGCACATATTACACTTACGGTCACAGAAAAGAAAGGGTAAAACTACAACAGTTGGAATCCGCAACCACCTCAGACATCGCATGCCTGACCAAATGAATTTTTTAGACATCGCATGCCTAACAATTATAAACCCCGCATTTTAGTCTCAAAATCGAAAACTCTTTTCAATATCAAGTCGGGCAATTCAACAGGATTCCCGACAGCCTGATCGAATGCTCGTCGCAAACTTCAATAGACGGCTGCACCCCCGATACCGTCGACGAAGTGCACCAAGGCGAAACACCGCTGCCGCGAGCACCCGAACGGATGCTTTCGGCGACGGGGTTCTCCTACAGTCACTTGGTCGGGGCTATAGAGCAAGGCTGTCTATTAAGTTTACCCGGCGAGTATCCGCGTACGCTACGTGATTGCGACGGACTTTTGATCACATCAAAATTCCGTGGCAACCGATCAAGTGAGACTAAACTGCTATGTTTATAACATTCATTCAGTTATCTCATAACTACTTGTGAATTCCAATTATTGTATCGCATTCCAGATAAATAGAAAATGTTAAACTTTCCGATCGAACAGTCAAACACCCAAGTTTTCCCGAAACAGATCATCACATTAAATAAGTTTAAAAACATCCAGTTCATGCCTCAGTACCAACGGTCCAGCCGTAGAAGGGTCAAGCCAACGCCTCACATGTGGCACGCCGTACTGCCCCAAACCCGAAGGTTCAAAGGGCAGTTCAAGACGGTCACATAATCGAGTTAAGGTTTGTTGTCTTCTAGAGGGTCCATCGCGTTACTTGCACTACTTAGAACGTCTTTAAACTACGGAAAAATCCAACACTTGGAAATTTCCCGACAGGGGAAAAATTGGGTATTTATATCCGGTCGAACTTTTTAACATACTCTAAAATATCCGGAAAGCCACACAGAAAAATTTGATAATCCGATCGAATCATCGATTCCCAAAGCAACCCCAGAATACTCAACTCTTGAGTCAAATTAAAAATTCCCAGAAAACTCAGCATAATTAAATAGGAATTACTGTGCAAAAAGGAGAGTATGACGTCATCATCTTGCCGCGGAACCGCCGCAGAAGGCAGGCTTCTGCCGCGGTTCCGCCGCCGTTTGCACTGTTCATGAATTAAATTTAGCACCGTAATTCTTATAATTCCCTGCGGAATTTTTTAAGCATTTTTAATGTGGAAAAATCCTAGTTTTTAGAAAAAGTCCAGAGAGCATGTAAAACTTAGGGTTTCGGGTTCGATCGGGTTTCAAACATCGTCTAGACTTCGCCTAAGGCTCTAGCTAGGCTCTGATACCACTGTAGGGTTCCTAGGCACTCTCAAGAGGTCTCACAAGGCATCAACCATGCCAATTTCAAATTTTAGGGGTGCCGAGAAACCCTAATACGGATCGTTGGCTAGAAGTTTAGGCGAAAAGGAAACTAGTTAACAACTTAACTAAATGGTAAACGGAAATACAACCTTTGTAGATCCGGTTCTCCACCTCCATGGCTCCGTGATGATGTCTCCTCGCTGTACAAATCGGATCTTGGGCTCTAGCGTCAGCTTCATCGGAGTAAAAGCGGGCTAGGTCATCGACGACGATGCCGAAGATGATCTACGTCGAGGCATCGCTAGATCAAGCTCCAACTTCACCAAGTCATGAAACATGTGAAGAAAACACACTCTACTACTTGGCAAGAGGTAGAGGATGAAGAAATAGGAAGTGGGTAGACTTTAGAATTGGATTTCTCACTCTTTTTCATCAATCACCATTGATGAAGTCTAGGTTTTCTTCTTGAAGAAGAAGAAGAAGAAGATAGAAATATTATGATAAGTTATTTAAAATGAAAAGGAAAATGAATACTTATCATAATACTAACCTTAGTTTAGTGTAGAGAATAGACCATGGTTAGATATGACGGTTAGGGTTAAGCAAGAGACAAGAATGGTGGACTAGGTCAAAGTTTCATGAAGCTTCAACTAAACTACAAATAAAGCCACCATTCTTTTCTCTTTATGCCATTTATTTTCCAAAATGTATAAACAAATAAATAAATGAATAAATAAGTAATGGAAAAATAAAACCCTAATTATATGTTTAACCATGGTTTAATTCTTTACACTTAACCAAGTAAACATGTATCATCAAACATGATACAATCATTTGCACAAAAAGTATATCACATATACAACTTGTACATCCAAGTGAGAAAATCCATTTAAAGTGAACCAATACTATTTAATGCAAAGTAATATATCAAATATATAATTATACATTAAATCATTAAATCAACAATTGATTTAACGATCCGGTCATATCGTATATAACCGACTAGTATCCTTTGTATCGGCTTATCGAATCAATCCTTGATTCGACAACTAGGTTATATCGCATATAACCAATCGATACATTCATCGCGAGAATAGAATACGGTATCACATACACGAATCATTCTCGGTCCCGCATATATCTCATATGCGCTCCTATTTCGTTTCGCTTGAGCCAGGAAACCCCTGTGTAGGACTCTAAAGACTCGTCAATACGCCGGCAGCAGGTGATGATCATATCAAACACCCACAAGCCGCAAGCGGTCTGCTAAACGTAACGGCCACCCGGGTATTGAGCGATCAGAAGATCGACGAGCAAGCCCGCTCACACTCCTGTGAATCCAACCAGTAACACTTACCGTACAGTCCGGTCTGATCGTCTGATATGTCGCATATCTCGCCTAGGGGCGGTAAACGTCAGACCCCAATAGCTCGATAAGTCGTGTCGATATGAGGTCTATAACAGTTCGAGAAACTACTGGTAACACTTACCAGTAAATCTCAGCAACCCTGGCTAGGGATTTCCGGTTATAGCCAATCGAACACAGCGCAACATCAACTCCCTATACCGGGAGAGACGAATCCCCTCCTATCGCTCATTGCCTCCATGTGATTCGGGACTGTACCCAAAAGCCACCGTTTTGCATGCCCTCTTGGACGTGGTAAGGTGGAAATCAAAGCACAGTGGGAACCACACAAGACTCTATGACGATCTCGGGTCAACAGACTACTCTGTACCAGTGTCACCAGAGAACTGCCATCTGACGTTAGGTATAATACCATCTGGAAGTTCTCGGCGAGTCCGTCCAGTGTACCCAGTCTCCACTGAGCACCCGTATAACATCTCTGATGTCAAACACCAATGGATATAGGATCATCCATCGCCCATCTGTATGGGTCGAGAAGGTATACGCTAGTCTACTCTGGTATATCGATGCCCCGTCTCGATATACCCACGACTAGGGACCTTGAAGGATGTACTTATGGACTACCCTGTCCCCACTAGTATGATCCGCATCATAGTCCAGGTAGTCAAGTACACATCCTAAGGGCTTTACCAACATGTAACAGAGAGACAATCATTATACATGTTAAGGTAAAGAGTAACCAGATAGCATACTATCATGTCGAGCAAGAAAGTCCTCCCTATATATGTCCCAGCATCCACTACAATATACATCCTATGTATAGCAATGGCCTCTAGGGCATACATATAACTAACAATGGGATCATCCATCGCCCATCTACATGGGTCGAGAAGCTATGCGCTAGTCTACTCTGTTATATCGATGCTCTGTCTCGATACACCCACGACTAGGGACATTAAAGGATGTACTCACAAACTACCTTTGTCCCATTAGTATGATCTGCATCATAATCTAGGTAGTCAAGTACTCATCCTAAGGGCTTTACCAACATGTAACAGAGAGACAATCAGTATACATATTAAAATAAAGAGTAACTAGATAGCATACTATCATATCGAGCAAGAAAGTCCTCCCTATAAATGTCCAAACATCCACTACAATATACATCGCATGTACAGTAATGGCCTCTAGGGCATACATATAACTAACATAAGGAGAGGTAGAAAAGTACAAAGCAAGGCTAGTAGCAAAAGGCTATAAGCAACAAGCCAGCATTTACTATGAAGAGGTTTTTGCTCCCGTTGCTCGCATGGAGACCATTCGCATGATCATTTCTTTAGCCGCACAAAACAAATGGTAAATATTTCAACATGATGTAAAGTCCGCTTTCCTTAATGGTTTCTTGAAAGTGGAGATTTACATTGAGCAACTTATGGGCTATGTCAAAAAGGGACAAGAAAGAAAGTCTTGAAGTTGAAAAAGCACTCTGCAGTTTAAAGCAAGCACCTATGCCATGGAATTCAAGAATCGATGCCTATTTCAAAGATAAAGGGTTTGTGTAATGTCCTTATGAACATGCCTTATATGTCAAAGAGAAGGACGGCCGCAAGCTACTTGTTTCTCTATATGTGGATAATCTCATCATTACGGGAAAATATCCACACATAATTGAAGACTTCAAGCTTGCTATGGCTAGCGAGTTTGAAATGACGGATTTAGGACTTATGTCCTACTTTCTTGGCTTGGAGATGAAGCGACTTGAATCTGGAATTTTTCTTTCCTAAGAGCACTATGCAAAGGAGGTCCTCAAGAGATTCAAGATGGAAGATTACAAAATTATAAGCACACCGATGGAATGTGGAGTCAAGCAATCCAAGTATGATGAAGGCAAGACGCAAGATCCTACCCTGTACAAAAGCTTGTTCGGTTGCTTAAGATACCTGACATGCACAAAGCTCGACATCTTATTCGTCGTCATATATATGAGACGGTTCATGGAGGAGCCAAAGTCATCTCATTGGAAGGCGACTAAGAGGATCCTACGCTACATCCGAGGTACTTTAAGCTTTGGTCTATTTATTCTCATTCTAATAATTTTTGACTTGTTGGATACTCGGATAGTGATTGGGGAGGAGACTTGGATGACCAAAAGAGCACCTCTGGATTTGCATTCTTCTCGAGAGATACGTCATTCTCATGGATGTCAAAGAAGCAACCTAATGTCTCCCTCTCAACTTGTGAAGCCAAGTATGTAGCGGCATCTTCATGTGTTAGCCATGCGACATGGTTAAGGAGTTATTCATTCTGCACAAAATGAAGCTAAAAAATTGCTTTGATAACAAGTCGGCAATAGCTTTGGGAAAGAATCCGGTGCATCACGAGAGAAGCAAGCACATAGATGTTCGTTTTCATTCCATCCGTGAACATGTGGAGAATAAGGAAGTGGATTTAGTTTATGTGAAGACCCATGACCAAGTCGCTGTTGGCTATAGTGCCCTCAAGTCAATTATTGTAATCACATGCAAGCGATTATGATGATTGAGGGAGGACCTATACGAATAGAACAGTCTTACTCGAGATGATAGTATGATATATAATTCATCTCTATTATCATGTACATGTATAATGTGGTATTACGGATCACTATTACATGTTGATAAATTCCATAGTATTCTTGCTTGACTACCAGGGTTATTGTGGCGATCACACTTGTGAGAACTAGGTGGTCTATAAGCAAATCCTTAAATATCCCTAGTTGTGAAAATATCGAGACTGGGTATCAATATTCCAGAGAAAACTAGTGTTCCAGAGAAAACTAGTGTATACGTTTCTTGATCCCGACGAGAGGCAATGACTGGTCTCACAGCCATTGGTGTTAGTAAGTCACCAAAGATTGTATACAGGTGCTCATTGGGTTATGAGTTATACTGGACGGACTCGCCGGAAACATGCTAGATGGTATTATACCTATTGTCAAATAGCAGTTCTCAGGTGACATGAGTACAGGTTAGTCTGTCGACCTGAGATCATCATTTGTCTCGTGCGAGTTCCCACTGTACTTTGATTACTACCCTACCACGGCTCAAAGGAGTTGTGCAAACAGGTTTTAGTTGGGTACAGTCCCGAGCCACATGAAGGCAGTGAGCGGATCGTTAGGGATTCATCTCTCTCGGTATTGGGGGTAGATGTTGCACTGTACACGGGTGGCCATCACTAGAAATCCTTGGCCAAGGTGGACGAGATTTACTGATTTGGATCAGTAGTTTCTTAGTGGGTGACTGTTGGGTTAGCTTAGCACCTTAGCAAGGTTTTGGCAAGCATCAATCATGCCACTTTAAAATTTTTGGGGTGCTAAACAAACCCTAACCAAGATCTTAACTAGAGTATTAGGATAAACAAGCATGTAAACAACTTTACATCTAAGAGTTAGGGATTACAACCTTTGTAGTCCGTTCCTTCACTTCTAAAGCTCTGTGTTGAGGTCCCTTCGCTGCGATCATCGAGTACCTGGACTCAAGAGAGCCTCCATGAAGAGAAAGATGCAAGCTTACTTCCAATCTTCCACAACAAAGATGATATACCTTAAAGAAACTCAAACCCAAGCTCTTGCTTTACTGATCAAGTATTAGCAAAGAAAACACTCTAATCTAAGTGGCTAGAATAGATGAGGATGATGAAGTAGGAATTTAGGTCTCATTTGTTTTCAATTTCTCACTCAAAATCATCACATAAGAAAAAGCTAGAAAGCTTTTCTCAAAGGAAGAAGAAGAAGAAATTACTTTGTGATGAATAATGAAATCATTGTGTATGGTTAGAAATGCAACCATGGGTTAAGAATGAAGACTTAACCCATGTAGAGAATTAACTATGGTAAAGGGTTTTGGGTTTGGTTAAGAAATATCTACAAAATATCTTTACAAAATATCATAGTCAAAGTCAAAAGCTTCAAGAAGCTTCTTGAAAGCTTCATCCAAGTTTAACCCTAATCCAAATCCTAACCATATTTAAACTCCACAAAGCATGTTGCATTTGTAACCCTAACATGTTACAATATTATATATCACATATACAATATTTATTGTAACAAAATAAAATAATACAATTAACATATATCACATATATATCAATGTATTATCCAAGTAAGAAAAAGAATCTTTAAGTGAGCTAATATTAGTTAATGTAATATAATATATCAAATATATAATTATAACTTAAATTATCGAATCAACACTTGATCCGATAATCCGGCTATTTCACAAATAACCGACTAATATAATCTGTATCAGTTTATCGAATCAACACTTGATCCGATGACCCAGCTATATCATATATACCCTGCCGATATCACATATCGCGAGAATCTAATACAGTATCACATACACGTATTATTCTCAGTCCCGCACATATCACATATGTGCTCCTACTCTGTTTTGCCTGAGCCAGGAAACCTCTGTGTAGAACTCTAAAGAATCGTCAATAAGCCGGCAGTAGGTGATGATCATATCAAACACCCACAAGCTGCAAGCGGTCAGCTAAACGTAACAGCCACCCAGGTATTGAGCAATCAGAAGATCAACAAGCAAGCCTGTACATTCTCCTGTGAATCCAACCAGTAACACTCCCGTACAGTCCGGTCTCTTCGTCTGATATGTCGCATATCTCGCCTAGGGGTGGTAAACGTCAGACCCCAGTAGCTTAATAAGTCGTGTCGATATGAGGTCCATAATAGTTCAAGAAACTACTGATAACACTTACCAGTAAATCTCAGCAACCCTGGCCAGGGATTTCCAATTATAGCCAATCGAACACAGCACAACATCAACTCCTTATACCGGGAGAGACGAAACCCCTCCTATCGCTCATTGCCTCCATGTGATTCGGGACTGTACCCAAAAGCCACCTTTTTGCACACCCTCTTGGACGTGGTATGATGGAAATCAAAGCACAGTGGGAATCACACAAGACTCTATAACGATCTCAGGTCTACAGACTAACCTGTACCAGTGTCACCAGAGAACTGCCATCTGAAGTGAGGTATAATACCATCTGGGAGTTCTCGGCGAGTTCGTCCAGTGTACCCAGTCTCCACTGAGCACCCGTATACCTTCTCTGATGTCAAACACCAATGGATATGGGATCATCCATCGCCCATCATATGGGTCAAGAAGCGCATATGCTAGTCTACTCTGGAGTATCGATGCCCTGTCTCGGTACTCCCACGACTAGGAACATTTGAAGGATGTACTTGGCGACTACACTGTCCCCACTAGTATGATCTGCATCATGGTCCTGGTAGTCTAGTACTCATCCTCAGGGTTTTATCAACATGTGATATAGAGACAATCAGAGTACATGTTAAGATAAAGTGTAACCAGATAGCATACTATCATGTCGAGCAAGAAAGTCCTCCCTATATATGTCCAAGCATCCACTACAATATACAACGTATGTACAGTAATGGCCTCTAGGGCATACATATAACTAACAATCTCCCACTTGCACTAGGGCCATCTGTTGTAGTATCTCATACCCAACAATAAGCTGTGGTTGAAGTATCTCATACTCAACCATCCCATAAAAGTCTATAGTGGGAAATAGGCCTTTGTGAGTGGATCCGCGCTGTTGTCCTCTGTGTCTACTCTCCTAACTTCGATCTCCCTGGAGATCAAACATCTCCATGATCAGGCGATACTACCTAAGAATATGTCTGGATATCTGATGGGACGGGGGTTCCTTGGCATAAGCCACAATTCCATTGTCAGACAATGGAAGGAACGAAGTTCATCTCATGAACTAAAATATATCCAGACTGCTTCTTTGGTAGCATCCTTGGTAATGATGTATCTTTCCTTTAATCATCTAGTAAGTCACGGTATCTAGTTTGGAACTCTTCCAACATACCGTCCCTCCACTGAGGGTAAAGACAATGCATGTGACTGACATTCAGTCATCCTTATCATCCTGGAACCTTTCTAGTGATTCTCCCCGGGATCGATTGATACCATCTCACTACAACTAATGAGAATCCTAACATCCAGTTAGATCTATCTCATAGATCCAAAACTCAGGATTTAGGAGGTATCATCTTGATCCTATATGGAGAATCATTGTGATAAGAGGAGATTGACCGAGCGTAGCATAGGATACTCCTTCCCTATCAAGAGTATGTCATCCACGTACTATACGAGGATCACCACCATACTCTCTACTATCTTTTTGTATATACAAGGTTCATCTACCATTTTGATGAAGTCAAACTCTTTGAATACCACATCAAAACAGACGTTCCAACTCCGCGATGCCTGATTTATCGCATAAAACAACTTGCACACGTTTCCGCTGCTCCCACTATCTACGAAGCCCTCTGGCTGTGTACTTGTAGACGCTTTCTTCTAAATCATCATTTAGAAAAGTTGTCATGATACCCACCCGCCAGATATCATAGTCATGGTATGTAGCAGTGGCAAGTAGGATCTGGATGGACTTAAGCATAGCTTTGAAAGTCTCAACTTTTCCATGTACGCTAAGTAATCTTCTCAAGATATACTTGCTCCTGATGGGGATTTAACCCTTCAGATAAAGCAACCAAAGTCCATACTTTATTGGTGTATAAGGATTCCATCTCAGATCGCTAAGCATCCGGCCATTCTCACAGAGTCCCTACTCCTGATGGCCTGCTCGAAACTAGTTGGGTCATCATCTCATGATGCAATCCTCTCTCCCACTGTCATAGAGAAAAACCGAAGTATCTCTCAGGTGGATGGGGAACCCTACTAGATTGGCGGAGCAGCTGAGGTTCGTTGGAAACTATTGAATCCTCCAGGTTTACCAAATCATCAGCTGCAGTTTGTATAGCTGGAACTCCTTCCAGTTCTACCCCATGACCACTAATTTCTTCATAAGAAATTACCGTTTTCTTAAAAAGTGTATGCCGAGAAATAAAACATCTTTTGTTCCTCGGTGTGGTAGAAAATATTCCCTTGCGAATGCTTGGGATATCCAACAAACTTCCACAGAACTGACCTTGCCTCGAGCTTGTCTGGATTTTGCTTTTGACATAGGCCGGACAACCCCAAATCTTAACTTCCTTAAGAGATGGGCTCTTTCCATACCATATCACATATGGAGTGGTAGGCATCTGATTTGGTTGGAACCCTATTCAATAGGTATGCAACTTCTCAAGTGCATAACCCTAAAAGAAAATAGGCAACTCAGTAGTACTCATCATAGAGCACACCATATCACATAGGGTGCGATTGCTCCGCCCCGATACACCGACGTGCTGTGGTGTATTCGGAGAAGTAATGCTGAGAGATAATCTCATTCTCTTTTAGAATAGTCCAGGAATTTCGTGCTCAAGTATTCTCCTCCTTGATCACATCAAAGGACATAATACTTATACCTGTTTTTGGTTCTCTACTTCTAACTTATATTCTGTGATTATCTCAAAAGTTTCGGACTTGTGTTTCAACAGGAACATATTTCTGAATCTTGAGAGATCATCAGTGAATGTAATGAAGTACAAAGAACCGGTCCTGGCATATGTAGACAGGGGACTTTCATACATCAGCATGTATCAATCCCAAGAGTTCACTAACTCTTTCTCTGTTTCTAATAAACGGAGCTGTGGTCATCTTATCTTTGTGACATGACTGGCAAGTTTTACAAGATGTAAATCCAAACTAATTTAAATATGCATCTTTATATAACTTCAGCTAGTCGGGTCGCGTTGATATGACCTAGTCTACAATGCCTCAAGAAGGATTCGTTCATTTCTGAACTCTTCCTTGTGTGTGTGTTCTGTACGTTAAGAACTGTGGTTTGATTTAGAACGTCTATGCTTTTAGATAACGTGGATGAACCGATCAACTCTTGATATAGGAAATGTTCAAAACATTATCCAACAATACAAAATTATATCCTTCTTTACTAATAAAGAGACTGATATGATGTTGTATATCAGGTTCGGTATCTAATAACATTCGTTCAGAATCAATGTATTCTGGTAATACAGGGTGATAACTGCCAACAGACTTGGTTACAACACTTGCATCATTTCCAACTCTTGAAACTTATCACCCGTTCTCAGTTCTCTACCTATCTGTAGCCCATGTAACAAATTACATTTGCGGGATCCTGATCCGGTATCTCATACCCAGGACGTAAAGGATACTGAGAAACAGTTTTCGGTAATGAACACACCCGAAGAAGATGCATCAGCATGCACTTTCTTCGTTTGGGCGGCACGGGAATTCTGGTAATCCCTTATTTCCTGCTCTGTCTTATAACAATTATAAGTTTGAGCGGGACCACCGTTCCTTAGCGCAGTATAACAAGCGGGTTCGTTCAATACATCCGTATTATTATCTTGATTAAGGCGTGACATGGTCGCTACCTGGAAAGAGATAGAAGAAAACACTCAGCGTATGCTCTTGCAAGATTAGATAGGTTATTAATATATCTAATCAGGATGTCTCCCACTGTTTTAGTCAAATCTTCCTTCAAACCCTAAAAGGAAAGACTGGCCGGGATTAATTACACCCTATAAGTTCGCCAATCATTCAGCCAGGCCAGTGCCGGTACTTTGAGGGAGGTTCCTCGTGCTTTCGCAAGGACCTAATTAAAATAAATCTCGTTTTCCCATGGACGTAACCCCATTGACACCTTTCTAAACATCTACTTGATCGGCTAATTGTAATGTGTAAAACTCTCCCAGGAGTAACTCTTACTCGCAGCGGGTATTGGGATCCAACTATCTCATAGAAGGTATGCAATCACATTGCAAATTTCAACTCTTGAAATTCCCAATAATATTTTGCCCCGAGCGATCTATGACCTTGACAAGATCAACAAACCATAGACCGCAAATCAAGTTCAACCCGTCATTTCCCGATTGAATTAAACCCACTCGCATGACCCTTGACAAGGTCAACAAAGTCACACGACTACCTTAACTCAATCGCATCATATGCTTTTGCAGATAAGCATAAATAGCTACCGCACACTACGCTTTGACAAGGTCAACAAACGCAGCACGAATACTATGAAGTACTTATCTAAAATGACGGATGGCTACGACAGGTTTTTAAGAAAACCCTTTGCGTAATGAACTTGATATCGTTGTAGAATCGAGTGATTTTAAATGGAATGTTTTTAGGCCTTTTCTAGTTTTGCTAAAGAGGTCACTCCCGGTGAAGGGATCTCGGCTCTTTCCTCATCGAATAAAGTGCAGGATATTTCACAAATATCACTATGCAAAGCAAAAACTATAAAAACAATCAAAAGACAAACCGAGTTTGTAGTATCTGCTAGTTTCGCTAAAGAGGTCACTCCCGGTGTAGGGATCTCGGCTCTTTCCTTATCGAATAAGGTGCTGGATGATCTACAAGGAACACCGCTATGCAAAGCAAGAACTAGAGCTACCTGTTTTTGAGACAAGTTTCTACAACATTTTTAGATTTCTTTTAGGTTCATTAATCTCATTAATGAAGTCCCATTTTATTATGCTTCATAAGCATCACATTTGAAACGAAATCAGCAATATAACATATATCTCATATATATAATATAAACATTCGTCTCAAGCAGTAATATGATCTCATCACAGAACATTGCAGCAGAAGATAACATATGAAATATTGGATATACTAGGATTTCCGTATTTTATGCGAGCCTGTATAAAACGCGGATTCCACGGTCGCGATGAATAGCCAAACCCACATCCCTAGACCCCTACAAGAGCGGCAAGCAACCCTACCAATTCTAGAGTTAGGAGACCCAGTCTCGACTCCTCGAGATGGTCTCCCACTTGACCCTAGAACCCGGTTACTTATGCTCCCCGCCTTGGGCCTATTCTAATGCGGAAAAGCAAATAATATACAATGGTGACATCATCCTCAACCCGGAAGTGCCCCAATAAAAGAATATTACATACAATGAATGAAAAATAAAAACCCTCATCTCACATAAAACCCCCGGCTATTCAAAACGCGACGATCCAATATAACATATCACGGCAACACATGTCATCAACGTAAGTAAATATGCGTATCCCAATTGTCGTTGATGTATAGCAACGAAACCGGCGATACACCACATATTACACTTACGGTCGCAGAAAAGAAAGTGTAAAACTACAACAGTTGGAATCCGCAAACTCCTTAGACATCTCATGCCTAACCAAATGAATTCCTTAAACATCGCATGCCTAACAATTATAAACCCCGTATTTTAGTCTCGATCTCGAAAACACTTTTCAATATCTAGTCAGGCAATTCAACAAGATTCCCGACATCCTGATCGAATGCTCGTCGCAAACTTTAGTAGACGGCCGCACCCCCGGATGCCGTCAATGAAGTGCACTAAGGCGAAACACCGCTGCCGCGAGCACCCGAACGGATGCTTTTGGCGACGGGGTTCTCCTACAGTCACTTGGTCGGGGCTATGGGGCGTGGCTATCTATTAAGTTTACTCGGTGAGTATCCGCGTACGCTACGTGATTGCGACGGACTTTTGATCACATCAAAATCACGTGGCAACCAATCAAATGAGACTAAAAACTGCTAGATTTATAACATTCAAATTAGTTATCTCATAACTACTTGTGGATTCCAAATATTGCATCACATTCCAGATAAATAGATAATGTTAAACATTCCGATCGAATAAACAAACACCCAAGATTTTCCAAATAGCTCAACACTTGAGCGGAGTTCAAAAAGTATCCATCACATGCCACAGTACCAATGGTCCAGCCGTAGAAGGGTCAAACCAACGCCTCACATGTGGCAACGCCGTACTGCCCCAAACCCTAAGGTTTAGAGGCGGTTCAGACGGTCACATAATGGAGTTAAGGTTTGTGTTCTTCTAGAGGGTCCACCGCGTTACTTGCACGACTTTGAACGTTCTTTAACTAAGGAAAAATTCAACACTTGGAAATTTTCCGACAGGGGAAAAAGTGAGTTATTGATATCCGTTCGAACTTTTTAACACGTTCTAAATTACCCGGAAAAAGTTAAACGAAGTTTAATTATCCGATCGAATCAACGAGTTCCCAATATATCCCAGAAGGCTCAACACTTGAGTAGAACTAAAAATTCCCAGAAGTATGAAAAATACCCAAGAATATAACCATGAAGTATTAGCCCCCAACTCCCAAAGTTGGCCGCGGAACCGCCGCCAATCGCATGGTTTGGTCGCGGTTCCGCGGTCCTTTGAGGGAGTTAGGGCTTCCTAATTCACAGTAATTCTTAAAATTCCCTACATGATTTTCTGAGTATTTTTAATATGAAAAATTTCAACTTTTGAAAATTTTTCCAGAAACTAGGTTTTTACGGGGTTTCGGAGTTCGATCGGACTTCAAACTTCATCTAGACAACGCCTAATACTCTAGTTTGGCTCTGATACCACTGTAGGGTTAGCTTAGCACCTTAGCAAGATTTTGGCAAGCATCAATCATACTACTTTAAAAATTTTGGGGTTCTAAACAAACCCTAACCAAGATCTTAACTAAAGTATTAGGATAAATAAGCATGTAAACAACTTTACATCTAAGAGTTAGGGATTACAACGTTTGTAGTCCGTTCCTTTATTTCTAAAGCTCCTTGTTGAGGTCCCTTCGCTGCGATCGTCGAGTACCCGGACTCAAGAAAGGCTCCATGAAGAGAAAGATGTAAGCTTGCTTCCAATCTTCAACAACAAAGATGATCTACCTTGAAGAAACTCAAGACCAAGCTCTTACTTTACTAATCAAGTATTAGAAAAAGCAAACACCCTAATCTAAGTGGCTAGAATAGATGAGGATGATGAAGTAGAAATTTAGCTCTCATTTGTTTTCAATTTCTCACTCAAAATCATCACATAAGAAAAGACTAGAAAGCTTTTCTCAAAGGAAAAAGAAGAAGAAATTACTTTGTGATGAATAATGAAATCATTGTGTGTGGTTAGAAATGCAACCATGGGTGAAGAATAAAGACTTAACCAATATAGAGAATTAACTATGGTAAAGGGTTTTGGGTTTGGTTAAGAAATATCTACAAAATATCATAGTCAAAGTCAAAGCTTCAAGAAGCTTCACCCAAGTTTAACCCTAATCCAAACCCTAACCATATTTAAACTCCACAAAGCATGTTGAATTTGTAACCCTAACATGTTACAATATTATATATCACATATACAATATTTATTGTAACAAAATAAAATAATACAATTAACATATATCACATATATATCAATGTATTATCCAAGTGAGAAAAAGAATCTTTAAGTGAGCTAATATTAGTTAATGTAATATAATATATCAAATATATAATTATACATTAAATTATCGAATCAACATTTGATCCGATAATTCGGCTATTTCACAAATAACTGACTAATATAATCTGTATCAGTTTATCGAATCAACACTTGATCCGATGACCCGGCTATATCACATATACCCGGCCGATATCACATATCGCGAGAATCTAATACAGTATCGCATACACGTATTATTCTCAGTCCCGCACATATCACATATGTGCTCCTACTCCGTTTTGCCTGAGCCAGGAAACCTCTGTGTAGGACTCTAAAGAATCGTCAATACGCCGGTAGTAGGTGATGATCATATCAAACATCCACAAGCTGCAAGCGGTCAGCTAAACGTAACAGCCACCCAGGTATTGAGCAATCAGAAGATCAAAAAGCAAGCATGTACATTCTCCTGTGAATCTAACCAGTAACACTCCCGTACAGTCCGGTCTCTTCGTCTGATATGTCGCATATCTCGCCTAGGGGTGGTAAACGTCAGACCCCAGTAGCTTGATAAGTCGTGTCGATATGAGGTCCATAACAGTTCGAGAAACTACTGATAACGCTTACCAGTAAATCTCAGCAACCCTGGCCAGGGATTTCCAGTTATAACCAATCGAACACAACGCAACATCAGCTCCCTATACCGGAAGAGACGAAACCCCTCCTATCGCTCATTGCCTCCATGTGATTCGGGACTGTACCCAAAAGCTACCTTTTTGCACGCCCTCTTGGACGTGGTTTGATGGAAATCAAAGCATAGTGGGAATCACACAAGACTCTATGACGATCTCGGGTCTACAGACTAACCTGTACCAGTGTCACCAGAGAACTGCCATCTGACGTGAGGTATAATACCATCTGGGAGTTCTCGGCGAGTCCGTCCAGTGTACCCAGTCTCCACTGAGCACCCATATACCTTCTCTGATGTCAAACACCAATGGATATGTGATCATCCATCGCCCATCATATGGGTTAAGAAACGCATATGCTAGTCTACTCTGGAGTATCGATGCCCTGTCTCGGTACTCCCATGACTAGGAACATTTGAAGGATGTACTTGGCTACTACACTGTCCCTACTAGTATGATCTGCATCATAGTCCTGGTAGTCTAGTACTCATCCTAAGGGCTTTATCAACATGTGACATAGAGACAATCAGAGTACATGTTAAGATAAAGTGTAACCAGATAGCATACTATCATGTCGAGAAAGAAAGTCCTCCCTATATATGCCCAAGCATCCACTACAATATACAACGTATGTACAGTAATGGCCTCTAGGGCATACATATAACTAACAGATGAGTTTCACACCGACACGACTTATCGCGTTATTAGGGGTCTAACTTTATCCAACCCCCTAGACCCGATATGCAATACTCTTAGACAAACAGACCGGACTGTATGGAGATTGTCACAGACAGGCTCAGCAGAGGTACAGTTGAGTTTGCTCGTTGGCCTTCCTTTCACTCAATACCTGAGTAGCCATTACGTACAGCTATGCTGTTGACGTGCTTGTGGTTAAACCCACTGTCGGCGTATTGATGAGTCTTTAGAGTCCCATACAGAAGTGTTTTCCCGGTTCAGGCAAAATGATGTAGTGGCCGTATATTGATACGTGCAGGGTTCCGATTAGATATGTGTGCAAGCCATACGAACTTTAATCGGGCGGATGATAATTTTGGCCGTCTTAGGATTAAGCCGGATTATTAAATCAAGTTTTGATTTAATAATTTACATATATATATTTCGATATGTATATTCTTGTATTATATTCATTATATTTTTCTATCTTTTAAATATTCGTATTTTGATACGAATACGGGCATGTATTTACGGAGACGTATTCTTGTATTCATACAAGAATACTTCTAGAAGGAGGACAACTCATTTCAAGATTTTTCTTTTTTAAAGAAATTAAGAAATGAGGTGGAGAAAAGAAATGGTGGAGGGTATGACCAAATGAATTGATTATTCATTTGGTTATACTATTCAAGCATGGTTGCATTTTTAAATGGATAATTCTTTTAACAAAAGAAAAGATGCATGCTTGAATTTGTGATGAGATTTTCATTCAACCGTTTTAGCTTCTCTCTCTTCCATGGCTCTCTCTTCTTCTTCATTATTTTCTGTCCTCTCATGAGTTGAGAATAGTGAAGATAAAAAGAGAAAGAAAAATACTAGAATATTCACACACATCACTAAGCATCCTAGATTAGTATCATAGAATACTTAGTTACTTCATTGATAAAGTTGAAGCTTGAACTTGGTTCTCTCGGATGGATCATCTTCGGTGAATGAAGACCGGCGGACAAGCTCGATCTAGTAGCCTCTAGGAGCTTATGAAGAGATCGAAGACGAAGGACATGACTGTAAAGGTTGTTACTCTAACCGAGTAGTTAAATCCTTCTCTTGATTTTTTTCTAGTTTAGGTGTTTAGTGTAGATTATTGGGTGTAAGTTTCTAGTGCCATCGAAATTTTCGTTTTTGGATTCCGCTTTGGCGCGGGTTAGCGGTGAGGGCACTAGGAACTTTCAGCCGCCGATATCTTCATTAAGCCGCTTGGAGTTGATCTTTTTCAACAAGTTCAAAGGACTTCTCGGCATGACGGATGAAAGACAATTAATTTTAAGGGGGGTGTTGGAAAAATATAATAAACTTAATTGTGTCATTGGAATTTGTATTATTGGGTGTTGTGTAGTTGAACTTCTCCAGAAGAGTTTATTAACGTAGGCAGGTTGTTGGATTTCTCTAGAAAAATTTATTATAGGTGGTTTGTTGTTGGTAGTTGGAGGTTGAGTAAATGAAGAGTGCTAGAAGGTTCATTTATACTCTATTTAATAGTGGTTCATGGTGTATTCGTGGATGTGGCAAAGTGTGAGAAGTATAGAAAAATTGTAAAGAGACTCCATTTGAAGAAATATAAAGTTCCAAGCTCTTCCTCATATTATCTTCTTCTACTATTCTACTATTCTTGTAAGTGTTCACCACCACCATCATTCAAATATTTCCTTCAGTTAGGTGGTCCTCAAGCAATTTCCAGGAGATGGCGATTTTCTAGTTCTACAATTCAATAGTGTGGAGATGCCATTCACTGTTCGGCTCATGTGATTCTGGGTCATCATTGTTGCAACCTAAGTAGTTATCGAGGAGTACTGATAGAATTGTAGTGCTAGACAGTTCTCCCTCTAGTTTGTGCTTGGTTTGTACGCTAAACAAAAAAGCGGGACGGTTCAGCGAAGCTGTCATTCCACTAATAGTAGAGGTGAGTCATAGGCTCCCAAAGGTCTTAATGACACGTCTTAACACATTTTTCGTACATCAGATTTTATTTAAGCTATATATAAATCAATTAAGAAGCATAAATTCTAATTAATAATTCTCAACCCGGTGTTATGCTTTCTATATACTATCTTGAGTCGTCCGGTATATTTACATTTCTATTATCCTATTTCTATTCATAAACCGCACCCGCTAGTTTATGTGAAATCTACCGAAAACCGATGGGCTGCGGTAACTTCATTTCCAAATGATCACAAGTTTCAATGGAGCAATTATATAAGTGCACCATCAATTGTAAAAGAATAGGAAGCATAAAAAGACAAATCAAGACAAATCACATAACATGAGCAATCATGCAGCTTCCTTAATGTCCCTTGGCTTATCTTTGTCATCTGCATGTTACCTTCGGGGTCCTTTCTTGTGCAATTTATTTTTAATTTCATATTTTGCATCGACTTCTTTATTTTATTCTATTTTTTTGAATTAGACTTCAGTCTTCTATTGCTTTCATTGGAAGGAAAGGCAAGTTCTGCTTTCTAGATTCAGGCAAGGGGAATAGAATCATCCAATACAATTAATTAATTCACAAATGCATTAGTTTGGCAAGTAATTTTACTTATATTATTTGTATGATGTCTCCCCTGTTAAAAGCAGAGGTAGATGCTTCAAGCAATTAGGGGACAAGATATGCTTGCATCTCATGTTTATGATATGATAAGCTTTTCAAATTAATTAATTTCAGTCTAATTCCAAGTGTCTTCCCCTCTTGTATATATGTAAGTCACATATTCAGACTTTCAGATATATCTTTGATCTGGGTTTAATCTGTTGCTGGTCTCAACAATTATGTCAAAGTAAATGCTGCATGTATAATAAAAATTTGTGTCAAATTATTTTAATTATTTTAAGCAACAAGTTTTATTTTTATTTTATTTTTTTGATAAAAACGCTATGGACAATAAAATATCTGATACTGTGTCAAACAATTTATTATCAATTATTTCTTAGCCGGTATTGCCCGAAAGAGTATTGATGGTGCTCAAAAGTGGAATTTCCTCTAATTACGACGCGTGGCAGATGACGTGTGCTATAGGCTACTGAAGAGGAATATATGAGATGCATTAGAGACATTCCTCGGGACCTCGTCTCCAAGGACGTATCCGACCTTCAAGGAGACCTCCCTGAGTACTTCCATATTCACCTAGCGAACAACCTCCGGCTCGTCTTCGAGCCCTTGACGTGCCGAGCTTCCTCGGCCTTCCGGCTCGTCTCCGAGCCCCTGACATACCGAGCCTCCTCGGCTCTCCCGATCAACCGAGAACGCGAAGCCCAAGCTTCTCTGCAACGGCTCCGCGCATCTTGCCTGAGCGAGATATCCGCTACCCCACGCTCCGCGTCCCACGCAGGCTCATCCCCTATTAATAAGCACATCCCGCCATTCAAGACGAGGATAACGCTGGGGTGTAACTGACGGCGGTGATCTCGCACCTGCTCGCTCCACACGACCCCTATATAAACCCCTCTCTCAGACGACTTAGGTATCTCGAATATATTTCCAATACGCCGCTACTCTGCATTTATTCCTCGACTCTAACTTGATCGTCGGAGGGCCCTACGGTGATCACCCATCCCGAGACTTCTTTGCAGGTAGCTCGGCATCCAACATCAACCCATTGAGATCCACACTCTAGGAGACAATCTTCAATTCAAATCTCAACTGTTCAACAACGCTCGCTGCAGATCAACGGAAGACAGCATCTAAAGGAGATCACGCCCCTCCATCAGTTGGCGCCGTCTGTAGGAAAGAATCGAAAATTTCTTCCATTCATCAAAGTTGATCTTCCACCCTCAACCTAATGATGAGCGAAAGCCGCGATAATCCCAACACGAGCCGCCACGCCCCCCACAACGGAGGCGTTAGCGAATCCTCCCCCCTCCAAACCTCAACAACGTCTTATCGGCTCGAATCGACAGACTCACGTCGATGGTGGACGCTCTTGTCTGTGTTTAGGTGGCGGGCCCTGTTCACCAGGTCACGGTCCTCCCTCCCGAGACAACGACGCTTGCAGAAGGGCCGCTGCCCACTCTCCCCTCAGCGTCACCGAGCGTCGGCGTGCCACCTCCGGCAACCACGGCCCACGCGCGGGCCATGATTCCATGACCTGCTAGGCTCCAGAAGGCTCCACATCCCAGTCTAAGAGAAGACTGGGCCATCGCCCCGAAGTCCGACACGCGCCCACACCCTCTGAGGAGGAGTCGGTCAGCTCGCCTGCTTCCAGGCATGACCAACACCCCTACTCGCATCAAGACCATGGAGGTGCATGTCGGGACTACTCGAGAAGAACCTCACCGAAGGATTTGAGAAATCTAATATAGCGGAATCAAACCCGCACCGCCGCACAGACTAGGAGCAGGGAAAGTCGCCACTTTGACTGTGCTGAGTTCTCGGGTTACCACCACCGACTCGAAGCCCTCGAAAAGAAGATCAAGGGCATACGGCGAGACTACCATCCGTCTGGCGAATGGGCTAGATATTCCGTGGATTCTCTTATGAAGCCCTTCACCGAGGAATTACTGGCCGAACGTGTCTCATCCAAGAACAAGCCGCCCAAGGTGGTTCTCTTTGATGGGAAGTCTAACCCAAAAGATCACTTGGACGCATTTACAGCGGGCATGAGCTTCCAAGATAACTCGGACGCGGCTCAATACCGCGCTTTTCCTACCACCCTAATCCAGGCAGGTCGGGACCGGTTCCGAGGGTTGGCACACCACTCCATCTCGACCTTTGATGAGCTGGTCACCCACTTCCTCGGTCACTTCGTTGGGAACAGACGACAGAAGAGGACGGTCGGTTACCTCTTCACCATAAAAAGCGGGGACAAAGAATCCTTTAAGGGATATGTCACTCGCTTCTACGATACTCTCCTCGAGGTCCTCGAGCACCACAATGAGACGGTTATCACTGCGGTGAGGTCAGGTCTTAGACACAAAGAGTGGCTCCGCTCTTTTGCATTGGCATAACCTAAGACCATTGCCGAAGTGAAAGCGTGGACCGAGCGAGAAGTCCAACTCGAGTCCGAGGTGAACTCCAACATGCCCGGAAGCAACCAAGCTGACCGGAAGAAGAGGGACAGGGAAGAGAAAAGGAAAGACGATCGTCCGAAACCTTACTCCCCGAGGTTCCAGGAGTACACTCCTCTAAACATCTCCCAGACCGAGCTGCTGGAGGAAGCTACGGGCGAAGAGTTCTTCAGGCTCCCGCCATCTACCTGATGGACGGGCAACCGGCTTCGAGGCCCACATTGCGCCTATCATCGGACGTAAGGACATCCGACCGAGGATTGTAAACAGCTGCGCGATTACATCGAGGAGCTGATCCGCTCCGGTCACTTAGCAAAGTACCTACGAGATAAACGTCAAGCAGACAAGGAGAAAGATGGTCAAATTAAAGACGGAGAACTGATGATCGGACAGATCATAGTCATCGCCGACTGACCCAAGTCCAAGCAACAGAGACTGCCGCCGAATCCGGTTATTCAACACAGAAAAATTTAAACTGTATCAATGAATCTGTATTTTGTTTAATAATAAAAATTCTTTCTTCCTTGCGATCTAAACCGCTTCTTTTTGTTTCCATGCTAAAAACATCCTGCAAGGATGGTGGGTAGCTTTCTGCACGTCAAGTAAGAGCGCGCCCTTCACTCAAGTAAAGGAAGCTCGGATGCGTGTATAAGTAGCAGATCTAAAGCCCTCCTCTCGAGGCCGCCGAGCAATTTCCTGCTGACCTATCCGTAGCGAGTAGCTTCCTACCCAACAACGCTAAGGATCGAAAGCCCTCCTCGCGAGGCGACCGAGGAGCTTCCTGCTCGGTCATCCACCAGCGGGTAGCCTCCTGCCCAACAACGCTGTGGATCTAAAGCTCTCATCACGAGGCCGCCGAGTAATTTCCTGCTGGTCCATCCCTGGCGGGTAGCTTCCTACCCATCTACGCTAAAAATCTAAAGCCCTCCTCATGAGGCGACCGAGTAGCTTCCTTCTCGGTCATCCACCAACGGGTACCCACCTGCCCAACTACCTGTGGATCGAAGCCCTCCTCTCGAGGCCACCGAGTAGCTTCTATACCCGGTCCATCCCTAGCGTGTAGCTTCCTACCCATCTATGCTAAGAATCGAAAGCCCTCAACACGAGCCTGCCGAGCAATTTCCTGCTGGCCAATCCCTAGTGGGCAGCTTCCTACCCAACAATGCTAAGGATCGAAAGACCTCATTATGAGGCCGCCGAGCAATTTCCTCCTGGCCCATCTGCAGTGGGTAGATTCCTGTCCAATAACACTGTGGATCGAAAGCCCTCCTCACGAGGCGACCTAGTAGATTCCTTCTCGGTTCATCCGCAGTGGGTAGCTCCCTGCCCAACAAATACTGTGGATCAAAAGCCCTCATCACGAGGCCACCGAGCAATTTCCTGCTGGCCTATCTACAACAGGTAGATTTCTACCCAACAACGTTGTGGATCGAAAGCCCTCCTCATGAGGCGATCGAGTAGCTTCCTGCTCGGTTCATCCCTATCGGGTAGCTTCCTACCTAACTACGCTAAGGATAGAAAGCCCTCATCACGAGGCCGCCGAGCAATTTTCTGCTGGCCTATTTGCAGGGGATAGATTCCTGCCCAACAATGCTAAAGATAGAAAGCCCTCATCACGAGGCTGCTGAGCAATTTCCTGCTGGCCAATCCCTAACGGGTAGCTTCCTACCCAACTACGCTAAGGATCGAAAGCCCTCATCATGAGGCGGCCGAGCAATTTCGTGCCGACCCATCTGCAGCGGGTAGATTCCTTCCCAACAACGCTGTGGATCGAAAGCCCTCCTCATGAGGCGACTAAGTAGCTTCCTGCTCGATTCATTCGCGGTGGGTAGCTTCTTGCCCAACAAAACGCTGTGGATCAAAAGCCCTCATTGCGAGGTGACCGGGCAGCCTCCTGCTTGGTTCATCCACTATGGGCAGCTTCCTGCCCTACAAAGAGATGGATCCAAAGCCCTCATCATGAGGCCGCCGAGCAATTTCCTGCTGGCCCATCTGCAGCGGGTAGATTCCTGTCTAACAACGCTGTGGATTGAAAGCTCTCATTATGAGGCGACCGAGTAACTTTCTGCTCGGTTCATACCTAACGGGTAGCTTCCTACCCAACTACGCTAAGGATCGAAAGCCCTCATCACGAGCTCGCCGAGCAATTTCCTGCTAGCCCATCTGCAGCAGGTAGATTCTTGCCCAATAACGTTGTGGATCAAAAGCCTTCCTCACGAGGCGAGCTTCCTACTCGGTTCATCCGCAGTGGGTAGCTTCCTGCCCAACAAAACGCTGTGGATCAAAAGCCCTCATCGCGAGGCGACTAGGCAGCCTCTTACTCGGTTCATCCACTATGGGCAGCTTCCTGCCCTATAAAGAGATGGATCCAAAGTCCTCATCACGAGGCCGCCGAGCAGATTCCTGCTCGGCCCATTCACAATAGGTAGCTCACTACCCAACAACACGGTGGACCCAAAAGCTCTCGTCACGAGGCCGCCGGATATCTTCCTACTCAGTCTCAACGGTGGATCCTTGAGCCTCACATTAAACCAGCTGGCAAGCCTCTACCCAGTGCATGTACCCGAGAAGGCAAACTCCTAACATAGCCTGAGTAAAAAAGCTTAAGTTTGGTCGATAGCCGGCCCGAACAGATGAAGCAATGTCTCCATTATGGCGGCGCCCTTTCGTTGATCCATAGACGTCATCAGGGATACGTGCAAAAATTAAGGCGCACGGTGAGACACCATATGGGCCCAAAGATCGAAACGACGCAACCGCTAAACGCCATGTCGTTACCAGACGATCCCCATCATGATTCTCGGCGCCAAACTGAGCAGAAGAAAAACCGAGTAGGCCACTCTCGATCCAACCCATGAATAAGTTGGAACGAGAGTGAGGGGCTAATGATGGTGCTCAAAAGTGGTATTTCCTCATATTACGACGCGTAGAAGATGATGTGTTCCATAGGCTAATAAGGAGGAATAAATGAGATGCATTAGAGGCGTTCCTCGGGATCTCGTCTCCAAGGACGTATCCGACCTTCCAGGAGACCTCCCTGAGTACTTCCATATTCACCTAGCGAATAGTCTCCAGCTCGTCTCCGAGCCCTTGACGTGCCGAGCTTCTTCGGCCTCCCGGCTCGTCTCCGAGCCCTGACATGTCAGCCTCCTCGACTCTCCCGATCAGCCGAGAACGCGGAGCCCAAGCTCCTCCGCAACAGCTCTGTGCATCTCACCAGAGCGAGATATCCGTTGCCCCACGCACCGCGTCCCACGCAGGCTCATCCTCCCATTAATGAGCGCATCCCGCCATTCAAGACGAGGATAACGCTGGGGCGTGACTGACGACGGTGATCTCGCACCTGCTCACTCCACGCGACCCTTATATAAACCCCTCTTTCTGACGACTCAGTTATCTCGAATTTATTTCCAATACGCTGCTACTCTGCACTTATTCCTCGGCTCTAACATGATCGTCGGAGGGGCCTACGGTGGTCACCCATCCAGGGATTTCTTTGCAGATAGCTCAGCATCCAACATCAACCCATCGAGATCGACACTTTGACAATTTTCAACTCAAATCTCAACCGTTCAGCAACGCTCACTGCAGATCGACGGAAGACAGTATCTGAAGGAGATCACGCCCTTCCATCAAGCATCTTTTATGAATCATACAAATATGTCGGAAGGGCTGGTCTCGTTTCATGTATTTAGTATGAAATCGCTGTAATAAGTCTGTTTCCTAATGTATTTGATACAATAAATAATCCTTATCGCAAAGAGAGAGAAAAAAAGAAAATCAAAAAGAAGAGAAAATCATTATAAGTTACCGTCCAAAACCCGTTTAATTTTACAATATAATGTATTGTCCAATATAGAGCCTAGTCGGTATTGACTTGGTTTCTTATCTACAAAACGCTTATGGGTTCTGGGTGGAATCGACTTATCGCACGGCCATTTACCAAAATTTCATTGAGAGAATCCTCTTGATTAATTTAGATAGCAAACTAATCTCTATTTTATCATGCAAACTCTTAAGGTATAGCTCATGTCAGTTATTGATGCTCTATCCTTTTCTAAATGGTTTTTTTTTCTTAAAGCCACCCAATCCCGCTTCCCCCACCCCACCCCACCCACACACACAGAGACACATAATTACTTATTATTCTACAAAACGTTTAAGTTACATCATTTTACACCCCTCAACTTAGCCATTTCGTTTCGCTTCATCAGTCAATTAACGGAGAAAGTCGGATTAGAATTATCAAACATCTCCAACCCACTCGTATTCACTGTTCTTCATCTAGAATTTCAAATTAGAGCAACTACTCAAAATTAGTTGAGGAAAAGTACCCATATTATACATATAAAGGGATTGCAATTTGCAAGCCTGGTAGCAAAACCACACAAGAGGGCCACAAGAAACCGAATCGGTTTCACCAACCGGCTCCCACCCGACCCATTCCAAACCCATCTATCTAATAATCACAACCTAACCCCCACGCCATCCCCGTGGGCCCCTACCGGACTTCAAAACCCAACCGCCCCCAAATTCAAAAACCATTTAATTCCACCATTTTTCACGTCCGCAAGAGATTTGTGACTCACCGACCTCCAGAAGCCTCCCTCATTAAATCACCACGCGCCTACTCCCTTCCAATTTTTTAATCCAAATATTAATTTTCAATTTTTTTTTTTAAAAAAAAGAAAAACGAAATTCAAACTCCCTATATAAACCCAAGACATACCAAACCCGTCTTCATCCTCAAAACTTTTCCCCTTTTCGTTCCCATTTTTGCCCCTGCTCTCTCTAACTCTCATTTTTTTAATGGAGATTATCAACAGCTCAAAGCGGTCCCGAGACGAATCGGCCGCGGAGTTCCCCCGGTCGAAGCGCCTCCGGGACGCTGACGTCATCTACGAGATCCTCGACGACGAGGACGACGAAGCGGAAGGCTCCGGCGCCGTCGGGGACCTCGCCGACGTCATCAGGAGCCTGGAGGAGGAGATCGCGTGCGCGCCGCCGCCGGCTCAGCTGGATCTCGGATACCTTCTAGAAGCGTCGGATGACGACCTCGGGCTGCCGCCGGCGGTCGGACCGTCGCCGGCGTCGACGGACGGCGTAGATGTGGTCGAGGTCGTCCGTGATGACGTGGCGGCGTTTGATCGGATCTGGAGCTTCGATGACGATTTTGAGAAGGGGTCGTATTATTTGACGGAGTTTGGTGACGGCGTTAACTTTGACGCAGGGGTGTTTGACTACTACGATGCGGGTTTCGGATCCTTGGATGCTGAGGAGATTCCTTTTTGGGCAGAATAGTTTTCGACCTTTTAGGAGTTGGATTATTCTAGTTATTTTTTTAATACACATGGATTCTTGTATATTTTCAGAAGAAAATTTTAATTTTGTAAATTTGGCAACATAATGGAAAGAAAATAGGTCACTATTCCAACCTTTTGATGTTTCTTATTTTAAGGAATAATTGTACCTATCAAGTATCAACCTAGAAAATTCTACATGGCTACCAATTTAGTAATTGGTTACATGTCTGTTTGGTTTGTGGTAGTTAAAAACTATAACCCAAAAAGTATTCAATTATCTGTGTGGTTGAACCAAATTGATATGGATTTCGAAACTTGAATTTGGAGGTAACATTAAAACGGTGATAATATCATTTGTTAGAGAGTTTCTTTCAAATCCTTGCTCTTTTTTTTTTTGATTCATGAATCTCGTTTTTTGCTTATATTGTAACAAATTTTTCCCAAATCAAATCCATCAACCAAACAAAAACAGCCAAATCCATGTCGATTTGATTTTCAAATTTCACAAATCCCACCAAAATCGCTCAACCAAACAGCCTCTACATGAAGGTGACAAGATTGCAATTTTGGAATTTACACTCTAGACCTTATTTTTTGCAGCCGATCGCTAATCCAGCCATCTATGTTCATAGATAAAGTAATTTTCTTTTATACAGTTATTGGTTTTGAGTCGCACGGATCTTGTGTTGCTTTTTGAAAGTACTTAAGTTAGAAATTAATTTTTCTATGCAACTACATTTTACAAGTATTTTGCATGAGCAATAAACAAAACTAAAATTAATATTATCCTATTTTGTGTATGAGAGAAGGACAGACAAGGAGTGGATGGAGAGTTGAATGTTGAAAATTAAAAGAGTGAATTTATAATTCCAAACGAGAAATTTCATGACCTAGATAAATTCAGAATTTTAAATGGGATATTTCAAATGGAAAATAAGTTTTACCAAAAATATTTATACATAAGTAGACTTCAACCTGTTCTCCGAATATGTAAATTGAACTAAATTATTCTTTTAGATTTACCAATTCTCTGGAATCAATAAACTCTGAGCCACTCTGTTAATTGTAAGTTTATTGAAGTGTCTATCCATACAATTTGTAATTAAATATAGTTAGAATTGAGCCTGACTAACTGAGAGTGCAAGGTTGACAAAAACTAAATGAAGAAAATGCGTACATGCAATATCTACGTAAATTCAAAATAAAATCTAGTTTTAGTAAAAATGATATGATAAAAAAATTATAAATTATAATGCAAAAAAGGAGTTGCTTATCAAATTTAGGTCAGCAAAACCTTGCCCTAAGTTTACATCTAATTGGCAGACTCGAGTATATGTATATATGGTAAACAATTATGACTTAGCACAAATTTAGGTCAGCGAAACCTCGCCCTAAGTTTCCATCTAAAATAAATCTAAAATAAAATAGAAGAGTTCCGATCCGTGATCTATTACGGGAACTAGCTTTCATCAGCTGACCTGAAACTATATATTAGCCATGTCAATGACTTATTCATTCTTGATTTGTTGTTGTGGCTAGCTATTATCCTATCTAGAATTATCATTTATTGGCCACCTCCATGGCTTCTTTCACTGTTATTGTTTATTTTAAATATAGTAATATACTTCATCAGATTGGGTCAAAGAATTTTCAATGTGCATATATAATATTTATTCATTAGCAACATAAACATAAAGATAAGCACATTAATTAAGAATTATTGTTTCTTACTAAAATTTTGGTGAAGCATTTTCCTGTCATCAATTTTCATTAAATTCCATCCAAATCTTAGATAGTTGAATCGAATGAGATTGTCGAGTTGATGGCATCCAAAACAAACTCATCTATTTTATTTTAGTTCACTTTAGATAATTTTTATTGGCTTTCTTTTTCCATTTTCCAAATCCTCTGATTCTACAAAATATCCAAAACTAGTTGTTCTAGAATGTACTGCTAATTTAATAGATCATCTACATGTGGTCCAGATTCATTAAGTTAGGTTTGCATATGAAATCAAATTAGAAACAAAGTAGCTTGTTTACGTAGGGAAGAAGGAAAGCAATAAAATTCTCAGCTAAAAATATGAGACCGAAAAGAAACAAGAGACCCATACCAAAACAGGTTCCCAAATCTTGAAGGACATCGTACTGTGGGCCCAATTGGTTTCCAATTCCAGCAACGAATCCAAGCATCATCCAACGTGTCCCCAGCGGTGAAGGTCACCTCTCCCATGCAGCGGATAAGCCCTTGATTCTACTTAATTAACTCGCTGTCGCTGTCGCTGTCACCGTCACCGTCACCGTCAGCCAATACGTGGCGGGAAACTCCATCTGCGTCGTTATTCGTGCCACGACGTCTCTACTGTTACAGGGCAAACTCAAAGAGTCGTTGGTGTCCTGCATAAAATGCAAAATTTTTACTCTTAACTTACCAATATGTCCACGAGACCTGTATTAATTTGGGTCTGGTTGAATCAGCTCCAGAATGTTTCAAATCCCATTCTGTTTAAATTTTTGTGCATCGTTATATAGACGGACCGACTCAGATACTCAACGGGTTTATATAGAATAAGTCTAACACAAGTCCATTAACAATCGGGTCAGACCTAATTATGTAGACCCATTTATTTACTTTTTATTTTTATAAGCAGATCATTATAAATTAAAAACTTGTGAGATAATTTGAAAATTTAACATATAATATAAAATCAACTAAGACCATTGATATCTTATGTGAAGTGTCACTGCCACCGCACCAAAACTCCAAAATTATGATGAGAGTTGAGCGAATGTATTTTATATCATAACATTTTATGTCTCAATTTGTGAATACCATAACTCGGGTATTATAACTCACCAATGAGCAGTAGCTCAGTCGGTATATGCACTTTCCCTCTTGGGGAGAGCGCGGGGTTTGAACCCAGAAACCCCAAGAGGGGAAGTGGCCACAAATCGAAGTTTTCGAGGCCGAAGATGATCTACGTCGAGAAGACACTAACCCAAACCATCTCTTCACTAATTACGGAATTAATGAAGCAAACACCCTATACTAAATGGCAAGTAGTAGAGGATGATGAAGTAGGAAGTTTGCTCACTTTAGAATTTATTTTCTCACACTTTTTCCATCAACTCTATTGAAACTAGAAAGCTTTGAGGAAGAAGAAGAAGAAGAATTAACTCATCAAAATGAATTATTCATGAGGTTAGAAATGCAACCATTGTGAGTTATCATCTCATGCTAAACTCATGTACAGAATAAACCATGGTGTATGGTTAAAGTTGGGTTAACAAATATCCAAAGCTAGACAAACAAGTTGACTAAGTCTTTATTCTACCAGCTTCTCCAAGCTTCACATTGACTTAATCCAAATGTTTGAATTGCTTAAAACAAATAAAACCCTAATTTTAACCCTAGTATGGTATAATTCTCATACTCATATGTTGCATTTGTAACCGAGCATGACACAAACATGTACACAAATATACATATCACATATATACATTGTGCACATCAAGTGAGAAAAGAAATCATAAGTGAGCAAGTATTTAGTTAATGTAACTTAATATATCAAATATATAATTATACATTAAATTATTAAATCAACACATGATTTAATAATCCGGTTATATCACATATAACCGACTAATACCAAATGTAACAATTTATCGAATCAACACTTGATTCGATAACTCGGCTATATCACATATAACCGACCAATGTCACAAATCGCGAGAATAGAATATGGTATCTCATATCGTATCAATCTCGATCCTGCACATATCACATATGTACTCCTACTCCGTTTTGCTTGAGCCAGAAAACCCTTGTGTAGGACTCTAAAGACTCGTCAATACGCCGGCAGTAGGTGATGATCATATCAAACACCCACAAGCCGTAAGCGGTCTGCTAAACGTAACGACCACCTGGATATTGAGCGATCAGAAGATCAACAGGCAAGCCTGCTCACACTCTTATGAATCCAATCAGTAACACTACCGTACAGTCCGGTTTCTTCGTCTGATATGTCGCATATCTCGTATAGAGGTGGTAAACGTCAGACCACAGTAACTCGATAATTCGTACCGATATGAGACTCATAACGGGTCGAGAAACTACTGATAACACTTACCAGTATATCTCTGAAGCAGCCTTGGACAAGGACTTCCTGTTATAGCCAATCGAGCACGGCGCAACATCAACTCCCAATACCGGGAGAGACGAAACCCCTCCTATCGCTCATTGCCTCCATGTGATTCGGGACTGTACCCAAAAGCCCACCGTTTTGTACGTTCTCTTGAACGTGGTAAGGTGGAAATCAAAGCACGGTGGGAATCACACAAGACTCTATGACGATCTCGGGTCTACAGACTAATCTGTACCAGTGTCACCAGAGAACTGCCATCTGACGTTAGGTATAATACCATCTGGGAGTTTTCGGCGAGTCCGTTCAGTGTACCCAGTCTCCACTGAGCACCCGCATACTGTCTCTGATGTCAAACACCAATGGATATGGGATCATCCATCGCCCATCTATATGGGTCGAGAAGCTATACGCTAGTCTACACTGGTATATCGATGCCCTGTCTCGATACACCCACGACTAGGAACATTTGAAGGATGTACTTAGCGACTACACTGTCACCACTAGTATGATCTGCATCCACTACTATAAATAGGGGTTGCCCCTACGGATTTATCCGTAGGAGCAAACCACTGCCCCTACGGATATATCCGTAGGGGCAATAAATTACCCTGTAGGTGCAAACGCCGTAGGTGCAAGTCTTAACCTTGAACATGCCCCTACGGTCAAAAACTTGCCCCTACGGCGTAATGTGTATGTCCAGTTGTCCCTACGGATTAGGCTGTAGGGACAAAAAAATTATTTAATTTATCGGTTTATAAAATAAATTAGGTATCCCTACGGACGTATCCGTAGGGCCAAATAGTTGCCCCTACGGATACGTGCGTAGGTCCAGATGTGTAGGGACAAAATATCAAGTATCCTGATATTTTGTCCCTACGGATACCTGTGTAGGGGAATTTGTTTGCCCCTACGGACAACTCCGTAGGGACAAGTATAACCCCTATTACTGAGATCATAGGGGCAAAATATCAGGTATTCTGATATTTTGCCCCTACGGATAAATCAGTAGGGGCAAAGAAGGTCCCTACGGATTAATCCGTAGGGGCAATGTTGGGCCCTACAGATTAATCCGTAGGTATATATTATCAAGTTTTTTTTAAAAAAAAGGGCTGTTTATTTTTTTCTCGCCCTGTGCACAATAATATCTACATCATATATAAAATTAATCAACACGCAGAATATATATCGCAGTATTTATAATCACATCTCGCGCATAATATACAAAAGAAATCAACAAGCAGAATATGATATCAATATAAACACGCAAACACCACCAATACCAATATCGTCCAAAATATATACAATATGTATCATATAAATAAATACATGTTTAAAATATAAGAATCAAAAAGCTACCCTAGCTCAGTCCAGCTCCACCTCTGATAAACGCCATAATCTGGCGCGCCAGCTTCTCGGATATACCCTGAGTCAATAAATCATGCAATGCGGAGTGTGCGGGAGTCTGAGCGGGCTGTGAAGCTATAGGAGTGGTCTGCGCAACCGCCGCCGAGGTAGTGGCTTGCGGAGCCGCAGCTGCGGGAGTCTGAGCGGGCAGTGGAACTATAGGAGCTGTCTGCGGAACCGCAGCCGAGGTAGCGGCTTGCGAAGCCGCAGCCGAAGGAGATGCATGCAGAGGCTCGGCCGATGTATCCTGTCGCGTCTGGACTTACGTGTGTAATAAACGAGCAAGAACCGTGTATTAGTCGAATTCGTATCATTATCAAGTTATTACAAAACCCCAATCTATGTATACTTAGAGACTTAGGCCTTGTTTGAATATCTAGTTTAAAAACCGTAGTTATTTTAATTGGATATGTATGTATGATTAATCAAAGCTAAGTCTACAACCAAATAAGCTCAGGCTACGTACTAATATTGGATATGTTGCTATCTATAATATGACATAATATTTTACTATTAAGTAGTATACATACCAACATCTCCTTCAATTCCTGAATGGTGGCCTTCAAGCTATCCAGTTCTTGCTGGAAACGTCGCTCACTGGAGACGGAGGAAGTAACCGCCGGAGTGGAGTCTAACCTCATATGGGCCCTGCTAGGGCCCAGTCCCCGGCCTCTCTCCCAACCTCCGTGGTGCCTTCCGTGTGCGGCGTCCAGGACTGGGGTCAGCAGTATCGGATCGTTCTGTCCCGTAAAATCGATCCCCGATTCCTCGGCCTGCTCAACCACCCGCTCCTACACCCACATTAACCAGTAAAATATAAGTATATCATTTAAATTTGAACCTTTCAAAACTAAAATTTCAAATAGGGGTTGAATAAATATTAACACTTACGCAATACTCCTGGGTAGCGGCGTCAGGGTATCGAAGCTTGCCCGTGGAGGGATCTGTCGAGGTGCCGTGGACGGCAAGATCGCGGGCAGCACGCTCGGTGTACCACCCTGCGCCAGGGTTTGAGCTCTCTGCAATATTAGAAAATAACGCTTAATATTAGATATATTAGAAAATAACTCTTATTATTACATTATATCACAAAGGCCGGTCTATTGTAATTTACTGATAACTCCATGGCACGAGTAATATTCCTCGAGCCACCTGTATAAGTGGGGTGACCCCTCTTTGCCGACTTCCTATTCTCTTTATTTTGATCGACCTGTTTCTGCACAACACATTCACATTTAGTTTTCTAATTAAGCAACACAAAAAAATAAATTATATACTAAACAATGAATTACATTTAAAATACATACATGTTTGCGATGAGAGTCGAAATATTCGCACAATAAAGGCTATGTATCTACGTCGACTCTCGCAAAGGCCGGAGTAGATAGGAGGGCCGCTCTCTCTGCCTCGGGGGTCACCATCCACGGGAATAGCAGTCGGACTTTAGCTCATTCCTGTTGTATCGGACCTTCATCTGCTTGTTCTTCATTAGGCCATTGTACAAAGCGTGAAGATCGAGCACCCTCCCAGGATGATCAGGGTCAGGTACAGGCTGAAAATCGTAATCCAACTGAAAATACAAAAAAACATTGTTATTAGATTGCAAGTGTTAATAATAAATATATTGGATAAATCAAATGAAAATATATATTAATACCCGAGCCTGATCCCAAAAGAGGGCGAATGAGCGCCGGTGCTGATCGCCCCACTCAACGTGAAATGGATAGTTCTTCACGAGCCGGCTCTCATTCCTCATATACCGGTCAAACCTCTCGGCATGATCGCCGGTATAGCGATAATCATGGGTAAAAAAGAGGGGGAATGCTTCCTCCCCCTAGCTCTGTCGGGCCTCAGCCTGTGGGACTGATTCGGGCCTCGAGTCCCCCTTTCGGGATGGGGAGTCCCTGTGTCTGCAAGAAATATCAAGACAATCAATATTAAGACAAATTTGTATTAAGAAATCAAGGTTTAATGAAAATTGAAGTGTGATATATACCTCCGGTGACTAAAGCACGAGCCTGGGCCCGGGCAGCAGCATGAGCGGGACGATAGTTCCTCCGGTGAGGAATAGCCGGTGACCCGGACGTGGACGCATCTCCAACTAGAAAATAGACATCGATAAAATTACATGGAGTTCATTTTTATTCTTAAAGGATATGTAAAATGAATAAATATTTTATATTTATTCATACAAACCTGCAGACTGAGCGGAGGGAATGGAAGTGACGGGAGTGGCCCCTGCACCAGACGAGAATGCACCACCTATAATTAGACAATCAAGTATCAGCTATATAAGTAATTGCAAAAAGAATGCGTATATCAATAATATAACATTCTAAATCAACATGTATACACTATAGGATATATAAACATACCCGCATGTATATGATATATAAACATATCTGGAGGTGTGGGAGCGGCCTATGTCCCTGATGTAAGTACGTGAGAGCAAAAAGAATGTATGTATATTTATGATACAGCATTCTAAATCAATATACATGCACTATATGATATATAAACATACCTGGAGGTGCGGGAGTGGCCTCTGTCCCTGATGTGGACGCATCACCAACAGCTAGACAATCAAACATTGACAATATAAGTAATTTTGATATGAACATGCATGTATATCTATAATATTACATTCAAAATGAATATGCGTGCAATATACCTGGAAGTGTGGCAAAGTCCATACAGAAGGAGGCATCCGAAGGGGTCTCCGATCGGGGTGCAAGACCGGCCCTCTGAAGCTCCCTACGCAGCTCTCCGGGCGGCAGAACTGCTCTGCCTCTGCCTCTGCCGGTGCCACAGCTGGAGCTCCCGCCGCCCCTCGCTGCTCCCGTCATCGTCATCAAATCTAGATAAATGATTCGTGGACGCATTAGACAATCATTACAAGTATTGACTATATATGTATAGATCGTAAAATATGAAGTAATAATATAACATTACTGATAACCTTTTTCGTTTCATGGGCGCATTAGACATATCTACTTGGATTTCATCATCGATATCATTTCTAACCCACGTAACTTCATGATCAGCCAAAGACAACCCGTCTTTCAAAATAGACGGTCGAAGCACTCTAAGTCTTCTCTCTTCTTCATCCTCATCGCTGTCCTCGAATTCTGGGACATCGTAGACATTCCTGGGTTTCCAACGGCATACAACACTCTATCCCGGATGCTTCAAACACCGTGAGTAGTATACTTGGAATGCTTGGTTCGGAAAGATAAACGGATTTTCCTGACCGTAAAATCGAAGTGTGTTCACACTGGTCAATCCATATTCATCTTTCCAAGTCCCAAGATTGCTTCTCCACTTATCCGTATCGGTTCGCGTATCGTACCAAGTACGCTAGAATATATAAAAGGGTTCTGATCGTCCGGGATAGTGGATGCGGAGTATACAATTTAAGTATCCATAATAAATCACACCATCCGATCCTACCGTCGCAATCCCACTATTCTGAGTGGTTCTAGATATTTCTATGTCCTTAACTTCGAATTTGTATCCAAGGACACCGAATCCTTTATAATATGCAACTTCCATACTAGGAAATTGAGCTAAACATCTTGAATCACTCTCAAATGATGCAAACAAGTTCGGGCCGTGGATCTAACAAAACAAATTTTACGACAAATACATAACGATATAAGTTTAGATTAAAACTGATAGCAATAACATGTTATTAGAATAACTTACATGATCTACAACCCAATCGTAAAAATTATCCTGATGATATTTTTCCAATCGTTCATCGTTCCAATCAGGATGCCCCTCACATACCTCGTTAAAATGAATTCTATTTTCGACAATAAATTATGACATTAATATTATATCATTCATACACACACAAACACAAATATAACAATTAATCCAAAAAAACTTACTCTCTAATTTTTTCAAGACATACGCAATTAAGCAAGATAAACCGGTATATCTTGTTGATAAACATAGTGTCTACCCTTTTATAATCGGCTTGACCATATGGCCTGTCTTGAATTCTTTGAGGCCGGTTATGTCTCGTCTCAATGTTCTCATCCAGATAGCGGGAACAAAATGTGGTTGCTTCATCAAGAAGATAACCTTGCATGATAGAACCCTCTGATCGATTTCTATTGCGTATATACTTTTTAAGGGTGTAGAGGTACCTAAAGAAAATATGTTGAATAAATAAATACGGGCATACAGGACAACAATAAATTTAAAAATTTCGCGAAACGAAAAATTCCACGTACCTCTCGACGGGATACATCCATCAATATTGTACCGGTCCAGCTAACTTAGCCTTAGTTGTAAGATGAACCGTCAGGTGTATTATGATATCGAAGAATGACGGTGGGAAAATACGCTCAACCTTGCAAAGTATCAATGCAATAGAATTTTCTAGTTTATTCAGCGTCACAACATCCAGTGTTTTAACACACAACTCTCTGAAAAAACAAAATAGGTTGTTGATTATTAAACCAACCGATTCGGGAAGAGAAGTCCTGAGGGCTAATGGAAGAAGGTGCTCCACGATAACATGGTGATCATGACTTTTCAGCCCATCAATCTTGCCTTTCACAATTTTTATTTTCTTGCTGAACGATCCTGAGAAACCTGTGGGAACTTTCAAATCATGCAACACCTGCAGGAATCTCTTCTTCTCTGGTTGTGACATATGATAAGTGGTATTGGGAAGTACAAACTTGCCTGATTTACCTGCTACCGGTTTAGGGTGCAATTCACTTCTTATTTCCTAGTCCTATAGATCCATCCGAGCATTCAGGTTGTCTTTCGATTTCCCGTCTTTACAAAGAAGGAAGTTGAGTATGTGCTTTGATACTCCCTTCTCTATATGCAAGACGTCTAGACAATGACGCACTAAATTTGTTGACCAGTACGAAAGCTCGAAGAAAATGCTTAACTTATTCCTAAATGGTGGTTTCACCTGCTTTGTTGGATCTATCCCGAAGGTCACATTATTGTAACCATCCCACTGAGCAGTCACGTCCTCTCCGGAAAATGGGGCTGGAGGTCCAAGAAGCTCCTGATGACCATCAAAGTGAACAGCGTCTAACCTGTAGGGGTGGTCTAGAGGCAGGAAACGTCGATGGCCGCAATAACAAACCTTCCTGCTAAAATTCAAGAATTTCGATGTTGTGTGTTGATGGCAATGAAGACATGCTTTGTGACCATGTGTGGACCAATCTGATAGCATTACATACGCAGGAAAGTCATTAATTGTCCACATTAAAATCGCACGCAGTATGAAGGTTGTATTTGTGTTTGCATCGTAAGTCTCTACACCATCAATGAACAAAGATTTTAACTCCTCGATCAGAGGTCGGAGATAGACGTCGATATTGTTTCCCGGTGAGTTTGGTCCGTCGATAAGAAGATGTATCATAAAGTATGATTGGTCCATAGCCAATCAAGACGACAGATTATAAATTATCATTACAACGGGCCATGTGCTGTGGCTTCCAGCCATATAGTTGAATGGGCAGAAGCCATCACTAGCCAATCCGAGCCTGACATTGTGAGGATCGCTACTGAATATTGCGTGCCTCCTATCGAAATCCTTCCATGCCGGTGAATCTCCTGGATGGCTCATTTTTCCTTCTTCACTTAGAGGAGCACGGTGATGCCAAATCATTGCCTCGGCTGTTTTCTTGCACCTGAATAGTCTCTGCAGCCTCTGTGTTATGGGAAAGTATCGTGCTATCTTGACAGGTATATCGGGCTTCTTATCAAAATCTTTCGGCTTATACCTGACCTCTCCGCATGTTGGACACTCTTTCAAATCTGAATTCTCTTTCCGGTGTAACACGCAATTTTTAGGACATGCTTGAATCTTCTCACACTTCAGACCCAAATCAGACATCATCTTCTGGGCTCCGTACCAGCTGTCGGGCACGTTATTTCTCGGGGGCATAGAATCTTTCAAGAACGAAAGAAGCATTGTGAATGACTTGTTGCTTCATCCATTTAGGCACTTAATCTGGAAAAGTTGGACGAACCATGAGAGGGTGGAATACTTTGCATTCTCATAAATTGGTTTTCTAGCATCATTCATGAAATTTTCATATTTATCCGCACGCGGTCTTTTACCGGAAGGAATGTCATCTTCGGTACGAATAGATTCACCTAGGGCAGCCTCTACTATATCCTCCATTTCTTCAGATGGAAATAAATTACCGTCTTCTTCTTCTGCCGCATTACCGTCTTCTCCTTCTTCTCCTGCCGCATTATCGTCTTCTCCTTCTTCTTCTGCCGCATTACTGCGTTCTTCTCCTTCTCCGTGATATTTCCAAGTTGTATAAAATCTAGTAAAACCATATTTTATGATATGAAGCTCTGCCAATTCTACCTTCTGCCAGTACTTATTCCCACATCTACCGTATGGGCAGAGAATCTTCTCTATCATGATAGTATTATGTGTGCGTGCAAATTCAATAAAAGCAGCAACTCCTGCGACAAATTTAGGTTGCATACATTGTTGCCAATCCACATACATCCAGTTCTTAACTCTGACGTACTCATGGGCCATGTTAGACTGTATAACATATAAATTGTAGGTTATGATGACTATATTGAAAAATCTAAGAACGGGATGGTTACTGACAAAGGAGAAAATCCGTGTATATGATTTGTGCGTGCGTTTGTCGTTGAAAAGAATAAATTATCGATAATCAAAATTGGATTTGAGGATACTCATATATGAGAATATGAAAGTTTCATATTATCATCGAATATCATATATTGGTTTTAAGTTGAACATCTTGAATCACTCTCTAATGATGCGTTTGTTGTGTATTCTTGTTGTATGTGTGTGTTTCGGCTGTCGGGGGTAAGGCTTCTATCCCATTAAGAATGTATAGAGCGAACAACCATTCGCTTGTGCTTTCAACCATTTCGAGTAAAATTCGGCAGCACCTCCCCGCTGTTCTCCGAGTACACTGTAATAGAATATATAATCATTTCAAAGCTATGAAACAACGTTGAAATGAACATCTAATCTATCTTTGTACACGGAGAATCAGCGGAAAGGTACCGGCGAAATATCTCGAAATGGATGAAAATACAAGTGAATGAAGGTGTTTGCTTAATACATTCCTAACTTGTCCACACGGGACAAATCTATCGGTTATCATACGATTGAATCTTCTCGTCATATAGACTACATGACGGTTGTTAGTATCGAGCTATACCGTCCGATATTTAACAACCTTCGTATAGTTTTATGTCACGACGAATATCGAACGTATGTTAACCGATAGACGGCGACTAAGTGGCGCTTTGAGTTTCATATATGAGTATCGATGAGAATATGAAAGTTTCATATTATCATCGAGTATCATATATTGGTTTTAACTTGAACATCTTGAATCACTCTCTAATGATGCGTTTGGTGTGTATTCTTGTTGTATGTGTGTGTTTCGGCTGTCGAGGGTAAGGCTTCTATCCCATTAAGAATGTATAGAGTGAACACCCATTCGCTTGTGCTTTCAACCGTTTCAAGTAAATTTCGGCAGCACCTCCCCGCTGTTCTTCGAGTATACTGTAATAGAATAGATAGTCATTTCAAAGCTGTGGAACAACGTTGAAATGAACATCTAATCTATCTTTGTACACGGAGATCCATCGGAAAGGTACCGACGAAATATCTCGAAACGGATGAAAACACAAGTGAATGAAGGTGTTTGCTTTATACATTCCTAACTTGTTCACACGGGACAAATCTATCGGTTATCATACGATTGAATCTTCTCGTCACATAGACTACACGACGGTTGTTAGTATCGAGCTATACCGTCCGATATTTAACAACCTTCGTATAGTTCTATGTCATGACTAATATTGAATGTATGTTAACCGATAGACGGGGACTAAGTGGCGCTTTGAGTTTCATATATGAGTATCGATGAGAATATGAAAGTTTCATATTATCATCGAGTATCATATATTAGTTTTAATTTGAACATCTTGAATCACTCTCTAATGATGCGTTTGTTGTGTATTCATGTTGTATTTGTGTGTTTCGGCTGTCGGGAGTAAGGCTTCTATCCCATTACGAATGTATAGAGCGAACACCCATTCGCTTGTGCTTTCAACCGTTTCGAGTAAATTTCGGCAGCACCTCCCCGCTGTTCTCCAAGTACACTGTAATAGAATAGATAATCATTTCAAAGCTGTGAAACAACGTTGAAATGAATATCTAATCATCTTTGTACACGGAGAACCAGCGGAAAGGTACCGACGAAATATCTCGAAACGGATGAAAACACAAGTGAATGAAGGTGTTTGCTTTATATATTCCTAACTTGTCTACACGGGACAAATCTATCGGTTATCATACGATTGAATCTTCTTGTCACATAGACTATACGACGGTTGTTAGTATCGAGCTATACCGTCCGATATTTAACAACCTTCGTATAGTTCTATGTCACGATAAATATCGAACGTATGTTAACCGATAGACGGGGACTAAGTGGCGCTTTGAGTTTCATATATGAGTATCGATGAGAATATGAAAGTTTCATATTATCATCCAATATCATATATTGGTTTTAACTTGAAAAACGTGCCGTTGAAACAAATTATTGTTCTCCACCTTGCACTCTCTTAACAATGGTATATGCATTAAACAACATATAAGAGTTATCTATAATAACTCTAAACTTTCACCTGTTGGGTTCAACAAAAATGTTTTTGATATAACAAACACAACCTTCCTCAAATTTTTTGGAGATATAAATCAAGGAAAAAATAAATTTCAGATGGTGATAAAAATACCAAATTCTTTCATTGTTGGGTTAATGTCAGAAGATGTCAAAACAGAATTACAAAGTTGCAAAATGTAGAAGGCATTTGTTTTGAGGAGCATAAACAAATTGTTCATATGACAGCTTCTCATTTTGAAAAAGCTTTTACTTCACAAAATATAAATGCAGACATATCATTTCTAAAATGATTTCAGACATATCAAGTTTAGGGTTAGAGCCCAGGGTTAATTTGGGTTAATTAGAGGCTATGGTTAATTTTGGTTAATTATTGATAATTTGAAAGGGTTAGGGTGTTGGTTAGGGTTAATTAGGTTAATTTAGGTAAGTTTACTTCAAACAGCGCATTCTGCCTATATGAATGATTAAGTTTGTATAATCTTCACACACGTGTTTTCATGTATGCTGGCCATCTTGAGGGTGCATGTAATATTTTTATTTTCCTCTCAAATTGTAATTTGCATATATCATGAAATCTTGCCCCTGGGTAAATGTTTAAGTTTAGGGTTAGAGTCCAGTATCCACTCCAGTTTATTGCAGAACCAAGCAAAATTGTTGAATCAAGACTTGCACTACATACTCACCATTTTGATTCTTCCGCTCTCACATCTGTAGGCACACCTTTTTTCAACCTAATAATAAGTTAGCAGCCAACACGTCGACATTCGCTCTAGTTAGAGTTTTCCGATAGCATCTCGCTCCTCGCTCCATGGCCAATATTCTTGTCATACATCAATCCATGGCCCACGCCCACAAAAAAAGTGGGGGCACAGAGAAATGATGCTCTATATAGACTTACAAAGGGATTGATATATACAAGGTCAACATGCATTATGCAAAGCTTTTTCCTAAAGTTGGGAAATATTTTTTCAAAGATAAAGAGCTGCCCAAGGCTGTTAATTCTACTCTCGTTTGTCTTATTCCCAAAAAGGCAAGCTGTCGCTCAATCATCGATTATGGGCCTATAAACCTTTGTAATTTTCTATAAAAAATTTTCATTGTCCCCAACCCTAGCCCCAGCCCTAGCCCCAGCCGAACCCCAACCCCAACCCTAACCCTAACCTTAACCCCAGCCCCAGCCCCAGCCCCAGCCGAACCCCAACCCTAACCCTAACCCCAGCCCTAGCCACAGCCCCAGCCGAACCCCAACCCCAAAGCCAAACCCCAACCTAACCCTAACCCTAACCCTAACCCCAACCGATGCCTAACCCTAACCTCATCGGTACCCAAACCCAGAACCCTAGCCCTAAAATCATTAAAATTATGTTTAATTGGAGATTTACTAACCTGTAGGCGGTGGAGGAGACGACGGAGACCCTCAATCGGTGATCGACAACGCGCGCAATCGGCGACGAGGAAGAACGAGGGCGGTGGCGACGACGAAACGGAGGGCGGTGGCGACGACGAGAACGGCGACGAGAAAACTGCGACGCAGCGGGAACGAGAAATTTGGGGATTTTGGGGATTTTGGGAATTAACGCGCGAGAGAGATAAGGCGTAGGGCATTTCTGTGCCTTAATTTTTAATTAAATTCCCATTTAGATGCCCCTATGGATTAGTCCGTAGGTCATTGGTTTGCGGCTCCGTAGGGGCAAACAACAAATTACGATTTAATATTTTTAAATTAAAATATCGGGCACCGTAAGGACAACCGTTGGGCCCTACGGATTAGTCCGTAGGGCCAAAATAAATCTGCCCCTACGGATTTCATTATCCGTAGGGGCAACCCCCTATTGTAGTAGTGATCATAGTCCTGGTAGTCAAGTACTCATCCTAAGGGCTTTATCAACATATAACATAGAGATAATCAGTGTGCATGTTAAGATAAAGAGCAACCAGATAGCATACTATCATGTCGAGCAAGAAAGTCCTCACTATATATGTCCAAGCATCCACTACAATATACATCGTATGTACAGTAATTGCCTCTAGGGCATACATATAACTAACAGTGTGTGTTGTGTGCATTGGTTCAGGCTTATGAGCTATTGCAAAAAAAAAATCACATCTAAAATAACTTTAATATATAATCTGCAATTGCTAAGTTAGACTTTTAAATTACTTATGTACAAAAAAAAATGGTTGGGATATCAAGCCCCGATTAATTATAAATCCATTAAACTGGTTTGGGTCAGTTCGGGTCCAAACTCATCTATACCACTACTACAATATGGGGTTGCCTCTACGGCTACAGGAATCCGTAGAGACAACTTTTTATTGTCCCTACGGACTAATCCGTAGGTCCCCATGGTTGTCCCTACAGTGCCCTATGTTTTAATTTAAAAATATTAAATCGTAATTTGTTGTTTGGTCCTATGGAGCCGCAAACAAATAACATACGATGAAGTCAGTAGGGGCATATAAATGGGTATTTAATATAAAAAGGCACAGAAAAGCCCTGCGCCTTGATCTCGTTCCCAAAATTCTCTCTCTCAATCTCTCCCTCGCGTCTCGATCTCGTTCCCACGCCTCCAATTTTTTCCTCGTCGCCACCGCCCGCCGCCGCCCACGTTCCTAAAACTTCCTCGTCGACTTCCTCGTCGCCACCGCCCGTGAGTCGTCGCCGATTGCGTCGTCGACCACCGGTCTCCTCCGTCATCTCCTCTACCGTCCGCTACAGGTTAGTAAATCTCCAATTACTTATAATTTTGATAATGTTAGGGCTAGGGTTCTTGGTTCTGCAGGATTCGGGTGGGGGCCTGAGGGTTAGGGTTAGGCATCGGGTTCTGCAGGGTTGGGGTTGGGGTTGAGGTCAGGGTTTGGTTGGGGTTGGGGTTAGGGTTCAGTTTGTAGGGTTCCTAGGCACACTATAGAGGTCTCACAAGGCATCAACCATGCCAATTTAAACTTTTATGGGTGCCGAGAAACCCTAATACGGATCGTCGGCTAGAATTCTAGGCGAAATACGAATCTAGTTAACAACTTAACAAAAGATAAGAAGCTACAACCTTTGTAGACCCGGTTATCCACTTCCTTAGCTCCACGTAGACGTCCTCTCGCTGTCCTAGTCGGATCTCGGACTCTCGCGTCGGCTTCATCGAAGAAATGAGCGGAATAGTTCGTCGGCTTCGTGCCGAAGATGATCTACGTCGAGGCATCACAAGTTCAAGCTCCGACTTCACCAAGTTGTGAAACTTGTGAAGAAAACACCCAAAACAACTTGGCAAGAGATAGAGGGTGAAGAAATAGGAGGTGGGTTCACTTTGGAATTGGATTTCTCACACTATAGCTCAAGTTGCCATTAATGGCATCAAGCCTTTTCTTTTGAAGATGATGAAGAAGATGAAGCTAGAATTATGATAAGTTAATTAAAAATGTAAAAGAAATGAATACTTATCATAATATGAACCATAGTTAGGTGTAGAGAATTGACTAAGGTTAGATGAATGGTTAGGGTTAAGTGTGAAGACAAATGGTCACAAAGTCAAAGTTTCATGAAGCTTCATCAAAGTTCAAGAATGAAAGCAACCATTTTGTATTCTTATGCCATCCTTTTTCCAAAATCAAAAATAAAAGAATGGATAATTAAAAACCCTAATCACTTTCTTAACCTAGGTTTAATTCTTTACACTTAACCAAATGAGCAAGCATCATCAAACATGATACAAAGATGTGCATAAAAGTATATCACATATACAACTTGCACATCAAGTGAGAAAATCCATTTAAAGTGAAGCAATACTAGTTAATGCAAAGTAATATATCAAATATATAATTATACATTAAATCATTAAATCAACACTTGATTTAACGATCCGGTCATATCGCATATAACCGACTAGTATCCTATGTATCGGCTTATCGAATCAATCCTTGATTCGATATCTAGGTCATATCGCATATAACCAATCGATACAATCATCGCGAGAATTAAATACGGTATCACATACACGCATTATTCTCGGTCCTGCACATATCTCATATGCGCTCCTATTTCGTTTCGCTTGAGCCAGGAAACCTCTGTGTAGGACTCTAAAGACTCGTCAATACGCCGGTAGCAGATGATGATCATATCAAGCACCCACAAGCCGCAAGCGGTCTGCTAAACGTAACGGCCATCCGGGTATTGAGCGATCAGAAGATCGACGAGCCAGCCCGCTCACACTCCTGTGAATCCAACCAGTAACACTTACCGTACAGTCCGGTCTGTTCGTCTGATATGTCGCATATCAAGTCTAGGGGTGGTAAACGTCAGACCCCAATAACCGATAAGTCGTGCCGATGTGAGGCTCATAACGGGTTGAGAAACTACTGGTAACACTTACCAGCAAATCTCTGATCAGCCCTGGCCAGGGACTTCCCTGTTACGGCCAATCGAGCACAGCGCAACATCAACCCCCAATACCGGGAGAGACGAAACCCCTCCTATCGCTCATTGCCTCCATGTGACTCGGGACTGTGCCTAAAGACCACCGTTTTGCATGCCCTCATGGACTTGGTAAGGTGGAGATCAAAGCACAGTGGGAATCACACAAGACTCTATGACGATCTCGGGTCTACAGACTAACCTGTACAAGTGTCAGCTGAGAACTGCCATCTGACGTGAGGTATAATACCATCTGGGAGTTCTCGGCGAGTCCGTCCAGTGTACCCAGTCTCCACTGAGCACCCGTACACCATCTCTGATGTCAAACACCAATGGATATGGGATCATCCATCGCCCATCTCATGGGTCGAGAAGCGTATACGCTAGTCTACACTGGTATATCGATGCCCCATCTCGATACACCCACGACTAGGGACCTTGAAAGATGTACTTATGGACTACCATGTCCCCACTAGTATGATCTGCATCATAGTCCAGGCAGTCAAGTATACATCCTAAGGGCTTTATCAACATGTAACTATAAGACAGTTTAAAGAGACAAGTGTACATGTTAAGATAAAGAGCAACCAGATAGCATACTATCATATCGAGTAAGAAAGTCATCTCTATATATGTCCAAGCATCCAATATAATATACATCATCAGTACAATACTGGCCTCTAGGGCATACATACAACTAACAATCTCCCACTTGCACTAGGGCCAGCTGCTGTAGTATCGCATACCGAGCATCCCGAAGAGTCTCTCAAACTGTATCTGGGGAATGGCCTTCGTGAGTGGATCCGCCGTGTTGTTCTTCGTGTCAACCCACCTGACCTCGATCTCCCGGCGATCAACTATCTCCCGGATCAGGTGATACCGCCTCAGAATATGCCTGGATCGCTGATGGGACCTAGGTTCCTTGGCCAAAGCCACCGCTCCATTGTTATCGCAATACAAAGGTATTGGATGCTCAATGGATGGAACCACACCAAGTTCAGTAATGAACTTTTTGATCCAGACAGCCTCTTTGGCAGCATCGTTGGCAGCGATGTATTCAGCCTCCATCGTCGAGTCTGCCACGGTTTCCTGCTTGGAACTCTTTCAGCTAACTGCCCCTCCGTAAAGGGTAAAGACAAATCCCGACTGCGACTTAGAGTCGTCCTTATCACTCTGGAAGCTCGAATCGGTAAAGGACTCCACTTGGAGTTCTCCGTTACCATACACCAAGAGAAGCTCGAATCGGTAAAGTCCTTCGTAAGTACTTGAGAATGCTCTTCACAGCTGTCCAGTGACTCTCTCCAGGATCAGCTTGATACCTGCTCACTACACTTAGTGAGTATGCTATATCGGGTCTGGTACATAGTATCGCATACATGATAGAGCCTACAGCCGAAGCATAGGGTATCCCTTGCATGCGAGCTCTCTCCAAATCAGTCTTGGTTGACATCTCTTTGGAGAGAGTGACTCCAGAGATCGTGGGCAAGTTCCCACGCTTGGATTCTTCCATACTAAACCTCTTTAGTATGGTGTCAATGTACCTGGATTGGGACAATCCCAAAATCCTTTTAGATCTATCCCTATAGATCCTAATTCCCAATATGCATGAGGCATCACCAAGATCTTTCATCGAGAATCTTTGTGATAAGAAGAGCTTGACCGATTGAAGCATAGGAATATCATTTCCTATCAAGACTATGTCGTCCACGTACAATACGAGGAAGACAACTTTACTCTCTGTCACCTTCTTGTAGATACAAGGTTCATCTGGATTTTTGACGAAATCAAACTCTTTGATAACGACGTCAAAGCAGATGTTCCAACTCCGCGATGCTTGCTTTAATCCATAAATGGATTTAAGCAGCTTGCACACCTTCCCGCTGCTCCCACTGTCTACGAAGCCCTCTGGCTGAGTCATGTACACGCACTCTTCTAAATCACCATTTAGAAAGGCGGTCTTAACATCCATTTGCCAGATTTCGTAATCATGATATGCAGCGATGGCAAGCATGATCCGGATGGATTTAAGCATAGCCACTGGAGAAAAGGTTTCGTCATAGTCCACACCTGGTTTTTGACGAAAACCTTTTGCAACAAGTCTAGCTTTGAAAGTCTCCACTTTCCCATCTACACCAAGTTTCTTCTTGAAGATCCACTTGCTCCCAATGGGTTTTACCCCTTCAGGAGCAACGTCCAAAGTCCATACTTTGTTGGTGTACATGGATTCCATCTCGGACCGCATAGCATCCAGCCATTTCACTGAGTCCCCACTCGTGATGGCCTGCTCGAAGCTAGTTGGGTCATCATCCTCCATGATGCAATCCTCGCTCCCACCATCCATGAGAAAACCGTAGTATCTCTCAGGTTGGCGAGGAACCCTACTAGATCGGCGAAGAGGCTGAGGTTCATTGGGAGCTACTGAATCTTCTGGTTCCACTAAATCTTCAGTTTGAGTTTGTGTAGCCGGAATTTCTTCCAGTTCTACCTTATCGCCACTAATTTCCTTTGAAAGAAATTCCTTTTCCAAAAAGGTGGCATGTCGAGAAACAAACACTTTTTGTTCCTCTGTATGGTAGAAAAGATATCCATGTGAATGTTTGGGATATCCCACAAACTTGCATAGAACTGACCGTGCCTCGAGTTTGTCCGGATTTTTCCTTTTGACATAGGCCGGGCAACCCCATATCTTAACTCGTTTAAGACATGGTCTCTTCCCACTCCATATCTCATATGGTGTGGTAGGTACAGATTTAGATGGAACTTGATTCAATAGGTATGCTGCTGTCTCCAGCGCATAACCCCAGAAGGAAATAGGTAACTCAGCTGTGCTCATCATAGAGCGCACCATATCTAATAGGGTGCGGTTCCTCCGTTCAGATACACCGTTGTGCTGTGGTGTATATGGAGGAGTCAGCTGAGAGAGAATCCCATTCTCTTTTAGGAAGTCCAGGAATTCATTGCTTAAGTATTCTCCTCCTCGATCAGATCGAAGGATTTTAATACTTTTTCCGGTTTGGTTCTCGACTTCCTTTTTATATTCTCTAAATTTCTCAAAAGTTTCTGATTTGTGTTTCATCAGGAACACATACCCGAACCTAGAGAGATCGCCAGTGAATGTAATGAAGTACGAAGAACCATCCCTGGCATGTGTAGACATGGGACCGCATACATCACTATGTATCAGTCCCAAGAGTTCGGTAACTCTTTCTCCGTGTCCCGTAAACGGAGTTTTGGTCATCTTGCCTTTGAGACATGACTGGCAAGTGTCATAAGATGAAAATTCAAACGGATTTAAATATCCATCTTTATGCAACTTAGCCAGTCGTGTTGCATTGATGTGACCCAGTCTACAATGCCACAAGAAGGATTCGTTCAGTTCTGAACTCTTCCTCTTGTGTGTGTTTGTTATGCTCAAAACTGTTGATTGATTTAGAACATAAATGCCATTGCACAACGTGCCTGATCCAACCAACTTTTGGTTACGGAAAATGTTTATAACATTGTCCTGTAATACAAAATTATATCCCTCTTTACTCAATAAAGAAACCGATATAATGTTGCATATCAGGTTCGACATGTAATAGCATTCGTTCAGAACCAATGTATTACCAGTTGGTAATGCAAGGTGATATTCCCCGACAGTCTTAGCTGCAACAATTGCACCATTTCCAACTCTAATGTCTTTATCACCTTCTCCAAGTTCTCTACCTTTCCTGAGCCCATGTAACTGATTACATATATGGGATCCTGACCCGGTATCTAATACCCAGGACGTAGAGCAAATGGAGAAACAGTTCTCTGTAACGAACACACCCGAAGAAAATGCATCAACATGTACTTTCTTCATTCGGGTGGCATGGGAATCCTGGTATTCCCCTATATCCTGTTCATTCCTATAACTCTTATAAGAAAAAACGGAACCAACGTTCCCCAGCACAGTATAACATGCGGGTTCGGTCAATACATCCATATTATTATCTTCATTAGGGCATGAAATGGTCGCTACCTGGAGAGAGAGAAGAAAACACTTTAGCGTATGCTCGTGCAAGATCAGATTGGTTATTATCTTATCGAATCAGGATGGCTCCCACTGGTTTTTATCAAATCTTCCTTCAAACCCTAAAAGGAAAGACTAGCCGGGATTAATTACATACTACAAGTTCGCCAATCTTTCAGCCAGGCCAGTGTCGGTACTTTGAGGGAGGTCCCCCGTGCTTTCGCACGAACCTAATTAATGTAAACCTCGTTTTCCCAGAGGCGTAATCTCGTTGACACCTTTCTAGACACCTACTTGATCGGCTAATTGCAATGTGCAAAACTCTCCCAGGAGTAACTCTTACTCGCAGTGGGTATCAGGATCCAACTATCTCATAGAAGATATGCAATCTCATTGCAAATTTCAACACTTGAAATTCCCGATAATATTTTGCCCCTAGTGTCCTATGACCTTGACAAAGGCCAACAAATCACAGGATGCTAGTCAAGTTCAACCCGTCATTTCTTGATTGAATCAAACCCACCGCACGACCCTTGATAAAGGCCAACAAGGTCGTACGACTACCCTGAAACAATCTGCATCACATGCATAAGCAGATAAGCACTATTCAGCTACCGCACACTACGCCTTGACAAAGGCCAACAAACGCAGCACGAATACTAAACAGTTGTTATCTGAAATGACGGAGGGCTACGGCAGGTTTTTCTGAAAACCTATTGCGTAATGAACTTGATATCGTTGTAGAATCAAATGAAGTTTTGAAATGGAGTGATTTTGAGGCTTTTCTAGTCTTGCTAAAGGGGTCACTCCCGGTGAAGGGATCGTCGGCCCTTTCCTCGTCGAATGAGGTGCGGGATATATCATATATATCACTGTGCAAAGCAGAAACTATAGAAGCAATCAAAAAAAAACCGAGGGTGCAGCATCTACCAGTTATTGCTAAAGGAGTCACTCCCGGTAAAGGGATCTCGGTCCTTTCCTCATCGAATAAGGTGCAGGATATATCACATATACCGCTGTGCAAAGCAAGAACTGTAGCTACCTGTTTTATTTAAAATTTGATTCTACAACATCTTAGGTTTCTATTCTTTCATTAATCACATTAATGAAGTCCCATCATTTAAGTACCTAAACATCACAGATAAATACGACGTACACTTATGCCATCTGCATTCGCCTCGATGTCCCCTCGTGCACCGTTAGGTTAGGTAACTAACGGCAGAGCGGGGCAGGGCTAGTACGGGTGTAAAACATAAGTAACGTCTATATAATATATCATATATACTATATACTGTATCCATCACAGAACATCACATGATCACATCACAGATATCGCAGCAGAAGAAACATATGAAATATTGGATATACTAGGAAGTCCGTGTTTTCAATACGAGCCAGTATAAAACACGGATTCCACGGTCGTGATGAATAGCCAATCCCACACCCCTAGACCCCTACGAGAGCGGCAAGCAACCCTACCAATTCTAGGGTTAGGAGACCCGGACTCGACTCCTCGAGTTGGTCTCCCACTGGACCCCAGAACCCGGTTACTTGTGCTCCCTTCCTTGGGTCTATCCTAATGCGGAAAAGTAAATAATATACAAAAGGTGACAACATCCGCTACCTGGAAGTATCCCAAATAAAAGAATATTACATACAAGTTTTTACATGAATGAAAATGAAAAACACTCATCTCACATAAAAAACCCCCGGCTATTCAAACACGACGATCCAATATAACATATCCAGCAACACATAACATCACATGTCATCAACGTAAGTAAGTATGCATACCCCAATTGTCGTTGACGTATAGCAACGAAACCGGCGATATCACATATTACACTTACGGTCACAGAAAAGAAAGTGTAAAACTACAACAGTTGGAATCCGCAATCTCTTTAGACATCGCATGCCTAATCAAATGAATTCCTTAGACATCACATGCCTAACAATTATAAACCCCGCATTTTAGTCTCATTATCGAAAACACTTTTCAATACCAAGTCGGGCAATTCAACAGGATTCCCGACAATTTGATCGAATGCTCGTCGCAAACTTTAGTAGACGGCCGCACCCCCGACGCCGTCGACGAAGTGCACCAAGGCGGAACACCGCTGCCGCGAGCACCCTAACGGATGCTTTCGGCGACGGGGTTCTCCTACAGTCACTTGGTCGGGGCTATGGAGTGAGGCTGTCTATTAAGTTTACCCAGCGAGTATCCGCGTACGCTACGTGATTGCGACGGACTTTTGATCACATCAAAATTCCGTGGCAACCGATCAAGTGAGACTAAATTTCTATGTTTATAACATTCATTCAGTTATCTCATAACTGCTTATGAATTCCAATTATTGTATCACATTCCAGATAATTAGAAAATGTTAAACTTTCCGATTGAACATTCGAACACCCAAGTTTTCCCGATACAGATCAACACATGAAACAAGTCTAAAGACATTCAGTTCGTGCCTCAGTACCAACGGTCCAGCCGTAGAAGGGTCAAGCCAACGCCTCACATGTGGCACGCCGTACTGCCCCAAACCTGAAGGTTCAAAGGGCAGTTCAAGACGGTCACATAATCGAGTTAAGGTTTGTTGTCTTCTAGAGGGACCATCGCGTTACTTGCACTACTCAGAACGTCCTTAAACCACATAAAAATCCAACACTTGGATATATTTCCGGCAGGGGAAAAGTTGGGTATTTATATCCGGTCGAACTTTTTAACATATTCTAAAGTCATCCGGAAATACACAAAGACGAAATTTGATAATCCGGTCGAAATATCGAAGCTCTAAAACACCCCAGAAAATTAAACTCTGGAATAAATATTAAAAATACCCATAAAACGCAGCTGCAGAAATGATGAATTACTGTGCAAGGTAGGAGGGCTGACGTCATCACCAGGCCGCGGAACCGCCGCAGAAGCCATGCTTCTGCCGCGGTTCCGCCGCAGAAGCCATGCTTCTGCCACGGTTCCGCCGCACACTTCACTGTTCATTGGAAAAAAATTGCACCGTAATTCTTAGAATTCTCTGCTGAATTTTTTAAGCATTTTTAATCTAGAAAAATCCCAGATTTTAGAAAAAGTCCAGAGAGCACTTGGGTTTTAGGCTTTCGGGTTCGTTCGGGTTTCAAACGTCGTCTACACTTCGCCTAAGGCTCTAGCTAGTCTCTGATACCACTGTAGGGTTCCAAGGCACACTATAGAGGTCTCACAAGGCATCAACCATGCCAATTTAAAATTTTATGGGTGCCGAGAAACCCTAATACGGATCGTCGGCTAGAATTCTAGGCGAAATACGAATCTAGTTAACAACTTAACTAAAGATAAGAAGCTACAACCTTTGTAGACCCGGTTATCCACTTCTTTAGCTCCACATAGACGTCCTCTTGCTGTCCTAGTCGGATCTCGGACTCTCGCGTCGGCTTCATCGAAGAAATGAGCGGAATAGTTCGTCGGCTTCGTGCCGAAGATGATCTACGTCGATGCATCACAAGTTCAAGCTCCGACTTCACCAAGTTATGAAACTTGTGAAGAAAACACCCAAAACAACTTGGCAAGAGGTAGAGGGTGAAGAAATAGGAGGTGGGTTCACTTTGGAATTGGATTTCTTACACTATAGCTCAAGTTGCCATTAATGGCATCAAGCTTTTTCTTTTGAAGATGATGAAGAAGATGAAGCTAGAATTATGATAAGTTAATTAAAAATGTAAAAGAAATGAATACTTATCATAATATGAACCATAGTTAGGTGTAGAGAATTGAATAAGGTTAGATGAATGGTTAGGGTTAAGTGTGAAGACAAAATGGTCACAAAGTCAAAGCTTCATGAAGCTTCATCAAAGTTCAAGAATGAAAGCAACCATTTTGTATTCTTATGCCATCCTTTTTCCAAAATCAAAAATAAAAGAATGGATAATTAAAAACCCTAATCACTTTCTTAACCTAGGTTTAATTCTTTACACTTAACCAAATGAGCAAGCATCATCAAACATGATACAAAGATGTGCATAAAAGTATATCACATATACAACTTGCACATCAAGTGAGAAAATCCATTTAAAGTGAACCAATACTAGTTAATGCAAAGTAATATATCAAATATATAATTATACATTAAATCATTAAATCAACACTTGATTTAACGATCCGGTCATATCGCATATAACCGACCAGTATCCTATGTATCGGCTTATCGAATCAATCCTTGATTCGATATCTAGGTCATATCGCATATAACCAATCGATACAATCATCGCGAGAATTAAATACGGTATCACATACACGCATTATTCTCGGTCCTGCACATATCTCATATGCGCTCCTATTTCGTTTCGCTTGAGCCAGGAAACCTCTGTGTAGGACTCTAAAGACTCGTCAATACGCCGGTAGCAGATGATGATCATATCAAGCACCCACAAGCCGCAAGCGGTCTGCTAAACGTAACGGCCATCCGGGTATTGAGCGATTAGAAGATCGACGAGCCAGCCCGCTCACACTCCTGTGAATCCAACCAGTAACACTTACCGTACAGTCCGGTCTGTGCGTCTGATATGTCGCATATCAAGTCTAGGGGTGGTAAACGTCAGACCCCAATAACCGATAAGTCGTGCCGATGTGAGGCTCATAACGGGTTGAGAAACTACTGGTAACACTTACCAGCAAATCTCTGATCAGCCTTGGCCAGGGACTTCCCTGTTACGGCCAATCGAGCACAGCGCAACATCAACCCCCAATACCGGGAGAGACGAAACCCCTCCTATCGCTCATTGCCTCCATGTGACTCGGGACTGTGCCCAAAGACCACCGTTTTGCATGCCCTCATGGACGTGGTAAGGTGGAGATCAAAGCACAGTGGGAATCACACAAGACTCTATGACGATCTCGGGTCTACAGACTAACCTGTACAAGTCACCTGAGAACTGCCATCTGACGTGAGGTATAATACCATCTGGGAGTTCTCGGCGAGTCCGTCCAGTGTACCCAGTCTCCACTGAGTACCCGTACACCATCTCTGATGTCAAACACCAATGGATATGGGATCCTCCATCGCCCATCTCATGGGTCGAGAAGCGTATACGCTAGTCTACACTGGTATATCGATGCCCCGTCTCGATACACCCACGACTAGGGACCTTGAAGGATGTACTTATGGACTACCATGTCCCCACTAGTATGATCTGCATCATAGTCCAGGCAGTCAAGTACACATCCTAAGGGCTTTATCAACATGTAACTATAAGACAGTTTAAAGAGACAAGTGTACATGTTAAGATAAAGAGCAACCAGATAGCATACTATCATATCGAGCAAGAAAGTCATCTCTATATATGTCCAAGCATCCAATATAATATACATCATCAGTATAATACTGGCCTCTAGGGCATACATACAACTAACACAGTTGGGGTTAAGGTTAGGGTTAGGGTTGGGGTTGGGATTGGGGTTGGGGTTGGGGTTAGGGTTCGGTTGGGGTTGGGGCTAGGGTTCGGGTTAATTAGTTGGGCTTAGGGTTAGGGTAATTAGGGTTAGGGTTAGGGTTAGGGTTTGGTTCAGGTTTAGGGTTAGAGGCTAGGGTTAATTAGAGGATAGGGTTAATTTGGATTAATTAGTGATAATTTGAAAGGGTTAGGGTGTTGATTAGGGTTAATTTGGTTAATTTGGGTAATTTGGGTAAAGTTTGAGCTGATTAGGGTTAATTAGGTTAATTTGGATAAATTGGGTTAAGTTTGGGTTAATTAAGCATAATTTGTGTTAGGGTAACGATTATGATTAATTATGGTTAATTTGGTTAATTTGGATTATTTAGGGTTAGGGTTTAGGATGCACTAGTTCATTGCAGTAGAATACTCGATGATAACGTAAACGTACAAATTTACTGTAAACGCAAGAAAAATTTACCCTAAACTTGAAATTTCGAACCTTTAATAACGAAACGTAAACGTAAAACCACAACAAACGCATTATTAGAGAGTGATTCAAGATGTCACGCCCCGCTTCCCAAAATACAGAATACAAGGGTGACAAGGCCAGCCATGCTCCTACGATCAAGGAAAAATCCTGTCGTAGTCACATTTCGGCTTCTAGCATTATATGGTAATCAGTAAAATACAGTGCGGGTAAAGAGAATGCAGTCACTAAAACTATCGGATATTAAGAAATCTGCTCAAAGAAAGTAATCAAAGAGCAACTAACCAGGGATATCAATGGAGAAATGTAACCGGTTCACGGGTCTGGATCTTCATGGTCTTCTTAAGATCAGGCGAATCCACCTCTATCACTGAGCATGCATACTCAGGTCGTCAGAGTGACACAATAGCAATACTATAATAATAACAAAAGTCAAGAAAATGAAAGTAATGACGGTGGAGATAATAAATGCAAGCAATCAATATGTTACTAACTGATGCAATGTATGATCTGTGTTCCTATCGGTCTCTAAGTTACTTTTGAAATCGAGTTGTGGAAAGGAGGATCATGTTTAACGAGGGTCTCGTACATACCCGAGACTACGGCCCGCTGTTGCCCGGGACATAACCCTGTCAGCCGGACCGCTAGGTCCAAACCTAATTTATAAGAATCGCTGTTCGAATGATCATCCTCTAAATCACTGACCTCGCTAAATACAAGTTCCTTTCCACTTCGATTTCTCCTTTTTCCCTAGGTTTCACTATCTATGAGCATGGGCTAGCTGTGTACAAGTACGCATCAATAACACAATTTCTTTCACTGTTCACTGTATGGTTCACTGTCACGAATCACTCACTATTCACTGGCGTACTTGACACAACCACACCGATACTGTACACGTTCGACAATGCAATATACACTGAGAATTTACACGAATGTTCACTATCACTAGCGGTTTTGTAGTCGAGTAAAACTGTGAATCATGCCGCTAAACAGTCTATGTGCAGTACAAGTCGTTATGCATCTTATGAACATATAAAATTCGTATTAAATTATGCATTCATAATTAAGCAAAAAGATACAAAAACAGTAATAAGTAAACTCAGTCGGCAGTTCAACAAAATTGATTTCAAGTCAATCGGGTTTCGGCTTCGCAAGTTACAGTCGTTTCATTTTAAGTGTTCGCTGCTGGAAATTCAATTCCTGAACTGAAGGTCCATTTCGCAACACAGTTTTCACCCTGTTGGTATCAAAATTAGGCGAGGCTATAGTTGAAAAATATTTAGAGTTATCAGTTAGGTTTCCAAATCAATTAGAGGATCAGTAATATCCTATATCAACAGGTAGTTATGGTCAGGTTAAGTTCGATGTGTAAAATCTGTCACTGCAGAATTCAGCTGGACGCTTCGACATTATAAAATGTGTTAAAAATATCATACAGAAAAGGAATACAGTGAAACTAGTGGGGTAAGAAAGCTAACTCAATTTTCTACGTAACGATGTAGGGTTCCACACATTTTCTTATTTGAGCAAGGTTATACAGCAATTTCAAAACAAAGGTTAACTTGGATTACTGCTCTGGACTGCAGTCCAGAATCGTAATTCTCCTCAGTTTTCTCTATCATAACTAGTTCAAATTTAGAAATCAACTATAGATCACTATAGGTTTATCTGTTAGATTTGATACGAGCCATGGGACGCTCAAATATGATTTGTAAAAGATTTAATATGAATTTAACAGTCTAGCGCGTTTAGGAAAATTCTGATTTTACAATGGTTATCGGGGGTAACATTTTATAGGTGAAACAATACTTATTTTCAACCAGATTTCTGCAGTACCTCCATAAACAGTAAACGGGTTTAATGATCACAAGTTCCTCCATTTCAAGATAGGTTTTCACTTAAAGTTTAGCATCAAATACTTGTTATAATATTGAATCGCAATCGAATTGATTGTAAAATAGCATGAAGCAAGTATGTAAAACTTGCCCGACGACATATCGACGATGATACGGCAGCGGCGCGGCATGGTGGTGAACTATGGCTACGGCAGTGGCAATGGTGCGATCATGACTCAAGCGCGGCTAGGCCCGACATGGCAAACTCGACCTTGGCTCGAAATTGGGTTCGACGGACGTGCGCTGGCGTTGCGACGGCTGCTGCGTCGACGACGACAATGGATACAATGATGGTGGAAATGGCTTGGACGGCGATGTTTGCGATGACGGCGGCTGGAATAGCGGAGTTTCCGAAGATTGTAGGTGTTCGATGGAATGTCGGGGTTGTTTGGTTTGAAGCTTGGGGCTTGGTGGTGGTGATGGTTGTGCGGTGGTTTGCAGGGATCGTAGGCGGTGATGTGCAGTGGGATTTCCGGAGTTCTTGGTGTCGGGGATGAAGGTGATGGCGGCGTCGGTTGGTCGGGGAAGAGAGAAGGTTACGTGGGAGAGAGAGAGAATGTGAGGGAGAGAGAGAAAGTTACGTGGGAGTGAGAGAAAGTTACGTGGGGATTAAATTAAGGGAGAGAAAAATTTAACGTGAGGAATAATAAATAGAAATTTAAGGAAAAGAGAGAGGGAAAGGGGTAATGTGAGTGAGGAGAGAGAAAACGTGGTTATGATAAATCAAATTTTTAAAGGAGAGAGGATTAACGGGAAATAGAATTGAATAGGTTTTTTAATGAAATTTATATTTGGGTAAGATTTGGGTTTAAATGAGGGTATAAAATTTTGAATTTTGAAAAGAAAGGAGGAGGTAAATAATTTGAATATAGTTTGTTGTTTTAAAACAAGGCTTTGGGCTGTTGGGCTTGGGCTCAAGAATTTTGAAGGAAAAGTGTGGGATTTAAATATACACTTGGGCTTAGGGTTGGGTTTATAGGAAAGCAACAATAATTAGAACATAATATAAAAATGTAAAATGGGTAAAAATATTTTATTTGAATACAGGTATAGACGTAGATGAAGACCGGGTATCACACAAGATGTTCAAGTTAAAACCAATATATGATACTCGATGATAATATGAAACTTTCATATTCTCATCGATACTCATATATGAATCTCAAAGCGCCACTTAGTCCCCGTCTATCGGTTAACATACGTTCGATATTCGTCGTGACATAGAACTATACGAAGCTTGTTAAATATCGGACGATATAGCTTGGTACTAACAACCGTCGTGTAGTCTATATGACGAGAAGATTCAATCGTATGATAACTGATAGATTTGTCCCGTGTGGACAAGTTAGGAATGTATAAAGAAAACACCTGCATTCACTTGTGTTTTCATCCATTTCGATATCTTTCGTCGGTACTTTTCCGCTGGTTCTTTGTGTACAAAGATAGATTAGATGTTCATTTCAACGTTATTTCACAGCTTTGAAATGATTATTTATTCTATTACAGTGTACTCAGAGAACAGCGGGGAGGTGCAGCCAAAATTTACTCGAAACAGTTGAAAACACAAGCGAATGGGTGTCCGCTCTATACGTTCTTAATGGGATAGAAGCCTTACCCCCGACAGCCGAAACACACACATATAACATGAATACACAACAAATGCATCATTAGAGAGTGATTCAAGATGTTCAAGTTAAAATCAATATATGATACTCGATGATAATGTGAAACTTTCATATTCTCATCGATACTCATATATGAAACTCAAAGCGCCACTTAGTCCCCGTCTATCGGTTAACATACGTTCGATATTCGTCGTGACATAGAACTATACGAAAGTTGTTAAATATCGGACGGTATAGCTCGGTACTAACAACCGTCGTGTAGTCTATGTGACGAGAAGATTCAATCGTATGATAACCGATAGATTTGTCCCGTATGAACAAGTTAGGAATGTATAAAGCAAACACTTGCATTCACTTATGCTTTTATCTATTTCGAGATATTTCGTCGGTACTTTTCCGCTGGTTCTCCATGTACAAAGATGGATTAGATGTTCATTTCAACGTTGTTTCACAGCTTTTAAATGATTATCTATTCTATTACAGTGTACTCGGAGAACAGCGGGGAGGTGCTGCCGAAATTTACTCGAAACTGTTGAAAGCACAAGTGAATGGGTGTCCACTCTATACATTCTTAATGGGATAGAAGCCTTACCCCCGACAGCCGAAACACACACATACAACACGAATACACAACAAACGCACACACAATACATGCATACTAACAACCCTACACTTAAGCGAAATCATAAATTGAAACATACATATATAGAATACAACTCATACATGGGTATCCTCAAATATAACTCTGATTATCGATAATTTATTCTTTTCAATGACAAACGCACACACAAAGTATATACACGGATTTTCTCCTTTGTCAGCAACCATCCCGTTCTTAGATTTCTCAATATAGTCATCATAACCTACAATTTATATGTTATACAGTCTAACATGGCCCATGAGTATGTCAGAGTTAAGGACTGGATGTAAGTGGATTGGCAACAACGTATGCAATCTAAGTTTGTCGCAGGAGGTGCTGCTTTTATTGAATTTGCACGCGTACATAATAAGATCATGATAGAGAAGATTCTCTGCCCGTGCGATATATGTGGGAATAAGTACTGGCAGAAGGTAGAATTGGCAGAGCTTTATATCGTAAAACATAGTTTTACTAGATTTTATACAACATGGCTATATCACGGGGAAGGAGAAGAACACAGTAATGCGGCAGAAGAAGAAGGAGAAGACGATAAAGCGGCAGGAGAAGAAGGAGAAGACGGTAATGCGGCAGAAGGAGAAGACGGTAATGCGGCAGAAGAAGAAGGAGAAGGCGGTAATTTCTTTCCATCTGAAGAAATGGAGGATATGGTAGAGGCCGCCCTAGGTGAATCTATTCGTACCGAAGATGACATTCCTTCCGGTCAAGAATCGCGTGCGGATAAATATGAAAATTTCATGAATGATGCTAGAAAACCAATTTATGAGAATGCAAAGTATTCCACCCTCTCATGATTTGTCCAACTTTTCCAGATTAAGTGCCTAAATGGATGGAGCAATAAATCATTCACAATGCTTCTTTCATTCTTGAAAGATTCTATGCCCCCGGAAAATAACGTGCCCTCATACTGCTGGTAGTCAAGCAAGAATCTTAGGGGCTCTATCAACGTGCAATAGCGACTCGTAAGGTCACCTAAAGCAGTACACGATGATAAAGATAAACCAGATAGCATACTATCATCTTGAGTAAGACTGTCCTACCGGTATAGGTCCTCCCCCAATCATTGCAATCACGTGCCTGTGATCCAATAATTGACTCTGAGGGCACTATCTCCAATAGGCCGGCCATAGCAAGAAGAATGAGAAGAGGGAGTGATTGGATCAATAATAATGCAAGAAGGAATGATGAGTGATGATGAGAGAATCAAATGATCACAACAAAGTCCAACACTCCATCAACTATCATATCTCCAAAAGTCAAGCAATCATGAAGAAAGAAGTTAAATGATGGTTGAACCATCATGAGGCTACAATATACAAAGACCACCCTCCACAATGCTAATTTGCACATTTGCAAATAAGCCCTCCTCCACCAATTTTTAGCCAAAGAAAGATACAAAGGAAAATAGCCGAAACGGAATGCAAACTGGCAACTTCAAAAAACTGATCCCGTAATAAATTACAGGAAAACCCCGCTACTGTATATATATACCCGCATTTGTATTCCGACCGAATAGAAATGCAATGAGACAAATCTACACTGTACAATACTAGGATCCGGCTTAAACCAAAGCCCGCTAGTATTATCCGTCCGATCATGATCCGAGCAATACCGCACGTATATGATCGAACCCTGCCATATCTTCATACGACCTCTACAGCGTTTCGCCCGAAACTTGAGTAACTGTCTGTGGGGGACTCTAAAGACTCGTCAATACTTTTGGCTGTGGATTTAACTACTAGCACGTCAGAGGTATTAGCCATACGTAACGGGCTACCAGGTATTGACCAGAAGGGACGTCTGTGAGCGAACTCATGCTGACACCCTACTGAGCCTGTCAGTGACAATATCCATACAGTCCGGTCCGTTCGTCTATGAGCATCGCATGGCGGGCCTAGGGGGTTGGAAAAAGTCAGACCCCCAAAAGCGGTACAAGTCGTGTCGGAGTGTAGCCCATAACACCCTGAGATACTACTGGAATGCCTACCAGTAAATATCCTGCCTCGGCCGAGGGCTTTGTGTAATGGCTCTCCTAGACACAGTGCGACTTCACCCCCAATACCGGGAGAGACGAACCCCTGCAGATCCGCTCACTGCCTCCATGTGGCTCAGGACTATACCCAACTAAAACCTGTTTGCACGACTCCTTTGAGCCGTGGTAGGGTAGTAATCAAAGTACAGTGGGAACTCACACAAGACAAATGACAATCTCAGGTCGATGAACTAACCTGTACACATGTCACCAGGGAACTGCAATCTGACGTCGGGTATAAGGCCAACTAGCATGTTCCCAGCGAGTCCTGTCCGGTATACTTATAACCAAATGAGCATCTATATACATCTTAGGTGAACCAACTGACACCAGTGGCTTGTGAGACCAGCCACCGCCCCTCGTCGGGGTCTCGACTGTATACACCAGTCTACTCTGGAGTATCGATGCCCTGTCTCGAAACTCCCATGACTAGGGACCTTTTAAGGATGTGCTTATAGACCCCGGCTCCCACGTATATGATCGCCATCATACTGCTGGCCGTCAAGCAAGAATCTTAAGGGCTCTATCAACGCGCAATAGTGACCTGTAAGGTCACCTAAAGCAGTACACGATGATAAAGATAAACCAGATAGCATACTATCATCTTGAGTAAGACTGTCCTACCGGTATAGGTCCTCCCTCAATCATTGCAATCACGTGCCTGTGATCCAATAATTGACTCTGAGGGCACTATCTCCAACAATCTCCCACTTGCACTCAAGGCTAATTATTGCGATGTCGCATGCTCACAGCCCGTGTGATACCGAACACCCAACTCCTCTACTAGTCAGTCTCACAAAGCTCGTTTGTGAAACTATTGCGTTCGAGGAATAGCCTCAGTGAGTGGATCCGCCCTAATGTTTCTTTCTATGTCTCTCTTTATCTCAAGTTCACGGAGAAAGTCATCTCCCGAAATGAGCAATACCTGTCTTAGAATATGTCTGGATATTTGATGGGACCTAGCTCATAAATGAACTCCAAATCCAAACTTCTTAGACTGTATCGTCAACTGAGCTTAATCAGTATCCTGCGCCATACCTCCCTCAGTATCCGCCTGGACCACCTGTCCAAAATACTGCCCCTCGTCAGAGGGAAAACTATAACTCTGACAGCCACTCTGCCGTCCAGGTCACCTTGGAAGCCTGGAATGATAACTGTCTCCCGAAAGAGGATGTCGTTATCATTTCCCCAGAACATCAACTTATGTTCTAAAGCTGCTTCCGAATGCTTCTCCACGATTGGATCAACTTATTGCATCTCGTGCAAAAACAATATCTGGTGTGGTACTTGATATCTCATGATCAACTTAATTGCCTAAACAAGTGATCTGCCAATCATGCACATCCCTCTCCCCTTCAGTCTGTAAGACTCCTTTAGAGAGGGTGACTCCTTCACCTCCAGGTATTGTAAGTGCACGGCGGCGCCTCGGCCGTCAATCCGAGACCAAAATGCGAAAGTGATGATTTACTTTAACTTTTGAACCGGCACCACCGCGCAAAAAAATCCCGGATCGGGCCATTAATCAAATTCTAGCTAACTAAAGAACGGGTAGAGAGATATACCGAGCGATCCGTGTCCTTCGGTCTTCTCGTCGTTGTCCCGATCTCCCGCGGAATCTCCGTTTTTCACCTCCTCGCCGGAAGGGCACTACGTCGCCGGCTTCTTTTACGGGCTCCCACCTCTGGACCGAGGCAACTCGGGCATGAAGTTGGCGAGCCGACGTGTCCAAGAGTGCTGTAGGTTATCTATAGAACGCTTTGTCTCATGTGGGGTTGTGGAAGTTGCTATATGGTGGAGGAAAAGAACTAAGGTTTTGGAGATGGAGCAATGGGAATTTTGCAAGCCAAAAGAGATCAAAATTCCCCACTAGAATTTTGGACAGCCCCCCCTTTGAATGGCCGGCCATCCCTCTAGAGACAATGAGAGGGGAGAGTATATATCTCAAAAATGAGAGAGAGAGCCCAATAATGCAAGAGAGAGAAAGAGGGTCATGATGATAAACAATGATCACAAAACAAGAACCTCACTCCAAAGCCCAATCATATCCTACAAAGGTCAAGCAATGATGAGGAAAAGAAGTCAAATGAAAGTGCACCATCATGATGCAACAATATGCAAAGAAAACCCTCCAAAATGCTTATTTGCACAAATGCAAATAAGCCCTCCTCCACCAAATTTCAGCCAAGAAAAGATACAAAGGAAAATGGCCGAAACGGAAAACAAACTGGCAACTTCAGAAAACCGATCCCGTAATAAATTACAGGAAACCCTGCTACTGTATGTACATACCCGTATTTGTATTCCGACCGAAATACAAATGCAATGAGACAAAATCTACACTGTACAACACTAGGATCCGGCTTAAACCAAAGCCCGCTAGTATTTTCCGTCCAATCATGATACGTGCAATACCGCACGTAACTGATCGAACCTTGCCATATCTCCATACGGCCTCTACAGCGTTTCGCCCGAAACTTAAGTAACTGGTCTGTGGGGGACTCTAAAGACTCGTCAATACTATGGCTGTGGATTTAACCACTAGTACATCAGAGGTATTAGCCATACGTGACGGGCTACCAGCTATTGACCAAAAGGGACGTCGATGAGCGAACTCATCCTGACACCCTACTGAGCCTGTCAGTGACAATATCCGTAAAGTCCGGTCCGTTCGTCTATGAGCATCGCATGGCGGGCCTAGGGGGTTGGTAAAAGTCAGACCCCCAAAAGCGGTACAAGTCGTGTCGGAGTGTAGCCCAGAACACCCTGAGATACTACTGGAATACCTACCAGAAAATCTCCTACCTTGGCCAAGGACTTCGTGTAATGGCTCTCCTAGAAACAGCGCGACCTCACCCCCAATACCGGGAGAGGCGAACCCCTGAAGATCCGCTCACTGCCTCCATGTGGCTCGGGACTGTACCCAACTAAAACCTGTTTGCACGTCTCTTTTGAGCTTGGTAGGGTAGTAATCAAAGCACAGTGGGAACTCACACGAGACAAATGACGATCTCAGGTCGATGAACTAACCTGTACACATGTCACCAGGGAACTGCTATCTGACATCAGGTATAATACCAACTAGCATGTTCCCGGCGAGTCCTGTCCGGTGTACTCATAACCCAATGAGCACCTTTATACATCTTAGGTGAACCAACTGACATCAGTGGCTTGTGAGACCGGCCACCGCCCCTCGTCGGGGTCTCGACTGTATACACCAGTCTACTCTGGAGTATCGATGCCCTGTCTCAAAACTCCCACGACTAGGGACCTTTTAAGGATATGCTTATAGACTACCAGCTCCCACGTATATGATCGCCCTAATACTGCTGGCAGTCAAGCAAGAATCCTAGGGGCTCTATCAACGTGTAATAGCGACCTGTAAGGTCACCTAATACAGTACACGATGATAAAGATAAACCAGATAGTATACTATCATCTTGAGTAAGACTGTCCTACCGGGATAGGTCCTCCCTCAATTATTGCAACCATGTGCCTGTGATCCAATAATTGACTCTGAGGGCACTATCTCCAACAATCTCCCACTTGCACTCAAGGCTAATTATTGCGATGTCGCATACTCACAGCCCGTGTGATACCGAACACCCAACTCCTCTACTAGTCAGTCTCACAAAGCTCGTTTGCGAAACTATTGCGTTCGAGGAATAGCCTCAGTGAGTGGATCCGCTGTGGTGTTTCTTTCTATGTCTCTCTTTATCTCAAGTTCACGGAGAAATCCATCTCCCGAAATGAGCAATACCTATCTTAGAATATGATTGGATGTCTGATGGGACCTAGTTCATAAATGGACTCCAAATCCAAACTTCTTAGACTGTATCGTCAACTGAACTTAATCAGTATCCTGCGCCATGCCTCCCTCAGTATCCCCTTGGATCTCGTGTCCAAACTACTGCCCCTCGTCAGAGGGAAAACTATAACTCTGACAACCTCTCTGTCATCCAGGTCACCTTGGAAGCCTGGATTGATAACTGTCTCCCGAAGGAGGATACCGTTATCATATCCCAAGAACATCCACTTATGTTCTAAAACTGCTTCCGATTGGTTTTCCAGGATTGGATTATTATCAACTTATTGCATCTACTGCAAAAACAACATCTGGTGTAGTACTTGACATATCATGATTGACTCAATTGCCTAAGCAAGTGATCTGCCAATCATGCGCATCCCTCTCCACTTTAGTCTGTAAGACACCTTTAGAGAAGGTGACTCCATCACCTGCAGGTATACTACCGTGCCAGGAGTCGTCCATTCTAAAACATCTTCAGAATGCTGTCTAAGTACCCTGATTGGGAAACTACCCAAATCTAGATCTAAAACCATAGATCCAGTAACCAGAATGTCTTGATATTATATCCAAGTCCCATGTGGAGAAACCACTGTGTGACAACCAAAGTATAACCGACCGTAGTATAAGAACATCACTTTCTACTCTGTGTATGTCATCCAAATACTAGGACATCACACCCTACTACCTTCTCAACAAATCCATCCCCTATTCTGATGAAGTCAAACCTATGACTGTCATATCAGAAATAGATGATCTATCTCTGCTACATCTGCTTTAGTCTATAAATAGACATAAGCCACTTGTCCACCAATGCTTCCGCTGCTTCCACTGACTACGACAACCCTCTGGCAGAGTCATATAGACGTATACTTCTAAAACTAGTTTAGAACGACGCTATACTCATCCTCCTGCCGGGTCTTGCAGCCTGGAACAACAGCAATGGAAAGTCTGGGTAAACAAGAACCTCCCTGTCACCGTCTTTGAGGCTACCGGAGTACCCCTCGGGTGCCTGAGGTTACCTACCGTATCTGCGGAGTGGCCAATGGAATGTCAAGCCAGATTGAATCTTTAGGTTCTTTATCAAACTTTCAGTAATCGTTTGCGGTTCTGGAATCACTTCCAGTTCTACCATACTCCCACTACTGTTTTCTGAAAAAATCCATTTTTGTTAAAACTGTGGCGAGTCAAGAACAATATCACTATTGATCTTCCAGATGGTAGAAAGTCAACCCTCATCATAGCCTGGGTCAACCCACAAACAGCCATTACAGAAACGTGCCTTGAGTTATCCAGAGTCTGGTTTTAAGCATAAGCCGGACAACTCCCCGTACCTTAACATCGTTAAGATATGAACTGTTCTATATCCAATATAGAAACAGAGGCACTGATTTAATTGAACCAGATTCAAATCATGCAGCTGTCTCCAGTGCATGTCAACTAAATGGAAAGAGGCCGATCAGCGTTACTCAATTTAGGAGTACTTTCAATTATGAGTAACCTGAAAGAGAAGTAAGTTCTCTTAAATATTACTATCAATTGAATACCATACACAAGTATCTACATCTTTGATCACTTTGAAGAATCCCGATACTTGCAACACCTGGTTCTCTAATTTATTCATATACCTATAACTTCTCAAAACTCAGACCTTGTGTTTCTACGAAACACTTATCTAAGAACTAGAGAAGTCATAAGTTAACCGAATATAGTACAAGGACCAACCACTCTGTTCTAATGCACACTGGATAACATACAATACTCTGTATAAGTCCCTTGAGTCTGCTAACTCAATCCCTGTGTGTCGTAGGTTGAAAACTGTACCTATATGGTTAAGAAGAATTACACCGCTGTTTAACGCTCCTTCCCTAACCATCCATTGATATAGGTAAATGTCATGGACATAATTTCAAATAGGTATATCTCACTCTATAAAAAATAGACGTACAGATATATCAATTCAAAATTGGTGCATAACAACAGATATTCAAAACCAAATATTTGCCGTCCGGCAAACAACCCAGGTGACTTACTCAAATATCACCGATTACAACGAATCCCGATATAATAAGGAAGATCACCTAATTCCCAATAACTTACTCCCACTCATCATCTGTAAAACCATACAGATGTGAGAATCATACTTGGTAAATACATACTCTGGAGCAAGGGCTAATTGGGAAATCAGTTTTCTTTTAACAGTACACAGTGAAACTGAAACATTGAAATGTTTCGTAGGGGTATCCTGGTATTCCTAGTAATGCCTCTTCCATTATCCAGATTCACAACTGTAACCGTATATTTCCATGCCATCTCTCCAAATCCCTTTATATGTCTTTAGTTATTACCTTCTGTACACCCTCTTAGGCTACATGGTTTTCTTCCTTCCCTACCGTTCGGCACCAGCCTATGGTTTGGAAGAAGACTATCCAATGAGCATAATGGGTGTACTGTCCCAATCCTAGGAACACTCGCAATGCGAGAGAAGGTGAAGATAAAAGACACCTGAATAAACCTTATTCCTATTTCTCCTGAACTAGAATCCATCCCCGAACTGGAACAAGTTCCTTTCGAGTTCGTATATAACCATACGATGGAGTATCCAATAAACTGTGGATCTTCATAGTGATACGGAGTGTTCTGGAGAAATACAAAGGTGAAGTAGGATTGGCGAAGAAACACTTGGTTTGGTCGTGAATAACAGTCGCAATTTACTTTGCCCTCCTTCTAATCTCTTTCTTTGTCTTTACATAATACCTTCTGTACACCATCGTTATGCTAATTGGTTTTCTTCATTCCCTACCGGTCGGCACCTGCCTATGGTTTGGAAGAAGACTATCCAATTTGCGTAATAGGTGTACTATCTCCTAAACCAAGGAGTACTCGCAACTTGAGAGAAGATAAAAGGAAAAGACAACTGAATAGTCCTATTCGTTTCCTCCAGAACCGGAAACCATCCTCGAATAAATTCTTTCGAGTTCGTATATAACCATACGATAGTTTTATCCAATGGAAGTGGACGTTCATAGTAATACGGGGTGTCCTGGAGAAAAGGGTAAAAGTAGGAGTGGCAAGGAGGTTTGCAACTCTGACAATCCAAAAGCCAGTGTTTTAGAAGGTTCGGTCAATCTTGGTCACTGAGTCATAGTCTAGGGTCGGGTTAATGGTCGCTGCCAAAGAGAGAGAGAGAAAAGAAACACTTAGCGTGCACTCTAACCTAGATCAGAATGGTTACTAATTTATCTAATCTGGAAACCTCCCACTGTAACGTCAAATTCTCCTCCAAACCTGAAAGAAGAATTAATCGGGATCACCTACGGAGTAAACCAACTCATCAGTGAGAATCGAGATCCAACTATCATCGCATGATAACGTGACGGAATCCGTTCACGTTATCATACTCCAGAAGGTATGCGCATATCTGGCAAGTTTCAGTTTCTTTAGAAACTCCCGATGTGATTTTTGCCCCATGCTCTTATGACTTTGACTTTGGCCAACAAATCATAAGTCACATGTCAAGTTCTACCGGTCATTCTCCAGGTTAATTTGAACCCACCCATACAAGCCCTTGACTTTGGCCAACAAGGCTATACAACTGTCCCAAACCAACGCATCTATCTATGCTGCATATGAATACCCAACAGCTACCAAACACCGTGCCTTGACTTTGGCCAACAAACACAGCTTGAATACTATTGACTACCCATATGAAACGACGGAGGGCTACGAATGATTTCTGGCGAAAACCTTTAACGTAATGAACTTGATATCGTTGAAGGAACTGGATAGCTTTATAAAAATATAGTGGCGAAAACCTTTGCTAAAGAGGTCACTCCCGGTGAAGGGATCTTGGCTCTTTCCCCGTAGAATGAGGTGCAGGATATTCCAACTGAATACCACGATACAAAGCAAAAGTAATCGGCTATAGTGAAGTTATTGCCCTGACGCAAACTTCTGTCCAAGGAGTCACTCTCGGTGAAGGGATCTCGGCCCTTGCCCCGTCGACTGAGGTGCTGGATATTCATAACCGAATACCACTGTGCAAAATAAAAGAGAACGTCCTTTCAATAACAGCTTTTTGAAAAATTGTTCCAACAACATCAGAATAGGTTTGTTTAGCTTGCATTGATCCGAATCAATGCAGTCCCATCAATTGATCACACCAATAAAGAACGAAAATAATGACATACGTATATGCCATCCGCATTCGCCACTGGGTCCCGTCATTACCCGTTAGGTTAGTTAACTAACGACAGAGCGGGGACTGGACTAGCGCGGATGCAAAACATATACAACATCTACTAGTATATATATCAATATATAATATTTCGCTCAAGGCGTGATAAAATGCGACATCACAGAAATGTAATAAGCAACACAGAACAATACAGATATCTTGGATCCCCGGGTTTCATAAAGCCGCTATTGAAACCCGACGTTCCCCTGGTCGTGTGAATAGCCTGTGCAATGAAATCCTAGACCCCTACGGGCGCGGCAAGTTACCCGCCAAAACCTGAAGCGAGGCAGCCCCCTTCAGCAACGTGAATGGACTACCCAGCACTTCACGGAATTTGGTAACTTGGGCACCCCTCCTGGGTTAACCTGTACCCCCTACGAGTGCGACGAATAGCCCGCCAATTCTAGAGTAAAGCCCCTGTTGGAGATAGTGCCCTCAGAGTCAATTATTGGATCACAAGCACGTGATTGCAATGATTGAGGGAGGACCTATCCCGGTAGGACAGTCTTACTCAAGATGATAGTATGCTATCTGGTTTATCTTTATCATCGTGTACTGCTTTAGGTGACCTTACGAGTCGCTATTACACGTTGATAGAGCCCCTAGGATTCTTGCTTGACTACCAGCAGTATGAGGGCGATCATATACGTCGGAGCTGGGGTCTATAAGCACATACTTAAAAGGTCCCTAGTCGTGGGAGTTTTGAGACAGGGCATCGATACTCCAGAGTAGACTAGTGTATACAGCCGAGACCCCGACGAGGGGCGGTGGCCGGTCTCACAAGCCACTGGTGTCAGTTGGTTCACCTAAGATGTATACAGGTGCTCATTGGGTTATGAGTACACCGGACAGGACTCGCCGGGAACCTGCTAGTTGGGATTATACCAGACATCAGATAGCAGTTCCCAGGTGACATGTGTACAGGTTAGTTCATCGACCTGAGATCGTCATTTGTCTCGTGTGAGTTCCCACTGTGCTTTGATTACTACCCTACCACGCTCAAAGGAGACGTGCAAACAGGTTTTAGTTGGGTACAGTCCCGAGCCACATGGAGGCAGTGAGCGGATCTGCAGGGGTTCGTCTCTCCCGGTATTGGGGGTGAGGTCGCGCTGTGTCTAGGAGAGCCAGTACATGAAAAGTTCTTGGCCAAGGCAGGAGATTTACTGGTAGGTATTCCAGTAGTATCTCAGGGTGTTCTGGGCTACACTCCGACACGACTTGTACCGCTTTTAGGGGTCTGACTTTTACCAACCCCCTAGGCCCGCCATGCGATGCTCATAGACGAACGGACCGGACTGTACGGATATTGTCACTGACAGGCTCAGTAGGGTGTCAGTATGAGTTCGCTCACAGACGTCCCTTTTGGTCAATAGCTGGTGGCCCGTCACGTATGGCTAATACCTCTGACGTGCTAGTGGTTAAATCCACAGCCATAGTATTGACGAGTCTTTAGAGTCTCCCACACACAGTTACTCAAGTTTCGGGCGAAACGTTGTAGAGGCCGTATGGAGATATGGCAGGGTTCGATCAGACACGTGCGGTATTGCACGGATCGTGATCGAACGGATTTTATTAGCGGGCTTTGGTTTAAGCCGGATCCTAGTATTAGACAGTGTAGATTTTGTCTCTTTGCATTTGTGTTCAGTGGGATACAAATGCGGGCATGTATATGCAGTAGCGGGGTTTTCCTGTAATTTATTACGTGATCAGTTTTCTGAAGTTACCAGTTTGCATTCCGTTCCGGCCAGTTTTTCTTTGTTCCTTCCCGGCCGGACTTTTCCGATGGAACGGGTTATTTGTAGTTGTGCAAATTATCTTTTGTGGAGGGCTTCTTTGTGAAATGGTGGCATCATGATGGTTCTTGCATGATGAGATTCTTTTTCCATCACTTGCTTGCATTAATTGAGATTAGAATGGATTAGAAGTTGATGTGAGGCTTGCTTTTGGATGTGGTCACCTCTCTTGATTCCTACACTCACATCCCTTCTTGGTTTTGGTATTTTTCCCTCCACCATTTCACATAAGAGGCCGGCCAATTTTTGAGAGGGAGAGAGACAGTTCATTTTTTATGAGGGGAATTATTCATATCTCATTTGCATGCTTGCTATATTCTCAACCTCTCTCCAAAGTTCTTTGATTCCTCCATCATGGCAACTTCACTACCCCAAATGAGACAATGTTTTCTACACTACACCTACAACATCTCTTGGACGTGTCGGCTCGTCAACTTCACGCCCGAGTTGCCTCGGTCCAGAGGTGGGAGCCCGTAAAAGAACCCGGCGATGTGGTGCCCGTTTCGACGAGGAGGCGACGACCGGAGATTCCGCGAGGAGATCGGAGTGGAGACAAAGACCGAAGGACACGGATCGCTTGGTATATCTCTCTACCCATCCTTTAGTTTGCTAGTAGTTAGGTTAATGGCCCGATCCGGGTTAAAAGTGCGCGGTGGTGCAAGTTTGCAAGTTTCGCAAAGTTTTTCGTTTCCGCGTTTCCGGCGTCGGATCGACGGCCGGGCGCCGCCTTGCACTTACTTTGGTATCAGAGCCACGCCATTAACCTAGTCTAGCTTGCTCTAGTATGTTTAGAACTCGTTCGAACAAAAGTCCCAAAAACCGTATTTTCCAGTGCATCTGTTCTCTGTCGAAATTTTATTAGCTCCAAAAATTTTTCAGGTTGTTGCAGAAACACGTGCAGGGAATTATAAGCACACTGTAAAAATTTTGTGAGGCGATGCTACAGTTCCACTGGGGAAACGCGGCCAAACCCATGTTTGCACCGCGGTTCCGCGGCGGAATTAAGTCAACGTGACACCAAATTTTTCCAGTGGGCTTTTGAATAGGAAATGGGGGTTTTGGGATATTCTGTTTGGGCCCAGATTTTCTGTGAGTGCTACAGTAGTGCTTGGGGCCCACTTCGGTAAATTTGATCGATCGAATATTTTAAACATGTTAGTTCACAGTATTTACGTTATATCTGCGACCGTGAATGTCATTTAATCGGTAAATCCTGTCTAACTACTATAGCCCTTTTAGACGGATTTACGAACGTGACATTCACGTTGATGTTCTGTGTTGTGCTGTGATGTTGCGGATTGGTCGTGGGGATAGCCTGGATACGATGTTAGTACATTTTTGTTTTATATGTACATTTGATATTGCGGGGCGAGCGTCCGACATGTGGACTGCCGTCACTGCCTGTTTGTATTATTCTTTTGGGGCACGACCGGGTCGAGGTCGATGTACCCGTTGTATGTATATTTTACTTTCTGTACTAGGATTACCCCGCGGAGGGGTGCATGGATAGACGGGTTCTAGAGGCCAACGGGCCCGCATCTCATGGCATTGAGACGGATGGGGCTTTACTCTAGAGTTGGCGGGCTATTCGCCACACTCGTAGAGGGTACAGGTTGACCCAAGGAGGGGTGCCCAAGTTACCGGATTCCGTGAAGTGCTGGGTGGTCCATTCATGTCGTTGAAGGGGGCCGCCTCGCTTCAAGTTTTGGCGGGTAACTTGCCGCGCCTGTAGGGGTCTAGGATCTCTTTGCACAGGCTATCCACACGACCAGGGGAACGTCGGGTTTCAGTAGCGGCTCTATAAAACCCGAGGATCCCAGATATCTGTATTATTCTGTGATGCTGGTTACATTTATGTGATATTGCATTTTATCACGCCTTGAGCGAATATTATATATTGATATATATACTAGTAGATGTTGTATATGTTTTGCATCCGCGCTAGTCCAGTCCCCGCTCTGTCGTTAGTTAAGTAACCTAACGGGTGATGACGGGACCCAGTAGTGAATGCGGATGGCATATACGCACATCATTATTTTCGTTCTTTATTGGTGTGATCAATTGATGGGACTGCGTTGATTCGGATCAATGCAAGCTAAACAAACCCTTTCTGATGTTGTTGGAACATTTTTTCAAAAGGCTGTTATTGTAAGGACGTTCACTTTTGTTTTGCACAGTGGTATTCAGTTGGAATATCCTGCTCCTCAGTCGACGAGGCAAGGGCCGAGATCCCTTCACCGGGAGTGACCCCTTGGACAAAAGTTTACGTCAGGGCAATAACTTCACTATAGCCGATTACTTTTGCTTTGCATCGTGGTATTCAGTTGGAATATCTTGCACCTCATTCCACGGGGAAAGAGCCGAGATCCCTTCACCAGGAGTGACCTCTTTGGCAAAGGTTTTCGTCACTATATTTTTAAAAGCTATCCGGTTCCTTCAACGATATCAAGTTCATTACGTTAAAGGTTTTCGCCAGAAACCATTCGTAGCCCTCCGTCATTTCAGACGGGTAGCACGTAGTATTCATGCTATGTTTGTTGGCCTTCGTCAAGGCATAGTGTATGGTAGCTGCTTGTTACCTTTCTGCTGTATAGATAGATGCGTTGGTTTGGGACAGTCGTATAGCCTTGTTGGCCTTCGTCAAGGGCTTGTACGGGTGGGTTCAAATTAACCTGGACAATGAAGGGTAGAACTTGACATGTGACTTATGATTTGTTGGCCTTCGTCAAGGTCATAAGAGCATGGGGCAAAAATCCACATCGGGAGTTTCTAAAGAAACTGAAACTTTCCAGATATGCGCATACCTTCTGGAGTGTGATAACGTGAGCGGATTCCGTCACGTTATCATGCGATGATAGTTGGATCCCGATTCCCACTGATGAGTTGGTTTACTCCTCTGGTGATCCCGACTAATTCTTCTTTAGGGTTTGGAGAAGAATTTGAGGTTACAGTAGGAGGTTTCCTGATTAGATAAAGTGATAACCATTCTGATCTAGGTTAGAGTGCATGCTGAGTGTTTCTTTTCTCTCTCTCTTTGGCAGCGACCGTTGACCCGGCCCTAGACTATGACTCAGTGACCAAAATTAACCGAACCTTCTTAACACTGGCTTTTGGATTGTTAGAGTTGCAAACCTCATTGCCACTCCTACTTTTACCCTTTTCTCCAGGACACCCCGTATTACTACGAACGTCCACTTCCATTGGACAAAACCATCGTATGGTTATATACGAACTCGAAGGAATTCGAGGATGGTTTCTGGTTCTGGAGAAAACGAATAGGACTGTTCAGTTGTCTTTTCCTTTTACCTTCTCTCAGGTTGCGAGTACTCCTTGGTTTAGGAGATAGTACACCTATTACGCAAATTGGATAGTCTTCTTCCAAACCTTAGGCTGGTGCCGAACGGTAGGGAATGAAGGAAACCAATTAGCATAACGATGGTGTACAGAAGATATTAAGTAAAGACATATCAAGGGATTAGTAAGAGGGCAAAGTAAATTGCGACTGCTATTCACGACCAAACCAAGTATTTCTTCGCCAATCCTAAACTACCTTTGTATTTCTCCAGGACACTCCGTATCACTATGAAGATCTACAGTTTATTGGATACTTCATCATATGGTTATATACGAACTCGAAAGGAACTTGTTCCAGTTCGGGGATGGATTCTGGTTCAGGAGAAATAGGAATAAGGTTTATTCGGTTGTTTTTTATTTTCACCTTCTCTCGCATTTGTTAGTTATATGTATGCCCTAGAGGCCATTACTATACAAAGGATGTGTATTGTAGTGGATGCTTGGACATATATAGGGATGACTTTCTTGCTCGATATGATAGTATGCTATCTGGTTACTTTTTACCTTAATGTGTACACTGATTGTCTCTCTGTTACATGTTGGTAAAGCCCTTAGGATGTGTACTTGACTACCTGGACTGTGATGCGGATCATACTAGTGGGGACATGGTAGTCCATAAGTACATCCTTCAAGGTCCCTAGTCGTGGGTGTATCGAGACGGGGTATCGATATACCAGAGTAGACTAGCGTATACCTTCTCGACCCATACAGATGGGAGATGGATGATCCCATATCCATTGGTGTTTGACATCAGAGATGATATACGGGTGCTCAGTGGAGACTGGGTACACTGGACGGACTCGCCGAGAACTCCCAGATGGTATTATACCTTACGTCAGATGGCAGTTCTCTGGTGACACTGGTACATGTTAGTCTGTTGACCCGAGATCGTCATAGAGTCTTGTGTGATTCCCACTGTGCTTTGATTTCCACCTTACCGCGTCTAAGAGGGCGTGCAAAACGGTGGCTTTTGGGTACAGTCCCGAGTCATATGGAGGCAATGAGCGATAGGAGGGGATTCGTCTCTCCCGGTATAGGGAGTTGATGTTGCGCTGTGTTCGATTGGCTATAACCGGAAATCCCTGGCCAGGGTTGCTGAGATTTACTGGTAAGTGTTACCAGTAGTTTCTCGAACTGTTATAGACCTCATATCGACACGACTTATCGAGCTACTGGGGTCTGACGTTTACCACCCCTAGGCAAGATATGCAACATATCAGACGAACAGACCGGACTGTACGGTAAGTGTTTCTGTTTGGATTCACAGGAGTGTGAGCGGGATTGCTCGTCGATCTTCTGATCGCTCAATACCCGGGTGGCCGTTACGTTTAGCAGACCGCTTGCGGCTTGTGGGTATTTGATATGATCATCACCTGCTGCCGGCGTATTGACGAGTCTTTAGAGTCCTACACAGGGGTTTCCTGGCTCAAGCGAAACGAAATAGGAGCGCATATGAGATATGTGCGGGACCAAGAATTATACATGTATGTGATACTGTATTCTATTCTCGCGATTTGTATCATTGGTCGGTTATATGAGATATAGCCGGGTTATCGAATCAAGTGTTGATTCGATACATTGATACACTTGATATTAGTCGGTTATATGCGATATGACCGGATCGTTAAATCAAGTGTTGATTTAATGATTTAATGTATAATTATATATTTGATATATTACTTTATATTAACTAGTATTAGTTCACTTAAGATGGATTTTCTCACTTGATGTGCACATTGTATATATGATATAGTTTTGTGCACTAGTTTGTATCATGTTTGATGATACATGCAAACTTGGGTGTGTATGATTAAACCATGGTTATGTTAATGGTTAGGGTTTTGACTGACTTATTTATTTAATCTCTTAATTCATTTTTGGCAAAAAGAGAAATGGTGGCTTGTTTTGTTTTGTAGTTGAAGCTTCATGAAGCTTTGAAAAAGTCTACCATTTTTGTTTCATGCCTAACCTAACCATTCACCTAACCTTAGTTTACTCTCTACACATAACCATGGTTGTTTTCTTATCATATTATCATCTTCTTCTTCTTCTTCTTCAAGAAGAAAGAAGCTTGCTAGCTTCAATGGTGAAATGAGAAAAAGAGTGAGAAATCCAATTCTAAAGTGAACCCACTTCCTATTTCTTCATCCTCTACCACTTGCCAAGTAATATAGGGTGTTTTCTTCACAAGTTTCATGACTTAGTGAAGTTGGAGCTTGATCTTGAGTTGCCTCGACGTAGATCATCTTCGGCATCGAAGTCGACGACCTAGCCCGATCTTTTCTCCGATGAAACCACTGCGAGAGTCTAGGATTCCGATGGGTACAGCGAGGGGACATGATCACGGAGCTATGGAGGTGGAGGACTGGATCTACAAAGGTTGTATTTTCCGTTCACTCTTAGTTAAGTTGTTAACTAGTTGCATGTTTCGCCTTAATATCTAGTTAACGACCGCATTAGGGTTTCTCGGCACCGGTAATTTTTGAATTTGGCATGGTTGATGCTTTGTGAGACCTCTTGAGTGTGCCTAGGAACCCTACAGTGGTATTAGAGCTACTAGACATTGGATGTTGACCTATGGGGGTTCTCACTGTGTGACAGTGTGGCGAAGCATAGGCTCTTACCCCCCGGGTGGCCCGAGACTGGAAGGTGTTCCTGCGGGTTATAGTCCTCGCGAGGGGGCATGCGTAAAAAGTAGCTACTGAGGGACCCGTTGGTGCCACGACGACCCCATTGGATAGGGTGGCAGCCTGACCTACAGTGGTATCAGAGCCTAGCTAGAGCTTTAGGCGAAGTGTACATGAATTTAGAAGTCCGATCGAACCCGTAAACCCCGACAAAACCCTTCTCTGTACATTTTTCAAAACAGTGGAATTTTTTGAATTAAAAATTCTCAGAAAAACAATCAGGAAAAACTAAGAATTAATGTGAAGTACGGTCTACTAAGTCAATAATTTGACCGTGGAACCGCGGCGAAACCAGGGGTTTTGCGGCGGTTCCGCGGCCAAAATTTGGACTTAGTCCCTGAAATTTCATATATTTATTCTTAGGTCCTTTCTTGGCAATTTTTTATGGGAATTTTTTAATTCCACTCAAGTGTTGAGTTTTCTAGGGTTTTATTGGGGACTCATTAATTCGATCGGATAATTTAACTTCGTTTATGTTTTTCCGGATAATTTAGAATATGTTAAAAAGTTCGACTGGATATAAATACCCAATTTTTCTCCTGCCGGAAAATTTCCAAGTGTTGGATTTTTCCGTGATTTAAGAACGTTCTAAGTAGTGCAAGTAATGCGATGGACCCTCTAGAAGACAACAAACCTTAACTCGATTATGTGACCGTCTTGAACTGCCCTTTGAACCTTAGGGTTTGGGGCAGTACGGCGTGCCACATGTGAGGTGTTGGCTTGACCCTTCTACGGATGGACCGTTGGTACTGAGGCATGAAGTGAATGTTTTTAAACTTATATCAAGTGTTGATCTGTTTCGGGAAAACTTCGGTGTTTGATTGTTCGATCGGAAAGTTTAACATTTTCTATTTATCTGGAATGTGATACAATAATTGGGATTCACAAGTAGTTATGAGATAACTGAATGAATATTATAAACAAAGCACTTTAGTCTCACTTGATCGGTTTCCACGGAATTTTGATGTGATCAAAAGTCCGTCGCAATCACGTAGCGTACGCGTATACTCGCCGGGTAAACTTAACCGACATCCTCACCCCATAGCCCGACCAAGTGACTGTAGGAGAACCCCGTCGTCGAAAGCATCCGTTCGGGTGCTCGTGGCAGCGATGTTCCGCCTTGGTGCACTTCGTCGACGGCATCGGGGGTGCGGCCGTCTACTAAAGTTTGCGACGAGCATTCGATCAGGATGTCGGGAATCTTGTTGAATTACCCGACTTGATATTGAAAAGAGTTTTCGATAATGAGACTAAAATGCGGGGTATATAATTGTTAGGCATGTGATGTCTAAGGAATTCATTTAATTAGGCATGCGATGTCTAAAGAGGTTGCGGATTCCAACTGTTGTAGTTTTACACTTTCTTTTCTTCGACCGTAAGTATAATATGTGATATCGCCGGTTTCGTTGCTATATGTCAACGACAATTGGGATACGCATGTTTACTTATGTTGATGACATGTGATGTTATGTGTTGCTGGATATGTTATATTGGATCGTCGTGTTTGAATAGCCGGGTTTTTTTTATGTGAGATGAGTGTTTTTTCATTTTCATTCATGTAAAAACTTGTATGTGATATTCTTTTATTAGGGCACTTCTAGGTTGCGGAAGATATCACCTTTTGTATATTATTTACTTTTCCGCACTAGGATAGACCCAAGAAGGGGAGCACAAGTAACCGGGTTCTGGAGTCCAGTGGGAGACCATCTCGAGGAGTCGAGTCCGGGTCTCCTAACTCTAGAATTGGTAGGGTTGCTTGCCGCTCTCGTAGGGGTCTAGGGGTGTGGGTTTAGCTATTCATCGCGACCGTGGAATCTGTGTTTTATACAGGTTCGTATTGAAAACACGGATGTCCTAGTATATCCAATTTTTCATATGTTTCTTCTGCTGCGATATCTGTGATGTGATCATGTGATGTTCTGTGATAAATACTGTATATAGTATATATGATATATTATATAGACGTTACTTATATTTTACACCCGCGCTAGCCCTGCCCCGCTCTGCTGTTAGTTACCTAACCTAACGGTGCATGAGGGGACATCGAGGTGAATGCGAATGACATAAGTGTACGTCGTATTTATCTGTGTTGTTTAGGTGATTTAAATGATGGGACTTCATTAATGTGATTAATGAAAGAAAAGAAACCTAAGATGTTGTGGAATTGAATTTCAAAAATAAAACAGGTAGCTACAGTTCTTGCTTTGCATCGCGGTGTTCCTTGTAGAACATCCTGCACCTTATTCGATAAGGAAAGGACCGAGATCCCTTCACCGGGAGTGACTCCTTTAGCAATAACTGGCAGATGCTACAACTCTCGGTTTGTCTTTTGATTGCTTCTATAGTTTCTGCTTTGCACAGTGATATATATGATATATCCCGCACCTCATTCGACGAGGAAGGACCGACGATCCCTTCACCGGGAGTGACCCCTTTAGCAAAACTAGAAAAGCCTCAAAAGCACTCCATTTTAAAATCATTTGATTCTACAACGATATCAAGTTCATTACACAATAGGTTTTCAGAAAAACCCATCGTAGCCCTACGTCATTTCAGATAAGTACTAGTTAGTATTCGTGCTACGTTTGTTGACTATGTTAAGGCGTAGTGTGCGGTAGCTAATTAGTGCTTATCTGTATAAGCATATGATGCGATTGGATTAGGGTAGTCGTGCGACTTTGTTGACTATGTTAAGGGTCGTGCGGGTGGGTTTAATTCAATCGGGAAATGACGGGTTGAACTTGACTAGAACTTATGATTTGTTGACTATGTTAAGGTCATATAGCTGCTAGGGGCAAAATATTAACGGAAATTTCAAGTGTTGAAATTTGCAATGAGATTGCATACCTTCTATGAGATAGTTGGATCCCGATACCCGCTGCGAGTAAGAGTTACCCCTGGGAGAGTTTTACACATTACAATTAGCCGATCAAGTAGGTGTCTAGAAAGGTGTCAACGGGGTTACGCCTCTGGGAAAACGAGATTTACATTAATTAGGTTCGTGCGAAAGCACGGGGGACCTCTTTCAAAGTACCGACACTGGCCTGGCTGAAAGATTGGCGAACTTGTAGCGTGTAATTAATCCCGGCTAGTCTTTCCTTTTAGGGTTTGAAGGAAGATTTGATAAAAACAGTGGGAGCCATCCTGATTAGATAAAATAAATACCAATCTGATCTTGCAAGAGCATACGCTGAGTGTTTTCTTCTCTCTCTCTCCAGGTAGCGACCATATCACGCCTTAATCAAGATAATAAAATGGATATATTGACCGAACCCGCTTGTTATACTGAGCTGGGGAACGTTGGTCCCGCTCCAACTTATAAATGTTATAAGACAGAGCAGGAAATTGGGGAATACCAGATTTCCCGTGCCGCCCAAACGAGGAAAGTGCATATGATGCATCATCTTCGGGTGTGTTCATTACAAAGAACTATTTCTCTGTATCCTCTACGTCCTGGGTATTTGATACCGGATCAGGATCCCAGATATGTAATCTGTTACATAGGGCTACAGATAGGTAGAGAACTGAGAATGGGTGATAAGTTTCATGAGACAGAAAACGGTGCAGGTGTTGCAGCCAAGTCTGTTGGTCACTGTCACCCTGTATGATCAGTACATTGATTCTGAACGAATGTTATTAGATACCGAACCTGATATACAAAATCATATCAATCTCTTTATTAGTAAAGAAACGATAAAATTTTGTATTGTTGGATAATGTTTTGAACATTTCCTATATCAAAAGTTGATCGGTTCAGGCACGTTATCTAAAAGCATTGATGTTCTAAATCAAACTACAGTTCTTAGTATACGGAACACACACAAGAGGAAGAGTTCAGACATGAACGGATCCTTCTTGAGGTATTGTAGACTAGGTCATAACAATGCGACCAGACTAGCTAAGTTGCACATAGATGCATATTTAAATCTGTTTGAATTTACATCTTGTGAAAACTTGCCAGTCATGTCACAAAGATAAAATGACCATAGCTCTGTTTACTGGAAACAGAGAAAGAGTTAGTAAACTCTTGGGATTGATACATGTTGATGTGTGTAAGGTCCCCTGCCTACACATGCCAAGACCGGTTCTTTGTACTTCATTACATTCTCTGATAATCTCTCAAGATTCAGACATATGTTCCTGTTGAAACACAAGTCCGAACCTTTTGAGATATTCATAATATATATTTTAGAAGTAGAGAACCAAAATACGGGTAAAAGTATTATGTCCTTTGATGTGATCAAGGAGGAGAATACTTGAGCACGGGATTCCTGGACTATTCTAAGAATGAGATTCTCTCTCAACATTACTCCTCCGTATACACCACAGCACGTCGATGTATCGGGGCGGAGCAATCACACCCTATTAGATATGGTGTGCTCTATGATGAGTACTACTGAGTTTTCTATTTCCTTTTAGGGAGTTATGCACTTATGAAGTTGCATACCTATTGAATAGGGTTCCGATCAAATCAGTTGCCTACCGCTTTATATGTGATATGGAAAGGAAAGAGCCCATATCTTAAGTTGATTAAGATTTGGGGTTGTCCGGGTTATGTCTAAAAGCATAATCCGGACAAGCTCGAGGCAAGATCTGTTATGTACAACTGGAAAAAGTTCCAGCTATACAAACTGCAGCTGATGATTTGGTAGAACCAAAGGTTTCAATAGCAACCAACGAATCTCAGCCTCTCCGCCGATCTAGTAGGGTTCCTCACCTACCTGAGAGATTCTTCGGTTTCTCTATGACAGTGGGAGCGAGGATTGTATCATGAGATGATGACCCAACTAGTTTCGAGCTGGCCATCAGGAGTGTGACTCTATAAGAATGGCTGGATGCTTAGCGATCTGAGATGGAATCCTTATACACCAACAAAGTATGGACTTTGGTTGCTTTATCTGAAGGGTTAAATCCCCATCAGGAGCAAGTATATCTTGAGAAGATTACTTGGTGTACATGGAAAAGTTGAGACTTTCAAAGCTAGACTCGTTAAAGGTTTGCATCATTGACCAGGTATGGATTATGATGAAACCTTTTCTAAGTAGCTATGCTTAAGTCCATCCAGATCCTACTTGCCACGGCTACATACCATGACTACGATATCTGGTGATTGGGTGTCATGACTGCTTTTCTAAAATGATGTTTTAGAAGAGAACATCTATAAGTACACAGCCAGAGAGCTTCGTATATAGTGGGAGCAGCGGAAACGTGTGCAAGTTGCTTTAAAGATTAAAGCAGGCATCGCGGAGTTGGAACGTCTGTTTTGATGTGTTAGTCAAAGAGTTTGACATCATCAAAATGGTAGATGAACCTTGTATATACAAAAAGGTAGTAGGGAGTATGGTGGTGATCTTCGTAGAGTACGTGGATGACATACTCTTGATAAGGAAGGAGTTTCCTATGCTACGCTCGGTCAATCTCCGCTTATCACAATGATTCTCCATATAGGATCAAAATGATACCTCCTGAATCCTGGATTTTGGATCTATGAGATAGATCTAATTGGATGTTAGGATACTCACTAGTTGTAGTGAGTTGGTATCAATCGATCCTAGGGAGAATCACTGGAAAGGTTCCAGGGTGATAAGGACGACTGAATGTCAGTCACAGGCATTGTCTTTACCCTCAGTAAAGGGACGGTATGTTGGAAGAGTTCCAAGCAAGATACCGTGGCATACTAGACGATAAAGGCTGGATACATCGCTACTTTAGATGCTACCAAAGAAGAAGTCTGGGTGTATATTAGTTCATGAGATGAACTTCGTTCCTCCCATTGTTTGACAATGGAGTTGTGGCTTATGCCAAGGAACGCCCGTCCCATCAGTGATCCAGACATATTCTTAGGCAGTATCACCTGATCGTGGAGATGGTTGATCTCCAGGGGATCGAGGGTAGGAGAGTAAACTCAGAGGACAACACGGCGGATCCACTCACGAAAGGCCTTTTCCCAGAAAGAGACTTTTATGGGATGGTTGTAGGGTTCCTAGGCACTCTAATGGAGTCTCACAAGTGATCAAACATGCACAAATCAAATTTTACAAGTGCCTACAAACCCTAATACGGATCGTTAACTAGATATATAGGCAAAGCAAGCAAGTAAACGGAAATATAGAAATAGGGAAGGGGCTACAACCTTTGTAGATCCGGTCCACCACCTCCTAGGCTCCGTGATGAAGTCCCCTCGCTGTCCAAATCGTATCTTGGGCTCTAGCGTCGGCTTCATCGAAGAATAGGCGGGCTTGATCGTCGGTTTGATGCCGAAGATGATCTACGTCGAAGCATCGCAAGAACAAGCTCCAACTTCACTAAGCTTTGAAAATTTGTGAAGTAAACACCCTATACAACTTGGCAAGACGTAGAGGATGAAGAAATAGGAATTGGGTAGACTTTAGTTTTGGATTTCCCACACTTTTTCATCAATCACCATTGATGTAGCAAGCTTTTTCTCATGTTGAAGAAGAAGAAGATGAAGAAAAAGAATATGAAAAGTATTAAGTAAATGATAAATAAATCAATACTTATCATTTACTAACCCTTGGTTAGTTGTAGAGAATGGACCATGGTTAACTTGAATGGTTAGGGTTAAGGATGAGACAAGAATGGTGGACTAATTCAAAGCTTCAAGAATCTTCAAATAGCAAACAAAAATAGCAACCATTCTTTTCTCATCTTTTTCCAAAATAAATAAATAAATAAATAAGAAAAAAGAAAACCCTAATCATAATCTTAACCATGGTCTAATTCTTTACACTAACCCTAACTTGCATGTATCATCAAACATGATACAATCATGTGCACAAAATATATCACATATGCAATGTGCACAAAACAAGTGAGTAAATCCATTTAAAGTGAACCAATACTAGTTAATGCAAAGTAATATATCAAATATATAATTATACATTAAATCATTAAATCAACACATGATTCAATGATCCGGTCATGTCGCATATAACCGGCTAGTATCCAATGTATCGGCTTATCGAATCAATCCTTGATTCGATAACTAGGTTATATCGCATACAACCATTCGACACATTCATCGCGAGAATGAAATACGGTATCACATACACGCATTATTCTCAGTCCCGCACATATCTCATATGCGCTCCTATTTCGTTTCGCTTGAGCCAGGAAACCTCTGTGTAGGACTTTAAAGACTCGTCAATACGCCGGCAGCGGATGATGATCATATCAAACATCCACAAGCCGCAAGCGGTCTGCTAAACGTAACGGCCACCCGGGTATTGAGCGATCAGAAGATCGACGAGCAAGCCCGCTCACACTCCTGTGAATCGAACCAGTAAAACTTACCGTATAGTCCGGTCTGTTCGTCTGATATGTCGCATATCTCGCCTAGGGGTGGTAAACGTCAGACCCCAATAGCTCGATAAGTCATGCCGACTTGAGGTCCATAACATTCGTGAAACTACTGATAACTCTTACCAGTATATCACAGCAACCCTGGCCAGGGATTTCCTGTTATGGCCAGTCGAGCATAGCACAACATCAACCCCCAATACCGGGAGAGACGAATCCCCTCCTATCGCTCATTGCCTCCATGTGAATCGGGACTGTACCCAAAAACCACCTATTTGCACGACTCAGTAGAGCCGTGGTAGGGTGGAAATCAAAGCACAGTGGGAGACACACAAGACTCTATGACGATCTCGGGTCAACAGACTAAGCTGTAGCAGTGTCACCAGAGAACTGCCATCTGACGTGAGGTATAATACCATCTGGGAGTTCTCGGCGACTCCGTTCAGTGTACCCAGTCTCCACTGAGCACCCGCATGCCATCTTCGATGTCAAACACCAATGGATATGGGATCATCCATCGCCCATCGCATGGGTCGAGAAGATATGCGCTAGTCTACTCTGGAATATCGATGCCTCGTTTCGATATTCCCACGACTAGGAACATTTCAAGGATGTACTCATGGACTACCCAGGCCCCACTAGTATGATCTGCATCATAGTCCTGGAAGTCGAGTACACATCCTAAGGGCTTTATCAACATGTAATCAGAGAGACAGAAAGTATACATGTTATGATAAAGAGCAACCAGATAGCGTACTATCATGTCGAGCAAGAAAGTCCTACCTATATATGTCCCAGCATCCACTACAATATACATCCAATGTACAGTAATGGCCTCTAGGGCATACATATAACTAACAATGGTTGAGTATGAGATGCTACAACCACTGCTATCAGATGGCCCTAGTGCAAGTGGGAGATTGTTAGTTATATGTATGCCCTAGAGGCCATTACTATACATAGGATGTATATTGTAGTGGATGCTTGGACATATATAGGGATGACTTTCTTTCTCGATATGATAGTATGCTATCTGGTTACTCTTTATCTTAACGTGTACACTGATTGTCTCTCTGTTACATGTTGGTAAAGCCCTTAGGATGTGTACTTGACTACCTGGACTGTGATGCGGATCATACTAGTGGGGACATGGTAGTCCATAAGTACATCCTTCAAGGTCCCTAGTCGTGGGTGTATCGAGACGGGGCATCGATATACCAAAGTAGACTAGTGTATACCTTATCGACCCATACAGATGGGCGATGGATGATCCCATATCCATTGGTGTTTGGCATCAGAGATGATATACGGGTGCTCAGTGGAGACTGGGTACACTGGACGGACTCACCGAGAACTCCCAGATGGTATTATACCTTACGTCAGATGGCAGTTCTCTGGTGACACTGGTACAGGTTAGTCTGTTGACCCGAGATCGTCATAGAGTCTTGTTGGATTCCCACTGTGCTTTGATTTCCACCTTACCATGTCCAAGAGGGCGTGCAAAACGGTGGCTTTTGGGTACAGTCCCGAGTCACATGGAGGCAATGAGCGATAGGAGGGGATTCGTCTCTCCCGGTATCGGGAGTTGATGTTGCGCTGTGTTCGATTGGCTATAACCGGAAATCCCTGGCTAGGGTTGCTGAGATTTACTGGTAAGTGTTACCAGTAGTTTCTCGAACTATTATAAACCTTATATCGACACGACTTATTGAGCTACTGGAGTCTGACGTTTACCACCCCTAGGCAAGATATACGACATATCAGACGAACAGACCGGACTGTACGGTAAGTGTTTCTGGTTGGATTCACAGGAGTGTGAGCGGGCTTGCTCTTCGATCTTCTGATCGCTCAATACCCGGGTGGCCGTTACGTTTAGCAGACCGCTTGCGGCTTGTGGGTGTTTGATATGATCATCACCTGCTGCCGGCGTATTGACGAGTCTTTAGAGTCCTACACAGGGATTTCCTGGCTCAAGCGAAACGAAATAGGAGCGCATATGAGATATGTGCGGGACCGAGAATTATACCTGTATGTGATACTGTATTCTATTCTCGCGATTTGCATCATTGGTCGGTTATATAAGATATAGCCTGGTTATCGAATCAAGTGTTGATTCGATACATTGATACACTTGATAGTAGTCGGTTATATGCGATATGACCGGATCGTTAAATCAAGTGTTGATTTAATGATTTAATGTATAATTATATATTTGATATATTACTTTACATTAACTGGTATTTGTTCACTTAAGATGGATTTTCTCACTTGATGTGCACATTGTATATATGATATAGTTTTGTGCACTAGTTTGTATCATGTTTGATGATACATGCAAACTTGGGTGTGTATGATTAAACCATGGTTATGTTAATGGTTAGGGTTTTGATTTACTTATTTATTTATTCTCTTAATTCATTTTTGGCAAAAAGAGAAATGGTGGCTTGTTTTGTTTTGTAGTTGAAGCTTCATGAAGCTTTGAAAAAGTCTACCATTTTTGTTTCATGCCTAACCTAACCATTCACCTAACCTTAGTTTACTCTCTACACATAACCATGGGTTCTAATATGATAAGAAGGACTTATTTTCTATTATTCATTATTTTCTTATCATATTATCATCTTCTTCTTCAAGAAGAAAGAAGCTTGCTAGCTTCAATAGTGAAATGAGAAAAAGAGTGAGAAATCCAATTCTAAAGTGAACCCACTTCCTATTTCTTCATCCTCTACCACTTGCCAAGTAGTATAGGGTGTTTTCTTCATAAGTTTCATGACTTGGTGAAGTTGGAGCTTGATCTTGAGTTGCCTCGACGTAGATCATCTTCGGCATCGAAGTCGACGACCTAGCCCGATCTTTTCTCCGATGAAACCACCGCGAGAGTCTAGGATTCCGATGGGTACAGCGAGGGGACATGATCACGGAGCTATAGAGGTGGAGGACCGGATCTACAAAGGTTGTATTTTCCGTTCACTCTTAGTTAAGTTGTTAACTAGTTGCATGTTTCGCCTTAATCTCTAGTCAACGATCGCATTAGGGTTTCTCGGCACCGGTAATTTTTGAATTTGGCATGGTTGATACCTTGTGAGACCTCTTGAGTGTGCCTAGGAACCCTACAGCATTGCGAGTGCTCCTAAGATTAGGACAGTACACCCATTATGTTTATTGGATAGTCTTCTTCCAAACCATAGGCTGGTGCCGAACGGTAGGGAAGGAAGAAAACCATTTGGCCTAAAGGGGTGTTCAGAAGGTAACGACTAAAGACATATAAAGGGATTTGGAGAGGTGGCAAAGAATTATACGGTTATAGTTATGAATCTGGATAATGGAAGATGCATTATTAGGAATATCCGGATACCCCTACGAAACATTTCAATGTTTCAGTTTCACTGTGTACTGTTAAAAGAAAACTGATTTCCCAATTAGCCCTTGCTCCAGGGTATATATTTACCAGGTTTGATTCTCTCATCTGTATGGTTTTACAGATGATGAGTGGGAGTAAGTTATTGGGAATTAGGTGATCATCCTCATTATATCGGGATTCGTTGTAATTGGTGATATTTGAGGAAGTCACCTGGGTTGTTTGCCGGACGGCGAATATTTGGTTTTGAATATCCGTTGTTATGCACCAATTTCAAATTGATATATCTGTACGTCTATTTTTATAGAGTGAGATATACCTTTTTGAAATTATGTCTATGACATTTACCTATACCAGTGGATGGTTAGGTAAGGAGCATTGAACAATGGTGTAATTCTTCTTAACCATAAGTACAGTTTTCAACCTACGACACATAGTGAATGGGTTATTAGACTCAGGGGACTTGTACAGAGTATTGTATATTGTCCAGTGTCCATTAGGACAGAGGGGTTGGTCCTCGTACTATATTCTGTTTACTTATGACTTCTCTAGTTCTTAGACATGTGTTTCGTAGAAATGCAAGGTCTAAGTTTTGAGGAGTTATAGGTATAAGAATAAAGTAGAGAACCAGATGTTGCAAGTATGAGGATTCTTCAAGATGATCGAAGATGTAGATACTTGTGTATGGTATTCAGTTGATAGTAATGATTAAGAGAACTTGCTTCTCTTTCAGGTTACTCATAATTAGAAGCATTCCTAAGTTGAGTAATGCTGATCGGCCTCCTTCCATTTAGTTGACATGCACTGGAGACAGCTGCATAATTTGAATCTGGTTCAATTAAATCAGTGCCTCTGTTTCTATATTGGATATAGAACAGTTCATATCTTAACGATGTTAAGGTACAGGGAGTTGTCCGGCTTATACTTAAAACCAAACTCTGGATAACTCAAGGCACGTTTCTGTAATGGCTGTTTTTGGGTTGACCTGGGCTATGATGAGGGTTGATTTTCTACCATCTGTAAGATCAATAGTGATATTGTTCTTGACTCGCCACAGTTTTAATAAAAATGGATTTTTTCAGAAAAACAGTAGTGGGAGTATAGTAGAACTGGAAGTGATTCCAGAACCGTAAACGATTACTGAAGATTTGATAAGAACCTAAAGATTCAATCTGGTTTGACATTCCATTGGCCACTCCGTAGATAAAGTGGGTAACCTCAGGCACTCGAGAGGTACTTCAGTATGCTCAAGGACGGTGGCAGGGAGGTTCTTGTTTACCCAGACTTTCCATTGCTGTTGTTCCAGACTGTGAGACCCGGCAGGAGGATGAGTATAGCGTCGTTCTAAACTAGTTTTAGAAGTGCACGTCTATATGACTCTACCAGAGGGTTGTCGTAGTCAGTGGGAGCAGCGGAAGCATTGGTGGACATCAGGCTTATGTCTATTTATAGACTAAAGCATATATAGCGGAGATAGATCATCTATTTCTGATGTGACAGTCATAGGTTTGACTTCATCAGAATAGGGGATGGATCTGTTAAGAAGGCAGTAGGGTGTAATGTCCTGGTATTTGGATGACATACACAGAGTAGTCAGATTCCTATACTACGATTGGTTATACTTTGGTCGTCACACAGTGGTTTCTCCACACAGGACTTGGATATTATATCAGACATTCTGGTTACTAGATCTATGGTTTTAGATCTAGATTAGGGTAGTTTTCCAATCTGGGTACTTAGACAGCATTCTATGAGTATTTAGAATGGACGACTCCTGGCACGGTAGTATACCTGCAGGTGATGGGGTCACCCTCTGTAAAGGTGTTTTACAGACTAAAGGGGAGAGGGATACACATGATTGGCAGATCACTTGCTTAGGAAATTGAGTTGATCATGAGATGTCAAGTACCACACCAGATGTTGTTTTTGCAGTAGATGCAATAAGTTGATATTGATCCAATCCTGGAGAAACAGTCGGAAGCAGTTTTAGAACATAAGTTGATATTCTAAGGAAATGATAACGGCAGTCTCCTTCGGGAGACAATTATCATTCCAGGCATCCAAGGTGACCTGGATGGCAGACTGGCTGTCAGAGTTATAGTTTTCCCTCTGACGAGGGGCAGTATTTTGGACAGGTGGTCCAGGTGGATACCGAGGGAAGGCATGGCACAGGATACTGATTAAGTTCAGTTGACGATACAGTCTAAGAAGTTTGGATTTGGTGTTCATTTATGAGCTAGGTCCCATCAGATATCCAGACATATTCTAAGACAGGTATTGCTCATTTCGGGAGATGGCTTTCTCCGCGAACTTAAGATAAAGAGAGACATAGAAAGAAACATCAGAGCGGATCCACTCACTGAGGCTATTTCTCGAACGCAATAGTTTCGCAAACGAGCTTTGTGAGACTGACTAGTTGTAACATTTCAAAAAAAAATAAAATATTATTTTTGGGATTTTTCATAATTTAATATTAATTTTAATGAATATTTTAATAGTCGGTATAATTAAATACCGATAAATAGTGAAAATTCCGAATAAAATTTTGGAAATTCTAAAATAGGGTATTTTGTGGAAATATGTCATTTTTAAACTTTTATGGTTACATAAATTCTATTTTGGTGTTAACCGCGATTAAAAATCGCTAATTGTATTTTTGGCTTTTTGGTGCAAAAATGTGCACATAAAATTTTCTACACTTGTCATACTTGTTTCATGTTTTGGACTCATGGTAGCCTAGGGTTGAACCATGTTTAGATGACCATGGTGGGTTGAACCATTTGATTAGGTTAATTGGGTTAATTAAGGGTTTTAGCTTGTTAAGGGTGATTAGGATGGGAGTTGACCTTGTGTAGGGGGGAGAGAGAGAGAGAGAGGGGTGGCTAGGGTGTGCCATAATCCCTCTCAATCTTCATTATCCTTTGTGCTCTTTCATACTACCTCTCACTCTCACACATTACACCATCCCCTAAGACTTTTTCAGCCCCACACCCATCATACATCAACAGCTTTAGCCCCCTGCATCAGCTGCTGATACACCGCATCAGCCCCCATTCCCTCACATCAAAAGCTACCCCAGCCCCCAATAGCTGCAGCCACTAGCCCCTAGTACTTTAGCCCACACCTACCCACTCACATCAGCACACTTCAGCCCCCCCCATAGCAACACATCAGCTGCTGAAACAGCCATTTCAGCAGCTACATCAGCCCCAATTTCCTCACTTCAGCACTACATCAGCCCCTTCTGCAGCAACAAAAGCTTCAGCCTCAACACCACCACACCACCACTCCCACAACACCAAAGAAACAACAACACTAACCACAACAAAAACCATAACAACAACAATGCAACCAAAAAGTTCAACTTCAGCCAGGAAACAGTTTCAGCCACAGCGGCAGCAGCAACACCAGGAGCACAGCAGCAGCATCAACCCTTCCTTCATCTTGATCTTCTTTTCTCCTTCATCCTAGGACACTCTTGAGGTATATTCTCACAACCCAACTCGTATCCTGCCTAGTTCTGGTTTTATAGCTGAAAGTTTACTGTTATATTTGTGGTCTAGTGCTAGGTTTAGTGAATTTGAGTGAGACTTGACCAAGTGTTGGTTTTGAATGTTAATATAGTCTTACTAGGTGCTGTTAAGACCAGTTGAAACAAGATTTGTCCCAGGTTTCACCAAAATACCAGATAGTTTAGAATCGGTGTAAATCAGCAACTTTGTCGATTTTGTGACCTTTCTGGAAACTTCTACAACCCGAGACCTCCTAAATTAAAATTGACTTGGCAGTGAGATGTGCAGGCTAGTAGAAACCACCACCCAAAACCCTAGCCCCCAACTCCTTACCCTGACCGTAGATATATTCCTTCTGGCCGCAATTTACGGCCAGAGCAGTAGGGACCCCCTCGTTTTGCGTGCACAGCCCTATTTCATGTAAACTTGACCCCCTGTATGTCTAGTTTTGACTGATTCCCGTTAGGATAGAATCTGGGTTGTTTTTCATGAGTTGGCGTATGATTTACGACTTGTTTTCGTATTGGTTTTTGGTATTCGTTGATTCGTTTTGTCGGGTGGCGTTTGGACGTCAACGACAGTGGATATTGGCTGCGTTTGCACACGAGGCCACAGGTTTTTACCTATGGGCATAGCGTGCACCATTTTGGCTTTCGACATGGTTTTCATATGTTTTAGCGTGTGATATTCTTGTAGGTACCCTATGTGGCGTCGAAGCGTTGGAGATGCAAATGGCGACATCGGCACCGGCACCGGCACATACAAAGAAAGGTGAGTAGATTTATATCTACGGAGAGAAGTCGGGTGGATGGCGTATAGCACCCCCGCAATTCGTCGTGATGTATACGGATGCGTATACACACTTACAATTATCTTAATTTGTTTGGGAAATTATTAATGCTTAGGATGGATAATTGGTGGACTTGGATGATTTAGGTTACGAAACCCTAGGTAGTGGGTGCACTACACATACATATACACACATACATACTTGCTTACATCCTTATTTCATATGTGGTTATGGGATTCTACATAGATATGTGTTCACATGGGTATGGGACTATGTGTTCACATACGAATTTGAGGATGATACATGGGATTGAGATGAGTCGATGAGAGTTGATCTGAGATTATGATGTCGGTGATTGGCAGGATTCGTATTTGATATACGTCCTGATATGATAGCGGGTCTTGGATGACGATGCCATTGCATAGTGATACATATATTTTAGATGATCGACATGTGACTATGATAAGAGATAGGATGTGACATTATATAATATGACAAGATAATTATGATAGGCCACATCCGGCGGTGTTTACTCCTTGGGATGATATGTGATGATGATATCGATTTATACAGACTGTCGATCAGTAGTCAAATCATAACTATAGAGATGATGTTAGCATTGTACTAGACATAGGTCAGTACCCAGATATAATACTTGATAAAGAGAATACCAGATGAATGATATGACGAATGTGATATTGACCCGTACCCAGATTTGGGGATGCCGTACGACGGGTTTAGGTACGAGCTATAATTGATGTTTGATCCGCACTCTTGATTTGGGAATAACTGATTATAGAGACGTGTTATCGGATGTGATATTATCGAGGCGGGTTCACCGACTATATATATATGTATATATGTGTATCGACTCAGAGGTTAGGCGGTTTCCCTTACCTACTGTTAGCTTTAGCTCAGCCTTATAGTGGTATAGTTATGACTCTTATGACATTAGATGCAGTTCAGCTATCATTGTGTTAATATTCAGCTCCCGCACTTTATCATTGTTGCTCTGCATCGCATACTGTTGTGATTCATATTTTATTATTGATATCCTGCTGCTAGGACACCAGCAACATTACCGATGATGCGTATGTACCACATACACTTATTGCCGGCTCACACACATCTTCATCGGTAATTGCCATGTCACGAACACTTAGAAAATATTATTGCTTGATTTAGCTTGCTAGCTAGTCGTGACATGATATTAGTATGCTTGCCTTATATGCTAGCTTGACATTGTAGTTATTACTTGTCACTTCATGCATACTGTTATTCATTATATGCTGCATTCATGGATTCCCATGCTTATATTCATGATTTCACATGCTATTGATGATTTGGATTCGGGTTTCCATGAGATTTTCTGGATTTGGAGGAAAACCGCAAAACATATATAAAACCGCTTTCTCTCTTTAAAATAAAAATACGGTTTTCCCATGATGTATGAGTCGTCCACTATGAGTTTGCTGATGGATTTCGAGACCCGATTCGAGGAGTGGAGGAACCGTTTCGGGTACATGGTAGGCCCGGTGCGGTACCCCGGGGCAAGAGTATCGCAAATGATGGCGTTGAGCCTGGCAGGGGAGTACTACCGACCGGTGATATTACCCGACACGTCGGATATCCGGAGGATACCGTCGTAGTCATGAGATGGATGGTAGGGGCTGATCTGGACTGACGGCGCCCTGGATTTCTGTGATTGAGACATTGAGATTCTGAGATATTGAGGTACAGAGATTGTGATACAGAGATATCGAGATATTGAGATTTATGTTTTGTGCCGATGCTAGGCACTGTTTTATGCTTATTCCATTATGATACCTCATTTTAAAAATACAGAAATCTCACAAATTATGAAAGCAGTTTTCTTTAGTACATGCATTCTGTTTCATGCATTCATATATCATTCATATGATACATTACCACCTGATGCACTGATACAGGCACATGGGTTTACACTTGGGTTAGATATTTACCCTAGTCTTGTTATAGATTGCTGGTTATATATATATATTTGAGGATTATATATTATGATCGTATGACCTAGGATTGCGTCATACATGCGATTTTCTGTTCGTAGATCTTTTTCTACTCACGAGTTGGCAACTCACCCCCGTTGTGCCCCAGTTTCTTGCAGGTGTTGCCGTACGGGTTTCATTACGGCTTTGCGGGCACAGCTTCTTTCAGTTGACTTGCTAGTTGGTGGGTTATTTGTATCATACCCATCATTATACATTGTATATTATATTCAGTTGTATCTAGAAGTTCCATCAACCAAACATGTACTTATTTGAGATAGAGACCAGTGATGTTTATTCTTTCGACCTTAGAGTCGCACGTTATATTCTGTGGATTTCTTGCTGTTGAGTTCCCTTTTCTGTTATGATCCTCGCCTTTAGGCGTTGTATATTATGTTGCACTGGTTGATTTACATATGGTTTTTCCTTCACTCCACTACTTTTCTTGGTTTGGATTTCTGGGCTCGGCTCACTTAGAGTACGTACGCCTCGAGACGTTCGTAGCCTAAGTGCCGGTCATGTTCCGTACTTTCGGGTCGTGACAAAGTTGGTATCAGAGCATTAGGTTTTACCTTCGGAGCGTAGGATAACCCTTGGTTGATGGAATAGGTGACTAAAGTAGAGTGACGTACCATTGGTATGTTCCGCGGCATATTTATGACACGCCACTCCACTTAAGAAGCCTTAGGATATACATTTCTTTATTCAGTATCATATTCCTTCCTATGATCTAGCCTCATCGGTACCAGTTATGGTTTTGCTGCCACAATTACGGGCAGGGAGAGCTACGGCTAGAGTTGTGGTCAGCATGAGCTCGTCACGGACGAGGACTGACCGGGGCGTGATTCTGGTGACACACGACTGCAGAGATGTGTCTTTTTACTGTGTTTTCACACCATGAGCATGAAATGGATCGCTGTATGAGGTTACTCGGATGTGCAGATCAGCACCAGAGGATTGAGCCACTGACAGAGGCCAGCCAGAGTCTGATGACCGTTGGTGTATTGCTTATTCATGATGATCGAGGCACAGTTCAGCGTATAGACGAGCGAGCCAGTTATTGCTGCGAACAACGAGATATCGCCACAGATGTTGGAGCTATTGCAGTACGAGATTGTACTAAGAGATAATAGAAGGTCGCTAGTCACCAAGGATGAAAGACTAGGACATATGATTCGTTCGCTACCCCGACGCGATGTCATCAGATAGATTGATTCCAGCTAGAGACGACTTCACATAGAGACGTTGAGAGTCGACAGAGACGATCGAATGTCAGGAACTTACTATTCCAAGTTTAAAGTATTCGGAAAGACATGCAGGTAATTCTATGGTCCCTCTAGAAGAATGAAACCCTAACTCGACATAATGACCGTATGAAAGTCTTTGAACCTTAGGGTTTGCGGTAGTTCTGCGGCACCATTAGTGAGGCTTGGGTTTGCCCTTCTAAGGCTGGACCACCGATGCTGTGGTATGTACTCGATACTATTATACTGTACCCAAGATGTTGAGCTCTTGGGGGATTATGAGGTTTTGACAAATCGATCGGATGGCTCAACTTAATTCGGATGCTAGGTAGTGAGATGCATTCCTTGGGAGACTCCAGATACGAGGATAGCCGTTGGAGCTCAGTTCATGCAGCCACGATGAGACGAGTCCGAAGCAGTCGGCATTAGAGAAAGGTGGAGTAACAGGTTCGTACAAAATCTGGATATGATGACGTTCCACTTCGTCGACATCAGAGATGCGATGCGCATACCGAGGCATAGTACATGGATATACCTTCCAGAAGAAGTTACAATGAGTATGCAGCCGCTCCGGAGCAAGAAGCAGATATGGTGAAGGACGATGACTTCCGGACAGTTGGCAGAGATGAGACTTGGAAGAGACCTTGAGCAGGATTCCATCCAGGACACTGCTGCTATGATAATTGCACCCAGGATCAGATGTGTCACGTACATTCAGAGAGCCAAAGGCCGACGCCTGTGACATGCTGCCTTACGAGTGGTCGTGATGATTGACCGAGAGAGGACCAGAGAAGTGCCAAAACGCAATCGTCCCCGTTAGCACGTCTGACAGGGCCGATGAGCCGATGGATCGTGAGATTGGTAATTCACAGAGAAGACTTGGACCCAGGAGTGGTCATGTTGCGCACACCAGCAGGCCAGAGTTCAGGATCATCGACGAGATATGCTATGAGTAATCACGACAGTTGGCCAGAGATTCTTAGAGGATGTGCTTGAGCGGGACTATTCCGCCATACTTGATTTCGATGTTTTTGTTGATTTATTCGCATGACTGATTTGATGATTGGGCTTCATGATATTTGTTTTCATGCACCATGGTTGCATTTACTGAGTATTTACAATTTTCGCCCAGTTGTTGCACTTGATATCGTTTTCGTGCCTTGGTTTCAGATGTTGTGATTTTATGGGGTTTAGACATTTGAGTTGATTTTGTGCGTATGCACGCACACGATTTGGTTTTGCACTCGGTATAGTTCACATATGTTGCAGTGCAGTGATTCGTATTTTGTGCACTTAGTTGCACTGGACTTCGATTTCGATTGGGATGTTCGATGGTTGTTTTGTGCACTTTATGCACCGGATTGGATTTTAGCGCATGTTGGGCGCAGGTTATGAGATGCGATTTGGTGCACACCAGATGCACTAAATCAAGATTTTTCGTGCATGATAGATGCACCTGATTTTGCGGTCAGGCACACACGTTGCCTATGACCGATATTGTGTGCACAGCCGTTGCACCTTGATGTTGTTTCTGTGCACCTGCTTGGCACATGTATGGATTTTGATTTCCGTGCGCACCGGACGCACAGGGCTTTCCTATGCACTTTTTGGGATTGATTTCTATAGAGCAGTACGTTTTATGATATTTGCTATATGTTTTCGTACTGAGAAGGACTAGTCAGAGGACAGTGCCTGGATATATTTTGCATGCATTGATAGATTTCAAAGGGATTTCCAAAAGTGAGCTATAGTCTCATTATTTACATACGTGTCCGATACGACACGAAACGTTTCAAAACGAGGAAACCCTTCTAAATTATTTTCAAAACGACGGGACGTGCATATTAAACAAAAGATATATACGTATATGGCTATTTTCTTATAAAGACGTCCGCCGCTGTGCAGTGCTATGCGCATTGTACATCGACTTTAAAGAATTTGGGCATGCATTTCCTTCATGTATTTACCTGTATAGTTCCGATTTCTAGCCTATCGGTTTTGCCTTTGATTTGGCGTTCGTGTTTTCACCTTGACTCCGATGATTGCGAGATACTTGACAGAGTTTTGTTTTCGAGTTATCTGCTCGTTACTCATGCGCATGTATTGCGTTATGATGCCTTTCATGTATTGATGATTTCGGAGCCCCGTGGACTTGGACATTTTATTGAAATGTTTTAGAATTTAGGAGTTTAAATTTAAATTCGGGGACCGAATTTCTTTAAGGGGGAAGACTGTAACATTTCGAAAAAAATAAAATATTATTTTTGGCAATTTTCATAATTTAATATTAATTTTAATTAATATTTTAACAGTCGGTATAATTAAATACCGATAAATGGTGAAAATTCCGGAGAAAATTTTGGAAATTCTAAAATAGGGTATTTTGTGGAAATATGTCATTTTTAAACTTTTATGGTTACATAACTGCTATTTTGGTGTTAACCGCGATTAAAAATCGCTAATTGTATTTTTGGATTTTTGGTGCAAAAATGTGCAAATAACATTTTCTACACTTGTCATACTTGTTTCATGTTTTGGACTCATGGTAGCCTAGGGTTGAACCATATTTAGATGACCATGGTGGGTTGAACCATTTGATTAGGTTAATTAAGGGTTTTAGCATGTTAAGAGTGATTAGGATGAGAGTTGACCTTGTGTAGGGGGGAGAGAGAGAGAGAGAGAGAGAGAGAGAGGAGGCTAGGGTGTGCCATGATCCCTCTCAATCTTCATTATCCTTTGTGCTCTTTCATACTACCTCTCACTCTCACACATTACACCAGCCCCTAAGACTTTTTCAGCCCCACACCCATCATACATCAGCAGCTTCAGCCCCCTGCATCAGCTGCTGATACACCACATCAGCCCCCATTCCCTCACATCAACAGCTACCCCAGCCCCCAATAGCTGCAGCCACTAGCCCCTAGTACTTTAGCCCACACCTACCCACTCACATCAGCACACTTCAGCCCCCCCATAGCAACACATCAGCTGCTGAAACAGCCATTTCAGCAGCTACATCAGCCCCAATTTCCTCACTTCAGCACTACATCAGCCCTTTCTGCAGCAACAAAAGCTTTAGCCTCAACACCACCACACCACCACTCCCATAACACCAAAGCAACAACAACACTAACCACAACAAAAACCACCACAACAGCAACAACTGCAACCAAAAAGTTCAACTTCAGCCAGGAAACAGTTTCAGCCACAGCTGCAGCAGCAGCACCAGGAGCACAGCAGCAGCATCAACCCTTCCTTCATCTTGATCTTCATTTCCCCTTCATCCTAGGACACTCTTGAGGTATAATCTCATAACCCAACTCGTATCCTGCCTAGTTCTGGTTTTATAGCTGAAAGTTTACTGTTATATTTGTGGTCTAGTGCTAGTTTTAGTGAATTTGAGTGAAACTTGACCAAGTGTTGGTTTTGAATGTTAGTATAGTCTTACTAGGTGCTGTTAAGACCAGTTGAAACAAGATTTGTCCCAGGTTTCACCAAAATACCAGATAGTTTAGAATCGGTGTAAATCAGCAACTTTGTCGATTTTGTGACCTTTCTGGAAACTGCTACAACCCGAGACCTCCTAAAATAAAATTGACTTGGCAGTGAGATGTGCAGGCTAGTAGAAACCACCACCCAAAACCCTAGCACCCAACTCCTTACCCCGGCCGCAGATATATTCCTTCTGACCGCAATTTACGGCCAGAGCAGTAGGGAACCCCCTCGTTTTGCGTGCACAGCCCTATTTCATGTAAACTTGACCCCCTGTATGTTTAGTTTTGACTGAGTCCAGTTAGGATAGAATCTGGGTTGTTTTTCATGAGTTGGCGTATGATTTACGACTTGTTTTCGTATTGGATTTTGGTATTCGTTGATTCGTTCTGTAGGGTGGCGTTTGGACGTCAACGACAGTGGATATTGGCTGCGTTTGCACACGAGGCCATAGGTTTTTACCTATGGGCATAGCGTGCACCATTTTGGCTTCCGACATGGTTTTCATGTATTTTAGCGTGTGATATTCTTGTAGGTACCCCATGTTGCGTCGAAGCGTTGGAGATGCAAATGGCGATATCGGCACCGGCACACACAAAGAAAGGTGAGTAGATTTATATCTACGGGGAGAAGTCGGGTGGATGGCGTATAGCACCCCCGCAATTCGTCGTGATGTATACGGATGCGTATACACACTTACACTTATCTTATGTTGTTTGGGAAATTATTAATGCTTAGGATGGATAATTGGTGGACTTGGATGATTTAGGTTACGAAACCCTAGGTAGTGGGTGCACTACACATACATATACACACATACATACTTGCATACATCCTTATTTCATATGTTGTTATGGGATTCTACATAGATATGTGTTCACATGGGTATGGGACTATGTGTTCACATACGAATTTGAGGATGATACATGGGATTGAGATGAGTCGATGAGAGTTGATCTGAGATTATGATGTCGGTGACTGGCAGGATTCGTATTTGATATACGTCCTGATATGATAGCTGGTCTTGGATGACGATGCCATTGCATAGTGATACATATATTTTAGATGATCGACATGTGACTATGATACGAGATAGGATGTGATATTATATGATATGACAAGATAATTATGATAGGCCACATCCGGCGGTGTTTACTCCTTGGGATGATATGTGATGATGATATCGATTTATACAGACTGTCGATCAGTAGTCAAATCATAACTATAGAGATGATGTTAGCATTGTACTAGACATAGGTCAATACCCAGATTATAATACTTGATAAAGAGAATACCAGATGAATGATATGACGAATATGATATTGACCCGTACCCAGATTTGGGGATGCCGTACGACGGATTTACGTACGAGCTATAATTGATGTTTGATCCGCACTCTTGATTTGGGAATAACTGATTATAGAGACGTGTTATCGGATGTGATATTATCGAGGCGGGATCACCGACTATATATATATGTATATATGTGTATCGACTCAGAGGTTAGGCGGTTTCCCTTACCTACTGTTAGCTTTAGCTCAGCCTTATAGTGGTATAGCTATATGACTCTTATGACATTAGATGCAGTTTAGCCATCATTGTGTTAATATTCAGCTCCTGCACTTTATCATTGTTGCTCTGCATCGCATACTGTTATGATTCATATTTCATTATTGATATCCTGCTGCTAGGACACCAGCACCATTACCGTTGATGCGTATGTACCACATACACTTATTGCCGGCTCACACACATCTTCATCGGTAATTGCCATGTCACGTACACTTAGAAAATATTATTGCTTGATTTAGCTTGCTAGCTAGTAGTGACATGATATTAGTATGCTTGCCTTATATGCCAGCTTGACATTGTAGTTATTACTTGTCACTTCATGCATACTGTTATTCATTATATGCTGCATTCATGGATTCTCATGCTTATATTCATGATTTCACATGCTATTGATGATTTGGATTCGGGTTTCCATGAGATTTTCTGGATTTGGAGGAAAACCGCAAAACATATATAGAACTGCTTTCTCTCTTTAAAATAAAAATGCGGTTATCCCATGATGTATGAGTCGTCCACTATGAGTTTGCTGATGGATTTCGAGACCCGATTCGAGGAGTGGAGGAACCGTTTCGGGTACATGGTTGGCCCGGTGCGGTACCCCGGGGCAAGAGGATCGCAGATGATGGCGTTGAGCCTGGCAGGAGAGCACTACCGACTGGTGATATTACCCGACACGTCGGATATCCGGAGGATACCGTCGTAGTCATGAGATGGATGGTAAGGGCCGATCTGGACTAACGGCGCCCTGGATTTCTGTGATTGAGACATTGAGATTCTGAGATATTGAGGTACAGAGATTGTGATACAGAGATATCGAGATATTGAGATTTATGTTTTGTGCCGATGCTAGGTACTGTTTTATGCTGATTCCATTATGATACCTCATTTTAAAAATACAGAAATCTCACAAATTATGAAAGCAGTTTTCTTCAGTACATGCATTCTGTTTCATGCATTCATACATCATTCATATGATACATTGCCACCTGATGCACTGATACAGGCACATGGGTTTACACTTGGGTTAGATATTTACCCTAGTCTTGTTATAGATTGTTGGTTATATATATATTTGAGGATTATATATTATGATCGTATGACGTCGGATTGCGTCATACATGCGATTTCTGTTCGTAGATCTTTTTCTACTCACGAGTTGGCAACTCACCCTCTTTGTGCCCCAGTTTCTTGCAGGTGTTGCTGTACGGGTTTCATTACGGCTTTGCGGGCACAGCTTCTTTCAGGTGACTTGCTAGTAGGTGGGTTATTTGTATCATACCCATCATTATACATTGTATATTATATTCAGTTGTATCTAGAAGTTCCATTAACCAAACATGTACTTATTTGAGATAGAGACCAGTGATGTTTATTCTTTCGACCTTAGAGTCGCACGTTATATTCTGTGGATTTCTTGCTGTTGAGTTCCCTTTTCTGTTGTGATCCTCGCCTTTAGGCGTTGTATATTATGTTGCACTGGTTGATTTACATATGGTTTTTCCTTCACTCCACTACTTTTCTTGGTTTCGATTTCTGGGCTCGGCTAACTTAGAGTACGTACGCCTCGAGACGTTCGTAGCCTAAGTGCCGGTCATGTTCTGTACTTTCGGGTCGTGACACTAGTAGAGGAGTTGGGTGTTCGGTATCACACGGGCTGTGAGTATGCGACATCACAATAATTATCCTTGAGTGCAAGTGGGAGATTGTTAGAGATAGTGCCCTCAGAGTCAATTATTGGATCACAGACACGTGATTGCAATGATTGAGGGAGGACCTATCCCGGTATGACAGTCTTAATCAAGATGATAATATGCTATTTGGTTTATCTTTATTATCGTGTAATAGCGACTCGTAAGGTCACCTAAAGCAGTACACGATGATAAAGATAAACCAGATAGCATACTATCATCTTGAGTAAGACTGTCCTACCGGTATAGGTCCTCCCTCAATCATTACAATGACGTGCCTGTGATCCAATAATTGACTCTGAGGGCACTATTTCCAACAGGCCGGCCATAGCAAGAAGAATGAGAAGGGGGAGTGATTGGATCAATAATAATGCAAGAAGGAATGATGAGTGATGATGAGAGAATCAAATGATCACAACAAAGTCCAACACTCCATCAACCATCATATCTCCAAAAGTCAATCAATCATGAAGAAAGAAGTCAAATGATGGTTGAACCATCATGAGGTTACAATATACAAAGACCACCCTCCACAATGCTAATTTGCACATTTGCAAATAAGCCCACCTCCACCAATTTTCAGCCAAAGAAAGATACAAAGGAAAATGGCCGAAACGGAATACAAACTGGCAACTTCAAATAACTGATCTCGTAATAAATTACAGGAAAACCCCGCGACTGTATATACATACCCGCATTTGTATTCCGACCGAATACAAATGCAATGAGACAAAATCTACACTGTACAATACTAGGATCCGGCTTAAACCAAAGCCCGCTAGTATTATCCGTCCGATCATGATCCGTGCAATACCGCACGTATATGATTAAACCCTGCCATATCTCCATACGGCCTCTACAGCGTTTCGCCCAAAACTTGAGTAACTGTCTGTGGGGGACTCTAAAGACTCGTCAATACTTTTGGCTGCGGATTTAACCACTAGCACGTCAAAGGTATTAGCCATACGTAACGGGCTACCAGGTATTGAACAGAAGGGACGTCTATGAGCAAACTCATGCTGACACCCTACTGAGCCTGTCAGTGACAATATCCGTACAGTCCGGTCCGTTTGTCTATGAGCATCGCATGGCGGGCCTAGGGGGTTGGAAAAAGTCAGACCCTCAAAAGCGGTACAAGTCGTGTCGGAGTGTAGCCCAGAACACCCTGAGATACTACTAGAATTCCTACCAGTAAATCTCCTGCCTCGGCCGAGGGCTTTGTGTAATGGCTCTCCTAGACACAGCGTGACCTCACCCCCAATACCGGGAGAGACGAACCCCTGCAAATCCGCTCACTGCTTCCATATGGCTCGGGACTGTACCCAACTAAAACCTGTTTGCACGACTCCTTTGAGCTGTGGTAGGGTAGTAATCAAAGTACAGTGGGAACTCACACGAGACAAATGATGATCTCAGGTCGATGAACTAACCTGTACACATGTCATCAGGGAACTGCTATCTGAAGTCAGGTATAAGACCAACTAGCATGTTCCCGACGAGTTCTGTCCGGTGTACTCATAACCCAATGAGCACCTGTATACATTTTAGGTGAACCAACTAACACCAGTGGCTTGTGAGACCAGCCATCGCCCCTCGTCGGGGTCTTGACTGTATACACTGGTCTACTCTGGAGTATCGATGCCCTGTCTCGAAACTCCCACGACTAGGGACCTTTTAAGGATGTGCTTATAGACCCCAGCTCCCACGTATATGATTGCCATCATACTGCTGGCCGTCATGCAAGAATCCTAAGGGCTCTATCAACGCGCAATAGTGACCTGTAAGGTCACCTTAAGCAGTACACGATGATAAAGATAAACCGGATAGCATACTATCATCTTGAGTAAGACTGTCCTACCGGTATAGGTCCTCCCTCAATCATTGCAATCACGTGTCTGTGATCCAATAATTGACTCTGAGGGCACTATCTCCAACAGGACCAATCATATTTTATGATGCCTCTTCTTATCGACGGACCAAACTCACCGGAAAACAATATCGACGTCTATCTCCGACCTCTGATCGAGGAGTTAAAATCTTTGTTCATTGACAGTGTAGAGACTTACGATGCAAACACAAATACAACTTTCATACTGCGTGCGGCTTTAATGTGGACAATTAATGACTATCTTGCATATGGAATGCTGTCAGGTTGGTCCATACATGGTCACAAAGCATGTCCTCATTGCCATCAACATACAACATCGAAATTCTTGAATTTTAGCAGGAAGATTTGTTATTGCGGCCGTCGACATTTTCTGCCTTTAGACCACCCCTATAGGTTAGACGGTTTTCACTTTGATGGTCATCAGGAGCTTTGTGGACCTCCAACCACATTGTCCGGAAAGGACGTGACTGCTCAGTGGGATGGTTACAATATTGTGACCTTCGGGATGGATCCGACAAAACTGGTCAAACCACCATTCTGTAACAAGTTAAGAATTTTCTTCGACTTTCCGTACTGGTCAACAAATATAGCGCATCATTGTCTGGACGTCATGCACATAGAGAAGGGAGTATCCGAGCACGTACTCAACTTGCTTCTTTGTAATGACGGGAAATCGAAAGACAACCTTAATGCTCGGATGGATCTACAGGACTGGGGAATTTGAAGTGAATTGTATCCTAAACCGGTAGCGGGTAAACCAGGCAAGTTTGTACTTCCCAATGCCGCTTATCATATGTCACAACCGGAGAAGAAAAGATTCCTACAGGTGTTGCATGATTTGAAATTTCCCACAGGTTTCTTAGGATCATTTAGCAAGAATAAAAAAATTGTGAAAGGAAAGATCGATGGACTGAAAAGTCATGATCACCATGTTATTATGGAGCACCTTCTCCTATTAGCCCTCAGGACTTCCCTCCTCGAATCCGTTGGTCTAGTAATCAACGACCTATGTTGTTTTTCAGAGAATTATGCGCTAAAACACTGGATGTTGTGACGCTGGAGAACTAGAAAATTCTATTGCGTTGATACTTTGCAAGTTTAAGCGTATTTTCCCACCATCATTCTTTGATATCATTATACACCTGACGGTTCATCTTGCAACTGAGGCTAAATTAGCCGGACCAGTACAATATCGATGGATGTATCCCGTCGAGAGGTACGTGGAATTTTTCGTTTTGCGCAATTAGTAAAATTATTGTTGTCGTGTATACCCGTATTTATTTATTTAACATATTTTTCTTTAGCTACCTTTACACTCTTAAAAATTATATACGCAATAGAAATCGACCAGAGGGTTCTATCATGCAAGATTATTTTCTAGATGAAGCAACCATATTTTGTTCCCGCTATCTGGATGAGAACATTGAGACGAGACTTAACCGGACTCGAAAAATTCAGGATGGGCCATATGGTAAAGCCGATTATAAGAGAGTAGACACTATGTTTATCAACAAGAGATACCGGTTTATTCTCCTCAATAGCGCATGTCTTGAAAAAATTAGAGTGTATGTTTTCTATATTAATTGTTATATTTGTGTTTGTGTGTATGAAATGATATAATATTAATGTCATAATTTATTGTTGAGAACAAAATTTATTTTAACGAGATACGTGAAGGGCATCCTGATTGGAACGATGAACGATTGGAAAAATATCATCAGGATAATTTTTGCGATTGGGTTGCAGATCATGTAAGTTATTCGAATAACATATTATTGCTATCAGTTTTAATCTAAACTTATATCGTTATGTATTTTTCGTAAAATTTGTTTTGTTAGATCCACGATCCGAACTTGTCTGCATCATTAGCGAGTGACTAAATATGTTTAGCTCAGTTTCCTGGTATGGAGGTTGCATATTATAAAGGATTCGGTGTCCTTGGATAAAAATTTGAAATTAAGGACATAGAAACATTTAGAACCACTCAGAATAGTGGGATTACGACGGTAGGATCGGATGATGTGATTTATTATGGATACTAAAATTGTATACTCGGCATCCAATATCCCGGACGATCAGAATCCTTTTATATATTTCAGTGTACTTGGTACGATACACGAAACGTTACAGATAAGTTGAGAAGCAATTTTAGGACTTGGAAAGATGAATATGGATTGACCAGTGTGAACACACTTCGATTTTACGGTCAGGAAGATCCTTTTATCTTTCCGAACCAAGCGTTCTAAGTATACTACTCACAGTGTTTGAAACATCCGGGATGGAGTATCGTATTCTATTGGAAACCCAAAGATGTTTACGATGCCCTAGAATTCGAGAACAGCGATGAGGATGAAGAAGAGAGAAGACTTAGAGTGCTCCGACTGTCTGTTTCGAAAGACGGGTTGTCTTGGCTGGTCATGAAGTTACGTGGGTTAGAAATGATATTGATGATGAAATCCAAGTAGATATGTCTAATGCGTCCACGAAACGAAAAAGGTTATCAGTAATGTTATATTATTACTTCACATTTTACGATTTATACATATATAGCATGCATGTGTAATGATTGTCTAATGCGTACACGAACCGTTTTATCTAGATTTGATGACGACGACAGGAGCAGCAAGGGGAGGCAGGAGCTCCAGCAGCGGCACCGGCAGAGGCAGAGCCGTTTTGCCGCCCGGAGAGCTGCGTAGGGAGCTTCAGAGGGCCGGTCTTGCACCCCGATCGGAGACCCCTTCGGATGCCTCCTTCCGTGTAGACTTTGCTACACCTCCAGGTATATTGCATATATATTTATTTTTAATGTAATATCTATTATAGATATACATGCATATTTATGTCAAAATTACTTACATAGTCAATGTTTGATTGTCTGGTTGTTGGTGGTGCGTCCACATCAGGGACAGAGGCCACTCCCGCACCTCCAGGTATGTTACACCCCTATTCATTTTGAATGTAATATTATAGATATACATGCATATTCATGTCAAAATTACTTACATACTCAATGTTTGATTGTCTAGCTGTTGGTACGTCCACATCAGGGACTGAGGCCACTCCCGTACCTCCAGGTATGTTTATATGTCATATAGTGCATGTATATTGACTTAGAATGATATATCATAAATATACATACATTCTTTTTGCTCTTACGTACTTACATCAGGGGCAGCGCCTACCACCGCACCTGCGGGTATGTTTACATCAGGTGCAGGGGCCACTCCCGTCACTTCTATATCCTCCGCTCAGTCTGCAGGTTTGTATGAATAAATATAAAATATTTATTCATTTTATATATTCTTTAAATATTCATGTAATTTTATCGATATTTATTTTCTAGTTGGAGGGGATGCGTCCACGTCCGGGTCACCGGCTGTTCCTCACCGGAGGAACTATCGTCCCGCTCGTGCTGCTGCCCGGGCCCAGGCCCGTGCTTCTGTCGCCGGAGGTATATATCACACTTCAATTTTCGTTAAACCTTAATTTCTTAATACCACTTTGTATTAATATTGATTGTCTTGATATTTCTTGTAGACGCAGGGCATCCTCATTCTGAGAGGGGGACTCGAGGCCCGAATCAGTCTCACAGGCTGAGGCCCGACAGAGCCAGGAGGGAGGCAGCATTCCCCCTCTTCTTTACCCCTGATTATCGCTATACCGGCGATTATGCCGAGAGGTTCGGTCGGTATATGGGGGTTGAGAGCTACCTCGTGAAGAAGTATCCACTTCACGTTGAGTGGGGCGACCAGCACCGGCGCTCATTCGCCGTCTTCTGGGATCAGGTTCGGGTATTAATATATATTTTCATTTGATTTATCCAATATATTTATTATTAACACCTGCAATTTAATAACATTGTTTTTTTGTATATTGCAGTTGGATTACGATTTTCAGCCTGTACCCGACCCTGATCACCCTGGAAGGGTGCTCGATCTTCACGCTCTGTACCATGGCCTGATGAAGAACATGCAATCGAAGGTCCGATACAATAGGAACGAGCTGAAGATCGACTATTATTCCCTGTGGATGGCGACCCTCGAGGCAGAGAGAGCGGATCTCCTACATACTCCGGCCTTTGCGGGAGTCGATGTAGATACATGGCCTCTATTGTGCCAATATTTCGACTCTCAGCGCAAATAGCTATGTATTTTAAATGTAATTCATTGTTTAGTATATAATTTATTCTTTTGTGTTGTTTAATTAGAAAACTAAATCTGAATGTATTATGCAGAAACAAGCGGATCAAAATAAAGAAAATAGGAAGTCGGCGAAGAGGGGTCGCCCCACTTATACAGGTGGCTCGAGGAATATTACTCGTGCTATGAAGGTATCGGTAAATTACAATAGATCTATTTTAATATAATGTGAACTTAAGAGTTATTTTATAATAAATATAAATTTTTGGTGAATTACAGAGAGCTCTGACCCTGGCGCAGGGTGGTACACCGCGCGTGCTGTCCGCGTATCTTGTCGTCCACGGCACCTCGACGGATCACGCCACGGGCAAGGTTCGATACCCCGACACCGCTACCCAGGAGTATTGTGTAAGTGTTAATATTTATTCAACCCCTATTTGAAATTTTTGTTTTGAAAAGTTCAAATTTAAATGATATACTTATATTTTACTGGTTAATGTGGTGTAGGAGCGGGTGGTTGAGCAGGCCGAGGCATCGGGGATCGATTTTACTGGACAGAACGATCCGATACTGCTGACCCCAGTCCTAAACGCCGCACACGGAGGGAACCACGGAGGTTGGGAGAGAGGCCGGGGACTGGGTCCTAGAATGGCCCATATGAGGTTGGACTCCACTCCGGTGGTTACTTCCTCTAGCTCCCGTGAGCGATGTCTAGAGCAAGAACTTGACACCTTGAAGGCCACCGTCCAGGAGTTGAAGGAGATGATGGTATGTATACTAATTAATAGTAAAATATTATGTCATATTATAGATAGCAACATATCCAATATTAGTATGTAGCCTGAGCTTATTTGGTTGTAAACTTAGCTTTGATTAATCATACATACATAGAACTGTGTAATTAAAATAAACTACGGTTTTCCAAACTAGATATTCATAGATTGGGGTTTCGCAATAACCTGATAATGATACAAATTCGACTAATACAAAGTTCTTACTCGTTTATTACACGCAAAACTGAACAGACGCAATAGGGTACTTCGGCCGAGGCTCCACATGTATCTCCTTCGGCTCCTACAGCTCCACAGCCCGCTCAGACTCCCGCAGCTGCGGCTCCGGAAGACACTACCTCGGCTGTGGTTGCGCAGACCAGTTCTACAGTTCCACAGCCCGCTCAGACTCCCGCACCGTCTGCATCGCTCGAGTTGTTGACTCAGGGTTTATCCGAGGAGCAGATACGCCAGATTACAACGATTATCAGAGGTGGAGCTGGACCGAGCTAGGGTAGCTTTTTGAATTTTATATTTTAAACATGTATTTACTTATATGATACATATTGTATATATTTTGGATGATATTGGTGGTGTTCATATTGATTTAGATTGATATTGTATTCTGCTTGTTGATTTCTTTTATATATTATACATGAGATGTTGATTATGAATACTGCTGTATATATTCTGCTTGTTGATTACTTTCATATATGATGTATATATTTTTGTGTACAGGGTAAGGAAAAAACAGGCAACCCTTTTTTAAAATAAAAATCTGATAATATGTCCCTACGGATTAATCTGTAGGTACAAGTATTGCACCTACCGTTTAATCCGTAGGGTCCAACTTTGCCCCTACACATTTATCCGTAGGGATAATATATCAGGATACCTGATATTTTGACCCTATGGACTCAGTAACAGGGTTTAGAATTGTCCCTACGGAGTAATCCGTAGGGGCATAACTTTACCCCTACAAATTTACGTACCCGTAGGGACAAAATATCAGGATACCTGATATTTTGCCCCTACACATCTGTACCTACGCCTTAAGCTGTAGAGGCATATTTTTGTCCCTACGGATTTCTCTGGAAGGGCAATTATTTTATTTTATAAACCGATAAATTAAATAAATATGTTGTCCTTGAAATCCGTAGGGACAAGTAGACCTACGCATTAAACCGTAGGGGCAAATATTTCACCGTAAGGGCATGTTTAAGGCTAAAACTTGCACCTGCGGCGTGTGCACCTACGGCGTATTTATGTGCCCCTACGAATTTATCCGTAGGGGCAGTGGGTTTCCCCTACGGATTTATCCGTAGGGGCAACCCCTATTTGTAGTAGTATACCCAAATATAATTTTATCAACTGGTCTTGGTTGGGTCCGAGTCCATACCCAATTCATTGACAGGCCTGCCTATCACTCTCCCTCTCTCATTTTTCTTAATAATATAAATGTAAATTATTAATGCACACGACTTGCAAAGTTCAAGTAAATACACACTTATATAGCATATGCAACAATCTGGTATATTGTAAGTTTTGCTCGTGCAATTTGGCCTGAAAATAATGGGCAGATGCTTATTGATATTTCTGTTTTTATGATGAACAGTTGTTTATTGAAGTAAGTGGTTTCCATATTGAAGAAATATTGAAGAAATTAGGGTAATCAATTCAATTAGGTGGGGAGGTCGAACAAGCAAAGTGAACTACGGCAAGCAGGAAATAAGGGTAAATTGCACAAAACATCCATGTAGTTTATCCTATCATTGTAAGTCGATGTAGCACACTCCAAAGGGTTTGTAGAGAGGTGGAATTTACAAAAAAACAATTTTAAACGGGCAATATCGACTAATCTTCCAAGAACTACCATAATCCCTAGCTAACAAAAAACAATTTTAAACGGGCAATATCGACTAATCTTCCAAGAACTACCATAATCCATAGATTCTAATTAACTATGAAGAGATTTATACATATGTGCTCAAGTCTTTCGGGTCTTCTTATGCTCTTCTTAAGCACTTCGTCCATCGGGATCGAGCTTGGTCGTCGGCATCTTTGTGTCGAAAACGATTTACCCGAGAGTCTATAGTTCAAGTTCCAATCTCAAAAGTGAGGTAACTAAAATACTTAGTTTGCTAATATAAGTGGTTTAGTGGATGTAGAGAATGATAATAGGATTAGTTCATCTTATAAACCCTAGGTTTCTTAACTCATGAAAGGGTTAGAGTTTGAGTAAGAAGAAGAGCTCAAAGGAGGAAAGAGAATATCTAAATTAAAAGTGATGAAGAAATGGCTGAGGATGAACTATGAAGCATATCATTTTCAATAAAAATATTATAACTATGCTTCAATAGTTATCACAAATGAATGAATAAAACAGAAGCCATGTTTCAAACCATGCTTTAATAACACCTCATCCCTCCAGCTCATTATCTATTTAAACAAATAGATTTAACACAAATGAGGTGTCTTCTTCTAGAAGCACTCAAGTGAAAATACAAGAATACCCCCCACCGTATATACATACCCGTATTCGTACTACGAATACTAAGGGATAAAAATAATCAAATAATATAATACTAAATCATTATTAAATCAGTACATGATTCAATAATGCAGCTTAGTCCGCGGGTACCGAAGATTTGGATCCCTACAACCAATAAACCCCCGGCAGGGGGAATCTGTAATACGCCTGATAAGCGACGCGTATTTTTATCTCAATAAGGTGACAAAAAACACTCTACACCAACCATTTCATGATTCGGTGAATATTTATGACATTGCTTTCAAATGCAAAATTATATCCTTCATTAGATAAGAAACATACAGATATAATATTACACATCATACTGGGTACACAAAAACAGTTATGCAACAACAAAATATTTCCATTCGTCAATCAAAGGTGATATTCTCCCACTGCAACAGAATCCACAGTGGTTCTGTTGCTAACCCTGAGGGTCATATCATCTTTCCTCAAAACTCTACGGTTTTTCAGCGTCTGCAAAGAATTACAGATATATGATCCTGATCCAGTATCCAATATTGTCACTCCCCGATTCCTAGTGTACGGAGAAGAAGACGTGACGGGCACGCGACGTTGTCATACCCCGCTTCCTGGTGTACGGCGAAGGGGGCGCGACTGGCCGCTACGTATTTACTCTGAAGTAAACAAGCAAAGCGTATCTAAGCAATATAAGTAAAATGCACAAAAGACAGAGACAAAAGATATAATTGAAGAGCAACTTTATTTATTAACATTTTTTTACAATACATCTGAAAAGTAAATATATGGAATGAAAAGAAATGCCTAAACAGTGGCATAACAGAAATGGAAAGTACTGAAATAAAATGTACATGTAACTTGAGCTCTGGTTCAAATGCTAGCTGGTCCAAATCCTCGCTGGTGGGCTTGATCTCTAGTGAGTCCGAATCACCTGACGACATTCCAAAGAAGAAGAAAGAGAATGTCGTTAGCGAACAAATCGCTCGGTAAGTCCCGTAAATAGACAAGGATGGAATAGACAGAATAGGGGGTATATTGTTATAATGTTATATTTAGTGTTAACGCTGTTGTTTGTAGCTTGGTACAGAAGAGGCCAGTGTATACGAGAGGAGTCTCACTAGACCAGAGACCACGGTATCAAGAGTACAAGTCTCCGTCGATAATACCATGGAACAACGGCAATTGAATTCAGGTTAGGTGTGTTTATGGTTGCTGTCTCGTGCCACTTCTAACACCTTTCATACCAATCTACCCCTTATAAACCCCGCGATGTCTTGATTGTATTGTTTGAATTGTATATTGTATATATATGGATGACTTGCCGAAACCATGATATCAGTAATGGAATGGATATAATGGATGATCATGTAGATGGAATATATCCATGGTTCGGTTCGGTCAATGTAAATTGATATAGATTGAAAAGACGGATTCATAGATCCATGTTGTATTGTAGTTTGATACTTGAATCATATTCAAGTCAGATTGATTATATTGAGACTCAGTCTTAGTCAAATAATTAGAAAAGAAATTGAATCCTGAATTATGTTTTGGTGCTATCGGTAACCGTTGCACATGGACGGAAGGATTTGTATCTTTTTCAAAGACGATTACCGTGTTGATAACACCGTTTGTTAAGTTATCTACCTTAAATAGTCAAGCACCCATATCTCCGGCTCCCTGAGGCTCAAGTGACTGGTCCCGCTTAAATCTATGTTTACTAGGGTCCTTATTGTAATTTAGTATAACTTGAGGAGGTATTATGTAAAAATAATTTTGTATAATTTTCGAAATTCACCTCAGGTATTTTATTATCGTATTTAGAGTTTTATGGATGTATATTTTATCAATGTGACATTTCTAGTGAGTAAAACCTAATTTCATAATATATGGTATTTATTTATGATATTGGAATTGTATGGTATTTTCTTATAAATGGAATGTTTTTCTTAAATTTTGGAAATGTGGAATATTATAAATATTAAAAATAGATATTTTGATATTAATTACATATATATTTATTTATTAAAAATATAAGTTTTATTTATAATAGAAATCACATTTTCTAAAGGAAATTGTATTTTAAATCTTTCGAGATTGTATGCTCCTTGCGGAGGTCTGCATCTCACTCTACTAAGCCTGAGGATGTGCGATAATCCGCACCATCCTGAATGGGTTCTCCAAAATGGGTTGTAGATGTGCATTTGCAAAGATTTTTAAAATACACATCTTGTAGAAAAAAGTTTTTATAAGTCGGAGGTAGTTATGTGTAAAATCGTATTTTTCCCAAATCTTGTTCCCAAATTTCATCGTGCTATGTTAGATATGTGTGTTGTGAGGAGGTAGGTTATTACCTCATGAGTTTTCTAAGATAATACGGTTTAAAAAGTTCAAGTATGTCGAAATGAAACATGAACGTATTTTAATATAAAATTGCGATAAAAAATGCATATAACAATCTTTTGTGATGAAACTTGTTAAAGATCTTTATTAATATTTAATGAACAATATATGATGATATGAAGGTATCTTGATTAAGAAAAATTATAGTTTTTTTTTAAAGAAAACCGAATCGGAAGTCTGACTAACTCAGCTTCCGTCGGGTTTTAGAAAAAGAACTTTTAAGAGATCAAGATGAGAAGGAAGAATAAGACTTACTAAATTTTGATCTAAAGGGGGGGGGGAGAGAACTACGGATGGAGTCGAGGTGTCGTTTCGTCGCCGGAAACTCCCCGGATCACCGTCGGAGCTTCGGTCTTTGCTAACTCCACTTGCACACAAAAAGTATTGGGAATTTTCTTAAGAGTTTGGGCAGGGATTTAGGAGTGAGGAGGGGTGATTTTAGGTGTGGTATTTATAGGAAAAATTAGGTTTTAGGGTAATGAAAGGGTGTATTAAAATTTTGTATTAAAATGGATTAAATGGGTGTTTTAATTTGCTCTGTAAATGTGCAGGGAATTTAAACAGTGCAGGGGGAGTGGGGTAGTCCAAAAGGTGCAGGGGAAAGAAGAAAATCGGGGTTTTGGCCGAGTTGACCCGGCGCTGCCGGCCGATTCGACCGAGTCGCCGGCCCGAGTCGGCCGATTCGGGCCGCGTCTCCTCGCTATGTGTCCCCGTCGCTTGGTCTACTGTAGTGGACTCGTTTGTTTTATGTGTGACTCTTCAGTTTACGTGTTGTATACGTGTAGACTCTTGGACTTCTAAAAAGATTAAAAAAATCAAAATAAAAATAATATGAGGCTGATGGGATTTGAACTCTGGTGCTTTGGTTCAACAGTGCAAGGTCTTACCAATAAGCTATAAGTTCCTTCTTGCTGTTCAAAAGCAAATCAAATTTATAACTTATGCTCAGGCTCAAGTACCCCTTTCTGTATTTTGAAAAAATTGTACAGAAAGTTTAGGGTTGTTACAAACGTAATTACTCAGAATTAAACACATTAAGCGTAAATAAGCAATAAAAATAAATGCACAAGAATGACAAGAGATGTAATATAAACAGCAACTTTTATTAACATTCATCTTTACAATACATTGCTTTGAAAAGGAAAGTATAAGGATATAAAGCAATGCCTAAACAATGGCATGTGAAATGAAAAGTAAGTACAAGAAAAAGCTTGAAGTCTGCCTGCTCTGTGAACTGGTCCAAGTCGTCCTGGCTGGGCTCGATCTCCTGAGAGTCCGATCCTCCTGACGAACATTCCAAAGAAAGAAAGAGACAGGAATGTCGTCAGCGAATTAGCGCTCGGTAAGTCCCAGAAATAAGAATGGAATAGATCAAGTAAAAAGAAAGAACTGGTAATTTATGCAGGTATATGTTTGTTATACTAACGTAGTTGTTTGTAGTTTGGTACAGAATGTATCGGTGTATACGAGAGGAGTCCAACTATTCTGTGGACTATGGTAACATGTAAGTATAAGTCTATGTCAAAACCCACGGGACAATGACACGAGAGTTCATGCATGTGTCATTTAGTGTCCATCATCGTGCCACTTTTAATACATTCCATACCAATCTATCCCGTTAAAACCCCGTAATGTATTGTATTGAATTATAGTTATCAGACTTGCCAAGACCATGAATACAAGTTGTTCATGTAATCAGGTACAAGATGTAAACAAGTAGGCATGTAATCAAATCAAGTTATAGCCATGGTTCGGTTAAGTTAAGTTATGTTTGCATCTTGATCTTATTCCGATATTCAGGTTCAGGTTCAAGTATACATGTTAGAGTTTGTATTCATGTTTGAATTGTATTCTGTTTGGATTGAATTCAAGTTTGATTTAGACTCAGACTTGTGTCGGACGCTTAGAACTGATTTGGATCATGAATTGGGTATGGGAGTTATCGGTAACTGTTGCATATGGACGGAAGGATTTGTGTCTTTTTTCCAAGACAATTACCATTAATAACACCGTTAAGTTTTTCTGCCTTAAATAGACAAGCACTCACTTTCTCCGACTCTCTGAGGCTCAAGAGAATTGATCCCGCTTAAACCCATATTTACTAAAATTCTTAAATGTAATTTTATATAACTCGAGGGGGTTTTATGAAAAATATTTTTTATACTTTAAAAATATATCTCAAGTATTTATTTATATTATTTAAGGTTTCCATAATTGTGAATTTTAAGAATGTGAAGTATTTTAGTGATAATAGTTTAGCTTGGATAGTTCAAGGTATTTTAGTGTAAAACTTGCCTTTTGGATAACTAGAAGGTATTTTGATGAAACTTGTCATTCTTTTATTTTTTTAGAAAATATGGAATTTTATTATATCTTGAAAATATGTGATTTAATAATATTTATATATTTATTAAAAATTAATTTTATTATTAAGTAGAAAATGTTGTTTTATTAAAAAATCGTATTAAAAACATTCGAGACCGAATGCTCTGTGAGAAGGTCTGCATCTCACTCTACTGGTTCAAGAATGTGCAATAATCCGCACCATCCAATAGCGGGTTCCTCAAAAGGGGTTGTAGAGGCATAATCACAAAGATTTAACAATACAATCTTAAAGAAAACCGGGTTTTTATAGCCGATGGTATTTTAATGAAATTTTGTATTTGCCACAAACATATGTTCAAAAGAGTATCGTGCTATATAAACATGTGTGTACGTGAGGGGTAGGTCATTACCCCGTGATATTTTCTAAAGGTATGCACAAACAAAGGAATAAAAATGACGTATATAAAGTTCATGGTATTTTCATGTAAAAGTGATATTTAAGTTATTTAACATGATGTTTTAGAGTGAAAGTTGGTTCTAAACAATTATAATAGTGTTACAAATATTATGTAAAAGTTGGATGAACAATATGTAATTAAAAAGTGAGATTTTATAGTTTAGAAGATTTACATCGGTACTAACTTCACTTACCGATATTTGTTTTGAAAAAAGATTTTAGAGAAGAAGGGGGATGGTGAGAGGGAACTTACTTTGGATTTTGTTATGAAGAGATAGAGAAAGGGGTTGAGATCGTTGATTGAATGAAATTCTTGATGTGTAGTATGTAAAAATTGTAAAGAAATCACAACCAAAAATTATTTGACCGCAATCAACTACGGTGTCGGATGTAGATTGTAAGTGAGTGCGGATCGTCCACAGGGACAGTGTAATCGTTCGTCTTTTGAATTAGATGAGTCGAAACTTTAAAGAAAAGAAAAGAAAACAATTCATGATTTAAAGAATTGAAGTTCAAGAATTAGAAAAATCTAGATCTAATAACAAGAAAAAGATAGAATCAAGAATTGATCGTTTGATGATTTTTCCAAACCAAATATCAAGAATCGAAATGAGGCTCGTAGGAATCGATCGGATCTATAGATGTGATGTAATCTTACAATTACGTATTCTTATCCTTCGATGAATTGATACTAGATCGATGATGATCGATCGAGAATTAGGGATTTCTTGTGAAACTAGGGTTTCATCTTATCCCTTGTTCTTTCGTCGATATCATTCACATTCTAGCCTCTAGTAAATTCAAGAAACGATCGTAGATCCCTAATTTCGAGCGATCACAATCAAGAAAGCATCGCTACGAAACTAGGTCATCGATTCTTGAACTTGCTAGGGTTTACAAAACTCGTAGGACTTAAAAATCGTATTAAGATCTGTTACATCATCATTCTACAATCGTCTCGACTCCTTTACGAGCGGAGTTTTACTCAAACATCACAACAAGAACAACAATTACAAATTGAGATCTAATCATGATGCAAGAATTAAAAGAAAGCAAGATTAAAGAATTTCACCTTTTATTTATATCAACAATTTCATTACATTCGCTCAAGAACTACAAGAGGAAGAATTCGATCGTCGATTTGGCTTCGCTCGTCTCCGTGGGACGCGGATCGGCTTGGATCACTTGCCCGATTGAAGATCGGCTCGGCTCCTAAAAGGTTGAAGGCTTCTTGCTTGATTGGCACTCAAGTTCTTGAATTTGGAGTGGAATTAGGGTTAGGGTTTCGCACAAGCCTTGTCACTAGACTTGTGGAAGAAGATGAAGAAAGAGGTAAAGATTAAAGATTGATTACCTAAAAATTGATTAATCTTTAACCCTAGGTCTAGGTTCCTATTTATAGACATCTAAACCCAAGATCTAGGATTTCAAATTCTAAGTTTCCCTCCTAAAGTTTGTTGAGAAAATTCAAATTTCCCTCCAAAAGTTAGTTAGGGGAGAAGCTTCTAGATGTGATTAGTTAGGAGGGAGCTTCTAGAAGAGGATTAGTTAGGAGCTTAATTAGGATTAGCCTTGCTTAATCTTCTTTGCTGATCTGGCAGTAGCTTCGAGAGAATTCTAGAATTTGACATATCATAAAGGAATGTGGCCACTGAGATAAGAATTTTGCACTGAAAATAAAGCGATGACGTGGCAGAAGCGCGGCGGATCCGCGGCGCAAGCACGCTACCGCCGCGGATCCGCCGCGCTTTGGGGGAGTTGGAGCTTGGGCTCTCTGGTGCTTGCTTGGATTGAGTTGTGGGCCTTTATTTGATATGTGGAATTTTGTTTCTCCCTTTATATTGCTACCAGATCTGAAATTATTGAGTTGGCGTAATGTTTGATCAGCTTCTTTTGATTTTGCTCCGGATTTTCCTGCACAGACTCAAGACAAGTGTTGTGCAAATACATAAATGATGCGATGCCTTGAAATGCGGTTAATTTCCTTTAAAGTGTCGGTTTAAAAGTCTAACACATGAAATCTGATATTTTATGACTGATTTGCTAATATGTGAAATATGAATACCGAACACTTCTAAATGAGTGCAAAAGATGGGGAAATTGCCTTGTTAAAAATACATTATTTTCGACTGATCAAATACCCCCAAACTTAATTTCGATCGTCTCGAGCGAACTGTTTTATTAAAAAGAGAAGGAGAAAATAAAGAAAGAGAAAAACTAACTAGCACACTTTCGTAGGCAACACGATTGCACTGAGCACGTGCAACAAGCCTTTAAACCTCTAGGTGTCCCTAGTAGGAGGAGTGTTGTCTCCTGAGGGTTTTCAGCGGATTGCACCCACAAAATCCAATAATAAAAGAAAGATCATGAATATTACATTTAAAGAAAAGAATCATAGAAGAAAAGCCTTGAAAATTAGGGTTTCCAGCTAAGCTAGCTTTTCGATTGTCTTGAGCCCTATCTTAATGGTCATGAAAAGATGTTAGAAATCACGTCCTCCCTCAATAAAACATCGTCTTATTCTTCATTCCTATCTTTCTTCCAAACATCGATCATATCATCCTGCATGTGTGTAAAGACATCCCTACACCCGGAGAATTCAATTCAAGCTATCATACTCTTGCCCATCAGCCTCGGTACTTTTTAATTAATGAATATTTAGATGAGATTGCTCACACACTTTCATGCGACCGTTAATACTTCTTGAGGTACTAACAGACCGATTACTCCTGTGCTTGCTTACTTGGTGTATTTTCCTCGTCTTGCACCACCTCAGGCATAGCAGTGACTCCCAGACCAGTTGGCCTTAGGGCACTAGGTGAAGAGGTACCCTCGCTATACATTTTTTATTGCCCTTGGTGATAACAAAACCAATGTTCATTTTTCTCACCACTTTATATTTTTTTTATTCACTTTTTTTTCTTTTTATTTCCTTCATACATCGGCTTTAAGACAAGAGCATTTCAAGGTATCCTCTACTATCCCAGGCTTTAAGATGTGTGTAAGTGCGAATAACAGGGTAGCAACGTTCAAAACGTTTGGCTTCCAGAATAGAAACTATTTTTCAGACTTAGTTTTATCCTCAGATTAGTGACGTCCTTCATCTTACTAACCCTTGGGACAACGGCTCATAACTACTTATTACTAGTTCATATAAGAAAACTTCTAATTTTCTTAGTTTTCTTAAATTTTTCTAATCTCATGGATGTAATTTTTCACTATCTAAACTTTCATTATCTTATTTATGTACAAAAAATATTTTTATCTTTTGAAAATATTTAAATTTTTATCGGTTTTCAAAAATGTTTTGTGCTTATGCAAATGATATGCAAATGATGCAAAAATAAGCACAAACCTCCCCCAAACTTGTTTTCAATAGTGTCCTCACTGTTGCCTTCTGCTAAATCTTGAAAAACCTGTAAGCTTAGGAGGAATTTATTAGCGGGGGCAAAATATTTAAGTGAAGACCCTCCCCCAAACTTATTTTTGGCTCAAAATTTTGTAAAGATTTTCTTTTCAGGAGCCAGAAAATATGCCCCCCCCCCCAAACTTGAGTTATGCAATGTTAATCTTTTAAGATCACATGAGGGGGTCAAAAATCAATGGTCGATGCCTGTTCATAACATAATATTGCATTTTGTATTCCCCATTCTTATGCATTTTACAATAAAAACAGGTGCTTTTGACCCATGTCTGCTACATGTTACAGGTTACAGGTTCTTGGCGCGAAAACAGTGAAAAACACAAAAGACGACACAAAAGAAGGAGTTTTGACCAACAAATAGGAAGATCTTAGTAAAGCCCGGCAGAAGAACGGTTCACCATCAACAAGGCGACGCAAGATCCAAATTTGCAAGAAAGACGGTTAAAAGATCCATCGCAAAGTGTTCACTGAAGTTCTGGAATTACAGCAGAAGCCCAAATGGAAAAAGAACTAAAGAAATGAAAAGCCCAGAAGAACCTAAAGAAGCCCAGAAGAAACCATCACATGATCTCATCATTGGGCCGCGGAACCGCGGCCCTAGTGCGCCCATGCCGCGGTTCCGCGGCTACTTGAAGCCCTAATGCGCAGAACTTTTTACCATAATTTGTGGCGGCTCTGGAAAGATCTTTTTAGGGGTATATTTGTAACTTTAGACATGCGGTGCAATCTGTAGCCCTAGGGTTTCTATGTCCTATAAATAGAACCCAAGACCTTGTATTTTCTTATGCCTCTACTCATGAATAAAATTCTGTTTTCTTGAAGTTAGAGCGCATCAACAGTAAGTAGGTTATTTTCTTTGCAATAGTTGTAGTTTTTTATCTGCTCTTATTTTCTCGCCTTAGTTTAAATTAGTTTAGTTTTTATTAACTTGCAATCGATGTTTTCTCTCTTTAATAAATTCTTGTCTTTTTTCATCCCCTCAATGAGCGAGTAGTTTCCTCGCTTGTTAGGGTTAGGAATAGAGAAGGATTTGAGAGATGAAGATCTCTCATCTCTTTTCGTTGCTAAAACTTTTATGAATATTAGAACTCCATGCATACCTTTTTATTCCGCTCCCTACGGCACTTTTACCCGTAAGGTAACGGTGATTCCGTAGTATAAAGGCCCGGATTTTAAGGTTTTCCATGGAGGTTAGGGTGAAGATTAAGAAAGGAAGGACAAGGATCTAGAGGAAGAATCAATCTTCCCAATCATCCTAATCCCCTTTGTTAATATTTACCATAACACTAATATGATACATTTAATTAATAGCAATGGAAAGAGATGTAGATCTTTGTTTACCAAATTTTCCCTAGACCTAATCCTAGCAAGTTTCTAATCCTAGTCTCATACAACTTCAATTTTTAGGTTTAATTATAAATCCAAACACCATTTGGAATTAACTCGTAAGAACTTAAAGGAGATTTACACATCCCTGTGGACCGACCCGTACTCACCGGCTAGTTTCAAGCGACGCCGTTCTTGATTGTGGTAATTATTTTTGATCGACAAAACCTCTCTTAATCAAATGGCGCCGTTGCCGGGGATGGCGTAAAATTTTCTTTTTGTAATTTCGGGTTAATATAAAATCTAAAAAAATCATAAAAATCTGAAAAATTCCAAAAAAAAAAAAAAATATTTATCATCTTTTATTGTTTGAAGGGTTTCTTTGTGAATCTTTGCAGGGTTTGACGGATCTGAAACAACACAAAAGGAGAATCAGGAAAGGGTATATCAGAACAGAGGTAGATTGCTACAGAATAGCCGTACAAAATTTTTCAGAGCACGATCCCTCCTGTTCACCGCGGAACAGCGGCCTAGTGGTGTCATCCGCGGCGGATCCGCGGCTCCCTGTGGAGATCTCTGCGCACAAATTCCACTGTTTGTTTCCTTGTTCTCCCCTCTGCAAATCCCCATATATCTTCTGTCAAATCTTCTGCAGGATTCTTTGCGCCGCGCTAAAAAGCAAATTGATTGCAAGTGATTTACTGCTTTGCATACTTTAATCGGACTTTAAGGGGCTATTGACCAATTCAGATTGGGTGGGGATTTCATCACCCTTCCCAGGACCCCAGAAATCACTTAAAGCATTTGCATTGACCACTTTTAATTTAAAAAATATTAGACTCAGCCCTAAGGACGTCGAGCTCAATAGGACAGAGGACTAGTATAGGCATCGGCCGTTTATCCTAACCGACATTGCGGTGACTAGGCTAGTGGTTTTTAATTAGGCCCACTGTAGTGGTGGTTCCTTCCCACTTACCTGGCCGTACTTGTCCGTGAAAAGGCGGTTTGAGGTCCTATCTCTAGCCCTTTGGAACAGTTAGGAGCTGTCTAGCTGACCTAGGTGACCCTAGACTTAGGCCTGATTGTGCATGTGTGGTTAATTGCATTTGTGTCACTAGTCTCTTTTCAAAATCTTTTTGCAAAAGCTCACTTAAAAAGAAAAAAGGAAAATCTTTTCAAAACTTGCAACTTGTCGCTAAAGAATCTTTGCACTCACTTACACCACTTCTTCTCATTGTCGTTTTCTTACCTTCACATTCTGTCTTTCATCTTTCGACTACACTAACCCTTTTAGTGTATGTCCGGTTGCACTAGGGACCCTAGCGTCCGATTAGTCCGTGTTTCGTTGGTACCGACCGACGAACCTTTCGACTCCGAAGTCGAAATCTTGTCCACTTCTTCACTTTCACCATCACATTCTTCCGAAGGTATGTCGGGATACGATCCTAACAATACCTTACCGACGGGAAGGATTCCACCTCCGTTAGGTGCGAATAACCCGAATCTCCCGCCTGTCGAAGCGCCCGCACGAGTCGCGCTCCAGGATCTTTTCTACCCCATCCGCACCGCCCTTCCTACTTGTCTTTCCCTCCCACCGGCTAATGGGGACAATTTTGAGATCAAACCCCACTTCATCAACATGCTGCCTAAGTTTCATGGTTTGGAATCCGAAGATGCATATATCTTTATCAACAAATTCCAAAACGTTTGCGCCATGATGAAAACTACCCAATTAAGTGATGACGCTATAAGGCTAAGGGTCATTCCTTCCACCTTATGTGACCTAGCCGAGAAGTGGCTATACAGCACCGCATCACACTCAATTAGAAATTGGGACGAGTTTGTGAAAGCTTTTCTTAAAAAGTTCTATCCTCATCACAAAACTGCAAAAAATCCGTAATGAAATTATACAATTTTCACAGCTTCCTGCCGAACCATTTTGGAAATGTTTTGAAAGATTCAAAGACCTTCTCGTTCAATGCCCTCACCATGGAATCGAAAGATGGCAACTTTACCAAACATTATACGAGGGATTGAACCCGGCAACGAAGCAGTTGCTAGAAACCATTAGTCAAGGTCACTTTCTGTCCAAGTCTAGTGAGGAAGCGTGGCAGTTTCTTGAGGATCTTAGTGAGCAAACAATTCAATGGGAGAGCACCAAGACCACATCATCATCTTCTTCTATTGGTCAACCTAGGGCAGGCATACATCAAGTAGAGATGTCAATTGCTATGAAGGCCGAGATGGCCGCTCTTACGAAAAAGCTAGAAGCGCTTGAGACCAAAATCTCAGCACCTTCTCCTGCCCCTGTCATGCCCCCACGAACTGTTTGTGCTTGTTGTTCGGATCCATCACATCTCACCGAAGAGTGTCCTTACACTGCTTCCACTCAAGGACAAGATCAAGTCAATGCTGCCTTTCAGCAACGACAAAGAAATGATCCATACTCTTCAACATACAATCCGGGTTGGAAGAGCCACCCTAATTTCGCTTGGAACCAAAATCAACAAGTCCAAGGAAACAACAATTTTCAAAGAGCTCCTCCTCCACAACAACAACAAGCACCTCCACAAACTCAATTTCAGCAGCCTCCCCAACAGCAACCTTACCCTAATCAGATGAACAATTTTGTGCCCAACAATTTTGTTCCCCCTCAAAATGCTGTTAGCTCGCTCGAAAGAAGTCTAGAAGCATTCCTAAAGCAATCTGCACAGTCCACAGCTAGGATAGAGACTTCTGTTCAATCTTTGGTGCAAAACAGTGCCTCACATGATCAAAGCATCAAAGCTATTGAGGTACAAATTGCACAACTCAACGCAGCATTGAAAGAGCGAGAGAAAGGAAAGCTTCCGTCTCAACCACTCCCAAATCCTGGTCACGCACATGTTGCACATGAACAGCAGAATCATAACGTGAATGCTGTGACCACGTTGAGATCCGGAAAAGTTCTGCAAAACAATGTGGGTACTCACCATGACACCTCTGCCGGTGGTTCTTCATCTTCCTCTTCTTCTTCGTTAGAGCCTATTCTCCATCCTTCACATGGCTCTACTTCTTCTAGCTCGAACGGACCCTTTCCTCACAACACGAACACATCTACACGGGGTTCCGTTCCAACTCAACAATCTAATCCGCAAAAATTAGACTCAACAACCTTTCCAAATGTTCCTTTTCCAAATCGGTTGAGATCCAATAAACCAACTCCACAGATGGAGAAGATTGTAGAATTGTTCAAACAGGTTAGCATAAATATCCCTCTTTTGGATGCAATCCAACAAGTTCCTTCATATGCAAAAATCTTAAAGGACTTATGCACCAAAAAGAGGAAGTCACAAGTACCAAAGAAATTTTTCGTGGCTAGTGCTGTTAGTGATGCTCTTGTCAATTCTTTGCCCCCAAAGCACAAGGACCCCGGTTGTCCTACTATTTCGATCACAATTGGGAACAAGACCATCAATAGAGCACTATTAGATCTTGGTGCTAGTGTAAATTTGCTACCCTATTCGGTGTACGAACAATTAGGCGTTGGAGAGCTCAAGCCTACTCATTGCACTTTCTAAATGGCCGACCGATCAATCCCTCACCCTAGGGGAGAGTTGGAGGATGTGTTAATTAGAGTAGGGGATTTCATTTTCCCCGTAGACTTTATTGTTATGGATACACAGCCTGTCGCTAACCCCCGTAATCAAATTCCGGTGATACTTGGTCGACCATTCCTCACGACTTCTAACGCGGTAATCAACTGTCGTAATGGTTCAATGAATCTATCTTTTGGCAAGATGACAGTTGAACTTAACATTTTCAAGTTAGGAAGTCAGCCTTGCGAGCCTAATTCTAGCGTGCTTGATGTGTGCTCGATCGATGAGATCGCGGAGGAGGACTGTGAGTTCGAGAATTTCATGTTTGATCATAGTAATATCGATGCCACTAGTGCATTCCTCCTAGAATCCGACACAGCTTTCACGACGGACAAAGATTATGAGTGTTTCACCTTTGTTGATGATCTTAAAGACTCTCCACCCGAGTTTGAGGCTTTTGCTTTTTCGGATGAGTTAGTTGAACCATCCGACTCGGTAGCGTACACTCAATTTGAACCTTTGATGGAATCCTTCGAGTTTGAAACAGTTACTCCATTGTTACCATCTATTGTTTCACCACCTAAACTCGAACCAAAGCTTTTGCCGTCGCACCTAAAAATATGCTTATTTAGGTGAAAATGAGACCTTACCCGTTATCATATCGGCCTCTCTAGCTCTTGAGCAAGAGAAGGCTCTTTTAACGGTCTTATACAATAATCGGCAAGCTTTCGGCTGGTCTATGGCGGACATCAAGGGGATTAGTCCCCTCATAGTCGAACATCATATACACTTGATGGATGATGCCAAGCCGGCAAGGGATCCACAAAGACGCCTCAACCCCATCATGAAAGAGGCGGTCAAGAAGGAGATTGTTAAGTGTCTTGATAGCGGTATCATTTACCCTATCTCGGATAGCCAATGGGTTAGCCCCATTCATGTCGTGCCAAAGAAATCGGGCATCACGGTCATCACCAATGAGGCAAATGAGTTAATTCCCACTCGCACCCAAACTGGGTGGCGAGTTTGCATCGACTACCGAAAACTCAATGCCGCGACAAGGAAGGACCACTTTCCTTTACCATTCATTGACCAAATGCTAGAACGATTGGCGGGACACGAATTCTACTGCTTTTTAGATGGCTATTCCGGTTATAATCAAGTCCCCATAGCCAAAGAGGATCAAGACAAGACTACATTTACTTGTCCCTTTGGCACTTTTGCTTATCGTCGCATGCCCTTTGGGTTATGCAATGCACCCGCTACATTTCAGCGGTGTATGATGGGGATCTTTTCGGACATGGTGGAGAAGTTTTTGGAAATCTTTATGGATGATTTCTCCATTTTTGGTGACTCCTTCGATGAGTGTTTACGACATCTTGACGCAGTTCTCACCCACTGTAGGGAAAAGAACCTAACTTTGAATTGGGAGAAATGCCACTTTATGGTACGAGAAGGCATTGTCTTAGGACATGTGATCTCGCAAAACGGCATAGAGGTTGATAGAGCTAAAATAGAAGTCATTTCTAATCTTCCTCCTCCTAAATGCATCAAAGATATCCGAGCTTTCCTTGGCCATGCCGGTTTTTATAGACGGTTCATCAAGGACTTTAGCAAGATTGCTAGACCCTTGACTCTCTTGTTGGCCAAGGACACTACTTTTGTTCTTGACTCAACTTGCTTGAAAGCGTTCGAGTCTTTGAAACACTCACTCATTTCTGCGCCCATTCTTTCATCTCCAGACTGGACGCACCCTTTTGAAATTATGTGCGACGCATCAGATTTTGCCATTGGTGCTGTTCTTGGACAGCATATTAACAAGATGCCGCATGTAATTTACTACGCTAGCCGAACATTAAATGAGGCCCAATTAAACTACACAACAACAGAAAAAGAGTTTTTAGCGGTTGTGTTTGCACTTGAAAAATTTCGGCCTTATTTAATCGGCTCTCCAGTTATAGTGTACACGGATCACTCAGCTCTTCGCCACCTTTTTGCGAAGAAGGATGCTAAGTCTAGGCTAATACGTTGGATCCTTTTGCTGCAAGAATTTGACCTTGTTATAAGGGACAAAAAGGGATGTGAAAACGTAGTGGCCGATCACCTTTCACGACTTCCTTCTTCGCCTACACTTGAACTGCCTATCACTGATGTTTTCCCCGATGAGCAACTCTTGACCGTTTCTTGCGAACCATGGTTCGCCGATATTGTAAACTATTTAGCCACCGGCTTGATACCTAACGATTGGTCGAAACAAGACAAACTAAGATTTTTGTCCCAAGTAAAGCACTTTTACTGGGATGAACCTTATCTTTTCAAATATTGTTCCGACCAAATCATTCGCCGGTGTGTACCTGAAAATGAGGTCAAGAGTGTGCTGTCTTTTTGCCACGATCAAGCATGTGGCGGGCACTTTGGCCCAAAGAAGACAGCTGAGAAAGTTTTACAGTGTGGTTTCTATTGGCCACGACTCTTCAAAGATGCATTCGAATACTGCAAAACTTGCTCCCGGTGCCAACACTTGGGCCGGATATCGCGGAGAAACGAAATGCCGCTCCAACCGATTTTGGTTGTAGACATTTTTGATGTTTGGGGTATAGACTTCATGGGACCATTTCCTAACTCTTTTGGAAATGTGTATATTCTTTTGGCTGTTGACTATGTTTCAAAATGGGTCGAGGCTGTGCCTAGTCGAACGAATGATAACAAGGTTGTCGTTCGATTTCTAAAAGAACACATCTTTTCTCGATTTGGGCACCCTCGCGCAATAATAAGTGATAATGGTTCTCACTTTTGCAATAGGACTTTTGAGTCCCTAATGCGCAAATACTCTATCACCCATAAACTGTCAACGCCATACCATCCCCAAACATGTGGGCAAGCCGAGATCTCGAATCGACAAATTAAGCAAATCTTGGAGAAAACGGTTTCTAAAAACCGTAAAGATTGGTCGCTAAAATTGATCGATGCACTATGGGCTTTCCGTACTGCATACAAGACCAATCTCGGCATGTCTCCTTATCGGCTTGTTTACGGGAAGGCTTGCCACCTTCCAGTAGAAATTGAGCACAAGGCATTTTGGGCCATTAAAGAGCTGAATCTATCTCTAGGAGATGCGGGCAGCAATCGAAAGCTGCAATTGAATGAATTGGAGGAGCTGCGGGATGAGGCATATGATAATGCCGTGATTGCTAAGAATCGAGTTAAGGTATTTCATGATAAAAACCTTTTGCGAAAGACATTTTAACCGGGTCAACAGGTTTTATTATATGATACTCGGTTACACTTTCATCCCGGCAAGCTCCGTTCTAGATGGAGAGGACCTTTTGTAGTCCGCACCGTTTATCCGCACGGTGCGGTTGATCTTGAGAATCCAGAAGACGGTACTTTATTCAAAGTAAATGGACATCGTTTTAAACCGTTCTTCTCAGCGGACCCTTCGGAGGAGCTCCTGTTCTTGCAGGAGCCGATTTACACCGATTGATTTTCCTCCACCTTCACCCTCGAATTTCTTTTTTTTTCCAAAACTTTATTTCAAATAAGTTTGGGGGTGTATATACTATGTAAATATAATAATAAGCAGGAACTCGCCGATATTATCAACCCACTTGGTGCAGCATGACAGTGAGGACACTGTCCATTATAAGTTTGGGGGTATGTTCGGTAAGTTTTCCTTTTGCATTCATATGTATATTTCTGCATTGCATCTTTATATAAAAATCATAAAAATTTGAAAAATTTGAAAAAAAAAAAAATTAGAAAACAGAAAAACCCATAAAAATTGAAAAAATTCAAAAATTATAAAAATTAATGTATTCAATTCTGGTTAATTGACTTGAGTTTGATAAATAGGTTAACTGGCTAGGAAAAAACTAAATCTTAGACTTAGCAAATTAAAAACCCTAAAAATAACCTTTCTTAGAGTTTAACGATAGAAAGTATATGTCTTTGTAGGTTGTTTAGAAATAGGCAAATTTTGGGTTCAGTTCTTGGGCTAAGTCGAAACGAAGGAAAAGTATTAAAACTTTTATTAGAGTATAAGTTTGAAAAATAGTTCCTAGCTTAAGTCTAGATTCTGAAAACATGTACCCTACAAAATGCACAAACACGCACCTTGAAATTTGGATTAGTAGAAGAGACCTTGAAATACTCTTGTCTAAAGTCCTTAGCACAATGAAAAAAAAAATGAAAAAAAAGAGGGGTGGATAGAGAAAAAAAAATGGACACTGGTTTTTGTGATTACTTAAGGCTGTAAAAATAGAAAAATATTTAGCGAGGGTGCTTCATCACCTAGTGCCTTAGACCAACTGGTTTGGGAGCCACTGCTAAAAGCCTTGGGTGTTGCAAAACTAGGAAGTACGCTTTAAAACGCTAACGCATCTTGTAATCGGTTGTTGGTACCTCAAGAAGTATTAACAATCGCATGAAGGATGTGAAAGCGAAATTTCACTAGTGCTTTGGACAATGGACGGGGGTACGATTGCTTGATTTGAATTTCCAAGTGTAGGGGTGATACTTACACACACGTAGGGATATGTGATTGGAGTTTAGATAAGAGAAGGGAATGAAGAATAGAACTTGTGTCTTTAATAGAGTTGATAGAAATTCCTATGTGGAGATGGAACTCTAGAAGGAAAACTTAAGAAATGCCGAAAGCTAGGTAATTCTACAGGATATATGTAATCTTAAGTTAAATAATGAGGAAGTGTGAAGAATATGGGTGGATAATTTGCGGGTCGACGATAATAGAATTCCTTGTTAGAAAACCTAAATGGAAAACAAAAGTCGAGAAACCAAGTTGATAGGATTTTGTGGGTAGTATCCGCTGAAAACCCTCAGGAGACAACACTCCTCCTACTAGGGACACCTAGAGGTTTAACGGCTTGTTGCACGAGCTCAGTGCAATCGCGTTTCCCTGCGAAAGTGCGGCTAGGTTAAATTTTTATTTAAATAATCAGTTTGCTCGAGGGCGAGCAAAAGATAAGTTTGGGGGTATTTGTTCATAACATAATATTGCATTTTGTATTCCCCATTCTTATGCATTTTACAATAAAAACAGGTGCTTTTGACCCATGTCTGCTACATGTTACAGGTTACAGGTTCTTGGCGCGAAAACAGTGAAAAACACAAAAGACGACACAAAAGAAGGAGTTTTGACCAACAAATAGAAAGATCTTAGTAAAGCCCGGCAGAAGAACGGTTCACCATCAACAAGGCGACGCAAGATCCAAATTTGCAAGAAAGACGGTTAAAAGATCCATCGCAAAGTGTTCACTGAAGTTCTGGAATTACAGCAGAAGCCCAAATGGAAAAAGAACTAAAGAAATGAAAAGCCCAGAAGAACCTGAAGAAGCCCAGAAGAAACCATCACATGATCTCATCATTGGGCCGCGGAACCGCGGCCCAAGTGCGCCCATGCCGCGGTTCCGCGGCTACTTGAAGCCCTAATGCGCAGAACTTTTTACCATAATTTGTGGCGGCTCTGGAAAGATCTTTTTAGGGGTATATTTGTAACTTTAGACATGCGGTGCAATCTGTAGCCCTAGGGTTTCTATGTCCTATAAATAGAACCCAAGACCTTGTATTTTCTTATGCCTCTACTCATGAATAAAATTCTGTTTTCTTGAAGTTAGAGCGCATCAACAGTAAGTAGGTTATTTTCTTTGCAATAGTTGTAGTTTTTTATCTGCTCTTATTTTCTCGCCTTAGTTTAAATTAGTTTAGTTTTTATTAACTTGCAATCGATGTTTTCTCTCTTTAATAAATTCTTGTCTTTTTTCATCCCCTCAATGAGCGAGTAGTTTCCTCGCTTGTTAGGGTTAGGAATAGAGAAGGATTTGAGAGATGAAGATCTCTCATCTCTTTTCGTTGCTAAAACTTTTATGAATATTAGAACTCCATGCATACCTTTTTATTCCGCTCCCTACGGCACTTTTACCCGCAAGGTAACGGTGATTCCGTAGTATAAAGGCCCGGATTTTAAGGTTTTCCATGGAGGTTAGGGTGAAGATTAAGAAAGGAAGGACAAGGATCTAGAGGAAGAATCAATCTTCCCAATCATCCTAATCCCCTTTGTTAATATTTACCATAACACTAATATGATACATTTAATTAATAGCAATGGAAAGAGATGTAGATCTTTGTTTACCAAATTTTCCCTAGACCTAATCCTAGCAAGTTTCTAATCCTAGTCTCATACAACTTCAATTTTTAGGTTTAATTATAAATCCAAACACCATTTAGAATTAACTCGTAAGAACTTAAAGGAGATTTACACATCTCTGTGGACCGACCCGTACTCACCGGCTAGCTTCAAGCGACGCCGTTCTTGATTGCGGTAATTATTTTTGATCGACAAAACCTCTCTTAATCAAATGATTTTACGCCATCCCCGGCAACGGCGCCATTTGATTAAGAGAATAAAACAATAAGTTTGCTCGAGGACGAGCAAAAGATAAGTTTGGGGGTATTTGTTCATACCATAATATTGCATTATTATATTCCCCATTCTTATTCTTTTTATAAACAAACAGGTACTTTTGATGCATGTCTGCTACATATTACAGGTTACAGGTTCTTAGACAGAAAACAGTGAAAACGATGTAAAGACGATGAAAAAGTGGACTTTGACCAACAAATAGAAGACTCTTGATCAAGCCTATATCAAAGATAAAATTCACAAAGTACAAGGCAATGCAAGGTCCAAGATTACAAAGCGAACGGTTAAAAGCCCACCGCAATTATTCACTGGAGATCTGGAAGAAACATAGAAGCTATTTTAATAAAGAACCAAATAATAAGGAAGCCCAAAGATCCAAGGCCCAATACTTTCTTTTAAAGAGACATAAAATTTTACCAAAGCTTGAAGTCTACTTTGACTAGGTCTTCCTTAGGATATTTTGGTAAATGTAGACATGCAAATCAATTGTAACCTAGGGTTTCTATCTCCTATAAATAGAAGCCCAAATCATTGTATTCTTTTCATGCCTCCTTTTAATAATAAATTTTAGAATTCTTTTGGAGAGCATCGGTGTTTCTTTTCAATTCATGAATTCAGATCTGACAACCCTGCGTTGATGATTGGAGAGATGTATCTGTAAGTAGATTTAATTCCTTGCCCTAGTTTAGATTTCAATTCTTGCCCTAGGTAATTTTTATTCTCTGCCCTAGATAAATGTTCTTCAATTCCCTAATGAGTGAGTAGTTTCCTCGCTTGTTAGGGTTAGGAATGGGGAAGGATTTGAGAGACGAAGATCTCTCATCTCTTTTCTTTGCCAATCTTTTATGAAAATTAGAACTCCATGCATACCTTCTTATTCCGCTCCCTACGGCACTCTACCCTCGAGGTAACGGTGATTCCGTAGTCTAAAGGCCCGGATTTTAAGGTTTTCCATGGAGGTTAGGGTAAAGATTAAGAAAGGAAGGACAAGGATCTAGAGGAAGAATCAATCTTCCCAATCATCCAATCCCCTTTGTTAAGATTTACCATAACACTAATATGATATCTTTAATTAAAGGCAATGGAAAGAGATGTAGATCTTTGTTTACCAAATTTTCCCTAAACCTAATCCTAGCAAGTTTCTAATCCTAGTATCATACAACTTCAATTTTTAGATTTAATAATCAATCCGAACACCCTTCGGAATTAACTCGTTAGCGCGATTAGGAAATTCACAACATCCCTGTGGACCGACCCGTACTCACCGGCTAGCTGCAAAGCGACGCCGTTCTTGATTGCGGTTACAAATATTTTTGATCTATCTTTTAGAAAGCGCAAGCACGCTAAATCAACAAAATCAATGCCAAGCTTTGCAAAGACCGAACGTTAACACCAACCATTCAAAAATTTTATCAATGCAGTGCTCGGGTTGGTGGAAGAAGTGGGGAAAGGTTAAGTGGTGGAATATAATGTGTGTGCGTCTCATTTTGGAGAGACGATGCAGTGAATGTGATGGATTACTCGCATTCTTTTTACAAGTCAAAAGAATGGGTGGAGGTTCAATTTCATTGATTGGGAGATGATTCATCTCAACACCCGTGTTATTCAAAAATGCGAGTTCATCAGCGAAGATCTCCTCAAAAGTTCCATCTATACCCTGATGAATAATGTCATCACAAAGTGCGGGGTGATCTTCAGACTCTAAAAGCAGTTCATAATCGGTGTTAGTTGTTGACCCGGACATCTCGGTGGAAGAGTCCGTATGTGTATGATACATAGTTGGGTCAAACAATAACGTATGAAAAGAGTCAAGATCGATATCAGGAGGATCATCGAATTCGCTGCTGTCGACCTCCATTAAGTCGACAGAACAGACCTGAGCAGTAGGTTCGGAGGGTACACTTCCCAACTTGTAAATGTTCAGCTCTATTGACCTATTCCCGAAAGATAGGGTCATAGAACCATTACGACAGTTGATTATAGCATTGGAAGTGGCCAAAAAGGGGCGACCTAAAATCACCGGAATTTGATTCCGTGGGTTCGCTACAGGCTGTGTATCAATTACAATAAAATCTACCGGGAATATGAATTCTCCGATTTTTATTAACACATCCTCCAGTTCACCCCTAGGTTTGGTGATTGATCGGTCAGCCATCTGGAGAGTGCAATTGGTTGGCTTCAACTCACCGATCCCTAGTTGCTCATAAACAGAATATGGAAGCAAGTTAACACTAGCGCCAAGGTCGAGTAGAGCACGGTTAATGTGTTTTTCCCCAATAGAAACAGAAATAGTAAGATATCCTGGATCCTTACGTTTCCTTGGTAATTGTTGGGGGAAAGCCGTGTCTATTGTTTTTTCCATGAAAATCTTCTTGGGCACTTGAGTCTTCCTCTTCCTAGTGCACAAGTTTTTAAGAGTTTTCGCATAGGACGGAACTTGTTGGATGGCATCTAGGAGAGGGATGTTGGTGTTTACTTGCTTAAAAATGTTCATAATCTTCTCCATATGTGGACTCGGTGTGTTAGCCCTTAACCGATTAGGATAAGGTGCTTTAGCAATAAGCGCTGGGTCCATCATAGGAGAAGGAAGTGGGTATGGAACCGATCCCAAAATAGAAGTGGGGATCGTCCGTGGAGGGGTAAAAGAGGTGGGCTGTAGTGGCGAGCCTTTTGGGAAACGAAGAATAGGCTCGAAAGAAGGTGGTGGGGTAGAAGAACTGGGGTCAGAAGTGTGTGTGTGAGGAAAGGTCTCAGCCGGGGTGTTATTGATTGATTTATTAGTATCATCAAACTCTTCCCCAAGGTGATGGTCAAGCACTCTTCCAGATCTCAACGTGATCTCATCCACATGATGTGAATAGCCAGGATTAGGTAAAGGTTGAGCTGGAAGTTTCCCTTTCTCTCGTGCACTCATTTCGGCTTTTAGTTGTGCAATTTGTTCTTCCATCGATTTGATGTTCTCATTTTGAGAGATAATGATCTTCATTACATTCTCGACGGAAGATTGCAAACTTGCCGTCCCTTGGATAATTTGTTTCATGAAAGTATCCAAGGTTTGTGCTAGTGCAGAGGTATTATCTGTACCGGTCAATTGTAAAAAATTTTCATGTGGTGCAAAAGTGTTGGCCGGATTTTGGAAATTTTGTGCTTGAAAGGGGTGCTGACTCAATTGAAGTTGTGGGTGCTGTTGTGGTGGAGGGGCCCCTTGGAAATTGTTTTGGGTTGGAACCGTGTTTTGAAATTGTGATTGGTTCCAAGCAAAATTTGGGTGATTCCTCCAACCCTGATCATATGTGGAAGAAGATGGATCATTTCTAGGTCTTTGAAATGCGGCATTGGTATGTTCATGACCTTGAAACGGACATTCTTCTATCAAGTGAGACGGATCAGAACAGCAACCACATACAGTTTTGGAGAGTGATATTTAACTTAGGGTGGCGGCTAAAAATTTATTTTCCATATTCTCGAGTTTCTTATTGATAGCTGCAATGTCAGCTCTAACTCCTATGGAAATATCATTGCCATCTCTAGACGATTGACTCACACCCTCCCACTGTAAAGATTTTTCAGCGAAATCTTCTAGAAAGTTCCATGCTTCCCCATCATCTTTGGTTATAAAGTTTCCTTGACACATGGATTCAAGGGTCTGTCTTGTGTTAGGAGTAATGCCCTCATATATGATTCGGCACAGATCCCATCTCGGGATGCCGTGATGTGGACATTGGACTAACAGATCCTTGAAACGTTCAAGACACTTTGAAAATGTTTCATTTGGAAGCTGGGTGAATTGATAGATTTCGCTACGGACTTGAGCTGTTTTGTGATGTGGGTAAAATTTCTTAAGGAATGCTTTGACGAATTCGTCCCAATTTGAAATGGAATGTGCGGTAGTGTTATATAGCCATTTCTCGGCTAAATCGCACAAGGTAAATGGGAGAAGACGTAGACGGAAAGCATCCACAGAAAGCTGTGAAGTACCCATCATTGCGCATACATTTTCAAATTTCGTGATAAACACGTATACGTCTTCAGTCTCGAGACCGTGGAATTTTGGTAGAAGGTTGATGTATTGGGGTTTTATTTGAAAATTTTCCCCGTTGGCTGGTGGAATGGAAAGACAAGTGGAAAGTGGGCATCGTGTAGGATAGCATCTCTCTTGGAGAGAGATGCGAGGTGGATTCTGCGCACCAACGGACAGCGGCAGGGTAGTGGAAAAGAAGTTCGATGGAGGTGGATCCATCGATGTGGGTGTGGTGGTGGGTAAAAGAAAAGGTAAATGTAGAAATACCGACTTTAGGTCGATGAGGGAAACGCGGACTTAACGGGCACTAGAAACCCGTGTCCAGCCTATCTTGCACTAAAAAGGGTTAGTACAAGTGGCAGCGTGAATTTATAATTAGGGAAAAGAATGCGGTGTTTGCTTTGAAAAAGGGACGGATTTTTTTTTTTTTTTGAAAAAATGATGCGACACAACAAATGCAGCACACAAACCCTAGAATCTAGTGGTCACCTAGGTCCGGCTCTAGACCGCTCCTAACTGCCAAAAGACAAGTCGCAGGATAGAATCCTCCACTGCCTCTTTGTTCCCCTGTGGCCGGATAAGTGCCAGGTAAGTGGGAAGGTACTCCACTACGTAAGTAGTGGGCCTAATTAAAAACCACTAGCCTTAGACACACTCGCCTTAGGCACCACAAAAAAACGCGGATAAGCAATGAATTACCCACGGCCTTCTCTTGTCCTAATTGAGCGCGACGGTCTTTAGAGTCATCTCTAGATTTCTTTTAATTAATGAGGGTAAATGCGGATGCAAGTTTGTGATTTTCGGGGCTTAGGAAGGGTAATGAACTCCCCACCTAATTTGGATTTGGTCGTGCCCCTTAATTTCCGTATTACTATGCAAACAACCAAAAATCAAAAACACGCACAAATTTTATTTTGCTTTTGCGGCGCTGCGATTATTTGCAAAGAAACCTGCACAAAATTGTTATTGGAGCAGATGAGGTAAGAGATAAGAAAGTGAGAAGCTTACAGAGAAAGTTTGGTGCAGTGAAGCTTCCACAGAGGCGCGGAACCGCCGCCGATGAGCTCTAATGCCGCGGAAGCGCCGCAAGTTGAAGAGATCACTGCTTCAAAATTTTTGGTACTGTTCCTATTGAACTTCTCAGCACTCTGGAATATTCACAAAAATTTTATCCAAGCTCCAATGATTCCAGATTTCCTCGAAATCAAATCACAACACACGTATTTGTGTTTGCACGAATTTTGATCACAAAATTTAGATGGAATAAAATTTTCAACTCAAATTTCAAAATACGAACAATTAGCGCACTATCCGGGGCAACGGCGCCATTTGATTGAATGAAATTCTTGATGTGTAGTATGTAAAAATTGTAAAGAAATCACAACCAAAAATTATTTAACCGCAATCAACTACGGTGTCGGATGTAGATTGTAAGTGAGTGCGGATCGTCCACAGGGACAGTGTAATCGTTCGTCTTTTGAATTAGATGAGTCGAAACTTTAAAGAAAAGAAAAGAAAACAATTCATGATTTAAAGAATTGAAGTTCAAGAATTAGAAAAATCTAGATCTAATAACAAGAAAAAGATAGAATCAAGAATTGATCGTTTGATGATTTTTCCAAACCAAATATCAAGAATCGAAATGGGGCTCGTAGGAATCGATCGGATCTATAGATGTGATGTAATCTTACAATTACGTATTCTTATCCTTCGATGAATTGATACTAGATCGATGATGATCGATCGAGAATTAGGGATTTCTTGTGAAACTAGGGTTTCATCTTATCCCTTGTTCTTTCGTCGATATCATTCACATTCTAGCCTCTAGTAAATTCAAGAAACAATCGTAGATCCCTAATTTCGAGCGATCACAATCAAGAAAGCATCGCTACGAAACAGGTCATCGATTCTTGAACTTGCTAGGGTTTACAAAACTCGTAGGACTTAAAAATCGTATTAAGATCTGTTACATCATCATTCTACAATCGTCTCGACTCCTTTACGAGCGGAGTTTTACTCAAACATCACAACAAGAACAACAATTACAAATTGAGATCTAATCATGATGCAAGAATTAAAAGAAAGCAAGATTAAAGAATTTCACCTTTTATTTATATCAACAATTTCATTACATTCGCTCAAGAACTACAAGAGGAAGAATTCGATCGTCGATTTGGCTTCGCTCGTCTCCGTGGGACGCGGATCGGCTTGGATCACTTGCCCGATTGAAGATCGGCTCGGCTCCTAAAAGGTTGAAGGCTTCTTGCTTGATTGGCACTCAAGTTCTTGAATTTGGAGTGGAATTAGGGTTAGGGTTTCGCACAAGCCTTGTCACTAGACTTGTGGAAGAAGATGAAGAAAGAGGTAAAGATTAAAGATTGATTACCTAAAAATTGATTAATCTTTAACCCTAGGTCTAGGTTCCTATTTATAGACATCTAAACCCTAGATCTAGGATTTCAAATTCTAAGTTTCCCTCCTAAAGTTTGTTGAGGAAATTCAAATTTCCCTCCAAAAGTTAGTTAGGGGAGAAGCTTCTAGATGTGATTAGTTAGGAGGGAGCTTCTAAAAGAGGATTAGTTAGGAGCTTAATTAGGATTAGCCTTGCTTAATCTTCTTTGCTGATCTGGCAGTAGCTTCGAGAGAATTCTAGAATTTGACATATCATAAAGGAATGTGGCCACTGAGATAAGAATTTTGCACTGAAAATAAAGCGATGACGTGGCAGAAGCGCGGCGGATCCACGGCGCAAGCACGCTACCGCCGCGGATCTGCGGCGCTTTGGGGGAGTTGGAGCTTGGGCTCTCTGGTGCTTGCTTGGATTGAGTTGTGGGCCTTTATTTGATATGTGGAATTTTGTTTCTCCCTTTATATTGCTACCAGATCTGAAATTATTTAGTTGGCGTAATGTTTGATCAGCTTCTTTTGATTTTGCTCCGGATTTTCCTGCACAGACTCAAGACAAGTGTTGCGCAAATACAGAAATGATGCGATGCCATGAAATGCGGTTAATTTCCTTTAAAGTGTCGGTTTAAAATTCTAACACATGAAATCTGATATTTTACGACTGATTTGCTAATATGTGAAATATGAATACCGAACACTTCTAAATGAGTGCAAAAGATGGGGAAATTGCCGTGTTAAAAATACATTATTTTCGACTGATCAATCGTCGCGGCGTCGCCGGAACTTGCTCGATTCCTCGCCGGAAGTTGGTCTCTTCCTAACTCCACTTGTACTTAGAAAAATTTGAGGATTTTGGATAGAATTTTCGGAATGAAGAAGGGCTAGGGTATGGGGTTGTATTTATATTGTGGAATTATGGTTTTGGAATTGAAAGAATAAATTAAAATGCATTAAAATTGGATTTAAATATGAAATTGAAGTCTCTGTTTCATTTCAGAGAAATCAAACGGTGCAGGGGTAATGGGGGTTGGGGAAGAGTCTTGTGTGCAGAGCACATGCTTCATTGGGCATGGGGGATCCGACGGCCCCGGCCCTAGAGCATATCTCGCTGGTCCAATTGTGAGTGTGGGCCGGTAGATGATTGTCACGTGTCCAAGGCTGTCTGTACAACATTTTGCACATGTTTGTTTTCCTTGACTTTTCATTTCTATGTGCAGTGCACGTGTAAACTTTTGGGCTTCCAAAAAGTTTAAAAGAAAATTCAGAAAAAATATAATATGGCTGAGGGGATTCGAACACAGGGGCTGCGTCACAGCAGTGCAAGCCTTTACCAATGAGTTACAAGTTATTTCTTACTGTTCTTAAACAAAAATAGCTTATAAAGTGTACTCAGACTTGTAAAATCCATGCGTGTAAGATACTCTTTCTTATTTGTAAACTAATCCTTATGTAATTGTAAATTTCGTTCTCGAAATTTACAATTACATAAGGATTAGTTTACAAATAAGAAAGAGTATCTTACACGCATGTCATTTTCTCGTTCTCACGTTGATTCTCCTGGTGAATCTTTTCTCCACATTACTCGGACCAAGTTTACTTCCTTGTTCCGCAGTGTCTTCACTTTTCTGTCCAGGATTTCAACGGGTCGTTGCTCACAAGATAGGTCCGTCTGTACAGTTAGCTCGGAGTGATCAAGGATGTGGCTGGGATCACTCATATATCTTCGAAACTGGGATATGTGGAACACGTTGTGCACTCCTTCTAATGAGGATGGTAGTGCTAAACGATATGACACTTCTTCGACTCGTTCGAGTATGTCGAACGGTCCTATATATCCTGGACTGAGCTTACCCCTCTTGCCAAAGTGGATTACTCTTCGGTTTGGAGAGATCTTTAAGAAAACATGATCTCTAGGTTGGAACTCCAGGTGTCGGCACTTTGCATCAGCCCAATACTTCTGTCGGTCTTGGGCTGTGCGTATTCTTTCTCTGATCGTGCGAACTACATCCATAGTTGCCACGATCATCTCTGGTCCAAAGAGTTCACGATCTCCAATGTCGTCCCAACTTAGTAGTGAACGACCCTTCCTTCCATAGAGAGCCGCAAATGATGCCATTCCCATACTCGTCTGATAGCTATTGTTGTATGAAAACTCCTCAAGGTGTAGGTGATCTTCCCACGAACCTCCAAAGTCTAACATACAAGCTCTTAGCATGTCTTCCAGAATCTGAATTGTTCTCTCAGACTGTCCATCTGTTTGTGAATGGTAAGCTGTGTTGAAGTTCAGACTCATTCCCAGGCTAGCTTGCAGACTCTGCCAAAATTGTGATCGGAATCTGGTGTCGCGATCGGAGACGATGCAAACCGGTACTCCATGTAATCTCACAATCTCCTACATGAGTTTATGGGTATAAAAAATAGTACACTTTGAGGTTAAATCTTACTTTAGATTCATACTTACCTCCATGTACTTCTTTGCTAACGAATCGGTAGATTGGCCAACTCGAAATGGGATGAAATGTGCCGACTTGGTGAGTCAATCCACAATAACCTATACTGCATCATTACCCTTCGTGCTGCGAGGAAGGGCAGTCATGAAGTCCATGGTAATATGCTGCCATTTCCATTCTGGGATAGGTAACGGTTGAAGTAGACCAGCAGTTCTGTGATGCTCAGCCTTTATTTGTTGACACACCAAACACTTAGCTATGCTTCTGGCTACTTCGTGCTTCATTCCATGCCACCAGTAGTGTTGCCGTAGATCTTTATACATCTTTGTATCACCAGGGTGTACTGAGTACGGAGAGCTGTAGGCTTCTTTCATCAACTCTTCTCGAACAGAACCTTATGGTACACACAATCTACTTTTATATCTTAAGGATCCGTCTTCGTAGATGATAAAGTCTGTTCGCAGTCCACTTTCTACCTGTTCTCGGATCTTTTGTATCTTGAAATCACTTGTTTGAGCTGCCTTGATCTGATTGACAATAGTAGGCAAAACTTGTAAGTTCATCAACTCTGAAGTATTACCCGGCATAACTACCTTAATCTCCATCCCGTGCAATTCTTGCTGCAGCTTCCACTGGACGGTGAGATTCATTGATAATGGATGACGGATAAGTGCATTAGGAACTACATTCACCTTCCCTGGATGATACTGTAGGTTGATGACGAAGTCCTCCATAAGTTATAGCCATCTTCTCTGCCGCATGTTCAACTCCTTCTGAGTAAATACATACTTTGGACTTTTATAGTCTGTGTATATATCCACTCATACTCCAAGAAGATAGTGGTGTCAAATCTTAAGTGCAAAGATAACGGCTGCCAACTCCAATTCATGTGTTAGATAGTTGCGCTCATGAAACTTCAGCTGTCTTGATGCAAAAGCTACAACATTTCCATGCTGGTGTAGAACACATCCTAATCTTTTACCGGACGCATAGCAATGCACAATGAAACCTCCAGATTGATTCGGTATTATGAGAATAGGAGCTGATGTCAATCTTGACTTGAGTTCTACAAAAGCTTATTAACATGCTTCTGACCACACGAATGCTTCATCTTTAAGTGTAAGTTTGGTCAGGGGTGTTACAATCTTTGAGAAACCTTCGATGAATTTCGGTAGTATCATTCTAAACCCAAGAAACTTCGAATATCCTTCACCGTCTTTGGTGTCATACATTCTATGACAGCTGCCACTTTAGCTGGATCTACTGAGATTCTTTCGCCCGAAACAATATGTCCGAGAAATCCGACTTGATCTAGCCAAAATTCGCACTTGCTGTACTTGGTATAGAGGTGATACTGTCGTAATGTCTTCAGGACAAGCCGCAAATGCTCAGTGTGCTCTTTCCGATTCTTTGAATACACCAAGATGTCGTTGATAAAAATAACAACAAACCTGTCTAAGTACTCTCGGAAAACTTGGTTCATCAGATTCATAAATATCGTAGGTGAATTGGTCACTCCAAATGGCATCATCAGATATTCGTAATGACCGTAGTGAGTCCTGAACGCCGTTTTAGGAATATCAGATTTTTTGACCTTCACCTGATGATAATCTGAACGAAGATCTAGTTTTGAAAATACGCAAGACCCACTTAGCTGATTGAAAAGATCATCGATGCGCGATAGTGGATACTTGTTCTTTTTCGTCACTTCGTTCAGAGCTCGGTAATCTATACGCATTCTGTATGAACCTTCTTTATTCTTCACAAGCAAAACTGGAGATCCCCAACTTGAAGTACTGGGACGAATCCAACCTTTCTTCAGAAGTTCATCCAACTGAGTACAGATCTCCTTCAATCCTTTAGGACTTAACCGGTATGGAGCTTTGATCAACGGTTGCACACCAGGTAATAAATCAATGCTGAATTCAAGAGCTCGATCGAGAGGCAAACCTGTTATATCTTCAGGAAACACATCCTTGAACTCTTGACCTACTTCTGGCTTGTCTTCTTCCGCTTGTAATGTTGCAATCACTGCTTTCTTTGGTTTAGCTTTGTAGGTGCTAGGTTCCAGGGTACGGTCTCCACTCTTGAAATAAAAAACTGGATGATCTGGTATCTCAAACACTACTCTTCTTTGACGACAGTCGATGGTAGCGAAGAAAGTTTCTAGCCAGTCCATTCCCAAGGCTGCGTCGAAGTTCGGTATGTCCAGCACATTGAAGTCCGCATAAAATTCTCTATTGCAGACAACCACTGGACACAGATCGTATCCCATAGTTGCCTTTAGAACGCCGTTTCCTGAACTGACATTTCAGCTGGATACGAGCAATTTAACTGGAATCGCATGAGTTCGGATGAACCGTTGCGACATAAAGCAATGTGATGCTCCAGTGTCGAACAATGCTAAGGCAGATAGGGAGGCTATAAGATTGTACCTAAGTTGTGTGAGATATGTTTAAGTATAGGAACAAAAATATATTAATATATATAAGTATTGAAAAGGTTTTAAAGATTGGGAGTTACCAGTGATGACTTGGCCAGTGGCTTTAGCTTCCTCAACAGTCATTATGAAAGTCTGACGCCGGGGTACATTCCTCCTTACTGGAGGCACATTCTTCTGTCCTTGGGGCATGTTTCTCTGTCCTTAAGGCATGTTCCTTTGTGCCTGATGGAATTGAAAAGGAGGCTGTGCAGGAGGCCCACATGGAGGTGGAGCAGGTAAAGCAAGATGAGGTGCAAGAGCCTGGATAGCTGGCCGCTGCGGAAAAGTGATCGCCGGTCACGGTGCAGGAGCTGGGTTGAGACGATGTAGGCAAGCTCCAATGGCGTGAGTGGATGTGCCATAAATCAAAAACAGGCTATTCGCACGCCTACAGTGCTCCGCCAGGTGTCCATTCCTCTTGCAATAGAAGAAAAAGTCTGGACTGGGCCGGTTAAAAGTTACTCCCGGTCTCCTGTGTGCAAAATGTGGCCTGGAAGAGGCTCCTCTTGCCATCTGTGTGGCAGGGCGTTTCACACCGGCAGTTTGAGGTCCTCCCTTCTTCTTCACCACTGCCTCATAGCGTCGGGCAGCTTTCAGAGCAAGATCATGGGTTGGGAAATCCCCTGTAGCTAGTGCAGCTTGGATCTCCGGGTCCAACCCTTTGTTGAAATCTTCATGCTCTTATCTCCGCAGTCAGGATCAGGTGTGCCGCGAACCTGTTATGACCTTGTGTTAGCAGTATAGTATGTGATATCAGGAAATTAAATATTGAGACATATCTTACCTGCTAAGCATGGTAAACTCAGCATCGTATTCATCCACAGATTTGTTCCACATTGAACCTCGCTGTAAGTGGATGAACTACTGTTCCATATCGAAACGGGCAGTCTCGGAGAAATATTTCGCATCGAACATATCGCGAAATGTCCTCCATTTAATCGGTTGGGCGAGTCGGCTTTCTTCAGCCTTCCACCAGACTCTGGTGTTATCTGTGAGTTGCAGTTTCACAACTCTCAACCAATCAATCTCTGGCACTTGTGTTGCTGCTAGGTCATTCTTTATAGACTGAGCCCATTCCTCCACCTCTGGTAGGTTCTCTTTCTCAGAGAAATATTTCGGATGCAAAGCCCAGAATTACTTGACTCCGGGTGCCTCAGTCTCTGGACAGTGCATGATGATAGCAGTCTACTGCTGCTGACCCTCCAAGGGGCTCTTGATCGCTTCAAGCAATACCGTTTGCTCGTTGATAGGATATGCAACGGTAGGTGGTGGTGGTAAAGTAGGTGGTGGGGTGTTGCTATTAACATTGGTGCTTGTGTTGTTGGGAGAATTCATGACCTTGATAGAAAAAGAAAGATTAGGATAGATTCAAGGAATTTGAAATATAACGAATGTATAGTTTCTGATTCTTATAATTCTTTTGATGTACATTGCTTTGGATTCCATGCAGAACTGACCTACATGGGCCACCAACAAAACGTGTCACATCCCGCTTCCCAGTGTACGGAGAAGAAGACGTAACGGGCATACAGCGTATTTACTAAGAAGTAAACACGTTAAGCGTAAATAAGCAATATAAATAAATACACAAGAATGACAAGAGATGTAATATAAACAGCAGCTTTTATTAACATTCATCTTTACAATACATTACTTTGAAAAGAAAAGTACAAGGATATAAAGCAATGTCTAAACAGTGGCATGTGAAATGAAAAGTAAGTACAAGAAAAAGTTTAGATGTCTGGCAGCTCTGTGAATTGGTCCAAGTCGTCCTGGCTGGGCTCGATCTCCTGAGAGTCTGATCCTCCTGACGAACATTCTAAAGAAAGAAAGAGACAAGAATGTCGTCAGCGAACTAGTGCTCGGTAAGTCCCAGAAATAAGAATGGAATAAAAGAAGTAAAAAGACAGAACTGGTAATTTATGCAGGTATATATTTGTTATACTAACGTAGTTGTTTATAGCTTAGTACAGAATATATCAGTGTATAAGAGAGGAGTCTAACTATCCCGTGGACTATGGTAACATGTAAGTACAAGGCCCCGTCAAAACCCACGGGACAATGGCACGAGAGTTCATGTAGGTGTCTGTTAGTGTCCATCATCGTGTCACTTTTAATACATTCCGTACCAATCTATCCCGTTAAAACCCCGTAATGTATTGTTTTGAATTATAGTTATCAGACTTACCAAGACCATGTCTACAAGTTGTTCATGTAATCAGGTTCAGGATGTAAACAAATAGGCATGTAATCAAGTCAAGTTATAGCCATGGTTCGGTCAAGTCAAGTCATGTTTGCATGTTGATCTTATTCTGATATTCAGGTTCAGGTTAAAGTATACATGTTAGAGTTTGTATTCATGTTTGAATTGTATTTAGTTTGGATTGAATTCAAGCTTGATTTAGACTCAGACTTGAGTCAGACACTTAGAATTGATTTGAATCCTGAATTAGGTTTGGGAGTTATCGGTGACTGCTATATATGGACGGCAGGATTTGTGTCTTTTTCCAAGATGATTACCATTGATAACAATGTTAAGTTTTTCTGCCTTAAATAGGCAAGCACTCACTTTCTCCGGCTCTCTGAGGCTCAAGAGAATTGATCCCGCTTAAACCCATATTTACTAAAATCCTTAAATGTAATTTTATATAACTCGAGGGGGTTTTATGAAAAATATTTTATATACTTTCAAAATAAATCTTGAGTATTTATTTATATTACTTAGGGTTTCAATAATTGTGAATTTTAAGAATGTGAAGTATTTTAGTGATAATAGTTTAGCTTAGATAGTTCAAGGTATTTTAGTATAAAACTTGTCTTTTGGATAACTTGAAGGTATTTTGATAAAACTTTTCATTCTTTTTAGAAAACATTGAATTTTATTATATCTTGAAATTATGTGGTTTAATAATATTTATATATTTATTAAAAATTAATTTTATTATTAAGTAGAAAATATCGTTTTTCTTAAAAATCTTATTAAAATCTTTCGAGACCGAATGCTCCGTAAGAAGGTCTGCATCTCGCTCTACTACTCCAAGGATGTACGATAATCCGCACCATCCAATAGAGAGTTCCCCAATATGGTTTGTAGAGACATAATCACAAAGATTTAACAATACAATCTAAAAGAAAACTGTGTTTTTATAGTCGATTGTATTTTAATGAAATGTTGTATTTGGCACAAACATATGTTCAAAAGAGTATTGTGCTATGTAAACATGTGTGTATGTGAGGGGTAGGTCATTACCCTGTGATGTTTTCTAAAGGTATGTATAAACAAAGGAATAAAAATGATGTATATAAAGTTCATGCTATTTTCATGTAAAAGTGAGATTTAAGTTGTTCAACATGATATTTTAGAGTGAAAGTTGATTCTAAACATTTATAATAGTGTTACAAATATTATGTAGAAGTTGGATGAACAATATGTAATTAAAAAGTGAGATTTTATAGTTTAGAAGATTTACATCGCTACTAACTCCACTTACCGATATTTGTTTTGACTAGAGATTTTAGTGAAGAAGGGGGATGATGAGAGGGAACTCACTTTTGGATTTTGTTAAGAAGAGAAAGAGAAAGGGGTTGAGGTCGTCGTGGTATCGCGGGGTCGCTGGAACTTGCTCGATTTCTCGCCGGAAGTTGGTCTTTTGCTAACTCCACTTATACTCATCTTGTACTTAGAAAAATTTGATGATTTTGGATAGAATTTTCAAAATGAGGAGGGGCTAGGGTATGGGGTGTATTTATAGTATGGAATTAGGGTTTTGGAATTGAAAAAATGAATTAAAATGCATTAAAATTGGATTTAAAGGTGAAATTGAAGTCTCTGTTTAATTTCAGAGAAATCAAATAATGCAGGGGTAATGGGAGTAGGGGAAGAGTCTTGTGTGCAGAGCACGGGCTTCATTGGGTATGGGGGACCCGTCTGCGCCGGCCCTATGGCATATCTCGCCGGTCCAATTGTGAGTGTGGGCCGATGGATGATTGCCACGTGTCCAAGGCTGTATGTACAACATTTTGCACATGTTTGTTTTCGCTGACATTTCATTTCTATGTGCAGTGCACGTGTAAACCTTTGGGCTTCCAAAAAGTTTAAAAGAAAATTCAGAAAAAATATAATGTGCTTGAGGGGATTCGAACACAAGGGCTTCGTCACAGCAGTGCAAGGCTTTACCAATGAGCTTTCTTGCTGTTCTTAAACAAAAATAACTTATAAAATGTACTCAGGCTTGTAAACTCCTTTCTGTACATTAAATTAAAAATTTTCGTACAATAAAATCAGAGTCGTTACAAATACCTAGGAAGTAAAGTTAATAGAGAAACAGTCTTCAATCATGAACACACCTAAATCCGAAGCCACCACTTGCATCGTGTCCTGATTCTTGGCTTTTAAAGCCCGATAATTCTTCTTCCAATGTCCATTCTTATGATAGTAGAATCACTCCTCCTTTGTAGCTGATCCCCCAATCTTTTCCTTTCTCTTTCCCTACACTTTTTGCACACCACCTCTCGGTTTGGTGGGTGCCTTATTGGCCTTATCCTTGGATTTAGAGAAAAAAGATTTCCCAATAAACAGAGCGGGTGTTTCCTTAGATTTCTTCAAGGCGTCCTCTGCCACCCTCAATATGTTGAGGAGCTCAGGAAGTATAACTTTCATCTTTTGCATATTGAAATTCAATACGAGTTGGGTATAGTTGAAAGGAAGGGACTGTAAAATCAAGTCGGTATACAACTTATTCTCGAACGTAGTTATCAGGTCCGCGAGCTCTTTGATAAAAGTAATCATCTTTAAGATATGGTCCCCAGTAGATGATCCGACATCGAATCTCGCTTGAAACAATTTCTTCGAGATCCCGTATCTTACTATACGAGATTGCTCTTTATATAAATCTTTGGTATGGAGGAAGATAGAAAAAATGTCCATCTTCTTGTGCCGCCTCTGATGTTCAATATCCATGGAGGCTAGCATGAGACACTTGGATTTCGCGCAATCTAGATCTCAAGTCTTATGGATCTCAATGTCCGCGACCGAGAATTTTAGACTTGAAACAGGAGGGCTTTAACCGTGAGGAAATATGCAACCTTATTAGAAGTAAATGCCATATGGACGTTCCTCAGCCAGTTTTTATAGTTTGGCCCACCGAATTTATTTTTATCTAGTATAAACTTAAGTCCCATCATGCTCGCTGCAATTAGGAGAGAGAGAAGAGAAACACTCAGCATATACTCTTATAAGTTTTGATTGGTTATTAGTTTATCTAAACAGGATGGCTCCCAATATTTTCTCGAATTCTCTTTCAAATCCTAAAAGAAGAATTAGTCAAGATTAATCACACCCTACAAGTTCGCTTATCTTTCGGTCAGGCCAGTGTTGATACTTCGGAGGGAGGTCCCCCATACTTTTGCATGGACCTAATTAAATAATCTCGTTTTCCCATAGGCATAGCCCCATTAACTCGTTCCTAGACACCTACTTGATCAGCTAATTGCAAAGTGAAAAACTCTCCCGAAGAGCAGCTGATACTCATAGTAGGATCGGGACCCCACTATCATTATGTGATAATTTTGAAGGAAGGTTACCAAAACTAGCACACTCTAGAAGGTATGCAATACTAGCAAGTTTCCTGTATATTTGAAACTCCCGATATGGTTTTTGTCCGGAGCGCTTATAGCCTTGACGAAGGTCAATACATCATAAGTCGCAAGTCAAGTTCAATCCGTTATTGTCCAGATTAATCTAGACCCATTCATGCAAGACCTTGACGAAGGTCAAAACAACTATATGCCTATCCTAAATTAATGCATCTATCTATGCTACAGATAAGCACCCACTAGCTACCAAACACTATGCCTTAGCAAAGCTCAAAATACATAGCATGAATACTAGTTGATACCTATCTGAAATGACGGAGGGCTACGACTGGTTTTGTCGAAAACCGTGAACGTAATGAACTTGATATAGTCAAAAGAACCGAATAGCTTTTGAAAAGGAGTGGTTTAATCTCCGCTTTTAAAAGTTGTTTTTGAAGAAAACTGAGTGGTTTTGCAATTGTTCCAACGATGTCAAATTTTAGGTTTATTGCTTTTTTTAATTGAGATTAATGCGGTCCCATCAATTAACCTTATCACACCACAAAAAGAACGAAAATAGAATGTACGTATATGCCATCCGTATTCGCCACAGGGCCCCGTCGTGCACCGTTAGGTTACTTAACTAATGGCAGAGCGGGGGCTGGACTAGCGCGTATAAAACATATACAATATTTATACATACATACATACATACATACATATACATATACATATACATATACATATACATATACATATATATATATATATATATATATATCCATCACAGACATGATAAGCAACACAGACAGTTATAAGCATCATAGAGAATGGAAAAATAGATCAACTAGAACATGTGCATTTGATTGAGCCACCTATGAAGCACAGTCCGGCATGATCGTATGAATAACCGAGTGTGAATAATCCTAGACCCCTATGAGTGCGGAAAGCTACCCGCCAATCCTAAAATTGGGTGACCGTGTCTCTGTTGGCTATAGTGCCTTCAAGTCAATTATTGGATCGCAGGCACGTGATTGCGATCCAATGATTGAGGGAGGACCTTTACCGGTAGAACAGTTTTACTCGAGATGATAGTATGCTATCTGGTATGTCTTTATCATCGTGTACATGCTTCAGGTGATATTACAGATCACTATTACATGTTGATAGAGCCCATATGATTCAAGCTTGACTACCAGCAGTATGATGGAGATCATATACGTGAGAGTTGGGTGGTCTATAAGCACATCCTTAAAATGTTCCTAGTCATAGGAGTTTCAAGACTGGGTATCGATACCCCAAGAGTAGACTAGTATATACGGATCGAGAACCCAACGAGGGGCAGTGGCCGGTCTCACAAGCCATTGGTGTCAGTAGGTTCACCTAAGATGTATACAAGTGCTCATTGGGTTATGAGTACACCGGACGGACTCGCCGGGAACATGCTAGTTAGTATTATACCTATTGTCAGATAGCAGTTCCCTGGTGACATGTGTACAGGTTAGTCTATTGACCTGAGATCGTCATTTGTCTCGTATGAGTTCCCGTCGTGCTTTTATTACTACTCTACCATGGCTCAAAGGAGTCATGCAAACAGGTTTTAATTGGGTACAGTCCCGAGCCACATGGAGTCAGTGAGCGGATCGTCAGGGGATTCGTCTCTCCCCATATTGGGGGTTGATGTCGCGGTGTGCATGGGTGGCCATCACCAGTAATCCTTGTCCAAGGTAGTCGAGAATTACTGATTCGGATCAGTAGTTTCTCATGTGGTGATGAGCTTCATACCGACACTAAATGTCGCGTTCTTAGGGGTCTGACTTTATCCACCCTCTAGACTCGATATGCGATACTCATAGACGAACGGACCGGACTGTACGGATATTGTCACTGTCAGGCTCAGTAGGGTTTCAGGATGAGTTTGCTCGTCGGCCTCCCTTTTGCCCAATACCTGGGTAGCCATTACGTACAGCTAGTGCCACTGGCGTACTTGTGGTTAAACCCACTGCCAGCGTATTGACGAGTCTTTAGAATCCCACACAGAGGATTTCTCTGCGTCGGGCGAAACGTTGTAGAGTCCGTATGGTTTTATGGCAGGGTTCGATCATATACGTGCATTTTTGCACGGATCATGATCGGACGGATAATACTAGTAGGCATTGGTTTAAGCCGGATCCTAATATTATATTGTTGGATTATTTTTTCTCGTTGTATTCGTATTCAGTCGGAATACGGATGCGGGTATGTATATACAGATGATGGGTATTCTTGTAATTCGTTACAAGATTACTTTAGTAGATGCCATTTCTTTTTTGTTATAAACATTTAGGGTTTTAAATGTTTATTTGGAATGGAAAGTTTGACTGATTCTTTACATTGATTCATGCATGTGCACATGTGACTCATAGTGATGAGTCATGGTGGCATGATGGGTTTTTGTTATGGCTAGGATATTTTGTAGTGAGTGTGATATATTTTGTGAGAAGTCACAGATCCTTTTTTGGAGAGGCTTTTCTTTAGTTGCTATCTCACAAAATATAACACAACACTTCACCATTTTCTCCACTTGATTTTTCTTGAGCTCACACTTTCTTCATTTCAGGGCTTCTTCTTCAACCTCCACCCTACATGTCTCATGTATTGAGACAAAATGATCACACACACTCTCTACTTCAGCTTGGCTATATAGGTTAGCAAACTAGATACTCGAGTTGCTTCGGTTTTGAGGTCGGAGCCTGTATTACTAACCCTCGATGTGGATCTTCTTCAATATGGGGAGACCGGAGATCAAAATTGATCAAGAAAGCCGCGAGAAGTTTGGGACAGAGGTTGAAGACCGAAAGACCCTGATCGTTTGGTATAACCTCTCTAAACTCGTTTACATATTTTGTTATCTAGGGCTTATGGTTCGATCCGGGAATCGGGTTCCGTTAGCGCCGGTTTCTAAAAGTTTTTGTTTTGCATTAGGCCACGGATTGATGGTCGGGGCGCTGGCGTAACCCAACATGGTATCATATCCACTCCATAAGTCTTAGTTAACTCATTGCGATATTAGAAATCCGCTGTTTTTGTTGTGCAAAAACTGCCGACAAAAACAGTTCCGAAAACTGAAAGTTTGAGATGTTTGCAAACCCCGCGGGCTCACGGTTTGAACTGAGAAGCCACAGGATGGTGGATGGGCACCCCGGAGGACACTCGGGGGGATCGAATGGCTGGGCCCACTCCCCAAGACCACCACAAGGTGGTCTTGGCAGTGGGGACCCGAAACTGTCCCACCTTAGGCAGTTTCGGGTCTGCCTCACCCCCTGGCCACCTCGTGGTAGCCTCAGGGGTAGGGTATCCGCTTTAGGCCCCCCGAATCATAGTTAATTTCATGCTCTAACTCCCTGCGAATGTTCGGGCACATTTCGTTTTGATTCGGATTTCCGAATTGGCTGTAAACGGTCGGTTTTTGGAACTTTAGCTCACTGTTTTTTCATGGTTTTGGAAATTATTTTAGTTTGCTAATTGCGTGCGGAATTCTAATGTCGTAAGTTTTAGTACATACATTACCATCTGCGACCATGAATGTCATTAGAGTGGTACAACTTGTCTGATTTCTATAGTTCTTTTAGACGGGTTTGCGAACGTGACATTCATGTTGATGTTCTGTATTGTGCTATGGTTGTGGCGGAATCATCGTGGTGGATAAATTGAGTGTAATGTTCATATAGTTTTGTTTCATTTGTACATTTGATATCGCAGGGAGAAATTTTGACATGTGTACTGCCGTCACTGCTTATTTGTATATTATTTATTTGGGGCACGACCGGGTTGAGGTCGATGTTACCGTTGTACATATTTTTCTTTTCTATACTAGGATTACCCTACGATGGAGTGCACAGATAGCCGGGTTCTAGAGGGCAACGGGCTCGCATCTCATGGTGTTGAGACGGAGGGGGCCTCACTATAGAATTGGCAGGCTATTCACCGCACTCGTAGGGGGTACAAGTTGACCCAAGGAAGGGTGCTCAAGTTACCGGATTCCGTGAAGTGCTGGGTAGCCCATTCACTTTGATGAAGGGGGCTGCCTCACTTCTGGTTTTGACAGATAACTTGCCGCACTCGTAGGGGTCTAGGTTTTCATTGCACAGGCTATCCACACGACCAGAGGAAAGTCGGGTTTCACTTGCGGCTCAAAGGAAACCCGGGCTCCCAGATTATCAGTATTATTCTATGATGCTTATCGCTTATTCTGTGATGTTGCATATATCATGCCTCGAACGATTATTATATATTGTTATATATATACTAGTAGATATTGTATATATTTTGCACCCGCGCTAGTCCAGCCCTTGCTCTGTCGTTAGTTAAGTAACCTAACGGGTGATGACGGGGCCCAGTAGCGATTGCGGATGGCATATATGTACCATATTTTTGTTCTTTTTTGGTGTGATTAATTGATGGGACTGCATTGATTCTGATCAATGCAAGGAAAATAGACCTATTTGATATTGTTGGAACAATTTTCAAAAGCTATTATTACAAGGGCATTTTCTTTTGTTTTGCATAGCGGTATTCGGTTATGAATATCCAGAACCTCATTCGACGAGGCAAGAGCCGAGATCCCTTCACCGGAGTGACCTCTTGGGCAGAAGTTTGCGTCAGGGTAATAACTTCACTATAGTCGATTATTTTTTTGCTTTGCATCGAGGTATTCAGTTGGGAATATTCTTTTGGATATATGTATGCCCTAGAGGCCATTATATGATAGTGGATGTATTTATACATGTATATATATATATATATATTCAGTGTAGATTCTTGCTCGACATGATCGTATGCTATCTGGTTCTTCTTTATCTGATATGTTGATTTGATCATGCTTTTATTCATTCACACATGTTGATAAAGCCCTGAGGATATAGGCTTGACTACTGTGATTATGATAGAGATCATACTAGTGGGACATCTGTAGTTTATAAGCATATCCTGAAATATCCCTAGTCATAGGTGTATCGAGACGGGACATCGATATACCCGAGTAGACTAGCGTATATGATACTAGACCCATATGATGGGCGATGGATATTCCCACATTCATCGATGTTTGACATCGAGATCGTATACGGGTGCTCAGTGGTGACTGGGTACACTGGACGGACTCACCGAGAACTCCTATATGGAATTATATCTATCATCGGATAGCAGTTCTCAGGTGACACTGGTGCAGGTTAGTCTGTAGACCTGAGATCGTCATAGAGCCTTTTGTGTTCTCCCACTGTACTTTGATTACCATCCTACCACGGCTCTACTGAGTCATGCAAACAGGTAGCCGTTGGGTACAGTCCCGAGATACACGAAGGCGATGAGCGATAGGAGGGGTTTCGTCTCTTCCGGTATTGGGAGTTGATGCTGTGCTGTGCTCGACTGGCTATATCAGTAAGTCCCTGGCCAGGGCTGTTGAGATTTACTGATAAGTGTTATCAGTAGTTTCTCGATCTGTTGTAGACCACTCATCGGCACGACTTATTGAGTTATTGGGGTCGACGTTACCATCCCTAAGTTTGATATGCAGCATATCTGACGAAGAGACCGGACTGTACGGTAGTGTTTCCGGTTGGCTCGACGGGAGTTGTAACAGGTTCGCTTGTTTTCTTCTGATCACTCAATACCCGGGTGGCCGTTACGTTTAGTTGACCGCTTGCGGCTTGGGGGTGCTTGATATGATCATCACCCACTGCCGGCGTATTGACGAGTCTTAGAGTCCAACAATGGAGTTGGCTAGTCCAGGCGAAACGATGTGGTGCGCATATGAGATATGCGCGTGGACCCGGTTAAAATGCGTGTATGAGATACCGTATATTAATCGAGCGGTTTGCTTTTGGTCGGGTCGTATGTGATATGACCGGATTGCTAAATCAAGTGTTGATTTATCATTGACCATTAGTTTCTCACTTGAAATCCTTTTTTGTCTTTTGTTGTATGCATGCATGTATGCATTCATTCTTATTCACACACATATGGATGTCTATGCACACATACATGCATACATCATTCTATCATAGTTGTTGATATAGTGGATGGTGGCAATATATGACTCACACCCTTTATAAAATATATGGATATTCTTTTTGGAAAAGAAAAATAAAAATGGAAATTGTTTCATGGTTGAATATTTTATTCTTTCATTAACCCTTTTGTTTAACCATGATTTAATTTCTATGGTCATTTTTGTTCCAAACTAAAATATCTAGATATTTTATTACCTTGGTTAAGAATGAGAGATAGAAAATATATATATTCTCTTTTCTCATTTTTATTTTACAACCTTATCATTATCTTGAGTTTTATTAGCCATCTTCTTCTTCCTCCTTTCTCTCTTACTCTCTAGTTTTCTCAAGTGAGCAAAAGAGTTACCAAGTTAGGATTTTGAAGTGAGAAAACCAACCACAACACCATTCTACACCAATCTTGCCCATTAGTGTAGAGTGTTAACTTCCATTTCTTCTCTTGATCTTGTGAAGCTTCAAGCATGGACAAAGAGGACTCCGGATGGATCGTCGTGGACCTAGAGGATCTCAAGCGGACGTTTTTCCAACTCTCAAGTAGCCAAGGTGTCAAGCGTAGGGAGCTACAAAGGTTGTACTCTCAAAACCCTAGCTTTTACTACTTGTGTTTGTGCTAAAGTTTAGTTGCCCTAAATTTTCTAGCATGATCCTTTAGAATGTTTCTTTAGCACCATAAAAATTTGAAATATGGCATGTGTGTTGCCTCCAAACCCTTGTAGTGGTGCTGTAGGAAACCCTTCATAGTATCAGAGCCAAGCCAGAACATTAGGCGACGCTTAGGCGAAGTTAAAACTCCGATCGAACAAAAAAAATACGCATTTTAACCCTTCTCTGTACATTTATTCAAAACTCTGTTTTTTCAGAATTGAAAATACTTAAAAAATTCAGCAGGGAAATCTAAGCAAAACTGTAAAATACGAAGCCATAATACGTACATACCGCCGCGGAACCGCGGCCAGACCTTGCTTGGGCCGCGGATCCACGGCCGTACAGGGATATTATTGCCTCGTTTTTATACAGTAATGTTCTTGTCTGCTTGTACATATTTTTGGGTATTTTTGATCTGACTCAAGTGTTGAGTGTTCTGGGGATTATTTTGGATTCGTTGATTCGATCGGAATATTTAATTTCGTGCTGTTTTCGGGTAATTTAGAAAGTATTAAAAAGTTCGAACGAATATCATTAACTCACTTTTTCCCGGCACAAAAAAAACTTTGAAGTGTTGAATTTTTTCTCGAGTTTAAATCTTTCGGAAATACGTGCAAGTAACGTGGTGGACCCTCTAGAAGAACACAAACCTTAACTCGATTATGTGACCGTCTGAACTGCCTCTAAACCTTAGGGTTTGGGGCAGTACGGCGTGCCACATGTGAGGCGTTGGCTTGACCCTTCTACGGCTGGACCGCTGCTACTGTGACATGTTCCGGGATTTTTGAACTCCGCTCAAGTGTTGATCTATTTAGGAAATCTTGGGTAATTGATTATTCGATCGGAAAGTTTAATACTGTCTATTTATCTGAAATGTGATACAATATGTGGAATTCATATAGTTAGGCATGAAATGCGAAGTATGTGATACTTCGGATTTACGATATCTAAAGTGATTGTGGATTCCAAATGTTGTAGTTTTACACTTTCTTTTCTGTGACCGTAAGTGTAGTATGTCGCAAATCGCCGGTTTCGTTGCTATACATCAACGACAATCGGGGTACGCATACTTGTAAGTCCACGGTAGTGCCCCGGCCGTCTAACAGACGTCAAATGCGGAACAAAAACTTTTTACAACTGGCGCTATCGCGTACTTTAACCTGGATCTGCCATTAAAACTAAACTAACAAACTACAAAGTGGGTAGAAGAGTTATACCGAACGATCCGAGTCCTTCGGTCTTCAACCATCATCCTACGATTTGTTGCGACTACTCCGATCTGCTGAACCTCCAATCTTCTCGTCCAGGTGGAACCACGTCGACGGATCTTTAAACGGGCTCCCGCCTCTGAACCGAGGCAACTCGATCGTCAAGTTTGCTAGAAGAGACGACCAAGATGATGTAGAGAATGAGTAGAACACTTTATCTCGTTACGTCCAAGACTATGGACGAACGGTTAATGAAGCTGCCTTTTGGATTTATGATGGAATGAACTAAGAAATTTCCATACACCAAACTATCATAATCTTTTCAAGCAAATAACCATGATGATCCACCAAGGGGTGGCCGGCCACTAAATAGGCAAGGGGGTGAGTGTAGGAGGAGGGATGGTGACCATAAAAATAAAGCTTATCAATGACTCACTTAAATACCTAGTATGAAAACATTAATGTAAAGAATGACTCATTAACCTTAGTCACCCTTTCATTAATGCACCATTAATGAACAAATGAGTCACAAGCCACCTCATCATCCTAATCACCATCTAGAAGCGTCCACACTCATCTCAAGAAAAGATAAATCCGCATTTAACCGAATGTTAAATACGGCTGATAGAAAACTGGAAACTGGCAACTTCCAAAAGTGATCCTGAAACGAATTTCAGGATAACCCCGTATCAGTATAAACATACCCGCATTTGTATTATGACTGAATACAAATGCATCTGAGAAAAAGATATTATATCTATACAGTATAATACTCGGATCCGGCTTAAACCAAAGCTGACCAGTATTATCTGCCCGAAAAATGACACGTGCGAAAACGCACGTGCATTTTCCGAACCCTGCTATATAACCATACGGCCTCTACAATGTTTCGCCCAAACTTAGGAAAGTGTCTGTGGGGGACTCTAATGACTCATCAACACACTGGCACTGGGTATAACCACTAGCACGTCAGAGGTACAAGCTGTACGTAACGGTTTGCCTATGTATTGATTGGAAGGGAAGCTGACGATCGAACTCATCCATAAACCCTACTGAGCCTAACAGTGAAAATATACATACAGTCTGGTCCGTTCGTCTATGAGTATCGCATATCTTCCTAGGGGGCTGGTAACGTCAGACCCCCATTAGCGGTATAAGTCGTGTCAGAGAGTGGCCTAGAACACCCTGAGATACTACTGGAGTACCTACCAGTAAATCTCCTGCCTCGGCCGAGGGCTTTGTGTAATGGCTCTCTTATACACAGCGCGATCTCACCCCCAATACCGGGAGAGACGAATCCCCTGCCGATCCGCTCACTTGCCTCCATGTGGCTCGGGACAGTACCCAACTAAAACCTGTTTGTACAACTCCTTTGAGTGTCGTAGGGTAGTAATCTAAGCACAGTGGGAACTCACATGAGACAAATGACGATCTCGGATGTACACATTGTATATGTGATATACTTTTGTGCACTTGATTGTATCATGTTTGATGATACATGTTTGCTAGGGTTTTTGTGTAAAGATCAAACCATGGTTACATGATAATGGTTAGGGTTTTGTTTTATTCACTTATTTATTTATCCATTTCTTTTTGGAAAATAATTTGCATAAAGAGAAAAATGGTGGCTTTCTTTGTTTGTATTGTGAAGCTTCATGAAGCTTTGACTAAGTGACCATTTTGTCTCATGCTTAACCCTAACCATTCCACTTAACCATGATTCATTCTCTACACTTGACCATGGTTATATTATGATAAGATTTATTATTCTTTTCTATTCAATTAACACTTATCATAATATTCATCATATTCTTCATCTTCTTCTTCTTCTTCTTCAAGAAGAAAAACTAGATTCCATCAATGGTGATTGATGAAAAAGAGTGAGAAATCCAATTCTAAAGTGAACCCACTTCCTATTTCTTCATCCTCTACCTCTTGCCAAGTAGTAGAGTGTGTTTTCTTCACAATTTTCTTGACTTGGTGAAGTTGAAGCTTGATCTAGTGATGCCTCGACGTAGATCATCTTCGGCATCGTAGTCGACGACCTAGCCCACTTTTTCTCCGATGAAGCCGACGCTAGAGCTCAAGATCCGATTTGTACAGCGAGGAGACTTCATCACGGAGCCGTGGAGGTGGAGGACCGGATCTACAAAGGTTGTATTTCCGTACTCTTAGTTAAAGTAGTTAACTAGTTTCTTTTTCGCCTAAACTTCTAGCCAACGATCCGTATTAGGGTTTCACGGCACCATAATTTTTGAAATTGGCATGGTTGATGCCTTGTGAGACCTCACTAGTGTGCCTAGGAACCTTTCATTGGTATCAGAGCCTAGCTAGAGCCTTAGGCGAAGTCTAGACGGAGTTTGAAATCCGAACGAATCGAAACCCTAATCCATAAAGTGCTCTCTGGATTTTTTCTAAAAACTGGGTTTTTTCCAGATTAAAAATTCTCAAAAAATTCAGCAGGGAATTCTAAGAATTACGATGCAAAATTTTTTTCATGATACCTCTAAATCGCGGCGGAACCGCGGCAGAAGCCTGCCTTCTGCGGCGGTTCCGCGGCCTCTTGACTTGATTGGACTTCAAACTTTGCACAGTAATTCATGATTTCTGGTGCTGGTTTTCCTGGGAATTTTTAATATTTATTCAAGAGTTGAATTTTCTGGGGTTGTTTTGGGGATTCGATGATTCGATCGGATTATCAGACTTTGTCTTTGTGGCTTTCCGGATAATTTTTTGAATATGTTAAAAAGTTCGACTGGATATAAATACCCAATTTTTCCCCTGTCGGGAAATTTCCAAGTGTTGGATCTTTCCGTGGTTTAACGACGTTCTAAGTAGTGCAAGTAACGCGATGGTCCCTCTAGAAGACAACAAACCTTAACTCGATTATGTGACCGTCTTGAACTGCCCTTTGAACCTTTGGGTTTGGGGCAGTACGGCGTGCCACATGTGAGGCGTTGGCTTGACCCTTCTATGGCTGGACCGTTGGTACTGAAGCACGAACTGAATGTTTTTAGACTTGTTTCATGTGTTGATCTGTATCGGGAAAACTTGGGTGTTTGAATGTTCGATCGGAAAGTTTAACATTTTCTAATTATCTAGAATGGGATACAATAATTGGAATTCACAATAAGTTATGAGATAACTAAATGAATGTTATAAACATAGCAGTTTAGTCTCACTTGATCGGTTGCCACGGAATTTTGATGTGATCAAAAGTCCGTCGCAATCACGTAGCGTACGCGGATACTCGCCGGGTAAACTTAATAGACAGCCTCACTCCATAGCCCCGACCAAGTGACTGTAGGAGAACCCCGTCGCCGAAAGCATCCGTCCGGGTGCTCGCGGCAGCGGTGTTCCGCCTTGGTGCACTTCGTCGACGGCGTCGGGAGTGCGGCCACCTACTGAAGTTTGCGACGAGCATTCGATCAGATTGTCGGGAATCCTGTTGAATTGCCCGACTTGATATTGAAAAGAGTTTTCGATTTTGAGACTAAAATGCGGGGTTTATAATTATTAGGCATGCGATGTCTAAGTAATTCATTTGGTCAGGCATGCGATGTCTGAGGTGGTTGCGGATTCCAACTGTTGTAGTTTTACACTTTCTTTTCTGTGACCGTAAGTGTAATATGTGATATCGCCGGTTTCGTTGCAATATGTCAACGACAATTGGGATGCGCATATTTACTTACGTTGATGACATGTGATGTTATGTGTTGCTGGATATGTTATATTGGATCGTCGTGTTTGAATAGCCGGGGGTTTTTTATGTGAGATGAGTGTTTTTCATTTTCATTCATGTAAAAACTTGTATGTAATATTCTTTTATTGGGGCACTTCCAGGTTGCGGAAGTTGTCACCCTTTGTATATTATTTACTTTTCCGCACTAGGATAGACCCAAGGAGGGGAGCATAAGTAACCGGGTTCTGGAGTCCAGTGGGAGACCAACTCGAGGAGTCGAGTCTGAGTCTCCTAACTCCAGAATTGGTAGGGTTGCTTGCCGCTCTCGTAGGGGTCTAGGGGTGTGGGTTTGGCTATTCATCACGACCGTGGAATCCGTGTTTTATACTGGCTCGTATTGAAAACACGGACGTCCTAGTATATCCAATATTTCATATGATTCTTCTGCTGCGATATTTGTGATGTGTTCATGTGATGTTCTGTGATAGATACAGTATATAGTATATATGATATATTATATAGGCGTTACTTATGGTTTACACCCGTGCTAGCCCTGCCCCGCTCTGCTGTTAGTTACCTAACCTAACGGTGCATGAGGGGCATCGAGGCGAATGCGGATGGCATAAGCGTACGTCGTATTTATCTGTGATGTTTAGGTACTTAAATGATGGGACTTCATTAATATGATTAATGAAATAAAATAAACCTAAGATGTTGTAGAATCTAATTTCAAAATAAAACAGGTAGCTACAGTTCTTGCTTTGCACAGCGGTATATATGATATATCCTGCACCTTATTCGATGAGGAAAGGACCGAGATCCCTTCACCGGGAGTGACTCCTTTAGCAAAAACTGGCAGATGCTACACACTCGGTTTGTCTTTTGATTGCTTTTAAGTGTTTTTGCTTTGCACAGTGATATATATGATATATCCCGCACCTCATTCGACGAGGAAAGGACCGACGATCCCTTCACCGGGAGTGACTCCTTTAGCAAAACTAGAAAAGCCTCAAAAACACTCCATTTCAAAATCATTTGATTCTACAACGATATCAAGTTCATTACGCAATAGGTTTTCAGAAAAACCTGTCGTAGCCCTCCGTCATTTCAGATAAGTACTAGTTAGTATTCATGCTGCGGTTGTTTGGCATGCGTCAAGGCGTAGTGTACGGTAGCTAACTAGTGCTTATCTGCTAGCATACGATGCGATTGGATTAGGGTATTCGTACGGCGTTGTTTGGCATGCGTCAAGGGTCGTGCGGGTGGGTTTAATTCAATCAAGAAATGTACGGGTTGAACTTGACTAGCGGACTATGGGTTGTTTGGCATGCGTCAAGGTCATAGCATGCTAGGGGCAAAATATTATCGGGAATTTCAAGTGTTGAAATTTGCAATGAGATTGCATACCTTCTATGAGATAGTTGGATCCCGATACCCGCTGCGAGTAAGAGTTACTCCTGGGAGAGTTTTGCACATTTCAATTAGCCGATCAAGTAGGTGTCTAGAAAGGTGTCAATGGGGTTACGCCTCTGGGAAAACGAGGTTTACATTAATTAGGTTCGTGCGAAAGCACGGAGGACATCTCTCAAAGTACCGACACTGGCCTGACTGAAAGATTGGCGAACTTGTAGTGTGTAATTAATCCCGGCTTGTCTTTCCTTTTAGGGTTTGAAGGAAGATTTGATAAAAGCAGTGGGAACCATCCTGATTAGATAAAATAATAACCAATCTATTCTTGCAAGAGCGCACGCTGAGTTTTCTTCTCTCTCTCTCCTGGTAGCGACCATATCACGCCTTAATCAAGATAACAATACGGAATATTGACCGAATCCGCTTGTTATACTGAGCTGGGGAACGTTGGTCCCGCTCCAACTTATAATTGTTATAAGACAGAGCAGGAAATAGGGGAATACCAGAATTCCCGTGCCGCCCAAACGAAGTGAGTGCATATGATGCATCATCTTCGGGTGTGTTCATTATGCAGAACTGTTTCTCAGTATCCACTACGTCCTGGGTATGTGATACCAGATCAGGATCCCAGATATGTAATCTGTTACATAGGGCTACAAAAGGGTAGAAAAACTGAGAACGGGTGATAAGTTTCATGAGACAGAAAACGGGGCAAGTGTTGCAGCCAAGTCTGTTGGTCACTGTCACCCTGTATTATAAATACATTGATTCTGAACGAATGCTATTAGATACCGAACCTGAAATACAAAATCATATCAGTCTCTTTAGTGTAAAGAAATGATAAAATTTTGTATTGCTGGATAATGTTTTGAACATTTCCTATATCAAAAGTTGATCGGTTCAGGCACGTTATCTAAAAGCGTTGATGTTCTAAATCAAACTACAGTTCTTAGTATATGGATCACACACAAGAGGAAGAGTTCAGAAATGAACGAGTCCTTCTTGAGGCATTGTAGACTAGGTCATATCAATGCGACCCGACTAGCTGAAGTTACATTTAGATGCATATTTAAATCAGTTTGAATTTACATCTTGTGAAACTTGCCAGTTATGTCACAAAGATATAATGACACAAGCTCTGTTTATTGGAAATAGAGAAAGAGTTAGTGAACTCTTGGGACTGATACATGACAATGTATGTAAGGTCCCCAGTCTACACATGCCAGGACTGATTCTTTATACTTCATTACATTCTCTGATGATCTTTCGAGTTTCAGACCTATGTTCCTGTTGAAACACAAGTCCGAACCTTTTGAGATATTCACAGAATATAAGTTAGAAGTAGAGAACCAAAATATGGGTATAAGTATTATGTCCTTTGATGTGATCAAGGAGGAGAATACTTGAGCATGGAATTCCTGGATTATTCTAAAGGAGAATGAGATTCTCTCTCAGCATTACTCCTCCGTATACACCATAGCACGATGGTATATCGGGGCAGAGCAATCACACCCTATATGATAAGGTGTGCTCTATGATGAGTATTACTGAGTTACCTATTTCTTTTGGGGGTTATGCACTTGAGAAGCTGCATACCTATTGAATAGGGTTCAAATCAAATCAGTTGCCTACCATTTCATATGTGATATGGAAAGGGAAGAGCCCATGTCTTAAGTTAGTTAAGATTTGGGGTTGTCCGGCCTATGTCTAAAAGCAAAATCCGGACAAGCTCGAGGAAAGGTCAGTTATGTAGAACTGGAAAGGTTCCAGCTATACAAACTACAGCAAATGATTTGGTAGAACCAAAGGATTCAGTAGATGCCAACGAACCTCAGCCTCTCCGCCGATCTAGTAGGGTTCCTCACCCACCTGAGAGATAATTCGGTTTCTCGATGACAGTGGGAGCGAGGATTGCATCATAAGATGATGATGTAAGTCCATGCTACCTCTCCCGGTACTTTCGGGAATGCGGAATATGGTAAAAAACAATTTTTACGGAGGTGGTAACATGGACCTATAACCCGGATCTTGGTTAAACATCTATCTAACATCCTAACTAAAAGTTTCTAGCTACTCGGTTAGGGGGTTATACCTTGCTTGTCTTGAACTCCTTCGTCTTCAAGCTCCGATGGTGGAAGGACCGGCTTCTTCTCGTCGTCTCCTTGCGCCGAAGAAAGATCCACCTGAAAGCTCCAACCTTTAGCTCCTTCTTCGTTCTTTGAAGAAACTAGTTCACTTGGTTTGCCAAACCTAGTGAACTAGAATGAGTAGAGAAGAATAAGAATGGGATTTTATCTATGGTTCTTGATTCTCAACTCATGAGACAATAGAACCATAGGATCAAGAGAGGGAGCAAGAGGTTGAGGGTGAGAGCAAGAACAAGAGAGAGAATGAGCAAGAAAGAATGAGCAACTCTTTTGTCTTTCACCCTCTCATAATCCAAAGTCATGATAACTCATCATACTAAAAAAGTCTTATGTGATGGTTTGAAGCAACCATAACCATATCATTTCATGCACTCATTTTACACAAATGAGCAAGTAAACAAAAGTCTTTGCCATGAAATGATGGCTATGGTTATCATGATGGTCAACTAGTCAAGCCTAGTCAACCGGTCAACAAAGTCAACAAGTCAACAAAAGTCAACAAGTCAACAAAGTCAACAAAAGTCAACAACCATGTCACCATAATACTTAATTAATATAATAGTTAATCACATATCAAATTCTCATTAGGGTTGAGCAAAAAGTCAAAAAGTCAACGGTCAACTGTCAACAACCCTAATGAGAATCCGCTGCCTCTGCCTCCCTGTCAACTGTGCATACACACCCGCATCCGCGTTCCGAGGAACACGAATGCAAACTGGATAAATCCAATCCCATAAGGTACACTAGGATCTGGCTTGAACCAAAGCCCGCTAGTGTAAACTGTCCGGACACTGTACGCGCACAAGTGCACGGATGTGACCGAACCCTGTCGCAAAACCATGCGACCTGTCGCAATACCATGCGACCTCTACTCTTTTGCCTAAAGGCGAAAAGCTTTCTGTGTGGGACTCTAAAGACTCGACACTACGCTGGCAGTGGGTTTAACCACAGACCGCAAGCGGCACTAGCTGTGCGTAACGGTCCCCAGGTAATGCCGACAAGAAGACGGACGAGGCGAAACCCATCTGAACTCCTACTGAGCCTGAGTGTGACATTCTCCGTACAGTCCGGTCTGTTCGTCTGATACATCACATGGCGGGCCTAGGGGGTGGTAAACGTCAGTCCCCCAATAGCGGTACAAGTCGTGCCGGAGCGAAGCCCAAAACACCCTGAGATAACACTGGAAACCTACCAGTATATCTCGTTTGCCCTAGCTAGGGACTACTCGTGTAATGGCTCTCCTAGACACAGCGCGATGTCAACCCCCAATACCGGGAGAGACGAATCCTGTCTAACCGTCACTGCCTCCAAGTGCTTCGGGACTGCACCCAACCATTACCTGTTTGCACGACTCCTTGGAGCCGTGGTAGGGTAGTGATCAAAGTACAGTGGGAACACACTCGAGGCGGAATCAAAGTACACAGGGAATCAAGTCAGCGGACTAAGCTGTACTCATGTCACCTGGGAACTGATAACTGACGATAGGTATAATACCAACTAGTCAGTTCCCGACGAGTCCTGTCCAGTGTACCCGTAACCTAACGAGCACCCGCATACTATCTCAAGTACGACGTACTGACGGCTGTGGGACAGACCGTCTCCCACACTGGGATGAGAAGCGCATGCGCTGGTCTACTCCGGAGTATCGATGCCCTGTCTCGATAGTCCTGCGACCAGGGACCTGCATAAGGATATGCTTATAGATTACCCAGCCCCACTAGTGTGACGGCCATCACATCGCTGGTAATCAAGCAAAGATCCTAAGGGCTCTACTAATGTGTATAGGCGATATACAAAAATAAACACATGTACACATTGAAGTAGAAACAAACCAAGTAGCATACTACTATTTTGAGCAAGATTGTATATACAAGGTGAATATCCCACGCATCCATTAAGTAATATACAAACCAGTATGATACAGTAATGGCCTCTAGGGCATATACACTAACAGATGACCCAACTAGTTTCGAGCTGGCCATCAGGAGTAAGACTCTGTAAGAATGGCTGGATGCTTAGCGATCTGAGATGGAATCCATGTACACCAACAAAGTATGGACTTTGGTTGCTATATCTGAAGGGTTAAATCCCCATCAGGAGCAAGTAAATCTTGAGAAGATTACTTGGTGTAGTTGGAAAGGTTGAGACTTTCAAAGCTAGACTTGTTAAAGGTTTTCGTCATCAACCAGGCGTGGATAATGATGAAACTTTTTCTAAGGAGCTATGCTTAAGTCCATCCAGATCCTACTTGCCACGGCTACATACCATGACTACGATATCTGGTGGTTGGGTGTCATGACTGCTGTTCTAAATGATGTTTTAGAACAGTGCGTCTATAAGTATACAGCCAGAGGGCCTCGTAGACAGTGGGAGCAGCGGAAACGTGTGCAAGATGTTTTATAGGATAAAGCAGGCATCGCGGAGTTGGAACATCTGTTTTGATGGATTAGTCAAAGAAGTTGACATCATCAAAATGGTAGATGAACCTTGTATAAACAAAAAGGTAGTAGGGAGTATGGTGACGATCCTCGTAGAGTACGTGGATGACATACTCTTGATAGGGTAGGAGTTTCCTATGCTACGCTCGATCAATCTCCGCTTATCACAATGATTCTCCACATAGGATCAAAGTGATACCTACTAAATCCTGGACTTTGGATCTATGAGATAGATCTAAATGGATGTTAGGATACTCACTAGCTGTAGTGAGATGGTATCAGTTGATCCTGGGGAGAATCACTGGAAGTGTTCCAGGCTGATAAAGACGACTGAGTGTCAGTCACAGGCATTGTCTATACCCTCAGTAAAGGGACGGTATGTTGGAAGAGTTCCAAGCTAAATACCGTGGCATACTAGACGATAAAGGCAGGATACATCGCTACTTAAGATGCTACCAAAGAGGCTGTTTGGGTGTATATTGGTTCATGAGATGAACTAGGTTCCTACCATTGTGTGACAATGGAAGTGTGGCTTATGCCAAGGAACGCAGGTCCCATCAGTGATCCAGACATATTCTAAGGCAGTATCACCTGATCATGGAGATGGTTGATCTCTAAGGGATCGAGGTTAGGAGAGTAGACTCAGAGGACGACACGGCGGATCTATTCACGAAGGCCTATTCCCAGAGAGAGACTTTTGTGGGATGGTTGAGTATGAGATACTACAACCACTGCTACCAGATGGCCCTAGTGCAAGTGGGAGATTGTTAGTTATATGTATGCCCTAGAGGCCATTACTGTACATTGGATGTATATTGTAGTGGATGCTGGGACATATATAGGGAGGACTTTCTCGACATGATAGTATGCTATCTGGTTACTCTTTACCTTAACGTGTACATTGATTGTCTCTCTGTTACATGTTGGTAAAGCCCTTAGGATGTGTACTTGACTACCTGGACTATGATGCGGATCATACTAGTGGGGACATGGTAGTCCATAAGTACATCCTTCAAGGTCCCTAGTCGTGGGTATATGGAGACGGGGCATCGATATACCAGAGTAGACTAGCGTATACCTTCTCGACCCATACAGATGGGCGATGGATGATCCCATATCCATTGGTGTTTGACATCAGAGATGATATACGGGTGCTCAGTGCAGACTGGGTACACTGGACGGACTCGCCGAGAACTCCCAGATGGTATTATACCTTACGTCAGATGGCAGTTCTCTGGTGACACTGGTACAGAGTAGTTTGTTGACCAGAGATCGTCATAGAGTCTTGTGTGGTTCCCCCTGTGCTTTGATTTCCACCTTACCACGTCCAAGAGGGCATGCAAAACGGTGGTTTTTGGGTACAGTCCCGAGTCACATGGAGGCAATGAGCGATAGGAGGGGATTCGTCTCTCCCGGTATAGGGAGTTGATGTTGCACTGTGTTCGATTGGCTATAACTGGAAATCCCTGGCCAGGGTTGCTGAGATTTACTGGTAAGTGTTACCAGTAGTTTCTCGAATTGTTATAGACCTCAGATCGACAAGACTTATCGAGCTATTGGGGTCTGACGTTTACCACCCCTAGGCGAGATATGCGACATATCAGACGATCAGACCGGACTGTACGGTAAATGTTACTAGTTGGATTCACAGGAGTGTGAGCGGGCTTGCTCGTCGATCTTCTCATCGCTCAATACCCGGGTGGCCGTTACGTTTAGCAGACCGCTTGCGGCTTGTGGGTGTTTGATATGATCATCACCTGCTGCCGGCGTATTGACGAGTCTTTAGAGTCCTACACAGAGGTTTCCTGGCTCAAGCAAAACGAAATAGGAGCGCATATGAAATATGTGCGGGACCGAGAATAATGCGAGTATGTGATACCGTATTCCATTCTCGCGATGAATGTATCGAATGGTTATATGCGATATAACCTAGTTATCGAATCGAGGGTTGATTCGATAAGCCGATACATTGGATACTAGTCGGTTATATGCGATATGACCGGATCATTGAATCAAGTGTTGATTTAATGATTTAATGATTTAATGCATAATTATATATTTGATATATTACTTTGCATTAACTAGTATTGGTTCACTTTAAATGGATAATCTCACTCGGATGTACACATTGTATATGTGATATACTTTTGTGCCCTTGATTGTATCATGTTTGATGATACATGTTTGCTAGGGTTTTTGTGTAAAGATCAAACCATGGTTACATGATAATGGTTAGGGTTTTTTTTTATTCACTTATTTATTTATCCATTTCTTTTTGGAAAATAATTTGCATAAAGAGAAAAATGGTGGCTTTCTTTGTTTGTATTGTGAAGCTTCATGAAGCTTTGACTAAGTGACCATTTTGTCTCATGCTTAACCCTAACCATTCCACTTAACCATGATTCATTCTCTACACTTGACCATGGTTATATTATGATAAGATTTATTATTCTTTTCTATTCAATTAACACTTATCATAATATTCATCATATTCTTCATCTTCTTCTTCTTCTTCTTCAAGAAGAAAAACTAGATTCCATCAATGGTGATTGATGAAAAAGAGTGAGAAATCTAATTCTAAAGTGAACCCACTTCCTATTTCTTCATCCTCTACCTCTTGCCAAGTAGTAGAGTGTGTTTTCTTCACAATTTTCTTGACTTGGTGAAGTTGAAGCTTGATCTAGTGATGCCTCGACGTAGATCATCTTCGGTATCGTAGTCGACAACCTAGCCCGCTTTTTCTCCGATGAAGCCGACGCTAGAGCCCAAGATCCGATTTGTACAGCGAGGAGACTTCATCATGGAGCCGTGGAGGTGGAGGACCGGATCTACAAAGGTTGTATTTCCGTACTCTTAGTTAAAGTAGTTAACTAGTTTTTTTTTCGCCTAAACTTCTAGCCAACGATCCGTATTAGGGTTTCTCGGCACCGTAATTTTTGAAATTGGCATGGTTGATGCCTTGTGAGACCTCACTAGTGTGCCTAGGAACCTTTCACGAACATCCAAGTCCTCTACTAATCAGTTTCACAAAGCTAGTTTGTAAAACTCTTGTGTTCGAGAAATAGCCTCAGTTAGTGGATACGCCCTGATGTTTCTTTCTATGTCTCTCTAAATCTCAAGTTCGTGGAGAAATCCATCTCCCGAATCGAGTAATACCTGTCTTAGAATATGTCTGAATGTCTGATGGGACCTTGTTCATAAATGAACTTCAAATCCAAACTTCTTAGACCGTATCGATAACTGAACCTAATCAGTATCCAGCACCATGTCTCCCACAGTATCCTCTTGGACCACCTGTCCATAATATTTTCGCTCATTAGAGGGAAAACTATAACTCTGATAATCACTCTGTCATCCATGTCACCTTTGAATCCTGGAATGATAATCGTCTCTTGAAGGAGGCTGCAGTCATCAAATCCGTAGAACATGTACTTATGTTCTAAAACTGCTTCCTTATGTTTCTCCAGGATTGGATTAATATAAACTTATCGCATCTAGTGCAAAAACAATATCTGGTGTGGTACTTGACATCTCATGATTGACTTAATTGCCTAAGCAAGTGATCTGCCAATCATGCACATCCCTCTCTCCTTTAGTCTGTAAGACACCTTTAGAGAGGGTGACTCCATCACCTACAGGTACACCACCATGTCAGGAGTCATCTATTCTAAAAACTATTAGAATACTGTCACAGTACCCACATTGGGAAACTACCCAAATCCAGATCTAAAAACCATATATCTAGTAACCAGAATATCTGATATTATATCCATATTCTTTGTGGAGAAACAACTGTGTGACTACCACAGTACAACCGATCGCAGTATAGGAATTTTACTTCCTACTCTGTGTGTGTCATCTAAATACTAGGACATCACACCCTACTTGTAAGTCGATGTAGTACACCCCAGTACTTGTGGGGAGGCGGAATTTTCAAAAACGATCAAGTTTAAAGAACGAACATCGACTAACCGCTTAAATCGAAGCTAAACAACTAATAACCGAACACATAGCTATACTAAACTATAGTGTTAAGGGATTATACCTATCGATACTAGTCCTTCGTCTTTACGATCTCCTTGTTCTCCTCGGCCTTCTTTAGGTAATAGACGATCCACCCGAGAGCAAAACTCCAAGCTAAACCTCTAACTTGAGGTAACTAATCAACTTTGATTGCTAATCAAAGATGAAAGGATGATATAGAGTGATGGTTATGGATAGTTTAGTCTAACTAATCCTTTGATCTCAACTCATGAGGTGTAAGGATTAGGGTTTGAAGATGAGAGCTTGAGGAGAGAGAATGTGAGATAAGATAATGAGAGGAGAGAGAGTGTATCATGATATATTATGAAGCATTCTTATTAAAGAATAATGAATAAAAAGAAATGAATAAGCATGCTTCATAAATGCAAAATGGTGATTCATTAAGCATGAGTCATTAAGCAATAAATGTGCATTAATGAAATGAATGAATCACCACCATGACTCACAACCTCATTTAATGAATATGACACATAACCCTCCTTAGTCACCATCTTCTAGAAGCTTCTCGAACAATTACGAGAACGCCCTCCGATCCGTAAAAATACGGAAAAACTTTAGACTGTAAAAATCCAATAACCGGATACCAGTAACTGGCTTAAACCAAAGCCGACTGGTAAAAACTGTCCGAAAGTCGTACGTGCGTAAACGCACGTATGCGTCCGAACCCTTTGTCGCAAAACCATGCAACCTCTATATCGTTTCGCCTGGAGTAGGAATCTCTCTGTGTGGGACTCTAGAGACTCGACTACTACGCTGGCAGTGGGTTTAACCACAGACCGCAAGCGGCACTAGCTGTACGTAACGGTCCCCAGGTAGTTGTCGATAAGAAGGCCGATGAGAAAACCCATCCGAACTCCTACTGAGTCTGATGTGACAATCTCCATACAGTCCGGTCCGTTCGTCCAAGACTATCGCATATCGGGCCTAGGGGGGCGGCAAGCGTCAGTCCCCTAATAGCGGTATAAGTCGTGTCGGAGTGAAGCCCATTACACCCTGAGAAACTACTGGAACCTACCAGTAAATCTCGCTTGCCCTGGCCAGGGACTTTGCGTAATGGCTCTCTGACACAGCACGATATCTACTCCCAATACCGGGAGGGACGAATCCTGTCTAACCGCCACTGCCTCCAAGTGCTCGGGACTGCACCCAACTGCTACCTGTTTGCACGACTCCTTTGAGCCGTGGTAGGGTAGCAATCTAAGAACAGTGGGACACACTCGAGGCGAAGTAGCAGTGTCAAGTCTGCGGACTACGCTGTACTCATGTCACCTGGGAACTGCTCACTGACGACTGGTATCAAACCAACCAACAGTTCCCCGTGAGTCCTGTCCGGTGTACCCGTAACCTAACGAGCACCTGCATACTATCTCCAGTACGACGTACTGACGGCTGTGGGACAGACCATCTCCCCAACTGGGATGAGAAGCGTACACACCAGTCTACTCCGGAGTATCGATGCTCTGTCTCGATAATCCAACGACTAGGGACCTGAATAAGGATGTGCTTGTAGACTACCCAGCCCCCACTAGTGTGACTGCCATCACAACGCTGGTAGACAAGCAAGATCCTAAGAGCTCTATCAATACGTACACTCACATATTAAGATAGAGAAACCAAGTAGCATACTACCATGTTTAGCAAGACTGTTATATACATGTGAATATCCCAAGCTTCCATTAAGTAATATACAAGCTAGTATGATACAGTAATGGCCTTCTAAGGCATAAACACTAACAATCTCCCACTTGCACTAGGGCCATATACTGGCATATCGTAGACCAATGATCTCGAGCAGCCTCTCGAACTGAATCTGAGGAAGGGCCTTCGTGAATGGATCAGCAATGTTCTCTTCTGAAGCAACTCTCCGAACCTCGATCTCCCGACGATCAATGATCTCCCTGATCAGGTGATACCGCCTCAAGATGTGTCTGGACTTCTGATGGGACCTTGGTTCCTTTGCTAAAGCTATAGCTCCGTTGTTGTCGCAATACAGAGGTATTGGATCAACTATGGTAGGAACCACCTGAAGTTCTGTTAGGAACTTCTTCATCCAGACTGCTTCTTTTGCGGCATCGCAAGCAGCAATATACTCCGCTTCCATCGTCCAGTCAGCAACGGTGTCCTGCTTGGAGCTCTTCCAGCACACCGCCCCTCCATTGAGGGTAAAGACATAACCCGACATGGACTTGGAATCGTCCTTATCACTTTGGAAGCCGGAATCAGCAAAGGCCTCCAACCTGAGGTCTTTAGCGCCGTAAACCAAGAACATCTCCTTAGTCCTCCTCAGGTACTTGAGAATGTTCTTTACTGCTATCCAATGTTTCTCCCCTGGGTCAGACTGATACCGGCTTACCACGCTCAGTGCGTAAGCTACATCTGGTCTGGTACACAACATCGCATACATTATAGAGCCTACCGCAGAAGCGTAGGGTATAATAGACATGCGTTCCCTTTCCAAATCAGTCTTGGGAGACATCTCTTTGGAGAGGGTGATTCCGTGACAAGCCGGTAGATTACCACGCTTAGAATCTTCCATACTGAATCTTTTCAGTACAGTGTCGATATACCTGGACTGCGAAAGTCCCAACATCCTCTTGGATCTATCACGATAGATCCGGATCCCCAGAATGTAAGAGGCATCACCTAGGTCTTTCATGGAGAACCTGTGTGACAAGAATCCTTTGACAGATTGTAGCATAGGAATGTCATTTCCTATCAATAGAATGTCATCCACGTACAAGACGAGGAATACGACACTTCTGGCCACAACTTTACTATATATGCACGGTTCATCTGGATTTTTGATAAAGTCATACTCTTTGACTGTCTCATCAAAATAGATGTTCCAACTCCGCGATGCCTGCTTTAGTCCATAAATGGACTTAAGCAGCTTGCATACTTTCCCGCTGCTCCCACTCTGATTGAAACCCTCTGGCTGATCCATATAGACGCTCTCTTCTAAATTTCCATTCAGAAAAGCCGTCTTTACGTCCATCTGCCAGATTTCATAATCATGGAAGGCAGCAATAGCAAGAAGGACCCGAATGGATTTGAGCATAGCCACTGGAGAAAAAGTTTCGTCATAGTCCAAACCAGGTCTTTGACGAAAACCCTTTGCAACAAGTCTAGCCTTATAGGTTTCCACCTGTCCATCTACACCAATCTTTTTCTTGAAGATCCATTTGCATCCTATGGGTTTTACCCCATCTGGAGCAAAGTCCAAAGTCCATACTTTGTTGGTGTACATGGACTCCATCTCGGTCCGCATTGCATCTAGCCATCGTACCGAGTCGCCGCTCTGGATGGCCTGCCGGAAGTCAGTAGGTTCATCATCATCTATGATGCAATCCTCTCTATCCCCATCTATGAGAAAACCGTAGTATCTCTCAGGCGGATGAGACGGCCTACTACTCCTGCGGAGGGGTGCGGGAATGTTCTGTTCTTCTTGAACCTCTGGTTCTACCAAACTTTCAGTAGCAGTTTGTGGTTCTGGAATTTCTTCCAGTTCTATTTCGCTCCCACTTGATTCCTTTTCTAAAAACTGATGTTCTAGAAAATGGGCATTACGAGAAACAAACACCTTTTGTTCCTCTGCGTAATAGAAAAGATATCCCCTGGAGTGCTTTGGATATCCCACAAACATACATTTTACTGATCGTGCCTCGAGCTTGTCCACATGCTGCTTTTTAACAAAAGCTGGACATCCCCAAATCTTTATATACTGTAGATGGGGTTTCTTCCCGCTCCACATTTGATATGGAGTGGTAGGCACAGTCTTGGTAGGAACCATGTTCAAAAGATATGCCGCTGATTCTAGCGCATAACCCCAGAAAGATCGCGGTAACTCAGCATTACTCATCATGGATCATACCATATCCAATAGGGTTCGATTCCGTCTCTCCGATACACCGTTATGCTGTGGAGTGTATGGAGGAGTAAGCTGAGAGAGAATTCCTTTCTCTTTTAGGTAACCTAGGAACTCGGCACTTAAGTATTCTCCACCTCGATCAGATCTTAGTGTCTTAATACTTTTGCCGGTTTGGTTTTCTACTTCATTCTTATACTCTTGGAATTTCTCAAAAGCCTCGGATTTATGTTTCATCAGATAAATGAATCCGTATCTTGAGTAATCATCCGTGAAAGTAATGAAATAGGAATAACCACATCTCGCATGTGTAGACATTGGACCGCATACATCACTGTGTATGAGTCCTAAGAGCTCGCTCGCTCTTACTCCTTGTCCAGTAAATGGAGTCTTTGTCATCTTTCCTTTGAGACAGGATTGACAAGTGTCATAAGATTGATATTCGAACGTGTCTAAATATCCTTCTCTATGCAACTTAGTCAACCTTCTCTCATTGATGTGACCCAGTCTACAATGCCATAAGAAAGCTTTATTTAAATCTGGAGACTTTCTTTTTAGTGTGTTCTGGACATTGAAAATTTGGAGTTGGTTTAAAACATATATGCCGTTATTTAGAGTACCGGACCCAATCAAACCATGATTAAGGTGGATGTTAACAACATCTCTTACAAACGTGAAATCATAACCTTTATTTGATAACAAGGAAACTGATATGATATTACACGTTAAGCTTGGTACAAAATAACAGTTATGCAAAACCAAAATATGTCCACTCGTCAATCCTAGGTGATAATCCCCGACGGACGCAGCTCCCACGCTAGCTCCGTTAGCAACCCTGAGGATCATATCACCTTCCTTCAGCACCCTACGGTTTCTCAGTGCCTGCAATGAATTGCAAATATGAGATCCTGATCCGGTATCCAATACCCAGGAAGTAGAGTTGATTGACAGACAATTCTCAATTACAAACACACCTGAAGTCGAAGCCACAGCTTGCTTCGGTTCCTGGTTCTTGGCGTTCCACGCCTTGCAATCCTTCTTCCAGTGCCCTTTCCTGTGACAGTGGAAGCACTCATCCTGGCCAACTACCGGTGCTGCAAGCTTTTTCTTTCCCTTCTTTCCCACCTTACTAACACCTCCTCTAGGTTTGGGTGCGGCCTTCTTCTTCCTTCCTTTGGCCCTAGCCTTGGACCCTGAAGAAGATGAACCGCCAACAAACATAGCGGGTGTTTCCCTTACCTTCTGTAAGGTGCCCTCTGCACTCCTTAACATGTTTAGGAGTTCCGCAAGTTCAACTTCTTTTCCTTGAAGGTTGAAGTTGAGGATAAACTGGGCGTAGGTGGGAGGAAGGGACTGGAGAATAAGGTCTGTATAGAGCTCATTATCCAAAGTCTTCCCAAGGTCTGCGAGCTCCTCAATATAGCCGATCATCTGTAGGACATGTTCACCTACCGATGACCCGACAGCCAACCTCGCTCGAAATAATTTCTTCGAGGTCTCGTATCTAGCAATACGAGATTGCTCTCCATAAAGTTCCTTTGTATGGAGAAATATGCCATCTAGAGACATATCCTCGTGCCTCCTCTGATGTTCGTTGTTCATAGAGGCAAGCACGATGCACTTGGCTCTCGCGCAATCTAAATCCCAGGTTTTGCGGATTTCCTTATCCGCATTGCTGGATTTGGGACCAAGGACAGCAGGTGCCGTAGCGGTGAGGACGTACCCCAATTTGTCATAGGTCAAGGCCATTTTGACATTCCGCAGCCAATCTTTATAGTTTGGCCCCGTCAGTATATTCTTTTCTAAAAGTAACTTAAGTCCAGTCATTTTCAGGGTCGCTGCAATTAGGAGAGAGAGAAGAAAACACTTTAGCATGATACTCTTGCAAGTTTAGAGTGGTTTTTAGTTTATCTAAACTGGATGGCTCCCACTGTTTTTCGAATCCTTCCTCAAACCATAAAAGAAGAATTAGCCAGGACTATTCTCACCGTACAATACTTGCTTAACCGTTCAGCCAGGCCAGTGTCGATACTTCGAGGGAGGTTTTCCAACGCTTTCGCGAAGTTCCTTAATTAAATAACCTCTTTTCTCTGGGGGCGTAACCCCGCTGACACCTTTCTGGACACCTACTAGGTTTATAGCATTGATCGTTAAGTGACGAATATCCTGATAAGTAGCATATACTCACAGTAGGATCGGGATCCAAATATCATCGTCTGATAATGTTGTAGGAATGCTACCAACATTCATCAAACTCAAAATGGTATGCTTCTCTTTGCAAATTTCAGTTTCTTTAGAAATTCCCGATATTTATTTCTGCCCCATGCTCTTATGACCTTGGCGTTAGGTCAAAATGTCATAAGTCACATGTCAAGTTCTACCCATCATTATCTTGTCAATTTGAACCCATCCGTATATATCCTTGACGTTCGGCCAAAATGATAATACGACTGTCCCAAACTAACTACATCTACCTATGCAACAAATGAATACCCAGTAGCTACCAAACACTATGCCTTGGCGTTAGGTCAAAATACATAGCTTGAATACTACTGAATACCCAGATGAAATGACGGAGGGCTACGAATGGTTTTGGCGAAACCGTGAACGTAGTGAACTTGATATAACCGAAGGAACCTGATAGCTTTTAAAAGGAGTGGTTAAAGCTCCGCATTTAAAAATATCTGTTTTAAAAATAACCGAGTGGTTTCTTTTAAATTGTTCCAACGATTTAAACTTTGGTTTGTTTTACTTTGCATTATAGATAATGCGTCCCATCATTAACCTATCATTGCAGAAAACAACGAAAATACAACGTCCTCTTATGCCATCCGCATTCGCCACGGGGTCCCGTCATCACCCGTTAGGTTACTTAACTAACGACAGAGCGGGGGCTGGGCTAGCACGGGTGTAAAACATAAGTGACGTCTAAATAGCTACAATATATATAGATATTTTACATTCGTCTGACGCAATGATATTCATTCCAGAACACAGATAAACAATATTGGATTTGCAAGCAATCTGTATTTCTTTTGAGCCTGCAAGAAAAGACAGATTACACAGTTGTGATGAATAGCCGATACCCCACCCTCGACCCCTACGGGCACGGCAAACTACCCGCCCGGCAGTTTGTGTACCCCACCTTGGGTCAGTCCTAGGAGCAAAAACAGTAAAATGAAATAATACAACGGTGGCTACAACCGCAACCTGGAAGTGCCCCGCAAAAATAATATTACAACAAATTACATTTACAACAAATGAATTAAACAATAACCCATTGCAAACCCCGGCTATACACCACAACAGTCCAATACAGTTTATATGCACAAACAGATATAACCATTTCAGAAATGTGCAACCCCCTGCCAACCGACATACTAGCAGTTAGGGGAGGTTTACGAACACATTAAACAATCACAGATATAATCCATATGCAAATACTGTACAATTTCGATCGAATAAACAACATCAATATTGCTCCAAAATCTGCTCTGTTAAACAGTAACCTGAGCAATAATTAAACATTCCAGAAAACCCAAAACTCCACAGGGGACCCACCCAAAAAAAACTAGTTCCTGACTCGTCAACTCGGCCGCGGTTGCGCGGCGGATCGGTGGGATCCACCGCCCTTCCGCGGCACTGTAGACGAATCAGAAGCCCAAATTTTTTGGGTGTTCTCCTGGACTCATTTCTAGCTTTCTGAGATCACCTGAAAAATTTTATGACTTCATTTTAAGTTCGACAGAAACTGAACAGATTTAGGGTTTTCCGGCTTTGTTTTTCCGTTCGAAATTCGTACAAATTTGCAATTAAGTTATTTAGTGTTTAGCGAGGCTCTGATACTACTGTAAGTCGATGTAGTACACCCCAGTACTTGTGGGGAGGCAGAATTTTCAAAAACGATCAAGTTTAAAGAACGAACATCGACTAACCGCTTAAATCGAAGCTAAACAACTAATAACCGAACACATAGCTATACTAAACTATAGTGTTAAGGGATTATACCTATCGATACTAGTCCTTCGTCTTTACGATCTCCTTGTTCTCCTCGGCCTTCTCTAGGTAGTAGACGATCCACCCGAGAGCAAAACTCCAAGCTAAACCTCTAACTTGAGGTAACTAATCAACTTTGATTGCTAATCAAAGATGAAAGGATGATATAGAGTGATGGTTATGGATAGTTTAGTCTAACTAATCCTTTGATCTCAACTCATGAGGTGTAAGGATTAGGGTTTAAAGATGAGAGCTTGAGGAGAGAGAATGTGAGATAAGATAATGAGAGGAGAGAGAGTGTATCATGATATATTATGAAGCATTCTTATTAAAGAATAATGAATAAAAAGAAATGAATAAGCATGCTTCATAAATGCAAAATGGTGATTCATTAAGCATGAGTCATTAAGCAATAAATGTGCATTAATGAAATGAATGAATCACCACCATGACTCACAACCTCATTTAATGAATATGACACATAACCCTCCTTAGTCACCATCTTCTAGAAGCTTCTCGAACAATTACGAGAACGCCCTCCGATCCGTAAAAATACGGAAAAACTTTAGACTGTAAAAATCCAATAACCGGATACCAGTAACTGGCTTAAACCAAAGCCGACTGGTAAAAACTGTCCGAAAGTCGTACGTGCGTAAACGCACGTATGCGTCCGAACCCTTTGTCGCAAAACCATGCAACCTCTATATCGTTTCGCCTGGAGTAGGAAACTCTCTGTGTGGGACTCTAGAGACTCGACTACTACGCTGGCAGTGGGTTTAACCACAGACCGCAAGCGGCACTAGCTGTACGTAACGGTCCCCAGGTAGTTGTCGATAAGAAGGCCGATGAGAAAACCCATCCGAACTCCTACTGAGTCTGATGTGACAATCTCCATACAGTCCGGTCCGTTCGTCCAAGACTATCGCATATCGGGCCTAGGGGGGCGGCAAGCGTCAGTCCCCTAATAGCGGTATAAGTCGTGTCGGAGTGAAGCCCATTACACCCTGAGAAACTACTGGAACCTACCAGTAAATCTCGCTTGCCCTGGCCAGGGACTTTGCGTAATGGCTCTCTGACACAACACGATATCTACTCCCAATACCGGGAGGGACGAATCCTGTCTAACCGCCACTGCCTCCAAGTGCTCGGGACTGCACCCAACTGCTACCTGTTTGCACGACTCCTTTGAGCCGTGGTAGGGTAGCAATCTAAGAACAGTGGGACACACTCGAGGCGAAGTAGCAGTGTCAAGTCTGCGGACTACGCTGTACTCATGTCACCTGGGAACTGCTCACTGACGACTGGTATCAAACCAACCAACAGTTCCCCGTGAGTCCTGTCCGGTGTACCCGTAACCTAACGAGCACCTGCATACTATCTCCAGTACGACGTACTGACGGCTGTGGGACAGACCATCTCCCCAACTGGGATGAGAAGCGTACACACCAGTCTACTCCGGAGTATCGATGCTCTGTCTCGATAATCCAACGACTAGGGACCTGAATAAGGATGTGCTTGTAGACTACCCAGCCCCCACTAGTGTGACTGCCATCACAACGCTGGTAGACAAGCAAGATCCTAAGAGCTCTATCAATACGTACACTCACATATTAAGATAGAGAAACCAAGTAGCATACTACCATGTTTAGCAAGACTGTTATATACATGTGAATATCCCAAGCTTCCATTAAGTAATATACAAGCTAGTATGATACAGTAATGGCCTTCTAGGGCATAAACACTAACACTACTACCTTCTTAACAGATCCATCCCCTATTCTGATGAAGTCAAACCCATGACTTTCACATCAAAAATAGATGATCTATCTCCGCTATATTTGCTCAAGTCTATAAATAGACATAAGCTATTTGCCCACTGTCCTACCGCTGCTCCCACTGACTATGATAACCCTCTAGCAGAATAATATCTACGTACACTTCTAAAGCTAGTTTAGAACGACGTTATACTTATCCTCTTGTCGGGTCTCATAGTCTGGAACAACAGTAGTGTCAAGTCTGGGTAAACAAGAACCTCCCTGTCACCATCCTTGAGGCTACCGGAGTACCTCTCGGGTGCCTGAGTTTACCCACAATATCTGCGGAGTGGCTAATGGAATGTCAAACCTGATTGAATATATTGGTCCTATTAAATTTTCCGTAATCGTTTGCGGTTCTGGAATCACTTCCAGTTCTACCATACTCCCACTACTGTTTTTTGAAAAAATCCATTTTACTAAAACTGTGGCGAGTCAAGAACAATATCACTATTGATCTTCCAGATGGTAGAAATGTCAACCCTCGTCAAAGCCAGGGTTAACCCACAAATAACCATTACAGAAACGTGCCTTGAGTTATCCGGTGTCTGGTTTTAAGCATAAGCTGGACAACTCCCCATATCTTAACATCGTTAAGGTATGAACCATTCTATATGCAATATAGAAATAGAGGCACTAATTTAATTGGAACCAGATTCAAATCATGCAGCTGTTTCCAGTGCATATCAACTTAATGGAGAGAGGCTAATCAGCATTACTCAACTTAGGAATCCATCCAATTATGAGTAACCTGAAAGAGAAACAAGTTTCTCAAAACCATTACTATCAACTGAATACCTATCACAAGAATCTACATCTTCGATCTCTTTGAAGAATCCCGATACTTGCGATACCTGGTTCTCTACTTTATTTTTATACCCACAACTTCTCAAAACTTAGACATTGTATTTCTACGAAACACTTGTCTAAAAACTAGAGAAGTCATAAGTAAACAGAACATTGTACGAGGACCTTCCCCTTTGTCCTGACGGACACTGGACAATATACAATACTCTGTATAAGTCCGCTGAGTTGAATAACTCAAAACATGTGCATCGTAGGTTGAAAACTGTACCCAGGCGATTTCCTCAAATATCACCAATTACAACGAATTCTAATATAATGAGGATGATCACCTTAATTCCCAATAACTTACTCACACTCATCTTTTTGTAAAAACCATACAGATATGAGAATGAAACCTGGTAAATACATACCCTGGAGTAAGTATCTAATCGGGAAAATAGTTTTCTTTTAATAATGCACAGTGTAACTAAAACATGAAAATGTTTCGTAGGGGTATCTTGGTATTCTTAGTAATGCCTCTTCCATAATCCAATTCATGACTATAACCGTATATTTCTTTGCCATCTCTCCAGATCCCTTTATTTGTCTTTAGTCGTTACCTTATGTACACCATCGTTAGGTTAAATAGTTTTCTTCCTTCCCTACCGTTCGGCACCAGCCTATGGTTTGGAAGAAGACTATCCAGTAAGCATAGTAGGTGTACCCTCCTAAATCAAGGAGTACTCGCATCTTCAGAGAAGGTGATGATAAAAGACAACTGAATAATACCTTATTCTATTTCTTCCAAACTGGGGAAAAAAGCAAAGGTGAAATAGGAGTGGTGATGAAGTACGCGGTTTGGTCGTGAATGATAACAGTCGCAATTTACTTTGCCCTCTTTCTAATCCCTTTATCTTGTCTTTACATATTACCTTCTGCACACCCTACTTAGGCTAATTGGTTTTCTTCATTCCCTACCTTTCGGCACCTGCCTATGGTTTGGAATAAGACTATCCAATAAGCGTAATAGGTGTACTCTCCTAAACTAAGGAGCCCTCACAGCCTGAGAGAAGGTGATAACAAAAGACAACTGAATAAACTAATTCAATTTCTCCTGAACCTAGATCCATCCTCGAAGAAGTCCCTTCGAGTTCGTATATAACCATACGATGGATCTATCCAATGGAAGTGGATATCCGTAGTAATACAGGGTGTTCTGAGAAATGCAAAGGGTAAAAGAAGGAGCGGCAATGACTTATGCAACTATAGACAATCCAAAAACCAGTATTTTAAGAAGGTTCGGTCAACTTGGTCACTGAGTCATAGTCTAGGGTCGGTCAAAGGTCACTGCCAAAGAGAGAGAGAGAAAAGAAACACTCTGCGTGCACTCTAACCTAGATCAGAATGGTTATTACATTATCTAATCAGGAAACCTCCCACTGTAATCTCAAATTCTCCTCCAAACCTGAAAGAAGAATTAGTCGGGATCACCCGAAGAGTAAACCAACTCATCAGTGAGAATCGGGATCCAACTATCATCGCATGATAACTTGATGGAAGCCACTCAAGTTATCACACTCCAGAAGGAATGCGCATGCCTGGCAAGTTTCCTGTATGTTTGAAACTCCCGATGTGATTTTTGCCCCATGCTCTTATAACCTTGGCTTTGGTCAAAATGTCATAAGTCACATGCCAAGTTCTACCCGTCACTATCCAGTTCAATTTGAACCCACCCGCACATGCCCTTGACTTTGGCCAAAATGGCAGAGCGACTGTCCCAAACTGACTCATCTATCTATGCAACAGATGAATACCCAGCAGCTACAAAACACTATGCCTTAACTTTGGCTAAAATGCATAGCTTGAATACTACTGAATACCCAAAAGAAATGACGGAGGGCTACGGCTGGTTTTTGGCGAAAAACCTTTAACGTAATGAACTTGATCTCGTTGAAGGAACCTGATAGCTTTTTATAAAAATATAGTGGCGAAAACCTTTTGCTAAAGAGGCTACTCCCGGTGAAGGGATCTCGGCTCTTTCCTCGTGGAATGAGATGCAGGATATTCTCACTGAATACCGCGATGCAAAGCAACTTGTAATCGACTATATTGAAGTTATTACCCTGACGTAAACTTCTGCCCAAGGGGTCACTCCCGGTGAAGGGATCTCGGCCCTTGCCTCGTCGAATGAGGTGCGGGATATTCTAACTGAATATCATTATGCAAAACAAAAGGAAACATCTTTGTAATAACACCCTTTTAAAATGTGTTCCAACAACATCAAATATAGGTTTGTTTTATCCTTGCATTGATAAGAATCAATGCAGTCCCATCAATCAATCACACCAGAAAAGAACGAAAATAAAATGTACGTATATGCCATCCGCATTCGTCACTGGGTCCCGTCATCACCCGTTAGGTTACTTAACTAACGGCAGAGCGGGGGCTGGACTAGCGCGGGTGTAAAACATATACAACATCTAATAGTATATATACCAATATACAATAATCGCACCAGGCGTGATAATATGCAACATTACAGAAAAGTAATAAGCATCACAGAATAATACAGATAATCTAGGATCTCCGAGTTTCACAGAGCCGCTGCTGAAACCCGACGTTCCCCTGGTCGTGTGGATAGCCTGTGCAATGAAACCTAGACCTCTACGGGTGCTGCAAGTTACCCGCCAAAACCTGAAGCGAGGTAGTCCCCACAACGTAGTGAATGGAACACCCGGCACTTCACGGAATCCGGTAAATTGAGCACCCCTCCTTGGGTCAACCTGTACCCTCTACGAGTGCGGCGAATAGTCTGCCAATTCTAGAGTGAGGTCCCTCTTCCTCTCAAAGCCATAAGATACGGACCCGTTGCCCTCCAGAACCCGGCTATCCGTGCACTCCTTCGCGGGATAAACCTAGTACAGAAATAAAAATATGTGGGTACATCGACCTCAACCCGGTCGTGCCCCAAAAGAATATTATACAATAGGCAGTGACGGCAGTCCACATGTTGGACGCTCGCCCCGCAATATCAAATGTACAAATAAATCCAAACTGCACTATCATTGCACCCTTCTATCCACCACGACATATCCGCAACAATACAGCACAACACAGAACATCAACGCGAATGTCACATTCTCAAACCCGTTTAAAAGAACTATAGCAATTAGACGCGGTTTATCGATAGAATGACATTCCCGGTCGGAGATATAAAATAAGTACTGTAAACTAACACGTTTAAATTTCGATCGAAAAAATATCCCAAAGTGGGCCCCACGTACATCTGCTGTACAGCAACAAAAACTAGGCCCAAAAGAAATATTCCAAAACCCACAATTTCCCAAAACAAGCTCACTGGAAAAAAACTTGATCACTGTTCCCACATAACGGCCGCGGTTTCGCGGTCAAACCCTAGCTTTGACCGCGGATCCGAGGCGTTACTGTAGGATCACGTGTCCAATTTTCTGCCGTATGCTTAAAAAACCCTGCTTAATTTTCTGGGATGATCAAAATAATTTTTAGACACTGTTTAAAATCGACAGAAACATTAGCACTTGAAAATTGTGATTTTCGAAATTCGGTTCGATCGATGTTTTAAACGCGTTAGCACAAGTTAGTATAGCTTAATGGTAAGGCTCTGATACCACTGTAAGTCCACGGTAGCGCCCCGGCCGTCTAACAGATGCCAAATGCAGAACAAAAACTTTTTACAACTGGCGCTATCGCGTACTATAACCCGGATCTGCCATTAAATCTAAACTAACAAACTACAAAGTGGGTAGAAGAGTTATACCGAACGATCCGAGTCCTTCGGTCTTCAACCATCATCCCACGCTTTGTTGCGGCTGCTCCGATCTGCTGAATCTCCAATCTTCTCGTCCAGGTGGCACCACGTCGACGGATCTTTAAACGGGCTCTCGCCTCTGAACCGAGGCAACTCGATCGTCAAGTTTGCTAGAAGAGACGACCAAGATTATGTAGAGAATGAGTAGAACACTTTGTCTCGTTACGTCCAAGGCTATGGACGAACGGTTAATGAAGTTGCCTTTTGGATTTGTGATGGAATGAACTAAGAAATTTCCATACACCAAACTATCATAATCTTTTCAAGCAAATAACCATGATGATCCACCAAGGGGTGGCCGACCACTAAATAGGTAAGAGGGGAGAGTGTAGGAGGCGGGATGGTGACCATAAAGATAAAGCTTATCAATGACTCACTTAAATACCTAGTATGAACACATTAATGTAAAGAATGACTCATTGACCTTAGTCACCCTTTCATTAATGCACCATTAATGAACAAATGAGTCATAAGCCACCTCATCATCCTAGTCACCATCTAGAAGCTTCCACACTCATCTCAAGAAAAGATAAATCCGCATTTAACCGAATGTTAAATACGGCTGATAGAAAACTGGAAACTGGCAACTTCCAAAAGTGATCCTGAAAAGAATTTCAGGATAATCCCGTATCAGTATAAACATACCCATATTTGTATTACGACTGAATACAAATGCATCTGAGACAAAGATATTATATCTACACAGTATAATACTCGGATCCGGCTTAAACCAAAGCCGACCAGTATTATGTGCCCGAAAAATGACACGTGCGAAAATGCACGTGCATTTTCCAAACCCTGCCATATAACCATACAGCCTCTACAACGTTTCGCCCGAGCTTGGGAAAGTGTCTGTGGGGGACTCTAATGACTCATCAATACACTGGCACTGGGTATAACCACTTGCATGTCAGAGGTACAAGCTGTACGTAATGGTTTGCCTATGTATTGATTGGAAGGGAAGCCGACGAGCGAACTCATCCTTAAACCCTACTGAGCCTAACAGTGACAATATACATACAGTCCGGTCCGTTCGTCTATGAGTATCGCATATCTGCCTAGGGGGCTGGTAACGTCAAACCCCCATTAGCGGTATAAGTCGTGTCAGAGAGTGGCCCAGAACACCCTGAGATACTACTGGAGTACCTACCAGTAAATCTCCTGTCTCGGCCGAGGGCTTTGTGTAATGGCTCTCCTAGACACAGCGCAATCTCACCCCCAATACCGGGAGAGACGAATCCCCTGTCGATCCGCTCACTTGTCTCCATGTGGCTTGGGACTGTACCCAACTAAAACCTGTTTGCACAACTCCATTGAGCATGGTAGGGTAGTAATCTAAGCACAGTGGGAACTCACACGAGACAAATGACAATCTCAGGTCGATGAACTAACCTGTACACATGTCACCAGGGAACTGCTATCTGACGATATGTATAATACCAATTAGCAGGTTCCCGGCGAGTCCTGTCCGGTGTACTCATAACCCAATGAGCACCTGTATACATCTTAGGTGATCCAACTAACACCCATGGCTTGTGAGACCGGCCACCACCCCTCGTCGGGGTCTCGACTGTATACACTAGTCTACTCTGGAGTATCGATGCCTTGTTTCGAAACTCCCACGACTAGGGACACTTTAAGGATGTGCTTACAGACCCCAGCTCCCACGTATATGATCGCCATCATACTGCTGGTAGTTAAGCAAGAATCCTAAGGGCTCTATCATAATGCAATAGTGAACTAAAGCATGTATACGATGATAAAGACAAACCAGAAAGCAAACTATCATCTCGAGCAAGACTGTCATATCGGTATAGGTCCTGCCTCAATCATTGCAACCACGTACCTATGATCCAATAATTGACTTTGAGGGAACTATCTCCAACAATACTTGTTAGTTATATGTATGCCCTAGAGGCCATTACTGTACATACGATGTATATTGTAGTGGATGCTAGGACATATATAGGGAGGACTTTCTTGCTCGACATGATAGTATGCTATCTGGTTGTACTTTATCTTAACATGTACTCTGATTGTCTCTATGTTACATGTTGATAAAGCCCTTAGGATATGTACTCGACTACTGGGACTATGATGAGATCATACTAGTGGGGCCACGGTAGTCGACGAGTACATCCTATAATTGTTCCTAGTCGAGGGTGTATCGAGACAGGGCATCGATGCACCAGAGTAGACTAGCGTATACGCATCTTGACCCATATGATGGGCGATGGATGATCCTATATCCATCGGTGTTTGACATCAAGGATGGTGTACGGGTGCTCAGTGGAGACTGGGTACACTGGACGGACTCGCAGAGAACTCCCAGATGGTATTATACCATACGTCAGATGGCAGTTCTCCGGTGACACTGGTACAGAGTAGTCTGTCGACCCGAGATCGTCATAGAATCTAGTGTGATTCCCACTGTGCTTTGATTTCCATCATACCACGTCCAAGAGGGCGTGCAAAAAGGTGGCTTTTGGGTACAGTCCCGAATCACATGGAGGCAATGAGCGATAGGAGGGGATTCGTCTCTCCCGGTATAGGGAGTTGATGTTGTGCTGTGTTCGATTGGCTATAACCGGAAATCCCTGGCCAGGGTTGCTGAGATTTACTGGTAAGTGTTATCAGTAGTTTCTCGAACCGTTATAGACCTCATATCGACACGACTTATCAAGCTACTGGGGTCTGACGTTTACCACCCCTAGGCGAGATATGCAACATATCAGACGACGAGACCGGACTGTACGGGAGTGTTACTGTTTGGATTCGCAGGAGAATGTACAGGCTTGCTTGTTGATCTTCTGAGCGCTCAATACCTGGGTAGCTGTTACGTTTAGCTGACCGCTTGCAGCTTGTGGGTGTTTGATATGATCATCACCTACTGCCGGTGTATTAACGATTCTTTAGAGTCCTACACAGAGGTTTCTTGACTCAGGCAAAACGGAGTAGGGGCACATATGTGATATGTGCGGGACCGAGGATAATGCGATATGTGATGCCGTATTCTATTCTCGCGATATTTGATATCAGCCGGGTCATCGGATCAAGTGTTGATTCGATGAATCGGTACGGATAAATATTAGCCGGTTATATGCGATATAGCCGGATTGTCGGATCAAGTGTTGATTCGATAATTTAATGTATAATAATATATATGATATATTAAATTGCATTAACTAATATTTGCTCACTAAAAGATTCTTTTTCTCACTCGGGTAATACATTGCTATATATGCGATATATGTTAAATGTATTATTTTATTTTGTTACGATAAATATTATATATGTGATATATAATATTGTAACATGATATGATAACTAATGCAACTTGTTTAGTGGAGTTTAAACATGATTAGGGTTTGGATTAGGGTTAAGCTTTCTAGATGTTTCTAGAAGCTTTTCTTTTTGTCATGATAAAGATATTTTCAAATGAGTCATGCTTTAACCCAACCCAAACCCTAACCCTAGTTAATTCTCTACAAAGGTTCACTTGACCATGGTTGCATAATTCTATCATATTATTCTTTTCCTATTCATCACAAAAGGATTCTATGATTGTTCATCTTCTTCTTCATTCTCTTTTCATGAAAAAGCTTGCTTGATTTTTCAAAGGTGATGAATAAATATGAGAAAAAGATAAATAAAGAGAACAAAAATCCTACTTCATCATCCTCATCTTCCCTTGCCATTTAGATGAGGGTGTTCACAGCATTTCATGAGTGTTAGCTTGTGTAAAAGAAACTTCAAGGTAGATCATCTTAGTATCGAAGATCGGAAGCAAAGGTTGCGTCTTTCTCTTCGTGGAACCTCTCGAGAGTCCGGATCCCGATGATCGCAACGAAGGGACCACAACACAGAGCATATGAAGTGAAGGACCGGATCTACAAAGGTTGTAATCCCTCTCACTTAGTGTTAAAATGTTTAGCATGTTACTTTTCGCCTAATCTCTAGTTTAAAGTTCCGTATTCGGGTTGTTCGGCACGGCTAAATTTTTAATCGGGCATGGTTGATGCCTCGTAGACCCTTGTGCGCGTGCCTAGCAACCCTACAGTGGTATCAGAGCCAAGCTAGAGCTTTAGGCGAAGTCTAGACGGAGTTTGAAGTCCGATCGAACCCGAAACCCCGAATCCAAATCGCTCTCTGTCCTTTTTTGAAAATTGTGGATTTTTCAATATTAAAAATGCTTAAAAAATTCAGTAGGGAATTATAAGAATTACGGTGCAAATTTTTTTTGATGAACAGTGCAAAGAGCGGCGGAACCGCGGCGCAATGATGACGTCACCAACCAAATTTTGCACAGTAACTTCTTTTATTCAGTGCTGAGTTCTCTGGGAATTTTTAATGTTTATTCTACAGTTGAATTTTTTGGGGTTGTTTTGGGGATTCATTGTTTCGATCGGAGTATCAGATTTTGTCTATGTGGCTTTCCGGATAAATTTTAGAAACTGTTAAAAAGTTCGAACGGATATCAATAACTCACTTTTTCCCCTGTCGGAAAATTTTTCAAAAGTTGGATTTTTTTCTCGTATTTAAGAATGTTCTAAGTCATGCAAGTAACTCGGTGGACCCTCTAGAAGACAACAAACCTTAACTCGATTATGTGACCGTCTTGAACTGCCCTTTGAACCTTAGGGTTTGGGGCAGTACGGCGTGCCACATGTGAGGCGTTGGCTTGACCTTTCTACGGCTGGACCATTGGTACCGTGGCATGTGTTGGATGTTTTTAAACTGATTTCAAGTGTTGAGATATATTGGGGAAATCTTGGGTGCTTGATGGTTCGATCGGAAAGTTTAACTTTTTTCTATTTATCTGGAATGTGATACAATATTTGGAATCCACAGGTAGTTATGAGATAACTGATTTGAATATTATAGACATAGCAGTTTAGTCTCAGATGATCGGTTGCCACGGAATTTTGATGCGATCAAAAGTCCGTCGCAATCACGTAGCATACGCGGATACTCGCCGGGTAAACTTAATAGACAGCTACTCCCCATAGCCCCGACCAAGTGACTGTAGGAGAACCCCGTCGCCGAAAGCATCCGTTCGGGTGCTCTCGGTAGCGGTGTTCCGCCTTAGTGCACTTCGTCGACGGTATCAGGGGTGCAGCCGCCTACTAAAGTTTGCGACGAGCATTCGATCAGGACGTCGGGAATCTTGTTGAATTGGCCGACTTGATATTGAAAAGAGTTTTCAATAATGAGACTAAAATGCGGGGTTTATAATTGTTAGGCATGTGATGTCTAAGGAATTCATTTGGTTAGGCATGTGATGTCTAAGAAGGTTGCGGATTCCAACTGTTGTAGTTTTATACTTTCTTTTCTGTGACCGTAAGCGTAGTATGTGGTGTATCGCCGGCTTCGTTGCTATACATCAACGACAATCGGGATACGCATACTTGCTTACGTTGATGATATGTGATATTATGTGTTGCTGTGATATGTTGTATTGGATCGTCGCGTTTGAATAGCCGGGGGTTTTATGTGAGATGAGAGTTTTTCTTTTTCATTCATGTAAAATTCATTTGTATGTAATATTCTTTTGTTGGGGCACTTCCAGGTAGCGGAAGATGTCACCGTTGTATATTATTTACTTTTCCGCATTAGGTAGACCCAAGGCGGGAAGCACAAGTAACCGGGTTCTAGGGTCCAGTGGGAGACCATCTCGAGGAGTCGAGACCGAGTCTCCTAACCCTATAATTGGCAGTGTTACTTGCCGCTCTCGTAGGGGTCTAGGGATGTGGGTTTGGCTATTCATCGCGACCGTGGAATCCGTGTTTTATACAGGCTCGTATTGAAAACACGGACGTCCTAGTATATCCAATATTTCATATATATTCTTCTGCTGCAAAGTTCTGTGATGAGATCATATTACTGCCTGTGACGAATGTTTATATTATATATATGAGATATATGTTATATTGCAGATTTCGTTTCAAAAGAGATGCTTGCGAAACATAATTAAAATGGGACTTCATTAATGTGATTAATGAAATAAAAGAAACCTAAGATGTTGTAGAAACTTGTTTAATAAAAACTGGTAGCTACAGTTCTTGCTTTGCGTAGCGGTGTTCCTTGTAGAACATCCAGCACCTTATTCGATAAGGAAAGGACCGAGATCCCTTCACCGGGAGTGACTCCTTTAGCAATAACTGGCAGATGCTACAAACTCGGTTTGTCTTTTGATTGCATCTATAGTTCTTGCTTTGCATAGTGGTATTTGTGAAATATCCTGCACCTTATTCGATGAGGAAAGGGCCGACGATCCCTTCACCGGGAGTGACCCCTTTAGCAAAACTAGAAAAGCCTCAAAAACACTCCATTTAAAATCACTCGATTCTACAACGATATCAAGTTCATTACGCAGTAGGTTTTCAGAAAAACCTGTCATAACCCTCCGTCATTTCAGATAAGTTGTATATAGTATTCGTGCTACATTTGTTGGCTTTCGTCAAGGTGTAGTGTGCGGTAGCTATCTGCTGCTTATCTGCTGCATATGATGCGATTGGATTAGGGTAGTCGTGCGGCTTTGTTGGCTTTCGTCAAGGGTCGTGCGGGTGGGTTTATTTCAATCAAGAAATGACGGGTTGGACTTGACTAGTAGCCTATGGTTTGTTGGCTTTCGTCAAGGTCATAGGATGCTAGGGGTAAAATATTATTGGGAATTTCAAGTGTTGAAATTTGCAATGAGATTGCATACCTTCTATGAGATAGTTGGATCCCGATACCCGCTGCGAGTAAAAGTTACTCCTGGGAGAGTTTTACACATTACAATTAGCCGATCAAGTAGGTGTCTAGAAAGGTGTTAACGGGGTTATGCCTCTGGGAAAACGAGGTTTACATTAATTAGGTTTGTGCGAAAGCACGGGGGACCTCCCTCAAAGTACCGACACTAGCCTGGCTAAAAAATTAGCGAACTTGTAGCGTGTAATTAATCCCGGCTAGTCTTTCCATTTAGGGTTTGAAGGAAGATTTGATTAAAACAGTGGGAGACATCCTGATTAGATATATTAGATAACCAATCTAATCTTGCAAGAGCATACGCTGAGTGTTTTCTTCTCTCTCTCTCCAGGTAGCGACTATATCACGCCTTAATCAAGATAATAATACGGATATATTGACCAAACCCGCTTGTTATACTGAGCCGGGGAACGTTGGTCCCGCTCTAACTTATAATTGTTATAAGACAGAGCAGGGAATTGGGGATTACCAGAATTCCCGTGCCGCCCAAACGAAGAAAGTGCATGTTGATGCATCATCTTCGGGTGTGTTCATTACAGAGAACTGTTTCTCAGTATCCTTTACGTCCTGGGTATGTGATACCGGATCAGGATCCCGTATATGTAATCTGTTACATGGGTTACAGATAGGTAGAGAACTGAGAACGGGTGATAAGTTTCATGAGATAGAAAACGGTGCAAGTGTTGCAGCCAAGTCTGTTGGTCACTATCACCCTGTATTACCTGAATACATTGATTCTGAACAAATGTTATTAGATACCGAACCTGATATACAAAATCATATCAGTCTCTTTATTAGTAAAGAAAGGATATAATTTTGTATTGTTGGATAATGTTTTGAACATTTCCTACATCAAGAGTTGATCGGTTCAGGCACGTTATCTAAAAGTATTGACGTTCTAAATCAAACTTCAGTTCTTAGTATACAGAACACACACAAGAGGAAGAGTTCAGAAATGAATGAATCCTTCTTGAGGTATTGTAGACTAGGTCATATCAATGCGACCCGACTGGCTGAAGTTACATATAGATGCATATTTAAATTAGTTTGAATTTACATCTTGTGAAACTTGCCGGTCATGTCACAAAGATAAGATGACCACAGCTCTGTTTGTTGGAAACAGAGAAAGAGTTAGTGAACTCTTGGGATTGATACATGTTGATGTATGAAAGGTCCCCTGTCTACACATGCCAAGATCGGTTCTTTCTACTTCATTACATTCTCTGATAATCTCTCAAGATTCAGACATATGTTCCTGTTGAAACACAAGTCTGAAGCTTTTGAGATATTCACAGAATATAAGTTAGAAGTAGAGAACCAAAATACGGGTATAAGTATTATGTCCTTTGATAAGATCAAGGAGGAGAATACTTGAACACGGAATTCCTGGACTATTCTAAAGGAGAATGAGATTCTCTCTCGGCATTACTCCTCCGTGTACACTACAGCACGTCGGTGTATCGGGATGGAGCAATAACACCCTATGTGATATGGTGTGCTCTATGATGAGTACTGCTGAGTTTCCTATTTCCTTTTGGGAGTTATGCACTTGAGAAGCTGCATACCTATTGAATATGGTTCAAATCAAATCAGTTGCCTACCATTTCATATATGATATGGAAAGGGAAGAGCCTATATCTTAAGCTTGTTAAAATTTGGGGTTGTCCGGCCTATGTCTAAAAGCAAAATCCGGACAAGCTCTAGGCAAGGTCTGTTATGTAGAACTGGAAATGTTCCAGCTATACAAACTGCAGCTGATGATTTGATACAACCAAAGGACTCAATAGTTTCCAACGAACCTCAGCCTCTCTGCCGATCTAGTAGGGTTCCTCATCCACCTGAGAGATGCTTCGGTTTCTCTATGACAGTGGGAGCGAGGATTGCATCATGAGATGATGACCCAACTAGTTTCGAGCTGGCCATCAGGAGTGGGACTCTGTAAGAATGGCTGGATGCTTATCGATCTGAGATTGAATCCTTATACACCAACAAAATATGGACTTTGGTTGCTTTATCTGAAGGGTTAAATCCCCATCAGGAACAAGTTTATCTTGAGAAGATTACTTGGTGTACATGGAAATGTTGAGACTTTCAAAGCAATGCTTAAGTCCATCCAGATCCTACTTGCCACGGCTACATACCATGACTACAATATCTGGTGGTTGGGTGTCATGACCGCTTTTCTAAATGATGTTTTAGAAAAGAGCGTCTATAAGTACACAGCCAGAGGGCTTCGCAGTCAGTGGGAGCAGCGGAAACGTGAGCAAGATGTTTTATATAATAAAACAGGCATTGCGGAGTTGGAACATCTGTTTTGATGTGGTAGTCAAAGAGTTTGACTTCATCAAAATGGTAGATGAACCTTGTATATACGAAAAGGCAGTAGAGAGTATGGTGGTGATCCTCGTAGAGTACGTGGATGACAGACTCTTGATAGGGAAGGAGTTTCCTATGCTACGTTCGGTCAATCTCCGCTTATCACAAGGATTCTCCATATAGGATCAAAATGATACCTCCTAAATCCTGGGTTTTGGTTCTATGAGATAGATCTAATTGGATGTTAGGACACTCACTAGTTGTAGTGAGATGGTATCAATCGATCCTGGGGAGAATCACTGGAAAGGTTCCGGGCTGATAAGGACGACTGAATGTCAGTCGAGGGCATTGTCTTTACCCTCAGTGGAGGGACGGTATGTTGGAAGAGTTCCAAGCTAGATACCGTGACATACTAGACGATTAAAGGCAAGATACATCGTTACCAATGATACTGCAAAAGAGGCAGTCTGGATATATATAAGTTCATAAGATGAACTTCGTTCCTTCCATTGTGTGACAATGGAGTTGTGGCTTATACCAAGGAACCCCCGTCCCATCAGAAATCCAGATATAATTCTTAGGCAGTATCACCTGATCATGGAGATAGTTGATCTCCAGGAAGATCGAGGTTAGGAGAGTAGACACAGAGGACGACAGCGCGGATCCACTAACAAAGGCCTTTTTCCCAGTAGAGACTTTTATGGGATGGTTGAGTATGAGATACTTCAACCGCAGCTAATTGTTGGGTATGCGATACCATAACAGATGGCCCTAGTGCAAGTGGGAGATTGTTAGTTATATGTATGCCCTAGAGGCCATTACTGTACATACGATGTATATTGTAGTGGATGCTAGGACATATATAGGGAGGACTTTCTTGCTCGACATGATAGTATGCAATCTGGTTGTACTTTATCTTAACATGAACTCTGATTGTCTCTATGTTACATGTTGATAAAGCCCTTCGGATATGTACTCGACTACTGGGACTATGATGAGATCATACTAGTGGGGCCACGGTAGTCGACGAGTACATCCTATAATTGTTCCTAGTCGAGAGTGTATCGAGACAGGGCATCGATGCACCAGAGTAGACTAGCGTATACGCATCTTGACCCATATGATGGGCGATGGATGATCCCATATCTATTGGTGTTTGACATCAAGGATGGTGTACGGGTGCTCAGTGGAGACTGGGTACACTGGACGGACTCGCCGAGAACTCCCAGATGGTATTATACCATACGTCAGATGGCAGTTCTCCGGTGACACTGGTACAGAGTAGTCTGTCGACCCGAGATCGTCATAGAATCTTGTGTGATTCCCACTGTGCTTTGATTTCCATCATACCACGTCCAAGAGGGCATGCAAAAAGGTGGCTTTTGGGTACAGTCCCGAATCACATGGAGGCAATGAGCGATAGGAGGGGATTCGTCTCTCCCGGTATAGGGAGTTGATGTTGTGCTGTGTTCGATTGGCTATAACCGGAAATCCCTGGCCAGGGTTGCTGAGATTTACTGGTAAGTGTTATCAGTAGTTTCTCGAACCGTTATAGACCTCATATCGACACGACTTATCAAGCTACTGGGGTCTGACGTTTACCACCCCTAGGCGAGATATGCAACATATCAGACGACGAGACCGGACTGTACGGGAGTGTTACTGTTTGGATTCACAGGAGAATGTACAGGCTTGCTTGTTGATCTTCTGAGCGCTCAATACCTGGGTAGCTGTTACGTTTAGCTGACCGCTTGCAGCTTGTGGGTGTTTGATATGATCATCACCTACTGCCGGCGTATTGACGATTCTTTAGAGTCCTACACAGAGGTTTCTTGACTCAGGCAAAACGGAGTAGGGGCACATATGTGATATGTGCGGGACCGAGGATAATGCGATATGTGATACCGTATTCTATTCTCGCGATATTTGATATCAGCCGGGTCATCGGATCAAGTGTTGATTCGATGAATCGGTACGGATAAATATTAGTCGGTTATATGCGATATAGCCGGATTGTCGGATCAAGTGTTGATTCGATAATTTAATGTATAATAATATATATGATATATTAAATTGCATTAACTAATATTTTCTCACTAAAAGATTCTTTTTCTCACTCGGGTAATACATTGATATATATGCGATATATGTTAAATGTATTATTTTATTTTGTTACGATAAATATTATATATGTGATATATAATATTGTAACATGATATGATAACAAATACAACTTGTTTAGTGGAGTTTAAACATGATTAGGGTTTGGATTAGGGTTAAGCTTTCTAGATATTTCTAGAAGCTTTTCTTTTTGTCATGATATTTTCAAATGAGTCATGCTTTAACCCAACCCAAACCCTAACCCTAGTTAATTCTCTACAAAGGTTCACTTGACCATGGTTGCATAATTCTATCATATTATTCTTTTCCTATTCATCACAAAAGGATTCTATGATTGTTCATCTTCTTCTTCATTCTCTTTTCATGAAAAAGCTTGCTTGATTTTTCAAAGGTGATGAATAAATATGAGAAAAAGATAAATAAAGAGAGCAAAAATCCTACTTCATCATCCTCATCTTCCCTTTCCATTTAGATGAAGGTGTTCACATCATTTCATGAGTGTTAGCTTGTGTTAAAGAAACTTCAAGGTAGATCATCTTAGTATCGAAGATCGGAAGCAAAGGTTGCGTCTTTCTCTTCGTGGAACCTTTCGAGAGTCCGGATCCCGATGATCGCAGCGAAGGGACCACAACACGGAGCATATGAAGTGAAGGACCGGATCTACAAAGGTTGTAATCCCTCTCACTTAGTGTTAAAATGTTTAGCATGTTACTTTTCGCCTAATCTCTAGTTTAAAGTTCCGTATTCGGGTTGTTCGGCACGGCTAAATTTTTAATCGGGCATGGTTGATGCCTCATAGACCCTTGTGCGCGTGCCTAGCAACCCTACAATACTTACTTACGTTGATGATATATGATATTATGTGTTGCTGAGATGTGATGTGCAGGATTGTCGCGATTGAATAGCCGGGGGTTTTTATGTGAGATGATAGTTTTCTTTTCATTCATGTAAAATTCAAATGTAATGTAATATTCTTTTATTTGGGGCACTTCCGGGTTGAGGTTGATGCCACCAGTGTTGTACATTATTTACTTTTCCGCATTAGGATAGACCCAAGGAGGGGAGCACAAGTGACCAGGTTCTGGGGTTCAGTGGGAGGCCATCTCGAGGAGTCGAGACCGGGTCTCCTAAACTCCAGAATTGGTAGGGTCGCTTGCCACTCTCGTAGGGGTCTAGGGGTGTGGGCTTGGCTATTCGTCGTGACTGTGGAATCCGTATTTCTATTATTGGCTAAATACTAAATACGCACGTCCTAGTATATCCCACATTATATCTGTGTTTCTGCTGCCTGTATTCTGTGAAGTGATATCTGAGACGAATGATATATTATATATGAGATATATAGTAGACGTTGCTTATGTTTTACACCCGCGCTAGTCTCATCCCGGTATGCCGTTAGTTAAGTAACCTAACGGTGCATAACGGAATATTGCGGCGAATGCGGATGGCATAATCGTACGTTGTATTTTCGTTTCTTTTCTGTGGTTGGCTTAAGGACTTAAATGATGGGGCTACATTAATATGATTAATGTAAAGAAAATAAACCTAAAAAGATGTTGTAGAATCAGATTTGAAAATCACTCGGCTCTTTATGAAAAAGCTACATTTCAAAACTGCGGAGCTCAAGCCACTCCTTTTGAAAACCATTTGATTCTACGACGATATCAAGTTCAAAGCGTTAAAGATTTTTCTAAAAATCATCCGCAACCCTCCATCATTTTAGGAAGTAGAGTACTTAGTATTCATGCTACGTTTGTTGACCTTAGCCAAGGCATAGTGTACGGTAGCTAAGTGATGTCTTCCTACAATGCATATGATGCAGATTAATTGGGACGAGCATGTGACTTTGTTGACCTTAGCCAAGGGTCATATGAACGGGTCTAATTAATCAAGAAATGACGGGTTGAACTTGACTAGTGCTTTTGATTTGTTGACCATAGCCAAGGTCATGAGTGCTAGAGGTAAAAACCACATCGGGAATTTCAATAGTTGAAATTTGCAATGAGATTGCATACCTTCCATATGATGGTTGGATCCCGATCCCACTGTGGGCAATAGTTTCTCCCAGGAGAGTTTTACAGTTTACAATTAGCTAATCCATTAGGTGTCTAGAAAGGTGTTAACGGGGCTACGTCTCTGGAAAGATGAGGTTTACTTTAATTAGGTCCGTGCGAAAGCACGGGGAATCTCCCTCAAGTACCGACACTGGCCTGGCTGAACGGTTAGCGAAGTTGTAGACTGTAATTAATCCTGGCTAGTTTTCTTTTTAAGGTTTGAAAGAAAAACTTGATTAAAGCAGTGGGAGACATCAATTAGATAAGATAATAACCAATCTGATCTTTGCGAGAGCTTTCGCTGAGTGTATTCTTTTCTCTCTCTTAATGGCAGATACCAATGACAGGACTCAAGCTTCTACTAGATAAAAATAAACTGAATGGGACCAATTATAAAGACTGGCTGAGGAATCTGAACATTGCCTTGACTTATGATAAGGTATCATATGTCCTCACGGCTTCAGCCCCGCCCGTCCCAGGTCCAAAATCCTCAGTTGCGGTTATTGAAGTCCGCAAGACATAGGACGCTGACTGTGCCATGGCCAAATGCCTCGCGCTTGCATGAATGGATAACGCACATCAAAAGCAGCACGAGAATATGGACATTCACGCCATATTTCTCCATACAAAGGAGTTGTATGGAGAGCAATCCCGCGTATTACGATACGAAGCATCAAAGAAATTGTTTCAGATGCGAATGGCTCCTGGTACTCCAGTAGGTGACCATGTTCTGAAGATGATAGCTTTCATAGAAGAGCTTGATGACCTTGGATGGACGATGGAAAATGAACAATATACGGATATTATTCTGCAGTCCCTCCCTTCCACCTTTGCTCAATTTATAGTTAACTTCAACATACACAACATGGAGAAGGAACTACATGAACTCCTTAATATGTTAAGGAGTGCAGAGAGCACACTGAAATCAGTGAGAACTCCCGTTTTGAGTGTCGGGCAATCTTCTTCTTCTCGCCCAAAGGCTAAGGCCAAGGGAAAGATGAAGAAGAAGCCCACCAAGCCTAGGGGAGGAGTTAAAAAGGTTATGGGGAAGGACAAGTCCAAAGCTGGAGAATCGGGGAAAGGGGAATGTTATCACTGCCACAAAACAGGACATTGGAAGCGCAACTGCACGGAGTACTTAAATCTCAAGAAGAAACATGGGGATGCTTCCGCTTCAGGTGTGTTTGTGACAGAAAACTGTTTTTCAATAAACTCTACTTCCTGGGTATTAGATACCGGTTCAGGTTCTCACATTTGCAATTCTATGCAGGGGTTGAGAAATAGCAAGGTTTTGAAGACAGGTGACCATACTTTCCGCGTTGGAAATGGTTCCAATGTACATACAGTCGCAGTGGGAGAGTATCATTTGGGGTTGCCGTCTGGGTGTATATTGGTTTTGAACCCATGTTATTTTGTACCAAGTATGCTTTGTAATATAATATCTGTTTCTTTGTTAGACAATGAAGGATATAATTTTGTATTGCAGAACAATGTTATGAATATTCACCTGAATCAAATGTTGGTTGGGTATGGTACGCTTAATAACGGGATATACGTCCTAAATCAACACACAGTTTTCAGCATACAACACACTAATAAAAGAAAACTTTCAGAAATAAATGAAGCTTTTCTTTGGCACTGTAGACTTGGTCATATTAACGAAACAAGACTAAACAAGTTACACAAAGATGGATATTTAAACTCTTTTGAATATAAATCTTATGCGACTTGCCAGTCTTGTATCAAGGGTAAAATGACCAAAACTCCGTTTACCGGACACGGAGAAAGAGCTACTCAGCTCCTAGGCCTCATACATAATGATGTATGTGGGCCAATGTCTACACAGGCTAGAGGCGGTTTTTCATACTTCATTACTTTCACTGACGATTTCTCAAGATTCGGTCATGTATTTTTATTAAAGCACAAATCCGAAGCTTTTGAGAAATTCACTGAATATAAACTCGAAGTAGAAAAACAAACCGGCTTGAGTATCAAAATGCTTCGATCAGATCGAGGTGGAGAGTATCTCAGTACAGAATTTGCAAACTTCCTAAAAGAGAATGAGATTCTCTCTCAGCTCACTCCTCCTTACACACTACAGCACAACGGTATGTCTGAACGACGGAATCGGACCCTATTAGATATGGTCCGATCCATGATGAGTGATACTGAGTTACCCGTCTCATTTTGCGGGCATGCATTGGAGACTGCAGCGTTTCTACTGAATAGGGTTCCAACCAAAACCATGTCTACGACGCCATATGAGATATGGCATGGGAAGAGACCATCTCTTAAGAGAATTAAGATTTGGGATTGCCCGGACTATGTTAAAAAGCAGAATCGAGACAAACTCGAGACACGGTCGGTCATGTGTAATTTTGTGGGATATCCAAAGAACTCTTATGGATATCTTTTCTACCACAAGGAGGAACAAAAAGTGTTTGTTTCTCAGCATGCCACATTCTTGGAAAAAGAGTTTTTCACAAATGAAACTGATGGCAATATGGTAGTTCTAGAAGAGGTTCTAGAGACACAATCTACAAATGACGGCTTGGTTGAACCGACTGTTGCAATAGAAACTGAGGAACCTCGGCCACTCCGTAGGTCTTGTAGGACTTCTCGCCCACCGGAGAGGTACTACAGTTTCCTCATTGATGGCGACAGAGAAGACTGCATCATGGAGGATGATGATCCTACCAGTTTTCAGCAAGCTATCATGAGTGGAGACTCTGTGAAGTGGTTGGATGCCATGAGATCCGAAATGGAGTCTATGTACACCAACAAAGTATGGACTTTGGGCGTTGTACCCCCTGGGGTAAAACCTGTGGGGTGCAAATGGATCTTTAAAAGAAAGATTGGTGTAGATGGGCAGGTAGAGACCTATAAGGCAAGACTTGTGGCGAAGGGTTTTCGTCAAAGACCAGGTTTGGACTATGATGAGACTTTTTCGCCCGTAGCCATGCTTAAATCCATTCGGATCCTACTTGCTATTGCTGCTCACTACGACTATGAAATCTGGCAGATGGACGTTAAAACGGCATTTCTAAATGGGGATTTAGAAGAATGCGTTTATATGGATCAGCCGGAGGGCTTCATTGACAGTGGGAGCAGCGGAAAAGCATGTAGATTGCTTAAATCCATATATGGGTTAAAGCAGGCATCACGGAGTTAGAACATCTGTTTCGATGATGTTATCAAAGAGTTTGATTTCATCAAAAATCCAGATGAACCTTGTGTTTATAAGAAGGCTGTAGGTAGAGCTGTCACATTCCTCGTATTGTACGTGGATGACATTCTTCTGATAGGAAATGATATTCTTATGCTACAGTCGGTCAAATCTTTCTTATCACTAAGGTTCTCCATAAAGGACTACATTCTGGGTATTAGGATCTATAGGGATAGATCCAAGAGGATATTGGGATTGTCCCAAACCAGGTACATTAACACCATCCTAAAAAGGTTTAGTATGGAAGACTCCAAGCGGGGTGCCTTACCCGCTTGCCATGGGGTTACTCTCTCTAAAGACTCTTGCCCAAAGACCGATGAAGAGAGAGCTCGCATGAGCATTATACCCTATGCTTCGGCAGTAGGATCTATAATGTATGCGATGTTATGTACACGCCCAGATATAGCTTATGCACTTAGTGTTGTAAGCATGTATCAATCCAACCCAGAGGAGAATCACTGGATAGCTGTGAAGAACATTCTTAAGTACTTGCGAAGGACTAAAGAATTGTTCTTGGTGTATGGTAATGGAGATCTCCAAATGGAGGCCTTTACCGATTCGAGCTTCTAGAGCGATAAGGACGACAGCAAATCTATCTCTGGGTTTGTATTTACCCTCAATAGAGGGGCGGTAAGTTGGAAGAGTTCCAAACAGGATACCGTTGCAGACTCTACGATGGAGGCTGAGTACATTGCTACAAATGATGCCGCCAAGGAAGCCGTCTGGATGAAGAAATTCGTCTCGGAACTAGGAGTAGTTCCAACCATTATTGATCCAATACCATTGTATTGTGATAATAATGGGGCTATGGCGTTAGCCAAGGAGCCCAGGTCCCATCAGCGGTCCAGACACATCCTGAGGCGTTTTCATTTGATCCGGGAGATTGTAGATCGCCGCGAGATCGAGATTAGGAGAGTAGACATACAGAATAACGCCGCGGATCCACTCACCAAGGCCCTCCCTCAGCCGCAGCATGAGCAACTTTTTGAGATGTTGGGTATGAGATACGCCAATAACTGGCCTTAGTGCAAGTGGGAGATTGTTGGATATATGTATGCCCTAGAGGCCATTATATGATAGTGGATGTATTTATACATGTGTGTATATATATATATTATATATATATATATATATTCAGTGTACATTCTTACTCGACATGATAGTATGCTATCTGGTTCTTCTTTATCTAACATGTTGATTTGATCATGCTTTTATTCATTCACACATTTTGATAAAGCCCTGAGGATATAGGATTGACTACTGTGATTATGATAGAGATCATACTAGTGGGACATCTGTAATTTATAAGCATATCCTGAAATGTCCCTAGTCGTAGGTGTATCGAGACGGGGCATCGATATACCAGAGTAGACTAGCGTATATGATACTAGACCTATATGATGGGCGATGGATGTTCCCACATACATCGATGTTTGACATCGAGATCGTATACGGGTGCTCAGTGGTGACTGGGTACACTGGACGGACTCACCGAGAACTCCTATATGGAATTATATGTATCGTCGGATAGCAGTTCTCAGGTGACACCGGTGCAGGTTAGTCTGTAGACCCGAGATCGTTATAGAGTCTTGTGTATTCTCCCACTGTACTTTGATTACCACCCTACCACGGCTCTACTGAGTCGTGCAAACAGGTGGCCATTGGGTACAGTCCCGAGACACACGAAGGCGATGAGCGATAGGAAGGGTTTCGTCTCTCCCGGTATTGGGAGTTGATGCTGTGCTGTGCTCGACTGGCTATATCAGTAAGTCCCTTGCCAGGGCTGTTGAGATTTACTGATAAGTGTTATCAGTAGTTTCTCGATCTGTTGTAGACCACTCATCGGCACGACTTATTGAGTTATTTGGGTCGACGTTACCATCCCTAGGCTTGATATGCAGCATATCTGACGAAAAGACCAGATTGTACGGTAGTGTTGCCGGTTGGCTCGACGGGAGTTGTAACAGGTTCGCTTGTTTTCTTTTGATCGCTCAATACCCGGGTGGCCATTACGTTTAGCTGACCGCTTGCGGCTTGGGGGTGCTTGATATGATCATCACCCACTGCCGGCGTATTGACAAGTCTCAGAGTCCCACTATGGAGTTGCCTAGTCCAGGCGAAACGATGTGGTGCGCATATGAGATATGCGCATGGACCCGGTTAAAATGCGTGTATGAGATACCGTATATTAATCGGGCGGTTTGCTTTTGGTCGGGTCGTATGTGATATGACCGGGTTGCTAAATCAAGTGTTGATTTATCATTGACCATTAGTTTCTCACTTGAAATCCTTTCTTGTCTTTTGTTGTATGCATGCATGTATGCATTCATTCTTATTCATGCACATATGGATGTGCATGTACACATACATGCATACATCATTCTATCATGGTTGTTGATATAGTGGATGTTGGAAATATAAGAGTCATACCCTTTATAAAATATATGGATATTATTTTTAGAAAAGAAAAATGAAAATGGAAATTGTTTCATGGTTGAATATTTTATTCTTTCTTTAACCCTTTTGTTTAACCATGATTTAATTTCTATGGTCATTTTTGTTCCAAACTAAAATATCTAGATATTTTATAACCTTGGTTAAGAATGAGAGATAGAAAATATATATATTCTCTTTTCTCATTTTTATTTTACGACCTTATCATTATCTTGAGTTTTATTAGCCATCATCTTCTTCCTCCTTTCTCTCTTGCTCTCTAGTTTTCTCAAGTGAGCAAAAGATTTACCAAGTTAGGATTTTGAAGTGAGAAAACCAACCACAACACCATTCTACACTAGTCTTGCCCATTAGTGTAGAGTGTTAGCTTACATTTCTTCTCTTGATCTTGTGAAGCTTCAAGCTTGGACAAAGAGGACTCCGGGTGGATCGTCGTGGACCTAGAGGATCTCAAGTGGACCTTTTTCCAGCCCTCAAGTAGCCAAGGAGTCTAGCGTAGGAAGCTACAAAGGATGTACTTTCAAAACCCTAGCTTTTACTACTTGTGTTTGTGTTAAAGTTCAATTGCCATAAATTTTCTAGCACGACCCTTTAGAATGTTTCTTTAGCACCATAAAAATTTGAAATATGGCATGTGTGTTGCCTCCAAACCCTTGTAGTGATGTTGTAGGAAACCCTTCATATTCTGCACCTCATTCCACGAGGAAAGAGCCGAGATCCCTTGACCGGGTGTGACCTCTTTAGAAAAGGTTTTTGCCTCTATATATTTGTAAAGCTATCCGGTTCCTTCAACGATATCAAGTTCATTACTTTAAAGGTTTTTCGCCAAAGACCATTCGTAGCCCTCCGTCATTTATGACGGGTAGCACTTAATATTCATGCTATGTTTGTTGGCCTTCGTCATGGTACAGTATATGGTAGCTGCTTGTTACTTTTCTGTTTCATAGATAGATGCGTTGGTTTGGAACAGTCATACTACTATGTTGGCCTTCGTCAAGGTTATGTACGGGTGGGATCAAATTAACCTGGACAATGACGGGTAGAACTTAACATGTGACTTATGATTTGTTGGCTTTCGTCAAGGTCATAAGAGCATGGGGTAAAAATCACATCGGGAGTTTCAAACATACAGGAAACTTGACAGACATGCACATACCTTCTGGAGTGATAACTTGAGTGGATTCCATCAGGTTATCATGCGATGATAGTTGGATCCCGATTCCTACTGATGAGTTGGTTTACTCCTCGGGTGATTTAGATGATCCCGACTAATTCATCTTTCAGGTTTGGAGGAGAATTTGAGGATACAGTGGGAGACATCCTGATTAGATAAAGTGATTAACCATTCTGATCTAGATTAGAGTGCACGCTGAGTGTTTCTTTTCTCTCTCTCTTTGGCAGCGACCATGGCCTGACCCTAGACTAGAACTCATAAACCAAGTTAACCGAACCTTCTTACAACACACTTGCTTTTGGATTGTTAGAGTTGCGTATATCATTGCTACTCCTTCTTTTACCCTTTGTATTTCTCCGGAACATTCCGTATCACTACGAAGATCCACACTTATTGGATATGACCACGTATAGTTATATACAAACTCGAAGAAACTTGTTTTAGATTCAAGAATGGTTTCCGGTTCTAGAGAAATTGAATAGGGCTATTCAGTTGACTTTTCTTTTTACCTTCTCTCAGGTTGTGAGAGCTCCTAGGATTAGGAGAGGGTACACCTATTGCGTTTATTGGATAGTCTTCTTCTAAACCATAGGCAGGTGCCGAAAGGTGGGGAAGGAAGAAAACCAATTAGCCTAAGTGTGGTGTACAGAAAGTAATAAGTAATGACAAATAAAGGGATTAGAAAGAGATCAAAGTAAATTGTGACTACTATCATTCATGACGAAACCGCATATATCATCTCCACTCCTACTTCACCTTTGTATTTCTCCAGAACACCCCGTATCACTATGAAAATCCGCATTTATTAGATAATCCATCATATAGTTATATACGAACTCGAAGAAACTTGTTCCAGTTCGAGAATGGATTCTGATTCAGGAGAAATAGAATAAGGTTTATTCAGTTGTCTTTTATCTTTACCTTCTCTCAGATTGCGAGAGCTCCTAGGATTAGGAGAGTACACCTATTACAATTATTGGATAGTCTTCTTCCAAAACATAGGCTGTTGCCGAACGGTAGTGAAAGAAAAAAACCATTTAGCCTATGGGTGGTGTACAGAAGGTAATGAGTAAAGACAAATAAAGGGATTTGGAGAGATGGCAAGGAAATATACGGTCACAGTCATGAATCTGGATAATGGAAGAGGCATTACTAGGAATACCCAGCTACCCCTTCGAAACGTTTTGAAGACAATTCGGGAGTCGAAACGAACTCGAAATCCGTTCGAATCTTTGCGGAGGAGAAGGTACAAAATTAACTTTCGACTTGGGGGCCTAGGGGGTACCCATACCTGGGGGCCACCACGAGGTAGCCCCATAGGGTAGGCAGACCCGAGAGCACCATAGTGGGTTGCTCTCGGATCACCCCCTAAGGCCACTTTGTGGCGGTCTTGGTAGGTGGGCCCAACCTTCGGTCCCCCGGGGTTTTCCCAGGGTTCCCATGCTTCACTCCGCGGCTTCTCGGTTCAAACCGTGAGCCCACGGGATGTGCAAATAAGTTAAAACTCTAATTTTAGAGATTGTTTTTGTCGGCAGTTCGTGAGCGACAAAAACGACAGATTTCTAAAGTCGCTACGAGCTATCTAAGGCTTATGGAGTGGATTTGATACCATGTAAGTCGATGTAGAACACTCCACAGGGTTTGTAGAAAGAAGGAATTTACAAAAAATAATTTTAAGCGGGCAACATCGACTAATCTTCCAAGAACTACCATAAGCCCTAACTGACAAAACTAACATAGATTCTAATCTATTATGAAGAGATTTATACCTATGTCCTCAAGTCCTTCAAGTATTCTTATCCTCTTCTTAGGCTCCTCATCTGTCGGGATCGAGCTTGGTCATCGGCCTCCTTGTGTTGAAGAAGATCCACCCGAGAGTCTATAGTTCAAGCTTCAACCTCAAAAGTGAGGTAACTAAAGCACATAGTTTGCTAATCTAAGTGATTTAGTAAATGTAAAGAATTATAATAGGATTAGTTTATCTCAGAAACCATAGATTTTTCAGCTCATGAGAGCATTAGGGTTTGAGAAAGAACAAGAGATCAAAAGAGGAAAGAGAATGACTAAAGCAAAAGTGATGAAGAAATGACTAAGGATGAAAACTATGAAGTATATCATTTTCAATAAAAATATTGTAACCATACTTTAATAGTTATCACAAATGAATGAATAAAATAATAAGCAATGCTTCAAACCATGCTTTAATAACACATCATCCCTCTACCTCATTATCTATTTAAACAAATAGATTTAACACAAATGAGGTGTTTTCTTCTAGAAGCACTCAAGTGAAAATACAAGAGTACCCCCACCATATATACATACCCATATTCGTACTACGAATACCAAAAGATAAAAATAATCCAATAATATAATACTAGATCATTACTAAATCAGTACATGATTCAATAATGCGGCTTAATCCTAAACCCTCTTGTATTATCCGTCCGAACAAAAATCCGTGTAGCTACAACATGTATATAATCGGAACCCTGCACGTAAAACCATACGACCTCTACATCGTTTCGCCTGAACCAGGGAAACCCTATATGTAAGACTCTGAAGACTCGACAATACGCTGGTAGTGGGTTTAGACACAAGTTCGTCAATGGTACTAGCTGTACGTAACGGCTACCTAGATACTTGTCGAAAAGAAGGCCGCTGAGCAAACTCATCCGAACTCCTACTGAGCCTGTCTGTGACAATCTCCGTACAGTCCAGTTTGTTCGTTTGAGAGTATCGCATGCCGGGTCTAGGGGGTAGAAAACGTCATACTCCTAATAACCTGACAAGTCATGCCGATTTAGCTCAAGACCATCCAAGAATCTACTGATCTAAATATCAGTAATTCTCAATCAGCCCTGGACAGGGACTTATGATGTTGTCCAACCGAATACAACGCGGCATCAACTCCCTATATAGGGAGAGACGAATTCCCAACAATCGCTCATTGTCTCCATATAGCTCAGGACTGTACCCAACTAAAATCTGTTTGCATGACTTAGTAGAGCCGTGGTAGGGTAGTAATCAAAGCACAGTGGGAACTCATACGAGACAAATGACGACCTCATGTCGACGACTATATATACTCATGTCACCAAAGAACTGCTATTTGACGATAGGTATAATACCATTTAGCCAGTTTTTGGCGAGTGAGTCTAGCGTACTCATCCCCACTGAGCACCTGTATACAATCTTATGTTCATCATACCAATGGATGTGAGGCTAACCATCATCTCTTGCCAGGGTCTAGAAATATATACACTAGTCTACTCTGGAGTATCGATACCCAGTCTCGGTACTCCCATGACTAGTGACATTTAAGGATGTTCTTATTGACTACCCAGCTCTCATAAATATGATTGCCATCATAACAATGGCAGTCAAGTAAGGATATTAAGGTCTTTATCAACATGTATAAGCATAATGAAATAACAAGTAAAATATATACACATATTAAGATAAAGGCAAACCAAATAGCATACTATCAAATTGAGCAAGATTGTCCTGTACATATGTATCCTTAGCATCTTATAAAATAAAGGCCTATAGGGCATACATATCCAACAATCACTACAAGAAATATAGAGTTTTTTCGTCGAGTAGGTTATTTCATCGGCTAAAAGCCGACGAAATAAACCCACAAATCGAAAAAATAAACTCATTTATATTTGATTTAATTTAACATATTTACTTGGGTTATTCTATCGCCTAATTTCCGAAAGAATAACCAACATAAATTAGGGAAACTACTACAGGGCATTTTTTTTAAAACTTTTCACACAAAGAAACGTTCACGGTTTAAACCGTGAACAAAATGACTTTTGTTTAAGATTAAAACCATGAGAGAGTCGTGACCCAAACCTGCATAAGCAAATATTAGGTCACGGTGAACATAATAAGAAACGTTCACGGTTGGAACCGTGGACGTTTCTTAGTGTGAGAAGTTAAAAAGTCAGTTAGTTGGTAGGCCCTAGGTTTTTGTTCACGGTGTTACCCATATCAAAACTAATTTTGGGTCACGGTTACAACCATGAACAAAACTTGTAACTGTGACCAAAACACCGACCTGCTCAAAATATCAGTTTCTAGAGTAGTCTTGTGTTCACGGTTGTAACCGTGACCAAAAGTCTTTAGTCACGGTTGTAACCGTGACCAAAAGTCTTTAGTCACGGTAACAACCGTGACCAATGTTTTTTTTAAATAAATAAATTTTTCGCGTCTCTCGCACGTTAATTTCAATCACAATCAGCAATATATAATTTCCATTCACAAACAGCAACATATAGTTTTTAGTCACGCAATATTCGATAATCAAAGTAATGAGCTCCAAATTGCACACAAACATAAACAAAAAATATACATACAATCAATTGTAAGTCTACGGTAGCGCCCCGGCCGTCAATCTGACACCAAACGCAGAACAAAAACTTTTATAACTGGCGCTATCGCATACTATAACCCGGATCTTGCCATTAACGCTAAACTAACAAACTGTAAAGAGCTAGAAAGGCAATACTGATCGATCTGAGTCCTTCGGTCTTCAGACATCATCCCACGTTCCTTTGCGGAAACTCCGATCTCTTTGCTCCTCGTCGAGGTGGCACCACATCTACGGATCTTTAAACGGGCTCTCGCCTCTATACCGAGGCAACTCGGTCATCAAGTCGGCTAAAAGAGATGACCAAGATGAAGTAGAGAACGAGTAGAATACTATGTCTCAAACACTCTTTGGTTCTCATCACATAAGAGGGTAAGAGTGGAGGTAGAAGAAGATGCTTAGGGTTTGGAAATGGTGAACTCAAGAAACTCAAGAGAGCAAAAGAACTCAAGCATATAAAACTTATTGTGTTTATTTCTTTTGTGAGAAGATATATATAAGGTGGTGTAAAGAAAATATCTCATGAAAAAAATATCTCACTAAAATATCTTCACAAAACAAAACTCATTAACTCCTTTAATGACTCACTAGATGACTCATTACATGAGTCATTAGTGATCATTCTAGAAGTAATGAGTAACTAAGAATGAGTCACCTTTCCAAAATTCTATTAACCATTTAAACCAAAATGATTAACCAAAAGAAATGCATCTTCTAAAATATTCTCGTAACGGATTACGAAAATACCCCTCACCTGTATATACATATCTGTATCCGTATTCCGACCGAATATGAATACGAGAGACTAAAATATTTCGACTCAATATAATACATAGATCCGGCTTAAACCAAAGCCCACCAGTATTATCTGTCCGAAATATGACACGTGCATAAATGCACGTGCATTTTCCGAACCCTGCAATAAAACTATACGGCCTCTACAACGTTTCGCCCGAACTTGGGAAACTATCTGTGGAGGACTCTAAAGACTCGTCAGTACCCTGGCAGCGGGTTTAACTACAAGCACGTCAGCAGTACTAGCTGTGAGTAACGGCTGTCCATGTACTGACCTCAAGGGAAGCCGATGAGCGAACTCATCGTGGAACCCTACTGAGCCTATCAGTGACAATATACATACAGTCCGGTCTGTTCGTCTATGAGTATCGCATATTGGGCCTAGGGGGCTGGTAACGTCAGCCCCCAATAGCGGTATAAGTCGCGTCGGAGTGTATCCCGGAACACCCTGAGATACTACTGGAATACCTACCAGTAAATCTCCTGCCACGGTCGAGGTCTTTGTGTAATGGCTCTCCTAGACACAGTGCGATCTCACCCCCAATACCGGGAGGGACAAATCCCCTGCCGATCCGCTCACTTGCCTCCATGTGGCTCGGGACTGTACCCAAAAAAGACCTGTTTGCACGACTCCTTTGAGCCGTGGTAGGGTAGAAATCAAAGTACAGTGGGAACTCACACAAGACAAATGACGATCTCAGGTCGATGAACTAACCTGTACACATGTCACCAGGGAACTGCTATCTGACGCTAGGTATAAATACCAACTAGCAGGTTCCCGGCGAGTCCTGTCCGGTGTACTCATAACCCAATGAGCACCTGTATACATCTTAGGTGATCAAATGACACCAGTGGCTTGTGAGGCCGGCCACCGCCCCTCGTCGGGGTCTCGACTGTATACACTAGTCTACTCCGGAGTATCGATACCCTGTCTCGAACCTCCCATGACTAGGGACCACTATTAAGGATGTGCTTATAGACTACCCAACTCTCACGTATATGATCGCCATCATACTGTTGGTAGTCAAGCAAGATCCTAAGGGCTCTATCAACGTGTAATAGTGAATAGTCACCCGAACCTGTACACGACTGATAAAGGCAAACTAGATAGCATACTATCATCTTGAGTAAGACCGTCCTACCGGTATAGGTCCTCCTCAATCATTGCAATCACGTGCCTGCGATCCAATAATTGACTTTGAGGGCACTATAACCAACAATCTCCCACTTGCACTTAAGGCTAATTATTGCGATGTCGCTTACTCACAGCCCGTGTGATACCGAACACCTAACTCCTCTACTAATCAGTTTCACAAAGCTCGTTTGTAAAAATCTTGTGTTCGAGAAATTGTAAGTCGATGTGCAACACCCCACGAGTTGCGGGGAGGCGGAAATATGAAAAACGATCTTGTTCTTTAAGCATACATCGACTAACCGAAGATCTTTGCTAAACGATAATTAATAACAACCATAGAAGTTCTTAGCTACTATGTAAAGTGATTATATCTAGTGAATCGTGTCCCTAGACTTTTTCGATCTCTACGTTCTCCTCGGCCTCTTTCTTGTGATAGATGATCCACTCAAGAACCCTAATCCAAGCTTTACCTCCAAACTTGAGGTAACTAAGTTTCTCTAGTTGCTAATCAAAGGAACTTAGATCATATAGAGTTAGGTTATGGAGTGTTTAGTCTATTCTAATCCTTGATCTCAACTCATGAGTGGTAGGATTAGAGTTTGAAGAGAGAGTGAGCTTGAGGAGGGAGAAGGTGAAGATAAATAATGATAATGATATTATTTCTCACTTGAATATAAGAAGCATAATGAATAAATAAATAAATGAATAAATGTGATTATTCATCATGCAACATTAATTCAGTATGAGTGATTCACTATGTGAGTCATTAAGCATTTAATAATGCATTGATGACATGATGAATCACACTAAATGAGTCACAATATCATTTAATGATAATGCCACCTAAACCCTCAAGTCACCATGCTTCTAGAAGCTTCCTGTAGAATTACGAGAACGCCCCTCCTATCCGTGAAAACACGGAAAAACTTTAGACTGTATAAATCCAATAACCTGACACTAGAATCTGGCTTAAACCAAAGCCGTCTAATAAAAACTGTCCGAATGTCGTACGTGCGTTTAAACACGTATTCGTCAGAACCCTTTGTCGTAAAACCATACGACCTCTATATTGTTTCGCCTGGAGTTGGGAAATCTCTGTGTGGGACTCTAAAGACTTGACTACTACGCTGGTAATGGGTTTAACCACAGACCGCAAGCGGCACTAGCTGTACGTAACGGTCCCCAGGTCGATGTCGATAAGAAAGCCGATGAGGAAACCCATCCGAACTCCTACTGAGCCTGTCCGTGACAATATCTGTGCAGTCCGGTCTGTTCGTCTAATAGTATCGCATGTATGGTCTAGGTGGGTGGTAAAAGTCAGACCCCTAATAACCGTACAAGTCGTGCCGGCATGGCTCAAAACCATCCGAGAATCTACTGATCAATCCATCAGTAATTCTTAATCATCCCTGGCCAGGGACTTATGGTAATGACCAACCGATCACAGTGCGATATCAACTCCCTAGATCGGGAGAGACGAATCCATAACAGTCACTCACTGCCTCCACGTGGCTCAGGACTGTGCCCAAGTAAAACCTGTTTGCACGACTCCTTTGAGCCGTGGTATGGTAATAATCAAAGCACAGTGGGAACTCACACGAGGCAAATAATGACTTTAAGTCAACAGACTATCTGCACACATGTCACCTGAGAACTGCTATCTGACGTTAGATATAATACCATCCAGTCAGTTCTCGGCGAGTCCTCTCCGATGTACTCACATGAAGTGAGCTTCTGTATACAATCTTAGGTGCACATCACCAATGGCTGTGGGACCAATCCATCGCCCTTCGTCAGGATCTAGATATGTATACACTAGTCTACTCTGGAGTATCGATGCCCTGCCTCGATACTCCTGCGACCAGGGACATTTAAGGATGTGCCTATTGACTATCCAGCTCCCACAAGTATGACTGCCATCATGATGCCGGTAGTCAGGCAAAACACCCTATGGGCTTTATCAACATGTTTATAAATACAAAGTAAAATGTATCACACGTTTAAGATAAAGTCAAACCAAATAGCGTACTATCATTTGCAAGATTGTTATGTACATGCATATCCCTAACTATCTATACAATGAAGGCCTCTAGGGTATATATATATATCCAACAATCTCCCACTTGCACTAAGGCCTATAATTGGCGCAATGAGTACCCACTGTCTGCACTAGATCCAGTTGTTGGCGTACCACATGCCCAACATCTCAAACAGCCTCTCGAACTGGACTTGAGTGACGGCCTTGGTGAATGGATCTGCCGTGTTGTCTTTTGTGTCAACTCTCCGTACCTCGATCTCTCGACGATCTATGATCTCCCTGATCAGGTGATACCGCCTTAAGATATGCCTGGATTTCTGATGGGACCTTGGTTCCTTCGTTAATGCTACAGTCCCATTGTTATCACATTACAAAGGTATTGGATTGGTAATGGACGGAACCACCTGAAGTTCAGAGATGAACTTCTTCATCCAGACAACTTCTTTTGCGGCTTCACTAGCAGCTATATATTCAGCCTCCATAGTTGAGTCTGCGACTGTATCCTGTTTGGAACTCCTCCAAGATACTGCCCCTCCATTCATGGTAAACACAAAACCCGAAATGGACTTAGAGTCATCTTTGTCACTTTGGAATCCGGAGTCGGTAAAAGCCTCAACCTAGAGGTCCCCATTACCGTAAATCAAGAACATCTCCTTAGTCCTTCTTAGGTACTTGAGAATGTTCTTTACTGCTATCCAATGCTTCTCACCTAGGTCAGACTGATACCTGCTTACCACACTAAGTGCGTAAGCTACATCTGGTCTGGTACATAACATTGCATACATTATAGATCCTACTGCCGAAGCGGAGGGTATAATGCCCATGTGAGCCTTCTCTTCATCAGTCTTTGGAGACATCACTTTGGAGAGGGTGATCCTGTGACAAGCGGGTATATTACCACGCTTGGAATGTTCCATACTAAATCTCTTTAGTATAGTGTCAATATACCTGGACTGTGAAAGTTCCAACATTCTATTAGATCTATCACGATAGATCTTAATGCCCAGAATGTATGATGCATCTCCCAAGTCTTTCATGGAGAATTTCTGTGACAAGAAGAGCTTTACTGATTGTAGCATAGGGACATCATTCCCTATCAGTAGTATATCGTCGACATATAAAACGAGAAAGACTACTGCTCCTTCTACAATCTTCCTATAAATACATGGTTCATCTACATTTTTGATAAAGTCAAATTCCTTGACCGTCTCATCAAAGCAGATGTTCCAACTCCATGATGCTTGCTTTAATCTATAAATGGATTTAAGCAATTTGCACACCTTTCCGCTGCGCCCACTGTCAAAGAAACCTTCTGGTTGATCCATGTAAACACTCTCTTCTAAATGTCCATTTAGAAAGCTGTTTTTACGTCCATCTGCCAGATTTCATAGTCATGGAAGGCAGCAATGGCAAGCAGGATCCGAATGGATTTAAGCATAGCTATGGGTGAAAATGTTTTATCATAGTCCAATCCTGGTCTTTGACGAAAACCTTTTGCAACGAGTCTAGCTTTGTAGGTTTCCACTTGTCCAAATGTACCAATCTTCTTTATAAAGATCCATTTGCATCCAACTGGTTTCACCCCAGGACGAGCAATTTCTAAAGTCCAAACTTTATCGGTATACATGGATTCCATTTCGGATCTCATAGCATCCAGCTACTTCACTGAGTCGCTACTCGTGATAGCCTGCTGAAAACTAGTAGGCTCATCAACATCGATGATGCAATCCTCTCGATCCCCATCCAGAAGAAAACCATAGTACCTTTCAAGAGGATGAGAAAGCCTACTAGATCTGCGGAGTGGCGTTGGTTCGTCATGTTCTATTGAAATCTGAGGTTCTACTAAGTCCTTGGTAGTAGTTTGAGGTTCTGGAATTTCTTCCAGCTCTACCGCGCTCCCACTAATTTCTTTTGCAAGAAATTCTCTCTCTAAAAAGACAATGTGGCGAGCGACAAACACCTTTTGTTCTTCAGTGTGGTAGACCATATACCCTCTTGAATGCTTGGGGTATCCTACAAACTTATACAAAATCGATCGTGCCTCGAGCTTGTCCGGATTATGTTTTTTAACATATGCTGGACACCCTCATATCTTGATATACTTGAGATATGGTCTCTTCCCGCTCCACATTTCATATGGAGTGGTAGGCACAGACTTAGTCGAAACTCTATTCAATAGGTATGCTGCTGATTCTAGAGCAAAACCCCAGAAGGAAAGTGGAAACTCAGCACTACTCATCATTGAACGCACCATATCTAATAGCATGTGATTCCTCCTTTCTGATACACCATTATGCTGAGGTGTATAAGGCGGAGTAAGCTGAGAGAGAATTCCATTCTCTTTTAAGCATTCAAGGAAACTGGTACTTAAGTATTCTCCACCTTGATCAGATCGAAGTGTCTTGATGCTTTTACCAGTCTGTTTCTCTACTTCATTCTTATACTCCTTAAACTTCTCAAAGGCCTCGGATTTATGCTTCATCAAGAACACATGTCCATACCAAGAGAAGTCATCAGTAAAAGTGATGAAGTAGGAGTGACCGCTTCGTGCATGTGTAGACATTGGACCACATACATCACTGTGTACAAGTCCCAAGAGTTCTTTGGCTCTTTCTCCGTGTCCGGTGAACGGAGATTTGGTCATTTTTCCTTTGATACATGATTGACAAGTTGCATATGATGAATATTCAAACGAATCTAAATATCCATCTTTATGTAACTTAGTCAACCTTGTTTCGTTTATATGACCAAGTCTACAATGCTATAGGAAGGCTTGATTTGAATCTGGAGCCTTTCTTTTAAGCGTGTTTTGAATATTGAAAACTTGAGGTTGATTAAGTATGTATATGCCGTTTTCCAGTGTGCCAAACCTAATCATTTCTTGATTTAGGAGAATGTTCATGACATTTCTTTCAAGCGCAAAATTATATCCTTTATTAGACAATAAAGATACTGATATAATATTACACGGCATACTGGAAATACAAAAACAGTTGTACAATACCAAAATGTTCCCACTAGTCAACCCTAGGTGATATTCTCCTATTGCAACAGCATTTATGTGCATTCCATTGCCCATCCGGAGAGTCATATCACCTGTCTCCAATACTCTAGTATTTCTCAGATCCTGCAAAGAATTACAGATGTGAGAATCAGAACCGGTATCAAGTACCCATGATTTAGAGTTTACTGAAAGACAATTTTCGATTACAAACATGCCTGAAGCAGAAGCAACAGCCTGCTTCGTGTCCTTTGCCTTGAAGGCCATACTGTCTTTCTTCCAGTGCCCTTGCTTGTGACAATAATAGCATTCGTTCTTATCCGCCTTCACCCTTCCTGCCTTGTTCGTTCCCTGCACCTTCTTGACCCCGCCTTTCGGTTTGGTGGCTTTCATCTTCCTCTTCCCTTTAGCTTTCGCTTTAGATTTAGAAGAGGATGATTGGCCAACATACAGAACAAAGGTCTTCTCCTTTTTCAAGGAGGTCTCTGCTACCCTCAACATGTTGAGGAGCTTTGGAAGATCAGCTTCCATTTCGTGCACATTGAAGTTCAGCACGAACTGAGAGAAGGTGTGGGGAAGGGACTGCAAAATCAAGTCAATATACAAATCATTCTCTAGCACGCATCCCAGGTTTGCGAGTTCCTGAACGAGGCTGATCATTTTGAGGACGTGCTCTCCTACTGGTGATCCTGGAGCTAACCTCATCTGGAAGAGTTTCCTTGAGGTCTCGTACCTTGGGATACGGGAGTGTACCCCATACAATTCCTTGCAATGGAGAAAGATGGATATAATATCCATACTCTCGTGCTGTTTCTGGAGTTCATTGTTCATGGACGCCAGCACGATACACTTAGCTTTCTCACAGTCTAGATCCCAGGTTTTGCGAACTTCCTTATCCGCAACTGAGGAATCTAGTCCTGGGATAAGGAGAGGAATAGCGGTGGTAACATATGCTACTTTTTCATAAGTCAGTGCAATGTTGACGTTCCTTAGCCAATCTTTATAGTTCTGTCCGATCAGTATATATTTTTCAAGTAATAGTTTTAGTCCTGTCATGGTAGCTGCCAGAGAGAGAGAAAAGAAACACTCAGCATATGCTTTTGCAAGTTTAGATTGGTTTATTAATTTATCTAAACAGGATGGCTCTCACTGTTTTCTCAAATCCTTCTTAAAAACCTAAAAGAAGAACTAGTCAGGATTTAATCATACGTCACAATACTTGCTTAACCTTTCAGCCAGGCCAGTGTTGGTACTTCGAGGGAGGTTTTCCAACGCTTTCGCGAAGTTCCTTAATTAAATAACCTCTTTTCCCTGGATGCGTAGCTCCTCTAACACCTTTCTGGATACCTACTTGGTTTATAGCATTGATTGTTAAGTGAGAAAACTTCCCGAGAGTAATCCTACTCATCAGTGGGATCGGGATCCAACTATCATTTGTATGATGCCTTAGATGGAAGCCACTTTAGTCACCATACTCCAGAAGGTATGCTAAATCTGCAAGTTTCAGTTTTGAAACTCCCGATTTGATTTTTACCCCAAGCTCTTATAACCTTGACGTAGGCCAACAAATCATAAGATGCAAGTCAAGTTCTACCTTTCGTTGTCCTGATTAATTTAGGTCCATCGTACATGCTCTTGACATAGGCCAACAAGGTTGTACGTCTGTCCTAAACTAATGCATCTATCTATGCAACAAAAAAGCAACACATTTCTACCATCCACTATGCCTTGACGTAGGCCAACAAACATAGCATGAATACGATGTGCTGTTTTATTTGAAACGACCGAGGGTTACGACTGGTTTTTGGCAAAAAACCGTTAACGTAATGAACTTGATATGATCGAAGGAACCATGATAGCTGTTTTTAAAAAGAGTGGTTTAAGCTCCGTTTTTAAAAATTTGCCTTTTTGAAGAAAACCGAGTGGTTTTGAAATTGTTCCAACGATTAAGTTTAGGTTTTATTTTCTTTGCATTAATAATAATGCGTCCCATCATTAACCCATCATTACAGATCACAACGAAAATACAACGTCCTCTTATGCCATCCGCATTCGCCACGGGGTCCCGTCATCACCCGTTAGGTTACTTAACTAACGGCAGAGCGGGGGCTGGGTTAGCGCGGGTGTAAAACATAAGTGATGTCTAAATAGCTATCATATATATATATATATTGTACATTCGTCAGACGCAATAATAGGCATTCCAGATCACAGATGAACATTATTGGATTATGCAAGCAATCCGCGTTTCTTTTGAGCCTGCAACGAAAGACGGATTACACAGTTGTGATGAATAGCCATTACCCCACCCAAGACCCCTACGGCGACGACAAACTACCCGCTAAGTACCCGAAGTGAAGCGGTCTCCCACAACAACGTGAGTAGGCCACTAAACACTTCAAAGTACCCGGTAGTTTGTGCACGCCACCTTGGGTCTATCCTAGGAGCATAAACAGTAAAATGAAATAATACAACGGTGGCTACAACCGCAACCTGGATGTGCCCCGCAAAATAATATTACAGCATATTACAATTACATCGAATGAATTAATATAATAACCCATCACAAAACCCCGGCTAATCATCACAACAATCCAATACAGTTCATAAACAAAAACAGTTAAAACATTACAGATATGTGCAACCCCCTGCCAACCGACATACTAGCAGTTAGGGGAGGTTTACGAACATATAATACAGTTCACAGATATAATCAAACAAATAAACATCGTACAATTTCGATCGATCAAACACATTAGATTCTACTCCAAAACTTCTCTGTAAATCTGAAACTTGAGCAGAAAATAAATCATTCCAGAAAAGACAAAACATCACAGAAGATTCACAGGGAAAAACTGGGCTAAATCGGCTCCAACTCGGCCGCAGATCAGCGGCGGATCGGTGGGATCGGCCGCGGTTCCGCGGCTCTTTGGCCGATTCAGGAGCCCATTTTTTTCCTGTGTTCATATAATTTCATGTAGCTTATTCTGGAGGTCCCTGAAAAATTTTTAGGCCTCATTTTAAAATCGACAGAAACTATATGATATCGTTATATTTTCCGGTTCGTTTTGCGTTCGAAATTCATACGACTTTGCAAATGAGTTAATTATTGTTTAGTGAGGCTCTGATACCACTGTAAGTCAATGTGCAGCACCCCACGAGTTCCGGGGAGGCGGAAATATGAAAAACGATCTTGTTCTTTAAGCATACATCGACTAACCGAAGATCTTTGCTAAACGATAATTAAAAACAACCATAGAAGTTCTTAGTTACTATGTAAAGAGATTATACCTAGTGAATCGTGTCCCTCGTCTTTTTCGATCTCTACGACCTCCTCGGCCTCCTTCCCGTGATAGATGATCCACTCGAGAACCCTAATCCAAGCATCACCTCCAAACTTGAGGTAACTAAGTTTCTCTAGTTGCTAATAAAAGGAACTTAGATCATATAGAGTTAGGTTATGGAGTGTTTAGTCTATTCTAATCCTTGATCTCAACTCATGAGTGGTAGGATTAGAGTTTGAAGAGAGAGTGAGCTTGAGGAGAGAGAAGGTGAAGATAAATAGTGATAATGATATTGTTTCTCACTTGAATACATGAAGCATAATGAATAAATAAATAAATGAATAAATGTGATTATTCATCATGCTACATTAATTCAATATGAGTGATTCACTATGTGAGTCATTAAGCATTTAATAATGCATTAATGACATAATGAATCACACTAAATGAGTCACAATATCATTTAATGATAATGCCACCTAAACCCTCAAGTCACCATGCTTCTAGAAGCTTCCCGTAGAATTACGAGAACGCCCCTCCTATCCGTGAAAACACAGAAAAACTTTAGACTGTATAAATCCAATAACCTGATATTAGAATCTGGCTTAAAACAGAGCCGTCTAGTAAAAACTGTCCGAATGTCGTACGTGCGTTTAAACACGTATTCGTCCGAACCCTTTGTTGTAAAACCATACGACCTCTATATTGTTTCGCCTGGAGTTAGGAAATCTCTGTGTGGGACTCTAAAGACTCGACTACTACGCTGGCAGTGGGTTTAACCACAGACCGCAAGCGGCACTAGCTGTACGTAACGGTCCCCATGTAGATGTCGATAAGAAAGCCGATGAGGAAACCCATCCGAACTCCTACTGAGCCTGTCCGTGACAATATCCGCGCAGTCCGGTCTATTCGTCTAAGAGTAACGCATGTATGGTCTAGGGGGTGGTAAAAGTCAGACCCTTAATAATCGTACAAGTCGTGCTGGCATGGCTCAAAACCATCCGAGAATCTACTGATCAGTCCATCAGTAATTCTCAATCAGCCCTGGCCAAGGACTTATGGTAATGACCAACCGATCACAGTGCGATATTAACTCCCTAGACCAGGAGAGACGAATCCCTAACTGTCGCTAACTGCCTCCACGTGGCTCGGGACTGTGCCCAACTAAAACCTGTTTGCACGACTCCTTTGAGCCGTGGTAGGGTAATAATCAAAGCACAGTGGGAACTCACACGAGACAAATGATGACTTTAAGTCAACAGACTATCTGCACACATGTCACCTGAGAACTGCTATCTGACGTTAGGTATAATACCATCCAGTCAGTTCTCGGCGAGTCCTGTCCGGCGTACTCACATGAAGTGAGCATCTGTATACAATCTTAGGTGCACATCACCAATGGCTCCGGGACCAATCCATCGCCCTTCGTCAGGGTCTAGATATGTATACACTAGTCTACTCTGGAGTATCGATGCCCTGTCTCGATACTCCTACGACCAGGGACATTTAAGGATGTGCCTATTGACTATCCAGCTCCCACAAGTATGACTGCCATCATGACGCCGATAGTCAGGCAAAACACCCTATGGGCTTTATCAACATGTTTATAAATACAAAGTAAAATGTATCACACGTTTTTGATAAAGTCAAACCAAATAGCATACTATCATTAGCAAGATTGTTATGTACACACATATCCCTAACTGTCTATACAATGAAGGCCTCTAGGGCATATATATATCCAACAGAAATAGCCTTAATGAGTGGATCCGTCCTGATGTTTCTTTCTATGTCTCTCTTAATCTCAAGTTCGTGGAGAAAGCTATCTCCCGAATTGAGTAATACCTGTCTTAGAATATGTCTGGATATATGATGGGACCTAGTTCATAAATGAACTCAAAATCCAAACTTCTTAGACTGTATTGACAACTGAAACTAATCAGTGTCCAGCACCATGCCTCCCACAGTATCCGCTTGGACCACCTGTCCATAATACTGCCCCCTTCGTCAGAGGGAAAACTGTAACTCTGACAATCACTCTGTCGTCCATGTCACCTTGGAAGCCTGGAATGATAACCGTCTCCCGAAGGAGGCTGCCGTTATCAAATCCCTAGAACATGCACTTATATTCTAAAACTGCTTCCGTATGTTTCTTCAGGATTGGATTAATATAAACTTATTGCATCTGGTGCAAAAACAATATCTGGTGTAGTACTTGACATCTCATGATTGACTCAATTGCCTAAGCAAGTGATCTGCCAATCATGCACATCCCTCTCCCTTTTAGTCTGTAAGACACCTTTAGAGAGGGTGACTCCATCACCTGCAGGTACACCACCATGCCAGGAGCCATCTATTCTAAAATACTATTAGAATACTGTCAAAGTACCCAAATTGGGAAACTACCCAAATCTAGATCTAAAACTATAGACCTAGTAACCAGAATATCAGATATTATATCCATATCCTTTGTGGAGAAACAACTGTGACAACCACAGTATAACCGATCGTACTATAGGAATTTTACTTCCTACTCTGTGTATGTCATCCAAATACCAGGACATCACACCCTACTACCTTCTTAACAGATCCATCCCCTATTCTGATGAAGTCAAACCCATGACTATCATATCAAAATTAGATGATGTTTCTCCGCTATATCTGCTCGAGTCTATAAAAAGACATAAGCAACATTTCTACTATGCTTCCGCTGCTCCCACTGACCATAACAACCCTCTGGCAGAATAATATCTACGAGCACTTCTAAAGCTAGTTTAGAATGACGCTATACTTAACCTCCTGCCGGGTCTCATAGCCTGGAACAACAGTAGTGTCAAGTCTGAGTAAACAAGAACCTCCCCATCACCGTCCTTGAGGCTACCAGAGTACCTCTCAGGTGTCTGAGGTTACCCACCATATCTGCGGAGTGGCTAATGGAATGTCAAACCTGATTGAATCTTTAGGTCCTATTAAATTTTCCGTAATCGTTTGCGGTTTTAGAATCACTTCCAGTTCTACCATACTCCCACTACTGTTTTCTGTAAAAATCCATTTTACTAAAACTGTAGCGAGTCAAGAACAATATCACTATTGATCTTCCAGATGGTAGAAAATCAGCCCTCGTCATAAACTAGGTCAACCCACAAACTGCCATTACAGAAACGTGCCTTGAGTTATCCAGAGTCTGGTTTTAATCATAAGCCGGACAACTCCCCGTACCTTAACATCGTTAAGATATGAACCATTCTATATCCAATATAGAAACATTGGCACTTATTTAATTGGAACCAGATTCTAATCATGCAGCTGTGTCCAGTGCATATCAACTTAATGGAGAGAGGCCTGATCAGCATTACTCAACTTAGGAATACATCCAATATGAGTAACCTGAAAGAGAAACAAGTTTCTCAAAATCATTACTATCAACTGAATACCAATCACAAGTATCTACATCTTCGATCTCTTTGAAGAATCCCGATACTTGCGATATCTGGTTCTCTACTTTATTCCTATACCTATAACTTCTCAAAACTTAGACATTGTATTTCTACGAAACACTTTTCTAAAAACTAGAGAAGTCACAAGTAAACAGAACATGGTACGAGGACCAACCCCTTTGTCCTGATGGACACTGGACAACATACAATACTCTGTATAAGTCCGCTGAGTTGAATAACTCAAAACCTGTGCATCGTAGGTTGAAAACTGTACTTGTGGTTAAGAACTATTCCGCTGTTCAATGCTCCTTACCCAATCGTCAACTGATATAGGTAAATGTCATCGACATAATATCAAAAGGTTATATCTCACTTTATAAAAAATAAACGTACAGATATATCATTTTGAAATTGGTGCACAACAACGGATACTCAAAACCAAATACATGCCGTCCGGCAATAACCCAGGCGATTTCCTCAAATATCACCAATTACAACGAATTCCGATATAATGAGGATGATCACCTAATTCCCAATAACTTACTCCCACTCATCATCTGTAAAACCATACAGATGTGAGAATCATACCTAGTAAATACATACCCTGGAGTAAGTATCTAATCGGGAAATCCGTTTTCCTTTAACAATGCACAGTGTAACTGAAACATGAAAATATTTCGTAGGGGTATCCTGGTATTCCTAGTAATGCCTCTTCCATAATCCAATTCATGACTGTAACCGTATATTTCTTTGCCATCTCTCCAAATCCCTTTATTTGTCTTTATTCATTACCTTCTGTACACCCCTTTAGGCTAAGTGGTTTTCTTCCTTCCTTATCGTTCGGCACCAGCCTATGGTTTGGAAGAAGACTATCCAGTAAGCATAATAGGTGTACTCTCCTAATCCTAGGAGTACTAGCAACTTGAGAGAAGGTGATGATAAAAAACAACTGAATAATACCTTATTCTATTTCTCCCGAACTGGGGAAAAAAGCAAAAGTGAAATAGGAGTGGCGATGAACTACGCGGTTTGGTCATGAATGATAGCAGTCGCAATTTACTTTGCCCTCTTTCTAATCCCTTTATTTTGTCTTTACTTATTACCTTTTGTACACCTTACTTAGGCTAATTGGTTTTCTTCATTCCCTACCTTTAGGCACCTGCCTATGGTTTGGAAGAAGACTATCCAATAAGCGTAATAGGTGTACTCTCCTAAACCAAGGAGCCCTCGCAACCTGAGAGAAGGTGATGATAAAAGACAACCGAATAAACCAATTCAATTTCTCTTGAACCTGGATCCATCCTCAAAGATGTCCCTTCGAGTTCGTATATAACCATACGATGGATCTATCCAATGGATGTGGATGTCCGTAGTAATATGGGGTGTTCTGAGAAATGAAAAGGGTAAAAGAAAGAGCGGCAATGGCTTATGCAATTTTAGACAATCCAAAAGCCAGTATGTTAAGAAGGTTCGGTCAACTTGGTCACTGAGTCATAGTCTAGGGTCGGTCAATGGTCCCTGCCAAAGAGAGAGAGAAAAAAAACACTCTGCGAGCACTCTAACCTAGATTAGAATGGTTATCTCTTTATCTAATCAGGAAACCTCCCACTGTACTGTCAAATTCTCCTCCAAACCTGAAAGAAGAATCAATCGGGATCACCCGAAGAGCAAACTAACTCATCAGTGGGAATCGGGATCCAACTCTCATCGCATGATAACGTGAAGGAATCCACTCACGTTATCACACTCCAGAAGGTCTGCGCATACTTGGCAAGTTTCAGTTTCTTTAGTAACTCCCGATATGATTTTTGCCCCATGCTCTTATGACCTTGACTTTGGCCAAAATGCCATAAGTCACATGCCAAGTTTACCCATCATTATCTTGTCAATTTGAACCTACCCGCACATGCCCCTGACTTTGGCCAAATGGCAGAACGACTGTCCCAAACCAACTCATCTATCTAAGCAACAAATGAATACCCAGCAGCTACGAAACACTATGCTTTGGCTTTGGTCAAAATACATAGCTTGAATATTGCTGAATACCTAAAATAAATGACGGAGGGCTACGGCTGGTTTTTGGCGAAAAAACCTTTAACGTAATGAACTTGCTCTCGTTGAAGGAACCTGATAGCTTTTTATAAAAATATAGTAGCGAAAACCTTTGCTAAAGAGGTCACTCCCGGTGAAGGGATCTCGGCTCTTTCCTCGTGGAATGAGGTGCAGGATATTCCAACTGAATACCGCGATGCAAAACAACATGTAATCGACTATAGTGAAGTTATTACTCTGATGCAAACTTCTGCCCAAGGGGTCACTCCCGGTGAAGGGATATCGGCCCTTGCCTCGTCGAATGAGGTGCAGGATATTCCAACAGAATACCACTATGCAAAACAAAAGAAAACGTCCTTGTAATAACACTTTTTAAAACTGTTCCAACAACGTCCAAACAGGTTTGTTTTCCTTTGCATTGATTAGAATCAACGCAGTCCCTTCAATTAATCACACCAGAAAAGAACGAAAATAAAATGTATGTATATGCCATCCGCATTCATCATTGGGTCCCGTCATCACCCGTTAGGTTACTTAACTAACGACAGAGCGGGGACTGGACTACCGCGGGTGTAAAACATATACAACATCTACTTGTATATATACCAATATACAATAATCGCTCCATGCATGATAAATGCAACATTACAGAAAAGTAATAAGCATCACAGAACAATACAGATAATCTGGGATCCCCGGGTTTCCCAGAGCTGCTACTGAAACCCGACGTTCCCCTGGTCGTGTGGATAGCCTGTGGAATGAAACCTAGACCCCTACGGGTGCGGCAAGTTACCCGCCAAAACCTGAAGCGAGGCAGCCCCCTACAGCAAAGTGAATGGACCACCCTGCACTTCAAGGAATCCGGTAACCTGAGCACCCCTCCTTGGGTCAACCTGTACCCCTTACGAGTGCGGCGAATAGTCTGCCAATTCTAGAGTGAGGCCCCTCTGCCTCTCAATGCCATGAGATGCGGACCCGTTGCCCTCCAAAACCCGGCTATCCGTGCACTCTGTCGCGGGGCAAACCTAGTACAGTAATGAAAAATATGTACAACGGGTACATCGACCTCAGCCTGGTCGTGCCCTAAAAGAATATTATACAAACAGGCAGTGACGGCAGTCCGCACGTTAGACGCTCGCCCCGCAATATCAAATGTATAAATAAATCCAAACTGCACTACCATTGCACACAGCTATCCACCACGACAAATCCACAACATCACAGCACAACACAGAACATCAACGCGAATGTCACGTTCGCAAACCCGTCTAAAAGAGCTATAGCAATTAGACGCGGTTTACCACTCGAATGACATTCACGGTCGGAGATATAATGTAAGTACTGTAAACTAACACGTTTAAAATTTCGATCGACAAAACTTCCCAAAGTAGGCCCCACGTACATCTGCAGTACACAAACAAAATCTGGGCCAAAAAGAAATATTCCAGAAACCACAATTTTCTATGCAGGATGTTACTGTAGAAAAATGGTAGTCTGATGCTCCAAACCTGCGGCGGAACTGCGGCCAAACCCTGGTTTGTGCGGCGGTTCCGCGGCAGTACAGTAGAGTCAGTCGACCAAATTTTACCAGAATTCTTAAAAAAGCCTGCTCGATTTTCTGAGATGCACAAAATGATTTTTAGACCAGTTTTTAAAATCGACAGAAACTTTACACTGAAAAATGCGGTTTTCGAAATTTCGTTCGATCGATATTTTAAACGCGTTAGAAAAAGTTAGTAAAGCTTAATGGCATGTCTTTGATACCATGTAAGTCTACGGTAGCGCCCCGGCCGTCAATCTGACGCCAAACGCGGAACAAAAACTTTTATAACTGGCGCTATCGCATACCATAACCCGGATCTTGCCATTAACGCTAAACTAACAAACTGTAAAGAGGTAGAAAGGCTATACCGATCGATCCGAGTCCTTCGGTCTTTAGCCATCATCCCACGCTCCTTTGCGGCAACTCCGATCTCTTTGCTCCTCGTCGAGGTGGCACCACATCTACGGATCTTTAAACGGGCTCCCGCCTCTATACCGAGGCAACTCGGTCATCAAGTCTGCTAAAAGAGATGACCAAGATGAAGTAGAGAACGAGTTGAATATTTTGTCTCAAACACTCTTTGGTTCTCATCACATGAGAGGGTAAGAGTGGAGATTGAAGAAGATGCTTAGGGTTTGGAAATGGTGAACTCAAGAAACTCAAGAGAGCAAAAGAACTCAAGCATATAAAACTTATTGTGCTTATTTCTTTTGTGAGAAGATATATATAAGGTGGTGTAAAGAAAATATCTTATAAAAAAATATCCCACTAAAATATCTTCACAAACCCTAAAATATCTCTTCACAAAACAAAACTCATTAACTCCTTTAATGACTCACTAGATGACTCATTACATGAGTCATTAGTGATCATTCTAGAAGTAATGAGTCACTAAGAATGAGTCACCCTTTCCAAAATCCTATTAACCATTTACACCAAAATGATTAACCAAAAGAAATGCATCTTCTAAAATATTCTCGTAACGGATTACGAAAATAACCCTCACCTGTATATACATACCTGTATCCGTATTCTGACCGAATACGAATACGAGAGACTAAAATATTCCGACTCAATATAATACATGGATCCGGCTTAAACCAAAGCCCACCAGTATTATCTGCCCGAAATATGACACGTGCATAAATGCACGTGCATTTTCCGAACCCTGCCATAAAACCATACGGCCTCTACAACGTTTCACCCGAACTTGGGAAACTATCTGTTGGGGACTCTAAAGACTCGTCAGTACCCTGGCAGCGGGTTTAACCACAAGCATGTCAGCGGCACTAGCTGTGCGTAACGGCTGCCTATGTACTGACCTCAAGAGAAGCCGATGAGCGAACTCATCCTGGAACCCTACTGAGCCTATCGGTGACAATATACATACAGTCCGGACCGTTCATCTATGAGTATCGCATATCGGGCCTAGGGGGCTGGTAACGTCAGACCCCCAAATAGCGGTATAAGTCGTGTCGGAGTGTAGCCCAGAACACCTTGAGATACTTGTTAGTTATATGTATGCCCTAGAGGCCATTACTGTACATTGGATGTATATTGTAGTGGATGCTGGGACATATATAGGGAGGACTTTCTTGCTCGACATGATAGTATGCTATCTGGTTACTCTTTACCTTAACGTATATACTGATTGTCTCTCTGTTACATGTTGGTAAAGCCCTTAGGATGTGTACTTGACTATCTGGACTATGATGCGGATCATACTAGTGGGGACATGGTAGTCCATAAGTACATCCTTCAAAGTCCCTAGTCGTGGGTGTATCGAGACGGGGCATCGATATACCAGTGTAGACTAGCGTATACCTTCTCGACCCATACAGATGGGCGATGGATGATCCCATATCCATTGGTGTTTGACATCAGAGATGATATACGGGTGCTCAGTGGAGACTGGGTACACTGGACGGACTCGCCGAGAACTCCCAGATGGTATTATACCTTACGTCAGATGGCAGTTCTCTGGTGACACTGGTACAGAGTAGTCTGTTGACCCGAGATCGTCATAGAGTCTTGTATGGTTCCCACTGTACTTTGATTTCCATCTTACCACGTCCAAGAGGGCGTGAAAAACGGTGGTTTTTGGGTACAGTCCCAAATCACATGGAGGCAATGAGCGATAGGAGGGGATTCGTCTCTCCCGGTATAGGGGGTTGATGTTGCGTTGTGTTCGATTGGCTATAACCGGAAATCCCTGGCCAGGGTTACTGAGATTTACTGGTAAGTGTTACCAGTAGTTTCTCGAACTATTATAGACCTCATATCGACACGACTTATCGAGCTATTGGGGTCTGACGTTTACCACCCCTAGGCGAGATATGCGACATATCAGACGAACAGACCGGACTGTACGGTAGTGTTACTGGTTGGATTCACTGGAGTGTGAGCGGGCTTGCTCGTCGATCTTCTGATCGCTCAATACCTGGGTGGCCGTTACGTTTAGCAGACCGCTTGCGGCTTGTGGGTGCTTGATATGATCATCATCTGCTACCGGCGTATTGACGAGTCTTTAGAGTCCTACACAGAGGTTTCCTGGCACAAGCGAAACGAAATAGGAGCGCATATGAGATATGTACGGGACCGAGAATAATACCAGTATGTGATACTGAATTCGATTCTCGCGATTTGTAACATTGATCGGTTATATGCGTTATAGCCGGGTTATCGGATCAAGTGTTGATTCGATAAGTTGTTACTATTGATATTAGTCGGTTATATGTGATATGACCGGGTCGTTAAATCAAGTGTTGATTTAATGATTTAATGTATAATTATATATTTGATATATCACTTTACATTAACTAATATAGGTTCACTTAAAAAGGATTTTCTCACTTGATGTGCACATTGTATATATGATATACTTTTGTGCATTTGATTGTATCATGTTTGATGATACATGATTGTTTGGTGTATAGTTTAAACCATGGTTGGTCAATGGTTAGGGTTTCTTTTGCTTCATTTACTTATTCATTTATTCATTTATTTATCCATTTTGTTTATTTTTGCAAAAGAAAAGGATAAATGAGGAAAATGGTGGCTTTCTTTGTTTGTAGTTGAAACTTCATGAAGCTTTGACTACATGACCATTTTGTCTCATGCTTAACCCTAAACCATTAAACCATACCATGGTCTATTCTCTACACCTAACCAAGGTTAGGATATGATAAGTATTCATTTTATTATTCATTTTGTATAATACTTATGATATTCTTTTTTCTTCTTCTTCTTCATCTTCAACATTGAAGCAAGCTTGCCTCCATCAATGGCAACTTGTGAAAAAGAGTGAGAAATCCAATTCTAAAGTGAACCCACTTCTTATTTCTTCATCCTCTACCTCTTGCCAAGTAGTATAGGGTGTTTCCTTCACAAGTTTTCTTGACTTGGTGAAGTTGGAGCTTGATCTAGCGATGCCTCGACGTAGATCATCTTTGGCATCGTCGTCGATGACCTAGCCCGCTTTTTCTTCGATGAAGCCGATACTAGAGTCATGATTTGATTTGGACAGCGGAGAAGACTTCATCACGGAGCTATGGAGGTGGAGAAACGGATCTACAAAGGTTGTATTTTCGTAAACTTTTAGTTAAGTTGTTAACTAGTTTCTTTTTGCCTAAACTTCTAGCCAACGATCCGTATTAGGGTTTCTCGGCACCGTAATTTTTGAAATTGGCATGGTTGATGCCTTGTGAGACCTCTTGAGAGTGCCTAGGAACCTTTCAATACTACTAGAGTACCTACCAGTAAATCTCCTGCCTCGGCCGAGGGCTTTGTGTAATGGCTCTCTTAGACATAGCGCGATCTCACCCCCAATACCGGGAGGGACAAATCCCCTGCCGATCCGCTCACTTGCCTCCATGTGGCTCAGGACTGTACCCAAAAAAGATCTGTTTGCACGACTCCCTTGAGCCGTGGTAGGGTAGAAATCAAAACACAGTGGGAACTCACACGAGACAAATGACGACCTCAGGTCGATGAACTAACCTGTACACATGTCACCAGGGAACTGCTATCTGACGCTAGGTATAAATACCAACTAGCAGGTTCCCGGCGAGTCCTGTCTAGTGTACTCATAACCTAATGAGCACCTGTATACATCTTAGGTGATCCAACTGACACCAGTGGCTTGTGAGACCGGCCACCACCCCTCGTTGGGGTCTCGACTGTATACACTAGTCTACTCTGGAGTATCGATGCCCTGTCTCGAAACTCCCACGACTAGGGACCACATGTGCTTATAGACTACCTAACTCTCACGTATATGATCGCCATCATACTGTTGGTAGTCAAGCAAGATCCTAAGGTCTCTATCAACGTGTAATAGTGAATAGTCACCTGAACCTGTACACGACTGGTAAAGGCAAACCAGATAGCATAATATCATCTCGAGTAAGACTGTCCTACCGGTATAGGTCATCCTCAATCATTGCAATCACGTGCCTGCGATCCAATAATTGACTTTGAGGGCACTATAACCAACATCAATATGATCAATACTCCACAAATCAACAACAAATCAAAAAATTCATGTGTCCAAAAATCGTACAATACGATCAATACTCCACTCATGAAAAAATGTATGTGTCAACAAATCAAAAGATATAACTAATACCGATGGGACGGCGATCTACCTCCATCGTCCCATGGCCTAAAGAATGTGCTCAACTTATTCCGTATAGCCTGCTGGACGGAATCGGCGTGCAATTGCCTCATATCTTGGATCTTCGCCCTAAGCTTCTGTAGCTCGTGCCATGTCTCCTGCTGCATATGATGCTGCTGTTGGATATAGTGCCCTCAGAGTCTGTAAGTCCAAGCTACCCTTCCCCGGTTCTTACGGGGTTGCGGAAGTGGTGAAAAACGATTTTCAAGAGGGTGGTAACATGGACTACCAATACGGATCTTTGTTAAACTACTAACTAACAACCCAACAAGGGTTTACCTACTCGGTTAGGGAGCTATACCTTTCTTGAACTCCTTCATCTTCGACTCCTCCCGGTGTACGGATCGGCCTCATCTCGTCGTCTCCTTGCGCCGAAGATGGATCCCCCCGAAAGCTTCTACCTTTGGTTTCTTCTTCGAACTTTGAAGAAACTAGATCACTTGGCTTGCTAGGCCTTGTGAACTAGAATGAGTTGAGGAATGTTTTTGTGCCTTTTTATCTCTAAGGCAATAAGTCTCAACACATGAGAATGGTTTGCCTTGAGGTAGAGAGAGTAAGAGGAAGAGAGAGAGCTTGAGAGTGAGAGAGCTCAAGAGAGAGAAAGCAAAATGAAAGAATGAACCATACTCTTCTCATTCTTACCTCTCATAATCCAAAAGCATCATGAGCCATCATGATAAATCAAGTATTATGTGATGGTTATCATATCACAAAAGGCAATATCATTTCATGCATTAAATGCAATGTGTGAACAAATAAGCAAGCTAAAAGTCTTTGCATGAAATGATAGCCATAGTAATGATGGTGGTCAACAAGTCCAACCTAGTCAATCGGTCAACCTAGTTAACAAGTCAATAAGGTCAACCTTCAACCCAACCATGGCACAATAATACTTAATTATCATTAACCATATTTCTAATTCTCATTAGGGTTAAGCAAAGTCAATAGTCAACAGTCAAAAATCCCAATGAGAATCCTCTGCCTCTGTCTCTCTGTCAACTGTGCATACACACCCGCATCCGCGTTCCGTGGAACACGAATACAAACGAGATAAAACCAATCCCAAAACGTACACTAGGATCTGGCTTAAACCAAAGTCCGCTAGTGTCAACTGTCCGGACACTGTACGTGCACAAGTGCACGGATGTGACCGAACCCTGTCGCAAAACCATGCGACCCCCTACTCTTTTGCCTAAAGGCGAATAGCTTTCTGTGTGGGACTCTAAAGACTCGACACTACGCTGGCAGTGGGTTTAACCACAGACTGCAAGTGGCACTAACTGTGCGTAACGGTCCCTAGGTAGATGCCGATAAGAAGACTGACGAGGTGAAACCCATCTGAACTCCTACTGAGTCTGAATGTGACAATCTTCATACAGTCCGGTCTGTTCGTCTGATACATCGCATGGCAGGCCTAGGGGGCAGTAAACGTCAGTCCCCCAATAGCGGTACAAGTCGTGTTGGAGTGAAGCCCAGAACACCCTGAGATAACACTGGAAACCTACCAGTATATCTCGCTTGCCCTGGCCAGGGACTACTCGTTTAATGGCTCTCCTAGACACATCGCGATGTCAACCCCCAATACCGAGAGAGACGAATCCTGTCTAACCGTCACTGCCTCCAAGTGCTTTGGGACTACACCTAACTACTACATGTTTCCACGACTCCTTTGAGCCGTGGTAGGGTAGTAATCTAAGTACAGTGGGAACACACTCGAGGCGAAGTGACAGTGTCAAGTCAGCGGACTAAGCTGTACTCATGTCACCTGGAAACTGATAACTGATGATAGGTATAGTACCAACCAACAGTTCCCGACGAGTCCTGTCCAGTGTACTCGTAACCCAACGAGCACCCACATACTATCTCAAGTACGACATACTGACGGCTGTGGGACAGACTGTCTCCCACACTGGGATGAGAAGCGCATGCGCTAGTCTACTCCGAAGTATCGATGCCCTGTCTCGATAGTCTTGCGACTAGGGACCTGCATAAGGATGTGCTTATAGATTACCCAACCCCTACTAGTGTGACTGCCATCACAACGCTGGTAATCAAGCAAAGATCCTAAGGGCTCCACTAATTTGTATAGGTGATATACTAAAATAAACACATGTACACATTGAAGTAGAAACAAACCAAGTAGTATACTACTATATTGAGCAAGATTGTCTATATAAGGTGAATATCCCAAGCTTCCATTAAGTAATATACAAACTAGTATGATACAGCAATGGCCTCTAGGGCATATACACTAACAATCTCCGACTTGCACTAAGGCCATGTACTGGCGTATCGAAGACCTATCATCTCGATCAGCCGCTCAAACTGAGTCTGGGGCAAGGCCTTTGTGAGTGGATCAGCAGTGTTGTCTTCTGTAGAAACTCTCCGAACCTCGATCTCCTGGCGACCCACGATCTTCCTGATCAGGTGATACCGCCTCAAGATTTGTCTGGACTTCTGATGGGACCTTGGTTCCTTCGCTAAAGCTATAGCCCCGTTGTTGTCACAATACAGAGGTATTGGATCAACAATGGACGGAACCACCTGAAGTTCAGTTAAGAACTTCCTTACCCAGACAGCTTCTTTTGCAGCATCTGCAGCAACGATATATTCCGCTTCCATCATCGAGTCAGCAACGGTTTCCTGTTTGGAACTCTTCCAACACACCGCCCCTCCATTGAGGGTAAAGACATAACCCGACATGGACTTGGAATCATCCTTGTCACTCTGGAAGCTGGAGTTAGCAAAGGCCTCGATCTGGAGGTCTTTTCCGCCATACACCAAGAACATCTCATTAGTCCTTCTCAGGTACTTGAGAATGTTCTTTACTGCTATCTAATGTTTCTCCCTAGGGTTTGACTGATATCGGCTTACTACACTCAGTGCATAAGCTACATCTGGTCTGGTACACAATATCGCATACATTATAGAGCCTACCGCAGAAGCGTAGGGTATAATAGACATGCGATCCCTTTCCAAATCAGTCTTGGGAGACATCTCTTTGGAGAGGGTGATCCCGTGACAAGCCGCTAGATTACCGCGCTTGGAATCTTCCATACTGAATCTTTTCAGTATGATGTCGATGTACCTGGACTGTGAGAGTCCCAGTATCCTCTTGGATCTGTCACGATAGATCCGGATCCCCAGAATGTATGAGGAATCACCCAGGTCTTTTATGAAGAACCTGTGTGATAAGAACCCCTTGACAGATTGTAGCATAGGAATGTCATTTCCTATTAAGAGAATGTCATCCACGTATAAAACAAGGAATACTACAGTTCTCGCTACAAATCTACTATAGATGTATGGTTCATCTGGATTTTTGATAAAGCCAAATTCCTTGACCGTCTCATCAAAATAGATGTTCCAACTCCGCGATGCCTGCTTTAGTCCGTAGATGGACTTAAGCAACTTGCACACCTTTCCGCTGCTCCCACTTTGAATGAAACTCTCTGGCTGGTCCATATAAACACACTCCTCTAAATTTCCATTTAGAAAAGAGGTCTTAATGTCCATCTGCCAAATCTCATAATTGTGGAAGGCAGCAATGGCAAGAAGGATCTGAATGGATTTCAGCATAGCTACAGGAGAAAAGGTCTCGTCATAGTCCAAACCAGCTCTTTGACGAAAATCCTTTGCAACCAGTCTAGCTTTATAGGTCTCAACCTGTCCATCTACACCAATCTTCCTTTTGAAGATCCACTTGCATCCTACGGGTTTTACCCCATCTGGAGCAACGTCCAACGTCCATACTTTGTTGGTGTACATGGACTCCATTTTGGTCCGCATTGCATCCAGCCATTTTACCGAGTCAACGCTCTGAATGTCCTGCTGGAAGCTAGTTGGCTCATCATAATCTATGATGCAATCCTCTCTATCCCCGTCTATAAGAAAACCGTAGTATCTCTCGGGCGGATGAGACTGCCTACTACTCCTGCGGAGCGGCGTAGGAATGCCATTTTCTTTTGAACCCTCTGGTTCTACTAAGCTTTCAGTAATAGTCTGTGGTTCTGGAATTTCTTCCAGTTCTATTTCGCTCCCACTTGATTCCTTTTCTAAGAACTGGTGTTCCAGAAAATGGGCATTACGAGAAACAATGATCTTTTGTTCCTCTGCGTAATAGAAGAGATACCCTCTGGAGTTCTTTGGGTATCCCACAAACTTGCACAGTACTGAGCGTGCCTCGAGCTTGTCTGCATGCTGCTTTTTGACAAAAGTCGGACATCTCCAGATCTTCAGATATTGAAGATAGGGTTTCTTCCCACTCCATATCTCATATGGTGTGGTAGGCACAGTCTTAGTTGGAACTCGGTTCAAAAGGTATGCAGCTGATTCTAGTGCATATCCCCAGAATGATCGCGGTAACTCATTGTTACTCATCATGGAACGTACCATATCCAATAGGGTCCGGTTCCGTCTCTCCGATACACCGTTATGTTGCGGAGTGTATGGAGGAGTAAGCTGAGAGAGAATTCCATTCTCTTTTAAATAGTCCAGGAACTCGGCACTCAAGTATTCACCACCTCGATCCGATCTCAGTGTCTTGATACTTTTGCCGGTTTGTTTTTCTACTTCATTCTTATATTCCTGGAATTTTCCAAACGCTTCGGATTTATGTTTCATTAAGAAAACATAACCGTACCTTGAAAAGTCATCCGTAAAAGTAATGAAGTAAGAATAACCGCTTCGCGCATGTGTAGACATTGGACCGCACACGTTGCTGTGTACGAGTCCCAAGAGCTCGCTCGCTCTTACTCCGTGTCCAGTGAATGGAGTCTTTGTCATCTTTCCTCTGAGACAGGATTGATAAGTGGCATACGATTGATATTCGAACGGATTCAAATATCCTTCTGCATGTAACTTCGTCAACCTTCTCTCATTGATGTGACCCAGTCTATAATGCCATATGAAAGTCTGATTTTTTTCCGGAGACTTTCTTTTGTGTGTATTCTGGACATTGAAAATCTGTGGTTGGTTTAGTACGTATATACCATTGCTTAATGTACCTGACCCAATCAGAACTTAATTAAGGTGAATGTTTACAACATTACTTACAAACGCAAATTCATAATCTTCTTTAGAAATCAAAGATACAGAAATGATATTACAAGTTGCGTTCGGTACAAAATAGCAATTACTTAAAACCAAAACGTGTCCATCTGACAACCCCAGGTGATAGTCCCCCACGGCCTTAGCATTCATGCCAGCTCCGTTTGCAACTTTGAGGGTCATGTCACCTGCCTTCAAAACCCTACGGTTTCTCAACGCCTGCAAAGAATTACAGATATGAGATCCTGATCCGGTATCCAATACCCAGGAAGTAGAGTTTATTGATAGACAGTTTTCAATAACATACACACCAGAAGCTGAAGCCGCAACTTGCTTCAGTTCCTGTGTCCTGGCTTTCCAAGCCCTGCAATTTTTCTTCCAGTGACCACTGTTATGACAGAAAAAGCACTCTTCCTTCCCTATAAGCTTCCCCGCTATCTTTGTTGCTTTTGCTTTTCCCTTCGTATCCACTTTACTAACATCGCCCCTTGGTTTGGCGGAGGCTTTCTTCTTCTTTCCCTTGGCTTTCGCCTTAGACCTAGAAGAGGAAGATCCTCCTACAAACAAAGTGGATGTTTCCCTACCTTTCTCTAGGGTGCCCTCTGCACTCCTCAGCATGTTGAGGATCTCTGAAAGTTCAACTTCTTTTTCTTGTAAGTTGAAGTTCAGGATAAACTGGACATAAGTGGAAGGAAGGGACTGGAGAATCAAGTCCGTATAGAGCTCGTTCTCTAACGTGGTCCCAAGTTCCGCGAGCTCCTCAATGAAGCCAATCATCTTAAGCACGTGTTCTACTACCGATGATCCGATGGCCAACCTTGCCGAAAATAACTTCTTCGACACTTCATATCTTGCGATACGAGATTGCTCTCCATAGAGTTCTTTTGTATGGAGAAATATGGATTCAAGGTCCATATTCTCGTGCCTCCTCTGATGTTCATTGTCCATAGAGGCAAGCATGAGGCACTTGGCCTTCGCGCTATCGATCTCCCAAGTCTTACTGATTTCCTTATCCGCGACGCTGGAAGTGGGACTTGGGACAGGGGGAGCTTTGGTGGTAAGGAGATACCCCAACTTGTCATAAGTGATTGCCATTTTGACATTCCTGAGCCAATCTTTGTAGTTTGGCCCTGTCAGTATGTTTTTATCTAGTAATAACTTAAGTCCGGTCATGATGATTGGTCGCTGCAATTAGGAGAGAAAGAAGAAACACTTTAGCATGATGCTCTTGCAAGTTTAGAGTGGTTTACCCAAAGGTTCAGGCCGGATTATAGGAAGTGGGTGATACGTTTTTGTATTTGTCTAAACTGGATGGCTCCCACTGTCTCTCAAATCCCTCCTCAAACCAAAAAGGAAGAATTAGTCAGGATCAATCTCACCGTACAATTCTTGCTTAACCGTTCGGCCAGGCTGGTGTCGGTACTTCGAGGGAGGTTTTCCAACGCTTTCGCGAAGTTCCTTAATTTAAGAACCTCTTTTCCCTGGGGGCGTAGCCCCGCTAACACCTTTCTAGACACCTACTTGGTTTATAGCATTGATCGTTAAGTGAGAAATTTCCCGAGGGCATATACTCACAGTAGGATCGGGATCCAAATATCATCGCGTGACAAAACTGAAGGAATCCTACCAGAATCATCACACTCCAAATGGTATGCTGTGCTAGCAAGTTTCAGTTCTTTTGAAACTCCCGATGTGGATTTTTTCCCCATGCTCTTATGACCTTGGTGTGAGGTCAAAATGTCATAAGTCACATGTCAAGTTCTTCCCATCATTATCCAGGTTAATTTGAACCCACCCGTACGTACCCTTGACGTAGGCCAAAATGGCAGTACGACTGTCTCAAACCAATGCATTCTATCTATGCAACAGATAAATATCCGGTAGCTACCAATCACTTTGCCTTGGCGTGAGGTCAAAATACATAGCTTGAATACTACTGAATATTTAACTGAAATGATGGAGGGCAACGAATGGTTTTGGCGAAACCGTGAACGTAGTGAACTTGATATAATCGATAGAACGAGATATCTTTTAAAAGGAGTGGCTTAAGCTCCGCGTTTAAAAGTTATTTTGAAAAGAAACCGAGTGGTTTTGAAAGTGTTCCAACGACTTTTACATGGTTTATTTTTCTCGCATTAGTTCTTTTAATGCGTATTTTTCTTGCATTAGTTCTTTTAATGCGTCCCATCATTTAATCCTACCATTGCAGAAAACAACCAAAATATGACGTACGCATATGCCATTCGCATTCGCCACGGGGCCCCGTCATTACCCGTTAGGTTACTTAACTAACGACAGAGCGGGGGCTGAGCTAGCACGGCTGCAAAACATAAGCAACGCCTAAATAATATCATATATAGATATATTGCAATGATAGCCATTTCAGATCACAGATGAACATATTGGATATACTAGGAATCCGCAGTTCGTACGAGCTTGTAACGAAAAGCGGATTACACGGTCGCGGTGAATAGCCAATACCCCACCCAAGACCCCTACGGGTGCGGCAAACTACCCGCCAAATATCCAAAGCAGAGCAACCTCCCTCAACGACGTGAGTAGGCCACTAGGCACTTCGAGATACTCGGTAGTTTGTGCACCCCACCATGGGTCTATCCTAGGAGCAAAAACAGTAAAAAGAAATTATACAATGACAGCTACAACCCCGACCCGGTTGTGCGGCCAAAAATAATATTACATCAATTTACATATTACATGAATTGAAAGATAAAAGGAAAAACTCTCATCTCACAACCCCGGCTATTCACCCGCGACAATCCAACGAATTCATATACACATACCATCAACATTACATATCACAGATATGTATAACCCCCACTAATCGACGTATAGCGATTAGCGGACGTTCAATACATATAACACATCACAGATATATACCCGTTAGACTTAGTCTTTAGAAGTTCGATAAAAATACGGATTTTCAAGCCCCAAAAACTAATTTTTCTTTCTGTAAAATCTGGGCAGAAAACACATATCCCAAAAATCCCAAAACAGACCCAGAAGCACTCTGCAAGAAGATTTTTCCCCGATCGAGTTAACTCGGTCGCGGAAATGCGGCGGGAGCATGCTCCCGCCGCGTTTCCGCGGCGCCCTGATCGATTCGGTGGACGAAATTTCTTGGGTGTTTAGCAAAAAGCCTAAGCCGATTTTTAAGATAAGATTTATCATTTTTGGACAGAAAAAAAATTCGGCAGAAACTTTCATTTTCCGGGTTCGTTTCGCGAACTTTTCTTTGATCGAACTTCTACTTACTTTGCTAACATGTTAGATAGTGTTTAACTAGGCTCTGATACCACTGTAAGTCCATGCTACCCTTCCCCGGTTCTTACGGGGTTGCGGAAGTGGTGAAAAATGATTTTCAAGAGGGTGGTAACATGGACTACCAATACGGATCTTTGTTAAACTACTAACTAACAACCCAACAAGAGTTTACCTACTCGGTTAGGGAGCTATACCTTTCTTGAACTCCTTCGTCTTCGACTCCTCCCGGTGTACGGATCGGCCTCACCTCATCGTCTCCTTGCGCCGAAGATTGATCCACCCGAAAGCTTCTACCTTTGGCTTCTTCTTCAAACTTTGAAGAAACTAGATCACTTGACTTGCTAGGCCTTATCAACTAGAATGAGTAGAGGAATGTTTTGGTGTCTTTTTATCTCTAAGGCAATGAGTCTCAACACATGAGAATGGTTTGCCTTGAGGTAAAGAGAGCAAGAGGAAGAGGGAGAGCTTGAGAGTGAGAGAGCTCAAGAGAGAGAAAGAAAAATGAAAGAATGAACCATACTCTTCTCATTCTCACCTCTCATAATCCAAAAGCATCATGAGCCATCATGATAAATCAAGTATTATGTGATGGTTATCATATCACAAAAGGCAATATCATTTCATGCATTAAATGCAATGTGTGAACAAATAAGCAAGCTAAAAGTCTTTGCATGAAATGATAGCCATAGTAATGATGGTGGTCAACAAGTCCAACCTAGTCAACCGGTCAACCTAGTCAACAAGTCAACAAGGTCAACCTTTCAACCCAACCATGGTACAATAATACTTAATTATCATTAACCATATTTCTAATTCTTATTAGGGTTAAGCAAAGTCAATAGTCAACAGTCAACAACCCCAATGAGAATCCTCTGCCTCTGTCTCTCTATCAACTGTGCATACACACCCGCATCCGCGTTCCGAGGAACAATAATACAAACGAGGTAAAACCAATCCCAAAACGTACACTAGGATCTGGCTTAAACCAAAGCCCGCTAGTGTCAACTGCCCGGACACTGTACGTGCACAAGTGCACGGATGTGACCGAACCCTGTTGCAAAACCATGCGACCCCCTACTCTTTTGCCTAAAGGCAAATAGCTTTCTGTGTGGGACTCTAAAGAATCGACACTACGCTGGCAGTGGGTTTAACCACAGACCGCAAGCGGCACTAGCTGTGCGTAACGGTCCCCAAGTAGATGCCGACAAGAAGACTGACGAGGTGAAACCCATCTGAACTCCTACTGAGTCTAAATGTGACAATCTCCATACAGTCCGGTCTGTTCGTCTGATACATCGCATGGCAGGCCTAGAGGGCGGTAAACGTCAGTTCCCCAATAGTGGTACAAGTCGTGTAAGAGTGAAGCCCAGAACACCCTGAGATAACACTGGAAACCTACCAGTATATCTCGCTTGCCCTGGCCAGGGACTACTCGTGTAATGGCTCTCCTAGACACAGCGCGATGTCAACCCCCAGTACCAAGAGGGACGAATCCTGTCTAACCGTCACTGCCTCCAAGTGCTTCGGGACTGCTCCCAACTACTACTTGTTTGCACGACTCCTTTGAGCCGTGGTAGGGTAGTAATCTAAGTACAGTGGGAACACACTCGAGGCGACGTGACAGTGTCAAGTCAGCGGACTAAGCTGTACTCATGTCACCTGGGAACTGATAACTGACGATAGGTATAGTACCAACCAACAGTTCCCGACGAGTCCTGTCCAGTGTGCTCGTAACCCAACGAGCACCCGCATACTATCTCAAGTACGACGTACTGACGGCTGTGGGACAGACTGTCTCCCACACTGGGATGAGAAGCGCATACGCTGGTCTACTCCGGAGTATCGATGCCCTGTCTCGATAGTCCTACGACTAGGGACCTGCAAAAAGATGTGCTTATAGATTACCCAGCCCCACTAGTGTGACTGCCATCACAACGCTGGTAATCAAGCAAAGATCGTAAGGGCTCCACTAATGTGTATAGGTGATATACTAAAATAAACACATGTACACATTGAAGTAGAAACAAACCAAGTAGCATACTACTATATTGAGCAAGATTGTCTATACAAGGTGAATACCCCAAACTTCCATTAAGTAATATACAAACTAGTATGATACAGTAATGGCCTCTAGGGCATATACACTAACAATCTCCCACTTCCACTAAGGCCATGTACTGGCGTATCGAAGACCTATCATCTCGATCAGCCGCTCGAACTGAGTCTGGGGTAAGGCCTTTGTTAGTGGATCAGCAGTGTTGTCTTCTGTAGAAACTCACCGAACCTCGATCTCCTGGCGACCCACGATCTCTCTGATCAGGTTTTAACGCCTCAAGATGTGTCTGGACTTCTGATGGGATCTTGGTTCCTTCGCTAAAGCTATAGCCCCATTGTTGTCGCAATACAGAGGTATTGGATCAACAATGGACGGAACCACCTGAAGTTCAGTTAAGAACTTCCTTACCCAGACAGCTTCTTTTGCGGCATCTGCAGCTGCGATATATTCCGCTTCCATCGTCGTGTCAGCAACGGTTTCCTGTTTGGAACCCTTCCAACACACCGCCCCTCCATTGAGGGTAAAGACATAACCCGAAATGGACTTGGAATCATCCTTCTCACTCTGGAAGCTGGAGTCAGTAAAGGCCTCGATCTGGAGGTCTTTTCCGCCATACACCAAGAACATCTCATTAGTCCTTCTACAGTGGTCTCTGACTTAGAATTGGGGTTTCTGGTATTTTTAGTTTTGGTCCAGATTATTTTTAGTGCTGGATTTGTGCTTGGGGCCCACTTCGGGAAATTTTGTCGATCGAAAATTTAAATATGTTAGTTTACAGTACTTACATTATATCTGCGACCGTGAATGTCATTCGAGCGATAAATCTTGTCTAATTGCTATAGCTCTTTTAGACGGATTTGCGAACGTGACATTCACGTTGATGTTCTTTGTTGTGCTGTGATGTTGCGGATTTGTCGTGGTGGATAGCCTGGATGCAATGGTAGTACAGTTTGGTTGTATTTGTACATTTGATATTGCGGGGCGAACGTCCGACATGTGGACTGTCGTCACTGCCTGTTTGTATATTATTCTTTTGGGACACGACCGGGCTGAGATCGATACCCGTTGTATATATATTTTACTTTCTGTACTAGGATTACCCCGCGAAGGGGTGCACGGGTAGCCCGGTTCTAGAGGGCAACGAGCCCGCATCTTAAGGCTTTGAGATGGAGGGGGCTTCACTCTAGAATTGGCGGGCTGCTCGCCGCACTCGTAGGGGGTACAGGTTGACCCAAGGAGGGGTGCTCAAGTTACCGGATTCCGTGAACTGCTGGGTGGTCCATTCACTTTTTTGAAGGGGGCTTCCTCGCTTCACGTTTTGGCGGATAACTTGCCGCGCCCGTAGGGGTCTAGGATTTCATTGCACAGGCTATCCACACGACCAGGGGAACGTCGGGTTTCAGTAGCGGCTCTTTGAAACCCGGGGATCCCAGATTATCTGTATTATTCTGTGATGCTTATTACATTTCTGTGATGTTGCATTTTATCACGCCATGAGCGAATATTATATATTGATATATATACTAGCAGATGTTGTATATGTTTTACACCCGCGCTAGTCTAGTCCCCGCTCTGTCGTTAGTTAAGTAACCTAACGGGTGATGACGGGACCCAGTGGCGAATGCGGATGGCATATACGTACATCATATTTTCGTTCTTTTGTGGTGTGATTAATTGATGGGACTGCATTGATTCGGATCAATGCAAGCTAAACAAACCTATTCTGATATTGTTGGAACATTTTTCAAAAAGCTGTTATTGCAAGGGCGTTCTCTTTTTGTTTTGTACAGTGGTATTCGGTTATGAATATCCAGCACCTCAGTCGACGAGGCAAGGGCTAGGATCCCTTAACCGGGAGTGACCCCTTGGACAGAAATTTGCGTCAGGGTAATAACTTCACTATAGTCGATTGCCTTTTGCTTTGCATTGTGGTATTCAGCTGGAATATCCTGAACCTCATTCTACGGGGAAAGAGCCGAGATCACTTCACCGGGAGTGACCTCTTTAGCAAAGGTTTTCACCACTATATTTTTATAAAAAAAAAGCTATGCAGTTCCTTCAACGATATTAAGTTCATTATGTTAAAAGTTTTTCGCCAATAACTAGACGTAGCCCTCCGTCATACAAGTATTACTTAGTATTCGTGTTGCGTTTGTTGACTGTGTCAAGGCATAGTGTACGGTAGCTAGGTAGTGTTTGTTTGTGGTATATTAATGCGATTGGTTAGGATAGTCGTGCGGCCTTATTGACCGTGTCAAGGGCTCGTACGGGTGGGTTTAATGCAACCCAAGATAATGACGGGTTGAACTTGGCTAGGACTGTTTGATTTGTTGACTGTGTCAAGGTCACTTGGGTCCTAGGGGTAAAAATCACATCGGGAGTTTCTAAAGAAGCTGAAACTTGCTAGTCATGCGCATACATTCTGGAGTGTGATAACGTGAGTGGATTCCATCACGTTATCATGCGATATTAGTTGGATCCCGATTCCCACTGAAGAGTTGGTTTACTCTTCGGGTGATCCCGACTAATTTTTCTTTCAGGTTTGGAGGAGAATTTGAGGATACAGTGGGAGGTTTCCTGATTAGATAAATTGATAATCGTTCTGATCTAGGTTAGAGTGCTCGCAGAGTGTTTCTTTTCTCTCTCTCTTTGGCAGCGACCATGGCCCGACCCTGGACTATGACTCAGTGATCAAGTTGACCGAACCTTCTTATAACACTAGCTTTTGGATTGTCAGAGTTGCATACCTCATTACCACTCCTTCTTTTACCCTTTTCTCCAGAACACCTCGTATTACTACGAACATCCACTTCCATTGGATAAAACCATCGTATGGTTATATATGAACTCGAAGGAACTTGTTCTATATTCGAGGATGGTTTCCGGTTCTGGAGAAAACGAATAGGATTATTCAGTTGTCTTTTCCTTTTACCTTCTCTCAGGTTGCGAGTGTTCCTTGGATTAGGACGGTACACCTATTACGCTAATTGGATAGTCTTCTTCCAAACCATAGGCAGGTGCCAAACGGTAGGGAATGAAGAAAGCCGATTAGCCTAAGTATGGTGTACAGAAGGTAATAAGTTAAGACAAATAAAGGGATTAGAAAGAGGGCAAAGTAAATTGCGACTGTTATTCACGACCAAACCAAGTATTTCATTACCTCTCCTACTTCACCTTTGTATTTCTCCAGAACACTCCGTATCACTACGAAGATCCACAGTTTATTAGATACTCCATCGTATGGTTATATACGAACTCGAAGGAACTTGTTCCAGTTCGAGAATGGATTCTGGTTCAGGAGAAATAAGAATAAGGTTTATTCAGTTGTCTTTTATCTTTACCTTCTCTCGCATTGCGAGTGCTCCTAGGATTATGACAGTACACCTATTACGCTTATTGGATAGTCTTCTTCCAAAGCATAGGCTGGTGCCTAACGGTAGGGAAGGAAGAAAACCATTTAGCCTAACGATGGTGTGCAGAAGGTAGCGACTAAAGAAAAATAAAGGGATTTGGAGAAATGGCAAACAAATATACGGTTACAGTTGTGAATCTAATAATGGAAGAGGCATTACTAGGAATACCCGGATACCCCTTCTAAACATTTACATGTTTCAGTTTCACTGTGCATTGTTAATAGAAAACTGATTTCCCAATTAGTCCTTGCTCCAGGGTATGTATTTACCAGGTATGATTCTCACATCTGTATGTTTTGCAGATGATGAGTGGGAGTAAGTTATTGGGAATTGGGTGATCATCCTCATTATATCGGGATTCGTTGTAATTGGTGATATTTGAGGAAATCACCTGGGTTGTTTGCCGAACGGCAAATATTTGGATTTGAATATCCGTTGTTATGCACCAATTTCAAATTGATATATCTGTACGTTTATTTTTATAAAGTGAGATATAACTTTTTGAAATTATGTCTATGACATTTACCTATATCGGTGGATGGTTAGGTAAGGAGAATTAAACAACGGTGTAATTCTTCTTAACCATAAATACGGTTTTCAACCTACGACACACAAGGATTGATTTATTAGACTCAGGGGACTTATACAGAGTATTGTATGTTGTCCAGTGTCCATTAGGACAGAGGGGTTGGTACTCGTACTATATTCTGTTTACTTGTGACTTCTCTAGTTCTTAGACATGTGTTTCGTAGAAATGCAAGGTCTAAGTTTTGAGAAGTTATAGTTATAAGAATAAAGTAGAGAACCAGGCGTTGCAAGTATCAGGATTCTTCAAGGTGATCGAAGATGTAGATACTGTTAGTTATATGTATGCCCTAGAGGCCATTACTGTACATACGTTGTATATTGTAGTGGATGCTTGGACATATATAGGGAGGACTTTCTTGCTCGACATGATAGTATGCTATCTGGTTACTCTTTATCTTAACATGTACTCTGATTGTCTCTATGTTACATGTTGATAAAGCCCTTAAGATGAGTACTTGACTACCAGGACTATGATGCGGATCATACTAGTGGGGACAGTGTAGTCGCCAAGTACATCCTTCAAATGTTCCTAGTCGTGGGAGTACCGATACAGGGCATCGATATTCCAGAGTAGTCTAGTGTATGCGCTTCTTGACCCAAATGATGGGCGATGGATGATCCCATATCCATTGGTGTTTGACATCAGAGAAGGTATACGGGTGTTCAGTAAAGACTGGGTACACTGGACGGACTCGCCGAGAACTCCCAGATGGTATTATACCTCACGTCAGATGGCAGTTCTCTGGTGACACTGGTACAGGTTAGTCTGTAGACCCGAGATCGTCATATAGTCTTGTGTGATTCCCACTGTGCTTTGATTTCTATCATACCACGTCCAAGATGGCGTGCAAAAAGGTGGCTTTTGGGTACAGTCCCGAATCATATGCAGACAATGAGCGATAGGAGGGGATTCGTCTCTCCCGGTATAGAGAGTTGATGTTGCGCTGTGTTCGATTGGCTATAACTGGAAATCCCTAGGCAGGGTTGCTGAGATTTACTGGTAAGTGTTATTAGTAGTTTCTTGAACTGTTATAGACCTCATATCGACATCTTATCAAGCTACTGGGGTCTGACGTTTTCCACCCCTAGGCGAGATATGCGACATATCAGACGAAGAGACCGGACTGTACGGGAGTGTTACTGACTGGATTCACAGGAGAAAGTACATGCTTGCTTGTTGATCTTCTGATCGCTCAATACCTGGGTGGCTGTTACATTTAGCTGACCGCTTGCAGCTTGTGGGTGTTTGATATGATCATCACCTACTGCCGGCGTATTGACGATTCTTTAGAGTCCTACACAGAGGTTTCTTGACTCAGGAAAAACGGAGTAGGAGCACATATATGATATGTGCGGGACCGAGAATAATACGTGTATGTGATACCGTATTAGATTCTCACGATATGAGATATCGGCCGGGTATATGTGATATAGCCGGGTCATCGGATCAAGTGCTGATTCGATGAATTGATACAGATTATATTAGTCGGTTATTTGTGAAATAGCCGGATTATCGGATCAAGTGTTGATTTGAAAATTTAATGTATAATAATATATTTGATATATTAAATTACATTAACTAATATAAGCTCACTAAAATATTCTTTTTCTCACTCGGGTAATGCATTGATATATATGCGATATATGTTAATTGTATTATTTTATTTTTTTATAAAATATATTATATATGTGATATATAATATTGTAATAAGTTAAGATTACTAATGCAACATGATTAGTGGAGATTAAACATGTTTAGGGATTGATTTGGGTTAATTCTTTCTCGTTGCTTCTAGAAACTTTGCTTTTGTTTTAAGCAAAGATATTTGTTATGATATTTTTGTAGATATTTAGTTAACCCAACCCAACCCTTTAACCTTGGTTCATTCTCTACATGGGTTAAGTTAACATACTTAACCCATGGTTGCATTTCTAACCTCACATGGATTTATTATTCATCACAAAAGGTTTTGGATATTCTTCTTCTTCTTCTTCCTTGATAAAAAGCTTTGTAGCTTTTTGCTTAGTGATGAAAATGAGTGAGATTAAGAAAAAAATGAGAGCTAAAATCCTACTTCATCATCCTAATCTATCCTAGCCATTTAGATTAGGGTGTTCACTTCATTAGTGAGTGAGAGCTTGTGTTAAACAAACTTCAAGGTAGATCATCTTTGTCATCGAAGATCGGAAGCAAGCTTGCATTTTTCTCTTCATGGAGCCTCTCTAGAGTCCGGATACTCGACGATCGCAGCGAAGGGACCTCAACACGGAGCTTTAGAAGTGAAGGACCGGACTACAAAGGTTGTAATCCCAAACTCTTAGATGTTAAAGTGTTTAACATGCTTTGTTTCGCCTAATCTCTAGTTTTAAAGATCTTGGTTAGGGTTGTTCGGCACGTCTAAATTTTAAATCGGGCATGGTTGATGCCTTGTAAACCCTTGTGAGAGTGCCTAGTAACCCTACAGTGGTATCAGAGCCAAGCTAGAGCTTTAGGCGAAGTCTAGACGAAGTTTACAGTCCGATCGAACTCCGGATACCCGTAAAACCCTTGTTTCTGGAAATTTTTTCAAAAGTTAACATTTTTCATATTAAAAATAATCAGAAAATTAAGCAGGAAAATCTAAGAGTTACTGTGAAAAACGAGCCACCAATACCACTAAAGCGCTGCGTAACCGCGGCAATACCCTGACTTGCGCGGCGGTTTCGCGGCCAAACTGTAGCATTAGGGTTTGTTTTTGGTACAGTAACATCCGTATGAATTTATGTATGTTTCTGGGAATTTTTAATTATACTCAAGTGTTGAGTTTTCTGGGATGTATTGGGAACTCGTTGATTCGATCGGATAATTTAACTTCGTTTAACTTTTTCCGGGTAATTTTAGAACGTGTTAAAAAGTTCGAACGGATATCAATAACTCATTTTTTCCCCTGCCGGAAAATTTCTAAGGGTTGGATTTTTCCGTAGTTTAAGAACGTTCTAAGTCGTGCAAGTAACGCGGTCGACCCTCTAGAAGAACACAAACCTTAACGCGATTATGTCACTGTCTGAACCGCCTCTAAACTTTAGGATTTGGGGCAGTACGGCGTTGCCACATGTGAGGCGTTGGCTTGATCCTTCTACGGCTGGACCATTGGTACTGTGGCATGTGATGGATACTTTCTGAACTCCGCTCAAGTGTTGAGCTATTTGGGAAATCTTGGGTGTTTGTTTATTCGATCGGAAAGTTTAACAATGTCTATTTATCTCGAATGTGATACAATATTTGGAATCCACAAGCAGTTATGAGATAACTAATTTGAATGTTATAAATCTAGAAATTTAGTCTCAGATGATCGGTTGCAACAGGATTTTGATGCGATCAAAAGTCCGTCGCAATCACGTAGCGTACGCGGATACTCGCCGGGTAAACTTAACAGATAGCCACGCCCATAGCCCCGACCATAGCCCCGACCAAGTAATTGTAGGAGAACCCCGTCGCCAAAAGCATCCGTTCGAGTGCTCGCGGCAGTGGTGTTCCGCCTTAGTGCACTTCATCGACGGCATCCGGGGGTGCGGCCGTCTACTAAAGTTTGCAATGAGCATTCGATCAGGATGTCGGGAATCTTGTTGAATTGCCCGACTTGATATTGAAAATTATTTTCGAGATTGAGACTAAAATGCGGGGTTTATAATTGTTAGACATGAGATGTCTAAGGAATTCATTTGGCTAGGCATGCGATGTCTAAAGAGATTGCGGATTCCAACTGTTGTAGTTTTACACTTTCTTTTCTGCGACCGTAAGCGTAGTATGTGGTGTATCGCCGGCTTCATTGCTATACATCAACGACAATCGGGATACGCATACTTGCTTACGTTGATAATATGCGATATTATGTGTTGCTGTGATATGTTATATTGGATCGTCGCATTTTGAATAGCCGGGGGTTCATGTGAGATGAGATTTTTTTTTCCTTTTCATTCATGTAAAATTCATTGTATGTAATATTCTTTTATTGAGGCATTTCCGGGCTGAGGATGATGTCACCATTGTATATTATTTACTTTTCCGCATTAGGTAGACCCAAGGCGGGGAGCACAAGTAACCGGGTTCTAGGGTCTAGTGGGAGACCATCTCGAGGAGTCAAGACCGGGTCTCCTAACCCTAGAATTGGCAGTGTTGCTTGTCGCTCTCGTAGGGGTCAAGGGATGTGGGTTTGGCTATTCATCGCGACCGTGGAATCCGTGTTTTATACAGGCTCGTATTACAACACGGACGTCCTAGTATATCCAATATTTCATATATGTTCTTCTGCTACAATATTCTGTGATGAGATCATATTAATGCCTGAGACGAATGTTTATATTATATATATGAGATATATGTTATATTGTAGATTTCGTTTCAAAAGTGATGCTTGTGAAGCATAATAAAATGGGACTTCATTAATGAGATTAATGAAACTAAAAGAAACCTAAAGATGTTGTAGAAACTTGTTTAAAAACTGGTAGCTCTAGTTCTTGCTTTGCATAGCGGTGTTCCTTGTAGAACATCCAGCACCTTATTCGATAAGGAAAGAGCCGAGATCCCTTCACCGGGAGTGACCTCTTTAGCGAAACTAACAGATGCTACAAACACGGTTTGTCTTTTGATTGCTTATATAGTTTTTGCTTTGCATAGTGATATTTGTGAAATATCCTGCACCTTATTCGATGAGGAAAGAGCCGACGATCCCTTCACTGGGAGTGACCTCTTTAGCAAAACTAGAAAAGGCCTTACAAACATTCCCTTTAAAAATCACTCGATTCAACAACGATATCAAGTTCATTACGCAAAGGGTTTTCTTAAAAACCTGTCGTAGCCCTCCGTCATTTCAGATAAGTACTAGTTAGTATTCGTGCTACGTTTTTTGACTATGTTAAGGCGTAGTGTGCGGTAGCTGATTAGTGCTTATCTGTATAAGCATATGATGCGATTGGATTAGGGTAGTCGTGTGACTTTGTTGACTATGTTAAGGGTCGTACGGGTGGGTTTAATTCAATCGGGAAATGACGGGTTGAACTTGACTAGCACTTATGATTTGTTGACTATGTTAAGGTCATATAGCTGCTAGGGGTAAAATATTATTGGGAATTTCAAGAGTTGAAATTTGCAATAAGATTGCATACCTTCTATGAGATAGTTAGATCCCGATACCCGCTGCGAGTAAGAGTTACTCCTGGGAGAGTTTTACGCATTACAATTAGCCGATCAAGTAGGTGTCTAGAAAGGTGTCAACGGGGTTACGCCCTTGGGAAAACGAGGTTTATTCTAATTAGGTCCATGCGAAAACATGGGGAACCTCCCTCAAAGTACCGACACTGGCCTGGCTGAAAGATTGGCGAACTTGTGAAGTGTAATTAATCCCGGCTAGTCTTTCCTTTTAGGGTTTGAAGGAAGATTTGACTAAAACAGTGGGAGCCATCCTGATTAGATAAATTGATAACCAATCTAATCTTGTAAAAGCGCACGCTGAGTGTTTTCTTCTCTCTCTCTCTCCTGGTTACGACTATGTCACGCCTTAATCAAGATAATAATACGGATGTATTGACCGAACCCGCTTGTTATACTGAGCTGGAGAACATTGGTCCCGCTCCAACTTATAAATGTTATAAGACAGAGCAGGAAATTGGAGATTACCAGAATTCCCGTGCCGCCCAAACGAAAAAAGTGCATGCTGATGCATCTTCTTCGGGTGTGTTCATTACAGAGAACTGTTTCTCAGTATCCTTTACGTCCTGGGTATGAGATACCGGATCAGGATCCCGCATATATAATTTGTTACATGGGCTACAGATAGGTAGAGAACTGAGAACGGGTGATAAGTTTCAGGAGATAGAAACGGTGCAAGTGTTGCAGCCAAGTCTGTTGGTAGTTATCACCCTGTATTAGCCAATACATTGACTCTGAACGAATGTTATTAAATACCGAACCTGATATACAACATCATATCAGTCTCTTTATTAGTAAAGAAGGATATAATTTTATATTGTTCGATAATATTTTGAACATTTCCTATATCAAGAGTTGATCGGATCAGGCACGTTATCTAAAAACATAAACGTTCTAAATCAAACTACAGTTCTTAGTATACAGAACACACTCAAGACGAAGAGTTCAGAAATGAACGAATCCTTCTTGAGGCATTGTAGACTAGGTCATATCAATGCGACCGGACTAGCTAAGTTATATTTAGATGCATATTTAAATTAGTTTGAATTTACATCTTGTGAAACTTGCCGGTCATGCCACAAAGATAAGATGACCACAATTCTGTTTATTGGAAACAGAGAAAGAGTTAGTGAACTCTTGGGATTGATACATGATGATGTATGTAAGTCCCCTGTCTACACATGCCAGGACTGGTTCTTTGTACTTCATTACATTCACTGATTATCTCTCAAGATTCGAACATATGTTCCTGTTGAAACACAAGTCTGAACCTTTTGAGATATTCACAGAATATAAGTTAGAAGTAGAGAACAAAAACAGGTATAAGTATTATGTCCTTTGATGTGATCATGGAGAAGAATACTTGAGCATGGGATTCCTGGACTATTCTAAAAAGGAATGAAATTATCTCTCAGCATTACTCCTCCGTATACACCACAGCACATCGGTGTATCGGGGCGGAGCAATCATACTCTATTTTATATGGTGCGCTCTATGATGAGTACTACTGAGTTTCCTATTTCCTTTTGGGAGTTATGCACTTGTGAAGCTGCATACCTATTGAATAGGGTTCCAATCAAATCAGTTACCTACCACTTCATATGTGATATAGAATGGGAAGAGCCTATATCTTAAGTAAGTTAAGATTTGGGGTTGTCCGACCTATGTCTAAAAGAAAAATCCAGACAAGCTCGAGGCAAAGTCGGTTCTGTAGAAGTTTGTTGGATATCCCAAGCATTCATAAGGGAATATCTTCTACCAAACCGAGGAACAAAAGATGTTTTGTTTCTCAACATGCCACCTTTGTGAAAGGGAATTTCTTGTAGAAAATTAGTGGTCATGAGGTAGAACTGGAAGGAGTTCCAGCTATACAAACTACAGCAGATGATTTGGTAGAACCAAAGGATTCAATAGATTCTAACGAAACTCAGCCTCTCCGTCGATCTAGTAGGGTTCCTCACCCACCTGAGAGATACTTCGGTTTTCTCTATGACAGTGAGAGCGAGGATTGCATCATGAGACGACGACCTAACTAGTTTCGAGCAGTCCATCAAGAGTGGGACTCTGTAAGAATGGCTGGATGCTTAGCGATCTGAGATGGAATCCTTATACACCAACAAAGTATGGACTTTGGTTGCTTTATCTGAAGGGTTAAATCCCCATCAGAAGCAAGTATATCTTGAGAAGATTACTTGGTGTATATGGAAAAGTTGAGACTTTCAAAACTATGCTTAAGTCCATCCAGATCCTACTTGCCACTGCTACATACCATGACTACGATATCTGGTGGTTGGGTGTCATGACTGCTTTTCTAAATGATGTTTTGGAAGAGAGCGTCTATAAGTACACAGCCAGAGGGCTTCGTAGATAGTGAGAGCAGCGGAAACGTGTGCAAGATGTTTTATGTGATAAAACAGGCATCGCAGAGATGGAACGTCTGTTTTGATGTGATAGTCAAAGAGTTTGACTTCATCAAAATGGTAGATGAATTTTGTATATACAAAAAGGTAGTAGGGAGTATGGTGGTGATCCTCGTAGAGTACATGGATGACATACTCTTGATAGGGAAGGAGTTTCCTATACTACGCTCGGTCAATCTCCGCTTATCACAAGGATTCTCCATATAGGATCAAGGTGATACCTCCTAAATCCTAGGTTTTATATCTATGAGATAGATCTAAATGGATATTAGGATTCTCATTAGTTGTAGTGAGATGGTATCAATCGATACAGGGGAGAATCACTGGAAAAGGTTCCAGGGTGATAAGGACGACTGAATGTCAGTCGCAGGCATTGTCTTTACCCTCAGTGGAGGGACGGTATGTTGAAAGAGTTCCAAGCTAGATACCATGACTTACTAGACGATTAAAGGCAAGATACGTCGTTACCAAGGATGCTACCAAAGAGGCAGTCTGGATATTTATATAAGTTCATGAGATGAACTTCGTTCCTACCATTGTGTGACAATGGAGTTGTGGCTTATGCCAAGGAACCCCCGTCCCATCAGAAATCCAGATATAATTATTAGGCAGTATCACCTGATCATGGAGATGGTTGATCTCTAGGGAGATCGAGGTTAGGAGAGTAGACATAGAGGACAACAACACGGATCCACTCACAAAGGCCTTTTTCCCAGTAGATACTTTTATAGGGATGGTTGTGTATGGGATACTTCAACCACAGCTAATTGTTAGGTATGTGATACCATAACAGATGGTTCTAGTGCAAGTGGGAGATTGTTAGTTATATGTTTGCCCTAGAGGCCATTACTGTACATACGTTGTATATTATAGTGGATGCTTGGACATATATAGTGTAGGGATGCTAGGCACACGCACAAGGGTCTACGAGGCATCAACCATGCCCGATTTAAAATTTAGCCGTGCCGAACAACCCTAACCAAGATCTTTAAACTAGAGTTTAGGCGAAAACAAGCATGTTAAACAGTTTAACACTAAGTGAGAGGGATTACAACCTTTGTAGATCCGGTCCTTCAATTCTTAAGCTCTGTGTTGGGGTCCCTTCGCTGCGATCATCGTGTTCCGGACTCTCGAGAGGCTCCACGAAGAGAAAGATGCAAGCTTGCTTCCGATCTTCGATAACGAAGATGATCTACCTTGAAGTTTCGTTAACACAAGCTCTCACTCACTAAATGAAGTAAACACTCTCATCTAATAAGCAAGGGTAGATGAGAATGATGAAGTAGGATTTTTTCTCTCATTTGTTTTCATATTCTCACTCATTTTTCATCACAAAATCAAAGCAAGAAAGCTTTTCATGAAGAACTCAAGCAAGAAGAAGATGAATAATCATTAGAATCCTTTTGTGATGAATAATGAAAAGATAATCATGATGAATAATGCAACCATGGTTAACTAAACCTTTATAGATATTTAACTAGGGCTAGGGTTTGGGTTGAGTTAAAGATGAGTCACTTACAAAATATCTTAACGCAAAAAAAAAAAGAAACCTTCTAGAAGGTTCATGAATGTACTAACCCAAATCAAACCCTAATCTTGTTTAATCTCCACTAAACATGTTGCATTAGTAATCATATCATGTTACAATATTCTATATCACATATATAATATTTATTGTAACAAAATAAAATAATACAATTAACATATATCGCATATATATCAATGTATTACCCGAGTGAGAAAAAGAATCTTTTAGTGAGCTAATATTAGTTAATGTAATTTAATATATCATATATATTATTATACATTAAATTATCGAATCAACACTTGATCCGACAATTCGGCTATATCGCATATAACCGACTAATATCTCATTTACCAATTCATCGAATCAACACTTGATCCGATGACCCGGCTGATATCAAATATTGCGAGAATAGAATACGGTATCTCATATCGTATTATCCTCGGTCCCGCACATATCACATACGTGCTCCTAATCCGTTTTTCCTGAATCAAGAAACCTCTGTGTAGGACTCTAAAGAATCGTCAATACGCCAGCAGTAGGTGATGATCATATCAACCACCCACAAGCTGCAAGCGGTCAGCTAAACGTAACAGCCACCCAGGTATTGAGCACTCAGAAGATCAACAAGCAAGCCTGTACATTCTCCTGTGAATCCAATTAGTAACACTCCCGTACAGTCCGGTCTCGTCGTCTGATATGTCGTATATCTCGCCTAGGGGTGGTAAACGTCAGACCCCAGTAGCTTGATAAGTCGTGTCGATATGAGGTCTATAACAGTTCGAGAAACTATTGATAACACTTACCAGTAAATCTCAGCAACCCTGGCCATGGATTTCCAGTTATAGCCAATCGAACACAACACAACATCAACTCCCTATACCGGGAGAGACGAATCCCCTCCTATCGCTCATTGCCTCCATGTGATTCAGGACTGTACCCAAAAGCCACCTTTTTCACGCCTTCTTGGACGTCGTATGATGAAAATCAAAGTGCAGTGGGAATCACACAAGACTCTATTACGATCTCGGGTCAACAGACTACTCTGTACCAGTGTCACCGGAGAACTGCCATCTGACGTGAGGTATAATACTATCTGGGAGTTCTCGGCGAGTCCGTCCAGTGTACCCAGTCTCTACTAAGCACCCGTACACCATACTTGATGTCAAACACCGATGCATATGGGATCATCAACCGCCCATCATATAGGTCAAGATGCGTATACGCTGGTCTACTCTGGCGCATCGATGCCCTGTCTCGATACACCCTAGACTAGGAACGGTTATAGGATGTACTCGTCGACTACCATGGCCCCACTAGTATGATCTCATCATAGTCCCAGTAGTCGAGTGCATATCCTAAGGGCTTTATCAACATGTAACATAGAGACAACCAGAGTACATGTTAAGATAAAGAGCAACCAGATAGCGTACTATCATGTCGAGCAAGAAAGTCCTCCCTATATATGTCCAAGCATCCATTACAATATACATCGTATGTAAAGTAATGGCCTCTAGGGCATACATATAACTAACATATAGGGAGGACTTTCTTGCTCGACATGATAGTATGCTATCTGGTTCCTCTTTATCTTAACATGTACTCTGATTGTCTCTATGTCACATGTTGATAAAGCCCTTAGGATGAGTACTTGACTACCAGGACTATGATACGGATCATACTAGTGGGGACAGTGTAGTCTCTAAGTACATCCTTCAAATGTTCCTAGTCATGGGAGTACCGATACAGGGCATCGATACTCCAGAGTAGACTAGCGTATGCGCTTCTTGACCCATATGATGAACGATGGAAGATCCCATATCCATTGGTCTTAGACATCAGAGAAGGTGTAGGGTTGCTATGCACGCGCACAAGGGTCTACGAGGCATCAACCATGCCCGATTAAAAATTTAGCCGTGCCGAACAACCCGAATACGGAACTTTAAACTAGAGATTAGGCGAAAACTAGCATGTTAACAACTTTAACACTAAGTGAGAGGGATTACAACCTTTGTAGATCCGGTCCTTCACTTCATATGCTCTGTGTTGAGGTCCCTTCGCTGCGATCATCGGGTTCCGGACTCTCGAGAGGTTCCACGAAGAGAAAGGTGCAGTCTTACTTCCGATCTTCGATACAAAGATGATCTATCTTGAAGTTTCATTAACACAAGCTAACACTCACTAAAATTGAGTGAACACTCTCATCTAAAGGGCAAGGGAAGATGAGGATGATGAAGTAGGATTTTTGCTCTCTTTATTTATCTTTTTCTCACATATTTTCATCACAAATATCAAAACAAGAAAGCTTTGCATGAAGAACTCAAGGAAGAAGAAGAATAGTGATCCATTTTCATTTGTGATGAATAATGAAAGAATTAATATGATAAATAATGCAACCATGGTTGACTTAACCATTGTAGAGAATTAACCAAGGGTTAGGGTTTGGGTTGAGTTAAGAATGAGTCACTTGAAAATATCTTTTCTAAAACAAAAAGAAAATCTTCTAGAATCTACTAGAAGTCATTAACCCAAATCAAACCCTAATCTTGATTGATCTTTACTAAACATGTTGCATTAGTTATCATATCATGTTACAATATTATATATCACATATATAATATTTATTGTAACCAAATAAAATAATACAATTAACATATACCGCATATATATCAATGTATTACCCGAGTGAGAAAAAGAATCTTTTAGTGAGCTAATATTAGTTAATGTAATTTAATATATCATATATATTATTATACATTAAATTATCGAATCAACACTTGATCCGACAATCTGGCTATATCGCATATAACCGACTAATATTTATCCGTACCGATTCATCGAATCAACACTTGATCCGATGACCCGGCTGATATCATATATCGCGAGAATAGAATACGGTATCTCATATCGCATTATCCTCGGTCCCGCACATATCATATATGTGCTCCTACTCCGTTTTGCCTGAGCCAAGAAACCTCTGTGTAGGACTCTAAAGAATCGTCAATACGCCGGCAGTAGGTGATGATCATATCAAACACCCACAAGCTGCAAGCGGTCAGCTAAACGTAACAGCTACCCAGGTATTGAGCGCTCAGAAGATCAACAAGCAAGCATGTACATTCTCCTGTGAATCCAAACAGTAACACTCCCGTACAGTCCGGTCTCGTCGTCTGATATGTTGCATATCTCGTCTAGGGGTGGTAAACGTCAGACCCCAGTAGCTCGATAAGTCGTGTCGATATGAGGTCTATAACAGTTTGAGAAACTACTGATAACACTTACCAGTAAATCTCAGCAACCCTGGCCAAGGATTTCCGGTTATAGCCAATCGAACACAGCACAACATAAACTCCCTATACCGGGAGAGACGAATTCCCTCCTATCGCTCATTGCCTCCATATGATTCGGGACTGTACCCAAAAGCCACCTTTTTGCACGCCCTCTTGGACGTGGTATGATGGAAATCAAAGCACAGTGGGAATCACACAAGACTCTATGACGATCTCGGGTCAACAGACTACTCTGTACCAGTGTCACCGGAGAACTGCCATCTGACGTGAGGTATAATACCATCTTGGAGTTCTCGGCGAGTCCGTCCAGTGTACCCAATCTCCATTGAGCACCCGTACACCATCCTTGATGTCAAACACCGATGGATATGGGATCATCCATCGCCCATCATATGGGTCAAGATAGGTATACGCTAGTCTACTCTGGTGTATCGGTGCCCTGTCTCAATACACTCTCGACTAGGAACAGTTATAGGATGTACTCGTCGACTACCGTGGCCCCACTAGCATGATCTCATCATAGTCCCAGTAGTCGAGTACATATCCTAAGGGCTTTATCAACATGTAAAATAGAGACAATCAGAGTACATGTTAAGATAAAGTACAACCAGATAGCATACTATCATGTCGAGCAAGAAAGTCCTCCCTATATATGTCCAAGCATCCATTACAATATACATCGTTTGTACAGTAATGGCCTCTAAGGCATACATATAACTAACAATCTCCCACTTGCACTAGGGCCATCTGTTATGGTATCGCATACCCAACAATTAGCTGCGGTTGAAGTATCTCATACTCAACCATCCCATTAAAGTCTCTACTGGGAAAAAGGCCTTTGTGAGTGGATCCGCGCTGTCGTCCTCTGCGTCTACTCTCGTAACCTCGATCTCCCTGGAGATCAACCATCTCCATGATCAGGTGATACTGCCTAAGAATTATATCTGGATTTCTGATGGGACGGTAGTTCCTTGGCTAAAGCCACAACTCCATTGTCACACTTATGAACTCATATATATCCAGACTGCCTCTTTGGTAGCATTCTTGGTAACGATGTATCTTACCTTTAATCGTTTAGTATGTCACGGTATCTAGCTTGGAACTCTTCCAACATACCGTCCCTCCACTGAGGGTATAGACCATGCCTGCGACTGACATTCAGTCGTCCTTATCACCCTGGAACCTTTCCAGTGATTCTCCCCAGGATCGATTGATACCATCTCACTACAACTAGTGAGTATCCTAACATCCAATTAGATCTATTTCATAGATCCAAAAACCCAGGATTTAGGAGGTATCACTTTGATCGTATATGGTGATTCCTTGTGATAAGCGGAGATTGACCGAGCGTAGCATAGGAAACTCCTTCCCTATCAAGAGTATGTCATCCACGTACTCTACGAGGATCATCACCATACTCCCTACTACCTTTTTGTATATACAAGGTACATCTACCATTTTGATGAAGTCAAACTCTTTGACTACCACATCAAAACAGACGTTCCAACTCCGCGATGCCTGCTTTATCACATAAAACATCTTGCACACGTTTCCGCTGCTCCCACTTTCTACGAAGCCCTCTGGCTGTGTACTTATAGACGCTCTCTTCTAAAACATCATTTCAGAAAAGCAGTTATGACACCCAACCACCAGATATCGTAGTCATGGTATGTAGCAGTGGCAAGTAGGATCTGGATGGACTTAAGCATAGCTTTGAAAGTCTCAACTTTTCCATGTACACCAAGTAATCTTCTCAAGATATACTCGCTCCTGATGGGGATTTAACCCTTCAGATAAAGCAACCAAAGTCCATACTTTGTTGGTGTATAAGGATTCCATCTCAGATCGATAAGCATCCAGCCATTCTTACAGAGTCCCACTCCTGATGGCCAGCTCGAAACTAGTTGGGTCATCATCTCATGATGCAATCCTCGCTCCCGCTGTCATAGAGAAACCGAAGTATCTCTCAGGTGGTTGAGGAACCCTTCTAGATCGGCGGAGAGGCTGAGGTTCGTTGGTTACTATTGAATGCTTTGGTTCTACCAAATCATCAGCTGCAGTTTGTATAGCTGGAACATTTCCAGTTCTACATAACAGACCTTGCCTCGAGCTTGTCCGGATTTTGCTTTTAGACATAGGCCGGACAACCCCAAATCTTAACAAACATAAGATATGGGCTCCTCCCTTTCCATATCACATATGAAGTGGTAGGCAACTGATTTGATTTGAACCCTATTCAATAGGTATGTAGCTTCTTAAGTGCATAACTCCCAAAAGGAAATAGGAAACTCAGTAGTACTCATCATAGAGCACACCATATCACATAGGGTGCTATTGCTCCGCCCCGATATACCATCGTTCTATGGTATATACGGAGGAGTAATGCTGAGAGAGAATGTCATTCTCCTTTAGAATAGTCCAGGTAGTTCCGTGCTCAAGTATTCTCCTCCTTGATCTCATCAAAGGACATAATACTTATACCCGTATTTTAGTTCTCTACTTCTAACTTATATTCTGTGAATATCTCAAAAGGTTCGGACTTGTGTTTCAACAGGAACATATGTCTGAATCTTGAGAGATCATTAGAGAATGTAATGAAGTACAAAGAACCGGTATTGGCATGTGTAGTCAGGAGACTTTCATACATCAGCATGTATCAATCCCAAGAGTTCACTAACTCTTTCTCTGTTTCCAATAAACAGAGCTATGGTCATCTTATCTTTGTGACATGACCGGCAAGTTTCACAAGATGTAAATTCAAACTAATTTAAATATGCATCTAAATGTAACTTCAGCCAGTCTGGTCGCATTGATATGACCTAGTCTACAATACCTCAAGAAGGATTCATTCATTTCTGAACTCTTCCTCTCGTGTGTGTTCTATATACTAAGAACTGTGGTTTGATTTAGAACGTCAATGCTTTTAGATAACGTGCCTGAACCGATCAACTATTGATATAGGAAATGTTCAAAACATTATCCAACAATACAAAATTATATCCTTTCTTTACTAATAAAGAGACTGATATGATTTTGTATATCAGGTTCGGTATCTAATAACATTTGTTCAGAATCAATGTATTCTGGTAATACAGGGTGATAGTGACCAACAGACTTGGCTGCAACACTTGCACCGTTTTCTGTCTCATGAAACTTATCACCCGTTCTCAGTTCTCTACCTTTCTTTAGCCCATGTAACAGATTACATATGCGGGATCCTGATCCGGTATCTCATACCCAGGACATAAAGTATACTGAGAAACAGTTCTCTGTAATGAATACACCCGAAGATGATGCATCAACATGCACTTTCTTCGTTTGGGCGGCATGGGAAATCTGGTATTCCCTAATTTCCTGCTCTGTCATATAACAATTATAAGTTGGAGCGGGACCAACGTTCCCCAGCTCAGTATGACAAGCGGGTTCGGTCAATATATCCGTATTATTATCTTGATTAAGGCGTGATATAGTCGCTACCTGGAGAGAGAGAGAAGAAAACACTCAGCGTATGCTCTTGCAAGATTAGATTGGTTATCTAATATATCTAATCAGGATGTCTCCCACTGTTTTAATCAAATCTTCCTTCAAACCCTAAAAGGAAAGACTAGCCGGGATTAAATACACGCTACAAGTTCGCCAATCTTTCAGCCAGGCCAGTGTCGGTACTTTGAGGGAGGTCCCCCGTGCTTTCGCTCGAACCTAATTAAAGTAAACCTCATTTTCCCAGGGGCATAACCCCGTTGACACCTTTCTAGACACCTACTTGATCGGCTAATTGTAATGTGTAAAACTCTCCCAGGAGTAACTCTTACTCGCAGCGGGTATCAGGATCCAACTATCTCATAGAAGGTAAGAAATCTCATTGCAAATTTCAACACTTGAAATTCCCAATAATATTTTGCCCCTAGTGACTTATGACCTTAACTATGGTCAACAAATCATAAGCACTAGTCAAGTTCTACCCGTCATTTCTTGATTAATTAGACCCACCCACATGACCCTTAACTAAGGTCAACAAAGTCATATGACTGTCCTAACTAATCGCATCATATGCTATATAGGAAGACATCACTTAGCTACCGTACACTGTGCCTTAACTAAGGTCAACAAACACAGCACGAATACTAAGTACTCTACTTCCTAAAATGACGGAGGGTTACGACAGGTTTTTAAGAAAACCTTTTGCGTAATGAACTTGATATCGTCGTAGAATCGAGTGATTTTAAATGGAGTGATTTTGAGGCTTTTCTAGTTTTGCTAAAGGGGTCACTCCCGGTGAAGGGATCGTCGGCCCTTTCCTCATCGAATAAGGTGCAGGATATATCATCTATATCACTATGCAAAGCAGGAACTATAGGAGCAATCAAAAGACAAACCGAGGGTTGTAGCATCTGCCAGTTATCGCTAAAGGAGTCACTCCCGGTGAAGGGATCTCGGTCCTTTCCTTATCGAATAAGGTGCAGGATGTTCTACAAGGAACACCGCGATGCAAAGCAAGAACTGTAGCTACATGTTTTAATTTTGAAATTCGATTCCACAACATCTTAGGTTTCTTTTATTTCATCAATCTCATTAATGAAGTCCCATTTTAATATGCTTCATAAGCATCTCTTTTGAAACGAAACCTGCAATATAACATATATCTCATATATATAATATAAACATTCGTCTCAGGCAGTAATATGATCTCATCACAGAACATTGCAGCAGAAGAAACATATATGAAATATTGGATATACTAGGATGTCCGTGTTTTCAATACGAGCCTGTATAAAACACGGATTCCACGGTCGCGATGAATAGCCAAACCCACATCCCTAGACCCCTACGAGAGCGGCAAGGAACACTGCCAATTCTAGGGTTAGGAGACCCGGTCTCGACTCCTCGAGATGGTCTCCCACTGGACCCTAGAACCCGGTTACTTGTGCTCCCCGCCTTGGGTCTACCTAATGCGGAAAAGTAAATAATATACAACGGTGACATCTTCCGCTACCTGGAAGTGCCCCAATAAAAGAATATTACATACAAATAAATTTTACATGAATGAAAAAGAAAAAACTCTCATCTCACATAAAACCCCCGGCTATTCAGAACGCGACGATCCAATATAACATATCACAGCAACACATAATATCTCATATCATCAACGTAAGCAAGTATGCGTATCCCGATTGTCGTTGATGTATAGCAACGAAGCCGGCGATACACCACATACTACGCTTATGGTCACAGAAAAGAAAGTGTAAAACTACAACAGTTGGAATCCGCAACTTCTTTAGACATCGCATGCCTATCCAAATGAATTCCTTAGACATCGCATGCCTAACAATTATAAACCCTGCATTTTAGTCTCATTATCGAAAACACTTTTCAATATCAAGTCGGGCAATTCAACAAGATTCCCGAAAAACTGATCGAATGCTCGTCGCAAACTTTAGTAGACGGCCGCACCCCGGTACCGTCGACGAAGTGCACCAAGGCGGAACACCGCTACCGTGAGCACCCAAACGGATGCTTTCGGCGACGGGGTTCTCCTACAGTCACTTGGTCGGGGCTATGGGGCGTAGCTGTCTATTAAGTTTACCCGGCGAGTATCCGCGTACGCTACGTGATTGCGACGGACTTTTGATCATATCAAAATTCCGTGGCAACCGATCATCTGAGACTAAACTGCTATGTCTATAATATTCAAATCAGTTATCTCATAACTACCTGTGGATTCCAAATATTGTATCATATTCCAGATAAATAGACAAAGTTAAACATTCCGATCGAATCATCAAACACCCAAGATTTCCCCAATATATCTCAACACTTGAAATCAGTTTAAAAACATCCATCACATGCCACAGTGCCAATGGTCCAGCCATAGAAGGGTCAAGCCAACGCCTCACATGTGGCACGCCGTACTGCCCCAAACCCTAAGGTTCAGAAGGCAGTTCAAGACGGTCACATAATCGACTTAAGGTTTGTTGTCTTCTAGAGGGTCCACCGCGTTACTTGCACGACTTAGAACATTCTTAAACACGAGAAAAAATCCAACTTTTGAAAAATTTTCCGACGGGGGAAAAAATAAGTTATTGATATCCGTTCGAACTTTTTAACAGTTTCTAAAAATTATCCGGACAAAACTAAACAAAGTTAAATTATCCGATCGAATCAACAATTCCCCAATACAACCCTTGAAAACTCAACATTTGAGTGGAATAAAAATATTCACAGAAACAAATAACAAGAAAGGGCCTAAAAATAATTACATGAAATTCCAGGGACTAAGTCCAAATTTTGGCCGCGGAACCGCCGCAAAACCCATGGTTTCGCCGCGGTTACGCGGTCAAATTTTCGAGTTAGACGTCCGTACTTCATAGTAATTCTTAGTTTTTCCTGCTTAATTTTCTGAGAATTTTTAATTCAGAAAAAACCACATTTTTGAAAAAAGTACAGAGAGGGTTACGTGTCGGGGTTTCGGCGTTCGATCGGACTTTAAACTTCGTCTAGACTTCGCCTAAAGCTCTAGCTTGGCTCTGATACCACTGTAGGGTTGCTATGCACTTGCACAAGGGTCTACAAGGCATCAACCATGCCCGATTAAAAATTTAGCCGTGCCGAACAACCCGAATACAGAACTTTAAACTAGAGATTAGGCGAAAACTAGCATGTTAACAACTTTAACACTAAGTGAGAGGGATTACAACCTTTGTAGATCCGGTCCTTCACTTCATATGCTCCGTGTTGAGGTCCCTTCGCTGCGATCATCGGGTTCCAGACTCTCGAGAGGTTCCACGAAGAGAAAGGTGCAGTCTTGCTTCCGATCTTCGATACAAAGATGATCTACCTTGAAGTTTCATTAACACAAGCTAACACTCACTAAAATTGAGTGAACACTCTCATCTAAAGGGCAAGAGAAGATGAGGATGATGAACTAGTATTTTTGCTCTCTTTACTTATCTTTTTCTCACATATTTTCATCACAAATATCAAAACAAGAAAGCTTTGCATGAAGAACTCAAGGAAGAAGAAGAATAGTGATCCATTTTCATTTGTGATGAATAATGAAAGGATTAATATGATAAATAATGCAACCATGGTTGACTTAACCATTGTAGAGAATTAACCAAGGGTTAGGGTTTGGGTTGAGTTAAGAATGAGTCACTTGAAAATATCTTTTCCAAAACAAAAAGAAAATCTTCTAGAATCTACTAGAAGTCATTAACCCAAATCAAACCCTAATCTTGATTAATCTTTACTAAACAAGTTGCATTAGTTATCATATCATGTTACAATATTATATATCACATATATAATATTTATTGTAACCAAATAAAATAATACAATTAACATATATCGCATATATATCAATGTATTACCCGAGTGAGAAAAAGAATCTTTTAGTGAGCTAATATTAGTTAATGTAATTTAATATATCATATATATTATTATACATTAAATTATCGAATCAACCCTTGATCCGACAATCCGGCTATATCGCATATAACCGACTAATATTTATCCGTACCGATTCATCGAATCAACACTTGATCCGATGACCCGGCTGATATCATATATCGCGAGAATAGAATACGGTATCTCATATCGCATTATCCTCGGTCCCGCACATATCACATATGTGCTCCTACTCATTTTTGCCTGAGCCAAGAAACCTTTGTGTAGGACTCTAAAGAATCGTCAATGCGCCGGCAGTAGGTGATGATCATATCAAACACCCACAAGCTGCAAGCAGTCAGCTAAACGTAACAGCTACCCAGGTATTGAGCGCTCAGAAGATCAACAAGCAAGCCTGTACATTCTCCTGTGAATCCAAACAGTAACACTCCCGTACAGTCCGGTCTCGTCGTCTGATATGTTGCATATCTCGTCTAGGGGTGGTAAACGTCAGACCCCAGTAGCTCGATAAGTCGTGTCGATATGAGGTCTATAACAGTTTGAGAAACTACTGATAACACTTACCAGTAAATCTCAGCAACCCTGGCCAGGGATTTCTGGTTATAGCCAATCAAACACAGCACAACATCAACTCCCTATACCGGGAGAGACGAATCCCCTCCTATCGCTCATTGCCTCCATATGATTCGGGACTGTACCCAAAAGACACCTTTTTGCACGCCCTCTTGGACGTGGTATGATGGAAATCAAAGCACAGTGGGAATCACACAAGACTCTATGACGATCTCGGGTCAACAGACTACTCTGTACCAGTGTCACCGGAGAACTGCCATCTGACGTGAGGTATAATACCATCTGGGAGTTCTCGGCGAGTCCGTCCAGTGTACCCAGTCTCCACTGAGCACCCGTACACCATCCTTGATGTCAAACACCGATGGATATGGGATCATCTATCGCCCATCATATGGGTCAAGGTGCGTAGACGCTAGTCTACTCTGGTGTATCGATGCCCTGTCTCGATACACCCTCGACTAGGAACAGTTATAGGATGTACTCGTCGACTACCGTGGCCCCACTAGCATGATCTCATCATAGTCCCAGTAGTCGAGTACATATCCTAAGGGCTTTATCAACATGTAATATAGAGACAATCAGAGTACATGTTAAGACAAAGTACAACCAGATAGCATACTATCATGTCGAGCAAGAAAGTCCTCCCTATATATGTCCAAGCATCCATTACAATATACATCGTATGTACAGTAATGGCCTCTAGGGCATACATATAACTAACAGAAGGTATACGGGTGCTCAGTAGAGACTGGGTACACTGGACGGACTCGCCGAGAACTCTCAGATGGTATTATACCTCATGTCAGATGGCAGTTCTCTGGTGACACTGGTACAGGTTAGTCTGTAGACCCGAGATCGTCATAGAGTCTTGTATGATTCCCACTGTGCTTTGATTTCCATCATACCACGTCCAAGAGGTCGTGCAAAATGGTGGCTTTTGGGTACAGTCCCGAATCACATGGAGGCAATGAGCGATAGGAGGGGATTCGTCTCTCCCGGTATTGGGAGTTGATGTTGCGCTGTGTTCGATTGGCTATAACTGGAAATCCCTGGCCGGGGTTGCTGAGATTTACTGGTAAGTGTTATAAGTAGTTTCTCGAATTGTTATAGACCTCATATCGACATGACTTATCAAGCTACCGGGGTCTGACGTTTTCCACCCCTAGGCGAGATTTGCGACATATCAGACGAAGAGACCGGACTGTACGGGAGTGTTACTGACTGGATTCATAGGAGAAAGTACATGCTTGCTTGTTGATCTTTTGATCGCTCAATACCTGGGTGGCTGTTACGTTTAGCTGACCGCTTGCAGCTTGTGGGTGTTTGATATGATCATCACCTACTGCCGGCGTATTGACGATTCTTTAGAGTCCTACACAGAGGCTTCTTGACTCAGGCAAAACGGAGTAGGAGCACATATATGATATGTGCGGGACCGAGAACAATACGTTTATGTGATACCGTATTAGATTCTCACGATATGAGATATCGGTCGGGTATATGTGATATAGCCGGGTCATCGGATCAAGTATTGATTCGATGAACTGATATAGATTATATTAGTCGGTTATTTGTGAAATAGCCGAATTATCGGATCAAGTGTTGATTTGATAATTTAATGTATAATAATATATTTGATATATTAAATTACATTAACTAATATAAGCTCACTAAAAGATTCTTTTTTCACTCGGGTAATACATTGATATAAATGCGATATATGTTAATTGTATTATTTTATTTTGTTACAAAATATATTATATATGTGATATATAATATTGTAACAAGTTAAGCTTATTAATGCAACATGATTAGTGGAGATTAAACATGGTTAGGGATTGATTTGGTTTAATTCTTTCTAGTTGCTTCTAAAAGCTTTGCATTTGTTTTAAGCAAAGATATTTGTTATGATATTTTTGTAGATATTTAGTTAGCCCAACCTAACCCTTTAACCATGGTTCATTCTCTACATTGGTTAAGTTATCATACTTAACGCATGGTTGCATTTCTAACCTCACTTGGATTCATTATTCATCACAAAAGGTTTTGGATATTCTTCTTCTTCTTCCTTGATAAAAAGATTTCTAGCTTTTTGCTTAGTGATGAAAATGAGTAAGATTAAAAAAACAAATGAGAGCTAAAATCCTACTTCATCATCCTAATCTATCCTAGCCATTTAGATTAGGGTGTTCACTTCATTAGTGAGTGAGAGCTTGTGTTAAAAAAACTTCAAGGTAGATCATCTTTGTTATCGAAGATCGGAAGCAAGCTTGAATCTTTCTCTTCGTGGAGCCTCTCTAGAGTCCGGATACTCGATGATCGCAGTGAAGGGACCTCAACACGGAGCTTTAGAAGTGAAGGACTGGACTACAAAGGTTGTAATCCCAAATTCTTAGGTGTTAAAGTGTTTAACATGCTTTGTTTCGCCTAATCTCTAGTTTTAAAGATCTTGGTTAGAGTTGTTCGGCACGTCTAAATTTTAAATCGGGCATGGTTGTGTAGGGTTCCTAGGCACACTAAAGAAGTCTCACAAGTGATCAAACATGCACAAATCAAAAATTTCCTTGGGCCTACAAACCCTAATACGGATCGTTAACTAGAAAACAAGGCGATGCAAGCATGTAAACGAATTAAATGCTAAAGGAAAGTGGCTACAACCTTTGTAGATCCGGTCCTCCACCTCCATGGCTCCGTGATGAAGTCTCCTCATTGTACAAATCGGATCTTGGGCTCTAGCGTCGGCTTCATCGGAGAAAAAGCGGGCTAGGTCATCGACGACGATGCCGAAGATGATCTACGTTGAGGCATCGCTAGATCAAGCTCCAACTTCACCAAGTCAAGAAAACTTGTGAAGGAAACACCCTATACTACTTGTCAAGAGGTAGAGGATGAAGAAATAGGAGGTGGGTAGACTTTAGATTTGGATTTCTCACACTTTTTCATCAATCACTATTGATGTAGCAAGCTTCTTTTCATGGTAGAAGAAGATGAAGAAGAAGAAGAAGATATGATAAGTTATTCAGAAAATAGAAAATAAATCATGCTTATCATAATGTCAACTATGGTTAGATGTAGAGAATAAACTAAGGTTAAAGTGAATGGTTAGGGTTAAGGAAAGAAACAAAATAGTCAACCATTCAAAGCTTCATGAAGCTTCAAAGATAAACCAAACTTAGCCACCATTTTATTTCTTTCAATAAAGAATAATTGAATAAATAAATAAGCAAATAAAATGAAACCCTAACCATTCATATAACCATGGTCAATTCTTTACACAAACCCTAACTTGCATGTATCATCAAACATGATACAATCTTGTGCACAAAAGTATATCACATATACAACTTGTGCATTTCAAGTGAGAAAATCCATTTAAAGTGAACCAATACTAGTTAATGCAAAGTGATATATCAAATATAAAATTATACATTAAATCATTAAATCAACACTTGATTTAACGATCCGGTCATATCGCATATAACCGACTAGTATCCTATGTATCGGCTTATCGAATCAATCCTTGATTCGATAACTAGGTTATATCGCATATAACCAATCGATACATTCATCGCGAGAATGGAATACGGTATCACATACACGAATTATTCTCGGTCCCGCACATATCTCATATGCGCTCCTATTTCGTTTCGCTTGAGCTAGGAAACCTCTGTGTAGGACTCTAAAGACTCGTCAATACGCCGGCAGCAGATGATGATCATATCAAACACCCACAAGCCGCAAGCGGTCTGCTAAACGTAACGGCCACCCGGGTATTGAGCGATCAGAAGATCGACGAGCAAGCCCGCTCACACTCCTGTGAATCCAACCAGTAACACTTACCGTACAGTTCGGTCTGTTCGTCTGATATGTCGCATATCTCGCCTAGGGGTGGTAAACGTCAGACCCCAATAGCTTGATAAGTCATGCCGACGTGAAGTCCATGACATGTGTGAAACTACTGATAACACTAACCAGTAGGTCACGGCAACCCTGGCCAGGGATTTCCTGTTATGGCCAGTCAAGCATAGCGCAACATCAACCCCCAATACCGGGAGAGACGTGATTGTTAGAATTACGTGCGTGTTCAAGTTCTAGTTTAAATACCGCAATCAAGACGGTTTCGCTTGTAGCTAGCCGGTTGAGTACGGGTCGTCCGCAGGGAGATGGGAGTCTTTTTCTATGTGTTTTTCGACGAGTTAAGTCCGGTTGTTCAGATTTTGTTGGATTATCTAAGTGTTGAGTTGATATTTAAAGAGAGCTTGTTAGGGTTAGGATTAGGTTAGTTTGAGTTAGGAGTCTCCACATCTTTCGTTGCCCCACTTAACATCGGTGTTACGGTAATCGGCAACAACGGGGATTAGCACGACTAGGAAGGAACTTGCGAGTATAAGCTAGGCTTTCCAACGCATAGTCCTTCATTTTGGTGCTTGTCCGTCCGTTCTTGGCTCTTATCCATAACCTCCGGTTAATTCAACCACAACCGGTCTCACTACGGAATCACCGCTATGATGTAGGATAGGGTGCCGTAAGGAGCGGATTGTGGTTCAATTAACGGGAGTCGATTTAAGTTGTTGGGCAAGGAAAGAGTGAGAGAGATTTCCTTCTCTCAAACTTCCCTTATCCTACCCTAACAAGTATAAAACTACTCACACTTCATGATACGGAAAAAACAAAACAAAACAAAGAGGAAGATAGAAAGAAGGAGACTAGAAGAATACGACTAACTATTTGCGACCTCACCTTGGCGAGGATCGAGCGTAAGTATCATTGTCGTATGAATGATAAAGAAAAAGAGAGAAGAAAGAACAACAAGGAAATAACAACAACTACTTAACAATTAAAATTACAACACATTACAACAAGTAAAGAAAGAGACAAGCATGATAATAAAAATGGTCTTCTTTATTCATCACTCTTCACTCAAAAGCTCACTACAAGTTTAATGGAGAAGAGGTGAGAAGAGGAAGAAGAACAACACTAAAACTAGGCAAAATGAGAATACAAAAATTGACCATTCCTTCACAAAATTCTGGGCTATTTATAGGCCAAGAAATGAAACCCTAGGGCAACCACCAGAACCCTGACGAAATGACCAAACTGCCCCTGAAATCTCATGCTCTGAACTGTCTGTACGGCCGCGGATCCGCCGCCTATAGCCCCCTATGGCCGCAGATCCGCGCCCCTCTTGTCGACTTAGGGTTAGGTCTTCTGTGCACTTTTCCTGTTCTCCTGTCCCCTCTTGTCTGCTGTGTGTATTTTCTGAAAAATCTCTCCCATTTCTTCCAGAATTTCTATTGAGGAAAGGTGGACTTTTTTTGTGGATGATTGCCTCGAGCTCCGCGTAGATCTCTTGGATTTTATGCTACCATTGAGCCTTGTGCATGAGAATGACGTTGATTTGATACTTTGTCTTCCTAAACTGGTATCTGGCAACATGCGGATGAAGAGCGGAGATCGTGTTTTATCTGTGGTTGGCAGGAACCGGATTTTGTCGTGTTTTCCATGAATTTCTCCGTTTGAGAACCGGGAACCTGTATCCTGCAATTGACTAGCAAACACGGCTCAAGAGTATCTACCGATATGCAATGTGATAAAAATTGGGCGGTATGAAAATGCAAAAATCTGATATGAACAAATACCCCCAAACTTATCATTTGCTCGTCCCGAGCAAAGCCCATTTATTTACAAAAAATTTCCTAACCTCACTTTCGCAGGGAACGCGATTGCACTGAGCATGTGCAACAAGCCGTTAAACCTCTAGGTGTCCCTAGTAGGAGGAGTGTTGTCTCCTGAGGGTTTTCAGCGGATACTACCCACAAAATCCGGTCAAGTTGGTTTTGTAAAATAACTAAGCTTCAAACCCTAAAGTTTTGTTTTAGAAAATAGCAATTCTATAATCCTAAGTCTAGACTATCGAACCTTTATTTTTCACACCTCGCTTCTTATTTAACTACAGATTTTATATGTCTTTACGTGCAGTGCAAATAGTGTCGTTAAGTTCTAGAAGGATCGATTAAAGTCATCATGTCGCACAATAAAGCCCAGATAACAATTTTAAAAGGATCACATAAGTTTTATAAAGAGTTAAGCATTTTTCAAGTTTCGTTTTCCAGTAAGGTTTCAACTTCAGAATTTCTATCTTCCTTAACAGGAAACTAAGTCGTATTTTTCACTCCACCTTTTTCTTGTTTTCATTTCATACACACCTCTGTGAACGTGCAATAGTCTTTATCAAAGAGTAAAACCTTCATATCTCTGTTTAAATTTTTTTTTTTTAAAGCCTGTCTTTTATCAAGATTATTCTCACACAAAGAACCGTTAGGAATTTTAACTCGGAGAGAACACTTGCTTGACTTTGTTTTAAACTGGACTTTCTAGGCTTCTTAGCGAGCTTTGGGCCAATGCACCCAAACCAGTTGGTTTTAGGGCATTAGGTGTAGAAACACCCCAGCGGACTTAATTACTCAAGTTACCTAGGTCCAAAAACAAAAGACAGTTTGTCGTGAAAATCAGATGATTTGATACGAACAGAGATATAACCGGTAGTTCAAATATTTTTTTGGATAAAAGACGTGTTTAGTGGGTTTGGTGTGTAATCATTCCAATCAAGTTTTAGATGGGTTATTTTTCAGACTTAGCTCCAATTACGGCATCAATAACGTTCCTTCATATTCGCTTTACTTCATAAACTATTCTTGACATTACTTATTTCAGAACAAACCTATTTGATCCTCAGAAAATCATTTATCTGTTTAAAAGTTTAAACATGAAAGACTTGTCATCTAATTCCCAAAATCTTACGACACGTGTAGTGTGATATAAAGACTTATATCAGCTATAGTTAACTTCAAAGGAGAGTTATCTTTCAGGTTTTCAAAATCCAAACATAAGATTTAGTTATTCCTATTTTTTTCAAACAAAAACCGTCGAATGTTGAATCAGAGTTTTTTCACAAGCTAACTTGACAAAAAAGTTTTTATATTTTTTAGAAAATTTTCAAATTTTTATGGATTTTATGGATATTAATATGCAGATGCAAAATATACATATGAATACGAAGGTAAGAAATGCGTACCGAGCGTACCCCCAAACTTAAACTGGACAGTGCCCTCACTGTCGTAGTATGAAGAGAGCAGTTGGAAGGGTCAAAATTGTCGGTTAGCGAAACACAAATTTTTATTTTTATTTTTTATTTTTATTTTTATTATTTTTTTTTATTTTTTATTTTTTATTTTTAGAGAAAAAAGAATATACACAAATATATACAAAATGGTTTGTACATACCCCCAAACTTATTTGGAACAGTGTCCACTGTTCTTGGCTGGATAACCGAAGTTTGGAGGTAGGCAGAGGAAGATCATTCAGGGTAAACCGGCTCCTGTAAGAACAGGAGCTCCTCTGTTGGTTCGGCGCTAAGGTACGGTTTGCAGCGGTGTCCGTTTACTTTGAAAATTGAACCGTCCTTTGGATTTTCCAAATCCACAGCGCCCTGCGGATACACATTCCGCACAAAATACGGCCCTTTCCAGCGAGATCTGAGCTTTCCAGGATGGAAGTGAAGTCGGGTGTCGTAAAGCAATACCTGCTGACCAGGTACGAAGGTTTTGCGCAAAAGGTGTTTATCGTGAAACACCTTCGTTCGGTTCTTAACAACAACCGCGTTATCGTAAGCCTCATCCCTAAGCTCGTTTAGTTCGTTCAACTGCAGCTTCCGATGGCTGCCCGCATCATCAAGAGACAGATCCAGCTCCTTTATCGCCCAAAATGCGCGATGCTCGATTTCGACAGGAAGGTGGCAGGCTTTTCCGTACACAAGCCGATAAGGAGACATGCCAAGGTCGGTCTTATAAGCGGTTCTAAATGCCCAAAGGGCATCAGTGAGTTTCAGAGACCAATCCTTACGGTTCTTGGAAACCGTCTTCTCCAGTATCTGCTTGATTTGCCGATTTGAAACTTCGGCCTGCCCACAGATTTGGGGGTGGTAGGGCGTAGAGAGCTTATGATTAATGGAGTATTTCCGCATCAAGGCTTCGAAAGTTTTATTGCAGAAATGACTTCCATTGTCGCTAATGATCGCTCGGGGGTGCCCAAACCGTGAGAAAATGTTTTCTTTAAGGAACCTAACGACAACCTTGTTGTCGTCAGTCCGGCTCGGCACAGCCTCGACCCATTTAGAGACGTAATCAACAGCTAGAAGGATGTACAAGTTCCCAAAAGAGCTGGGAAACGGCCACATGAAGTCTATCCCCCAAACATCGAAAATCTCCACAACCAAGATCGGTTGGAGCGGCATCTCGTTCCTCCGTGATATCCGGCCCATGTGTTGGCACCGGGAGCAAGTCTTGCAATGGTCGTGAGCGTCTTTGAAAAGTTGTGGCCAGTAGAAACCACATTGCAAGATCTTCTCAGCTGTCTTTCTGGGCCCAAAATGCCCGCCACACGCTTGATCGTGGCAAAAGGACAGCACACTCTTGAATTCCTCATCAGGGACACACCGACGAATAATCTGGTCGGGACAGTACTTGAACAAGTAAGGTTCGTCCCAGTAAAAGTGTTTTACTTGGGATAAGAAGCGAAGTCTGTCCTGACTTGACCATTCGGTCGGTAGCAATCCCGTAGCCAAATAGTTCACAATATCTGCGAACCAGGGTTCGCATGATACTGTCAAGAGTTGTTCATCCGGGAAAACGTCGTTAATCGGAATGGGAAGCGAAGGCGAAGAAGGAAGTCGTGAGAGATGGTCGGCAACTACGTTTTCACATCCTCGTTTGTCCTTAATGACAAGGTCAAACTCTTGAAGCAAGAGGATCCAACGTATTAACCGAGACTTTGCATCTTTCTTCGCAAAAAGATGGCGCAGAGCTGAATGGTCCGTGTAGACAATGACTGGAGAGCCGATGAGGTAGGGCCTGAACTTTTCTAAAGCAAATACAACAGCCAAGAATTCCTTCTCAGTTGTTGTATAATTGAGTTGGGCGTCGTTCAGGGTTCGGCTCGCGTAATAGATTACGTGCGGCATCTTGTTGATGTGCTGTCCAAGGACAGCACCGATGGCAAAGTCGGATGCATCGCACATAATCTCGAATGGGTGCGTCCAGTCAGGTGAAGAAAGAACGGGAGCAGAAGTGAGTGAGCGTTTCAGTGACTCGAATGCAGTCACACAGCTCGAGTTGAAGTCGAAAGGCGTGTCCTTGGCCAGCAAAAGCGTCAAGGGCCTAGCAATCTTGCTAAAGTCCTTGATAAACCGTCTATAGAAACCGGCATGGCCAAGGAAGGCTCGGATATCTCTGACGCATCGGGGAGGAGGCAGATTGGAAATGACCTCAATCTTTGCTTTGTCAACCTCTATGCCCTTTTGCGAGATGATATGTCCTAAGACAATACCTTCGCGCACCATGAAGTGGCATTTCTCCCAGTTCAAAGTGAGATTCTTGTCCTTACATCGGGTAAGGACAGCGTCAAGATGCAGCAAACACTCGTCAAAGGAGTCGCCGAAGATGGAGAAGTCATCCATGAAAATATCCAGAAATTTTTCCACCATGTCAGAGAAAATTCCCATCATACACCGCTGGAAGGTAGCTGGCGCATTGCATAGCCCAAAGGGCATGCGTCGATATGCAAACGTGCTGAAAGGACAAGTGAAAGTGGTCTTGTCCTGGTCTTTTTCGGCGATGGGAATTTGATTATAGCCAGAGTAGCCATCAAGAAAACAATAATACTCATGTCCGGCCAATCGTTCAAGCATCTGGTCAATGAAGGGTAGCGGAAAGTGGTCTTTCCGCGTTGCGGCGTTGAGTTTTCTGTAATCAATGCAAACTCGCCACCCAGTTTGGGTGCGAGTAGGGATTAACTCATTCGCCTCGTTGGTGATGACCGTGATGCCCGACTTCTTGGGGACAACGTGAATGGGGCTAACCCACTGGCTATCGGAGATAGGGTAAATGATACCACTATCTAGACATTTGACGATCTCCTTCTTCACAGCCTCCTTCATGACTGGATTAAGACGTCTTTGTAGATCCCGGGCTGGTTTGGCATCATCCATCAGATGAATGTGATGCTCAACGATGAGGGGACTAATCCCCTTGATGTCCGCCATGGACCAGCCAAAAGCTTGCCTGTTGCCGTGCAAGACCGCGAGAAGGGCTTTCTCTTGCTCGGGAGCTAGAGAAGCCGAGATGATGACAGGGAGGGTCTCGTTCTCACCTAAGTAAGCATACTTAAGGTGAGATGGAAACGGCTTGAGTTCGAGCGTTGGAGGTGAAACAATGGAAGGCAAGACCGGTGCAAAGGTCTCGAACTCAAAGGACTCCAGCAAAGGTTCAAAGCGAGTGTAGGCAACCGAGTTGGATGGTTCAGGTAACTCATCCGGAAAGTCGAAAGATTCAAACTCGGGTTGTACGCAGCTAAGATCGTTCGTGAACGTGAAACACTCGTATTCGTTGTCAGGCGCAGAAACAGCAGCAGGTTCGAAGAGAAACGCACTAGTGGCGTCAAGATTATCGTGATCAAACAGAAACTCCTCGAATTCACACTCTTCTGGTGTGATCTCCTGGATCGAGCAGACATCCAGTATATGAGCATTAGGTTCGGCGGGCTGATTCCCCAACCTAAAAATGTTGAGTTCAATCGTCATGTTTCCAAAAGAGAGGTTCATCGAACCGTTGCGACAATTGATCACAGCATTTGAGGTTGCGTGAAATGGGCGACCGAGTATCACCGGAATTTGATTCCGGGGGTTAGCTACAGGCTGTGTATCTAATACAATGAAATCAACGGGGAATATGAAGTCCCCGACTCTTATCAACACATCCTCTAGCTCACCCCTAGGGTGGGTGATCGATCGGTCGGCCATTTGGAGAGTGCAGTGCGTGGGTTTCAACTCTCCGACGCCTAATTGCTCGTATACTGAATACGGAAGCAAGTTAACACTGGCACCAAGATCTAATAGTGCGCGGTTGATGTTCTTATCCCCAATGGTAATTGAAATCGTAGGACAGCCAGGGTCCTTCCGTTTTTGTGGTAAAGATTGGGTAAGGGCATCACTCACAGCACTAGCCAAGAAAACTTTCTTGGGTACCTGACACTTCCTCTTTTTCGTGCACAAGTCCTTTAAGATTTTCGCGTAGGACGGGACTTGTTGGACAGCATCTAAAAGAGGAATGTTAATGTTAACCTGCTTGAATAACTCCAGAATCTTCTCCATTTGAGGATTTTGTTTGTTAGACCTCAACCGGTTTGGAAATGGAACATTTTGAAAATTGGTTGAGTCTAATGCTGGAGGAGGAGATTTTGGAGTTGGAACGGATCCCAGAATAGGTGTTTTCGTGGAGTGAGAAGTCGGTCCGTTCAGAGCAGAAGAAGGAGGGGAGCCTTGTGAAGAACGGAGAATAGGCTCAGAAGACGAAGAAGAAGAAGAAGAAGAAGAAGAAGCGGCGGCCGGGGCGTCATCGTTGATTCGCTTGCCAATGTTGTTTTGCAGCATCCTTCCCGATTTTAGTGCAGTCACGGCACTCACATTATGGTTTTGTTGTTCAAGAGAAACATGTGCATTATGTGGGTGACCGGGATTTGGAAGTGGCTGGGACGGGAGCTTCCCCTTCTCTCGCTCGCTTAAGGCTGCGTTCAGCTGTGCAATCTGGGCCTCGATGGTCTTGATGCTCTGCCCGTGTGCGGCGGTGTGTTGCACTAAAGATTGGATCGAAGACTGGATGTTGGCGGTGGATTGAGTCGATTGTTTAACAAACGCCTCCAGACTTCGCTCGAGCGAGGAAACCTTATCGGTGTTTGACGGAACAAAGTTGTTGTTTGGTGGAAAAGAATTGTTTGGTGCAAAGTTGTTCGTCTGATTTTGGAAAGGTTGGGGTTGGAAGGGCTGCTGATATTGGTGTTGAGTTTGTTGCTGCGCTTGTTGTTGCGGCGGAGGGGCCCTTTGGAAATTGTTGCCTTGGAATTGATTCTGATTCTGATTCCAGGCGAAATTGGGGTGGTTCCTCCAACCGGGATTGTAGGTGGAAGAGTATGGATCATTCCTCGGTCTTTGCTGGAATGCAGCATTAACCTGATCCTGTCCTTGCGAGGGTGGATTGTAAGGACACTCTTCGGTCAAGTGGGAAGGATCGGAACAACAAGCGCAGATGGTACGAAGGGGGAGAACAGGGGCAGGAGTAGGAGCAGAAAATTTGCTCTCTATTGCTTCAAGCTTTCTTGTTATAGCAGCCATTTCATCTTTCATCGCAATAGAGACATCGAGTTGGTGGATTCCTACCCTAGACTGACCGGTAGAAGTGGAGGTAGAAGAAGAAGAAGTCGGTCTGGTGCTCTCCCACTGTAGCGTTTGCTCCGCAAGATCGTCAAAGAACTGCCACGCTTCCTCGTCAGATTTCGATAGGAAGTGGCCCTGACAGATGGTTTCCAGCAACTGCTTCGTTGCTGGGTTCAGTCCCTCGTATAAGGTTTGGCAGAGCTGCCATTTCTCTATACCGTGGTGAGGACACTGAACAAGAAGGTCTTTGTACCGGTCAAAGCACTTCCAGAAGGGTTCAGAAGGAAGCTGGGAGAATTGGTTGATTTCATTTCGAATTCTTGCGGTCTTATGATTAGGATAGAATTTTTTCAGAAACGCTTTAACAAACTCGTCCCAGCTGGTGATTGAGTGGGAAGCGGTGCTATACAGCCATTTTTCAGCGAGGTCGCATAAAGTGAACGGAATGACCCGTAGACGTATAGCATCGTCCGACAGCTGGGTGGTTTTCATCATGGCACAGACATTTTGAAATTTGTTGATGAAGATATAGGCATCTTCAGATTCAAGCCCATGAAAACGTGGAAGCATGTTGAAGAAATGGGGCTTAATTTCAAAGTTGTCCCCATTGGCCGGAGGAAGAGAAAGGCAGGTGGGAAGTGCAGAACAGGTGGTGGGAAGTGCAGAACAGGTGGGGTAGAAACGATCCTGAAGCGCAATTCGCTGCGGCGCTACAACAGGCGGAGGTGGTGGGATATTGGTCTCCGTAGGAGGTGGAGCCAATCCAGCGGTGGTCAAAGAGATGTTCGGATTAAATCCCGACATCGCGGAAGAAGAGGTTGGTGAAGGTGAAGGTGAAGATGTATGAACAGAATTCCGGTCAACGTCGGAGTTGGCCGGCAAAGGAAGGGGTGAAAGAGGAGTGGACGGAGTATCGACTTCGGAGTCGATCGCGTAGTCGGTCGCGACTAACGTAACGCGGACTAGACGGGCGCTAGTGTCCCGAGTCCAAGCGGACATACACTAAACGAGTTTAGTATAGTCAAAGCGGAGAAGGTGAGGGTAAGAAAACGTCAATGGAGAAAGGCGATGGGTGGTGGGTGAAAATGGATTTGGCGACAAAAGGGCAAGTTTTTATAAAAGTTTTTGATTTTTTTTTCTTTTTTTTTTTGTTTTTAGAAAGAGATTTACAGAAATATGTACGGAAATACGGCTTAAGCAATCACAAACAAGATATGCACAATCACACCTAGATCTAGGGTAACCTAGGTCTACTAGACCTGCTCCTGAACTTGATTTTCGAAGTTAAACAGTGTCGAGAAACAGGCTTAAAAATACACCGATCACGGGGCCAGGTAAGTGCAGAGATAAGGGGAGGTTGTCCAACGCTTTCGCGAAGTTCCTTAATTAAATAACCCTTTCTCTTTCGGCGGTTGCGCCTTTAACACTTTCCTAGACACCCCGTAATCAATATACGGTTAAGCGAGGTTCTAAACTCGGTTTATCTTCTCCTAATGAGCGTGAAGTCCTTAGGGCTGAAGTCTAGTATTTTTTAATTTACAATGGACAATGCATATGCTTTAGTGATTTTTGGGGTCCTGGGAAGGGTGATGAAATCCCCACCCAATCTGGATTGGTTTCAAGCCCCTTAAGTCCGTATTAAAGAATGCAAAATAGTAACAAATCAACTGCAAACAATTTTTATTTGCGGCGCAAAGAATCCTGCACAAGAACAGTTTATTGGAAGGGGGAGAAGAATTTGCGCAAAGAAGGCTGCAGAAAACACAGTTCAGTGGAGTTCAGAGGAGTGGAGAGAGGCAGAGGGACTTACAGAGAGAAGATGGGAGCCCAAGGCCACCAAATGGCCGCGGATCCGCGGCCTAAGCCCACTATTGCCGCGGATCCGCGGCAGGAAGTGGATATTGGAGCTTCATTTTTCTGGTGTGGGCTCTGTTTGGTGTCCTCTGTTTGTCTGGATGTGTGGAATGCTGAGTTGCGCACTGTATCTACTCCAGATTTTTACAGTAGACCGGATGCTTCGTTTTTGTCCGTCGTGGTGTAGCCGCGAAAATGTGGGTCTAACTTCCCACGTCTTTGGCACTGTACTTGAACTCCGTATTTTCAACGTCTTTGGCGTCGATCTTGAACTTCGTATTTCCTGCACACTTGCACAAAAACTAATCAAGAATAACAAGATGGTTTCTTTTACAAAGTATATTTTTTTTTTCGTTTTTTTTCTTTTATACTTACAAATTAACCCGAAATTACACAAGGAAATAAACTACCGTCTCCCCGGCAACGGCGCCATTTGATTGTTAGAATTACGTGCGTGTTCAAGTTCTAGTTTAAATACCGCAATCAAGACAGTTTCGCTTGTAGCTAGCCGGTTGAGTACGGATCGTCCGCAGGGAGATGGGAGTCTTTTTCTATGTGTTTTTCGACGAGTTAAGTCCGGTTGTTCAGATTTTGTTGGATTATCTAAGTGTTGAGTTGATATTTAAAGAGAGCTTGTTAGGGTTAGGATTAGGTTAGTTTGAGTTAGGAGTCTCCACATCTTTCGTTGCCCCACTTAACATCGGTGTTACGGTAATCGGCAACAACGGGGATTAGCACGACTAGGAAGGAACTTGCGAGTATAAGCTAGGCTTTCCAACGCATAGTCCTTCCTTTTGGTGCTTGTCCGTCCGTTCTTGGCTCTTATCCATAACCTCCGGTTAATTCAACCACAACCGGTCTCACTACGGAATCACCGCTATCATGTAGGATAGGGTGCCGTAAGGAGCGGATTGTGGTTCAATTAACGGGAGTCGATTTAAGTTGTTGGGCAAGGAAAGAGAGAGAGATTTCCTTCTCTCAAACTTCCCTTATTTTACTCTAACAAGTATAAAACTACTCACACTTCATGATACGGAAAAAACAAAACAAAACAAAGAGGAAGATAGAAAGAAGGAGACTAGAAGAATACGACTAACTATTTGCGACCTCACCTTGGCGAGGATCGAGCGTAAGTATCATTGTCGTATGAATGATAAAGAAAAAGAGAGAAGAAAGAACAACAAGGAAATAACAACAACTACTTAACAATTAAAATTACAACACATTACAACAAGTAAAGAAAGAGACAAGCATGATAATAAAAATGGTCTTCTTTATTCATCACTCTTCACTCAAAAGCTCACTACAAGTTTAATGGAGAAGAGGTGAGAAGAGGAAGAAGAACAACACTAAAACTAGGCAAAATGAGAAGACAAAAATTGACCATTCCTTCACAAAATTCTGGGCTATTTATAGGCCAAGAAATGAAACCCTAGGGCAACCACCAGAACCCTGACGAAATGACCAAACTGCCCCTGAAATCTCGTGCTCTGAACTGTCTGTACGGCCGCGGATCCGCCGCCTATAGCCCCCTATGGCCGCGGATCCGCGCCCCTCTTGTCGACTTAGGGTTAGGTCTTCTGTGCACTTTTCCTGTTCTCCTGTCCCCTCTTGTCTGCTGTGTGTATTTTCTGAAAAATCTCTCCCATTTCTTCCAGAATTTCTATTGAGGAAAGGTGGACTTTTTTTGTGGATGATTGCCTCGAGCTCCGCGTAGATCTCTTGGATTTTGTGCTACCATTGAGCCTTGTGCATGAGAATGACGTTGATTTGATACTTTGTCTTCCTAAACTGGTATCTGGCAACATGCGGATGAAGAGCGGAGATCGTGTTTTATCTGTGGTTGGCAGGAACCGGATTTTGTCGTGTTTTCCATGAATTTCTCCGTTTGAGAACCGGGAACCTGTATCCTGCAATTGACTAGCAAACACGGCTCAAGAGTATCTACCGATATGCAATGTGATAAAAATTGGGCGGTATGAAAATGCAAAAATCTGATATGAACAAGACGAATCCCCTCCTATCGCTCATTGCCTCCATGTGAATCGGGACTGTACCCAAAAACCACCTGTTTGCACGACTCAGTAGAGCCGTGGTAGGGTGGAAATCAAAGCACAGTGGGAGACACATAAGACTCTATGACGATCTCGGGTCAACAGACTAAGCTGTACCAGTGTCACCAGAGAACTGCCATCTGACGTGAGGTATAATACCATCTGGGAGTTCTCGGCGAGTCCGTTCAGTGTACCCGGTCTCCACTGAGCACCCGTATACCATCTCTGATGTCAAACACCAATGGATATGGGATCATCCATCGCCCATCACATGGGTCGAGAAGATATACGCTTGTCTACTCTGGAATATCGATGCCCCGTCTCGATATTCCCACGACTAGGAACAATGAAGGATGTACTCATTGACTACCCAGGCCCCACTAGTATGATCTGCATCATAGTCCTGAAAGTCGGGTACACATCCTAAGGGCTTTATCAACATGTAATCAGAGAGACAGAAAATATACATGTTAAGATAAAGAGCAACCAGATAGCGTACTATCATGTCGAGCAAGAAAGTCCTACCTATATATGTCCCAGCATCCACTACAATATACATTCAATGTACAGTAATGGCCTCTAGGGCATACATATAACTATCAATCTCCCACTTGCACTAGGGCCATCTGTAACAGTAGTTGTAGTATCTAATACTCAACCATCCCCTAAAAGTCTCTCTTTGGGAAAAGGCCTTTGTGAGTGGATCCGCCGTGTTCTCCTCTGAGTCTACTCTCCTAACCTCGATCACCCTGGAGATCAACTATCTCCATGATCAGGTGATACTGCCTCAGAATATGTCTGGGTCACTGATGGGACCAGGGTTCCAGGGCCGAAGCCACACTTCCATTGTCATACAATGGCAGGAACCTAGTTCATCTTATGAACCAATATACACCCAAACTTCCTCTTTGGTAGTATCTTTAATAGCGATGTTACCAGCCTTTATCGTCTAGTTTGTCACGGTATCTAGCTTGGATATCTTCCAACATACCGTCCCTTTACTAAGGGTAAAGACAATGCCTGTGACTGACATTCAGTCGTCTTTATCACTCTGGAACCCTTCCAGTGATTCTCCCCAGGATCGATTGATACCATCTCACTACAACTAGTGAGTATCCTAACATCCAATTAGATCTATCTCATAGATCCAAAGCTTAGGATTTAGTAGGTATCACTTTGATCCTATATGGAAAATCATTGTGATAAGCGGAGATTGATCGAGCGTAGCATAGGAAACTCCTTCCCTAACAAGAGTATGTCATCCACGTACTCTACGAGGATCGTCACCATACTCCCTACTACCTTTTTGTTTATACAAGGTTCATCTACCATTTTGATGATGTCAACTTCTTTGACTAATCCATCAAAACAGATGTTCCAACTTCGCGATGCCTGCTTTATCCTATAAAGCATCTTGCACATGTTTCCGCTGCTCCCACTGTCTACGAGGCCCTCTAGCTGTGTTCTTATAGACGTTCTCTTCTAAATTAATATTTAGAAAAGTAGTCATGGCACCCAACCACCAGATATCGTAGTCATGGTATGTAGCCGTGGCAAGTAGGATCTGGATGGATTTAAACATAGTCCCTGGAAAAGGTTTCATCATTATCCGTGCCTAGTTGATGACGAAAACCTTTAACAAGTCTAGCTTTGAAAGTCTCAACCTTTCCATGTAGACCAAGTAATCTTCTCAAGATATACTTGCGCCTGATGGGGATTTAACCCTTCAGATATAACAACCAAAGTCCATACTTTGTTGGTGTATAAGGATTCCATCTCAGATCTCTAAGCATCCAGCCATTCTTACAGAGTCCCTACTCTCGATGGCCTGCTCGAAACTGGTTGGGTCATCATCTCATGATGCAATCCTCGCTCCCACTGTCATCGAGAAACCGAGGTATCTCTCAGGTGGGTGAGGAACCCTACTAGATCGGCGGAGAGGCTGAGGTTCGTTGGAATCTACTGAATCCTTTGGTTCTACCAAATTGTCTGCTGTAGTTTGTATAGCTGGAACCTTTCCAGATCGACAGAACTAACCTTGCCTCGATCTTGTCCGGATTTTTCTTTTGACATAGGCCGGACAATCCCAAATCTTAACTTACTTAAGAGATAGGCTCTTCCCATACCATATCTCATGTGGAATGGTAGGCAGTGATCTGATTCGAACCTAATTCAACAGGTATGCAGCTTCTCAAGCGCATAACTCCCAAAAAGGAAATAGGTAACTCAGTAGTACTCATCATAGAGCACACCTTATCATATAGGGTGTGATTGCTCCGCCCCGATATACCATCGTGCTATGGTTTATACGGAGGAGTAATGCTGAGAGAGAATCTCATTTTCTTTTAGAATAGTCCAGGAATGCCATGCACAAGTATTCTCCTCCCTGATCTTATCATAGGACATAATACTTATACCCGTATTTTGGTTCTCTACTTCTAACTTATATTCTGTGAATACCTCAAAAGCTTCAGACTTATGTTTCAACAGGAACATATGACTGAATCTTGAGAGATTATCAGACAATATAATGAAGTATAAAAAACCAGTCCTGGCATGTGTAGACATGACACTTTATATACATCATCATGTATCAGTCCCAAGAGTTCATTAACTCTTTCTCTGCTTCCAGTAAACAGAGCTGGTGCCATTATATCTTTGTGACATGACTGGCAAGTTTCATAAGATGTAAATTCAAACTGATTTAAATATGCATCTAAATGTAACTTCAGCTAGTCGGGTCGCATTGATATGACCTAGTCTACAATACCTCAAGAAGAATTTGTTCATTTCTGAACTCTTCCTCTTGTGTGTGTTCAGTATACAAGGAACTGTAGTTTGATTTAGAACGTCAATGTTTTTAGATAACGTGCCTGAACCGATCAACTTTTGATATAGGAAATGTTCAAAATATTATCCAACAATACAAAATTATATCATTTCTTTACTAATAAAGAGACTAATATGATTTTGTATATCAGGTTCGGTATCTAATAGTATTTGTTCAGAATCAATGTATTGGTAATACAGGGTGACAGTGACCAACAGACTTGGCTGCAACACTTGCCCCGTTTTCTGCCTCATGAAACTTATCACCCGTTCTCAGTTTTTCTACCTTTTTGTAGCCCTATGTAACAGATTACATATCTGGGATCCTGACCCAGTATCAAATACCCAGGATTCAGAGGATACTGAGAAACAGTTCTTTGCAATGAACACACCCGAAGGAGATGCATCATATGCACTTTCTTCGTTTGGGCGGCATAGGAATTCTGGTATTCCCCAATTTCCTGCTCTGTCTTATAACAATTATAAGTTGGAGCGGGACCAACGTTCCCAGCTCAGTATAACAAGCGGGTTCGGTCAATACATCCATATTATTATCTTGATTAAGGCGTGATATGGTCGCTATCTGGAGAGAGAGTGAAGAAAACACTCAGCGTGTGCTCTTGCAAGATCAGATTGGTTATATATTTTATCTAATCAGGATGGTTCCCACTGTTTTTATCAAATCTTTCTTCAAACCTTAAAAGGAAAGACTAGCCGGGATTAATTACACTCTACAAGTTCGCCAATCTTTCAGCCAGGCCAGTGTCGGTACTTTGAGGGAGGTTCCCCGTGCTTTCGCACGGACCTAATTACAGTAAACCTCGTTTTCCCAGAGGCGTAACCCCGTTGACACCTTTCTAGACACCTACTTGATCGGCTAATTGCAAAGTGCAAAACTCTCCCAGGAGTAACAATTACTCGCAGTGGGTATCGAGATCCAACTATCATATAGAAGGTATGCAATCTCATTGCAAATTTCAACACTTGAAACTCCCGATAAAGGTTTTTACCCCTAGCACCTATGACCTTAACTATGGTCAACAAATCATAAGTGCTAGTCAAGTTCTACCCGTCATTTCGTGATTAATTAGACCCACCCACATGACCCTTAACTAAGGTCAACAAAGTTACGCGACTGTCCTAACTAATCGCATCATATGCGGTATAGGAAGACATCACTTAGCTACCGTACACTGTGCCTTGACTATGGTCAACAAACACAGCACGAATACTAAGTACTCTACTTCCTAAAATGACAGAGGGTTGCGAATGGTTTTTATGAAAACCTTTAACGCCTTGAACTTGATCTCGTTGCGGAATCAAATGGTTTTTAAATGGAATGTTTTTGAAGCTTTTCTAGTTTTGCTAAAGGGGTCACTCCCGGTGAAGGGATCGTCGGCCCTTTCCTCGTCGAATGAGGTGCGGGATATATCATATATATCGCTGTGCAAAGCAGAAACTATAGAAGCGATCAAAAGACAAACCGAGGGTTGTAGCATCTGCCAGTTATTGCTAAAGGAGTCACTCCCGGTGAAGGGATCTCGGTCCTTTTCTCATCGAATAAGGTGCAGGATGTTCTACAATGAACACCGCGATGCAAAGCAAGAACTGTAGCTACCTGTTTTTATTTTGAAATTCGATTCCACAACATCAATTAGGTTTATTTTCTTTCATTAATCACATTAATGAATATCCCATCATTTAAGTCACCTAAACATCACAGATAAATATGACGTACACTTATGCCATCCGCATTCGCCTCGATGTCCCCTCGTGCACCGTTAGGTTAGGTAACTAACGGCAGAGCGGGGCAGGGCTAGCGCGGGTGTAAAACATAAGTAACGTCTATATAATATATCATATATACTATATATAATATCTGTCACAGAACATCACATGATCACATCACAGATAAATCACAGCAGAAGAAACATATGAAATATTGGATATACTAGGGCATCCGTGTTTTTAATACGAGCCAGTATAAAACACGGATTCCACGGTCGTGATGAATAGCCTATCCCACACCCCTAGACCCCTACGAGAGCGCCAAGCAACCCTACCAATTCTGGAGTTAGGAGACCCGGACTCGACTCCTCGAGTTGGTCTCCCACTGGACCCCAGAACCCGGTTACCTGTGCTCCCCTCCTTGGGTCTATCCTAATGCGGAAAAATAAATAATATACATCAACGGTGACAACTTCCGCAACCTGGAAGTGCCCCAATAAAAGAATATTACATACAAGTTTTTACATGAATGAAAATGAAAAACACTCATCTCACATAAAAACCCCCCGGCTATTCAAACACGACGATCCAATATAACATATCCAGCAACACATAACATCATATGTCATCAACGTAAGTAAATATGTGCATCCTAATTGTCGTTGACATATAGCAACGAAACCGGCGATATCACATATTACACTTACGGTCACAGAAAAGAAAGTGTAAAACTACAACAGTTGGAATCCGCAACCTCTTTAGACATCACATGCCTAATCAAATGAATTACTTAGACATCGCATGCCTAACAATTATAAACTCCGCATTCTAGTCTCAAAATCGAAAACACTTTTCAATATCAAGTCGGGCAATTCAACAAGATTCCCGACATACTGATCGAATGCTCGTCGAAAACTTCAGTAGGCGGCCGCACCCCCGATACCATCAACGAAGTGCACCAAGGCGGAACACCGCTACCGCGAGCACCCGAACGGATGCTTTCGGCGACGGGGTTCTCCTACAGTCACTTGGTCGGGGCTATGGAGTAAGGCTGTCTATTAAGTTTACCCGGCGAGTATCCGCGTACGCTACGTGATTGCGACGGACTTTTGATCACATCAAAATTCCGTGGCAACCGATCAAGTGAGACTAAAGTGCTATGTTTATAACATTCATTCAGTTATCACATAACTACTTGAGAATTCCAATTATTGTATCACATTCCGTATAAATAGAAAATGCTAAACTTTTCGATCGAACAATCGAACACCCAAGTTTTCCCGATACAGCTCAACACATGAAATAAGTCTAAAAACATTCAGTTCGTGCCTCAGTACCAACGGTCCAGCCGTAGAAGGGTCAAGCCAACGCCTCATATGTGGCACGCCGTACTGCCCCAAACCCGAAGGTTCAAAGGGCAGTTCAAGACGGTCACATAATCGAGTTAAAGTTTGTTGTCTTCTAGAGGGACCATCGCGTTACTTGCACTACTTAGAACGTCTTTAAATCTCAGAAAAATCCAACACTTGGAAATTTTCCGGCAGGGGAAAAGTTGGGTATTTATATCCGGTCGAACTTTTTAACATATTCAAAAAATTTCCGGAAAAACACAGACAAGATTAGACAATCCGATCGAATCACCGAAGCCCCAATACAACCCCAGAAAACTCAACTGTTGAGTGCAGATTAAAACTTCCCAGAGAACATAGGTAACAGATACGGGCATTACTGTATCAAAACGACACCCTAATCTTTACATACGGCCGCGGAACCGCCGCAATAGGAGCTATTTCCGCGGTTCCGCGGTTCTTTAGTGGAGTTAGGGGCTCGTTTTCTACAGTAACTCTTACAATGTCCTGCTCTATTTTCTGAGAATTTTTAATTCACAAAAATCCCTGTTTTTGAAAAAAGTCCAGAGAGCATGTAAAATAGGGGTTTCGGGTTCGATCGGGTTTCTAACATCGTCTACGCATCGCCTAAGGCTCTAGCTAGGCTCTGATACCACTGTAGGGTTCCTAGGCACACTAAAGAAGTCTCACAAGTGATCAAACATGCACAAATCAAAAATTTCCTTGTGCCTACAAACCCTAATACGGATCGTTAACTAGAAAACAAGGCGATGCAAGCATGTAAACGAATTAAATGCTAAAGGAAAGTGGCTACAACCTTTGTAGATCTGGTCCCCCACCTCCATGGCTCCGCGATGAAGTCTTCTCGCTGTACAAATTGGATCTTGGGCTCTAGCGTCGGCTTCATCGGAGAAAAAGCGGGCTAGCTCATCGACGACGATGCCGAAGATGATCTACGTCGAGACATCGCTAGATCAAGCTCCAACTTCACCAAGTCAAGAAAACTTGTGAAGGAAACACCCTATACTACTTGGCAAGAGGTAGAGGATGAAGAAATAGGAGGTGGGTAGACTTTAGATTTGGATTTCTCACACTTTTTCATCAATCACCATTGATGTAGCAAGCTTCTTTTCATGGAAGAAGAAGATGAAGAAGAAGAAGAAGATATGATAAGTTATTTAGAAAATATAAAATAAATCATACTTATCATAATGTCAACTATGGTTAAATGTAGAGAATAAACTAAGGTTAAAGTGAATGGTTAGGGTTAAGGAAAGAAACAAAATAGTCAACCATTCAAAGCTTCATGAAGCTTCAAAGATAAACAAAACTTAGCCACCATTTTATTTCTTTCAATAAAGAATAAATGAATAAATAAATAAGCAAATAAAATGAAACCCTAACCATTCATATAACCATGGTCAATTCTTTACACAAACTCTAGCTTGCATGTATCATCAAACATGATACAATCTTGTGCACAAAAGTATATCACATATACAACTTGTGCATTTCAAGTGAGAAAATCCATTTAAAGTGAACCAATACTAGTTAATGCAAAGTGATATATCAAATATAAAATTATACATTAAATCATTAAATCAACACTTGATTTAACGATCCTGTCATATCGCATATAACCGACTAGTATCCTATGTATCGGCTTATCGAATCAATCCTTGATTCGATAACTAGGTTATATCGCATATAACCAATCGATACATTCATCGCGAGAATGGAATACGGTATCACATACACGAATTATTCTCGGTCCCGCACATATCTCATATGCGCTCCTATTTCGTTTCGCTTGAGCTAGGAAACCTCTATGTAGGACTCTAAAGACTCGTCAATACGCCGGCAGCAGATGATGATCATATCAAACACCCACAAGCCGTAAGCGGTCTGCTAAACGTAATGGCCACCCGGGTATTGAGCGATCAGAAGATCGACGAGCAAGCCCGCTCACACTCCTGTGAATCCAACCAGTAACACTTACCGTACAGTCCGGTCTGTTCGTCTGATATGTCGCATATCTCGCCTAGGGGTGGTAAACGTCAGACCCCAATAGCTTGATAAGTCATGCCGACGTGAAGTCCATGACATGTGTGAAACTACTGATAACACTTACCAGTAGGTCACGGCAACCCTGGCCAGGGATTTCCTGTTATGGCCAGTCGAGTATAGCGCAACATCAACCCCTAATAGCGGGAGAGACGAATCCCCTCCTATCGCTCATTGCCTCCATGTGAATCGGGACTGTACCCAAAAACCACCTGTTTGCACGCCTCAGTAGAGCCGTGGTAGGGTGGAAATCAAAGCACAGTGGGAGACACACAAGACTCTACGACGATCTCGGGTCAACAGACTAAGCTGTACCAGTGTCACCAGAGAACTGCCATCTGACGTGAGGTATAATACCATCTGGGAGTTCTCGGCGAGTCTGTTCAGTGTACCCAGTCTCCACTGAGCACCCGTATACCATCTCTGATGTCAAACACCAATGGATATGGGATCATCCATCGCCCATCACATGGGTCGAGAAGATATACGCTAGTCTACTCTAGAATATCGATGCCCCGTCTCGATATTCCCATGACTAGGAACAATGAAGGATGTACTCATTGACTACCCAGGCCCCACTAGTATGATCTGCATCATAGTCCTGGAAGCCGGGTACACATCCTAAGGGCTTTGTCAACATGTAATCAGAGAGACAGAAAGTATACATGTTAAGATAAAGAGCAACCAGATAGCGTACTATCATGTCGAGCAAGAAAGTCCTACCTATATATGTCCCAGCATCCACTACAATATACATCCAATGCACAGTAATGGCCTCTAGGGCATACATATAACTAACAGGTTGATGCCTTGTAGACCCTTGTGAGAGTGCCTAGTAACCCTACAGATACTTGTGTATGGTATTCAGTTAATAGTAATGATTAAGAGAACTTGCTTCTCTTTCAGGTTACTCATAATTGGAAGCACTCCTAAGTTGAATAATATTGATCGGCCTCTCTCCATTTAGTTGACATGCACTGGAGTCAGCTGCATGATTTGAATCTGGTTCCAATTAAATCAGTGCCTCTGTTTCTATATTGGATATAGAATAGTTCATATCTTAACGATGTTAAGGTACGGGGGGTTGTCCAGCTTATGCTTAAAACCAGACTCTGGATAACTCAAGGCACATTTCTGTAATGGCTGTTTGTGAGTTGACCTGGGCTATGACGAGGGTTGACTTTCTACCATCTGAAAGATCAATAGTGATATTGTTCTTGACTCTCCATAGTTTTAATAAAAATGGTTTTTTTTTCTTTCAGAAAATAGTAGTGGGAGTATGGTAGAACTGGAAGTGATTCCAGAACCGCAAACGATTACTGAAAATTTGATAAGAACCTAAAGATTCAATCTGGTTTGACATTCCATTGGCCACTCCGCAGATATGGTGGGTAACCACAGGCACTCGAGAGGTACTTCAGTATGCTCAAAGACGGTGACAGGGAGGTTCTTGTTTACCCAGACTTGACACTACTGTTGTTCCAGACTATGAGACCCGGTAGAAGGATGAGTATAGCATCATTCTGAACTGGTTTTAGAAGTGCACGTGTATATTATTCTGCCAGAGTGTTGTCGTAGTCAGTGGGAGCAGCGGAAGCTAAGTGGGGACTTGACACTACTGTTGTTCCAGGCTATGAGACCCGGCAGGAGGATGAGTATAGCGTCATTCTGAACTGGCTTTAGAAGTGTACGTGTATATGACTCTGCCAGAGGGTTGTCGTAATCAGTGAGAGCAGCGGAAGCATAGTGGACAAGTAGCTTATGTCTATTTATATAGCGGAGATAGATCATCTATTTCTGATATGACAGTCATAGGTTTGACTTCATCAGAATAGGGGATGGATCTGTTAAGAAGGTAGTAGGGTGTGATGTCCTGGTATTTGGATGACATACACAGAGTAGGAAGTGAAATTCCTATACTACGACCGGTTATACTTTGGTTGTCACACAGTGGTTTCTCCACATAGGATTGAATATTATATCTGACATTCTGGTTAGTAGGTCTATGGTTTTAAATCTAGATTTGGGTAGTTTCCCAATCTGGGTACTTAGACATCATTCAAATGGTGTTTTAGAATGGACGACTCCTAGTACGGTAGTGTACCTGCTGGTGATGGAGTCACCCTCTCTAAAGGTGTCTTACGGACTAAAGGGGAGAGGGATGTGCATGATTGGCAAATCACTTGCTTAGGCAATTGAGTCAATCATGAGATGTCAAGTACCACACCAGATATTGTTTTTGCGGTAGATGCAATAAGTTGATATTAATCTTATACTGGAGAAACGTTCGGAAGCAGTTTTAGAACATAAGTGGATGTTCTAGGGAAATGATAACGGCAGCCTCCTTCGGAAGACGGTTATCATTCCAGGCTTCCAAGGTGACCTGGATGACAGAGTGGCTGTCATAGTTATAGTTTTCCCTCTGACGAGGGGTAGTATTTTGGACTGGTGGTCTAAGAGGATACTGAGGGAGGCATGGCGCAGGATACTGATTAAGTTAAGTTGACGATACAGTCTAAGAAGTTTGGATTTGGAGTTCATTCATGAACTAGGTCCCATCAGATATCCAGACATATTCTAAGATAGGTATTGCTCATTTCAGGAGATGGTTTTCTCCGCGAACTTGAGATAAAGATAGACATAGAAAGAAACATTAGGGCGGATCCACTCACTGAAGCTATTCCTCGAACGCAATAGTTTCGCAAACGTGCTTTGTGAGACTGATTAGTAGAGGAGTTGGGTGTTCGGGATCACACGGGCTGTGAGTATGCGACATCGCAATAATTAGCCTTGAGTGCAAGTGGGAGATTGTTGGATATAGTGCCCTCAGAGTCAATTATTGGATCGCAGGCACGTGATTGCAATGATTGAGGGAGGACCTATACCGGTAGGACAGTCTTACTCAAGAGGTTTGTATACTATCTGGTTTGTCTTTATTAACGTGTACATGCTTTAGGTGATATTGTAGTTCACTATTACACGTTGATAGAGAATAGTATGCTACCATGGTTTGTCTTTATTATCGTGTACTGTTTTAGGTGACCTTACATGTCGCTATTACACGTTGATAGAGCCCTTAGGATTCTTGCTTGACTACCAGCAGTATGATGGCGATCATATACGTGAGAGTTGAGTAGTCTATAAGCACATCTTTAAAGTGGTCCCTAGTCATGGGAGTTTCGAGACTGGGCATCGATACTCCATTAGTAGACTAGTGTATACAGTCGAGACCCCGACGAGGGGCGGTGGCTGGTCTCACAAGCCATTGGTGTCAGTTGGTTCACCTAAGATGTATGCAGGTGCTCATTGGGTTATGAGTACACCGGACAGGACTCGTCGGGAACATGCTAGTTGGTATTTTACCTGACGTCAGATAGCAGTTCCCTGGTGACATGTGTACAGGTTAGTTCATCGACCTGAGATCGTCATTTGTCTCGTATGAGTTCCCACTGTGCTTTGATTACTACCCTACCACGGCTCAAAGGAGTCTTACAAACAGGTTTTAGTTGGGTACAGTCCCGAGCCACATGGAGGCAGTGAGTGGATCGGCAGGGGTTTCGTCTCTCCCGGTATTGGGGGTGAGATTGCGCTGTGTCTAAGAGAGCCATTACACGAAGTCCTTGACCAAGGCAGGTGATTTACTGGTATGTATTCCAGTAGTATCTCAGGGTGTTCTTAGCTACACTCCGACACGACTTGTACCGCTTTTGGGGGTCTGACTTTTACCAACCCCCTAGGCCCGCCATGCGATGCTCATAGACGAATGGACCGGACTGTACGGATATTGTCACTGACAGGCTCAGTAGGGTGTCAGGATGAGTTCGCTCATCGACCTCCCTTTTGGTCAATACCTGGTAGCCCGTTATGTACGGCTAGTACCTCTGACGAGCTAGTGGTTAAATCCAAAGCTAAAGTATTGACGAGTCTTTAGAGCTCCCCACAGACAGTTTTTCAAGTTTCGGGCGAAACATTGTAGAGGCCGTATGATATATGGCAGGGTCCGATCATATACGTGCAGTAGTGCACGGATCATGATCGGGCGGATCATACTAGTGGGCTTTGGTTTAAGCCGGATCCTAGTATTAGATTTGTTGGATTACTTTAGTCTCATCGTATTCGCATTCAGTCGGAATGCGGATGCATGTATGTATATACAGGTGAAGGGTACTCTTGTGATCCGTCATGAGTTTACTTTAGTAGATGACATTCTCTTTTTATTGTTGCAAACATTTGGATTAATGTTTGCATATGGAAATAATGAGCTTAAGCTATCATTTTGTGCATTTAATGTGACATAAACTTCATTAGTGACTCATGGTCTCTTTTATTATGCATATGTCACATTGTGTGATTTATTAGTGGATGAAATGAGAGGGAGAGAGAGAAAAGGCAGCCATAAAGGATGGTTAGCTCTTGTATTATTTTTCCTCACTCTCTCACTCTCATTTGATCTTAACACAAAAGAAAAGGAGAGGAAAACTTCTTCTTCCTCCTCCTCTTTCTTGAGCTCATTATTTCCTCACTAATGGCATCCAATAAATCCTCAAGAGACAAAGTGATGACACGCATTCTCTACTTCACCTTGGGTACGTCGGTTAGCAAACTTCATGCCCGAGTTGCTTTGGATGAATCGGGAGCCCGTAAAAAGACTCAATGATGTGGTGCCCTTTCCGACGAGGAGATCGAGACCGGAGATGCCGTGATGAGCTTAGGATGGTGGCCAAAGACCGAAGGACACGGATCGTTTGGTATAGCCTTTCTAACCCTTCTCTATTTAGTTAGTTGTAGGTTAATGGTTCGATCCGGGATTAAAGTCTGCGATAGCGTCGGTTTCTAGTTTAGAAAAAGTATTCGTTTCCACATTTTGGCCTCGGACAGACAGCCGAGGCGCTACCGTAGACTTACAGCTGCTGCTCCACCTGCTCGCGGAGCCAATGGATCTCCTTTTGCGACGCAGCTGCCGCATCCGACCAAGTCTGGATCATGGCGTACTCATGCACGGTCGAACGTCTATCAAAAAATCGTTGGGCCCCGAGACTAACCCCGCGCTCATGCCCACTGTGATGCCTGCCGGATATCGAATCCAGGATAAGAACAATGGCAGTGATCGAGTCGCCCGGACCAAGTCCTAAGGCGTCTGTCTGCTCCTGGAACTGGGTCTGTATAGAATATATGTAGATACACACACACATATGCTAACTTAAAATACGTAATTTACTTGATTATATGAAACTTACCATGTACGCGCCCATGCCCTTGTGTAACGCGGCCCACTCCTTACCTTCATTGTAGTTGGCGGGGTCTTTCTTTCTCTGCAATAAAATTAGGATTTAGTTTAATAATTAATTAACGATATAGAAAAAATATGGAATTAAGCGTTAAAATACTCACCAAGTGCCACCGAGTGTTGGCCTGCGAGCGCTTCCCTTGGATCGGGATAGCGCGTTCTCGCATGTTGTTGTTCCGGTTCTGCTTATTTCGAATTGACATCGTTTTGCAAAAATAAAGATTATAATATATTTTAGAATATGATTTCATGTTATATTGTTAAAATATTAAAAATTAAATTGATGCATGTACATCATCGTGCTCAAAATAGACGACAAGAAGCGACCAATCCTTTCGCGAGATCTCCAACATTATGACCTCCATCAAGTGCATCCGCTGATCCTCGGTCACTGCGGCCAAGCGAAGGTAAAGTTCACTCTTCACTTCCCATCGACGATGTCGCTTGATCACTTGACACCGGTCTAGGAAATGAGCGAGAAAGCGATCTATATCGAATGGCCTGTACACGCCATTCTCGCCGGGCTCGCCAACGAATCTGTAATTCTTCTTAGTATGAAATTGAAATATATTAAACAGATAATTATATGTATGTATGTGTGCGCACGCGCGTTTGTATAACAACGATTAAAATTTTAATGTATGAAAGGGTATGTCATACCTCCTCTGACCCAAAAAACCGCGTAGCATGCTCGGTCTGGGCTTTGTTCTACCGAATATGGAGCAGATACTTGTAATAAGTACGGATCTCCTGCTCAACATAATCCCCCACTGGGTTGCGTGCTCTCCAATAGGCACACCTGTCGCGTCAAAGATCAGATCCCATGGCCCAGCACCCGCCCGCGGCCTGCAGCAGTCAGGCCCAGCAGGATACCTCGTCCTAACATTGCTCGAGCCTGCGAAAAAATAGATATACATACACAATATTTTAATATTTAGAATATGAATATAGAGTTTGAAAATTTTAAATTATAATCGTTATTTAAAAGTTTTAAGAAATAATGATTATACCTATCGTCCCCGACGTGGCGCTAAAACCGGCGCTAGACACCATCCTGCAAGTAGAATGCAGATCTGCAAATAATAAATTGTTAGATGATTCAATATCCATATATATTGTAATGATGTATCAAATTTTAAATGAGTAAACTATGCACCATGCACAGGAGTGATGAGGGTATGAGGACCCGCTGGCGCACTAATAGAGGTAGGGGAGGCTGCGATATTGCGGGTAATCTGGCGGTAGTATGGGGAGAGCAAGTAAGGATAGGGAGACAGTCGGGGGTGATGCTATGTGAGTTGGGAGGCATAGGGGTGATGTGGCGATAATAGGGGGAGTGGTGCTAGAGATAGGCATTGCTGCTGCGGTTTTTGTGCCTGCTGAGGGTCCTGGAACAGTCTCGTCGGCGAGTATGAATCGACTTAGAATGTCCTATAGACGCTGTCTCTTGTGGAGTTTAGTGCTTTTGCCTGTACCCATTATCAAATCCTACATATATATCTAAACGTCATTTCATTACTTATAATCATTATACAATTTAGAACATTCAATTTAACTTCATTACATAACACGTTTATGTGATACATTATCTGAAGATTCGTTGGGTAGATTCTCAAAATCTTGATCCGCGACAATCAATTAGCCGATATAATTTCTTACAAACGTATGGATGGGCGGTGCAGAATAGTTTGGATCTCTGGTACGTTCAATAGATAGACTAAGACTTATTATCGTAAGATCTTCATCGTCGCTCTCATCTTCAGAGTCATTCAACGTCAGCATGTTATAATAATCTCTTGGTTTCCAACGACAAATAACATCCCAATCAACCTTCTGCAAGTCCTGAGAATAATATATTTGTGTTGCCATTGCAGAAAAGATAAAACTGTCGTATTTTTGTAACATCTGTTTGTTATTTACCAAAGTCAGACCGTATTGATCGATTTTCATACCCCGGTCAGTCTTAGTATCGTACCATCTGCATTGGAATATATGAAATGGGACAGTCGTATGTTGTTATTAGACCGCTATAAATTTCTCAAGAACACCGTAGTAGGGATTTCAATTCTCGTCGACGGTTGCGATACCGCTATTTTGCATAGCTCTAATATGTTCTGTACTTTCTATCTCAAATTTATATCCGGATACCCCATACCCGTTGTAAAACCTAGCCGCAATCGTTGGACCATTTAAAAAGTCGTGGACCTCTATATCAAAGTGCTCTCCACGATTCAATTGTTTGTTCACTTCTTTTATAGACTAAGCGGCGAAAGTGCGCCTCTGTTCTTCTTCGATCCTATCATTCGACCACGTTCTAGGATTCGATCTCATGAGTATATCTTTGTGCACTCTATTCGTTAATACACACATATATAGAATATGTATAATGCCAAAATTATAACCCTAACCCTAATTAACCCAAACCCTAACCATTAATCCTAATCATAACCCTAACCCTAATTAACCCTAACCTCCTAAACAATCCATCTTCTTAAATTAACTAAATTAGTATAAATTTCATTAAAATACCCTTAGCTATTGATGGTTTTCCACTAAATTACCTTAGAATTTTACTAAAACACTAATTTTGCTCAATTTTATCTTTTTTACACTAAAACACCCTTAACAATTGTTGCAATTTCACCAAAATACCCTTAACTACTATTGTTGCAATTTTACTTTAAAATACCCTAACCCCTAATCATATCCCTAATCCTAACCCTAAACCCTAATCCTCCCGAGCCATAATCCAAACCCTAACCCTATATCCCCCATCGGCTCTTACCCTCAACCCAAACCCTAATTCTCCCTTAGCAACAACAACACCAACATCACTACCAACATCAACAACACCAACACCAACACCATCAAAACCAACACTAACAACACCAGCAAGAACATTAAAAACAGATGCAGGACAACAATTCAACAACAGAGAATCTAATTTAATTTTGGGTAAAATATAATTAATCCAAAAATAAATAAATTTATACTTACATCTTGATGATCGGTGGCAAGGTCTTCAAAGGGGGCTCGACGACGGAGGCTACGAACTTCAGTGACGACGACGACCTCACTCTAGTGAACTCCAGTGACGACGACGACGGAGGCTTCGATCGCGGCTTATGGCTTCGATCTACGGGGCCGGGCTTGACGATAGAGGAAAGGAAGCGAGGCATTCGAAGGGGTTGGCCACATCGGCGATGGCAGGCAGCTCCAGCGATGGGCGAGACAGCGGCGGCGAGCTATCGAGGAGAAGCGACGAGATGTTTTTTTTAGGGAAAAATTAGTGCTCGGCGAAAAACGGAGAGAAACTGGGGTTTATCACGAGTGGGGAGTGGGCCGGGCCGCTTTTAGGATCTTGTCACGGTTTTAACCATGACGAAAAAAATAAAATCCGTGACAAATTTTCGATACGGTTTAAACTGTGACCAATTTCTCATTACATTAACCTCCTTTTGTAGCGGGGGGGGGGGGGAGGGAGGAGATCAGATTGGTTATATTCTTCTAAAAAACAAAAATTTCTAACCCATCCCATGTAGGCGACCCCCACCATGCAATACTCTTCCTTGCCGATGACCCCCCTTGCGTCGCCGACCCCTTCCTCACTGATCCCCTCGCCAACCATATCGCTGACCCTCGATCCTTTAGTCGACAATTCCCCATTTGTCCTTTGACAACTGTCGCAGCCTTCCCGGCCCTCGTTTCCTTCGTTGGCTACCTTTTCTGAGCGCCGCCCCTTCCCTATACTTCTTCCCTCCCTCGGTCACTTCCCCCCTCGCCGCCGTCCTACAGCCGCTGCCGTCAACCTCTGTAGCCTCCGAACGCTGACCATCGACCACCTGCAACTTCCACTGTCACTGCTATAACCCTCCCCACGTAAGCCCTCTCCCCCTCTCTCTGTCATTGTCTCATAGCCGCAGCCGCGACGATCTCCTCTACCGTGATGACCCCGCCACCGTTTCCGGTGACGAAATAGCCGCAGCCATGACGATTTAGTTTTTAGTGAGTTTCTTTACGATTTCTTATGATTTTGGTGTATGGAATTGATGATATTAGGATTGAGTAAGACAGAGATATAGAATTGGTGATATTTGGATTAGAATTTTCGTGCATGGAACTAGTGATGTTAGTGCGTAAGTGAGTAAGTGTGTGTTTGTTTGTTTGTGTGTATGCACGTAAGTGTGTATGTTTGCATGCGAGGCCGATTGTTTATATACATGTTGGGGAGTTGGCATGATAAAAAACATACGGTCCCCAAGAAATGGAGGACAACTGCTACCGATGAGGCGAAATGGGCAACGAAGCCTGCGAATTGGTCGAACAAGTATTGGGCCACCATGATTGATCACATCAAATCACCTGAATTCTTGGTACGTAGATCGCTGAGAACTGTAATAATATTAGACATTAATTCTTTATTAGTAGAAGATATTATGTCATATTTAAATGGCAGGCTAAGAGCTAGCGGAGATCAGCGGCGTAGAGTCACAACACTGATCGTTGGTTGGGCGGATGGATGCAATCCTCCCAAGATGGAGTTATTGATGAAAGAACAAATCAAAATATTCTAAATTTATCAACTTCCTAAAATTCATCTAAATCAATTTTTTGTTTAAATGGCAGGCGAGACGGACGGGAGAAATGCTCAGTCGCGTGGATCTTTATGGTATAGGGTTTGCGCATGCCTTCAGCTGCCCTAACTCATAAGAGGCGACTGAGCATTATGTAAGTATGCTCCTACATGATTTTTTGTAGTTATTTAAATTACTTAATTTCTTTTCAATAATTAACTTAACTTGGTTCATACGTAATTTCTTTTTGCAACGGATGAACAATGAGATTGAGCAACAAACAGTTGCGCTTGTTGAGGAGCACGAACGAAATCCTACAGATGTGGAGCTTCATGTGATCAACGAGGACGTCATCCAGCGGCACAATCCGGACCAGCATGGGAGAGTTCATATGAGCGGCCAAGGCATTTTGCCTATGGTATATCACGTCCATTATGGTCCGGAGTTGCATCCTCCTCGCGTACACCAATGGATATTAATTCAGGAGCCCATGCCCCCTGCGGCACCCGCACCCCATGCGGCCCAGACCCCTCCCCGTCCGCTCTGATACACTATCCAGATGGCTCTCCTCATACTTCCATGGGTGATCGAGCATGCCACTTCTCATCTCCTTCTACCTCTGAATCCGCATCGGCTTCGGGTTCACAAAGGAGTTTGACCAGAGCAGAAGCCCTTGCCGACATTGAGGCGAGGAAACTCATGATCCAGAAACTAATGCTTCAAGGAAGGGAAATATTGGATGTAAGTTTAATTGATAATTCTTCTTTTCAATACAACTTTCATATAGTTATCGTGAATATCATATCTAATACTTGGTTATTGATAACACTAAAGGAGCTACTCGATTTCACTTGCCATCTTCCGGCCCCCAGCGGCGCCCACCCATTAAGTTGATTACGCATTTTCTCGTCATTTTTTTTTCAAAAGTACGAAATGTAAATGAATGAATTGAATTGAATGTTTAACAACCCTAATTTTCTTATACACTTTTTCCTATAAAAAATTTTTCAAATATTTTTTCAAAAATCCATAAAGGGAGTATTTATTGCCTGAGCACAAGATTTAAGTAATTAATTAGCAATTTAATTACAAGAAGGAGCTTGTAGCTCATTGGTAATACCTTGCACTCCTGAACCAAGCCACCAAAGTTCAAATCCCATACCCCACATTATTTTTAATATTTATTTTGTTTTAAATTTTTCTTCAATATTGTGTCTCTTCATCTTCTAAACCCCCATGTACACTTCAAATTCCTAGATCGGTTTCAGAGACCTTTGAAATCCCCATTTACTCCATTTTAATGATTTTTTAATACATTTTTACATTAAAACCTTTCATATACCTTATTTACTCCAATTTTTAATAATTTTATACATTTTTACATTAAAATCTTTCATATACCCTATTTACTCCAACTTTTAATAATTTTATACATTTTTACATTTTTATTTCAAAAACCTTTCACCTAACCTATCCCTAGCCTACCCTATAAATACACCCCCTCCCCTCTACCCTCTCATCCCAAAATTCCTAAGCTCACTCTCTCAAAATTTTCCAAGAGTTGTGTACTTTGAAAACAAGCTCGCGGCGAAGTTCCGACGAAATTCCAGCGGAAATTCCGGCGACGTTTTTAGGAACAACCGGAGACGAAGCAACGCCTCGCAACCCCTCTAGTACCCCCTTCACTCCCTTGCTTAATCGAAACCCGTAAGTCCCATTCTATCCCCCTTTCTATTTCTCTAAAATACGAAATTACGAAACCCGACGGAATCGGAACAAATCCGATTTCCGACTCGGTCTTCTATAAAATTTCACTTCTAATCAATTCAATCATTCCTAAAGATCTTTATCTTGACTATTAAACTTGTAAAAATCAATTTGAATAAGTTTTCTCACATGAAATGATAACCTTTCCAATTTACCGTATTTTTTCACTTTAAAACTTTCATGTTTCAATTTCACATTTAACCCCTTAATCTTACTATACATTTAAAGTAGAGCACGAGGTAATGACCTACCTCCACACATACGCAAATACAACCCTAAAACGATATCATCAAAACTTAGAATACGATAAAACGAAACTTTCATTAAAATACCATAATCTTAATAAAACCATTCTTAAAGGTTTTAGATTTGATACACTTTTAAGTAAATACTTCTTAGTAGGAAAATACGATAAGTTATGGACATTGATCGTTTATCTAAACCTGACTTTGTGGTGTCAAGACAAGTGTGTCTAAGGCGAGTGGTTACTTAATTAGGGTCACTACTTGTAGTGGATAGCCTCCCACTCACCTGGCACTTACCTGGCCGCAATTGGCGGTGAAGAGGCGATTTGAGAATTCTAACGACTTGTCGTTTAGACCATTTAGAAATAGGCTAGTTGGCTTAGGAAACCCTAGAATTTAAAATACGGAAAATTTACACCTTTGCAAATAAATACCTTTTACTTTATACAACCGTTTTCTAAAGGATTAGTATTTTACAATCTTTGCAAAGCGCCGCCACAACCCACCTTTGGGGAACCCGTTAGGGATAGTACAGTTTATCGTGCACCCTCGGGCTTAGTAGTGCGAGATTCAGACCTCCGCAAGGAGCATTCGGTCTCGAAAGGTTTACAATACGACATCTTAAGAAAATGAGATTTTTTGGAATATAAAATACTTATTAAAATTACTTTTGTATAAACATATGTATATTTATCATTTAAATATCTATTTTATTATAATATAAATTTTCCACCTTTTTCTAAAAATCACAAGAATAAATTTTACACTAAAATACCATGAACTTCAAATAAATCAATATTACAGATAAATACCCTTATTTATAAAACTAGGATATTCTCACTAGAAATGTCACTACATAAAATCCACCCTCATTACAACTCTAAAGACGAATAATAAATACTTGAGGCGTATTTTGAAAAGTATATAAAAGTATTTTTACATAAAAACCCCTCAAGTTTTATAAATTACCCTAAGGACCCTAGCAATTATAAGACTTCGATTCACATCCCTGATTGTCTGACTCGAGTTTGAGTCTGATTAATCTGACTTGAACATGATTCAAGTCAACCTATAATCTACAAGATTCCAATTCAATATGAACACATGAATCCACAAATTCAATTATCAATTTATACAATTTGACTGAACCGAACCATGGATATATATTTCTTTTACATGATTCTCAGTTTCCATTTACATGACTCTACGGTTATAACCGTTTTCTGATATCATGGTTTCGGTCAGTCAGTCAATCATTCATACAATCAATACAATTTTACAAGATAACAATACAAACAAGATATCGCGGGGTTTAAAGGGTAGATTGGTACGGAAGGTGTTAAAGCTGGCACGAGGTGGTTAGATTTAACACACCTAACATGAATCCAGTTGTTGTTGTAGCGTGGCATAAACGGTTCCTTGTACTATACGTGCCCTTAGTCTCTGGCATATAGAGACTTCCCTCGTATACACTAGCATCCTTCTGTACCAAGCTACAAAGAACAGCGTTACTACAACAATATAATAATATAATACAACTGTAAAAGCTACTCTCTCTTTCTCTCTCTTACTCTCTGTCTATTCCTCCCTTATCTTTGGGACTTACCGAGCGACCTGTTCGCTGACGACATTCTATTTCTTTCTTCTTTGAATGTCGTCAGGTGATTCGGACCCAGCAGAGATCGAGCCATCTGCAGAAGACTTGGAGCAGTTTGCCGAAGATCCAGCACTTTAGTTTCATTGTACACTTTTCCTCTCTGTACTTTTCATTTCCTGTTATACCACTGTTTAGGCATCTTTTTTATTTCGGTTGTATTTCCTTTCATGCATTGTACAAAGAATGTTAATAAATAAAAGTTGTTGTTCTTTTCATTTCTTGTCTCTTGTGTATTTATTTTATATTGCTTAGATACGCTTAGCGTATGTACTTCTGAGTATATACGTAGCGGGCCTCGTCGCGTTCCCTTCGCCGTACACTGAAGCGGGGCGTGACAGGTTTTGTTGGTGGCCCATGCAGATCAGAGCTGTATGAATCCCTATCATGCAGTTCTGTTCTGCGTGAACAACCTAAGCAATATAAAACACAAGAACCAGCAACTAAAACATTCTTTACAATCATATTCCTTGAATCCCATCATTTCTTATTCTTTGAATCATATACTTTGAATCTGTCCTAATCCAAATTCCCTTACCTCTTTTACAATTTTACCAAAACCTTCGCATCCTTTCATTCCTTCACACATTCTTCACATTTCTAAAACCCTTGCACCATCTTATTATTTTTCGCATACTGTCAGTACACCAGCACCAAACTTTCCTTGAAACTGTTACACTTTCCTTTTAAAAATTTCGAGGACGAAATTTTTATAAGGAGTGTAGAATGTAACAACCCTAATTTTCTTATCCACTTTTTCCTATAAAAAGTTTTTCAAATATTTTTTTCAAAAATCCATAAATGGGGTATTTATTGCCTGAGCACAAGATTTAAGTAATTAATTAGTAATTTAATTATAAGAAAGAGCTTGTAGCTCATTGGTAATAACTTGCACCGCTGAACCAAGCTACCAAAGTTCAAATCCCATGCCCCATATTATTTTTAATATTTATTTTGTTTTAAATTTTTCTTCAATATTGTGTCTCTTCATCTTCTAAACCCCCATGTACACTTTAAATTCCTAGATCGGTTTCAGAGACCTTTGAAATCCCTATTTACTCTATTTTAATGATTTTTTTAATACATTTTTACATTAAAACCTTTCATATACCCTATTTACTCCAATTTTTAATGATTTTATACATTTTTACATTAAAACCTTTCATATACCCTATTTACTCTAAGTTTTAATGATTTTATATATTTTTACATTTTTATTTCAAAAACCCTTCACCTGCCTACCTCTAGCCTACCCTATAAATACACCCCTCCCCTCTACCCTCTCATCCCAAAAATCCTAAGCTCACTCTCTCAAAATTTTCCAAGAGTTGTGTACTTTGAAAACAAGCTCGCGGCGAAGCTCCGACAAAATTCAGGCAGAAATTCCGGTGACGTTTTTAGGAACAACCGGCGACGAAGTAACGCCTCGGCAACCCCTCTAGTCCCCCTTTCACTCCCTTACTTAATCGAAACCCGTAAGTCCCATTCTATCCCCCTTTCTATTTCTCTAAAATACGAAATTACGAAACCCGACGGAATCGGAACAAATCCGATTTCCGACTCGGTCTTCTATAAAATTTCACTTCTAATCAATTCAATCATTCCTAAACATCTTTGTCTTGACTATTAAAATTGTAAAAATCAATTTGAATAAGTTTTCTCACATGAAATGATAACCTTTCCAATTTACCGTATTTTTTTCACTTTAATACCATCATGTTTCAATTTCACATTTAATCCCTTAATCTTACTATACATTTAAAGTAGAGTACGAGGTAATGACCTACCTCCACACACACGCAAATACAACCCTAAAACGATATCATCAAAACTTAGAATATGATAAAACGAAACTTTCATTAAAATACCATAATCTTAATAAAACCATTCTTAAAGGTTTTAAATTTGATACACTTTTAAGTAAATACTTCTTAGTATGAAAATATGATAAGTTATGGACATCGATCATTTATCTGAACCTGACTTTGTGGTGTCTAGACAAGTGTGTCTAAGGCGAGTGGTTACTTAATTAGGGCCACTACTTGTAGTGGAGAGCCTCCCACTCACCTGGCACTTACCTGGCCGCAATTGGCGGTGAAGAGGCGATTTGAGACTTCTAACGACTTGTCGTTTAGACCATTTAGAAATAGGCTAGTTGGCTTAGGGAACCTTAGAATTTAAAATACGGAAAATTTACACCTTTGCAAATAAATACCTTTTACTTTATAAAACCGTTTTCTAAAGGATTAGTATTTTACAATCTTTTCAAAGCGCCGCCACAACCCACCTTTGGGGAACCCGTTAGGGATAGTACGGTTTATCGTGCACCCTCGGGCTTAGTAGTGCGAGATTCAGACCTCCGCAAGGAGCATTCGGTCTCGAAAGGTTTACAATACGACATCTTAAGAAAATGAGATTTTTTGGAATATAAAATATTTATTAAAATTACTTTTGTATAAACATATGTATATTTATCATTTAAATATCTATTTTATTATAATATAAATTTTCCACCTTTTTCTAAAAATCACAAGAATAAATTTTACACTAAAATATCATGAACTTCAAATAAATCAATATTACAGATAAATACCCTTATTTATAAAACTAGGATATTCTCACTAGAAATGTCACAACATAAAATCCACCCTCATTACAACTCTAAAGACGAACAATAAATACTTGAGGCGTATTTTGAAAAGTATATAAAAGTATTTTTACATAAAAACCCCTCAAGTTTTATAAATTATCCTAAGGACCCTAGCAATTATAAGACTTCGATTCACATCCCTGATTGTCTGACTCGGGTTTGAGTCTGATTAATCTAACTTGAATATGATTCAAGTCAACCTATAATCTACAAGATTCCAATTCAATATGAACACATGAATCCACGAATTCAATTATCAATTTATACAATTTGACTGAACCGAACCATGGATATATATTTCTTTTATATGATTCTCAGTATTCCATTTACATGACTCTACGGTTATAACCGTTTCCTGATATCATGGTTTCGATCGGTCAGTCAATCATTCATACAATCAATACAATTTTACAAGATAACAATACAAACAAGACATCGCGGGGTTTAAGGGGTAGATTGGTACGGAAGGTGTTAAAGCTGGCACGAGGTGGTTAGATTTAACATACCTAACATGAATCCAGTTGTTATAGCGTGGCATAAACGGTTCCTTGTACTATACGTGCCCTTAGTCTCTGGCATATAGAGACTCCCCTCGTATACACTAGCATCTTTCTGTACCAATCTACAAACAACACCGTTAATACAACAATATAATATAATACAACTGTAAAAGCTACTCTCTCTCTCTCTCTTACTCTCTGTCTATTCCTCCCTTATTTTTGGGACTTACCGAGCGACATGTTCGCTGACGACATTCTATTTCTTTCTTCTTTGAATGTCGTCAGGTGATTCGGACCCAGCAGAGATCGAGCCATCTGTAGAAGACTTGGAGCAGTTCGCCGAAGATCCAGCACTTTAGTTTCATTATACACTTTTCCTCTCTGTACTTTTCATTTCCTGTTATTCCACTGTTTAGGTATCGTTTTTATTTCGGTTGTATTTCCTTTCATGCATTGTACAAAGAATGTTAATAAATAAAAGTTGCTGTTCTTTTTATTTCTTGTCTCTTGTGTATTTATTTTATATTGCTTAGATACGCTTAGCGTATGTACTTCTGAGTATATACGTAGCGGGCCTCGTCGCGTCCCCTTCGCCGTACACTGGGAAGCGGGGCGTGACAGGTTTTGTTGGTGGCCCATGCAGATCAGAGCTGTATGAATCCCTATCATGCAGTTCTGTTCTGCGTGAACAACCTAAGCAATATAAATCACAAGAAACAGCAACTAAAACATTCTTTACAATCATATTCCTTGAATCCCATCATTTCTTATTCTTTGAATCATATACTTTGAATCTGTCCTAACCCAAAATTCCCTTACCTCTTTTACAATTTTACCAAAAGCTTCGCATCCTTTCATTCCTTCACACATTCTTCACATTTCTAAAACTCTTGCACCACCTTATTATTTTTCGCATACTGTCAGTACACGAGCACCAAACTTTCCTCGAAACTGTTACACTTTCCTTTTAAAAATTTCGAGGACGAAATTTTTATAAGGAGTGTAGAATGTAACAACCCTAATTTTCTTATACACTTTTTCCTATAAAAAGTTTTTCAAATATTTTTTTCAAAAATCCATAAATGGGGTATTTATTACCTGAGCACAAGATTTAAGTAATTAATTAGCAATTTAATTACAAGAAGGAGCTTGTAGCTCATTGGTAATAACTTTCACCGATGAACCAAGCTACCAAAGTTCAAATCCCATGCCCTATATTATTTTTAATATTTATTTTGTTTTAAATTTTTTTTCAATATTGTGTCTCTTCATCTTCTAAACCCCCATGTACACTTCAAATTCCTAGATCGGTTTCAGAGACCTTTGAAATCCCTATTTACTCCATTTTAATGATTTTTTTAATACATTTTTACATTAAAACCTTTCATATACCCTATTTACTCCAATTTTTAATGATTTTATACATTTTTACATTAAAACCTTTCATATACCCTATTTACTCTAACTTTTAATGATTTTATACATTTTTACATTTTTATTTAAAAAACCCTTCACCTGCCCTACGCCTAGCCTACCCTATAAATACACCCCTCCCCTCTACCCTCTCATCCCAAAAATCCTAAGCTCACTCTCTCAAAATTTTCCAAGAGTTGTGTACTTTGAAAACAAGCTCGCGGCGAAGCTCCGACAAAATTCAGGCGGAAATTCCGGCGACGTTTTTAGGAACAACCGGCGACGAAGCAACGCCTCGGCAACCCCTCTAGTCCCCCCTTCACTCCCTTGCTTAATCGAAACCCGTAAGTCCCATTCTATCCCCCTTTCTATTCTCTAAAATACAAAATTACGAAACCCGACGGAATCGGAACAAATCCGATTTCCGACTCGGTCTTCTATAAAATTTCACTTCTAATCAATTCAATCATTCCTAAACATCTTTATCTTGACTATTAAAATTGTAAAAATCAATTTGAATAAGTTTTCTCACATGAAATGATAACCTTTCTAATTTACCGTATTTTTTTCACTTTAATACCATCATATTTCAATTTCACATTTAACCCCTTAATCTTACTATACATTTAAAGTAGAGCACGAGGTAATGACCTACCTCCACACACACGCAAATACAACCCTAAAACGATATCATCAAAACTTAGAATACGATAAAACGAAACTTTCATTAAAATACCATAATCTTAATAAAACCATTCTTAAAGGTTTTAAATTTGATACACTTTTAAGTAAATACTTCTTAGTAGGAAAATACGATAAGTTATGGACATCTATCGTTTATCTAAACCTGACTTTGTGGTGTCTAGACAAGTGTGTCTAAGGCGAGTGGTTACTTAATTAGGGCCACTACTTGTAATGGAGAGCCTCCCACTCACCTGGCACTTACATGGCCGCAATTGGCGGTGAAGAGGCGATTTGAGACTTCTAACGACTTGTCGTTTAGACCATTTAGAAATAGGCTAGTTGGCTTAGGGAACCCTAGAATTTAAAATACGGAAAATTTACACCTTTGCAAATAAATACCTTTTATTTTATAAAACCGTTTTCTAAAGGATTAGTATTTTACAATCTTTGCAAAGCGCCACTACAACCCACTTTTGGGGAACCCATTAGGGATAGTACGGTTTATCGTGCACCCTCGGGCTTAGTAGTGCGAAATTCAGAACTCCGTAAGGAGCATTCGGCCTCGAAAGGTTTAAAATACGACATCTTAAGAAAATGAGATTTTTTGGAATATAAAATATTTATTAAAATTACTTTTGTATAAACATATGTATATTTATCATTTAAATATCTATTTTATTATAATATAAATTTTCCACCTTTTTCTAAAAATCACAAGAATAAATTTTACACTAAAATACCATGAACTTCAAATAAATCAATATTACAGATAAATACCCATATTTATAAAATTAGGATATTCTCACTAGAAATGACACAAGATAAAATCCTCGCTCATTACAACTCTAAAGACGAACAATAAATACTTGAGGCATATTTTGAAAAGTCTATAAAAGTATTTTTACATAAAAACCCCTCAAGTTTTATAAATTACCCTAAGGACCCTAGCAATTATAAGACTTCGATTCACATCCCTGATTGTCTGACTCGGATTTAAGTCTGATTAATCTGACTTGAATATGATTCAAGTCAACCTATAATCAATAAGATTCCAATTCAATATGAACACATGAATCCACGAATTCAATTATCAATTTATACAATTTGACTGAACCGAACCATGGATATATATTCCTTTTACATGATTCTCAGTATTCCATTTATATGACTCTACGGTTATAACTGTTTCCTGATATCATGGTTTCGGTCAGTCAGTCAATCATTCATACAATCAATACAATTTTACAAGATTTCAATACAAACAAGATATCGTGGGGTTTAAGGGGTAGATTGGTACGGAAGGTGTTAAAGCTGGCACGAGGTGGTCAGATTTAACATACCTAACATGAATCCAGTTGCTGTTGTACCGTGGCATAAACGGTTCCTTATACTGTACGTGCCCTTAGTCTCTGGCATATAAAGACTCCCCTCGTATACACTGGCATCTTTCTGTACCAATCTACAAACAACACCGTTAATACAACAATATAATATAATACAACTGTAAAAGCTACTCTCTCTCTCTCTTACTCTCTGTCTATTCCTCCCTTATTTTTGGGACTTACCGAGCGACCTGTTCGCTGATGACATTCTATTTCTTTCTTCTTTGAATGTCGTCAGGTGATTCGGACCCAGCAGAAATCGAGCCATCTGTAGAAGACTTGGAGCAGTTCGCCGAAGATCCAGCACTTTAGTTTCATTGTACACTTTTCCTCTCTGTACTTTTCATTTCCTGTTATGTCACTGTTCAGGCTTCTTTTTTATTTCGGTTGTATTTTCTTTCATGCATTGTACAAAGAATGTTAATAAATAAAAGTTGTTGTTCTTTTTATTTCTTGTCTCTTGTGTATTTATTTTATATTGCTTAGATACGCTTAGCGTATGTACTTCTGAGTATATATGTAGCGGGCCTCGTCGCGTCCCCTTCGCCGTACACTGGTGATGGCACGCTTTTGGCGTGTCGGATGTTCAAAGTTCTAAAGTTATAACCGCGATCAGGACGGTGTCGCTTTGCAGCTAGCCGGTTGAGCACGGGTCGATCCACAGGGAGATGGTTGTATGTCCGTTCGAGTTTTAGACGAGTCAATAAAGAATGTGTATATGTTTGTTCAATTCCAACCTATGTGTTTTATATGCAAGTATAAAGTTGTTAAGAAAAAGATACGAAAGTGTAAGCTAAAGAAATTCACACTCAAAACCTTTAAGCCGAGTTTTGACCAATTGAAGCTAGAGCAATCGGCAACAACGTGGATTAGGGGATTTAAGCGCGGTATTTGTGGAATCCGGCTTATTGACCCTTGTCCTTCCGTTCTTGTCTCTTGCTTTCGCCTCCGGCCAAACCGAACGCAACCGGTCGAGGTTAGGAATCACCGTTACCTTGGTCGGGTAGGGTGCCTAACGAAGCGCTTGCGTAACGTTTGGGCGGAGTTCAAAGGAAAATAACGGGAAAAGGAAATGAGGATGAAACCTTAATTTACAATATTGTATTTATTCTTAACAACAACATATTACAACCATTCACAAAACGAACCAAAAAGAGCAAAAGAAAAGATAAACAAAGAAAAGGAAAGATTACAAGCAAGTAATTAAAAGTGCATGGAATTTAAGTGCATGAAAGTAAATGAGCAAGAAATGAAACTAGGAATCATAGAACCCAAAACAAGACATGGGTTCAATAACCAAATCTTAAACTTGCAAGCTCAATTAAGAGGTTGCAGGCTCAATTAAGAGGCAAAAAACTCATGGTGAATGAAGCACAAAAGAGAGAACATTATTGATTCCAAAATGATACAACCCCTTGAGATCAATAACCAAAGCTTAAACTTGCAAGCCCACTTAAGAGGTTGCAAGATCAAGTTAAGGTAGAGAGCTCAAGGGGGAAGATAAGAAAAAAGAATGATACAAAATTGTAGGATTCCTAGGCACGCTAATGAGGTCTCACAAGGCATCAACCATGCCAATTTCAAATTTTACGGGTGCCGAGAAACCCTAATACGGATCGTTAACTAGATTTTAGGCGACAAAAGTAACTAGTTAACAAATTAACTAAGTGAACGGAAATACAACCTTTGTAGATCCGGTCCTCCACTTCCACGGCTCCGTGATGAAGTCCTCTCCGCTGTCCAAATGAAATCCCGGGCTCAAGCGTCGGCTTCATCGGAGAAATGGGCGGGCAAGGTCGTCGGCTTCATGCCGAAGATGATTTACGTCGAGGCATCACAAGATCAAGCTCCCACTTCACCAAGTCATGAAACTTGTGAAGAAAATACACTCTACTACTTGGCAAGAGGTAGAGGATGAAGAAATAGGAGGTGGGTTCACTTTAGAATTGGATTTCTCACTCATTTCATCAAGTTGCCATTGATGGAGGCATGGTTTCTTCTTGAAAAAGAAGAAGAAGAAGATGATAATATTATGATAAGTTATTATGAAAAAGAAAAGAAAATCAAAACTTATCATCATATAACCATGGTCAAGTGTAGAGAATAAACTAGGGTTAAATGGAGTGGTTAGGGTTAAGCATGAGACAAAATGGTCACTTTGGTCAAAGCTTCATGAAGCTTCAACTAGAAAACAAAGTTAGCCACCATTTTCTCTTAATGCTTATCATTTTCCAAATGAATAACTAAATAACATAAATGAAAAAGAAAACAAAACCCTAACCATTCATATAACCATGGTTTAATCTTTACACAAACTCAAGTGAGCAAGTATCATCAAACATGATACAAACTTGTATACAAAAGTATATCACATATACAATGTGCACAAATCAAGTGAGAAAATCCATTTAAAGTGAACCAATACTAGTTAATGCAAAGTAATATATAAAATATATAATAATACATTAAATCATTAAATCAACACTTGACTTAATGATCCGGTCATATCACATATAACCGACTAATATCAATAGTAACAACTTATCGAATCAACACTTGATCCGATAACCCGGCTATATCGCATATAACCGATCAATGTCACAAATCGCGAGAATCAAATACAGTATCACATACTGGTATTATTCTCGGTCCCGCACATATCTCATATGCGCTCCTATTTCGTTTCGCTTGAGCCAGGAAACCTCTGTGTAGGACTCTAAAGACTCGTCAATACGCCGGCAGCAGGTGATGATCATATCAAACACCCACAAGCCGCAAGAGGTCTGCTAAACGTAACGGCCACCCGGGTATTGAGCGATCAGAAGATCATCGAGCAAGCCCGCTCACACCCCTGTGAATCCAACCAGTAACACTTACCGTACAGTCCGGTCTGTTCGTCTGATATGTCGCATATCTCGCCTAGGGGTGGTAAACGTCAGACCCCAATAGCTCGATAAGTCGTGTCGATATGAGGTCTATAACAATTCGAGAAACTACTGGCAACACTTACCAGTAAATCTCAGCAACCCTGGCCAGGGATTTCCTGTTATAGCCAATCGAACACAGCGCAACATCAACCCCCTATACCGGGAGAGACGAATCCCCTCCTATCGCTCATTGCCTCCATGTGATTCGGGACTGTACCTAAAAACCACCGTTTTGCACGCCTTCTTGGACGTGGTAAGGGGGAAATCAAAGCACAGTGGGAACCACACAAGACTCTATGACGATCTCGGGTCAACAGACTACTCTGTACCAGTGTCACCAGAGAACTGCCATCTGACGTAAGGTATAATACCATCTGGGAGTTCTCGGCTAGTCCGTCCAGTGTACCCAGTCTCTACTGAGCACCCGTACATCATCTCTGATGTCAAACACCAATGGATATGGGATCATCCATCGCCCATCTGTATGGGTCGAGAAGGTATACGCTAGTCTACTCTGGTATATCGATGTCCCGTCTCGATACACCCACGACTAGGGATTTTGAAGGATGTACTTATGGACTACCATGTCCCCACTAGTATGATCCGCATCATAGTCCAGGTATTCAAGTACACATCCTAAGGGCTTTACCAACATGTAACGAAGAGATAATCAATGTACACGTTAGGGTAAAGAGTAACCAGATAGCATACTATCATGTCGAGCAAGAAAGTCCTCCCTATATATGTCCCAGCATCCACTACAATATACATCTAATATACAGTAATGGCCTCTAGGGCATACATACAACTAACAATCTCCCACTTGCACTAGGGCCATCTGATAGCAGTGGTTGTAGCATCTCATACTCAACCATCCTATAAAAGTCTCTCTCTGGGAATAGGCCTTCGTGAGTGGATCCGCCGTGTTATCCTCTGAGTCTACTCTCCTGACCTCGATCCCCTGGAGATCAACCATCTCCATGATCAGGTGATACTGCCTTAGAATATGTCTGGATCACTGATGGGACCTGCGTTCCTTGGCATAAGCCACAACTCCATTGTCTCACAATGGTAGGAACGTAGTTCATCTCATGAACCTGTATACACCCAAACATCCTCTTTGGTAGCATCTTAAGTAGCGATGTATCCTGCCTTTATCGTCTAGTATGCCACGGTATCTAGCTTGGAACTCTTCCAACATACCGTTCCTCTATTGAGGGTAAAGACAATGCCTGTGACTGACACTCAGTCGTCTTTATCATCCTGGAACCTTTCCAGTGATTCTCCCCAGGATCGATTGATACCATCTTACTACAGCTAGTGAGTGTCCTAATATCCATTTAGATCTATCTCATAGATCCAAAACCTAGGATTTAGTAGGTATCACTTTGATCTTATATGGAGAATCATTGTGATAAGCGGAGATTGATCGATCGTAGCATAGGAAACTTCTTCCCTATCAAGAGTATGTCATCCACGTACTCTACGAGGATCGTCACCATACTCCCTACTACCTTTTTGTTTATACAAGGTTCATCTACCATTTTGATGATGTCAACTTCTTTGACTAATCCATCAAAACAGATGTTCCAACTCCGCGATGCCTGCTTTATCCTATAAAGCATCTTGCACACGTTTCCGCTGCTCCCACTGTCTATGAGGCCCTCTGGCTGTGTACTTATAGACGCTCTCTTCTAAAACATCATTTAGAACAGCAGTCATGACACCCAACCACCAGATATCGTAGTCATTGTATGTAGCCGTGGCAAGTAGGATCTGGATGGACTTAAGCATAGCTCCTTAGAAAAAGTTTCATCATTATCCACGCCTGGTTGATGACGAAAACCTTTAACAAGTCTAGCTTTGAAAGTCTCAACTTTTCCAAGTACACCAAGTAATCTTCTCAAGATATACTTGCTCCTGATGGGGATTTAACCCTTCAGATATAGCAACCAAGGTCCATACTTTGTTGGTGCATAAGGATTCCATCTCAGATCGATAAACATCCAACCATTTTTACAGAGTCTTACTCTTGATGGCCTGCTCGAAACTAGTTGGGTCATCATCTCATGATGCAATCCTCGCTCCCACTGTCATAGAGAAACCGAAGTATCTCTCAGGTGGGTGAGGAACCCTACTAGATCGGCGGAGAGACTGAGGTTCATTGGAATCTACTGAATCCTTTGGTTCTATCAAATCATCAGCTGCAGTTTGTATGGCTGGAACATTTCCAGTTCTATATAACAGACCTTGCCTCGAGCTTGTCCGGATTTTGCTTTCAGACATAGGCCGGTCAACCCCAAATCTTAACTAGCTTAAGACATGGGCTCTTCCCTTTCCATATCACATATGAAATGGTAGGCAACTGATTTAATTGGAACCCTTTTCAATAGGTATGCAGCTTCTCAAGTGCATAACTCCCAAAAGGAAACAGGTAACTCAGTAGTACTCATCATAGAGCATACCTTATCATATAGGGTGTGATTGCTCTGCCCCGATATACCATCATGCTATGGTGTATACGGAGGAGTAATGCTGAGAGAGAATCTCATTCTCCTTTAGAATTATCCAGGAATTCCGTGCTCAAGTATTCTCCTCCTTGATCTCATCAAAGGACATAATACTTATACCCGTATTGGTTCTCTACTTCTAACTTATATTCTGTGAATATCTCAAAAGGTTCGGACTTGTGTTTCAACAGGACATATGTCTGAATCTTGAGAGATCATCAGAGAATATAATGAAGTAAAAAGAACCGGTCTTGGCATGTGTAGACAGGGGACCTTACATACATCATCATGTATCAGTCCAAAGAGTTTACTAACTCTTTCTCTGTTTCCAATAAACAGGGCTATGGTCATCTTATCTTTGCGACATGACTGGCAAGTTTCAGAAGATGTAAATTCAAACTGATTTAAATATGCATCTATATGTAACTTCAGCTAGTCGGGTGGCATTGATATGACCTAGTCTACAATACCTCAAGAAGAATTCGTTCATTTCTGAACTCTTCCTCTTTTGTGTGTTCGGTATACTAAGAACTGTAGTTTGATTTAGAACACCAATGCTTTTAGATAACGTGCCTGAACCGATCAACTTTTGATATAGGAAATGTTCAAAACATTATCCATCAATACAAAATTTTATCATTTCTTTACTTATAAAGAGACCGATATGATTTTGTATATCAGGTTCGGTATCTAATAACATTCGTTCAGAATCAATGTATTGGTAATACAGGGTGACAGTGACCAACAGAGTTGGATGCAACACTTGCCCCGTTTTCTGCCTCATGAAACTTATCACCCGTTCTCAGTTTTTCTACCCTTTTGTAGCCCTATGTAACAGATTACATATCTGGGATCCTGATCTGGTATCATATACCAAGGATGCGGAGGATACTGAGAAACAGTTCTGTATAATGAACACACCCGAAGATGATGCATCTCATGCACTTTCTTCGTTTGGGCGGCACGGGAATTCTGGTATTCCCCAATTTCCTGCTCTGTCTTATAACAATTATAAGTTGGAGCGGGACCAACGTTCCCCGGCTCAGTATAACAAGCGGGTTCGGTCAATATTCCGTATTATTATCTTGATTAAGGCGTGATATGGTCGCTACCTGGAGAGAGAGAGAAGAAAACACTCAGCGTGCGCTCTTGCAATTGGTTATATATTTTATCTAATCAGGATGTCTCCCACTGCTTTTTATCAAATCTTCCTTCAAACCCTAAAAGAAAAGACTAGCCGGGATTAATTACACACTACAAGTTCGCCAATCTTTCAGCCAGGCCAGTGTCGGTACTTTGAGGGAGGTCCCCCGTGCTTTCGCATGAACCTAATTAATGTAAACCTCGTTTTCCCAGAGGCGTAACCTCGTTAATACCTTTCTAGACACCTACTTGATCGGCTAATTGTAATGTGTAAAACTCTTCCAGGAGTAACTCTTACTCGCAGTGGGTATCGGGATCCAACTATCTCATAGAAGGTATGCAATCTCATTGCAAATTTCAACACTTGAAATTCCCGATAATATTTTGCCCCTAGCAGCTACATGACCTTAACATAGTCAACAAATCATAAGTGCTAGTCAAGTTCAACCCGTCATTTCCCGATTGAATTAAACACACCCGCACGACCCTTAACATAGTCAACAAAGTCGCACGACTACCCTAATCCAATCACATCATATGCTTATACAGATAAGCACTAATTAGCTACCAAGCACTACGCCTTAACATAGTCAACAAACGTAGCACGAATACTAACTAGTACTTATCTGAAATGACGGAGGGCTACGATAGGTTTTTCTAAAAACCTATTGCGTAATGAACTTGATATCGTTGTAGAATCAATTGAATTTTGAAATGGAGTGTCTTTGAGGCTTTTCTAGTTTTGCTAAAGGAGTCACTCCCGGTGAAGGGATCGTCGGTCCTTTCCTCGTCGAATGAGGTGCGGGATATATCATATATATCACTGTGCAAAGCAAAAACACTTAAAAGCAATCAAAAGACAAACCGAGTGTGTAGCATCTGCCAGTTATTGCTAAAGGAGTCACTCCCGGTGAAGGGATCTCGGTCCTTTCCTCATCGAATAAGGTGCAGGATATATCATATATACCGCTGTGCAAAGCAAGAACTGTAGCTACCTTTTTTATTTTGAAATTCGATTCTACAACATCTTAGGTTTCATTTATTTCATTAATCACATTAATGAAGTCCCATGATTTAAGTACCTAAACATCATAGATAAATACGACGTACACTTATGCCATCCGCATTCGCCTCGATGTCCCCTCGTGCACCGTTAGGTTAGGTAACTAACGGCAGAGCAGGGCAGGGCTAGCGCGGATGTAAAACATAAGTAACGTCTATATAATATATCATATATACTATATACTGTATCTATCACAGAACATCACATGATCACATCACAGATATCGCAGCAGAAGAATCATATGAAATATTAGATATACTAGGACGTCCGTGTTTTCAATACAAGCCAATATAAAACACGGATTCCACGGTCGCAATGAATAGCCAAACCCATACCCCTAGACCCCTACGAGAGCGGCAAGCAACCCTACCAATTCTGGAGTTAGGAGACCCGGACTCGACTCCTCGAGTTGGTCTCCCACTGGACTCCAGAACCCGGTTACTTGTGCTCCCCTCCTTGGGTCTATCCTAGTGCGGAAAAGTAAATAATATACAAAGGGTGACATCTTCCGCAACCTGGAAGTGCCCCAATAAAAGAATATTACATACAAATTTTTACATGAATGAAAATGAAAAACACTTATCTCACATAAAAAAAACCCCGGCTATTCAAACACGACGATCCAATATAACATATCCAGCAACACATAACATCACATGTCATCAACGTAAGTAAACATGCGTATCCCAATTTTCGTTGACATATAGCAACGAAACCGGCGATATCACATATTACACTTACGGTCACAGAAAAGAAAGTGTAAAACTACAACAGTTGGAATCCGCAACCATCTCAGACATCGCATGCCTGACCAAATAAAATACTTAGACATCGCATGCCTAACAGTTATAAACCCCGCATTTTAGTTTCATTATCGAAAACTCTTTTCAATATCAAGTCGGGCAATTCAACAAGATTCCCGACATCCTGATCGAATGCTCGTCGCAAACTTCAGTAGACGGCCGCACCCCCGACGCCGTCGACGAAGTGCACCAAGGCGGAACACCGCCACCGCGAGCACCCGAACGGATGCTTTCGGCGACGGGGTTCTCCTACAGTCACTTGGTCGGGGCTATGGGGTGTAGCTGTCTATTAAGTTTACCCGGCGAGTATCCGCGTACGCTACGTGATTGCGACGGACTTTTGATCACATCAAAATTCTGTGGCAACCGATCAAGTGAAACTAAACTGCTATGTTTATAACATTCATTCAGTTATCTCATAACTACTTGTGAATTCCAATTATTGTATCACATTCCGGATAAATAGAAAATGTTAAACTTTTCGATCAAACAGTCGAACACCCAAGTTTTCCCGATATAGATCAACACATGAAACATAAGTCTAACAACATTCAGTTCGTGCCTTAGTACCAACGGTCCAGCCATAGAAGGGTCAAGCCAACGCCTCACATGTGGCACGCCGTACTGCCCCAAACCCGAAGGTTCAAAGGGCAGTTCAAGACGGTCACATAATCGAGTTAAGGTTTGTTGTCTTCTAGAAGGTCCATCGCATTACTTGCACTACTTAGAACGTCGTTAAACTACGGAAAGATCCAACACTTGGAAATTTCCCGACAGGGGAAAAAGTGGGTATTTATATCCAGTCGAACTTTTTAACATATTCTAAAATTTATCCGGAAAGCCACATACACAAAATCTGATACTCCGATCGAAACACCGAATCCCCAAAACAACCCCAGAAAATTCAACTCTTGAATAAATATTAAAAATTCCCAGAAAATCCAGCATAATAAAATAGGAGTTACTGTGCAAACAGGGAAGGATGACGTCATTAACTTGCCGCGGAACCGCCGCAGAAGCCAGGCTTCTGCCGCGGTTCCGCCGCAGTTTGGACTGTTCATGAGTAAAATTTTGCACCGTAATTCTTATAATTCCCTGCTGAATTTTTTAAGCATTTTTAATATGGAAAAATCCCAGTTTTTAGAAAAAGTCCAGAGAAAGTGTCGGATTAGGGTTTCGGGGTTTGTTCGGATTTGAAATTCCGTCTACGCATCGCCTAAGGCTCTAGCTAGGCTCTGATACCACTGTTGGTCAGGCAGCCACCCCATCCAATGGGGTCACCGTGGCACCAACGGGTCCCTCAGCAGCTACTTTTTACGCATGCCCCCTCGCGAGGACTATAACCCGCCGGAACACCTTCCGGTCTCGGGACACCCTGGGGGTAAGAGCCTATGCTTCGCCACACTGTCACACAGTGAGAACCCCCCATAGGTCGACATCCAAGGCCTAGTAGCTCTGATACCACTGTAGGTCAGGCAGCCACCCCCATCCAATGGGGTCACCATGGCACCAACGGGTCCCTCAGCAGCTACTTTTTACGCATGCCCCCTCGCGAGGACTACAACCCGCCGGAACACCTTCCGGTCTCGGGACACCCTGGGGGAAAGAGCCTATGTTTCGCCACACTGTCACACAGTGAGAACCCCCCATAGGTCGACATCTAATGCCTAGTAGCTCTGATACCACTGTAGGATTCCTAGGCACGCTAATGAGGTCTCACAAGGCATCAACCATGCCAATTTCAAATTTTACGGGTGCCGAAAAACCCTGATACGGATCATTAACTAGATTTTAGGCGACAAAAGTAACTAGTTAACAAATTAACTAAGTGAACGGAAATACAACCTTTGTAGATCCGGTCCTCCACCTCCACGGCTCCGTGATGAAGTCCTCTTCACTGTCCAAATGAAATCCCGGGCTCAAGCGTCGGCTTCATCGGAGAAATGGGCGGGCAAGGTCGTCGGCTTCGTGCCGAAGATGATCTACGTCGAGGCATCACAAGATCAAGCTCCCACTTCACCAAGTCATGAAACTTGTGAAGAAAACACACTCTACTACTTGGCAAGAGGTAGAGGATGAAGAAATAGGAGATGGGTTCACTTTAGAATTGGATTTCTCACTCATTTCATCAAGTTGCCATTGATGGAGGCATGGTTTCTTCTTAAAGAAGAAGAAGAAGAAGATGATAATATTATGATAAGTTATTATGAAAAAGAAAAGAAAATCAAAACTTATCATCATATAACCATGGTCAAGTGTAGAGAATAAACTAGGGTTAAATGGAGTGGTTAGGGTTAAGCATGAGACAAAATGGTCACTTTGGTCAAAGCTTCATGAAGCTTCAACTAGAAAACAAAGTTAGCCACCATTTTCTCTTAATGCTTATCATTTTCCAAATGAATAACTAAATAAGATAAATGAAAAAGAAAATAAAACCCTAACCATTCATATAACCATGGTTTAATCTTTACACAAACTCAAGTGAGCAAGTATTATCAAACATGATACAAACTTGTGTACAAAAGTATATCACATATACAATGTGCACAAATCAAGTGAGAAAATCCATTTAAAGTGAACCAATACTAGTTAATGCAAAGTAATATATCAAATATATAATAATACATTAAATCATTAAATCAACACTTGACTTAATGATCCGGTCATATCACATATAACCGACTAATATCAATAGTAACAACTTATCGAATCAACACTTGATCCGATAACCCGGCTATATCGCATATAACCGATCAATGTCACAAATCGCGAGAATCAAATACAGTATCACATACTGGTATTATTCTCGGTCCCGCACATATCTCATATGCGCTCCTATTTCGTTTCGCTTGAGCCAGGAAACCTCTGTGTAGGACTCTAAAGACTCGTCAATACGCCGGCAGCAGGTGATGATCATATCAAACACCCACAAGCCGCAAGCGGTCTGCTAAACGTAACGGCCACCCGGGTATTGAGCGATCAGAAGATCGATGAGCAAGCCCGCTCACACTCCTGTGAATCCAACCAGTAACACTTACCGTACAGTCCGGTCTGTTCGTCTGATATGTCGCATATCTCGCCTAGGGGTGGTAAACGTCAGACCCCAATAGCTCGATAAGTCGTGTCGATATGAGGTCTATAACAATTCGAGAAACTACTGGTAACACTTACCAGTAAATCTCAGCAACCCTGGCCAGGGATTTCCTGTTATAGCCAATCGAACACAGCGCAACATTAACCCCCTATACCGGGAGAGACGAATCCCCTCCTATCGCTCATTGCCTCCATGTGATTCGGGACTATACCCAAAAACCACCATTTTGCACGCCCTCTTGGACATAGTAAGGTGGAAATCAAAGCACAGTGGGGACCACACAAGACTCTATGACGATCTCGGGTCAACAGACTACTCTGTACCAGTGTCACCAGAGAACTGCCATCTGACGTAAGGTATAATACCATCTGGGAGTTCTCGGCGAGTCCGTCCAGTGTACCCAGTCTCTACTGAGCACCCGTACATCATCTCTGATGTCAAACACCAATGGATATGGGATCATCCATCGCCCATCTGTATGGGTCGAGAAGGTATACGCTAGTCTACTCAGGTATATCGATGCCCCGTCTCGATACACCCACGACTAGGGACTTTGAAGGATGTACTTATGGACTACCATGTCCCCACTAGTATGATCCGCATCATAGTCCAGGTAGTCAAGTACACATCCTAAGGGCTTTACCAACATGTAACAGAGTGACAATCAATGTACACGTTAAGGTAAAGAGTAACCAGATAGCATACTATCATGTCGAGCAAGAAAGTCCTCCCTATATATGTCCCAGCATCCACTACAATATACATCCAATGTACAGTAATGGCCTCTAGGGCATACATACAACTAACAAAAATAACTCTCATCTTCATTTAACATCCACTCAAAAGCTCTCACAACAATTTCATGGAGGAAAGAATGAAGAAGAAGAAGTAAACTAAAAACTAACAAAAAGTGGGCATGAAAAAGAACACCCATGGCTTGGCAAGTTCTGGGATATTTATAGGCAGCGTGCTGAAACCCTAGGGCCAAATTCTGACCCAAGATGAAGTTCCCAAACTACCCCTGAAAAATAATCAATTGCGGGGCCCACATGGCCGCGGATCCGCGGCCTAAGTATGCTTATGCCGCGGAACCGCGGCCATAAAGAGGAATTGGGTCATTTGCTTTGGTGGGTTTTCCTTGTTTTTAGTACTTTTCAGTGTGGTATATGTTGTTTCTCAGAAGCTCTTCATATTTCGTCCAGAATTTCAGTAGATCAAAAGGTGATGTGATGTGGATCTTTTGCCATGATTTCCTTGAGCTCCGCGTAGATATATTGGATCTTGTGTTGACATTGAGCTTTGTGCATGAAAATGACATTGATTTGCCATTTTGTCCCATAAACTGGTGTGTGGCAATATACGGATAGAGAGCGGAGACCCGTGTTTTATGTGTGGTTAGCAGTAATTCGGAATTTGTCGTACTTTTCCATGAATTTCACTGTTTAGAGCTGAGAACCAGTATCCTGCAAATATGTAGCAAACACTGATTAAAAGCACCTGCCTATAAACAAACGAACGTAAGAATGGGCGGTAAAAAATGCAATATTCTGGTATGACAGATACCCCCAAACTTAACTTTTGCTCGTCCCGAGCAAAAACCAATTATTCACAAAAAAGTCCTATCCTCACTTTCGCAGGGAACGCGATTGCACTGAGCACGTGCAACAATCCGTTAAAACTCTAGGTGTCTCTAGTAGAAGGAGTCTTGTCTCCTGAGGGTTTTCAGTGGATTACACCCAAAAAATCCCGTCAAGCTAGTGTCATAAGTTAACATTGATTCTACTCCTATACTTTAGTATCTACGTTAGAAACTCTATCATCCTAAGTTAGAAACATCCAACCCTAATACTTCACACCTCCTTTCTATTTAACTTCAGATTTTATACGTTCCAAAATAGTTTAGAAAGATGTTGGTATCTCCTGAGTTTTCCTTCTTCAAGTGTGGTCTCAAATCATGGATTTTTTATCAACTTTACAGAAAACATAAGTCTTATTATTCATTTCTATCTTTTATCCAAACATCGATTGTATACCGCTACGTGTATGTATATTTGCACCCCTACACACTCAAGAATTCAATTCAAGCTATAATTCCCTTGCCCTAATACCTAATACTATTTCTTCTCATTAAGGATGGACGGATTTGCTCGCACACCTTTCATGCGACTATTAATGCTCCTTGAGGCACTAACGACGGATTACTGAATGTGTGAGCTTAAAGCGTAAATAGCAGTTTTCAGGTCTTGACTTTATTCTATTTTTCTTTTTTTTTCTTTTTCAAGACCGGATATATTTTTCAATAATGCTCTTTCGGTGTTTAGCTTTAAATACCGTTTTTTCTTTCATACTAGGTTTTCAGGCAAGAGTATTTCTAGGTATCCTCTACTATCCCAAGTTTCAAGGTGCGTGTAAATGCAGTTTGTAGAGTATATACTTTCTGAATTTGAACTCAAGAATAGAAACTATTTTTCAGACTTATCCTCCAGTAAAACTTCAATACTTTCCCTTCATCTTGACTTAACTCAAGAACTGAACTCAAGATTACCTATTTCTCAAAAAAAACTGTAAGGACGTATACTTACCAAAGTTAGACAAAATGAGGGTTATTTTTAGGGTTTTCAATTCCTAAACCTAGGATTTAGTTATTTCTAACATATCCACTAAGCTTTCAGAATAAAAATCTAAGTTACCCTATTAGCTAATTTGACGACAAAGTTTTTATATTTTGGAAAATTTTCGATTTTTATAGGTTTTTTAATAAGGTATGCAAATGCAAAATATACAAATGAATGCGAAGGAAGAAAGCTTACCGAGCACACCCCCAAACTTAAACTTGACAGTGCCCTCACTGTCAGGCTATACCAGGAGGGTCAAAATTGTCGGCGCTCCCCAAAAAAAAGTTTTATACAAAAATAAAAAGGAAAACAAAAAATATATACAAAAAAGGAGTCTCCCCCAAACTTAAGTAAAACAGTGTTTCCACTGTTAAGCGTTGAAGTTCAGGATTAGGGGGGAAAAGAACAGTATCAAGCTATACAAGGCCTTTCACAGGCCAAAAGTGAGCACCAACCATTCAAAGATCTTATCATGATAAAGCAGTGGCTGGTGAAAGAATGCGGAGAGGTAAGAAATAGAGAATACACGAGACCATATAGAGATAGAAGCGGGATACGGTCTCGGTATATGAGAAGAAGAATGGCGGAAGGGAGAAAGAAGTGGAATACGAACTTGAGGGTGAAAATGGATTGAATAAATTAGTACAATCTGTGATGATCGATGTGAAAAAATGGATTGTACTAACCTATCAATATGGCGAGAAATTGGGTCAAATCCCTCAAGATTCATGAAAAACCATGGGTAGGCCGAACATGGTAAACCAGACATATGAAATGAACGTGATGCAGTTTCTTGTAAGGTCGGAACGATGGAAAAGGTGGAGGGAAGTGATCGAGGAGGGGTATCAGTTAAGGATTCGGGAGGGTGTGCACAGTCAATGAAAGGAACATGATGAATTGGAAAATCCGACTCATCAAATAAGACTAGTTCATCCTCCAAAATATCCTCAAAATTTTTCTCAAAAATTAGCTCATCCATGCCTTTATCATCAAATTCAAGACGCATATGGGGTTCAGGAAAAACAGTTAATGACTCGGGATGATGAATTGGAGAGAAAAACTCTGCCAAATCTACAGGTTCATCATCCAAAATATTCCCGGCGTCAATATCCTCAATCAAGTGAAAATCAATATTCTCGGACACCTCATCAAAAGCATGGATTTCAATCGATTCTGATTCTAAGATGGAGGTGTAGAGGTCAAAAGGATTGGGTGTGGTTTGACTCAAATGGGACCCTTCATATTCGGGTAAATCAAATACTACAAAGTCGCACAACTCATTAACCCTTCTATCTTTAATCGGTGAATCTTTTGGAATATTAGATAGACATTCAAAACTGGAGTTGTGGGATTCAATTTGTGGCGGGTAGGTTTGACTTGGAAGGGAGTACAGCTTACTCTCACCACTCAAATTCTTAACCTGGCCTACCGCTTCATCATACATTGGAAAATTAGGAGCTAGTTGGAAACTAGCTACCGGGTCACTAGGTTGTATTAGGGCGGCCATGGACGTATTCAAATCCATCATATGTTGGTACGACGCTACCCTAAAGTCTTCCAACGACTGTTCAAGACTAGATATGGGTTGTAAAGGGGTTTCAATAAAAGATTCAAACTTGTTTGGATACTGGAAACTCCTAAAAGGCTATTCAAAAGCAATGTCTAGGGAAGGTGCAAAAGTCGGGTAGAACTGGTAGGAATTGAATGGTTGGACAGGAGTAGGATCAACATTTGGATAAGAAGGTGAATGAAATTGTTGATCTCAAGAATTTGAAGTGGGGAAAGGGGTGAAAGATCGGCTACGAGATTGTTCAATATGTTCAGCAATAGACATGGGTCTTGGAGTTACAACTAGACTCTCAAAAGGGGTATCAACAGAAGAAGATGGTGAAGGTTGAAATGGTTGATACAGAGTAGATTGTGGAGTCCAGTTGGTTGCCCTAAACGCGTATATTCGATCTTTCAAAGAAATTTTGGGCATGGAGGGGTCGTTTGAAGTTCGACCAAAACAAGAATCGTAAGAAGTAATATCCGGTTGTGGGTACCAAAGTTCGGCAAGAGTTTTTCTAGGTGGAGTACCATGATATGAAGAGAAGAAGAAGAAAAGGAGTGGAAAAAGAATGTGGATTTTTTTTAATTTTTTTTTTAATTTTTTTTTATTTTAAAAAAATGTTTGTTTTTGGAGTTTTGAAATTGTTTGTTTGAAGGAATACGGAATTATGGGACTAAAATTTACATAAACACAATCACAATCACAATATGCACAAACAATCAACTAGAGCTAGGGTCTTCAAAGTCCAACTAGACCGTTCCTAGACTTCCAAGCGACAAGTTGCAGGATAACCCTCGAATCGCCTCTTCACTGCCAATTGTGGCCAGGTAAGCACAAGTGAGGTAAGAAGGGTTCTGCTCACGAATCACCATGAGACGGGCCTTTTAAAGTTACCTCCTCACTTGTCTAGCCTAGGCACCACAAAGTCAAGTTTAGATAAACGACCGATTCCCCGCAACCTTCACCTGTCCTAAATGAGCGCGACGGTCCTTATAGGTTTTGGTCTAGATATTTTTTATTAGCTCAAGATAATGCGTATGCAATTAATGATTTGTGGGGTCTTAAGAAGGGTGATGAAATCCCCACCCAATCTGAATTGGTGTTATAGCCCCTTAATGTACGTATTAATATATGCAAAGCGGTAAACAAACAAAATCTAAAACAACAAAAATTTATTTTGCGGTGGAGCAATTCTGTGCAAAGATACCTGCAGAAAATACAGTATAGTGGATTCAGAGAGGGGACTGGAGGAAAGAGAAGAGGTGTAGAAAAAATTGGGCTCAGAAGCCACAATAGGACCGCGGAACCGCCGCCGAATCCCATATTTAACCGTGGTTCCGCGGTCAAATTGATGAGCTGGTGCCTAAACCTTAGGTCAATACACGTGCCCTTCTCTATACACCCTAATAAAAACCTCTGTTTCTTGATTTGATTACTGTACTTGCTCCAGATTAGCCTGCACACTTGCACACAAAAATTATCAAAAATAACAAAAAGATTTTTTTAATTTTATTTTATTTACAATTTTATATATATACAAAAAGAATATTAACCCGAATAACAAGAAAGAAAATACGTTACCGTCTCCCTGGCAGTGGCGCCATTTGATCGCACGCTTTTGGCGTGTCGGATGTTCAAACTTCTAAAGTTATAACCGCGATCAGGACGGTGTCGCTTTGCAGCTAGCCGGTTGAGCACGGGTCGACCCACAGGGAGATGGTTGTATGTCCATTCGAGTTTTAGACGAGTCAATAAAGAATGTGTATATGTTTGTTCAATTCTAACCTATGCGTTTTATATGCAAGTAGAAAGTTGTTAAGAAAAAGATACGAAAGTGTAAGCTAAAGAAATCCGCACTCAAAACCTTTGAGCCGAGTCTTGACCAATTGAAGCTAGAGCAATCGGCAACAACGTGGATTAGGGGATTTAAGCGCGGTATTCATGGAATCCGGCTTATTGACCCTTGTCCTTCCGTTCTTGTCTCTTGCTTTCGCCTCCGGCCAAACCGAACGCAACCGGCCGCGGTTAGGAATCACCGTTACCTTTGTAGGGTAGGGTGCCTAACGGAGCGCTTGCGTAACGTTTGGGCGGAGTTCAAAGGAAAATAACGGGAAAAGGAAATGAGGATGAAACCTTAACTTACAATATTGTATTTATTCTTAACAACAATATATTACAACCATTCACAAAACGAACCAAAAAGAGCAAAAGAAAAGATAAACAAAGAAAAGAAAAGATTACAAGCAAGTAATTAAAAGGGCATGGAATTTAAGTGCATGAAAGTAAATGAGCAAGAAATGAAACTAGGAACCATAGAATCCAAAACAAGACATGGGTTCAATAACCAAATCTTAAACTTGCAACCTCAATTAAGAGGTTGCAATATCAAGAAGAGGCAAAAAACTCATGGTGAAATAAGCACAAAAGAGAGAACATTATTGATTCTAAAATGATACAACCCCTTGAGATCAATGACCAAAGCTTAAACTTGCAAGTTCACTTAAAAGGTTGCAAGATCAAGTTAAGGTAGAGAGCTCAAGGGGGAAGATAAGCAAAAAGAATGATACAAAATAACCCTCATTTTCATTTAACATCCACTCAAAAGCTCTCACAACAATTTCATGGAGGAAAGAATGAAGAAGAAGAAGAAGTAAACTAAAAACTAACAAAAAGTGGGCATGAAAAAGAACACCCATGGCTTGGCAAGTTCTGGGATATTTATAGGCAGCGTGTTGAAACCCTAGGGCCAAATTATGACCGAAGATGAAGTTCCCAAACTACCCCTGAAAAATAATCAATTGCGGGGCCCACATGGCCGCGGATCCGCGGCCTAAGCATGCTTATGCCGCGGAACCGCGGCCATAAAGAGGAATTGGGTCATTTGCTTTCGTGGGTTTTCCTGGTTTTTAGTACTCTTCAGTGTGGTATATGTTGTTTCTCAGAAACTCTTCATATTTCTTCCAGAATTTCAGTAAATCAAAAGGTGATGTGATGTGGATCTTTTGCCGTGATTTCCTTGAGTTCCGCGTAGATATGTTGGATCTTGTGTTGACATTGAGCTTTGTGCATGAAAATGATATTGATTTGCCATTTTTTCCCTTAAACTGGTGTGTGGCAACATACGGATAGAGAGCGAAGACCCGTGTTTTATCTGTGGTTGGCAGTAATCCGGAATTTGTCGTACTTTTCCATGAATTTCACTGTTTAGAGCTTAGAACCAGTATCCTGCAAATATATAAAAAAAACACTGATTAAAAGCACCTGCCTATAAACAAACGAGCGTAAGAATGGGCGGTAAAAAATGCAATATTTTGGTATGAACAACTGGGAAGTGGGGCATGACAGAATGGTTTTGAGTTTGTGGGGAAATGAATTGGTTTTGTGGAGATTTGAATTGAATTTGTCGTAAATTGAATTCAGTTTTTGATGAATATATATGTTGTATATCAGTATATTGAATTGTATGTGTATCGATTAATCGAAACGGTGAAAAGCTGGATTTTTTCCCCACTGTCTGCAACCTTTTTCGTCGGCTCATACCTGACCGAAAAACCTAAAATCCGACGAGATAAGTGTAAAATTTGGAGAAAAAACCCCATGTAGCCTAGGTTTTTCAACTTTTTTCTTCGGCTCATACCCGATGAAAAAACATAAAATCCAACGAAATAAGTGTAAAATCGGGGGGGGGGGGGGGCGGGGGGGGGGGAGCCCAGTTTTTCATACTTGTTTCATCGGCTTTAAGTCGACAAAACCAAGTAACCAACGAAATAAATTGAATCTCTGATGAAATAAAGTTTTTTCATTGTATTTTATTCTATCGGCACATACCCGACAAAAAATGTTTTCTCGTCGGATATATATGTTTTCGTCGGGTTGTACCCGACGAAAAAAACCCTATATATCTTGTAGTGTATGTAGCACTTCAAGTAAATTTTTGGCACAAACACCCTTCTCTGATGGATTGAAACCCCAAAATTTCAAATTCAACTTTAAACTACAGAACATATTCTAAAAAAAAATTGTCAATCATCTGAATTATTTATTTAGCATTAAATTTGAACTTTTCCGAGCATGTTTTAGGGTTTGATCGATGAACAAAGAGATGTTTGTGCTAATAAATAAGTTGAGTGGAAATAAACGCCAAAAGGATTGAGGGTACATGCTATTATTTTGCCCCTTGCTATCTGATGCTATTAGATTCAACGAAGAGTGAAAGAATAGACAGTTAGGTTTGTGTTTTTTCACTTATGATGTAAGATACAGGATTTAATAATTGTATGAAAATTAAAATGAAATAATAACACCATCCTCCAATCTGTGAACCTGGATGAACTATAGGGGTGCTTTCTTAACCCAAAGAGCAAATTAGAAGTAATGTAAAAGAGAAATTGGGTAAATAGATGTTAACTTGGTGTAAGATTATCATCTATTTACATTTTTTGTTGGATATTATCATCCTTTTACATTTCTGGCTAATTTGTCAAACGCTAGAATATATTTTTCATTCTAAAAAAAAGCTTGCTCTAATAAAGATTAATTTTTCAATATATAGTATTGTAAATTCTCAATTATTTGGAAAGAGAAATGATAGTATCTATGCAATAAAAATTATAATTATTTGGACGATTGGTATTTGGAAAGAGGACCAGAAAGTGAGAAAGCAAACTCACTTTCTCACTTTCTCTGTTTGTTTTTAGAGATGAGAAAGAAAAGGTAGAAGAAAATGAGCATGCCACGTCACTCATTTTCCTATTTCACTTTCTCGCTCAAACCCAAGAAAATGAAAGGAAAGTGAGTAAGTGAGAATATCAACTAATTTTTATATTGTATATCTCACTTTTAAATGAATATTTAACAATTGATTGTTTCTTAATAAATTTTTTTGTATATATATATTTTGTTATTTTTTGTTTGCTACAGCATCTCCAACTAATCAACTTTCTCATTTTATTTGGGGCCAAACAAACAAAAATTAAAACATTTTTACCATTTTACTTTCTTACTTTCCTACTTTCTTTTAACTTCCCAATTACCCAAGGGGCCCTTAAGAATAAAAAAAAAGGAAATGGAAATCTAAGACTAGCAATTAATTTCAAGAAAGAAAATTTCAAATGTATGCGGATTGAAACGGAACACATGACTTGATCGGAAGAAGCCAATGAAAGTAGAAATATCTTGACTGTTGCATCAGGAAATTATTAGGTAGAGTTTGTGCTAAAAATTTAATTCATGGATGAATATTTAGCGCTCCTCTCTGCAGATGAACAGGTCTCGATTTGTTAGCGAGATGTTAATCTTATTCAACAAAGTCTTTTGGTATTCAGTAAGTCCAAGGTCAATTTGTTAAGAGCTTTCTTATTCAACTGATGTGGACTTTAGTTTAGAAAAGGAAGATTATAATTTAGCTTTCGTTGGCTCTGTAGAGTTGGAAGGTGAGATGTGCATGTGCAAAGAGCTTAACCAAAATAGCATGAAGAAAGGAAAAAAACAAAACAGCAAGGGCGAAAAGTAAAAAAAAATTAAAAAATTACAGATTACATCAAATAGCACCGACCGGCATAAGCTGACCTTCAAAATTGTTTTGGCATGCTTCTTAACATCAGGAAATTCGGTAACCTAGCATTCGTACATTCGCTTTGATTCCCCTCTCTCTTCTCCACCAGCATCAATATGTGTTAAAATCTTCAATTTTCAATTAGGTTTCTGTTTTGTCGGATTGGAATTTTAGTCTTTGGACACTAGTCCTCCACTATCTTTCACCATATCAAATTTTGAGCCGTTGGAGCCTAGCACTCTATCAAACCGCCTTTAGCCGGATTGGACTCCAAGCCTTTGGACACCGAATCCTCGATTATGTCGACCTTTTATGGTCAGGCTAGAAGTCTTCAGATGTCTAGTCCTAATTCAGGCCACCTTTCATAGATCAAATTCTGTATGGCCGATTTAAACATCCCCTTCGCTCAAACTATTACTCATTATCAAATCGTGAATCACATGACAAATCAAAGCCTTTTCCTCAAAAGATGGATCTTTTCGAGTCGAATCCAACCTTACATTACCAAATCCGATCCCACTGTGAAATGTCGCTTCAATTACACCAAAACTCCGAAATTATGATGAGAGTTGAGAGAATATGTTTTATATTCTAAAGCATCTCCGCTGGAAGAAACCTAGGCTTTTACGCAACGGTATTTTTAATTTAATAAATTCGTATTTAATACGCAACCGATGGGAATCGAATCTGGATTGCTCTGATACCATATGAAATGTCTCTTCAACTACACCAAAACTCCGAAGTTACGATGCGGGTTGAGTGAATATATTTTACATTCTAACACCCACATTGTCAATGTTGTCGGAACCATATTGACTCTGGTCTCCACTCCCAATCAAGTCAAGTATGCCGTTCTAAAATATTTTCCAAACCCCTATCATCGGATCTGGCCATCTCATTGTCGGATTAGGCCATTCACCATCAAATCTTATCACCTTTGACTTGATTTGACCACCACACCACCAGATCCGGAACTCCCATGGCTGGATCCGGCCACCTCGGCAACCTCCAGCAATAGAAAGAATAAGAAGAAAGCAGGGTGGGGGCGAGAGAGAGAGAGAGAGAGAGAGAGAGAGAGAGAGAGAGAGAGATCCCTAGGTAGAGTGGGGGAGATGGAGATCTATCCCTAATGGAGGTCTGGATCTCCTTCAGATGTTGTCCTCCGGCGTTCTTTCGCGAGCGTTGATGAAGGATTGAGATTGGTATTGAGGGTTGTTCCCTTGAGCGTGTGGATCTTAGTGGGTTTGTTTTGAGGTGAAGCCGAGCTATCTGCAAAAGAAGTCCCAGGATGGTTGTACTACCGTAGACCCTCCGACGATCAAGTTCACCGAGGAATTTGAGCAGAGTAGTGGCTTAGTGAATTAAAATTGCGTTACCTGAGTCGTCTGGGAGAGCGGGTTTTATAGTGTTCGCAAGGGGCGAGCTGGCGCGAGATCTTCGCCGTCAGTTATTCCCCCGACATTACGCCTACTTGAATGATAGGATCCTTCCATTAATGACGAGATACGCTTGTTAATGGGGGGATACGACGGTGTGGAACGTGAGATTGTTGGGTGGCGGATATCTCACTTTTGGCGAGATACGTGGAGCCGTGGCGGAGACGCTGGGGCTCTGCGTTCTTGGTTGATCGGTAGAACCGGGAAGGCTTAGCTCGGCGGGAGGCTCGGAGGTGAGTGGAGGTCCGAGGAAGCTCAGTTCTGTGATAGCTCGGAGGCGAGCGGAGAGGGCTGAGGAAGCTTAGCGTGTAGGAGGCCGGTTCAATCCTCGGGTCGGAAGCCTGGGGAATGCCTTTAACGTATCATGCTTGCTCCTGTCCCGTAAGCCCTAGGACACATCATCTACCATGTGTCATGGTCTGGGAAATTCCTGCTTATGAGTATCATCAATTCCCAACCCAAGCAGAAAGCAACGGCGGAAGCCCTAGCTAGGCGAGCTCAATACCTAGGCATCAAATAGTATGTTATATTTTATTAAACTATATTTAAGTTTAGCATAGTATAAATTACACAAATGCATCCATCAATTTTCACGTTTTTTTCGGTTGATATCATGAACTAATTTAATTACAAACAAGTATCATGAACTATTATCCCCGATTGCAACTAAATACCATCAACTTTTCTTCCGTATGCGGACGTTATATTTAACTGCCACGTCATCAATATTTGAATTGCTTTCCCAGTTTTACCCTTATGTTCTTAGTTAGCACCTAAATTTCGAGGGGTATAATGGTCTATTAAGACACAAAAGTTAACGTCGTATGGTAGTTATGTCAAAAAAAATAGTTCATGGTACTTATCTCTAATTATTAAAGTGCATGGTATCAATCGTAAAAATGTGAAGGTTGATTGGTACATTCGTGCAATTTAGCCTTTAGCATATATATCTTAGTATTATTTCATAGAAACTGCTATGTAATCTATGAAAGTACTTAGTGCCTTTGCCGCTATAACCGTGGCCAATGCGGAATCGATTTTTTTTTTTATGTAGAGCACTAGAAACTAATACCTAGTGATCGTTCCAAACTCTGAACTATAAAAAAAGCATGCAAGGTTTAGGGATTACAACTTTTGCCGCGTGTGCACCAAATCATTGAAGACCCCTCCAAGCTCCTTATAGGCCGTCGAGAACAAGTTTAAGAGACGGTCTTTACCAAAAATGATCCACCAGAGAGAACCGATTCAAGCTTTAGCTTCACCTAATGAAGTAACCGACGCTCCAAACTTGATAGAAATGGAGAGTGGGGATGTAGGAATTTTTTACTATCATTTTCTCTCTAAAACTAATGCTCAAGAGAGCAATGAGGAAAAAGAAGAAGAAAGAGGATGAAGAGCTAGCCATGTAAAATGAGCCGAGTCTTAGCATGAATGCGAGAATGGCTTCATGTTATTTTACAACCATCAAATAAAATATCACAACAATTTTTCCATAAACAATTGAAGCACATTCCTCTCTACATGCTCACAACAATACACAATACCATCTCTTCCTCTATCTCATTTCCAATTGATTTTCTGAAAAGAAAATCAAATAATGAGGTTTCGTCTTTCTAGAAGTATTCCGTATAAATACGGAATACAATCCGGTACACGTATCAAAATATAAATACGCGTATCCGTATAAATATAAGAATAGCCAAAAGAGAGAAAATGAATAGTGAAAAATAATACTAGAATATTATATATATATATATATATATAAATTATTAAATCAAAACTTGATTTAATAATCCGGTTTAATCTTAAGCTGGCTAGTATAATCAACCGCCCGATTAAACTCCGTGTAGCCAGTACACGTATTTAATTATACCCCTGCACGTATCAATATACGGGCTCTACATCATATCGTCTGAACTGGGAAAACCCTATATGTGGGACTCTAAAGACTCGACAATATGCTAGCAGTAATTTACTGGATAAATCTAAAACCACAAGCATGTTCAGGTATGTTTTCCGCCGAAAAGACGCGGCCGGGACGTTGGGACGTCCGGACATGAATTTCGAGGGCAGATACTATTTGGTGCTATCCGTCCACCTCTCTGAAGATGCCAAGTTGATTTATGACACCATGTATCAAAGGTTTAAACGGATGCGGCCGATGTAGCAGACTTCTTCAAATTCCCCCTCGTTTGAGGGGTTTTTGATTGTGGGGACGCTCTTCCCTGCAGGTGCAAGCCCCTGCAGTTAATTACGCTATCGCATCGCGGTAACTACTTTCTCCTTCTTCAGATGGTCACTTCGTGTCGTGTGTGTTTGTTTTGTTTTTGGTTGCCCGTGGATTGTATACGGAGACTAATTTATATTGTCTCCCGTAGGGCGTGGATTAGTCCAAATCCGTATCTTCCTAGATTTGGGTTTGGGTTGGGTTTAAGGATCGTTATTCTTATTTGAGACTAAGATCAACTTAACCGTTTGTTAAGGATACGTTAGTCTAATTTTAGACTAAGACCAACTTAACAATTTATTAAGGATACGTTAGTCTAATTTTAGACTAAGATCTACTTAACAGGATCATTTAGATCCAACAAAAGAGCATTTAGGCTCTATTGTTTTAGTTTAAGGACTTTGCGGTCCAAAAGTTTAAGGACATCATAGTCCATGAGTTTAAGGACCCCAAAGTCCATAGTTTAAAGACATCATAGTCTATGAGTTTAAGGACCTCACAGTCCATGGTAGTTTAGAGACATCATAGTCTGTTAAGTTTAAAGACATCATAGTCCATGAGTTTAAGGACCCTACAGTCCGAGGTTAAGGACATCATAGTCCATGTAAAATCTGGTTGTCGGGACCCGTCACCTCTCTGAAGTCGTTGAAGGATTACAACGACATATATTAGAGGAGTGAAGAGATGTACCCTTGAACCAATATTGGTTAGGGGATCTGTAATTGGATTGATTTAAGAATCGTTAATCTTATTTTAGATTAACATCAACTTAAATATTTGTTAAGGATACGTTAGTCTAACTTTTAGATTAAGATCTACTTAACAGGATCATTTAGATCCGACAAAAGAGTATTTGTGCCCTATTGTTTAGTTTAGGGACATTGCGGTCTAAGTTCAGATGCAAACATGGGTTTGGAAATGCACCAGATAGTTATTGGTCATTGGGACCCACCACCTCTCTGAAGACGTTGAAGAATTACAACGACATGTATCAGAGGTGTGAAGAGGTGTGCCCTTGAACCAAAGTTGATTGAAAGGGCTCTGGGAATTATTTTGAATGTCAAGAGTATGGTTGGAGTTCAGTTTCAGGAGATCTTGCCTCTGGAAAACTTAGCTAGTTTAGGCTAAGATTGGCATGGATATAGTGTTAAACACTAGAGTACACTCGTCTATCATGTGCTCCCACGTGATGCGTTTAAAATAGTGTTAAACACTAAGGATGAAACGCACAAAATAGTGTTAAACACTAAAAAAGAAGCGCTCACGTGGGGTCACGTGAGGCGCTTGAGTGTTGGGCCCAAATTTATTTTATTCTCAGAATATGCAAGTAAGTGTTGAACACTTATCTTTATGGCCGTCACGTGTGGGTACGTGATGGGTACCCATGTATTGGATATTAAAAGGATTTGTTAGGGGTCACGTGGGGACATGTGAGGGCTCCCATGCGTTGGATATTAATCCTTCAGTTTTTTCCATCTTCTCTTTTTTAAAGATGTGTTTGTCAGAGGTCACGTGGGGACACGTGAGGTGCCCAAAATCTATTCTACCCTTTTTATTTTGAGAAGTCTATTCAAGGGTCATGTGGGAGCATGTGACCTAATCTTATTTGTTCTCTTTTGGTCATGAAGGAGGGTCACGTGTTGCCACGTGATCATGTTGGGTACTTTAATCTTTTTACGTGCATGGAGAGATGAATCCCTTGTATAAGAATTAAATTCTCTTATAGGGTTAAACCCTAATTTTATTTAGAAGAATTAAATTCCTATATGTTCGAAAAAATTAAATTCTTTAAACTCAATTCTCACTCTAAGTTTTGGACCTGCATGGCAGAATCTCCCCGATGAGAATTAAATTCTCAACTTATGGGGAGATCTGCTTCTGCAGATCTATTACTATGAAGAAGAACTAAGTTTTTATATTAAGGGTTAAATCCTAACTTTGTTGGAGGAATTAAATTCCTATGTGCTTTGTGGGAGAATAAAATTCTCTGAACTTAGGTCCTTCCTTAGGCTTTAGATCTGCATGGCAGAATCCCCCTGATGAGAATTAAATTCTCAACTTATGGGGAGATCTGCTTCTGTAGATCTTCAACAAAAGTAAGAACTAAGTTCTTATTCAGAAGAGTTAAACTCTTAGTTTGAGAATTAAATTCTCTTTTTGTTTTATGGGAGCTTATAGAACGATCTCTTTCCCTCTCTTACCTAGGGTTTATTTCTTTTCTTCTGAAGAGATCTTCTTTTCTCTCTGGAGAATTAAATTCTCTTTTTTTCTGTATTCTCTCTCTGTTGTTGTTTTTTTTTTTCTCTTCTCTTCTCAGCTCCTATTTATAGGAGGAATAAAAGAATCAGTTTGTTTAGTCAATCTTTCATTAAAAGATTTTGATTGATTTTGTAACCAATATGATCTTTTAGATCACACGGTGAATTTTATTCACCATTGGATTTTTTAATCCAAAAGATATTTTATTTGTTATTCCTGGCAAATTTTAGGGAAATATTTCCTTGTATAGAATCTTTCTATAAATTGGTAATTTTTTAATCACCATTGGATTTTTAATCCATCGGTGCTCCACTTTACAGAGCGCGATCTTTTTGTTTTCGGAAAGATCTAGGGAAATATTTTCCAATTAGGGTTTGTGATTCCTTTTAATTAGAATTTGATTCTATTAGTTCAGATGGTTTAGGATTTTATCACGTGTTGGCACGTGACCCCTCTTTAGAATTTAATTCTATTGTTTTAGAGGGTTTAAGAGCCTATCACGTGTTGGCACGTGACCCCACTGATTAAGCCTTTAATTATTTATTTTATTCAGTGTCTACAGGCTTTGCCTGTAAATGGTCACGTATCTGCACGTGAGGCCCGGTCACGTGTGGGCACGTGATGCCTCATTTGAGGTTTTCCTTGCCGCTTTATTTGTATTTTATTTATCTCCCATGAGGGAACAAATGCCCTCACAACGTTGTTCTCACATGTTTGTACGTGAGCGCAACGCTGTCACCTTTGTGGCCATTGGATTCGCCTAGGGAACGGGGCAGATGAACCATTTCCTATCACATCCTATAAATGCAGGGGTCTCTTCAGCAGTGCCTCCACTCCTTCATCTTCTTCCTTCCTTGTTCTTGTCTTGAGAATTTAATTCTCCTCCTTAGAGCTTAGTTCTCTGTTCAAAAAATTCCAGAGTTTAACTCTGTCAACAAAAGAATTCCTTTTTCAGGTAAGGATCTTGAACGGCCGAGGAACTTCTTGTAGAAATTTTCTTTGGATTTTAAATCCACACCAAGGGTTTTTCCCTTAAATAAAAACTCATCTTTCCAAGTTCTAAGAATGCACGATCTTAGGGGATTGATGATGGTACTTGTTTTCTCTGTGAGGGTATCAAGAATTGTTTAAATCCTCGTGTCTGTTTCAATATGCTTTTTCTTGATCAGTATGTCTACTAAATTCTTATTGATTTTCCTATTTTTTAGACGTTATGGCCGCTCATCTGTATGATCTCGATGAGATTATTTCTTACGGTGACATTCGCGCGGTCGGCCGCTCCCGAAACCAAGAATTCACAGACGCCCAATGTGCTGAAATTATGGGTCGCTTTGGTGCGTACAATGGTGGGCTGCTTCCTCGTCGTTCCTCTCTTTTGAAGCTTATCATGAGAGCGATCTGGGAAGCGCTTCCTTTATTCTATCAAGGCATACCGCTCAAGGCATTGGACGACGCCGAAGACAAGGTGCGCTCGGTATATCTGATGGGCCTAATCTCAAAGAAAAGGCGAGATAACCTTGTTGATATCCTGCATCAATCTTTTCAGCAGGCGGCGATACTCGCTGCCTATCGAAGGGTGGAGGACATCAGTGGGGATCCTGACGCTTGTGATCATGAAAGGATCCATACGAAGATGGTCCGAGAGACCCGAAAATTTTTGGATGGCCTGACTTTTGAATTTCTCAATCCATGTCCTGGATTTGATGTCTTGCCTTTGTAAACATTTTAATGGTGTTTTTGTTTACTGTTTTCATCAATATAGGAATTTTCTGAAGTATGAATAGCAAGCTTTTCCATTTCCATGTGTTTATTTTATGCATTAAACTTTTTCGCACATGCATGAATGGGTACGCTTTGAACGCTTAACTGAATGTGAATCAAATGTTCTCCTTACTGTCGCTTTCTTCTCTTTTGCTTTGTTGTCGGCATGTTACTTGAGCAAGCGTAGCCTGTAGATGATAGAGAACATTCCATCTTGAACTCTTTGTGGGGTAGCGATGGCTTAGGAAACAGGTTCATGTCTGCTGCCTAAGGCTTTTCAACTTTGTGAGCTGTGAGGGTCTCATAAAGACTTGTCTCCCTGCGAGTCGGGAGAATCTCGTATGTGTATTTTCTCCTAAGGAATCGTGGGGATTCCTAAGTGTGTTTTCTCTTAAGAGTCGTAAGGATCTCACAAGAGAATTTTTCCGCTTACGAGTCGAGAGGACTTACAAGTGGTTGTTTCCCTTCTTGTCGATGTTCGACTTTGGAGAGTGTGGTCCGTGGATAGTCCATCTTGACCTCCTTATAAGGTAGCGATGGCTTAGGAAGCAGGTTCAGGTCTGCTGCCTAAAACTTTTCAACTTTATGAGCCATGAGGGTCTTATCGATACTTTTCTCCCTACAAGTCGAGAGGATCTCATAGGTGTATTTTCTCCTCAGGAATCGTGAGGATTCCTAAGCGTGCTTTCTCTTGAGAGTTGTAAGGATCTTACAAGAGAATTTTCCCGCTTATAAATTGAGAGGACTCGTAAGTGGTTGTTTCCCTCCTTGTCGAGATTCGACTTTGGAGAGTGTGGCCCCTAGATAGTCCATCTTGACCTCTTTGCAGGGCAGTGATGGCTTAGGAGATAGGGTTAGGATCTGCCACCTAAGACTTTTCAATTTTATGAGCCATGAGGGTCTCATAAAGACTTTTCTCCCTACAAGTCGAGAAGATCTCGTAAGTGTATTTTCTCCTTAGGAATCGTGAGGATTCCTAAGTGTGTTTTCTCTTGAGAGTCGTAAGGATCTCAGAAGAGAATTTTCTCCCTTACGAGTTGAGAGGACTCGTAAGTAATTGATGAGTTGACTTTCTCCCGAATCAAAGAATTACTTTGATAGGGAGGTCGAGGGTTGACTTTGGCCATATGGGGTCAGGAGTGACTTTGCCCATACGGGGTCAGGGGTTAACTTTAGCCGCGTTTCACGGGGTCAGGGGTTGACTTTCGGTTATCTGTGCACCGCCGAGTCATGGAACTGGGAACTTTGCCGCGGCTCCGAGATAGTCTCTGGGCTTTCTTTGAACATTTGAGATTTGGAACAAGGGACTTTGCCATGGCTCCGAGGTTGATTGTCGCGTCTGAATCCTGCTGGAATAAGGAGGAACGCTGTGTTGGATATAGTGCCCTCAAAGTCAATTATTGGATCGCAAGCACGTGATTGCAATGATTGAGGGAGGACCTATACCGGTAGGACAGTCTTACTCAAGAGGATTGTGTACTATAAGGTTTGTCTTTATCATTGTGTATATGCTTTGGGTGACACTGCAGTTCGCTATTACACATTGATAGAGAATAGTATGCTACCTGGTTCATCTTTATCATCGTGTACAGCTTTAGGTGATATTACAGGTCACTATTACACGTTGATGGAGCCATTAGGATTCTTGCTTGACTACCAGCAGTATGATGGCGATCATATACGTGAGAGTTGGATAGTTTATAAGCACATCCTTAAAAGGTCCCTAGTCGTGGGAGTTTCGAGACCGGGCATCGATACTCCATTAGTAGACTAGTGTATACAGTCAAAACCCCGACAAGAGGCGATGGCCGGCCTCACAAGCCATTGGTGTCAGTTGGATCACTTAAGATGTATACAGGTGCTCATTGGGTTATGAGTACACCGGACAGGACTCGCCGGGAACATGCTAGTTAGTATTATACCTAGTGTTAGATAGCAGTTCCCTGGTGACATGTGTACAGGTTAGTTCATCGACCTGAGATCGTCAATTATCTCGTGTGAGTTCCCACTGTGCTTTGATTACTACCTTACCACGGCTCAAAGGAGTCGTGCAAACAGGTTTTAGTTAGGTACAGTCCAGAGCCACATGGAGGCAGTGAGTGGATCGGCAGGGGTTTTCGTCCCTCCCAGTATTGGGGGTGAGATCGCGCTGTGTCTAGGAGAGCCATTACACGAAGACTTTGGCCAAGACAGGAGATTTACTGGTAGGTATTCCAGTAGTATCTCAGGGTGTTCTGGGCTACACTCCGACACGACTTGTACCGCTTTTGGGGGTCTGACTTTTACCAACCCCCTAGGCCCGTCATGCGATACTCATAGATGAACGGACCGGACTGTACGGATATTATCACTGACAGGCTCAGTAGGGTGTCAGGATGAGTTCGCTCATCGACCTCCCTTTTGGTCAATACCTGGTAGCCCGTTACGTACAGCTAGTACTACTGACGTGCTAGTGGTTAAATCCACAGCCAGTGTATTGACGAATCTTTAGAGTCCCCCACAGACAGTTTCTCAAGTTTCGGACGAAACGTTGTAGAGGCCGTATGGATTTATGGTAGGGTTGGAACGTACGCGTGCACTTGTGCACGTGTCATGGTTCGGACGGATAATACTAGCGGGCTTTGGTTTAAGCCGGATCCTAGTATTATACTGTGTAGATTTTGTCTCATTGCATTTCTATTCGGTCGGAATACAAATGTGGGTATGTATATACAGTCGCGGGGTTATCCTGTAATTTATTACGGGATCGCTTTTTGAAGTAGCCAGTTTACATTTCATTTCGGCCATTTTTCTTTCTTCCCTTCTTGGCTGAAATTCCTTTCATTGAAAGGGGGCTTATTTGCAAAGTGGGGATTTATAATATGGGGGGGGGGGGGGGTTTCTGTGGTTGCCGGGGCTCCAGCATATTCTTGGAGTTTCTAGATAAGCTTGACTCATTTCTTTGCATTAATTATGAATGGATTGAAAAGGTATTTGGTGTGACATTTTTTCCTTGTGATCACCCATTCTTTCTTGCCTTATGTTCACCCCCTCCTCTCCTTTTTGCCATGGCCGAGAGCACAAATTGGGCAGCCCCATTTTTGTGTGTGGGAATTTTGATCTCATTTGATTACTACAAAATTTCTAAGCTCCATTTTCATTGCTCATTTTCATCTCCACTCCAAAAGGCAACTTCCATTAACCTTCATCCATTTTCTTGGATGACTTGAGACAAAGGGATCTACACATACTCTACTACAACCGTGGACACGTTGGCTAGAAAACTTCATGTCCGAGTTGCTTCGGATGAAGCGGGAGCCCGTAAAAAGACTCATTGATGTGGTGCCCTTCTGACGAGAAGACCGGAGATCGGAGATGCCACGAGGAGCTTGGGATGGTGGCCAAAGACCGAAAGACACGGATCGATCGGTATAGCTTTTCTAACCCTTCTCTAGTTAGCTAGTTTGTATTAATGGTTCGATCTGGGTGAAAGTATACGATAGCGCCAGTTTCAAGTTCATGAAAAAGTTTTGTTTCCGCATTTTGGCCTCGGATTGACTGCCGGGGCGCTACTGTAGACTTACATGGTATCAGAGCCATGCCATTAACCTTTACTAGCTTGTTCTAACGTGTTTAAAATATCGATTGAACAAAATTTCCGAAACCAGATTTCCAATACTAAAGTTTCTGTCGAATTTATTTTGTCGTCGAAAAATTATTTCGAGTGTGTCAGAAAATCAGGCAGGCTTTTTTAAGACCTCTGTAGAAATTTGGGAGCACGAATCCACTGTAGCACCGCGGAACCGTGGCAATAACCACATTTTGGCCGCAGCTCCGCCGCCGTTATATGGCTTCAGTGCACCATTTTTCTTATGCTCGTCTTTTGTGTGAAAATGTGGTTTCTGGAATATTTTGTTTGGGCCCATATTTTGTTTGATTACTGGATTTGTACTTGGGGCCCACTTCGGGAAGTTTTGTCGATCGGAATTTGAAATATGTTAGTTCGCAGCACTTACATTATATCTGTGACCGTGAATGTCATTTGATCGGTAATTCTCGTCTAATTGCTATAGCTCTTTTAGATGGGTTTTGCGAACGTGACATTTGCGTTGATGTTCTGTGTTGTGCTGTGATGTTGCGGATTTGTTATGGTGGATAGCCTGGATGCAATGTTAGTACAGTTTAGTTTTATATGTACATTTGATATTGCAGGGCGAGCGTCCGAAATGTGGACTGCCATCATTGCCTGTTTGTATATTATTCTTTTGGGGCACGATCGGGTTGAGGTCGATGCACCCATTGTACATATTTTATTTTTTGTACTAGGATTACCCTGCGGTGGGGTGCACGGATAGCCGGGTTCTAGAGGGCAACGGCCTGCATCTCATGGCTTTGAGACGGAGGGGGCTTCACTCTAGAATTGGTGGGCTATTCGCCGCACTCGTAGGGGGTACAGGTTGACCCAAGGTGGGGTGCTCAAGTTACCGGATTCCGTGAAATATTGGGTGGTCCATTCACTTTGCTGAAGGGGGCCGCTTCTCTTCTGGTTTTGGCGGGTAACTTGCCGCGCCCGTAGGGGTCTAGGATTTCATTGCACAGGCTATCCACACGACCAGGGGAACGTCGGGTTTCAGTTGCTGCTCTATGAAACCCGGGGATCCCAGATTATCTGTATTGTTCTGTGATGCTTATTACTTTTCTGTGATGTTGCATTTTATCATGCCTGGAGCGATTATTGTATATTGATATATATATATATATATATATATATATATATATACACTAGTAGATGTTGTATATGTTTTACACCGGCGCTAGTCCAGTCCCCGCTCTGTCGTTAGTTAAGTAACCAAACGGGTGATGACATGACCCAGTGGCGAATGCGGATAGCATATACGTACATTTTATTTTCGTTCTTTTCTGGTGTGATTAATTGATATGACTGCATTGATTCTGATCAATGCAAGGAAAACAAACCTATTTCGATGTTGTTGGAACATTTTTCAAAAAGCTGTTATTGCAAGGACGTTTCTCTTTTATTTTGCACAGTGGTATTCAGTTGGAATATCCTGCACCTCAGTCGACAAGGCAAGGGCCGAGATCCCTTCACCGGGAGTGACCCCTTGGGCAGAAGTTTGCATCAGGATAATAACTTCACTATAGTCGATAATTTTTGCTTTGCATCGTGGTATTCAGTTTGGAATATCCTACACCTCATTCTACGGGGAAAGCGCCGAGATCCCTTCACCTGGAGTGACCTCTTTAGCAAAGGTTTTCGCCACTATATGTATAAAAAGCTATCCGGTTCCTTCAACGATATCAAGTTCATTACGTTAAAGGTTTTTCGCCAAAAACCATTCATAGCCCTCCATCATCTCAGACAGGTAGCTATGTATGTTGGCCTTCGTCAAGGCATAGTGTATGGTAGCTATTTGTTATTTTTCTGTTGCATAGATAGATGCGTTGGTTTGGGACAGTCGTACTACTTCAAATTAACCTGGATGATAACGGGTAGAACTTGACATGTGACTTATGATATGTTGGCCTTCGTCAAGGTCATAAGAGCATGGGGTAAAAATCACATCGGGAGTTTCTAAAGAAACTGAAACTTGCCAGGCATGCGCATATCTTCTGGAGTGTGATAACGTGAGTGGATTCCATCTCGTTATCATGCGATGATAGTTGGATCCCGATTCCCACTGATGAGTTGGTTTACTCCTCGCGTGATCCCGACTAATTCTTCTTCCGGGTTTGGAGGAGAATTTGAGGTTACAGTGGGAGGTCTCCTGATTAGATAAATTGGTAACCATTCTGATCAAGGTTAGAGTGCACGCAGAGTGTTTCTTTTCTCTCTCTCTTTGGCAGCGACCATGGCCCGACCCTAGACTATGACTCAGTTGACCGAACCTTCTTAAAACACTGGCTTTATGGATTGTCTGAGTTGCACACCTTATTGCCACTCCTACTTTTACCCTTTTCTCCAGAACACCTCATATCACTACGGACATCCACTTCCATTGGATAAATCCATCATATGGTTATATACGAACTCGAAGGAACTTTTTCGAGGATGGATTCTGGTTCAGGAGAAATAGGAATAAGGTTTATTCAGTTGTCTTTTATCATCATCTTCTCTCAGGTTGTGAGTACTCCTAGGTTTAGGAGAGTACACCTGTTACGCTTATTGGATAATTTTCTTCCAAACCATAGGCTGGTGCCGAACGGTATGGAAGGAAGAAAATCATTTAGCCTAACAATGGTGTACAGAAGGTAATGAATAAAGACAAATAAAGGGATTTGGAGAGATTGCAAAGAAATAAACAGTTACAGTTGTGAATCTGATAATGGAAGAGGCATTACTAGGAATGCCAGGATACCCCTTCGAAACATTTTCATGTTTCAGTTTCACTGTGTATTTTTGATAGAAAACTGATTTGCCAATTAGTCCTTACTCCAGGGTATGTATTTACCAGGTATGATTCTCACATCTGTATGGTTTTACAGATGATAAGTGGGAGTAAGTTATTGGGAATTAGGTGATCGTCCTCATTATATCGGAATTCATTGTAATTGGTGATATTTGAGAAAATCGTCTGGGTGTTTGCCGGACAGCAAATATTTGGTTTTGAATATCCGTTGTTATGCACCAATTCCAAATTGATATATCTGTACATTTATTTTTATAAAGTGAGATATAACTTTTTGAAATTATGTCCATGACATTTACATATATCAGTTGATGGTTAGGTAAGGAGCATTCAACAGCGGTGTAATTCTTCATAACCATAGTACAGTTTTCAACCTACGACGCACAGGGTTTGAGTTATTCAACTCAGGGGACTTATACAGAGTATTGTATATTGTCCAGTGTCCATTAGGACAAAGGGGTTGGTCCTCGTACTATATTCTGTTTACTTATGACTTCTCTAGTTCTTAAACAAGTGTTTCGTAGAAATACAAGTTCTAAGTTTTGAGAAGTTATAGGTATAAGAGTAAAGTAGAGAACCACGTGTTGCAGATATCAGGATTCTTCAAGGTGATCGAAGATGTAGATACTTGTGTTTGGTATTCAGTAGGTAGTAATGGTTTTGAGAAACTTGTTTCTCTTTTAGGTTACTCATAATTGGATACATTCCTAAGTTAAGTAACGCTGATCGGCCTCATTCCATTTAGTAGACATGCACTGGAAACAGCTGCATGATTTGAATCTGGTTCCAATTAAATCAGTGCCTCTATTTCTATATTGTATATAGAATGGTTCGTATCTTAACGATGTTAAGGTACGGGGAGTTGTCCGGCTTATGCTTAAAACTAGACTCTGGATAACTCAAGGCACATTTCTGTAATGGCTGTTTGTGGGTTGACCCGGGCTATGATGAGGGTTGATTTTCTACCATCTGGAAGATCAATAGTGATATTGTTCTTGACTCGCCACAATTTTAATAAAATGGATTTTTTTTCAGAAAACAGTAGTGGGAGTATGGTAGAACTGGAAGTGATTCCAGAACCGCAAACAATTACTAAAAATTTAATAGGACCTAAACATTCAATATGGATTGATATTCCATTAGCCACTCTGTAGATATGGTAGGTAACCTCAGGCACCCGAGAGGTACTCCGGTATCCTCAAGGATGGTGACAGGGAGGTTCTTGTTTACCCAGACTTGCCGTTGTTGTTGTTCCATACTGAGAGACTTGGCAGGAGGATGAGCATAGCGTCGTTCTAAACTAGGTTTAGAAGTGCACGTGTATATGACTCTGCCAGAGGGTTGTTGTAGTCAGTGGAAGCAGCGGAAGCATAGTGGACAAATAGCTTGTGTCTATTTATAGACAAAAGTAGATATAGCGGAGATAGATCATCTATTTTTGATGTAATAGTCATAGGCTTTGACTTCATCAGGATAGGGGATGGATCTGTTAAGAAGGTAGTAGGGTGTGATGTCCTGGTTTTTGGATGACATACACAAAGTAGGAAATGAAATTCCTATACTACGATCGGTTATACTTTGGTTATTACACAGTGGTTTCTCCACATAGGATATAGATATAATATCGACATTCTGGTTACTAGATCTATGGTTTTAGATCTAGATTTTGGTAGTTTCCCAATCTGGGTAGTTAGACAGTATTCTAAAAGTATTTTAGAATGGACGACTCCTGGCATGGTGGTGTACCTGCAGGTGATGGAGTCATCCTCTCTAGAGGTGTCTTACAGACTAAAGAGGAGAGGGATGTGCATGATTGACATATCACTTGCTTAGGCAATTGAGTCAATCATGAGATGTCAAGTACCATACCAGATGTTTTTGCACTAGATGTAATAAGTTGATATTAATCCAATCCTGGAAAAACATTCGGAAGCAGTTTTTTAGAACATAAGCAGATGTTCTGGGGATATGATATTCACAGCCTCCTTCGGGAGACGGTTATCATTCCAGGCTTCCAAGGTGACCTGAATGACAGAGTGACTGTCAAAGTTATAGTTTCCCTCTGACGAGGGGCAGTAGTTTGGACAGGTGGTCCAAGCGGGTACTGAAGGAGGCATGGCGCAGGATACTGATTAAGTTCAGTTGACGATACAGTCTAAGAAGTTTGGATTTGGAGTTCATTTATGAACTAGGTCCCATCAGATATCCAGACATATTCTAAGACAGGTATTGCTCATTTCGGGGGATGGCTTTCTCCGCGAACTTGAGATTAAGAGAGACATAGAAAGAAACATCTGGTCGGAACCACTCGCTGAGGCTATTTCTCGAACACAATAGTTTCACAAACAAGATTTGTGAATCTGATTAGTAGAGGAGTTGGGTTTCGGTATCACACGGGCTGTGAGTATGCGACACCGAAATAATTAGCCTTAAATGCAAGTGGTAGATTGTTGGATATAGTGCCCTCAAAGTCAATTATTGGATCGCAGACACATGATTGCAATGATTGAGGGAGGACCTATACCGGTAGGACAGTCTTACTCGAAAGGATTGTGTACTATAAGGTTTGTCTTTATCATCGTGTATATGCTTTGGGTGACACTGCAGTTCGCTATTACACATTGATAAAGAATAGTATGCTACCTGGTTTATCTTTATCATCGTGTACAGCTTTAGATGACATTACAGGTCACTATTATACGTTAATGGAGCCCTTAGGATTCCTGCTTGACTACCAGCAGTATGATGGCGATCATATACGTGAGAGTTGGGTAGTTTATAAGCACATCCTTCAAAGGTCCCTAGTCGTGGGAGTTTCGAGACTGGGCATCGATACTCCATTAGTAGACTAGTGTATATAGTCGAGACCTCGACGAGGGCGATGGCCGGTCTCACAAGCCATTGGTGTCAGTTGGATCACCTAAGATGTATACAGGTGCTCATTGGGTTATGAGTACACCGGACATGACTCGCCGGGAACATGCTAGTTGGTATTATACCTAGCGTCAGATAGCAGTTCCCTGGTGACATGTGTACAGGTTTGTTCATCGACCTGAGATCGTCATTTGTCTCGTGTGAGTTCCCACTGTGCTTTAATTACTACCCTACCACGGCTCAAAAGATTCGTGCAAACAGGTTCTAGTTGGGTACAGTTCCGAGCCACATGGAGGCAGTGAGCGGATCGGCACGAATTTTCGTCCCTCCCGATATTGGGGGTGAGATCGCGCTATGTCTAGGAGAGCCATTACACGAAGTCCTTGGCCAAGGTAGGAGATTTACTGGTAGGTATTCCCGTAGTATCTCAGGGTGTTCTGGGCTACACTCCAACACGACTTGTACCGCTTTTGGGGGTCTGACTTTTACCAACCCCCTAGGCCTGACATGCGATACTCATACATGAACGGACCGGACAGTATGGATATTGTCCCTGACAGGCTCAGTAGGGTGTCAGGATGAGTTCGCTCATCGACCTCCCTTTTGGTCAATACCTGGTAGCCCGTTACGTACAGCTAGGACCACTGATGTGCTAGTGGTTAAATCCATAGCCAGTGTATTGACGAGTCTTTAGAGTCCCCCACAGACAGTTTCTCAAGTTTCGGGCGAAACGTTGTAGAGGCCGTATGGATTTATGGCAGGGTTGGAACGTACGCGTGCACTTGTGCACGTGTCATAGTTCGGACGGATAATACTAGCGGGCTTTGGTTTAAGCCGGATCCTAGTATTTTACTGTGTAGATTTTGTCTCATTGCATTTGTATTCGGTCGGAATACAAATGCGGGTATGTATATACTGTCGCGGGGTTATCCTGTTATTTATTACGGGATCGCTTTTTGAAGTTGCCAGTTTGCATTCCATTTCGGTCATTTTTCTTTCTTCCCTTCTTGGCTGAAATTCCTTTCATTGAAAGGGGGCTTATTTGCAAAGTGGGGATTTATAAAATGGGGGGGTTTCTGTGGTTGCCGGGGCTCCAGCATATTCTTGGAGTTTCTAGATAAGATTGACTCATTTCTTTGCATTAATTGTGAATGGATTGAAAAGGTATTTGGTGTGACATTTTTTCCTTGTGATCACCCATTCTTTCTTGTCTTATGTTCACCCCCTCCTCTCCTTTTTGCCATGGCCGAGAGCACAAATTGGGCAGCCCCATTTTTGTGTGTGGGAATTTTGATCTCATTTGATTACCACAAAATTCCTAAGCTCCATTTTCATTGCTCATTTTCATCTCCACTCCAAAAGGCAACTTCCATTAACCTTCATCCATTTTCTTAGATGACTTGAGACAAAGGGATCTACACATACTCTACTACAACCTTGGACACGTCGGCTAGCAATCTTCATGTCCGAGTTGCTTCGGATGAAGCGGGAGCCCGTAAAAAGACTCATTGATGTGGTGCCCTTCCGACGAGGAGACCGGAGATCAGAGATGCCGCGAGGAGCTTAGGATGGTGGCCAAAGACCGAAGGACACAGATCGATCGGTATAGCTTTTCTAACCCTTCTCTAGTTAGCTAGTTTGTATTAATGGTTCAATCCGGGTGAAAGTATACGATAGCGCCAGTTTCAAGTTCATGAAAAAGTTTTGTTTCCGCATTTTGGCCTTGGATTGACGGCTGAGGCGCTACCGTAGACTTACATGCTGTTGTGGGTTTCCAGGCTGTAGATATGGCCGTTGAGACTTGGAACTAGGGACTCTGTCGTGGCTCCGTTTTGCCGACGTCGTATAATCCTGCAGAGACACTGATTTCTCCGCTGGTCGATGCGAATCGAGATGCTCTTGTCAAGGTCGCTGATTTCCCTGAATCAAGGTTTTTGCCAAGGACACTGATTTCCCTACGGTTGAGAAGAATCGAGATATTCCTGCAAAGACACTGATTTCTCTGCTGGTCGACGCGAATCGAGATGCTCTCGTCAAGGACGCTGATTTCCCTGAATCGAGGTTTTTGCCAAGGACACTGATGTCCCTGGGGTTGAGACGAATCGAGGTATTCCTGCAAAGACACTGATTTCTCTGCGGGTCAATGCGAATCGAGATGCTCTCGTCAAAGACGCTGATTTCCCTGAATCGAGGTTATTGCCAAGGATACTGATTTCCCTGGGGTTGAGACGAATCGAGGTATTCCTGCAAAGACACTGATTTCTTTACGGGTCGACGTGAATCGAGATGCTCTCGTCAAGGACGCTGATTTCCCTGAATTGAGGTTTTTGCCAAGGACACTGATTTCCTTGGGGTTGAGACGAATCGAGGTATTCCTGTAAAGACGCTGATTTCTCTGCGGGTCGACGCGAATCGATATGCTCTCGTCAAGGACGCTGATTTCCCTGAATCAAGGTTTTTTGAGTTTACTTGATTCCGAGACGAGGTCATTGGATGACTCTAGGTTGTCTGTGAACCGTAGAGTCTTGGAACTGGGGACTTCGCCGTTGTTCCGATTGATGGTGTAGCATCTGTGTCCTGCTGGAATGAGGAGGCACACCGTTGTTGGTGATCTCTAGGCTGTCTGTGAACCGTCGAGATTTGGAACTAGGGGCTTTTTCATGGTTCCGTTGTTTTGACCTTGGGGTCGTTTGTTGACGCCGCATCTGCATCCTGTTGGAGTAAGGAGAAACGCCGGTATTGATCTCTAAGTTGTCGATGTTGACGTCGAGACCCTAAAGCGAAGGATCTTCCTTCGCTTCGTTTGTTAACATTGTGTCTGCAATATCGCGACGAATGTTGAGGCTATCTCTAGGTCGTTTATGAACCGTCGAGATTTGGCTTCGCTTCGACGAAGCCTGGTGGGGCGATATGGTTCCCTCTTTGTTTGTGCCCCTGGATTGTATACAGGGATCAATGTGATCTCACCTGTAGGGCAAAAGTTTCATTTTATATGTATTATATTTTTTTGTTTCCTTTGCGCGATGCTCTATCATTTCAGCTTTTTGTATCGCGAAAGTCGCGATTGCCCAATCATTTCGGCTATTTTTCGCGGTGCCCAATCATTTCGGCTATTTTTTTCTTTTTACTCGTTACTTTTTATTGCGAGTTTCCCCAACCATTTCGGCTATTTTGTATGTATATATTTTTACTTGCTGATTTTGTTGCAAGTTGCCCCATCATTTCGGCTATTTCAAATGCATTTTTGGCTCGCTGATTTTTTATCGCGAGTGTGGAACTTGGGATCTGATACCGATTTAGGCATCAGCATCGCAACAACTGGGAAATTGCCAGGAGTGAATCATCATTTGCCTTTGTTGGTTTGAACAAAGGTGGCTTAGTAGACCGGGTTAAGATCCTGTCAACTAAGGCTTTTGACTTTATGAGCCGTAAGGGTCTCATAAAGGTATTTATCCCTACGAGTCGTGAGGATCTCATAGGTGCGTTTTCTCCTTAAAAATCATGAGGATTCTTAAGTGTATGTTCTCTTATAAGTCGTAAGGATCTTACAAGAGTATTTTCTTCTTATAAGTCGAGAGGACTTATAAGGGCCATTCACCGTGTGAGCATATCCCTAGTCGCTGGTGGGACTCTGTTAGGGAAATGTTTATTCGTGCCCGTGGATTGTATACAAGGGTCAATACTGAACCGCTTGTAGGGCAATCTGGGGAGTGTGATGACGGCTTAAGAACATGTTCAGATCCCTGTAGCTTAAGGTTTTTGAATCTTATGAGCCGTGAGGGTCTCATGAGAGGGTTTCTCCTTACGAGTCATGAGGATCTCGTAAGTGTAACTTCTCCTTAGGAATAATGGGGATCCCTAAGTGTGTTGCTCCCTTGTGAGTCGTAAGGATCTCACGAAGGTATTTTCTCCTTATAAGGTCGTGAGGACCTTGTAAGTGTCCTTTAACGAGATTGCGTCCTTTCGGGTTTTCACAAACTCACCGGTAGTCCTGCTGTTCTTACTCATGGAGCCCTTTCGGGTTTTCATCCGTGCCCATCTCGCTTATGGACGTACCTTTTTTTTAAACGTCAGCCTGGGGACGCCGCGGGTTTGTAGTAGTTTAACGACGTTTCGGTCAGTAGCCAGTTTTAGGACATAGTGGTCCATCGTTAGTTTAAAGACGTTTCGGTCAGTGGTTGCCATATTTGAGGCGAATTTCTAGTTTACAGACTTTTCAGTCCATGGGGATTTCTCTATGAATGAGAACGATGCCCCCGGCATGTCCATCTTTTTCGGAGCATGTGGTTGTGGCGGGTTCACTTTCCAGTTTTCAGACAGCGCAATTTTGCCTTGTTGGTATCGGTCTTCAACCCAGTTTTTGAAGACGTAACAATTTTCGATTGGGTGACCCACTACTCTATGGTAGGGACAATAGTTAGGATGATTGATGTCACCAAGTTGCGGTGGGTGTCTCGGATCCGGCAGAGTGATAAGCCCGTTGCGCATTGCCAGTTCGAACAGTCTCCTTGTTTTATCCTGAGGGAATGAGTAAGGACGTCTCAACTTCTCATCGAGGAATCGCGGCTTATTGCTTTGACGAACAACCAGTCTCGGGTTACTTGGTTGTTGTTGAGAGTTAGCAACGATGGTCGCTTTTCCTTTACCCTTTTCATTTCGATGTTCCGTTTTTGAGGAAGACGGCCTGTGGCCCATCTGATCCATCTGGGCCAGCTTGTCGATCAGGACCTGGAAAGTAGTTGGCTTGAAGAACATCATGAATTGGGAAATGGTCGCTTGAGGGTCGAGGGTCCCCATGAACATGCTTACCACAGGCGCTTCTTCAATATGCTGCTCGCACTTCGACCATAGATTCCGTCACCGTATCGCGTACTGCACCCATGTTTCGCCTGGCTTTACTCTGGCGTTAGTTAGTGCGGTGATCGGGGTGTGCTCGCTGTTAGTGTATATGCCCTAGAGGCCATTACTGTATCATACTAATTTGTATATTACTTGATGGAAGCTTAGGATATTCACAGTTGAATAGACAATCTCGCTTGAAATGGTAGTATGCTACTTGGTTTGTTTCTACTTTAATGTGTGCATGTGTTTCTTTTAGCATATCGCCTATACACATTAGTGGAGCCCTTAGGATCTTTGCTTGATTACCAGCGTTGTGATGGCAGTCACATTAGTGGGGGATGGGTAATCTACAAGCACATCCTTATACAGGTCCCTAGTCGTAGGATTATCGAGGCGAGGCATCGATACTCCGTAGTAGACTAGCGTATGCATTTCTCATCCCAGCAGGGGAGATGGTCTGTCCCACAGCCGTCAGTACGTCGTACTTGAGATAGTATGTGGGTGCTCGTTAGGTTATGAGTACACTGGATAGGACTCGTCGGGAACTGTTGGTTGGTACTATACCTATCGTCAGTTATCAGTTCCCAGGTGACATGAGTACAGCTTTGTCCGCTGACTTGACACTGTCACTTCGCCTCGAGTGTGTTCCCACTATTATTAGATTGCTACCCTACCATGGCTCAAATGAGTCGTGCAAACAGGTAGCAGTTGGGTGCCGTCCCGAAGCACTTGGAGGCAGTGACGGTTAGACAGGATTCGTCTCTCCCGGTATTGGGGGTTGATATCGCATTGTATCTAGGAGAGCCATTACACATAGTCGCACCTGGCCAGGGCAAGCGAGATATACTGGTAGGTTTTCCAGTGTTATCTCAGGGTGTTCTGGGCTACACTCCGACACGACTTGTACCGCTATCAGGGGACAGACGTTTACCGCCCCCTAGGCCCGCCATGCGATGTTCTCAGACGAACAGACTGGACTGTATGGAGATTGTCACATTCAAGCTCAGTAGGAGTTCGGATGGTTTCACCTCATCAGTCTTCTTATCGGCATCTACCTGGGGACCGTTACGTACATCTAGTACCGCTTGCGGCCTGTGGTTAAACCCACTGCCAGCATAGTGTCGAGTCTTTAGAGTCCCACACAGAAGGCTATTCGCCTTTGGGCAAAACAGAGTAGAGGTCGCATGGTTTTGCGACAGAGTTCGTTCACATCCGCGCACTTGTGCACGTTTGGTGTCCGGGCAGTTATTACTAGCAGGCTTTGGTTTAAGCCAGATCCTAGTATACATTTTGGGATTGGTTTTATCTCATTGTATTCGTGTTCCTCGGAACACGGATGCGGGTGTGTATGCACAGTTGACAGAGGCAGAGGCAGAGGATTCTCATTAGGGTTGTTGACTGTTGACTTTTTCTAAACCCTAATGAGAATAAGAAATATGATTAATAATATTAATTAAGTATTATTGTGACATGGTTGAGTTGAACATTTGACTTTTGTTGACTTTGTTGACCGGTTGACCATTGTGGACTTGTTGACCATCATCATTTCATTTCTATGACTTTTGTTTACTTGTTGTTCTTTACAAAATGCATTAAATGCATGAAATGATAATGGTCATTGGAACTAACTATCACAATTCTTAATTATTATTATTATCATGATTATTCTTGCTTTTGTGAGCATGGTTGTAAATTATTGAGCTCATTTCTATCATTCTCATTCTCTCGCATCCAAAGCTCACCATCTTCCTCTCTCTCAAGGCTCTCATATCTCATGTGTTGAGAAGCATGAGCCATTAAGATAAAACCCTCAAAACTCTTCTCTACTCACTCTAGAGTATAAGGTCTAGCAAGCCAAGCACTTTAGTTTCCTCTCGGTTGAGGTAGGAGCTCAAGGTAGAGGCTTTCGGGTGGATCCTTCTTCGACAACAAGGGGATTACGAGGTGGAGACGATCCAACCACTCCAAGGAGCAAGAAAAGAAGGAGTTCAAGACCTAGGTATAACCCTCTAACATAGTAGTTAAACTTCTAGTTAGTTTGCTAGGTTTTTGTTTAGCAAAGATCCTCATTTCTAGTCCATGTTGCCTTGTGTCAAAAAATCGTTTTTCACCGTTTCCGCCTTCCCGTAAGGACCGGGATGGGCAACATGGACTCACAATGTTATCAGAGTCTAGCTAAATAATAACTAGCATGTTAGCAAAGTATTTAGAATTTCGATCCGAAAAAAAATCGCAAAACACGTCCGAAAACTGAACTTTCTGCCGATTTTTAAACTGCTCCAAAAATTATTCCACATACCTTAAAAATTGGCTCAGGGTTTTGTAGGAACACACAGCAAAAACGAGCCACTGACTCGGCTAAAGCGCCGCGGAACCGCGGTGAGAACAAGCTTCTTGCCGCGGATCCGCGACCGAGTTGACTCGGCCGTGACTCGTCTTTGCTGCAGTTTCATTAGTGTTCTGTTTTGGGATTTTTAGCATATGTTGTTTCTGTCTAGATTTTCCAAAGAACAATGTTGTGTTTGGAGTAGTTACAAATCCGTATTTTTGATCGAAGTTCTGTAGACTTTAGCTAATGGGTTATATCTATGATGTGATATATGCACTGAACGTCAACTAATCGCTATACGTCGATTAGTGGGGGTTGTGCATATTTGTGATCTGTAATGTTGATGGATTGTGTATATGAACTCGTTGGATTGTCGCGGATGAATAGCCGGGGGTTGTGAGATGTGAGTTTTCTTTATCTTTCATTTGATGTAATATGTAAATTGATGTAATATTATTTTATGGCCGCACATCCGGGATGAGGTTGTAGCCGCCATTGTATATTTTTTATTTTACTGTTTTTGCTCCTAGGATAGACCCAAGGTGGGGTGCACAAACTACCGGGTATCTCGAAGTGCCGAGTGGCCTACTCACGTTGTTGAGAGAGGTTCCTTCACTTCGGGTACTTGGCGGGTAGTTTGCCGCACCCGTAGGGGTCTAGGGTGTGGTTTGGCTATTCATCACGACCGTGTAATCCGTCTTTCGTTGCAGGCTCGAACGAAACGCGGATTCCTAGTATATCCAATGTGTTCATCTGTGATCTGGAATGGCTATCATTGCATCTGACGAATGTATATATCTATATATGATATCTAGTAGGCGTTGCTTATGTTTTGCATCCGCGCTAGTCCAGCCCCCACTCTGTCGTTAGTTAAGTAACCTAACGGGTAATGACGGGGCCCGTGGCAAATGCGGATGGCATAAGCGTACGTCATATTTTCGTTATTTTCTGCAATGGTAGGATTAAATGATGGGACGCATTAAATTAATGCAAGAAAATAAACCAAAGTAAAAGTCGTTGGAACAATTTCAAAACCACTCGGTTTCTTTTCAAAACAACTTTTAAACACGGAGCTTAAACCACTCCTTTTAAAAGCTATCATGTTCCATCGATTATATCAAGTTCACTACGTTCACGGTTTTGCCAAAACCATTCGTAGCCCTCCGTCATTTCATATGGATAGTCAATAGTATTCAAACTGTGTTTGTTGGCCAAAGTCAAGGCACAGTGATTGGAAGCTATTGGATATTCATATGTAGCATAGATAGATGCGTAGGTTTGGGACAGTCGTACTGCCTTGTTGGCCAAAGTCAAGGGTAGGTACGGGTGGGTTCGAATTAACCTGGAAAATGACGGGTAGAACTTGACATGCGACTTATGATTTGTTGGCCAAAGTCAAGGTTATAAGAGCATGGGGCAAAAATCCACATCGAGAGTTTCTAAAGAAACTGAAACTTGCTAGTGTTGCATACCATTTGGAGTGTGATGATTCTAGTAGGATTCTTTCAGTTTTACACACGATGATATTTGGATCCCGATCCTACTGTGAGTATATGCTACTCCTCGAGAAGTTTCTCACTTAACGATCAATGCTATAAACCAAGTAGGTGTCTAAAAAGGTGTTAGCGGGGCTACGCCCACAGGGAAAAGAGGTTATTTAATTAAGGAACTTCACGAAAGCGTTGGAAAACCTCCCTCGAAGTACCAACACTGGCCTGGCTGAACGGTTAAGCAAGTATTGTACGGTGAGATTGATCCCGACTAATTCTTCCTTTTTGGTTTGAGGAAGGATTCGAGAAACAGTGGGAGCCATCCTGTTTATACAAACTAAAAACCACTCTAAACTTGCAAGAGTATCGTGCTAAAGTGTTTCTTCTCTCTCTCTTAATTGCAGCGACCAAACATCATGACCGGACTTAAGTTACTACTAGAAAAAAAATATACTGACAGGGCCAAACTACAAAGATTGGCTCAGGAATGTCAAAATGGCAATCACTTATGACAAGTTGAGGTATCTCCTTACCACCAAAACTCTCCCTGTCCCAGGACCTCAATCCAGCGTCGCGGATAAGGAAATCCGTAAGACCTGGGAGATTGATTGCGCGAGGGCTAAGTGCATCGTGCTTGCCTCTATGGACAATGAACATCAGAGGAGGAACGAGGATATGGACCTAGAATCCATATTTCTCCATACAAAAGATCTGTATGGAGAGCAATCCCTTATTGCCAGATACGAAGTCTCGAAAAAGTTATTTTCGGCGAGATTGACCGTCGGATCACCTATAGCGGAACACGTGCTTCAGATGATTGGCTACATTGAAGAGCTCGCGGACCTTGGGACCACGTTAGAGAACGAGCTCTACATTGACTTGATTCTCCAGTCCCTTCCTTCCACTTATGCCCAGTTTATCCTGAACTTCAACATGCAAGGAAAGGAAGTTGAACTTCCGGAACTCCTTAACAAGTTGAGGAGTGCAGAGGGCACCCTGAAGAAAGTAAGGAAAACATCCACTTTTTTTGTTGGAGGAGCTTCCTCTTCTAAGTCTAAGGCGAGAGACAAAGAAAGGAAGAAGAAGGCCCCCACCAAACCAAGGGGCGGTGTTGGTAAAGTGGAAGCCAAGGTAAAGGAAAAAGTAACAAAGGTAGCAGGAAAGCTTGTGAGAAAGGAAGAGTGCTTTTACTGTCACAAGAGTGGACACTGGAAGAAAGATTGCAGGGTTTGGAAAGCTAGAAACCAGGACCCGAAGAAAGTTGTGGCTTCGGCTTCAGGTGTGTATGTTATTGAAAACTGTCTATCAATAAACTCTTTTTCCTGGGTATTGGATATCGGATCAGGATCTCATATCTGTAATTCTTTGCAGGCACTGAGAAAGTGTAGGATTTTGAAGGCAGGTGATTGACCTTCAGAGTTGCAAACAGAGCTAGCATAGATGCTGAGTCTGTAAGGGGATATCACTTGGGATTGTTAGATGGACATGTTTTGGTTTTGCGTGATTGTTATTTTGTACCCAGTGCGACTTGTAATATCATATCTGTATCTTTAATGTCTAAAGAAGGTTATGATTTTGCATTTGTAAGCAATGATGTAAACATTCACCTTAATCATGTTCTGATTGGGTCGGGTACATTAAGCAACGGAATATACGTATTGATCCAACCACAGATTTTCAATGTCCGGAATACACACAAAAGAAAGTCTCCAGAAATGAATCATGCTTTCTTATGGCATTGTAGACTGGGTCACATCAATGAGAGAAGGTTGACTAAGTTGCATAAAGAAGGATATTTGGATCCGTTCGAATATCAATCATATGCAACTTGTCAATCATGACTCAAAGGAAAGATGACAAAGACTCCGTTCGCTGGACATGGAGTAAGAGCGAGCGAGCTCTTGGGACTCGTACACAGCGATGTATGCAGTCCAATGTCTACACATGCGCGAAGCGGTCATTCTTACTTCATTACTTTTACGGATGATTTTTCAAGGTACGGATATGTCTTCTTAATGAAACATAAATCTGAAGCCTTCAAAAAATTCCAGGAATACAAGAATGAAGTAGAAAGACAAACAGGCAAAAGTATCAAAACACTGAGATCTGATCGAGGTGGTGAATACTTGAGTGCCGAGTTCCTGGGATACCTAAAAGAGAATGGAATTCTCTCTCAACTTACTCCTCCAGACACCCCACAACATAATGGTGTATCAGAGAGACGGAACCGAACCCTATTGTATATGGTACGTTCCATGATGAGTAACGCTGAGTTGCCGCGATCATTCTGAGGATATGCACTAGAATCAGCTGCATACCTTTTGAACCGAGTTCCAATTAAGACAGTGCCTACCACACCATATCAGATGTGGAGTGGGAAGAAACTCTATCTTAAGCACATTAAGATATGGGGATGTCCAGCTTTTGTCAAAAAGCAGCATGCGGACAAACTCGAGGCACACTCAGTACAGTGCAAGTTTGTGGGATATCCAAAGAACTCCAAGGGATATTTCTTCTATTGCGCTGAGGAGTAAAAGGTTTTTGTTTCTCATCATGTCTACTTCTTGGAAACTGAATTTTTGGAAAGTCAGATAAGTGGGAGCGCAATAGAACTGGAAGAAATTCCAGAACCACAAGCTATTACTGAAAGGTTAGTAGAACCAGAGGGTTCGAAAGAAAAGGACATTCCTGTGCCGCTCCGCAGGAGTAGTAGTCAGTCTCATCCGCCCGAGAGATACTATGGTTTTCTCATAGACGGGGATAGAGAGGATTGCATCATTGATAATGATGAGCCGACTAGCTTCCAGCAGGCCATTCAGAGCGTTGACTCGGTAAAATGGCTGGATGCAATGCGAACCGAAATGGAGTCCATGTACACCAACAAAGTATGGACTTTGGACGTTGCTCCAGAAGGGGTAAAACCCGTAGGCTGCAAGTGGATCTTCAAAAGGAAGATTGGTGTAGATGAACAGGTTGAGACCTATAAGGCTAGACTTGTTGCAAAGGGTTTTCGTCAAAGACCTGGTTTGGACTATGACGAAACATTTTCTCTAGTGGCTATGCTCAAATTCATTCGGATCCTTCTTTCCATTGCTGCCTTCCACGATTATGAGATTTGGCAGATGGACGTAAAGACCGCTTTTCTAAATGGAAATTTAGAGGAGTGTGTCTATATGGACCAGCCAGAGGGTTTCATTCAGAGTGGGAGTAGCGGGAAGGTGTGCAAGTTGCTTAAGTCAATTTATGGACTGAAGCAGGCATCGCGGAGTTGGAACATCTATTTTGATGAAACGGCCAAAGAATTTGGCTTTTTCAAAAATCCAGATGAACCATGCATCTATAGTAAAATTGTAGCACGAACTGTCGTATTCCTTGTTTTATACGTGGATGGCATTCTCTTGATAGGAAATGACATTCCGATGCTACATTCTGTCAAAGGGTTCTTGTCACACAGGTTCTCCATGAAAGACCTGGGTGATGCCTCTTACATTCTGGGGATCCAGATCCATCGTGATAGGTCCAAGAGGATATTAGGACTTTCACAGTCCAGGTATATCGACACCATACTAAAAAGATTCAATATGGAAGATTCCAAGACCGGTAATTTACCGGCTTGTCACGGGATCACCCTCTCCAAAGAGATGTCTCCCAAGACTGATTTGGAAAGGGATCGCGTGTCTATTATACCCTACGCTTCTGCAGTAGGCTCTATAATGTATGCGATGTTGTGTACCAGACCAGATGTAGCTTATGCACTGAGTGTGGTAAGCTAGTATCAGTCAAACCCTGGGGAGAAGCACTGGATAGCGGTAAAGAACATTCTGAAGTACCTGAGAAGGACTAAGGACATGTTTTTGGTTTACGGCGGAAAAGACCTCCAGATGGAGGCCTTTGTTGACTCCAGCTTCCAGAGTGACAAGGATGACTCCAAATCTATGTCGGGTTATGTCTTTACCCTCAATGGAGGGGCGGTGTGTTGGAAGAGTTCCAAACAGGAAACCGTTGTTGACTCGACGATGGAAGCGGAATATATCGCTGCATCTGATGCCGCAAAAGAAGCCGTCTGAATGAGGAAGTTCTTGACAGAACTTTAGGTGGTTCCGTCCATTGTTAATCCAATACCTCTGTATTGTGACAACAACAGGGCTATAGCTTTAGCGAAGGAACCCAGGTCCCATCAGAAGTCCAGACACATCTTGAGGCGGTATCACCTGATCAGGGAGATCATGGATTGCCGGGAGATCGAGGTTCGGAGGGTTGCCACAGATGATAACACTGCAGATCCATTCACCAAGGCCTTACCCCAGACTCAGTTCGAGCGGCTCATCGAGATGATAGGTCTTCGATACGCCAGTACATAGCCTTAGTGCAAGTGAGAGATTGTTAGTGTATATGCCCTAGAGGCCATTACTGTATCATACTAGTTTGTATATTACTTGATGGAAGTTTGGGATATTCACAGTTGTATAGACAATCTTGCTCGAAATGGTAGTATGCTACTTGGTTTGTTTCTACTTTAATGTGTGCATGTGTTTCTTTTAGCATATCGCCTAAACACATTAGTGGAGCCCTTAGGATCTTTGCTTGATTACCAGCGTTGTGATGGCAGTCACACTAGTGGAGGCTGGGTAATCTACAAGCACATCCTTATACAGGTCCCTAGTTGTAGGATTATCGAGGCGGGGCATCGATACTCCGGAGTAGACTAGCATATGTGTTTCTCATCCCAGCAAGGGAGATGGTATGTCCCACAGCCGTCAGTACGTCGTACTTGAGATAGTATGTGGGTGCTCGTTAGGTTATGAGTACACTAGACAGGACTCGTCGGGAACTGTTGGTCGGTACTATACCTATCGTCAGTTATCAGTTCCCAGGTGACATGAGTACATCTTAGTCCGCTGACTAGACACTGTCACTTCACCTCGAGTGTGTTCCCACTGTTCTTAGATTGCTACCCTACCACGGCTCAAATGAGTCGTGCAAACAGAGAGCAGTTGGGTGCAGTCCCGAAGCACTTGGAGGCAGTGACGGTCAGACAGGATTCGTCTCTCCCAGTATTGGGGGTTGATATCGCGCTGTGTCTAGGAGAGCCATTACACATAGTCGTCCCTGGCCAGGGCAAGCGAGATATACTGGTAGGTTTTCCAGTGTTATCTCAGGGTGTTCTGGGCTACACTCCGACATGACTTGTACCGCTATTAGGGGACTGACGCTTACCGTCCCCCTAGGCCCGCCATGCGATATTCTCAGACGAACAGACCGGACTGTACGGAGATTTTCACATTCAGGCTCAGTAGGAGTTCAGATGGGTTCATCTCATCAGTCTTCTTATCGGCATCTACCTGGGGACCGTTACGTACAGCTAGTACCGCTTGCAGCCTGTGGTTAAACCCACTGCCAGCGTAGTGTCGAGTCTTTAGAGTCCCACACAGAAGGCTATTCGCCTTTGGGCAAAACATGTAGGGTTCCTAGGCACTCTTGTGAAGGTTCATAAGGCATCAATCATGCCCGGATTAAATTTTAGACGTGCCGAACAACCCAAAGCCGGGATCTTTGCTAGATTATTAGGGTTTAATATGCAATATGATAACTTTTATCTAAGTGTGAGGGATTACAACCTTTGTAGTCCGCTCCTTCACTTCACAAGCTCCGAGTAGAAGTCCCTTTGCCGCGATCCACGATCTCCCGGACTCATGAGAGGCTCCACGACTCGAACGATCCATTCTAGCTTGTCGTATTCCAAATCTCCGATGATCTACGTCGAGGTTTCAAAGAACTCAAGCTATCTCACTCTTAAAGAAGTGAACACACTAATCCCATGGGCTAGATGAGATGAGGATGAGAGAGTAGTAATTTTGCTTTCTTTTTTATATCATTTTCTCATATTTTATCATCACTTAAGGATTTTCAAGAGAGCTTCTTCAAGAGAGAAGAAGAAGAAGATAATGGATAATCATAATATCAATTAATCCTTTTGTCATGAATAGAAAATAAAGTATATGATTGATATGTAAACCATGGTCAAGGATGAATGGATAAGAATGTGTAGAGAAACAACTAGGGTTAGGGTTTGGTTAGGTTAAAAGAATGTGTCATTCTAAATATCTTAAGAATGACAAAAGAAGAAAGCTTCAATTAATCATCCTTAAACATGTTTAACAATTAATCATATCATGTCACAATAATATATATCACATATATATTATATATTTGCAACAAAAGAAAATAATACAATTAACATATATCGCATATATATCAATGTATCATCCACTGAGAAAATGAAATAATAAAGCGAGCCAATATTAGATAATGTAATACAATATATCATATATATTATTATACATTAAATCATCGAATCAACACTTGATTCGACGATCCGGCTATATCGAATATTACCGACTAATATATCATGTACCGATTCATCGAATTAACACTTTATCCGATGACCCGGTTCATATCCATATATCGCGAGAATATAATACGGTATCCCATATCGCATTATTCTCATTCCTGCGCATATCACATATGCGCCACTACTCCGTTTCGCCTGAGCCAAGAAACCTCTGTGTAGGACTCTAAAGAATCGTCAATACGCCGGTAGCAGGTGATGATCATATCAAACACCCACAAGCTGCAAGCGGTCAGCTAAACGTAACAGCCACCCAGGTATTGAGCGATCAGAAGATCAACAAGCTAGCCTGTGCATTCTCCTGTGAATCCAACCAGTAACACTCCCGTACAGTCCGGTCTGTTCGTCTGATATGTCGCATATCAAGTCTAGGGGTGGTATACGTCAGACCCCAGTAACCGATAAGTCGTGTCGATGTGTGGCTCATAACGGGTCGAGAAACTACTAGTAACACTTACCAGTAAATCTCCATATCAGCCTTGGCCAGGGACTTCCAGTTATAGCCAATCGAACACAGCACAACATTAACTCCCTATACCGGGAGAGACGAATCCCCTCCTATCGCTCATTGCCTCCATGTGATTCGGGACTGTACCCAAAAGCCACCGTTTTGCACGCCCTCTTGGACGTGGTAAGGTGGAAATCAAAGCACAGTGGGAATCACACAAGACTCTATGACGATCTCGGGTCTTCAGACTACCCTGTACCTGTGTCACCGGAGAACTGCCATCTGACGTGTGGTATATCACCATCTGGGAGTTCTCGGCGAGTCCGTTCAGTGTACCCAGTCTCCACTGAGCACCCATACACCATCTCTGATGTCTAACACCGATGGATATGGGATCATCCATCGCCCATCATATGGGTCAAGATGCGTATACGCTAGTCTACTCTGGTGTATCGATACCCTGTCTCGATATACCCTCGACTAGGAACAGTTATAGGATGTACTCATCGACTACCGCGGCCCCACTAGTATGATCTCATCATATTCCCAGTAGTCGAGTACAAGTCCTAAGGGCTTTATCAACATGTGAGAGTAAAACAGTAAACCAATACAAGTCAACATGTTAAGATAAAGTGAAACCAAATAGCATACTATCATGACGAGCAAGAAAGTCATCTCTATATATAACCAAGCATCCATTATAATATACATCATATGTACAACAATGGCCTCTAGGGCATATACATAACTAACAATCTCCCACTTGCACTAAGGCCAGCTGCTGTAGTATCGCATACCTAGCATCCCGAATAATCTCTTAAACTGTATCTGGGGAATAGCCTTCGTGAATGGATCCGCGGTGTTGTCCTTCGTATCTACTCTCCTGACCTCGATCTCCCGGCGATCAACTATCTCCCTGATCAGGTGATACCGCCTCAGAATATGTCTGGACTTTTGATGGGATCTGGGTTGCTTGGCCAACGCCACAGCTCCATTGTTATCGCAATACAGAGGTATTGGATGCTCAATGGATGGAACCACACCAAGTTCACTAACGAACTTCTTGATCCAGACAGCCTCTTTGGCAGCATCGCTGGCAGCGATGTATTCAGCCTCCATCATTGAGTCTGCAACGGTATCCTGTTTGGAACTCTTCCAACATACCGCCCCTCCATTGAGGGTAAAGACAAAACCCGAATGCGACTTAGAGTCGTCCTTATCACTTTGGAAGCTGGAATCGGTAAAGGACTCCACCTGGAGTTCTCCGTTACCATACACCAAGAACATCTCCTTAGTCCTTCGTAAGTACTTGAGAATGTTCTTCACAGCTGTCCAATGACTCTCTCCAGGATCTGCTTGATACCGACTCACTACACTTAGTGAGTATGCTACATCGGGTCTGGTACATAGCATTGCATACATGATAGAGCCTACTGCCGAAGCATAGGGTATCCCTTGCATGCGAGCTCTCTCCAAATCAGTCTTGGGAGACATCTCTTTGGAGAGAGTGAGTCCAGAGATTGTGGGTTGGTTCCCACGTTTGGATTCTTCCATACTAAACCTCTTTAGTATGGTGTCAATGTACCTGGATTGGGATAATCCCAGTATCCTTTTAGATCTATCTCTATAGATCATTATTCCCAATATGCAGGAGGCATCACCTAGATCTTTCATTGAGAATCTTTGTGATAAGAAGAGCTTGACTGATTGCAGCATAGGAATATCATTTCCTATCAAGAGTATGTCATCCACATACAATACAAGGAAGAAAATCTTACCCTCTGCTACCTTCTTATAGATACAAGGTTCATCTATATTTTTGATGAAGTCAAACTCTTTGACTACAACATCAAAACAGATGTTCCAACTCCGCGATGCTTGCTTTAACCCATAAATGGATTTAAGCAGCTTGCACACCTTTCCGCTGCTCCCACTATCTACGAAGCCCTCCGGCTGAGTCATGTACACGCTCTCTTCTAAATCACCGTTTAGAAAGGCGGTCTTAACATCCATTTGCCAGATTTCGTAGTCATGGTATGCAGCAATGGCAAGTAAGATCCGGATGGACTTAAGCATAGCCACTGGAGAAAAGGTTTCGTCATAATCCACACCTGGTCGTTGACGAAATCCCTTTGCTACCAGTCTAGCTTTGAAAGTCTCAACTTTTCCATCTACACCAAATTTCTTTTTAAAGATCCACTTGCTCCCAATGGGTTTTACCCCTTCAGGAGCATTTTCCAAAGTCCATACTTTGTTGGTGTACATGGATTCCATCTTAGATCGCATTGCATCCAGCCATTTCACAGAGTCACCACTCGTGATGGCCTACTCGAAACTAGTCGGTTCATCATCATCCATGATGCAATCCTCGCTTCCACCATCAATGAGAAAACCGTAGTATCTCTCAGGTGGACGAGAAACCCTGCTAGATCGGCGGAGAGGCTGGGGTTCGTCGGGTATTACTGAATCCTCTGGTTCCACTAAATCATCTGTTGTAGTTTGTTCTGCTGGAACTTCTTCCAGTTCTACCTCAGAGCCACTAATCTCTTTTGCAAGAAATTCCTTTTCTAAAAAGGTGGCGTGCCGAGAAACAAACACCTTTTGTTCTTCGGTGTGGTAGAAGATATACCCGCGCGAATGTTTGGGATATCCAATAAACTTGCACAGAATAGACCTTGCGCCGAGTTTGTCCGGATTTTGTGTTTTCACATATGCCGGACAACCCCATATCCTAACATAATTAAGATATGGTCTCTTTCCTTTCCATATCACATATGGAGTGGTTGGCATAGATTTGGTGGGAACCATATTCAATAGGTCTGCAGCTGTCTCCAGTGCATACCCCCAGAAGGAAATAGGTAACTCAGCTGTACTCATCATAGAGCGCACCATATCTAATAGGGTGCGATTCCTCCGCTCAGATACACCGTTGTGCTGTGGTGTATAAGGAGGAGTACGCTGAGAGAGAATCCCATTCTCTTTTAGATAATCTAGGAACTCACCGCTTAAGTATTCACCTCCTCGATCAGATCGAAGAATCTTAATACTTTTTCCCGTTTGATTCTCTACTTCGTGCTTATATTCTCTGAATTTCTCAAAAGCTTCAGATTTGTGTTTCATTAGGAACACATGTCCGTATCTAGAGAGATCGTCAGTGAATGTAATGAAGTAGGAAGAACCGTTCCTGGCATGCGTAGACATGGGACCACAAACATCACTATGTATCAGTCCTAAGAGTTCATTAACTCTTTCTCCGTGTCCACTAAACGGAGCTTTGGTCATTTTTCCTTTGAGACATGAATGGCAAGTATCATAAGATGATAATTCGAACGGATTCAAATAACCATCTTTATGTAACTTAGCCAGTCGTGTCGCATTGATGTGACTAAGTCTACAATGCCACAAGTAGGATTCGTTCATATCTGAACTTTTCCTCTTGTGTGTGTTTTGTATATTCAGGACTGTATTCTGATTTAGAATGAATATGCCATTATGTAACGAGCCTGATGCAATCAACTTTTGATCTAGGAATATGTTCATAACATTATCCTGTACTACAAAATTATATCCCTCTTTACTCAATAAAGAAACTGATATAATGTTGCACATCATGTTCGGTATATAATAGCTGTTGGAGATAGTGCCCTCAAAGTCAATTATTAGGTCACAGGTACGTGATTGTAATGATTGAGGGAGGACCTATCCCGGTAGGACAGTCTTACTCGAGATGATAGTATGCTATCTGGTTTACCTTTATCATCGTGTACTGTTTTAAGTGACATGACACGTCGCTATTACACGTTGATAGAGCCCCTAGGATTCTTGCTTGACCACCAGCAGTATGAGGGCGATCATATAAGTGGGAGCTGGGGGTCTACAAGCATATCCTTAAAAGGTCCCTAGTCGTGGGAGTTTCGAGACCGGGCATCGATACTCCATTAGTAGACTAGTGTATACAGTCGAGACCCCGACGAGGGGCGGTGGCCGGTCTCACAAGCCACCGGTGTCAGTTGGATCACCTAAGATGTATACAGGTGCTCATTGGGTTATGAGTACACCGGACAGGACTCGCTGGGAACATGCTAGTTGGTCATATACCAGACGTCAGATGGCAGTTCCCTGGTGACATGTGTGCAGGTTAGTTCATCGACCTGGGGATCGTCATTTGTCTCGTGTGAGTTCCCACTGTACTTTGATTACTACCCTACCACGGCTCAAAGGAGTCGTGCAAACAGGTTTTAGTTGGGTACAGTCCCGAGCCACATGGAGGCAGTGAGCGTATCTTCAGGGGTTCGTCTCTCCCGGTATTGGGGGTGAGGTCGTGCTGTGTCTAGGAGAGCCATTACACAAAGTCCTTGGCCAAGGCAAGGAGATTTACTGGTAGGTATTCCAGTAGTATCTCAGGGTGTTCTGGGCTACACTCCGACACGACTTGTACCGCTTTTGGGGGTCTGACTTTTACCAACCCCCTAGGCCCGCCATGCGATGCTCATAGACGAACGGACCGGACTGCACGGATATTGTCACTGACAGGCTCAGTAGGGTGTCAGGATGAGTTCGCTCATCGACGTCCCTTTTGGTCAATAGCTGGTGGCCCGTTACGTATTGGCTTATACCTCTGACGTGCTAGTGGTTAAATCCACAGCCATAGTATTGACGAGTCTTTAGAGTCCACCACACTTTCAGTTACTCAAGTTTCGGGCGAAACGCTGTAGAGGCCGTATGGAGATATGGCAGGGTCCGATCAGATACGTGCGGTATTGCACGGATCAGGATCGGACGGTTTGTACTAGTAGCCGTATAGGTATATGGCAGGGTTCGATCAGATACGTGCGGTATTGCACGGATCAGGATCGAACGGATATTACTAGCCGGCTTTGGTTTAAGCCGGTCCTAGTTTAGTACAGTGTAGATTTTGTCTCATTGCATTTGTATCCGGACGGAATACAGATGCGGGTGTGTATGCACAGTATTGGGGTTTTCCTGTAGTTTATTACGGGACCAGTTTTCTGGAGTTGCCAGTTTGCATTCCGTTCCGGCCGGTTTTCCTTTGTTCTTTCCCGGCCGGACTTTTCCGATGGAGGGGGTTATTTGCAATTGTGCAAATAACATTTGTGGAGGGGGTTTCTTGTAAATGTTTGATTATGATAGCTATCATTTTCTTTTCAACCATGCTTTTGCTTTATGAGATTTGATTGTGATAAAGTGAGGGTATGGGTTTAATAGTGAAAGGCATGGTTGTATGTTTCTTTGTCCCTTGATGTGGTCACCTCTTCTCATCTCCTACACTCACCTCCCTTATTGCTTCATATTCTTTCCTCCTCCATTTTCTAAGTTGATAAGTTTTTTCATGGTTGAGTGAGAAGAAGAAAAGAGAAGGAGAGAGCTTCATCCTTGAGAGTGTTTTTCATTCTTGATCTCTTTTCATGCCAAGAAAAATGAAAGCACCATTTTTCATACCTTCATTCCTCCATCTTCAAAAGGCAACCAAAACCCCAATGAGACATAAACCCTACACATCCTACAGCGAGCCTTGGGCATGTCGAGTTGCCGGCTTCATGCGCGAGTTGCCTCGGTATAGAGGCGGGAGCCCGTAAAAGTACCCGGCTTCGTGGTGCCCTTTCCGACGAGGAGGAGACGGACGGAGATCCCGCGAGGAGATCGGAGTGGAGATGAAGACCGGAGGACTTGGATCGTCGGTATACATCTCTTCCCTTTCTTATTGTAGCGTAGACTTGTTAATGGTTACGATCCGGAGTTTAGTGCGCGGTGGTGCCGGTTTGCAAAGTCCGCAAAAATTTAAGTTTATCACCGTTTCCGCATTCCGGCGTCGGATTGACGGCCGGGGCGCCGCCGTGCACTTACAGTGGTATCAGAGCCTCGCCATTAACTTAGTCTAGCTTTGTTTAATGTGTTTAAAGTTTCCGATCGAACAAAATCCCGAAAACACGTATTTCAAGCACATCAGTTTCTGTCGAATTTTTTTTGAGTCCAAAAATTTTTCAGGTTGTCGCAGAATGATGTGCAGGGAAATATAAGCATTCTGTAAAAAATTGGTACCATGATCTCACTGTTCCGCCGCGGAAGGGCGGCCAAACCCCTGTTTGGGCCGCGCTTCCGCGGCGCTTGTAACTGTTCATGCTCCCAAATTTTTGTAGTATGTTCCTGTGTGATAAATGTGGTTTCTGGAATATTAAAATTGGGCCCAGGTTTTCTGTGGTTGCTACAGTTTTGTTTGGGGACCCACTTGTTAATGTTTGATCAATCGGAAAATTTTAAACACATTTTTCACAGTATTTACATTATATCTGCGACCGTGAATGTCACTCGATCGGTAAATCCGGTCTAACTGCTATAGCCCGGTTAGACGGATTTGCGAACGTGACTTTCACGTTGATGTTCTATGTTTATGCTGTGATGTTGCGGATCGGTCGTGGGGGATAGCCTGGATGCAATGCTAGTACAGTTTTGTTGTATTATGTACATTTGATATTGCGGGGCGAGCGTCCGATATGTAGACTGCCGTCACTGCCTGTTTGTATTATTCTTTTGGGGCACGACCTGGTTGCGGTCGATGTACCCGTTGTATGTATATTTTACTTTCTGTACTAGGATTGCCCCGCGGAGGGGTGCACGGATAGCCGGGTTCTAGAAGGCAACAAGCCCGCATCTCATGGCATTGGGACGGAAGGGGCTTCACTCCAGGATTGACTGGCTATTCGCCGCACTCGTAGGGGGTATAGGATTTCATTGCACAGGCTATCCACACGACCAGGGGAACGTCGGGTTTCAGTAGTGGCTCTGTGAAACCCGGGGATCCCAGATATCTGTATTGTTCTGTGATGCTGTACATTTCTGTGATGTTGCATTTTATTCACGCCTTGAGCGAAATACTATATATTGGTATATATATTAGTAGATGTTGTATATGTTTTTCATCCGCGCTAGTCCAGTCCCCGCTCTGCCGTTAGTTAGCTAACCTAACGGGTGATGACGGGACCCAGTGGCGAATGCAGATGGCATATACGTACGTCAGTATATTTTCGTTCTTTGTGGTGTGATCAATTGATGGGACTGCATTGATTCGGATCAATGCAAGTTAAACAAACCTATTCTGATGTTGTTGGAACACTTTTCAAAAAGCTGTTATTGCAAGGACGTTTACTTTTGTTTTGCATCGTGGTATTCATTAGAATATCCTGCTCCTCAGTCGACGAGGCAAGGGCCGAGATCCCTTCACCGGGAGTGACCCCTTGGACAAAAAGTTTGCGTCAGGGCATTAACTTCACTATAGCCGATTACTTTTGCTTTGCACCGTGGTATTCATTTGGAATATCCTGCACCCCATTCTACGGGGAAAGAGCCGAGATCCCTTCACCGGGAGTGACCTCTTTAGCAACGGTTTTCGTCACTATATTTTCAAAAGCTATCCGTTCCTTCAACGATATCAAGTTCATTACGTTAAAGGTTTTCGCCAGAAACCATTCGTAGCCCTCCGTCGTTTCAGACGGGTAGCACGTAGTATTCATGCTATGTTTGTTGACCTTCGTCAAGGCATAGTGTATGGTAGCTGCTTGTTACTTTTCTGCTGCATAGATAGATGCGTTGGTTTGGGACAGTCGTATAGCCTTGTTGGCCTTCGTCAAGGGCTTGTACGGGTGGATTCAAATTAACCTGGATAATGACGGGTAGAACTTGACATGTGACTTATGATTTGTTGACCTTCGCCAAGGTCATAAGAGCATGGGGCAGAAATCACATCGGGAGTTTCAAAAGAACTGAAACTTGCCAGATATGCGCATACCTTCTGGAGTGTGATACCGTGAGCGGATTCCGTCACGTTGTCATACGATGATAGTTGGATCCCGATTCCTACTGATGAGTTGGTTTACTCCTCGGGTGTTCCCGACTAATTCTTCTTTCAGGTTTGGAGGAGAATTTGAGGTACAGTGGGAGGATTCCAGATTAGATAAATTGGTAACCATTCTGATCTAGGTTAGAGTGCACGCTGAGTGTTTCTTTTCTCTCTCTCTTTGGCAGCGACCATTGACCCGACCCTAAGACTATGACTCAGTGACCAAGTTGACCGAACCTTCTTAAACACTGGCTTTTGGATTGTCAGAGTTGCAGACCTTATTGCCACTCCTACTTTTACCCTTTTCTCCAGGACACCCCGTATTACTACGAACGTCCACTTCCATTGGACAAAACCATCGTATGGTTAGATACGAACTCGAAGGAATTCGAGGATGGTTTCCGGTTCTGGAGAAAACGGATAGGATTATTCAGTTGTCTTTTCCTTTTTACCTTCTCTCAAGTTGTGAGTACTCCTTGGTTTAGGAGATAGTACACCCATTATGCAAATTGGATAGTCTTCTTCCAAACCTTAGGCTGGTGCCGACCGGTAGGGAATGAAGAAAACCAATTAGCCTAAACGATGTGCAGAAGGTATTAAGATTAAGACAAAGTAAGGGATTAGTAAGAGGGCAAAGTAAATTGCAACAGATATTCACGACCAAACCAAGTATTTCTTCGCCAATCCTAAATCACCTTTGTATTTCTCCAGGACACTCCGTATCACTACGAAGATCCACAGTTTATTGGATACTCCATCGTATGGTTATATACGAACTCGAATGGAACTTGTTCCAGTTCGGGGATGGATTCTGGTTCAGGAGAAATAGGAATAAGGTTTATTCGGTTGTCTTTTATCTTCACCCTCTCTCATTGCGAGTGTTCCTAGGATTGGGACAGTACACCCATTATGCTTATTGGATAGTCTTCTTCCAAACCATAGGCTGGTGCCGAACGGTAGGGAAGGAAGAAAACCATTTGGCATAAAGGGGTGTGCAGAAGGTAATAACTAAAGACATATGAAGGGATGTGGAGAGATGGCAATGAATTATACGGTTGTAGTTGTGAATCTGGATAATGGAAGAGGCATTACTATGAATACCGGGATACCCCACGAAACATTTCAATGTTTCAGTTTCACTGTGTAATGTTAAAGGAAAACTGATTTTCCGATTAGATACTTACTCCAGGGTATGTATTTACCAGGTACGATTCTCACATCTGTATGGTTTTACAGATGATGAGTGGGAGTAAGTTATTGGGAATTGGGTGATTATCCTCATTATATCGGGATTCGTTGTAATCGGTGATATTTGAGGAAATCACCTGGGCTGTTTGCCGGTCGGCAAATATTTGGTTTTGAATATCCGCTGTTATGCACCAATTTCAAATTGATATATCTGTACGTCTATTTTCATAGAGTGAGATATACCTTTCTGAAATTATGTCTACGACATTTACTTATATCAGTGGATGGTTAGGTAAGGAGCATTAAACAGCGGTGTAATTCTTCTTAACCATAAGTACAGTTTTCTACCTACGACACACAGTGATAGAGTTGTTAGACTCAGCGGACTTATACAGAGTATTGTATGTTGTCCAGTGTCCATCAGGACAGAGGGCTTGGTCCTCATACTATATTCTGTTTACTTTTAACTTCTCTAGTTCTTAGACATGTGTTTCGTAGAAACACAGGGTCTAAGTTTTGAGGAGTTATAGGTATTTGAATAGAGTAGGGAACCAGGTGTAGCAAATATCGGGATTCTTCAAAGTGATCGAAGATGTAGATACTTGTGTATGGTATTCAGTTGATAGTAATGATAAAGAGAAATTTCTTCTCTTTCAGGTTACTCATAATTGGAAGTATTCCTAAGTTGAGTAACGCTGATCGGCCTCCTTCCATTTAGTTGACATGTGCTGGGGACAGCTGCATGATTTGAATCTGGTTCAATTAAATCAGTGCCTCTGTTTCTATATTGGATATAGAACAGTTCATATCTTAACGATGTTAAGGTACGGGGAGTTGTCCGGCTTATGATTAAAACCAGACACTAGACAACTCAAGGCACGTTTCTGTAATGGCTGTTTGTGGGTTGACCCAGGCTATGACGAGGGTTGACTTTCTACCATCTGGATGAACAATAGCAATATTGTTCTAGACTCGCCACAGTTTTATTAAAAATGGATTTTTTCAGAAAACAGTAGTGGGAGTATGGTAGAACTGGAAGTGATTCCAGAACCACAAACGATTACTGAAGATTTGATAAGGAACCTAAAGATTCAATCTGGATTGACATTCCATTGGCCACTCCGCAGATAAGGTGGGTAACTTCAGGCACCCGAGAGGTACTAATACGGTAGCCTCAAGGACGGTGACAGGGAAGTTCTTGCTTACCCACAAATACCATTGCTGTTGTTCCAGGCTGCGAGACCCGGCAGGAGGATGAGTATAGCGTCGTTCTAAACTAGTTTTAGAAGTGTACGTCTATATGACTCTGCCAGAGGGTTGTCGTAGTCAGTGGGAGCAGCGGAAGCATTGGTGGATAGGTTGCTTATGTCTATTTATAGACTAGAGCAGATGTAGCGGAGATAGATCATCTATTTCTGACGTGACAGTCATGAGTTTGATTTCATCAGAATAGGGGATGGATCTGTTGAGAAGGTAGTAGGGTGTGATGTCCTGGTATCTGGATGACATACACAGAATAGGAAAAGAAACTCCTATACTACAATCGGTTATACTTTGGTCGTCACACAGTGGTTTCTCCACAAAGGACATGGATTTTATATCAGACATACTGGTTACTAGATCTGTGGTTTTAGATCTAGATTTGGGTGGTTTCCCAATCAGGGTACTTGACAGCATTCTAAGAGTATTTAGGATGGACGACTCCTGGCACGGTAGTGTACCTGCAGGTAATGGAGTCACCCTCTCTAAAGGTGTCTTACAGACTAAAGGGGAGAGGGACGTGCATGATTGGCAGATCACTTGCTTAGGCAAGTGAGTCAATCATGAGATGTCAAGTACCACACCAGATGTTGTTCTTGCACTAGATGCAATAAGTTGACATTAATCCAATCCTGGAGAAACAGTCGGAAGCAGTTTTAGAACATAAGTGGATGTTCTAGGGATATGATAACGACAGCCTCATTCAGGAGACGGTTATCATTCCAGGCTTCCAAGGTGACATGGACGACAAGGAGGTTGTCAGAGTTATAGTTTTTCCTTCTGATGAGGGGCAGTATTTTGGACAGGTGGTCCAAGGCAATACTGAGGGAGGCATGGCGCGCAGGACACTGATTAAGTTCAGTTGTCAATACAGTCTAAGAAGTTTGGATTTGGAGTTCATTTATGAGCTACGTCCCATCAGACATCCAGACATATTCTAAGACTGATTTTGCTCATTTCGGGAGATGGCTTTCTCCGCGAACTTGAGATATAGAGAGACATAGAAAGAAACAACTAAGCGGATCCACTCACTGAGGCTATTCCTCGAACGCAATAGTTCCGCAAACGAGCTTTGTGAGACTGACTAGTAGAGGAGTTGGATGTTCGGTATCACACGGGCTGTGAGTATGCGACATCGCAATAATTAGCCTTGAGTGCAAGTGGGAGATTGTTGGAGATAGTGCCCTCAAAGTCAATTATTAGGTCACAGGTACGTGATTGTAATGATTGAGGGAGGACCTATCCCGGTAGGACAGTCTTACTCGAGATGATAGTATGCTATCTGGTTTACCTTTATCATCGTGTACTGTTTTAAGTGACATGACACGTCGCTATTACACGTTGATAGAGCCCCTAGGATTCTTGCTTGACCACCAGCAGTATGAGGGCGATCATATAAGTGGGAGCTGGGGGTCTACAAGCATATCCTTAAAAGGTCCCTAGTCGTGGGAGTTTCGAGACCGGGCATCGATACTCCATTAGTAGACTAGTGTATACAGTCGAGACCACGACGAGGGGCGGTGGCCGGTCTCACAAGCCACCGGTGTCAGTTGGATCACCTAAGATGTATACAGGTGCTCATTGGGTTATGAGTACACCGGACAGGACTCGCTGGGAACATGCTAGTTGGTCATATACCAGACGTCAGATGGCAGTTCCCTGGTGACATGTGTGCAGGTTAGTTCATCGACCTGGGGATCGTCATTTGTCTCGTGTGAGTTCCCACTGTACTTTGATTACTACCCTACCACGGCTCAAAGGAGTCGTGCAAACAGGTTTTAGTTGGGTACAGTCCCGAGCCACATGGAGGCAGTGAGCGTATCTTCAGGGGTTCGTCTCTCCCGGTATTGGGGGTGAGGTCGTGCTGTGTCTAGGAGAGCCATTACACAAAGTCCTTGGCCAAGGCACGGAGATTTACTGGTAGGTATTCCAGTAGTATCTCAGGGTGTTCTGGGCTACACTCCGACACGACTTGTACCGCTTTTGGGGGTCTGACTTTTACCAACCCCCTAGGCCCGCCATGCGATGCTCATAGACGAACGGACCGGACTGCACGGATATTGTCACTGACAGGCTCAGTAGGGTGTCAGGATGAGTTCGCTCATCGACGTCCCTTTTGGTCAATAGCTGGTGGCCCGTTACGTATTGGCTTATACCTCTGACGTGCTAGTGGTTAAATCCACAGCCATAGTATTGACGAGTCTTTAGAGTCCACCACACTTTCAGTTACTCAAGTTTCGGGCGAAACGCTGTAGAGGCCGTATGGAGATATGGCAGGGTCCGATCAGATACGTGCGGTATTGCACGGATCAGGATCGGACGGTTTGTACTAGTAGCCGTATAGGTATATGGCAGGGTTCGATCAGATACGTGCGGTATTGCACGGATCAGGATCGAACGGATATTACTAGCCGGCTTTGGTTTAAGCCGGTCCTAGTTTAGTACAGTGTAGATTTTGTCTCATTGCATTTGTATCCGGACGGAATACAGATGCGGGTGTGTATGCACAGTATTGGGGTTTTCCTGTAGTTTATTACGGGACCAGTTTTCTGGAGTTGCCAGTTTGCATTCCGTTCCGGCCGGTTTTCCTTTGTTCTTTCCCGGCCGGACTTTTCCGATGGAGGGGGTTATTTGCAATTGTGCAAATAACATTTGTGGAGGGGGTTTCTTGTAAATGTTTGATTATGATAGCTATCATTTTCTTTTCAACCATGCTTTTGCTTTATGAGATTTGATTGTGATAAAGTGAGGGTATGGGTTTAATAGTGAAAGGCATGGTTGTATGTTTCTTTGTCCCTTGATGTGGTCACCTCTTCTCATCTCCTACACTCACCTCCCTTATTGCTTCATATTCTTTCCTCCTCCATTTTCTAAGTTGATAAGTTTTTTCATGGTTGAGTGAGAAGAAGAAAAGAGAAGGAGAGAGCTTCATCCTTGAGAGTGTTTTTCATTCTTGATCTCTTTTCATGCCAAGAAAAATGAAAGCACCATTTTTCATACCTTCATTCCTCCATCTTCAAAAGGCAACCAAAACCCCAATGAGACATAAACCCTACACATCCTACAGCGAGCCTTGGGCATGTCGAGTTGCCGGCTTCATGCGCGAGTTGCCTCGGTATAGAGGCGGGAGCCCGTAAAAGTACCCGGCTTCGTGGTGCCCTTTCCGACGAGGAGGAGACGGACGGAGATCCCGCGAGGAGATCGGAGTGGAGATGAAGACCGGAGGACTTGGATCGTCGGTATACATCTCTTCCCTTTCTTATTGTAGCGTAGACTTGTTAATGGTTACGATCCGGAGTTTAGTGCGCGGTGGTGCCGGTTTGCAAAGTCCGCAAAAATTTAAGTTTATCACCGTTTCCGCATTCCGGCGTCGGATTGACGGCCGGGGCGCCGCCGTGCACTTACAATAGCACTCATTTAGAATCAGTGTATTACTACTTGGTAATACAAGGTGATATTCGCCAACTGCTTTGGCTACAATACTTGCACCGTTCCCTACTTAAAACGGAATGATCACCTTTTCCCAGTTCTCTACCTTTACGTAGCCCATGTAACTGTTTACATATGTGGGATCCTGATCCGGTATCTAATACCCAGGACGTAGGGTGAACTGAGAAACAGTTCTCAATAACTAACACACCCGAAGAAGATGCATTAACATGCATGTTCTTTTGGGCGGCGTGAGAATCCAGATATTCTCCTGTTTCCTGTTCAGTCTTATAACTCTTATAAGAAAGAATGGGTTTAACGTTCCCTTGCTCAGTACAATAATCGGGTTCAGTCAATACATCCATATTATTATCTTGATTATGGCATGACATGGTCGCTACCTGGAGAGAGAGAGAAGAAAACACTTTTAGCGTATGCTCTTGCAAGATTAGATTGGTTATTATCTTATCTAATCAGGATGTCTCCCATTGGTTTTATCAAATCTACCTTAAAACTCTAAAAGGTAAGATTAGCCGGGATTAATTACACCCTACAATTTCGTCAATCTTTCAGCCAGATCAGTGTCGGTATTTTGAGGGAGGTTCCCCGTGATTTCGCACGGACCTAATAAAAGTAAACCTCGTTTTCCCAGAGGCGTAACCCCGTTAACACTTTTCTAGACACCTACTTGATCGGCTAATTGTCTTGTGTAAAACTCTCCCAGGAGTAACTCTTACTCGCAGTGGGTATCAGGATCTAACTATCTCATAGGAGGTATGCAATCTCATTGCAAATTTCAATACTTGAAATTCCTGATAATGTTTTTACCCCTAGCATCCTATGACCTTGACGCAGGCCAACAAACCATAGTGCGCTAGTCAAGTTCAACCCGTCATTTCTTGATTCAATTAAACCCACCCGCACGACTCTTGACGCAGGCCAACAAAGTCGCACGACTACCCTAATCGAATCTGCATCATATGCATAAACAGATATATACTAGTTAGCTACCGCACACTACGCCTTGACGCATGCCAACAAGCGTAGCACGAATACTAAATAATATCTATCTGAAATGACGGAGGGCTACGCAGGTTTTTCAGAAAACCCTGAGCGTAATGAACTTGATATCGTCGTAGAATCGAGTATTTTTGAAAAGGAGTGTTTTTGAAGCTTTTCTTAGTTTCGCTAAAGGGGTCACTCCCGGTGAAGGGATCGTCGGCCCTTTCCTCATCGAATAAGGTGCAGGATATATCATATATACCGCTGTGCAAAGAAAAACTCTAAAAGCAATCAAAAGACAAACCACGTTTTGTAGCATCTGCCAGTTTCGCTAAAGGAGTCACTCCCGGTGAAGGGATCTCGGTCCTTTCCTCATCGAATAAGGTGCAGGATATATCATATATATCTCTGTGCAAAGCAAAACTGTAGCTACCCTTTTTATAAAGTTTTGATTCTACAACATCTTTAGGTTTCTTTTCTTTTATTAATCTCATTAATAAAAATCCTATCAGCTTATGCTTCCTAAGCATCACAGAAGAAACGAAAGCAGTAATATTTATATATCAGCATATATATATAGTATAAGCATTCGTCTCAGGCAGTAATATGATCTCATCACAGAACATTACAGCAGAAGAACATATATGAAATATTGGATATACTAGGACGTCCGTGTTTTCAATACGAGCCTGTATAAAACACGGATTACACAGTCTCGACGAATAGCCAAACCCACATCCCAAGACCCCTACGAGAGCGGCAAGTAACACTGCCAATTCTAGGGTTAGGAGACCCGGTCTCGACTCCTCGAGATGGCCTCCCACTGGACCCTAGAACCCGGTTACTTGTGCTCCCCACTTTGGGTCTACCTAATGGGGAAAAGTAAATAATATACACTGGTGACAGCAACCGCAACCTGGAAGTGCCCCAAATAAAAGAATATTACATTACAAATGAATTTTACATGAATGAAAATAAAAACCCTCATCTCACATAAAACCCCCGGCTATTCAGAACGCGACGATCCAATATAACATATCACAGCAACACATAATATCTCATATCATCAACGTAAGTAAATATGCGCATCCCAATTGCCGTTGACATATAGCAACGAAACCGGCGATATCACATATTACACTTACGGTCACAGAAAAGAAAGTGTAAAACTACAATATTTGGAATCCACAATCACTTTAGACATCGTAAATCCGAAATATCACATACTCCGCATTTCATGCCTAACTCTATGAATTCCACATATTGTATCACATTCCAGATAAATAGACAGTATTAAACTTTCTGAACAGATAATCAAACACTTAAAATTTCCTAAACTGCTCAACTCTTGAGCGGAGTTCAAATAATCCCAGAATATGTCACAGTACCGGTGATCCAGCCGTAGAAGGGTCAAGCCAACGCCTCACATGTGGCACGCCGTACTGCCCCAAACCCGAAGGTTCAAAAGGCAGTTCAAGACGGTCACATAATCGAGTTAAGGTTTGTTGTCTTCTAGAGGGTCCACCGCTTAACTTGTACAATTTTTCCGAAAGATTTAAACCCGAATAAATTTCAACGCTTGAAAGTTTTCCGTACCGGGAAACAGTAAGTTAATGATATCCGTTCAAATAGTTTAACAGTTTCTAAATATCCGGAAAGAAATACGAATTTAAAATTTCCGATCGAGTCTACTATTACAAAACAAACCCCAGAATTTTAAACACCTGAAACAGATTAAAAATACTCAGAATAGTCAGCAAGTACCTACGGACATTACCATGAAGCCACGTGTCAAGATCTCATCAATCCGCCGCGGAACCGCCGCGCAAGCCATGCTTGCGCCGCGGTTCCGCCGCCGTTTAGTGGAATTAGGGGCTCGGGTTTTATGGTAATTCTTATAATTCCCTGCTGATTTTTACATATTTTTAATTCAGAAAAATCCCAAAATTTAAAAAATTTCCAAAGAGGGGTCAAGTTTCGTCGTTTCGGGTTCGATCGGAGTTTTAACTTCGTAAACACATCGCCTAATGCTCTAGCTAGGCTCTGATACCACTGTAGGGTTCCTAGGCACTCTTGTGAAGGTTCATAAGGCATCAATCATGCCCGGATTAAATTTTAGACGTGCCGAACAACCCAAAGCCGGGATCTTTGCTAGATTATTAGGGTTTAACATGCAATATGATAACTTTTATCTAAGTGTGAGGGATTACAACATTTGTAGTCCGCTCCTTCACTTCACAAGCTCCGAGTAGAAGTCCCTTTGCCGCGATCCACGATCTCCCGGACTCATGAGAGGCTCCACGACTCGAACGATCCATTCTAGCTTGTCGTATTCCAAATCTCCGATGATCTACGTCGAGGTTTCAAAGAACTCAAGCTATCTCAGTCTTAAAGAAGTGAACACACTAATCCCATGGGCTAGATGAGATGAGGATGAGGGAGTAGTAATTTTGCTTTCTTTTTTATATCATTTTCTCATATTTTATCATCACTTAAGGATTTTCAAGAGAGCTTCTTCAAGAGAGAAGAAGAAGAAGATAATGGATAATCATAATATCAATTAATCCTTTTGTCATGAATAGAAAATAAAGTATATGATTGATATGTAAACCATGGTCAAGGATGAATGGATAAGAATGTGTAGAGAAACAACTAGGGTTAGGGTTTGGTTAGGTTAAAAGAATGTGTCATTCTAAATATCTTAAGAATGACAAAAGAAGAAAGCTTCAATTAATCATCCTTAAACATGTTTAACAATTAATCATATCATGTCACAATAATATATATCACATATATATTATATATTTGCAACAAAAGAAAATAATACAATTAACATATATCGCATATATATCAATGTATCATCCACTGAGAAAATGAAATAATAAAGCGAGCCAATATTAGATAATGTAATACAATATATCATATATATTATTATACATTAAATCATCGAATCAACACTTGATTCGACGATCAGGCTATATCGAATATTACCGACTAATATATCATGTACCGATTCATCGAATTAACACTTGATCCGATGACCCGGTTCATATCCATATATCGCGAGAATATAATACGGTATCCCATATCGCATTATTCTCATTCCTGCGCATATCACATATGCGCCACTACTCCGTTTCGCCTGAGCCAAGAAACCTCTGTGTAGGACTCTAAAGAATCGTCAATACGCCGGTAGCAGGTGATGATCATATCAAACACCCACAAGCTGCAAGCGGTCAGCTAAACATAACAGCCACCCAGGTATTGAGCGATCAGAAGATCAACAAGCTAGCCTGTGCGTTCTCCTGTGAATCCAACCAGTAACACTCCCGTACAGTCCGGTCTGTTCGTCTGATATGTCGTATATCAAGTCTAGGGGTGGTATACGTCAGACCCCAGTAACCGATAAGTCGTGTCGATGTGTGGCTCATAACGGGTCGAGAAACTACTAGTAACACTTACCAGTAAATCTCCATATCAGCCCTGGCCAGGGACTTCCAGTTATAGCCAATCGAACACAGCACAACATTAACTCCCTATACCGGGAGAGACGAATCCCCTCCTATCGCTCATTGCCTCTATGTGATTCGGGACTGTACCCAAAAGCCACCGTTTTGCACGCCCTCTTGGACGTGGTAAGGTGGAAATCAAAGCACAGTGGGAATCACACAAGACTCTATGACGATCTCGGGTCTTCAGACTACCCTGTACCTGTGTCACCGGAGAACTGCCATCTGACGTGTGGTATATCACCATCTGGGAGTTCTCGGCGAGTCCGTTCAGTGTACCCAGTCTCCACTGAGCACCCATACACCATCTCTGATGTCTAACACCGATGGATATGGGATCATCCATCGCCCATCATATGGGTCAAGATGCGTATACGCTAGTCTACTCTGGTGTATCGATGCCCTGTCTCGATATACCCTCGACTAGGAACAGTTATAGGATGTACTCATCGACTACCACGGCCCCACTAGTATGATCTCATCATAGTCCCAGTAGTCGAGTACAAGTCCTAAGGGCTTTATCAACATGTGAGAGTAAAACAGTAAAACAATACAAGTCAACATGTTAAGATAAAGTGAAACCAAATAGCATACTATCATGACGAGCAAGAAAGTCATCTCTATATATAACCAAGCATCCATTATAATATACATCATATGTACAACAATGGCCTCTAGGGCATATACATAACTAACAAAACAGAGTAGAGGTCGCATGGTTTTGCGACAGGGTTCGTTCACATCCGCGCACTTGTGCACGTTTGGTGTCCGAGCAATTATTACTAGCGGGCTTTGGTTTAAACCAGATCCTAGTATACGTTTGTTAGTTATATGTATGCCCTAGAGGCCATTACTATACATAGGATGTATATTGTAGTTGATGCTTGGACATATATAGGGAGGACTTTCTTGCTCGACATGATAGTATGCTATCTGGTTACTCTTTACCTTAACGCGTATACTGATTGTCTCTCTGTTACATGTTGGTAAAGCCCTTAGGATGTGTACTTGACTACCTGGACTATGATGCGGATCATACTAATGGGGACATGGTAGTCTATAAGTACATCCTTCAAGGTCCCTAGTCATGGGTGTATCGAGACGGGGCATCGATATACCAGAGTAGACTAGCGTATACCTTCTCGACCCATACAGATGGGCGATGGATGATCCCATATCCATTGGTGTTTGACATCAGAGATGATATATGGGTGCTCAGTGGAGACTGGGTACACTGGACGGACTCGCCGAGAACTCTTAGATGGTATTATATCTTACGTCAGATGGCAGTTCTCTGGTGACACTTGTACAGAGTAGTCTGTTGACCCGAGATCGTCATAGAGTCTTGTGTGATTCCCACTGTACTTTGATTTCCACCTTACCACGTCCAAGAGGGCATGCAAAATGGTGGTTTTTGGGTATAGTCCCGAGTCAAATGGAGGCAATGAGCGATAGGAGGGGATTCGTCTCTCCCGGTATAGGGAGTTGATGTTGCGCTGTGTTCGATTGGCTATAACCGGAAATTCCTGGCCAGGGTTGCTGAGATATACTGGTAAGTGTTACCAGTAGTTTCTCGAACTGTTATAGATCTCATATCGACATGACTTATCGAGCTATTTGGGTCTGACGTTTACCACCCCTAGGCGAGATATGCGACATATCAGACGATCAGACAGGACTGTACGGTAAGTGTTACTGGTTGGATTCATAGGAGTGTGAGCGGACTTGCTCGTTAATCTTCTGATCGCTCAATACCCGGATGTCCTTTATGTTTAGCATACCGCTTGCGGTTTGTGGGTGTTTGATATGATCATCACCTGCTGCCGGCGTATTGACAAGTCTTTAGAGTCCTACACAGAGGTTTCCTGGCTCAAGCGAAACGAAATAGGAGCGCATATGAGATATGTGCGGGACCAAGAATAATGCGTGTATGTGATACCGTATTCTATTCTCGCGATTTGTATCATCGGCAGGTTATATGTGATATAGTCGAGTTACCGAATCAAGCGTTGATTCGATACATTGATACTAGTCGGTTATATGCGATATGACCGGATCATTAAATCAAGTGTTGATTTAATGATTTAATGTTTAATTATATATATTTGATATATTACTTAGCATTAACTAGTATTGGTTCACATTAAAAGGATTTTCTCACTCGAATATGCACATTGTATATATGATATAGTTTTGTGCACTTGTTTGTATCATGTTTGATGATGCATGCAACCTTGGATTTGTGTAAAGACTTAAACCATGTTTAGTGAATGGTTAGGGTTTTATTTCACTTATTTATTTATCTATTCATTTTGAGAAAAAGAGAAAAGAAAACAAAATGGTTGCTTTCTTACATGAAGCTTCTTGATGCGTCATGTAACTTTGACTAAGTGACCATTCTTGTCTTCTTCTCCTAACTCTAACCATTCATCTAAGCTTAGTTAATTCTCTACACCTAACCATGGTTGATATTATGATAAGTATCATTTTGTTTTCTATTTTAAATAACTTATTATATTCTTTCTTCTTCTTCTTCTTCAACAAAGGAAGAAAGCTTGTTTCCATCAATGGCAACTTGAGAAAAAGAGTGAGAAATCCAATTCTAAAGTGAACACACCTCCTATTTCTTCATCCTCTACCTCTTGCCAAGTAGTATAGGGTGTTTTCTTCACAAGTTTAATGACTTAGTGAAGTTGGAGCTTGATCTTGTGTTGCCTCGACGTAGATCATCTTCGGCATCGAAGTCGACGACCTAGCCCGCCCATTTTTTCGATGAAGGCGATGCTAGAGTCCGGGGTCCGATGATCGCAGCGAGAGGACATCTTCACGGAGCTATGGAGGTAGAGGACCGGATCTACAAAGGTTGTATTTCCGTTTACTCATAGTTAAGTTGTTAACTAGTTATCGTTTTCGCCTAAAATTCTAGTTGACGATCCGTATTAGGGTTTGTAGGCACAAGAAAAATTTGAATTTAGCATGGTTGATACCTTGTAAGTCCTCATTAGTGTGCCTAGGAACCCTACAGTGGTATCAGAGCCTCGCTAGAGCCTTAGGCGATGCGTAGACGGAGTTAGAAGTCCGATCGAACCGAAACCCTAATTCCAAAATGTTCTCTGTACATTTTTTAAAATCTGGGATTTTTCTAAATTAAAAATGCTTAAAAAATTCAGCAGGGTATTATATGAATTACCATGAAAAACGAGCCTCTAAATCCTCTACATGGCCGCGGAACCGCGACAATGACCCCACTTTAGCGGCGGTTCCGCGGCAGTTTTATGGAATTAGCGACGGTTCTTTTCACATTAATTCATAGTTCTGTTGTTTCTATTTTCTGGGCATTTTTAACACTGATTCTAGAGTTGAGTATTTTGGGGTTTATTTTGTAGTCGTTGTTTCGATCGGAACTTTTAATTTCGTTGGATTTTCCGGATATTTAGAATATGTTAAAAAATTTGACCGGATATAAATACCCAATTTTTCCCCTGTTGGGAAATTTCCAAGTGTTGGATTTTTCCTTGGTTTAAAGACGTTCTAAGTAGTGCAAGTAACTCGATGGACCCTCTAGAAGACAACAAACCTTAACTCGATTATGTGACCGTCTTGAACTGCCCTTTGAACCTTAGGGTTTGGGGCAGTACGGCGTGCCACACATGAGGCGTTGTCTTGACCCTTCTACGGCTGGACCGTTGGTACTGAGGCATGAACTGGATATTTTTTAAACCTATTTCATGTGTTGAGCTGTATTGGGAAAACTTGGGTGTTTGGTTGTTCGATCGGAAAGTTTAACATTTTCTATTTATCTGGAATGTGATACAATAATTGGAATCCACAAGTAGTTATGAGATAACTGAATGAATGTTATAAACATAGCGGTTTAGTCTCACATGATCGGTTGCCACGGAATTTTGATGCGATCAAAAGTCCGTCGCAATCACGTAGCGTACGCGGATACTCGCCGGATAAACTTAATAGACAGCTACATCCCTTAGCCCCGACCAAGTGACTGTAGGAGAACCCCGTCACCGAAAGCATCCATCTGGGTGCTCGCGGCAGCGGCGAACCGCCTTAGTGCACTTCGTCGACGGTATCAGGGATGCAGCCGCCTACTAAAGTTTGCGACGAGCGTTCGATCATGATGTCGGGAATCTTGTTGAATTGTCCGACATGATATTGAAAAGTGTTTTCGATAATGAGACTAAAATGCGGGGTTTATAATAGTTAGGCATGCGATGTCTAAGGAATTCATTGGATTAGGCATGCGATGTCTATTCTGGTTGCAGATTCCAACTGTTGTAGTTTTACACTTTCTTTTCTGTGACCGTAAGTGTAATATGTGATATCGCCGGTTTCGTTGCTATATGTCAACGACAATTGGGATGCGCATATTTACTTACGTTGATGACATGTGATGTTATATGTTGCTGGATATGTTATATTGGATCGTCGTGTTTGAATAGCCGGGGGTTTTTATGTGAGATGAGTGTTTTTCATTTTCATTCATGTAAAAACTTATATGTAATATTCTTTTATTGGGGCACTTCCAGGTTGCGGAAGATGCCACCCTTTGTATATTATTTACTTTTCTGCACTAGGATAGACCCAAGGAGGAGGGCACAAGTAACCGGGTTTTAGAGTCCAGTGGGAGACCAGCTCGAGGAGTCGAGTCCGGGTCTCCTAACTCTAGAATTGGTAGGGTTGCTTGCCGCTCTCGTAGGGGTCTAGGGGTGTGGGTTTGGCTATTCATCGCGACCGTGGAATCCGTGTTTTATACTGGCTCGTATTGAAAACACGGACGTCCTAGTATATCCAATGTTTCATATGATTCTTCTGCTGCGATATCTGTGATGTGATCATGTGATGTTCTGTGATAAATACTGTATATAGTATATATGATATATTATATAGACGTTACTTATGTTTTACACTCGCGCTAGCCCTGCCCCGCTCTGCCGTTAGTTACCTAACCTAACGGTGCACGAGGGGACATCGAGGCGAATGCGGATGGCATAAGTGTACGTCGTATTTATCTGTGATGTTTAGGTACTTAAATGATGGGACTTCATTAATATGATTAATGAAAGAAAAAGAAACCTAAGATGTTGTGGAATCGAATTTCTAAATAAAATAGGTAGCTACAGTTCTTGCTTTGCACAGCGGTATATATGATATATCCTGCACCTTATTCGATGAGGAAAGGACCGGGATCCCTTCACCGGGAGTGACTCCTTTAGCAATAACTGGCAGATGCTACAACCCTCGGTTTGTATTTTGATTGCTTCTATAGTTTCTGCTTTGCACAGTGATATATATGATATATCTCGCACCTTATTCGACGAGGAAAGGGCCGACGATCCCTTCACCGGGAGTGACCCCTTTAGCAAAACTATAAAAGCCTAAAAAACACTCCATTTCAAAATTCATTCGATCCTACAACGATATCAAGTTCATTACGCAATAGGTTTTCAGAAAAATCTGTCGTAGCCCTCCGTCATTTCAGATAAGTCATGTTTAGTATTCGTGCTGCGTTTGTTGACCTTGTCAAGGCGCAGTGTGCGGTAGCTAACCAGTATTTATCTGTTTATGCATATGATGCAGATTGGGTTAGGGTAGTCGTACGGCCTTGTTGACCTTGTCAAGGGTCGTGCGGGTGGGTTTGATTCAATCAAGAAATGACGGGTTGAACTTGACTTACGGTCTATGGTTTGTTGACCTTGTCAAGGTCATAGATCGTTTGGGGCAAAATTATCGGGAATTTCAAGTGTTGAAATTTGCAATGAGATTGCATACCTTCTATGAGATAGTTGGATCCCGATACCCGCTGCGAGTAAGAGTTACTCCTGGGAGAGTTTTACACATTACAATTAGCCGATCAAGTAGGTGTCTAGAAAGGTGTCAACGGGGTTACGCCTCTGGGAAAATGAGATTTACATTAATTAGGTCCGTGCGAAAGCACGGGGAACCTCCCTCGAAGTACCGACACTGTCCTGGCTGAAAGATTGGCGAACTTGTAGCGTGTAATTAATCCCGGCTAGTCTTTCCTTTTAGGGTTTGAAGGAAGATTTGATAAAAACAGTGGGAGCCATCCTGATTAGATAAAATAATAACCAATCTGATCTTGCAAGAGCATACGCTGAGTGTTTTCTTCTCTCTCTCTCCTGGTAGCGACCATGTCACGCCTTAATCAAGATAATAAAATGGATAAATTGACCGAACCCACTTTTTATACTGAGCTGGGGAACGTTGGTCCCGCTCCAACTTATAATTGTTATAAGACAGAGCAGGAAATTGGGGAATACCATATTTCCCGTGACCGCCCAAACGAAGAAAGTGCATATGATGCATCATCTTCGGGTGTGTTCGTTACAAAGAACTATTTCTCAGTATCCTCTACGTCCTGAGTATTAGATACCGGATCAGGATCCCGCAAATGTAATCCGTTACATGGGCTGCAGAAAGGTAAAAAACTGAGAACGGATGATAAGTTTCATGAGGCAGAAAACGGGGCAAGTGTTGCAGCCAAGTCTGTTGGTCACTGTCACCCTGTATTACAATACATTGATTCTGAACAAATGCTATTAGATACCGAACCTGATATACAAAATCATATCAGTCTCTTTATTAGTAAAGAAATGATAAAATTTTGTATTGTTGGATAATGTTTTGAACATCTCCTATATCAAAAGTTGATCGGTTCAGGCACGTTATCTAAAAGCATTAACGTTCTAAATCAAACTACAGTTCTTAGTATACGAATCATACACAAGAGGAAGAGTTCAGAATTGAACGATTCCTTCTTGAGGTATTGTAGACTAGGTCAGATCAATATGACCCGACTAACTAGAGTTACATAAAGATGCATATTTAAATTAGTTTGAATTTACATCTTATGAAACTCGCCAGTCATGTCACAAAGATAAGATGACCAAAGCTCCGTTTACTGGAAACAGAGAAAGAGTTAATGAACTCTTGGGATGATATATGTTGATGTATGTAGGTCCCCTCTCTACACATGCCAAGACCGGTTCTTTATACTTCATTACATTCTCTGATGATCTCTTTAGATTCAGACATATGTTCTTGTTGAAACACAAGTCCGAACCATTTGAGGTATTCACAGAATATAAGGTAGAAGTAGAGAACCAATACGGGTACAAGTATTATGTCCTTTGATGAGATCAAGGAGGATAATACTTGAGCACGGAAATCCTGGACTGTTCTATAGGAGAATGAGATTCTCTCTCAGCATTACTTCTCCGTATACACCATAGCACGATGGTATATCGGGGCGGAGCAATTGCACCCTATTCGATATGGTGCGCTCTATGATGAGTAATACTGAGTTACATGTTTCCTTTTGGGAGTTATGCGCTTGAGAAGCTGCATACCTATTGAATAGGGTTCGAATCAGATCACATTTTACCACTCCATATGAGATATGGTATGGGAAGAGCCCATGTCTTAAGCTAGTTAAGATTTGGGGTTGTCCAGCCTATGTATAAAAGCAAAATCCGGACAAGCTCGAGTCAAGGTCTGTTATGTAGAACTGGAAATGTTCCAGCTATACAAACTACAGCAGATGATTTGGTAGAACCAGAGGATTCAGTAGATACCAACGAACCTCAGCCTCTCCGCCGATCTAGTAGGGTTCCTTACCCACCTGAGAGATACTTCGGTTTCTCTATGACAGTGGGAGCGAGGATTGCATCATGAGATGATGACCCAACTAGTTTCGAGCTGGCCATCAGGAGTAAGACTCTGTAAGAATGGCTGGATGCTTAGTAATCTGAGATGGAATCCTTATACACCAACAAAGTATGGACTTTGGTTGCTATATCTGAAGGGTTAAATCCCCATCAGGAGCAAGTATATCTTGAGAAGATTACTTGGGGTAGATGGAAAAGTTGAGACTTTCAAAGCTAGACTTGTTAAAGGTTTTCGTCATCGACCAGACGTGGACAATGATGAAACCTTTTCAAGTGGCTATGCTTAAGTCGATCCAGATCCTACTTGCCACAACTACATACCATGACTACGATATCTGGCGGTTGGGTGCCATGACTGCTTTTCTAAATGATGTTTTAGAAAAGAACATCTATAAGTACACAGCCAGAGGGCTTCGTAGACAGTGGGAGCAGCGGAAACGTGGAAAAGATGCTTTATACGATAAAGCAGGCATCGCGGAGTTGGAACGTCTGTTTTGATGAAGTAGTCAAAGAGTTTGACATCATCAAAATGGTAGATGAACCTTATATAAACAAAAAGGTAGTAGGGAGTATTGTGACGCTCCTCGTAGAGTACGTGGATGATATACTCTTGATAGGGAAGAAGTTTCCTATGCTACGCTTGATCAATCTCCGCTTATCACAATGATTCTTCACATAGGATCAAAGTGATACCTACTAAATCCTGGGTTTTGGATCTATGAGATAGATCTAAATGGATGTCAGCATACTCACTAGTTGTAGTGAGATGGTATCAGTTGATCCTGGGGAAAATCACTGGAAGTGTTCCAGGGTGATAAAGACGACTGAAAGTCAGTCTCAGGCATTGTCTTTACCCTCAGTAAAGGGACGGTATGTTGGAAGAGTTCCAAGCTAGATACCGTGGCTAACTAGACGATAAACGCAGGATACATCGCTACTTAAGATGCTACCAAAGAGGCTGTTTGGGTGTATATTGGTTAATGAGATGAACTACGTTCCTACCATTGTGAGACAATGGAATTATGGCTTAAACCAAGGAACGCCGGTCCCATCAGTGATCCAGACATATTCTAAGGCAGCATCACCTGATCATGGAGATAGTTGATCTCCAGGGTGATCGAGGTTAGGAGAGCAGACTCAAAGGATAACACGGCGGATCCACTCACGAAGGCCTTTTCCCAGAGAGAGACTATTATGGGATGGTTGAGTATGAGATACGACAACCACTGCTATCAGATGGCCCTAGTGCAAGTGGGAGATTGTTAGTTATATGTATGCCCTAGAGGCCATTACTATACATAGGATGTATATTGTAGTGGATGCTTGGACATATATAGGGAAGACTTTCTTGCTCGACATGATAGTATGCTATCTGGTTACTCTTTACCTTAATGCGTATACTGATTGTCTCTCTGTTACATGTTGGTAAAGCCCTTAGGATGTGTACTTGACTATCTGGACTATGATGCGGATCATACTAATGGGGACATGGTAGTCTATAAGTACATCCTTCAAGGTCCCTAGTCGTGGGTGTATCGAGACGGGGCATCGATATACCAGAGTAGACTAGCGTATACCTTCTCGACCCATACAGATGGGCGATGGATGATCCCATATCCATTGGTGTTTGACATCAGAGATGATATATGGGTGCTCAATGGAGACTGGGTACACTGGACGGACTCGCCGAGAACTCCCAGATGGTATTATACCTTACGTCAGATGGCAGTTCTCTGGTGACACTGGTACAGAGTAGTCTGTTGACCCGAGATCGTCATAGAGTCTTGTGTGATTCCCACTGTGCTTTGATTTCCACCTTACCACGTCCAAGAGGGCATGCAAAACGGTGGTTTTTGGGTACAGTCCCGAGTCACATGGAGACAATGAGCGATAGGAGGGGATTCGTCTCTCCCGGTATAGGGAGTTGATGTTGCGCTGTGTTCGATTGGCTATAACCGGAAATCCCTGGCCAGGGTTGCTGAGATATACTGGTAAGTGTTACCAGTAGTTTCTCGAACTGTTATAGAGCTCATATCGACACGACTTATCGAGCTATTGGGTCTGATGTTTACCACCCCTAGGCGAGATATGCGACATATCAGACGATCAGACCGGACTGTACGGTAAGTGTTACTGGTTGGATTCACAGGAGTGTGACCGGCTTGCTCGTCGATCTTCTGATCGCTCAATACCCGGGTGGCCGTTACGTTTAGCATACCGCTTGCGGCTTGTGGGTGTTTGGTATGATCATCACCTGCTGCCGGCGTATTGATGAGTCTTTAGAGTCCTACACAGAGGTTTCCTGGCTCAAGCGAAATGAAATAGGAGCGCATATGAGATATGTGCGGGACCGAGAATAATGCGAGTATGTGATACCGTATTCTATTCTCGCGATTTGTATCATCGGCAGGTTATATGTGATATAGCCGAGTTACCGAATCAAGTGTTGATTCGATACATTGATACACTTGATACTAGTCGGTTATATGCGATATAACCGGATCATTAAATCAAGTGTTGATTTAATGATTTAATGTTTAATTATATATATTTGATATATTACTTAGCATTAACTAGTATTGGTTCACATTAAATGGATTTTCTCACTCGAATGTGCACATTGTATATATGATATAGTTTTGTGCACTTGTTTGTATCATGTTTGATGATGCATGCAACCTTGGATTTGTGTAAAGACTTAAACCATGTTTAGTGAATGGTTAGGGTTTCATTTCACTTATTTATTTATCTATTCTTTTTGAGAAAAAAGAGAAAAGAAAACAAAATGGTTGCTTTCTTACATAAAGCTTCTTGATGCTTCATATAACTTTGACTAAGTGACCATTCTTGTCCTCTTCTCCTAACCCTAACCATTCATCTAAGCTTAGTTAATTCTCTACACCTAACCATGGTTGATATTATGATAAGTATCATTTTGTTTTCTATTTTAAATAATTTATCATATTCTTTCTTCTTCTTCTTCAACAAAGGAAGAAAGCTTGCCTCCATCAATGGCAACTTGAGAAAAAGAGTGAGAAATCCAATTCTAAAGTGAACCCACCTCCTATTTCTTCATCCTATACCTCTTGCCAAGAAGTATAGGGTGTTTTCTTCACAAGTTTAATGACTTGGTGAAGTTGGAGCTTGATCTTGTGTTGCCTCGACGTAGATCATCTTCGGCATTGAAGTCGACGACCTAGCCCGCCCATTTTTTCGATGAAGCCGATGCTAGAGTCCGGGGTCCGATGATCGCGGCGAGGGGACATCTTCACGGAGCTATGGAGGTGGAGGACCGGATCTACAAAGGTTGTATTTCCGTTTACTCATAGTTAAGTTGTTAACAAGTTATCGTTTTCGCCTAAAATTCTAGTTGACGATCCGTATTACGGTTTGTAGGCACAAGAAAAATTTGAATTTGGCATGGTTGATGCCTTGTGAGACCTCATTAGTGTGCCTAGGAACCCTACAACGTTTTGGGATTGGTTTTATCTCATTATATTCGTGTTCCTCGGAAAACGGATGCGGGTGTGTATGCACAGTTGACAGAGGCAGAGGCAGAGGCAGAGGATTCTCATTAGGGTTGTTGACTGTTGACTTTTTCTAAACCCTAATGAGAATAAGAAATATGATTAATAATATTAATTAAGTATTATTATGACATGGTTGAGTTGAACATTTGACTTTTGTTGACTTGTTGAATTTGTTGACCGGTTGACCATTGTGGACTTGTTGACCTTCATCATTTCATTTCTATGACTTTTGTTTACTTGTTGTTCTTTACAAAATACATTAAATGCATGAAATTATAATGGTCATTGGAACTAACCATCATAATTCTTAATTATTATTATTATCATGATTATTCTTGCTTTTGTGAGTATGGTTGTAAATTATTGAGCTCATTTCTATCATTCTCATTCTCTCTCATCCAAAGCTCACCCTCTTCCTCTCTCTCAAGGCTCTCATGTCTCATGTGTTGAGAAGCATGAGCCATTGAGATAAAACCCTCAAAACTCTTCTCTACTCACTCTAGAGTACAAGGTCTAGCAAGCCAAGCACTTTAGTTTCCTCTCGGTTGAGGTAGGAGCTCAAGGTAGAGGCTTTCGGGTGGATCCTTCTTTGACAACAAGGGGGCTACGAGGTGGAGCCGATCCAACCATTCCAAGGAGCAAGAAGAGAAGGAGTTCAAGACCTAGGTATAACCCTCTAACATAGTAGTTAAACTTCTAGTTAGTTTGCTAGGTTTTTGTTTAGCAAAGATCCTCATTTCTAGTCCATGTTGTCTTGTGTCAAAAAATCGTTTTTCACCGTTTCCGCCTCCCCGTAAGGACCAGGATGAGCAACGTGGACTTACACTCGCTAGCGCTTGCGAACCTGTGCGTGAACAGTAACTCCATATATGCGAATGTCTTAACTGAGTCGTTCGGGAGCTCAGAGTACCATTCAAACGCTGTCTCTGATAAGCTGCCAACAAACTGGCGAAGCAGCAGTTTGTCGTCCCCTCCTGTGTTGCCACACAGAGCCCTGAATTGAGCAACGTGCTGGTGTGGATTTCCCGTCCCCTTATATACGTGGAATTTGGGGATCGTGTATCCTGGCGGATACTTTATTTGGTCGTACCAACCCAGATAGGGTCGTCCAGTCTTAACAATTTGCCCAGCCGCTTCATTCGCCTGATGAACTCGTATCTGCTAAGCGATGTAATCATCTAGGGCGGCTTTTGAGATGGTATCCTCTTTGGCTACTGATTGTTGGAGATTTTGTATGCGTTTTAAATTTAAGAATACCGCAATCAAGACGGTGTCGCTTGGTAGCTAGCCGGTTGAGTACGAGTCGATCCATAGGGAAATGGTGTCCTTTTCTTTAAGTTCTAACGAGTTAAGTCCTAACTTTGGTAAGTTTTGTTTTAAGATCTAAGAATGAGAATAAATTGATATAAAGGCTTGCTAGGGTTAGGATTAGGTTAGTTCGAAATAGGGATTTTTCTCACTTCTTTCAATGCCCTAGTTAAGAATGTAGGTGTAAGGGTAATAGTCAACAACGGGGATTAGCACGACTAGGAAGAAACTAAGTTTCTTCCTTTTGGTTCTTGTCCGTCCGTTCTTGGCTCTTAGCCCTAACCTCTGGTTAATTCAACCACAACCGGTCTAAGTAGGGAATCACCGCTATCTTGTAGGATAGGGTGCCGTAGTGAGCGGATTAAAGTTGATTTAAAGAGAGCCCTTAATTAAAATTATTTGGGCAAAGAAATGAGTGAGAGAGATTTCATTCTCTCAAACCTTCCCTATCCTACCCCTAACAAGTGAGGAATTACTCACTCATTAGGAAGGTGACGATAAAATTCATTTTTTTTTATTTTTTTTTATTTGATGACCTAAATTGCAGATAAATAAAGAACAAATAAAAAGTTGCAGATAATAAATTTCAGATAAGAAGAATGCCAGATAAAATGAAAACTTACTTTATTGATGTCCTCTTAACAACGCATTACAATTGAATTTAAATCTAGAAATTAAAAAGAGACTTCAAAATAAAGAGAGGCATGTCTTCATTAGGCTTTTGGCTTTCCTATTTATAGATAGAAAAACCCCTAGGTTACATTCTAATCCATACATGTATTTCCCAAACTATCCTAAGAAAACCGGGTCAAAGCACCGACACCTCCACCGACACATGCTCCGACACGTGTACTATACGGCCGCGGTTCCATTGCATAAAGGCCTGTTTGGCCGCGGCTCCGCGGCCATTTGGTGGGATCTTGGGTTCAATTCTTCAGGGTTGCTTCATGTTGCTTTTACCTTCTTTTTTCTTCACTTGGTTCTTCAGAATCTCTTCTACTTTCTTCCAGATTTCCAACAGTTCAGAATGATGTGGACTTTTTCCTTGAGCTTCACGTTGAAGTCTTGAATCTTGTGCTGCCCTTGTGCTTTATGCATTGAACTGTCTAGTGATTTTCATTTGTTCCCTGAACTGGTAGGCGGCATCATACGGATTCATCTATTGTTGGTCGTAGTCTCATATTTGTAACGACTTTTCATGAATTTCACTGTAACGATCTGAGAACCTGTAACCTGCAACTATTTAGCAGGCATGGATCAAAAGCACCTATTTATATGTAATGTGATTAAGAATGGGCGATATAATAATGCAAAATTCTGATATGAACAAATACCCCCAAACTTATCTTTTGCTCGTCCCGAGCAAAACCAATTTTATTCTCACAATTCCTAACCTCACTTTCGCAGGGAACGCGATTGCACTGAGCTCGTGCAACAAACCGTTAAACCTCTAGGTGTCCCTAGTAAGAGGAATGTTGTCTCCTGAAGGTTTTCAGCGGATACTACCCATAAAATTCGATCAATTTGGCATGTTGACTCTAATTCTTCAATTCAGTATTCTAGTAAGAAATTCTTTTATCTTCAACTTAGAAATCATCAACCCGTATTCTTCACACTCATTTTTGATTTAACTTAAGATCGTATATGTTCTGCAAATTTATTAAGCTTTCAGCATCTTTTGAATTTTCCTTCTGAGGTGCAATCTCAACTCAGGAATTTTTATCATCTTTTCTGAAGATATAAGGCCTATCTTTCATTCCTATCTCTCATCCAACCCCCAATCATATACCCCTACTTGTGTGTATAATTTTTACCCCTACACTTGGAAATTCAATTCAAGCAATCACACTCTTGTCCATTTTCCAAAATACTTTAAATTGGTGAATTTTAGATGAAATTGCTCACACATTCTTCATGCGACCGTTAATACTTCTTGAGGTACTAAACGACCGATTACAAAATGTGCTTGCGTATTTAGGCGTAATTCCTCGTCTTGTAATACCTAAGGCTTAGCAGTGACTCCCAAACCAGTTGGTCTAAGGCACTAGGTGATAAAGCACCCTCGCTATATTTTTTTATTTATGCTGCCTTAAGCAATTACAAAACCAGTGTTCATTTTTTTTTATGTCTCTTCATTCACCATTTATACTTTATTTCCATCATACTAAGGATTTTAGACAAGAGCATTTCAAGGTATCCTCTACTATCCCAAGTTTCAAGGTGCGTGTATGTGCAAATTGTAGGGTATATATTTTCATAATTTAGACTTAAGGTTCAGAATTATTTTTCAAACCTACACTTCAAATAAAAATTTCAATACTCTTTCCTTATTTTGACTTAGCTCAAAAACTGAACTCAAAATTTGCCTATTTCTAAATAAATTGCAAGGACATATATTTTCTATAATTAAACTTTAAGAGAGGTTATTTTTAGAGTTTTTAATTTACCAAGTTTAGGATCTAGTTTTTTTCTAACTAGTCAACCGTTATGTTGAACTTAAGTCAAATATGGCCAAAATTGAACTTTTCAATTTTTATAATTTTTTAAAAATTTTCAATTTTTATTGATTTTATTTTTATATATATTTTTTATTTTTTTAATCTTTTAGGTTTTTTATATTTTTTATAAAGGTGCAATGCGGAATTAAATATGCAAAGAAAGAAAAAACAAATATGTACAAAAATAAAAATATGCAGATGCAATGCAAAGATAACTATTTACAATCCACCTCCACCCCCAAACTTACCGAAAGCAGTGTCCTCACTGCTCCCAGCGGCGTCTACCAGACGCAGCCTCACTGGCCTCACCCCCCGTCCCCTTGATTGTGAACGGGAACGTTCCTCTCTTGCCAGCAGGGTGGTCATGCCCTGCTCCAAACTTGTCACTCGCTGACCAAGGTTGGTCATCATCCCTATCAATCTTTCTACCCCCCTATTTGTTCGTCGCATCAAGCGTGCTTGTGCCGCGGGGGTAAGCACTTTATCACTCGCGGTCGAGCTGTAGCTGGGTGTCTTTGCGGGCACGTCTTCGGACGGTTCGGTGCGCGACCATACATCATGTAAGCGTGTATAGGACGTGGATACACCCTCAAGAAGAGGTCTAATGGGGATCCCTCTATGCATATAAAATTCGAATTCCTTCACAGGGAGGAAATGGCGACATAGTTGTGTCACCAACATAGGGCATGGATAGTTGGCAGCCCTCTTGCACGCGCCAATTGAGTGAATCAATACATTGCACATATCATAGCTGGGGTTTCGTGTCATTAAAGGGTGCACTATATGAAGGGATGGTGTGAAAAATGTAGTTTTGTGCGAACTACCAAAAATATTATTTTGTGCCCAACGGCACACAGTTAAGACGCTCGCAAAAAGGGTTCTAGCCTGGATGCCTTTACGTGGCTCCCTTGAACAATCGTTACCCATCAAGGGTAGGTAGTCCTCGAAATGGAAGGGTTGGTCATGAATTGTGATTCGTGGAATTAGGGTAATTACATGGATGAAGTCCCTATCAATTATTATTTCCCTATCCCACCATATTAATCTTAGGTACCCGTGTTGGGCAAGACTACCCTCATCCATGCATTCATAAAAACGGGTAATAAGATCCGGAAGCGCGAATGCATTCGGATGGTTAAATAGTAAAAAGTTCCATCCGCGCCTTCGGATCTCATCACCGAAGTAACTACCGTAGATAGTGTGTGCAAACATTTGGGAAAAATCCCTTTCAAACTACAGGGTCGGGGCCATTACAGAGAAGTGCAGGAATTTGTAAAATTTTTTACAGAGAGGATCAGAGAATGCAAACCTCCTATGAATATTTCAGAGGGATAAGACACCAGACGGCGGCGGATGCACGGCTAAATAAGGGGTCTGGCGGCGGTTGCGTGGCGGTATGGAGTGATCTCTCTGCAGAACTTTGGCGGCGGCTAGGATTTAAAATTAGGGTTTGGAGAAGGTTATGTAAATGCAGATATGGGGTTGGGGTGTTTTTATAGGTGTTAGTTATATGTATGCCCTAGAGGCCATTACTGTACATAAGATGTATATTGTAGTGGATGCTGGGACATATATAGGTAGGACTTTCTTGCTCGACATGATAGTATGCTATCTGGTTGCTCTTTATCTTAACATGTATACTTTCTGTCTCTCTGTTACATATTGATAAAGCCCTTAGGATGTGTATTCGACTTGCAGGACTATCATGTAGATCATACTAGTAGGGCCTGGATAGTCCATGAGTACATCCTTCAATGTTCCTAGTCGTGGGAATATCGAGACGGGGCATCGATATTCCAGAGTAGACTAGAGTATATCTTCTCGACCCATGTGATGGGCGATAGATGATCCCATATCCATTGATGTTTGACATCAGAGATGGTATGCGGGTGCTCAGTGGTGACTGGGTACAATGAACGGACTCGCCGAGAACTCCCAAATGGTATTATACCTCACGTCAGATGGCAGTTCTCTGGTGACACTGGTACGGCTTAATCTGTTGACCCGAGATCGTCATAGAGTCTTGTGTGTCTCCCACTGTGCTTTGATTTCCACCCTACCACAGCTCTACTGAGTCATGCAAACAGGTGGTTTTTGGGTACAGTCCCGATTCACATAGAGGCAATGAGCGATAAGAGGGGATTCGTCTCTCCCGGTATTGGGGGTTGATGTTGCGCTATGCTCGACTGGCCATAACTGGAAATCCCTGGCCAGGGTTGCACTGATTTACTAGTAAGTGTTATCAGTAGTTTAATACTTGTTATGGACCTTACATCGGCATGACTTATCAAACTGCTGGGGTCTGACGTTTACCACCCATAGGAGAAATATGCGACATATCAGACAAACAGACCGGACTGTGTTGTAAGTGTTACTGATTGGATTCGCAGGAGTGTGAGCAGGCTTGCTCGTTGATCTTCTAATCGCTCAATACCTGGGTGGCCGTTACGTTTAGCAGACCGCTTGCGGCTTGTGGGTGCTTGATATGATCACCACCTACTGCCGGCGTATTGACGAGTCTTTAGAGTCCTATACAGAGGTTCCCTGGCTCAAGCAAAACGAAATAGGAGCGCATATGAGATATGTGCGGGACCGAGAATAATACCAGTATGTGATACTGTATTCTATTCTCGCGATTTGTATCATCGGTCGCTTATATGTGATATAGCCGGGTTACCGAATCAAGTGTTGATTCGATACATTGATACACAAGATATTAGTCGATTATATGCGATATGACCGGATCGTTAAATCAAGTGTTGATTTAATGATTTAATGTATAATTATATATTTGATATATTACTTTACATTAACTAGTATTGGTTCACTTAAGATTGATTTTCTCACTTGATGTGCACATGTTGTATATGTGATATATGTTTGTGCACTAGTTTGTATCATGATTGATGATACATACAAACATGGGTGGGTGTGTCACATACACCATGTTAATTGTAATTTAGGTTTTTATTTATCTTAATTATTCAAAATGGTGGCTTCTTTTGTCATGGCTTGAAGCTTCATGAAGCTTGAAGCAACTTTGACAAAGTCCACTCATTTTGTCTTAATTAAGATATTCATTAACCAAACTATTACAATTAAATATGGTTTAGTCTCTACAAAGGTTAGCTCACCCATGGTTGCATTATGATAGACTTCACTTGATTATTCTTTTCATATATTCTTTTTCTTTTCTTTCTTCTTCATCTTCTTCAAGTGAAGAAAAGCTTTCTAGAAAATTTTCAAGTGAAGATTTAGAGTGAGAAATCCAAATCCAAAGTGAACCCACTTCCTATTTCATCATCCTCTACTACTTGCCATTTAGTTTAGGGTGTTCTCTTCACAAAGTTCTTGACCAAGTGAAGGAATAGCTTGAGTTTGAGTCTCCTTGACGTAGATCATCTTCGGCCTCGAAGTCAACGACCTAGCCCGCTCATTTCTCCGAAGAAACCATCGCTAGAGTCCGGGATCCTGATGATCGCAGCGAAGGGACGTCAACATGGAGCTTTAGAAGTGAAGGACCGGATCTACAAAGGTTGTAATCCTTTCACTTATAGTTTACTTGCTAGTTTTCGCCTTATCTCTAGTAAACGATCTAGATTAGGGTTGTTTGGCATGTCTATTATTTTGAATCGGGCATGGTTGATGCCTTGTAGAACCTTGTTAGAGTGCCTAGGAACCCTACAGTAGTATCAAAACCTAGCTAGAGCTTTAGGCGAAGTGTAGACGAAATTAGAAATCCGATCGAACCCCGAAACCCTAATCTATACCCTTCTCTGTACATTTTTAAAAACTGTGGATTTTTCCTAATTAAAAATGCTCAAAAAAATCAGCAGTGTTTTCTAGGAATTACTGTGCAGCACGTGCCCCCAATTCGATCAATGCGCCGTGGAACTGCGGTCGTACCTTGGCGTGCGCGGCGGTTCCGCGGCCATACTGTAGCTTCATTGGTCACTGTTTGCATAGTAATGTCCATATGTAATTCCTGTGTTTTCTGGGAATTTTTAATTTATACTCAAGAGTTGAGTTTTCTGGGTTGTATTGGGGACTCGATGATTCAATCAGAAAGTTTAACTTCGTCTATGTGTTTTTCCGGGTAATTTAGAACGTGTTAAAAGGTTCGACCGGATATCAATATCTCACTTTTTCCCCTTCCGGAAAATTTCCAAATGTTGGATTTTTCCGTAGTTTAAGAACGTTCTAAGTCGTGCAAGTAACACGATGGACCCTCTAGAAGACAACAAACCTTAACTCGATTATGTGACCGTCTTGAACTGCCTTTTGAACCTTAGAGTTTGGGGCAGTACGGCGTGCCAGATCTGAGGCGTTGGCTTGACCCTTCTACGGCTGGACCGTTGGTACTATGGCATGAAATGGATGTTTTTAAACTTATTTCAAGTGTTGAGGTATTTGGGAAAACTTGGGTGTTTGATTATTCGATCGGAAAGTTTAACATTGTCTATTTATCTGGAATGTGATACAATATTTGGAATCCACTAGTAGTTATGAGATAACTAATTTGAATGTTATAAATCTAGCAGTTTAGTCTCACTTAATCGGTTGCCATGGGATTTTGATGTGATCAAAAGTCCGTCGCAATCACATTGCGTACGCGGATACTCGCTGGGTAAACTTAATAGATAGCCACGCCCCATAGCCCAGACCAAGTGACTGTAGGAGAACACCATCGCCAAAAGCATCCGTTCGGGTGCTCGCGGCAGCGGTGTTTCTCCTTAGTGCACTTTGTCGACGGTATCGGGGGTGCGGCCATCTACTAAAGTTTGCGACAAACATTCGTTCAGGATGTCGGGAATCTTGTTGAATTGCCCGACTTGATATTGAAAAGAGTTTTCGATAATGAGACTAAAATGCGGGGTTTATAATTGTTAGGCATGCGATGTCTAAGGAGGTTGCGGATTCCAACTGTTGTAGTTTTACACTTTCTTTTCTGTACCGTAAGTGTAGTATGTAGTTGTATCGCCGGTTTTCGTTGCTATACGTCGACGACAATCGGTGTATGCATACTTACTTACGTTGATAATATGTGATGTTATTTGTTGCTAGATATGTTATATTGGATCGTCGTGTTTGAATAGCCGGGTTTTTTTTTATGTGAGATGAGAGTTTTTCTTTTTCGTTCATGTAAAATTCATTGTATGTAATATTCTTTTATTGGGGCACTTCCGGATTGAGGATGATGTCACCATTATATATTATTTACTTTTCCGCATTAGGATAGACCCAAGGTGGGGAGCACAAGTAACCGAGTTCTAGGGTCTAGTGGGAGACCATCTCGAGGATGTTAGTTATATGTATGCCCTAGAGGCCATTACTATACATAGGATGTATATTGTAGTGGATACTTGGACATATATAGGGATGACTTTCTTGCTCGATATGATAGTATGCTATCTGGTTACTCTTTACCTTAATGTGTACACTGATTGTCTCTCTGTTACATGTTGGTAAAGCCCTTAGGATGTGTACTTGACTACCTGGACTATGATGCGGATCATACTAGTGGGGACATGGTAGTCCATAAGTACATCCTTCAAGGTCCCTAGTCGTGGGTGTATCGAGACGGGCATCGATATACCAGTGTAGACTAGCGTGTAGCTTCTCGACCCATACAGATGGGCGATGGATGATCCCATATCCATTAGTGTTTGACATCAGAGATGACATACGGGTGCTCAGTAGAGACTGGGTACACTGGACGGACTCGCCGAGAACTCCCAGATGGTATTATACCTTACGTCAGATGGCAGTTCTCTGGTGACACTGGTGCAGGTTAGTCTGTAGATCCGAAATCGTCATAGAGTCTTGTGTGGTTCCCATTGTGCTTTGATTTCCATCATACCACGTCCAAGAGGGCATGCAAAAAGGTGGCTTTTGGGTACAGTCCCGAATCACATGGAGGCAATGAGCGATAGGAGGGGTTTCGTCTCTCCCATTATAGGGAGTTGATGTTGCGCAGTGCTCGATTGGCTATAACAGGAAGTCCTTGGCCAAGGAAGCTTTAGGGATTTACTGGTAATTGTTACCAGTAGTTTCTCGACCCGTTATGAGCCTCATATCGACACGACTTATCGAGTTATTGGGGTCTGACGTTTACCACCCTTAGACGAGATATGCGACATATCAGACGAACAGACCGGACTGTACGGTAGTGTTACTCGTTGGATTCACTGGAGTGTGAGCGGGCTTGCTCGTTGATCTTCTGATCGCTCAATACCCGGGTGGCCGTTATGTTTAGCAGACCGCTTGCGGCTTGTGGGTGTTTGATATGATCATCACCTACGGCCGGCGTATTGACGAGTCTTTAGAGTCCTACAGAGGGGTTTCCTGGCTCAAGCGAAACGAAATAGGAGCGCATATGAGATATGTGCGGGACCGAGAATAATACCAGTATGTGATACTGTATTCTATTCTCGCGATTTGTGACATTGATCGGTTGTATGCGATATAGCCGGGTTATCGGATCAAGTGTTGATTCGATAAGTTGTTACTATTGATATTAGTCGGTTATATGCGATATGACCGGATCGTTGAATCAAGTGTTGATTTAATAATTTAATGTATAATTATATATTTGATATATTACTTTACATTAACTGGTATTGGTTCACTTAAAATTGATTTTCTCATTTGAAAGTGTACATTGTTTATATGTGATATATGCAAGTGTACATGTTTGTATCATGCTTGATGATACAAACAAGTTGTGTGTATGAGACTTGAACCATATCAAGGTTGGATTAGGGTTTACTATTTTCCAAAACAAATAATAAAAGAGTGTGACTTTGGTCAAAGTTATCAAGCTTCATGAAGCTTGATGAACATTGACAAAGTCAACTCTTTTGTCATTTGTTCAAGATATTAGCTAACCCAACCCTTAACCTTATGCTATGGTTAATTCTCTACATGAGTTAAGCATGACGGATTAACTCAACCATAGTGCCATCATATATTGGATAAGTTTCACTTTGGATATTATTCATATGATTCTTTCTTCTTCTTCATCTTCATCAAGCTTGAAAAAGCTTGCTAGCTCCAATGGCATCATGAGAAAAAGAGTGAGAAATCCAATTCTAAAGTGAACCCACTTCCTATTTCTTCATCCTCTACCACTTGCCAAGTAGTATACGGTGTTCTCTTCACAAAGTTTTTGACCAAGTGAAGGAATAGCTTGAGTTTGAGTCTCCCCGACGTAGATCATCTTCGGCCTCGATGTCAATGACCTAGCCCGATCATTTCTCCGACGAAACCATTTCTAGAGTTCGGGATCCGATGATCGCAGCGGAGGGACGTCAACACGTAGCTAAAGAAGTGGTGGACCGGATCTACAAAGGTTGTAATCCCTTTCACTTACTAGCAAAGTCGTTTGCTTGCTTGCTTTTCGCCTTAACATCTAGTTAACGATCTATATTAGGGTTTCTCGGCACCGGAAAATTTTTGTTTGGCATGGTTGATGCCTTGTGGAACCTCTTGAGTGTGTCTAGGAACCCTACAGTGGTATCGTAACCTAGCTAGAGCCTTAGGCGAAGTGTAGACGATGTTAGAATTCCGATCGAACCCCGAAACCCTAAAAATGACCCCTCTCTGTACATTTTTACAAAACTGGGTTTTTTCCAGATTAAAAATTATTTAAAAACTCAGCAGGAAATTCTAAGAATTACGGTGCAAAAATGACTAAGAGATACGTCTAAAGAGCGGCGGAACCGCGGCAGAAGCTTGGCTTCTGCCGCGGTTCCGCGGTCAAATGATAAAGTTAGACTTCGATTTTTGCACAGTAATTTGTCTCTTCTGGTGCTTAGTTTTCTGGGAATTTTTAATTTGCACTCAAGAGTTGAGTTTTCTGGGGTGTTTTGGAGCTTCGATGATTCGATCGGAAATTTCAAACTTTGTCTATGAGTTTTTCCGGATATTTTAGAATATGTTAAAAAGTTCGACCGGATATAAATACCCACTTTTTCCCCTGTCGGGAAATTTCCAGGTGTTGGATCTTTCCATGGTTTAAAGACGTTCTGAGTAGTGCAAGTAACGCGATGGACCCTCTAGAAGACAACAAACTTTAACTCGATTATGTGACCGTCTTGAACTGCCATTTGAACCCTAGGGTTTGGGGCAGTACGGCGTACCACATGTGAGGCGTTGGCTTGACCCTTCTACGGCTGGACCGTTGGTACTGAGGCATGAACTGGATGTTTTTAAACATGTTTCATGTGTTAAGCTGTTTCGAGAAAACTTGGGTGTTCGATTGTTCGATCGGAAAGTTTAACATTTTCTATTTATCTGGAATGTGATACAATATTTGGAATCCACAAGTAGTTATGAGATAACTAATATGAATGTTATAAACATAGCAGTTTAGTCTCACTTGATCGGTTGCCACGGAATTTTGATGTGATCAAAAGTCCGTCGCAATCACGTAGCATACACGGATACTCGCCGGGTAAACTTAATAGACAGCTACACCCCATAGCCCCGACCAAGTGACTGTAGGAGAACCCCGTCACCGAAAGCATCCGTTTGGGTGCTCGTGGTAGCGGTGTTCCGCCTTAGTGCACTTCGTCGACGGCATCTGGGGTGCGGCCGTCTACTAAAGTTTGCGACGAGCATTCGATCAAAATGCCGGGAATCATGTTGAATTGCCCGACTTGATATTGAAAAGTGTTTTCGATAATGAGACTAAAATGCGGGGTTTATAATTGTTAGGCATGTGATGTCTAAGGAATTCATTTGGTTAGGCATGCGATGTCTAAAGGGGTTGCGGATTCCAACTGTTGTAGTTTTACACTTTCTTTTCTGCGACCGTAAGTGTAATATATGATATCGCCGGTTTCGTTGCTACATGCCAACGACAATTGGGATGCGCACATTTACTTACGTTGATGACATGTGATGTTATGTGTTGCTGGATATGTTATATTGGATCGTCACGTTTTGAATAGCCGGGGGTTTTATGTGAGATGAGAGTTTTTATTTTCATTCATGTAAAATTTATTGTATGTAATATTCTTTTATTGGGGCACTTCCAGGTTGCGGAAAATGTCACCCATTGTATATTATTTACTTTTCCGCACTAGGATAGACCCAAGGAGGAAGGCACAAGTAACCGGGTTCTGGAGTCCAGTGGGAGACCAACTCGAGGAATCGAGTCCGGGTCTCCTAACTCTAGAATTGGTAGGGTTGCTTGCCGCTCTCGTAGGGGTCTAGGGGTGTGGGTTTGGCTATTCATCGCGACTGTGGAATCCGTGTTTTATACTGGCTCGTATTGAAAGCACGGACGTCCTAGTATATCCAATATTTCATATGATTCTTCTGCTGCGATATCTGTGATGTGGTCATTTGATATGTTCTGTGATAAATACTGTATATAGTATATATGATATATTATATAGACGTTACTTATGTTTTGCACTCACGCTAGCCCTGCCCCGCTCTGTCGTTGGTTACCTAACCTAACGGTGCACGAAGGGACATCGAGGCGAATGCGGATGGCATAAGTGTACGTCGTATTTATCTATGATGTTTAGGTGATTTAAATGATGGGACTTCATTAATGTGATTAATGAAAGAAAATAAACCTAAAGATGTTGTGGAATCGAATTTTCAAAAACAGGTAGCTACGGTTCTTGCTTTGCACAGCGGTATATATGATATATCCTGCACCTTATTCGATAAGGAAAGGACCAAGATCCCTTCACCGGGAGTGACTCCTTTAGCAATAACTGGCAGATGCTACACACTCGGTTTGTCTTTTGATTGCTTATATACTTTATGCTTTGTACAGTGATATATATGATATATCCCGCACCTCATTCGACGAGGAAAGGGCCGACGATCCCTTCACCGGGAGTGACCCCTTTAGCAAAACTAGAAAAGCCTCAAAAACACTCCATTTTAAAATCATTTGATTCTACAACGATATCAAGTTCATTACACAAAAGGTTTTTTTAAAAACCTGTCGTAGCCTTCAATCATTTCAGATAAGTACTGGTTAGTATTCGTGCTGCGTTTGTTGACCTCTGTCAAGGCGTAGTGTGCGGTAGCTGATTAGTGCTTATCTGTATAAGCATATGATGTGATTGATTTAAGGTAGTCGTGCGACCTTATTGACCTCTGTCAAGGGTCGTGCGGGTGGGTTTACTTCAATCAGGAAATGACGAGTTGATTTGACTAGCAGCCTATGGTTTGTTGACCTCTGTTAAGGTCATAGGATGCTTGGGGCAAAATATTATCGGGAATTTCAAGTGTTGAAATTTGCAATGAGATTGCATACCTTCAATGAGATAGTTGGATCCCGATACCCGCTGCGAGTAAGAGTTACTCCTGAGAGAGTTTTACACATTATAATTAGCCGATCAAGTAGGTGTCTAGAAAGGTGTCAACGGGGTTACGCCTCTGGGAAAACGAGGTTTACATTAATTAGGTTCGTGCGACAGCACGGGGGACCTCCCTCAAAGTACCGACACTGGCCTGGCTGAAAGATTGGCAAACTTGTAGCGTGTAATTAATCCCAGCTAGTCTTTCCTTTTAGGGTTTGAAGGAAGATTTAATAAAAATGGTGGGAGCCATCCTGATTAGATAAAATAATAACCAATCTATTCTTACAAGAGCGCACGCAGAGTGTTTTCTTCTCTCTCTTTCCTGGTAGCGACCATGTCACGCCTTAATCAAGATAATAAAACGGATATATTGACCGAACCCGCTTGTTGTACTGAGCTGGGGAACGTTGGTCCCGCTCCAACTTATAATTGTTAAAAGACAGAGCAGGAAATTGGGGATTACCAGAATTCCCGTGCCTCCCAAACAAAGAGAGTGCATGTCGATGCATCATCTTCGGGTGTGTTCGTTACACAGAACTGTTTTTCAGTATCCTTTACGTCCTGGGTATGTGATACCAGATCAGGATCCCGCATATGTAATTTGTTACATGGGATACAGAAAGGTAGAAAACTGAGAACGGGTGATAAGTTTCATGAGGCAGAAAACGGTGCAAGTGTTGCAGCCAAGTATATTGGTCACTGTCACCCTGTATTACCAGAATACATTAATTCTGAACAAATGTTATTAGATACCGAACCTGATATACAAAATCATATCAGTCTCTTTATTAGTAAAGAAGGATATAATTTTGTATTGTTGGATAATATTTTGAACATTTCCTATATCAAAATTTGATCGGTTCAGGCATGTTATCTAAAAGCATTAACGTTCTAAATCAAACTACAGTTCTTAGCATACGGAACACACACAAGAGGAAGAGTTCAGAAATGAACGGATCCTTCTTGAGGTATTGTAGACTAGGTCATATCAATGCGACCCGACTAGCTAAAGTTACATATAGATGCATATTTAAATTAGTTTGAATTTACATCTTGTAGAACTTGCCAGTCATGTCACAGAGATATAATGACCATAGCTCTGTTTATTGGAAACAGAGAAAGAGTTAGTAAACTCTTGGAATGATACATGTTGATGTATGTAGGTCCCCTGTCTACACATGCCTAGACCGGTTCTTTGTACTTCATTACATTCTTTGATAATCTCTCAAGATTCAGACATTTGTTCCTTTTGAAACACAAGTCCGAACCTTTTGAGATATTCATAGAATATAAGTTAGAAGTAGAGAACCAAAATACGGGTAAAAGTATTATGTCCTTTGATGTGATCAAGGAGAAGAATACTTGTGCACGGGATTCCTGGATTATTCGAAAGGAGAATGAGATTCTCTCTTAGCATTACTCCTTCGTATACACCATAGCACGATGGTATATCGGGGCGGAGCAATAACACCCTATGTGAAATGGTGTGCTCTATGATGAGTACTACCGAGTTTCCTATTTCCTTTTAGGGAGTTATGCACTTATGAAGTTGCATACCTATTGAATAGGGTTCCGATCAAATCAGATGCCTACCATTTCATATGAGATATGGAAAGGGAAGAGCCCATATCTTAAGTTGGTTAAGATTTGGGGTTGTCCGGGCTATGTCTAAAATCATAATCCGGACAAGCTCGAGGCAAGGTCTGTTATGTAGATCTGGAAAGGTTCCAGCTATACAAACTGAAGCAGATGATTTGGTAGAACCAAAGGATTCAATAGCAACCAACGAACCTCAGCCTCTCCGCCGATCTAGTAGGGTTCTTCACCCACCTGAGAGATACTACGGTTTCTCTATGACAGTGGGAGCGAGGATTGCATCATGAGATGATGACCCAACTAGTTTTCGGGCTGGCCATCAGGAGTAGGACTCTGTAAGAATGGCTGGATACTTAGCGATCTGAGATGGAATCCTTATACACCAACAAAGTATGGACTTTGGTTGCTTTATCTGAAGGATTAAATCCCCATCAGGAGCAAGTATATCTTGAGAAGATTACTTGGTGTACATGGAAAAGTTGAGACTTTCAAAGCTAGACTAGGTTTGCATAATAGACCAGTTGTGGCTAATGATGAAACCTTTTCTGGGGCCTATGCTTAAGTCCATCCAGATCTTACTTGCTACGGCTACATACCATGACTACGATATCTGGCGGTTGGGTGTCATGACTGATTTTCTAAATAATGATTTAGAAGACAAAGTCTATAAGTACACAGCCAGAGGGCTTCGTAGACAGTGGGAGCAGCGGAAACGTGTGCAAGATGTTTTATATGATAAAGCGGGCATCGCGGAGTTGGAACGTCTGTTTTGATGTGGTAGTCAAGGAGTTTGACTTCATCAAAATGGTAGATGAACCTTGTATATACAAAAAGGTAGTAGGGAGTATGGTGGTGATCCTCGTAGAGTACGTGGATGACATACTCTTGATAGGGAAGAAGTTTCCTATGCTACGCTCGGTCAATCTCCGCTTATCACTAGGATTCTCCATATAGGATCAAAGTGATACCTACTTAATCCTGGGTTTTGGATCTATGAGATAGATCTAATTGATACTCACTAGTTGTAAAGAGGTGTTATCAATTGATCCTGGGGAGAATCACTGGAAAGATTCCAGGGTGATAAGGATGACTGAATGTCAGTCGCAGGCATTGTCTTTACCCTCAATAAAGGGACGGTGTGTTAGAAGAGTTCCAAGCTAGATACCGTAACATACTAGACGATTAAACGCAAGATACATCGCTACTTAAGATGCTACCAAAGAGGCAGTCTGGGTGTATATAAGTTCATTAGATGAACTTCGTTCCTACCATTGTGTGACAATGGAGTTGTGGCTTATGCCAAGGAACGCCCGTCCCATCAGTGATCCAGACATATTCTTAGGCAGTATCACCTGATCGTAGAGATGGTTGACCTCCAGGGGATCGAGGTTAGGAGAGTAGACTAAGAGGACGACACGGCGGATCCACTCACGAAAGGCCTTTTCCCAAAGAGAGACATTTATGGGATGGTTGTGTATGAGATATTACAACCACTGCTATCAGATGGCCCTAGTGCAAGTGGGAGATTTTTAGTTATATGTATGCCCTAGAGGCCATTACTATACATAGGATGTATATTGTAGTGGATGCTTGGACATATATAGGGATGACTTTCTTGCTCGATATGATAGTATGCTATCTGGTTACTCTTTACCTTAATGTGTACACTGATTGTCTCTCTGTTACATGTTGGTAAAGCCCTTAGGATGTGTACTTGACTACCTGGACTATGATGCGGATCATACTAGTGGGGACATGGTAGTCCATAAGTACATCCTTCAAGGTCCCTAGTCATGGATGTATCGAGACGGGGCATCGATATACCAGTGTAGACTAGCGTGTAGCTTCTCGACCCATACAGATGGGCGATGGATGATCCCATATCCATTGGTGTTTGACATCAGAGATGATATACGGGTGCTCCGTGGAGACGGGTACACTGGACGGACTCGCCGAGAACTCCCAGATGGTATTATTTTTTACGTCAGATGGCAGTTCTCTGGTGACACTGGTGCAGGTTAGTCTGTAGACCCGAAATCGTCATAGAGACTTGTGTGGTTCCCACTGTGTTTTGATTTCCATCATACCATGTCCAAGAAGGCGTGCAAAAAGGTGGCTTTTGGGTACAGTCCCGAATCATATGGAGGCAATGAGCGATAGGAGGGGTTTCGTCTCTCCCGGTATAGGGAGTTGATATTGCGCAGTGCTCGATTGGCTATAACAGGAAGTCCTTGGCCAAGGCAGCTTTAGGGATTTACTGGTAAGTGTTACCGGTAGTTTCTCGACCCGTTATGAGCCTCATATCGACACGACTTATCGAGTTATTGGGGTCTGACGTTTACCGCCCCTAGACGAGATATGCGACATATCAGACGAACAGACCGGATTGTACGGTAGTGTTACTCGTTGGATTCACTGGAGTGTGAGCGGGCTTGCTCGTTGATCTTCTGATCGCTCAATACCCGGGTGGCCATTACGTTTAGCAGACCGCTTGCGGCTTGTGGGTGTTTGATATGATCATCACCTGCTGCCGGTGTATTGACGAGTCTTTAGAGTCCTACAGAGGGGTTTCCTGGCTCAAGCAAAACGAAATAGGAGCGCATATGAGATGTGTACAGGACCAAGAATAATACCAGTATGTGATACTGTATTCTATTCTCGCGATTTGTGACATTGATCGGTTGTATGCGATATAGCCAGGTTATCGGATCAAGTGTTGATTCGATAAGTTGTTACTATTGATATTAGTCGGTTATATGCGATATGACCGGATCGTTGAATCAAGTGTTGATTTAATGATTTAATGTATAATTATATATTTGATATATTACTTTACATTAACCGGTATTGGTTCACTTAAGATTGATTTTCTCATTTGAAAGTGTACATTGTTTATATGTGATATATGCAAGTGTACATGTTTGTATCATGCTTGATGATACAAACAAGTTGTGTGTATGAGACTTGAACCATATCAAGGTTGGATTAGGGTTTACTATTTTCCTATACAAATAACAAAAGAGAGTGACTTTGGTCAAAGTTATCAAGCTTCATGAAGCTTGATGAACATTGACAAAGTCAACTCTTTTGTCATTTGTTCAAGATATTAGCTAACCCAGCCCTTAACCTTATGCTATGGTTAATTCTCTACATGAGTTAAGCATGAGGGCTTAACTCAACCATGGTGCCATCATATATTGGATAAGTTTCACTTTGGATATTATTCATATGATTCTTTCTTCTTCTTCATCTTCATCAAGCTTGGAAAAGCTTGCTAGCTCCAATGGCATCATGAGAAAAAGAGTGAGAAATCCAATTCTAAAGTGAACCCACTTCCTATTTCTTCATCCTCTACCACTTGCCAAGTAGTATAGGGTGTTCTCTTCATAAAGTTTTCGACCAAGTGAAGGAATAGCTTGAGTTTGAGTCTCCCCGACGTAGATCATCTTCGGCCTCGATGTCAATGACCTAGCCCGATCATTTCTCCGACGAAACCATTTCTAGAGTCCGGGATCCGATGATCGCAGCGGAGGGACATTAACACGGAGCTAAAGAAGTGGTGGACTAGATCTACAAAGGTTGTAATCCCTTTCACTTAGTATGAAAGTCCTTTGCTTGCTTGCTTTTCGCCTTAACATCTAGTTAACGATCTATATTAGGGTTTCTCGGCACCGGAAAATTTTTGTTTGGCATGGTTGATGCCTTGTGGAACCTCTTGAGTGTGCCTAAGAACCCTACAGAGGAGTCGAGTCCTGGTCTCCTAACTCTAGAATTGGTAGGGTTGCTTGCCGCTCTCGTAGGGGTCTTGGGTGTGGGATTGGCTATTCATCACGACCGTGGAATCCGTGTTTTATATAGGCTCAAAATAAAACACGGACGTCCTAATATATCCAATATTTCATATGATATTCTCTGTTGCGTTATCTGTGATATGATCTGTGATATGTTCAGATAGATATTGTATATAGTATATATGATATATTATATAGACATTTCTTATGTTTTACACCCACGCTAGCCCTGCCCCGCTCTGCCGTTAGTTACCTAACCTAACGGTGCAGACGGGACATCGAGGCGAATGCGGATGGCATAAGTGTACGTTGTATTTATCTATGATGTTTAGGTGGACTTATATGATGGGACATTCATTAATGAGATTAATGAAAGAAAAATAAACCTAAAAGATATTGTGGAATCGAATTTCAAAAATCAGGTAGCTCTAGTTCTTGCTTTGCATAGCGGTGTTCCTTGTAGAACATCCAGCACCTTATTCGATGAGGAAAGAGTCGAGATCCCTTCACCGGGAGTGACCTCTTTAGCGAAAATTAGCAGATGCTACAACCTTCGGTTTGTCTATTGACTGATTTTCTAGTTCTTGCTTTGCATAGTGGTATTGTGAATATCCTGCACCTCATTCGACGAGGAAAGAGCCGAGATCCTTTCACCGGGAGTGACCTCTTTAAAGAAACTAGCAAAAGCCTCAAAAACACTCCATTTAAAAACCATTTGATTCCGCAACGAGATCAAGTTCAGAGCGTTAAAGGTTTTCTTAAAAACCATCTGCAACCCTCCGTCATTTTAGGAAGTAGAGTACTTAGTATTCGTGCTGTGTTTGTTGACCATAGTCAAGGCACAGTGTACGGTAGCTAAATGATGTCTTCCTACACAGCATATGATGCGATTAGTTAGGACAGTCATGTGACTTTGTTGACCTTAGTTAAGGGTCATGTGGGTGGGTCTAATTAATCACGAAATGACGGGTAGAACTTGACTAGTGCTTATGATTTATTGACCATAGTTAAGGTCATAAGTACTAGGGGTAAAAACCTTTATCGGGAGTTTCAAGTGTTGAAATTTGCAATGAGATTGCATACCTTCTATATGATAGTTGGATCCTAATACCCACCACGAGTAATTGTTACTCCTGGGAGAGTTTTGCACTTTGCAATTAGCCGATCAAGTAGGTGTCTAGAAAGGTGTCAACGGGGTTACGCCCCTGGAAAAACGAGGTTTACTTTAATTAGGTCCGTACGAAAGCACGGGGAACCTCCCTCAAAGTACCGGCACTGGCCTGGCTGAAAAATTGGCGAACTTGTAGAGTGTAATTAATCCCGGCTAGTCTTTCCTTTTAGGGTTTGAAGGAAGATTTGATAAAAACAGTAGGAGCCATCCAGATTAGATAAAATATATAACCAATCTAATCTTGCAAGGGCGCACGCAGAATATTTTCTTCTCTCTCTCTCCAGGTAGCGACCATGTCACGCCTTAATCAAGATAATAATATGGATGTATTAACCTAACCCGCTTGTTATACTGAGCTGGGGAACGTTAGTCCCGCTCTAACTTATAATTGTTATAAGACCGAGCAGGAATTAGGGGAATACCAGGATTCCCATGCTGCCCAAACGAAGAAAGTGCATGCTGATGCATCTTCTTCGGGTGTGTTCATTACAAAGAACTGTTTCTCAGTATCCTCTACATCCTGGGTATTTGATACCAGATCAGGATCCTAAATATGTAATCTGTTACATGGGCTACAGAAAGGTAGAGAACTGAGAACGGATGATAAGTTTCAAGTGTTGGAAACAGTGCAATTGTTGCAGCCAAAGTGTTGGCACTTATCACCCTGTACTACCAGAATACACTGATTCTGAACGAATGTTATTAGATACCGAACCTGATATACAACATCATATCAGTCTCTTTATTTACTAAAGAAAGATATAATTTTGTATTGTTAGATAATGTTTTGCACATTTCTTATATCAAGAGTTGATCGGTTCAGGCACGTTATCTAAAAGCATATACATTCTAAATCAGACTACAGTTCTTAACGTACAGAACACACACAAGAGGAAGAGTTCAGAAATGAACAAATCCTTCTTGAGGCATTGTAGACTAGGTCATATCAATGCGACCCAACTAGCTAAGTTATATATTAGATGCATATTTAAATCAGTTTAAATTTACATCTTGTGAAACTTTCCGGTCATGTCACAGAGATAAAATGACCACAGCTCCATTTATTAGAAACAGAGAAAGAGTTTGTGAACTGTTGGGACTGATACATAGTGATGTATGAAGGTCCCCTGTCTGCAGTGTTAGTTGTATGTATGCCCTAGAGGCCAGTATTGTACAGATGATGTATATTATATTGGATGCTTGGACATATATAGAGATGACTTTCTTGCTCGACATGATAGTATGCTATCTGGTTGCCATTTATCTTAACATGTACACTAGTCTCTTTATACTGTCTTATAGTTACATGTTGGTAAAGCCCTTAGGATTTGTACTTGACTACCTAGACTATGATGCAGATCATACTAGTGGGAACATGGTAGTCCATAAGTACATCCTTCAAGGTCCCTAGTCGTGGGTATCTCGAGACGGGGCATCGATTTACCAGAGTAGACTAGAGTATACGCTTCTTGACCCATGTGATGGGCGATGGATGATCCCATATCCATTGGTGTTTGACATCAGAGATGGTATATGGGTGCTCAGTGGAAACTGGGTACACTGGACGGACTCGCCGAGAACTCCCAGATGGTATTATACCTCACGTCAGATGGCAGTTCTCAGGTGACACTTGTACAGGTTAGTCTGTAGACCCGAGATCGTCATAGAGTCTTGTGTGATTCCCACTGTGCTTTGATCTCCACCTTACCACGTCCATGAGGGCGTGCAAAACGGTGGTCTTTGGGTACAGTCCCGAATCACATGGAGGCAATGAGCGATAGGAGGGGTTTCGTCTCTCCCGGTATTGGGGGTTGATGTTGCGCAGTGCTCGATTGGCCGTAACAGGGAAGTCCCTGGCCAGGGCTGATCAGAGATTTGCTGGTAAGTGTTACCAGTAGTTTCTCGACCCGTTACGAGCCTCATATCAGCACGACTTATCGGGTTATTGGGGTCTGACGTATACCACCTCTAGACTTGATATGCGACGTATCAGACGAAGAGACTTGACTGTATGGTAAGTGTTACTGGTCGGATTCGCAGGAGTGTGAGCGGGCTAGCTCGTCGATCTTCTGATCGCTCAATACCCGGGTGGCCGTTACGTTTAGCAGACCGCTTGCGGCTTGTGGGTGTTTGATATGATCATCACCTGCTACCGGCGTATTGACGAGTCTTTAGAGTCCTACACAGAGGTTTCCTGGCTCAAGCGAAACGAAATAGGAGCGCATATGAGATATGTGCAGGACCGAGAATGATGCGTGTATGTGATACCGCATTTCATTCTCGCGACATATGTTTCGAATGGTTATATTCGATATGACCTAGTTATCGAATCATTGATTCGATAAATCGATGCATTGAATACTAGTCGGTTATGTGCGACATGACCGGATCATTGAATCAAGTGTTGATTTAATGATTTAATGTATAATTATATATTTGATATGTTACTTTACATTAACTAGTATTGGTTCACTTTAAACGGATTTTTCTCACTTGGATTGCACATTGTATATGTGATATACTTTCGTGCACTTTTCTGTATCATGTTTGATGATGCTTGACCATATTGTTAAGTGTATGGAATTAAACCATAGTTAACTTGAGATTAGGGTTTTATTTATGCATTTATTCATTTAATTGTTTATTCATTTATTTGGATAAAGTTTTGGATGAGAATGGTGGCATTTCTTGTTTTATGTTGAAGCTTCAAGAACCCTTGACTTATGCAACCATTCTTGTCCTCATGCTTAACCCTAACCCACTCATTTGACCATGGTTTATTCTCTACACTTAACCCTAGTTATTGTTATGATAAGTATTGATTTATTATTCATTTTGAATAACACTTATCATAATTCTAGCTCTTCTTCTTCTTCATCTTCAAAAGAAAAGCTCAAGGTCCATCAATGGCATCTTGAGTTATAGTGAGCTAAATCCAAATCTAAAGTGAACCCACCTCCTATTTCTTCACCCTCTACCTCTTGCCAAGTTGTTTTGGGTGTTTACTTCACAAGTTTCACAAGTTTGTGAAGTCGGAGCTTGAGTTTGTGCAACCTCGACGTAGATCGTCTTTGACACAAAGCCGACGACTTATTCCGCTCGCTTTCCCGATGAAGCCGATGATCGAGTCAAGGATTCATGATGGACAGCGAGGACATGACCACGTGGAGCTAAGGAGGCGGAAATCCGGATCTACAAAGGTTGTATATCCGTATCCAAGTAGTTAAGTGTTAACTAGCTTTTTCTTTTCGCCTAAACATCTAGTTAAGATCCGTAGTCTAGGGTTTCTCGGCACTAAAAATTTTAATTTGGCATGTTCGATGCCTTGTGAGAACCCACTAGGGTGCCTAGGAACCTTTCACTGGTATCAGAGCCTAGCTAGAGCCTTAGGCGAAGTCCCGACGACGTTTGAAACCCGATCGAACCGAAATCCAAAACCTAAAAATGCTCTCTGGACTTTTTCTAAAAATTCGGATTTTTGTCAATTAAAAATATGTAGAAAATCAAGCAGGGTGTTATTAGAATTACTGTGAAATACGAGGGGGTAATTCCACTTTTCCACCGCGGAAGGGCGGCACATGCTAGGCATGTGCGGCGCTTCCGCGGCGTTACTGTTCCTTTGAATAATTATTTCTTCACAGTAACTCATATAATTCAATGCTGTGTATTCTGGGATATTTTTATTGTGACTTTACAGAAGAGTATTTTGGGGTACTATTGGGAATCAGTATTTCAATCGGATTATCAAATTTCGTTTTTAGTGTTTTTTCAGATAATTGTAGAATATGTTAAAGAGTTCGACCGGATATAAATACCCAGGTTTTCCCCTGCCGGAATATCCAAGTGTTGGATTATTGTGTGGTTAAAAGACGTTCTGAGTAGTGCAAGTAACGCGATGGTTCCTCTAGAAGACACAAACCTTAACTCGATTATGTGACCGTCTTGAACTGCCCTTTGAACCTTCGGGTTTGGGGCAGTACGGCGTGCCACATGTGAGGCGTTGGCTTGACCCTTCTACGGCTGGACCGTTGGTACTGAGGTATGAAGTGAATGTCTTTGAACCTATTTCATGTGTTGATCGGTGTCGGGAAAACTTGGGTGTTCGAATGTTCGATCGGAAAGTTTGATATATTCTATTTATCCGGAATTGGATACAATAATTGGAATTCACAAACAGTTATGTGATAACTGAATGAATGTTATAGATCTAGCAGTTTAGTTTCACAAGATATCGAAAAGAGTTTTCGATGATGGGACTAAAATGCGGGATTTATAACTGTTAGGCATGTGATGTCTAAAGAGATTGCGGATTCCAATTGTTGTAGTTTTTCACTTTCTTTTCTGTGACCGTAAGTGTAGTATGTTCATATCGCCGGTTTCGTTGCTATACGTCAACGACAATTGGGGTATGCATACTTACTTACGTTGATGACATGTGTTGTTATGTGTTGCTGGATATGTTATATTGGATCGTCGTATTTGAATAGCCGGGGGTTTTTATGTGAGATGAGTGTTTTTCATTTTCATTCATGTAAAAACTTGTATGTAATATTCTTTTATTCGGGGCACTTCCAGGATGCGGGAGTTGTCACCCTTTGTATATTATTTACTTTTCTGCACTAGGATAGACCCAAAGAGGGGAGCACAAGTAACCGGGTTCTGGGGTCCAGTGGGAGACCAACTCGAGGTGTCGAGTCCGGGTCTCCTAACCCTAGAATTGGCAGGGTTGCTTGCCGCTCTCGTAGGGGTCTAGGGGTGTGGGATTGGCTATTCATCACGACCGTGGAATCCGTGTTTTATACTGGCTCGTATTAAAAACACGGACGTCCTAGTATATCCAATATTTCATATGTTTATTCTGCTGCGATATCTGTGATGTGATTCTGTGATGGATATAGTATATAGTATATATGATATATTATATAGACGTTACTTATGTTTTACACCCGCGCTAGCCCTGTCCTGCTCTGTCGTTAGTTACCTAACCTAACGGTGCATGAGGGGACATCGAGGCGAATTCGGATGGCATAAGTGTACGTTATATCTATCTGTGATGTTTAGGTATTTAAATGATGGGACTTCATTAATGTGATTAATGAAAGATAAGAAACCTAAGATGTTGTAGAATCGAATTTTAAAATAAAACAGGTAGCTACAGTTCTTGCTTTGCATAGCGGTATATATGATATACCCCGCACCTCATTCGACGAGGAAAGGACCGAGATCCCTTCACCGGGAGTGACTCCTTTAGCAATAACTGGCAGATGCTACACACTCGGTTTGGTTTTGATTGCTTTTAAAGAGTTTTCGCTTTGCACAGTGATATATATGATATATCCCGCACCTCATTCGACGAGGAAAGGACCGAGATCCCTTCACCGGGAGTGACTCCTTTAGCAAAACTAGAAAAGCCTCAAAATCACTCCATTTCAAAACTTCATTTGATTCTACAACGATATCAAGTTCATTACGCTCATGGTTTTATGAAAACCTGCGTAGCCCTCCGTCATTTCAGATAAGTACTAATTAGTATTCGTGCTACGGTAGTTTGGCATTCGTCAAGGCGTAGTGTACGGTAGCTAACTAGTATTTATCTGCTTATGCATATGATGCAGATTGGATTAGGGTATTCGTACGGCGTTGTTTGGCATTCGTCAAGGGTCGTGCGGGTGGGTTTAATTCAATCAAGAAATGTACGGGTTGAACTTGACTAGTGGACTATGGGTTGTTTGGCATTCGTCAAGGTCATAGAACACTAGGGGCAAAATATTATCGGGAGTTTCAAGTGTTGAAATTTGCAATGAGATTGCATACCTTCCATGAGATAGTTGGATCCCGATACCCGCTGCGAGTAAGAGTTACTCCTGGGAGAATTTTACACATTGCAATTAGCTGATCAAGTAGGTGTCTAGAAAGGTGTTAACGAGGTTACGCCTCTGGGAAAACGAGGTTTACATTAATTAGGTTCGTGCGAAAGCACGGGGGACCTCCCTCAAAGTACCGACACTGGCCTGGCTGAAAGATTGGCGAACTTGTAGTGTGTAATTAATCCCGGCTAGTCTTTCCTTTTAGGGTTTGGAGGAAGATTTGATAAAAAGCAGTGGGAGCCATCCTGATTAGATAAGATAATAACCAATCTGATCTTGCACGAGCTTACGCTAAAGTGTTTTCTTCTCTCTCTCTCCAGGTAGCGACCATTTCATGCCTTAATAAAGATAATAAAATGGATGTATTGACCGAACCCTCATGTTATACTGTGCAGGGGAACGTTGAACCCGTTCTATCTTATAAGTGTTATAAGAATGAACAGGAAACTGGAGAATATCTGGATTCTCACACCGCCCAAACGAAGAACATGCATGTTGATGCATCATCTTCGGGTGTGTTTGTCATTGAGAACTGTTTCTCAGTTCACCCTACGTCCTGGGTATTAGATACCGGATCAGGATCCCACATATGTAAGATGTTACATGGGCTGCGAAAAGGTAGAGAACTGGGAAAAGGTGATCATTCCGTTCAAGTAGGGAACGGTGCAAGTGTTGCAGCCAAAGCAGTTGGCGAATATCACCTAGTATTACCAAGTGGTGATACATTCATTCTGAATGAGTGCTATTATATACCGAACATGATGTGCAACATTATATCAGTTTCTTTATTAAGTAAAGATGGATATAATTTTGTAGTAAAGGATAATGTTATGAACATATTCCTAGATCAAAAGTTGATTGCATCAGGCTCGCTACATAATGGCATGTTCATTCTAAATCAAAATACAGTCCTCAATATACAAAACACACACAAGAGGAAAAATTCAGAAATGAACGAATCCTTCTTGTGGCATTGTAGACTTGGTCATATCAATGCGACACGACTGGCTAAGTTACATAAGGATGGTTATTTGAATCCGTTCGAATTATCATCTTATGATACTTGCCATTCATGTCTCAAAGGAAAAATGACCAAAGCTCCGTTTAGAGGACACGGAGAAAGAGTTACTGAACTCTTAGGACTGATATATAGTGATGTATGCGGTCCTATGTCTACACATGCCAGGGATGGTTCTTCCTACTTCATTACATTCACTGACGATCTCTCTAGATACGGGCATGTGTTCCTGTTGAAACACAAGTCTGAAGCTTTTGAGAAATTCAGAGAATATAAGCACGAAGTAGAGAACCAAACGGGCAAAAGTATTAAGATCCTCCGATCTGATCGAGGAGGAGAATACTTGAGCAATGAGTTCCAAGATTATCTAAAAGAGAATGGGATTCTCTCTCAGCTTACTCCACCTTATACACCACAGCACAACGGTGTATCGGAACGAAGGAATCGCACCCTATTAGATATGGTGCGTTCAATGATGAGCACAGCTGAGTTACCTATTTCCTTCTGGGGGTATGCGCTTGAGACAGCCATACACCTATTGAATATGGTTCCTACCAAATCAGTGCCTACCACTCCATATGAGATATGGAGAGGGAAGAGACCATCTCTTAAGTATGTTAAGATATGGGGTTGTCCAGCCTATGTCAAAAGACAAAATCCGGACAAACTCGAGGCAAGATCTGTCTTATGTAAGTTTGTAGGATATCCCAAAAATTCACAAGGGTATATCTTCTACCACCCCGAGGAACAAAAGGTGTTTGTTTCTCGACATGCCACTTTCTTAGAAAAAGGTTTTCTTATGAAACAGATTAGTGGCATTGAGGTAGAACTGGAAGAAGTTCCAGCAACACAAACTGTAACAGAAGACTTGGTGGAACCAGAGGATTCAGTAGAACTCAACGAACCCCAGCCTCTCCGCCGATCTAGTAGGGTATCTCGTCCACCTGAGAGATACTACGGTTTTCTCATTGACGGTGGAAGCGAGGATTGCATCATGGAGGATGATGACCCAACTAGCTTCGAGCAGGCCATCACGAGTAGGGACTCAGTGAAATGGCTGGATGCTATGCGGTCCGAGATGGATTCCATGTACACCAACAAAGTATGGACTTTGGAAGTTGCTCCTGAAGGGGTAAAACCCATTGGGAGCAAGTGGATCTTCAAGAAGAAACTTGGTGTAGATGGGAAAGTGGAGACTTTCAAAGCTAGACTTGTAGCAAAGGGTTTTCGTCAAAGACCAGGTGTGGACTATGACGAGACCTTTTCTCCAGTGGCTATGCTTAAATCCATCCGAATCATGCTTGCCATTGCTGCCTTTCATGACTACGAAATCTGGCAAATGGATGTTAAGACCGCCTTTCTAAATGGTGATTTAGAAGAGTGCGTGTACATGACTCAGCCAGAGGGCTTCGTAGACAGTGGGAGCAGCGGGAAGGTGTGCAAGCTGCTTAAATCCATTTATGGATTAAAGCAAGCATCGCGGAGTTGGAACATCTGCTTTGACGTCGTTATCAAAGAGTTTGATTTCGTCAAAAATCCAGATGAACCTTGTATCTACAAGAAGGTGGCAGAGAGTAAGGTTGTATTCCTCGTATTGTACGTGGACGACATACTCTTGATAGGAAATGGCATTCCTATGCTGCAATCGGTCAAGCTCTTCTTATCACAAAGATTCTCAATGAAAGATCTTGGTGATGCCTCCTGCATATTGGGAATCAGGATCTATAGAGATAGATCCAAACGGATTTTGGGATTGTCCCAATCCAGGTACATTGACACCGTACTAAAGAGGTTTAGTATGGAAGAGTCCAAGCGTGGGAACTTACCCACGATCTCTGGAGTCACTCTCTCCAAAGAGATGTCTCCCAAGACTGATTTGGAGAGAGCTCGCATGCAAGGGATACCCTATGCTTCGGCAGTAGGCTCTATCATGTATGCGATGCTATGTACCAGACCCGATGTAGCATACTCACTAAGTGTAGTGAGCAGGTATCAAGCTGATCCTGGAGAGAGTCACTGGACAGCTATGAAGAGCATTCTCAAGTACTTGCGAAGGACTAGAGATATGTTCTTGGTGTATGGTAACGGAGAACTCCAAGTGGAGTCCTTTACCGATTCGAGCTTCCAGAGTGATAAGGACGACTCTAAGTCGCAGTCGGGTTTTGTCTTTACCCTTTACGGAGGGGCGGTTAGCTGGAAGAGTTCCAAGCAGGAAACCGTGGCAGACTCGACGATGGAGGCTGAATACATCGCTGCCAACGATGCTGCCAAAGAGGCTGTCTGGATCAAGAAGTTCATTACTGAACTTGGAGTGGTTCCATCCATTGAGCATCCAATACCTTTGTATTGCGATAACAATGGAGCGGTGGCTTTGGCCAAGGAACCCAGGTCCCATCAGCGGTCCAGGCATATTCTGAGGCGGTATCACCTGATCCGGGAGATAGTTGATCGCCGGGAGATCGAGGTCAGGAGAGTTGACACGAAGAACAACACGGCGGATCCACTCACGAAGGCCATTCCCCAGATACAGTTTGAGAGACTCTTCGGGATGCTCGGTATGAGATACTACAGCAGCTGGCCCTAGTGCAAGTGGGAGATTGTTAGTTGTATGTATGCCCTAGAGGCCAGTATTGTACAGATGATGTATATTATATTGGATGCTTGGACATATATAGAGATGACTTTCTTGCTCGACATGATAGTATGCTATCTGGTTGCCATTTATCTTAACATGTACACTAGTCTCTTTATACTGTCTTATAGTTACATGTTGGTAAAGCCCTTAGGATTTGTACTTGACTACCTAGACTATGATGCAGATCATACTAGTGGGAACATGGTAGTCCATAAGTACATCCTTCAAGGTCCCTAGTCGTGGGTATCTCGAGACGGGGCATCGATTTACCAGAGTAGACTAGAGTATACGCTTCTTGACCCATGTGATGGGCGATGGATGATCCCATATCCATTGGTGTTTGACATCAGAGATGGTATACGGGTGCTCAGTGGAAACTGGGTACACTGGACGGACTCGCCGAGAACTCCCAGATGGTATTATACCTCACGTCAGATGGCAGTTCTCAGGTGACACTTGTACAGGTTAGTCTGTAGACCCGAGATCGTCATAGAGTCTTGTGTGATTCCCACTGTGCTTTGATCTCCACCTTACCACGTCCATGAGGGCGTGCAAAACGGTGGTCTTTGGGTACAGTCCCGAATCACATGGAGGCAATGAGCGATAGGAGGGGTTTCGTCTCTCCCGGTATTGGGGGTTGATGTTGCGCAGTGCTCGATTGGCCGTAACAGGGAAGTCCCTGGCCAGGGCTGATCAGAGATTTGCTGGTAAGTGTTACCAGTAGTTTCTCGACCCGTTACGAGCCTCATATCAGCACGACTTATCGGGTTATTGGGGTCTGACGTATACCACCTCTAGACTTGATATGCGACGTATCAGACGAAGAGACTTGACTGTATGGTAAGTGTTACTGGTCGGATTCGTAGGAGTGTGAGCGGGCTAGCTCGTCGATCTTCTGATCGCTCAATACCCGGGTGGCCGTTACGTTTAGCAGACCGCTTGCGGCTTGTGGGTGTTTGATATGATCATCACCTGCTACCGGCGTATTGACGAGTCTTTAGAGTCCTACACAGAGGTTTCCTGGCTCAAGCGAAACGAAATAGGAGCGCATATGAGATATGTGCAGGACCGAGAATGATGCGTGTATGTGATACCGCATTTCATTCTCGCGACATATGTTTCGAATGGTTATATTCGATATGACCTAGTTATCGAATCATTGATTCGATAAATCGATGCATTGAATACTAGTCGGTTATGTGCGACATGACCGGATCATTGAATCAAGTGTTGATTTAATGATTTAATGTATAATTATATATTTGATATGTTACTTTACATTAACTAGTATTGGTTCACTTTAAACGGATTTTTCTCACTTGGATTGCACATTGTATATGTGATATACTTTCGTGCACTTTTCTGTATCATGTTTGATGATGCTTGACCATATTGTTAAGTGTATGGAATTAAACCATAGTTAACTTGAGATTAGGGTTTTATTTATGCATTTATTCATTTAATTGTTTATTCATTTATTTGGATAAAGTTTTGGATGAGAATGGTGGCATTTCTTGTTTTATGTTGAAGCTTCAAGAACCCTTGACTTATGCAACCATTCTTGTCCTCATGCTTAACCCTAACCCACTCATTTGACCATGGTTTATTCTCTACACTTAACCCTAGTTATTGTTATGATAAGTATTGATTTATTATTCATTTTGAATAACACTTATCATAATTCTAGCTCTTCTTCTTCTTCATCTTCAAAAGAAAAGATCAAGGTCCATCAATGGCATCTTGAGTTATAGTGAGCTAAATCCAAATCTAAAGTGAACCCACCTCCTATTTCTTCACCCTCTACCTCTTGCCAAGTTGTTTTGGGTGTTTACTTCACAAGTTTCACAAGTTTGTGAAGTCGGAGCTTGAGTTTGTGCAACCTCGACGTAGATCGTCTTTGACACAAAGCCGACGACTTATTCCGCTCGCTTTCCCGATGAAGCCGATGATCGAGTCAAGGATTCATGATGGACAGCGAGGACATGACCACGTGGAGCTAAGGAGGCGGAAATCCGGATCTACAAAGGTTGTATATCCGTATCCAAGTAGTTAAGTGTTAACTAGCTTTTTCTTTTCGCCTAAACATCTAGTTAAGATCCGTAGTCTAGGGTTTCTCGGCACTAAAAATTTTAATTTGGCATGTTCGATGCCTTGTGAGAACCCACTAGGGTGCCTAGGAACCTTTCCAGATGCCAGGACTGGTTCTTTGTACTTCCTTACATTCACTGATGATCTCTTAAGATTCGGACACATGTTCCTGTTGAAACACATGTCTGAAGCTTTTGAGAAATTCAAAGAATATAAGTCAGAAGTAGAGAACCAATACAGGTATAAGTATCATGTCCTATGATGAGATCAGAGAGGAGAATACTTGTGCATGGAATTCTTGGACTATTCTAAAGGAGAATGAGATTCTCTCTCAGCATTACTCCTCCATATACACCACAGCACGTAGGTGTATCGGGGCGGAGCAATCGCACCATATTGGATATGGTGTGCTCTATGATGAGTATTACTGAGTTACTTGTTTCCTTTTGGAAGTTATGCACTTGAGAAGCTTCATACCTATTGAATTAGATTCTAATCAAATCAGTGCCTACCACTCCATATAAGATATGGTATGGGAAGACCCATCTCTTAAGCAAGTTAAGATTTGGGGTTGTCCGGCCTATGTCAAAAGCAAAATCCGGACAAAATCGAGGCAAAGTCAGTTCTGTAGAACTGGAAGGAGTTCCAGCTATACAAACTACAGCTGATGATTTGATAGAACCAAAGGATTCAATGGTCCCCGACGAACCTCAGCCTCTCCGCCGATCTAGCAGGGTTCCTCATCCGTCTGAGAGATACTTCGGTTTCTCGATGACAGTGGGAGCGAGGATTGCATCATGAGATGATGACCCAACTAGTTTCGAGCAGGCCATCAAGAGTGGGGACTCTGTAAGAATGGCTGGATGCTTAGCGATCTGAGATGGAATCCATATACACCAACAAAGTATGGACTTTGGCTGCTATATCTGAAGGGTTAAATCCCCATCAAGAGCAAGTATATCTTGAGAAGATTACTTGGTGTAGATGGAAAAGTTGAGACTTTCAAAGCTAGACTTGTTAAAGGTTTTCGTCATCGACCAGGCGTGGATAATGATGAAACCTTTTCCAAGTGTCTATGCTTAAGTCCATCCGGATCCTACTTGCTATTGCTACATACCATGACTACAATATCTGGTGGTTGGGTGTCGTGACTATTTTTCTAAATACTGATTTAGAAGAGAACGTCTATAAGTACACAGCCAGAGGGCTTCGTAGACAGTAGGAGCAGCGAAAACGTGTGCGAGATGCTTTACAGGATAAAGCAGGCATCACAGAGTTGGAACATTTGTTTTGATGTGGTAGTCAAAGAGTTTGACTTCATCAAAATAGTAGATGAACCTTGTACATACAAAAAGGTAGTAGAGAGTAAAGTGGTCATCCTCGTATTACACGTGGAAAACATACTCTTGATAGGAAAAGAGTTTCCTATGCTACGGACGGTCAATCTCCTCTTATCACAAGGATTCTCCAAATAGGATAAAGGTGATACCTCCTAAATCCTGGGATTTGGATCTATGAGATAGATCTAAATGGATGTTAGGATTCTCACTAGGTGTAGTGAGATGGTATCAATCGATCCTGAGGAGAATCACTGGACAGCTTCCAGGATGGTAAGGTTGACTGAATGTCAGTCACAGGCATTGTCTTTACCCTCAGTAGAGGGACGGTATGTTGGAAGAGTTACAAGCCAGATACCGTGGCAAACTAGACGATAAAGGCTGGTAACATCGCTATCAAAGATACTACCAAAGAGTCAGTCTGGGTGTATATTGGTTCATAAGATGAACTAGGTTCCTACCATTGTGTGATAATGGAAGTGTGGCTTTAGCCCAGGAGCCCCGGTCCCATCAGTGACCCAGACATATTCTTAGGCAGCATCACCTGATCATGGAGATAGTTGATCTCCAGGGTAATCGAGGTTAGGAGAGTAGACTCAGAGGACAACACGGCGGATCCACTCACAAAGGCTTTTTCCCAGAGAAAGACTATTATGGGATGGTTGAGTATGAGATACTGCAACCACTGCTACAGATGGCCCTAGTGCAAGTGGGAGATTGTTAGATATATGTATGCCCTAGAGGCCATTACTGTACATAAGATGTATATTGTAGTGGATGCTGAGACATATATAGGTAGGACTTTCTTGCTCGACATGATAGTATGCTATCTGGTTGCTCTGTATCTTAACATGTATACTTTCTGTCTCTCTGTTACATGTTGATAAAGCCCTTAGGATGTGTACTCGACTTGCAGGACTATGATGTAGATCATACTAGTAGGGCCTGGGTAGTCCATGAGTACATCCTTCAATGTTCCTAATCGTGGGAATATCGAGACAGGGCATCGATATTCCACAGTAGACTAGCATATATCTTCTCGACCCATGTGATGGACGATGGATGATCCCATATCCATTGATGTTTGACATCAGATGGTATGCGGGTGCTCAGTGGTGACTGGGTATACTGAACGGACTCGCCGAGAACTCCCAGATGGTATTATCCCTCACGTCAGATGGCAGTTCTCTGGTGACACTGGTACAGCTTAGTCTGTTGACCCGAGATCGTCATAGAGTCTTGTGTGTCTCCCACTGTGCTTTGATTTCCACCCTACCACGGTTCTACTGAGTCATGCAAACAGGTGGTTTTTGGGTACAGTCCCGATTCATATGGAAGCAATGAGCGATAGGAGGGGATTCATCTCTCACGGTATTGGGGGTTGATGTTGCGCTATGCTCGACTGGCCATAACTGGAAATCCCTGGCCAGGGTTGCATTGATTTACTGGTAAGTGTTATCAGTAGTTTCATACTTGTTATGGACCTTACATCGGCATGACTTATCAAGCTGCTGGGGTCTGACGTTTACCACCCCTAGGCGAGATATGCGACATATCAGAAGAACAAACCGGACTGTGCGGTAAGTGTTACTGATTGGATTCGCAGGAGTGTAAGCAGGCTTGCTCGTTGATCTTCTGATCGCTCAATACCCGGGTGGCCGTTACGTTTAGCAGATCGCTTGCGGCTTGTGGGTGCTTGATATAATCACCACCTATTGCCGGCGTATTGACGAGTCTTTAGAGTCCTATACAGAGGTTTCCTGGCTCAAGCGAAACGAAATAGGAGCGCATATGAGATTTGTGCGGGACCGAGAATAATATCAGTATGTGATATTGTATTCTATTCTCGCGATTTGTATCATCGGTCGGTTATATGTGATATAGCCGGGTTACCGAATCAAATGTTGATTCGATACATTGATACACAAGATATTAGTCGGTTATATACAGTATGACCGGATCGTTAAATCAAGTGTTGATTTAATAATTTAATGTATAATTATATATTTGATATATTACTTTACATTAACTAGTATTGGTTCACTTAAGATTGATTTTCTCACTTGATGTGCACAAGTTGTATATGTGATATATGTTTGTGCACTATTTTGTATCATGATTGATGATACATACAAACATGGATGGGTGTGTGACATACACCATGTTAATTGTAATTTAGGTTTTTATTTATCTTAATTATTCAAAATGGTGGCTTCTTTTGTCATGGCTTGAAGCTTCATGAAGCTTGAAGCAACTTTGACAAAGTCCACTCATTTTGTCTTAATTAAGATATTCATTAACCAAACCATTACAATTAACTATAGTTTAGTCTCTACAAAGGTTAGCTCACCCATGGTTGCATTATGATAGACTTCACTTGATTATTCTTTTCATATATTCTTTTTCTTTTCTTTCTTCTTCATCTTCTTCAAGTGAAGAAAAGCTTTCTAGAAAATTTTCAAGTGAAGATTTAGAGTGAGAAATCCAAATCCAAAGTGAACCCACTTCCTATTTCATCATCCACTACTACTTGCCATTTAGTTTAGGGTGTTCTCTTCACAAAGTTCTTGACCAAGTGATGGAATAGCTTGAGTTTGAGTCTCCTCGACGTAGATCATCTTCGGCCTCGAAGTCAACGACCTAGCCCGCTCATTTCTCCGAAGAAACCATCGCTAGAGTCCGGGATCCCGATGATCGCAGCAAAGGGACGTCAACACGGAGCTTTAGAAGTGAAGGACCGGATCTGCAAAGGTTGTAATCCCTTTCACTTGTAGTTTACTTGCTAGTTTTCGCCTTATCTCTAGTAAACGATCTAGATTAGGATTGTTTGGCACGTCTATTTTTTTGAATCGGGCATGGTTGATGCCTTGTAGAACCTTGTTAGAGTGCTTAGGAACCCTACAATAGGGGCTGTATTAGTTATTTGCAAAAAGGACCTCTAGAAAAGAGGAATTTATTTGTAAAAAATATTTTTTATTTTTTTATGTATTATTTATTAAAACTGAAAATTTACAAAAACATCCCCAAAAATTTTAAATTTTTTTTTAATAAAATTACAAGTGTGACATACCCCCAAATTTATTTGAAACAGTGTTTCCACTGTTTATGGCTGGATAACCAAAATTTGGGGGTAGGCGGAGGAAGATCAGTCGATGTAAACCGGCTCCTGCAACATCAGGAGCTCCTCTAAAGGGTCCGTGGTGAGGAACGGTTTAAGCATGTGTCCATTCACTTTAAATAGTGAACCATCCTCCGGATTCTCTGAGTCGAATGCACCGTGCGGATATATGATACGTACAAAAAATGGCCCTTTCCATCGAGATCGGAGCTTGCTGGGATGGAAATGTAGCCGGGTGTTGTACAGTAAAACCTGTTGACCAGGTTTGAATGTTTTGCACATAAGGTGTTTATCGTGAAACACCTTCGTTCGGTTTTCGACGACAACCGCGTTCTCGTAAGCTTCATCCCAAAGCTTGTTAATTCATTTAACTGCAGCTTTCTATGGCTGCCCGCATCTCCGAGAGATAGATTCAGCTCTTTTATCGCCCAAAATGTGCGATGTTCAATTTCTACTGGAAGGTGGCAAGCATTTCTGTAAACAAGCCGATAAGGAGACATGCCAAGATCGGACTTATAGGCAGTTCGAAATGCCCAAAGGGCATCGGTAAGTTTTAAAGACCAATCCTTGCGGTTCTTGGAAACCGTCTTCTCCAATATCTGCTTGATTTGCCGATTTGAAATCTTGGCTTGCCCACAAGTTTGGGGGTGATACGGCGTTGATAGCTTATGATTAATGGAATATTTCCACATCAAGGATTCGAAAGTCTTATTACAGAAATGAGTTCCATTGTGGCTAATGATTGCTCGGGGTGCCCAAACCGAGAGAAAATGTTTTCTTTGAAGAATCTAACGACAACCTTGTTGTCATTAGTCCGGCTGGGCACAGCTTCGACCTACTTAGAAACATAATCAACACCGAGGAAAATATACAAGTTCCCAAAAGAATTGGGAAAAGATCCCATAAAATCAATCCCCTAAACATCAAAAATTTTCACAACCAATATTGGTTGGAGCGACATTTCGTTTCTCCTAGATATCCGGCCCAAGTGTTGGCACCGGGAGCATGTCTTGCAGTAATCATGTGCGTCTTTAAAAAGTTGTGGCCAGTAGAAGCCACACTGCAAGATCTTTTCGGCTGTCTTTTTAGGGCCAAAATGCCCGCCACACGCTTGATCGTGGCAGAATGACAGCACGCTCTTAAATTCATTGTCAGGGACACACCGACGAATAATTTGGTCGGGACAGTATTTGAATAGATAAGGTCCATCCCAGTAAAAATGTTTTACATGGGTTAGGAATCGGAGTCTGTCCTGAATTGACCATTCATTTGGTATAAGTCCGTGGCCAAATAATTCATAATATCTGCGAACAAAGGTTCGCATGATACAGTCAAGAGCTGCTCATCTGGAAAAACGTCTTTTATAGGAAATTGAATCGTCGGCGAAGAAGGGAGGCGTGAAATATGGTCGGCGACTACGTTTTTGCATCCTCTTTTGTCTTTGATGACAAGTTCAAACTCTTGGAGTAAGAGGATCCAACGGATCAGCCGAGATTTAGCGTCCTTCTTCGCAAAAAGATGGCGAACAGCTGAATAGTCAGTGTATACGATGACTGGAGAGCCGATTAAGTAGGGCCTGAACTTTTCTAATGCAAACACAATAGCTAAGAATTCCTTCTCGGTTGTTGTGTAATTTAATTGGGCCTCGTTCAAGGTTCGGCTAGCGTAATAGATTACATGCGGCATCTTATCGATGTGCTGTCCAAGGACAGCACCAATGGAAAAATCAGATGCATCGCACATAATCTTAAATGGATGCGTCTAGTCAGGAGACGAAAGAATGGGAGCAGAAGTAAGTGGGTTTTTCAATGACTCGAACGCCTTCATACAGCTCGAGTCGAAATCAAATGTGGTGTCCTTGGCCAACAAAAGAGTCAAGGGTCTAGCAATCTTACAGAAATCCTTGATAAACCGTCTATAGAAACCGGCATGGCCAAGGAAGGCTCGAATGTCTCGGACGCATTTGGGAGGAGGGAGATTGGAAATGACTTCAATCTTCGCTTTATCTACCTCAATGCCATTTTGCGAGATGATATGTCCTAAGACAATACCTTCTCATACCATGAAGTGTCACTTCTTTCAATTTAAAGTAAGGTTCTTATCCTTACACCGGGTAAGGATTGCATCGAGATGTAGCAAACACTCTTCAAAGGAGTTTCCGAAAATGGAGTAATCATCCATGAAGATCTCCAAGAATTTTTCCACCATGTCTGAACAAATACCCATCATACATCGCTGGAAGATAGCGGGTGCATTGCATAACCCAAAGGGCATGCGACGGTAAGCAAACGTACCGAAAGGATAAGTGAATATGGTCTTGTCTTGGTCTTTTTCGGCGATGGGAATTTGATTATAGCCGGAGTAGCCATCCAAAAAGCAATAGTATTCATGCCCAGCCAATCGTTCTAGCATTTGGTCAATGAAAGTTAATGGAAAGTGGTATTTCCGTTTCGCTGCGTTGAGTTTTCTATAATCGATGCATACTCGCCACCCAGTTTGGGTGTGAGTAGGTATTAACTCATTCGCCTCATTAGTTATGACCGTTATGCCCGATTTCTTGGGTACAACGTGAATGGGGCTAACCCGCTGGCTATCAGAGATAGGGTAAATGATACCACTATCAAGACACTTTACGATCTCCTTTTTAACAGACTCCTTCATGACTGGGTTGAGTCGTCTCTGTGGATCCTTGGCAGGCTTAGCATCATCCATCATATGAATATGATGTTCAACAATTAGGGGACTAATCCTCTTGATGTCCGCCATAGTCCAGCTAAAAGCTTGCCGATTGCTTTGCAAGACCATCAAAAGGGTTTTCTCTTGCTCTAGGGCTAGAGAAGCCGAGATGATAACAGGGAGGGTCTTATTCTCACCTAAGTAAGTGTATTTAAGGTGAGACGGCAATAGCTTGAGTTCGAGTGTTGGAGGTGAAACAATTGAAGGTAAAATTGGTGAAGTTGTCTCAAACTCAAAGGATTCCAACAGAGGTTCAAAACGAGTGTAAACAACCGAGTCGGATAATTCAGCTAACTCATCTGAAAATTCAAAGGATTCAAACTCGGGTGGTGATTGGTCAAGATCGTTTGAGAAAGTGAAACACTCGTAGTCATTATCAGGCGTGAAAGCAGTATCAGGTTCAAGGAGGAACGCACTAGTGGTGTTAAGATTGCTGTGATCGAACAAAAATTTCTCGAGTTCACAGTCCTCCTGGATGATCTCTTGGATCGAGCAAACATCAAGTATATTAGCATTAGGTTCGGAGGGCTGATTCCCCAACTTAAAAATGTTGAGTTCAATTGTCATGTTTCCAAAAGATAGGATCATCGAACCATTACGACAATTGATCACAGCATTCGAAGTTGCAAGGAATGGTCGACCGAGTATCACCGGAATTTGATTCCGGGGGTTAGTTATAGGCTGTGTATCGAGAACAATAAAATCAACGGGGAATATGAAGTCCCCCTACCTTTATTAACACATCCTCTAGTTCACCCCTAGGATGGGTGATAGATCGGTCGGCCATTTGGAGAGTACAATGCTTAGGTTTCAGCTCTCCTACACCTAATTGCTCATATACCGAATAAGGAAGTAGGTTAACACTGGCACCAAGATCTAAAAGTGCGCGGTTGATGTTCTTATCCCCAATAGTTATTTAAATCGTAGGACAGCCAGGGTCCTTTCGTTTTTGGGGTAAAGGTTGGGTAAGAGCATCGCTCACGGCACTAGCTAAGAACACTTTTGGTACCTGAGATTTCCTCTTCTTAGAGCACAAGTCCTTCAAGATTTTTGCGTATTAAAGGACTTGTTGGATTGCATCCAAGAGAGGAATATTAATGTTAACCTGTTTAAACAACTCCACAATCTTCTCCATTTGTGGATTTTGTTTATTGGATCTCAACCGGTTTGGAAATGGAACATTTTGAAAATTGGAGTCCAATGCTTATGGAGGAGATTGAGGAGTTGGAACGGATCCCAATGCTGGTGTTTTCGTGGAGTGAGAAGTGGGTCCGTTCGGATCAGCAGAAGAAGTAGAGCCTTGTGAAGAATGGAGAACATGCTCTAAAGAAGAAGAAGAAGCTGCGGCCGGGGTGTCATCATCAGTGCCAACATTGTTGTGCAGCATCCTTCCAGATCTCAATGTAGTCACGGCACTTACATTATGGTTTTGTTGTTCAAGAGCAACATGTGCATTTTGTGGGTGGGTGACCAGGATTTGGGAGTGGTTGAGATGGAAGCTTCCCTTTCTCTCGCTCGCTTAAAACTGCATTCAGTTGTACAATCTGGGCTTCGATGGTTTTGATATTTTGCCTGTGTGAAGCAGTGTGTTGCACTAAAGACTGAATGGAAGACTGGATGTTGGCTGAGGATTGAGTTGATTGTTTTAAAAACGCCTCCAAATTTCATTCTAACGAGGAAACCTTATCGTTATTTGGCGGAACAAAATTGTTTTGAGGAAAAGAATTATTGGTGCAAAATTGTTCGTTTGATTTTAGCAAGGTTGGGGTTGGAAAGGTTGCTGATATTGAGTTTGTTGATGGAGCTTGTTGTTGAGGAGGAGGCCTTTGGAAATTGTTGTTTCCATGGAATTGTTGTTGATTTTTATTCCAGGCAAAATTGGGGTGATTCCTCCAATCGGGATTGTAAGTGGAAGAGTATGGATCATTTCTTTGTTGTTGCAGAAAGGAAGCATTGACTTGATCCTATCCTTGAGCAGGTGAGTTGTAAGGACACTCTTCGGTCAAATAGGATGGATCCGAACAACAAGCGCTTATAGTGCAAGGGAGTAAAGCAGGGGCAGGTGAAGGCGATGAGAATTTGCTCTCAATTGCTTTCAAGTTTTCGTGTAATTGCTGCCATTTCGGCCTTCATTGCAATTGACATATCAAGTTGATGGACGCCAACCCTAGATGGACTGGAAGAAGTAGATGAAGTGGACGAAGTGGTCGGTCTAGTGCTTTCCCACTGAAGCGTTTGTTCAGCAAGATCGTCAAGAAATTGCCAAGCTTCCTCGTCAGATTTGGATAGAAAGTGGCCTTGACAAATGGTTTCCAACAACTGCTTAGTTGCTGGGTTCAGTCCTTCGTATAAGGTCTGGCAAAATTGCCATCTCTCAATACCGTGATGAGGGAACTGAACAAGAAGGTCTTTGTAATGTTCGAAACACTTCCAAAAATGTTCGGAAGGAAGCTGGGAAAATTGGTTAATTTCATTACGTATTCTCACAGTCTTGTGATTTGGATAAAACTTTTTAAGAAATGCTTTAACAAACTCTTCCCAATTGTTTATGGAATGCGACGCGGTGCTATACATCCATTTTTCAGCTAGGTCACACAAAGTGAAAGGAATGACTCATAGCCGTATAGCATCGTCGGACAGTTGGGTGGTCTTCATCATTGCACAAACATTCTGGAATTTGTTGATGAAGATATAGGCATCTTTGGATTCCAGTCCATGAAATTTAGGCAAATGTTGATGAAGTGAGGCTTAATTTCGAAATTGTCCTCATTTGCCGGCGGGAGTGAAAGACAGGTAGGAAGTGCGGAGCGGGTAGGATAGAAACGATCCTGGAGCGCGATTCGCTGTGGCGCTTCAACAGGAGGTTGTTGCGGGTTATTCGCACACAGTTGAGGTGGAATCAGTCCCAAAGTAGGTAAAGGGTTGTTAGGATTGAATCCTGACATCTCTTTAGAAGATGATGAATGTGAAGATGAAGGTGAATGGACAGAATTCCGGTCAACGTTGGAGTTGGCCGGAAAAGATAAGGATGAAAAAGGTGTGGAGGGAGTTTCGACTTCGGAGTCGATCGCGTAGTCGGTAGCGACTAACGAAACACGGACTAGACGGGCGCTAGTGTCCCGAGTCCAACCGGACATACACTAAACGAGTTTTAGTGTAGTCAAAACTTAGAATGTAAGGGTAAGAAAACGTCGATGGGAAAATGTGGATGAAAGGTGGGTGAAATGGGATTCTAGTGACAAAGGGCAAGTTTTTGTAAGAGTTTTTGTTTTGTATTTTTTTAATATTTTTTATAAAGAGTTTTGCAAAAATTTGTACGGAACTACGACACACTTTCAAAAAATCACAATTTAAACATGCACAATCAAAGCTAGAGCTAGGGTCTCCTAAGTCAACTAGACTGCTCATAACTGTTCCAAAGCGACAAGTTGTGAGATATCCCTCAAATCGCCTCTTCACCGCCAATTGTGGCCAGGTAAGCACAAATGAAGAAAGGAGGGTCCCGCTCATGAATCACCGTGAGACGGGCCTTTTAAAGTTACCTTTCTCACTTGTCTAGCCTAGGCACCACAAAGTCAGGTTTAGATAAACGACTGAATGCCCACAACCTTCCTCTGTCCTAATGAGCGCGACAGTCCTTAATTGGCTGAGTCTAGATATTTTTTTTAATTAACTCAAGGGTGATGCATATGCTTTTAGTGATTTCTGGGGTCTTAGGAAGTGTAATGAACTCTCCACCTAATCTTAATTGGTGTTATAGCCCCTTAGATTCCGTATTAAATATGCAAAGCAGTAACACACCAAAATCTAAAACACTTGCCAAAAATTTTTCTTTTTATTTGCGGCGCAAAGAATTCTGCATAAAATGATTTATTGGATAGGAGAAAGATTCTGTGAAAAGAACCCTGCAGGAAAAAAATTTCAGTGGAGCTTAGAGGGTGGAAGAGAAGAAAAAAAGATACTTACAGAGATTTTCAGTTGCTGACGTCACCTTTTGACCGCGGTTCCACGGTCAAATGCCTACTTCTACCGCGGTTCCGCGGTGGATCAGTAGGTTCAGATCTTCAAAAAATTTCTCTGGGTTGTTTTGGTTCTCCTCTGTCTGTTCAGATCCTCTGTTTCTGGATTTGTTCACTGAGCTTGCTCCAGATCTGAATCAGTCCGTCTTCCTTTCCTGCACAATTCGTAAAAAAACCAATCAAAAATAACAAGATGATTTTTTTATGTTTTTAATTTTTTTAATTTTTATATTTTTTTAATTAACCCGAAATTACAAAAAGAAATAAACTACCGTCTCCCCGGCAACGGCGCCATTTGATTGTTTGAGATTTTGTATGCGTTTTAAATTTAAGAATACCGCAATCAAAACGGTGTCGATTGGTAGCTAGCCGGTTGAGTACGAGTCGATCCACAAGGAAATGGTGTCCTTTTCTTTATGTTCTAGCGAGTTAAGTCCTAACTTTGGTAGGTTTTGTTTTAAGATCTAAGAATGAGAATAAATTAATATAAAGGCTTGCTAGGGTTAGGATTAGGTTAGTTCGAAATAGAAATTCTTCTCACTTCTTTCAATGCCCTAGTTAAGAATGTAGGTGTTAGGGTAATAGTCAACAACGGGGATTGGCATGATTAGGAAGAAACTAAGTTTCTTCCTTTTGCTTCTTGTCCGTCCGTTCTTGGCTCTTAGCCCTAACCTCTGGTTAATTCAACCACAATCGGTCTAACTAGGGAATCACCGCTATCTTGTAGGATAGGATGCCGTAGTGAGCGGATTAAGGTTGATTTAAAGAGAGTCCTTAATTAAAATTATTTGGGCAAAGAAAGGAATGAAAGAGATTTCCTTCTCTCAAATCTTCCATATCCTACCCCTAACAAGTGAGGAATTACTCACTCATTAGGAAGGTGACAACAAAATTCATTTTTTATATTTTTTATATTTGATGACCTAAATTGCAGATAAATAAAGAACAAATAAAAAGTTGCAGATAATAAATTTCAGATAAGAAGAATGCGAGATAAAATGAAAACTTACTTTATTGATGTCCTCTCAACAACGCATTACAATTGAATTTAAATCTAGAAATTAAAAAGAGACTTCAAAATAAAGAGAGGCATGCCTTCATTAGGCTTTTGGATTTCCTATTTATAGATAGAAAAAACCCTAGGTTACATTCTGATCCATACATGTATTTCCCAAACTACCCTAAGAAAACCGAGTCAAAGCACCGACACCTCCACCGACACATGCACCGACACGTGCACCATACGGCCGCGGTTCCGCGGCAGAAAGGCCTGTTTGGCCGTGGTTCCATGGCCATTTGGTGGGATCTTAGGCTCAATTCTTCAGGGTTGCTTCATGTTGCTTTTACCTTCTTTTTTCTTTACTTGGTTTCTCAGAATCTCTTCTACTTTCTTCCAGATTTCCAACAGTGCAGAATGATGTGGACTTTTGCCTTGAGGTTCGCGTTGAAGTCTTGAATCTTGTGCTGCCCTTGTGCTTTGTGAATTAAACTGTCTAATGATTTTCATTTATTCCTTGAACTGGTAGGCGGCATCATACGGATTCATCTATTGTTGGTCGTAGTCTCACATTTGTAGCGAATTTTCACGAATTTCACTGTAACGATCTGAGAACCTGTAACCTACAACTATTTAGCAGACATGGATCAAAAGCACCTATTTATATGTAATGTGATTAAGAATGGGTGATATAATAATGCAAAATTCAGATATGAACAGCTGCTGAACAAGCCGGAAGAGGGTTTGACGTCTCCCCTCGGTCGTCTTCGAGGATAATCGGAGGATCTTCAGCTGGAGGATCCAGCTGTAACATCATCCCGACCATGTCTTGGAATAAGAACGTCATTCGTTTTATGTTGGCAGCTTGATCCGTTACCTCTTTGTCCTTCTTTTCGAGGATTCTGCGGAGGAACTCAGCATCAGTTTCTTGTTCTTGACGTTGCTCCAACGACATTTCCGGGCTTTCTTTTGGCCCTGTGAGTATGGCCATCTGCGTTAACATTTCCTGGAGCTTCTGTTGTTGCTCCTGGGCCTTTGTTACGGATCTGGTGAGTGGTCGATAGCCCATAAAGATACGGCTATCCTCTTTCCCGGATTCCATATAGACAGTATGTACCACCATGCCCCCAGACTTGGGGCGTTTAGATTCAGTGTTCTTGCGATTCGTCGTAGACACTGGGATTTTCTCCAACCTTCTCCTCTTGTGAGCGGTCGAAGTTGAGGGGGTCATTGCAGTGAGCACCCAAGTAGCTGTCGCCTTCTGTGGCTTGATAAGGTGGTCCTCTTCTTACCGAACCTTCATCTTTTTCTGTCGGCAGAGATAGTCTTGATCTATCATGGAGTCCTGGACCTGTCGCCATACTTTATAAATTTTAGAGGACAGCCGCTGAAGGGGCTGCTCTAGCTTCGCCTTTGTAGCGTTCTCCATTGGTGGGGGAGATCTTTTTAATACAGCAGTCGGAGAGTTTTTGCGTACCCTCCTAAGTAGTTCAAAGCTGTTCCCAGTTAGAACAGCAGCATCAATTTACACCGTTGGAGCCGGCGGAGTCAATCCAGAAGGGGAATTGCCCCCAGCCTTCCTTACTCGGCGCTAGTGGCGACGTCGAGCGTGTCGAGCCGATGGTAATGGCTCAGCTATAGGGGTGGCTTGATCGTGCCTCCTGTTCTGGTCAGGTGCTGTTATTGGCGCCAGCCTATTGAAAACGGACGTCCGCTGAGTGGGGATAGCCAACCTGTCGAAGGCATACTTTCGAGCAAGAGGAGCAGTTTTGATGACTTCATTTGGGGCGGGAGCCGAAACAGTCAGTCTTGCAAAGACCGACTCCTTAGCAGGGGAAGCCGCTTTGGCGACTTCAGGAGCAGGAATGGCTATCCTCTTCGGGATAACTGAAAGGTTCCTAGGCACCCTAGTGAGGTCTCACAAGGTATCGAACATGCCAATTTAAAAAAAATGATGCCGAGAAACCCTAGACTACGGATCTTAGACTAGATGTTTAGGCAAAACGGAAAACTAGTTAACTATTTAACTACAGGTTAGATGCTACAACCTTTGTAGATCCGGATTTCCACCTCCTTAGCTCCACGTGATCATGCCCTCGCTGTCCATCATGAATCCTCGACTCGTTCGTCGGCTTCATCGGAAAACGGGCGAGCAAGGTCGTCGGCTTCGTGTCAAAGACGATCTACGTCGAGGTTGCACTAGTTCAAGCTCCGACTTCACCAAGAAGTGAAACTTGTGAAGAAAACACCCAAAACCACTTGGCAAGAGGTAGAGGATGAAGAAATAGGAGGTAGGTTCACTTTAGATTTGGATTTCTCTCACTAAAACTCAAGTTGCCATTGATGTAGCAAGCTTGAAGAAGAAGAAGAAGATGAAGAAGATGATGATAATGTTATGATAAGTAATTGAAATAAAAAGGAAAATCAATACTTATCATAAAGTAAACCATGGTTATGTGTAGAGAATTGACCAAGGTTAGATTAGTGGTTAGGGTTAAGGATGAAGACAAAAGGGATGACTTTGGTCAAAGTTTCATGAAGCTTCAATAAGTTTTGTGAATGGTGTGGATATTGTTGTTAGGAAAAGAGAAAGATTTTGTAAGTTAACATTTCGCTCCTCATTTCCTTTTCCCATCTTTTCCCATTTGAAACTTCGCCGAAATCTTATGCAAACGCTCCGTTAGGCACCCTACCCTACCAAGGTAAAGGTGATTCCTAACCGTGACCGGTTGCATTCGGTTTGGCCGGAGGCGAAAGCAAGAGACAAGAACGGACGGACAAGGGTCAATAAGCCGGATTCCATGAATACCGTGCTTAAGTCCCCTAATCCACGTTGTTGCCAATTGTTCTAGCTTCATTGGTTAAGTTCGGTTCAAAGTACTTGAACATGGAATCCATTAACTTACATTATCCTATCGTTTCCTAACAAGCCTTATACTTGAATATAACACATAGGTTAGATAAAAAACAAATCCGCCACGCGCGTTAACTCGTAATAACAAGAACATAAAAGGCTCCGTCTCCCTGTGGATCAGCCCGTGCTCATCGCGGCTAGCTACAAAGCGACACCGTCCTGATCGCGATTAAACTTTAGAATTTTTAAATATCCGACACGCTTTTGGCATGCGATCAAATGGCTTTCAACTGCACAAGCTGCAACAACGACAATAACTCTCACTCCGTCCCTACTGGGGGAGTGACCTACGGGCCTCAGGCGGTCTTCTTTTTTACAATGCCGGTGGACTAGGTGACGCAAGCCACCACAGGGCTATTCTTTAGGACCATGCTCCCACCCATAAGCTTCAACACACCACTGCCATCACAAGAACCTAAGAAGAAGTCAGTCTTTGATCGGCTCACAACTACAGCGGCCCCTCTTAACGTGTCGCCCAAACCAAGCGCCTCAGTCTTTAACAGATTGGGCTGAAGCTCCAATAGGCCTGTGAAGAAGCCCGCGATACCAGAAGGGGTTATTGTTAGTTGTATGTATGCCCTAGAGGCCAGTATTGTACAGATGTTGTATATTATATTGGATGCTTGGACATATATAGAGATGACTTTCTTGCTCGATATGATAGTATGCTATCTGGTTACTCTTTATCTTAACATGTGCACTAGTCTCTTTATACTGTCTTATAGTTACATGTTGGTAAAGCCCTTAGGATGTGTACTTGACTACCTGGACTATGATGCGGATCATACTAGTGGGGACATGGTAGTCCATAAGTACATCCTTCAAGGTCCCTAGTCGTGGGTGTATCGAGACGGGGCATCGATATACCAGTGTAGACTAGCGTATACGCTTCTCGACCCATGTGATGGGCGATGGATGATCCCATATCCATTGGTGTTTGACATCAGAGATGGTGTACGGGTGCTCAGTGGAGACTGGGTACACTGGACGGACTCGCCGAGAACTCCCAGATGGTATTATACCTCACGTCAGATGGCAGTTCTCAGGTGACACTTGTACAGGATAGTCTGTAGACCCGAGATCGTCATAGAGTCTTGTGTGATTCCCACTGTGCTTTGATCTCCACCTTACCACGTCCATGAGGGCGTGCAAAATGGTGGTCTTTGGGCACAGTCCCGAGTCACATGGAGGCAATGAGCGATAGGAGGGGTTTCGTCTCTCCCGGTATTGGGGGTTGATGTTGCGCAGTGCTCGATTGGCCGTAGCAGGGAAGTCCCTGGCCAGGGCTGATCAGAGATTTGCTGGTAAGTGTTACCAGTAGTTTCTCGACCCGTTAAGAGCCTCACATCGGCGCGACTTATCGGGTTATTGGGGTCTGACGTTTACCACCCCTAGACTTGATATGCGACATATCAGACGAAGAGACCGGACTGTATGGTAAGTGTTACTGGTCGGATTCGCAGGAGTGTGAGCGGGCTAGCTCGTCGATCTTCTGATCGCTCAATACCCGGGTGGCCGTTACGTTTAGCAGACCGCTTGCGGCTTGTGGGTGCTTGATATGATCATCATCTGCTACCGGCGTATTGACGAGTCTTTAGAGTCCTAAACAGAGGTTTCCTGGTTCAAGCGAAACGAAATAGGAGCGCATATGAGATGTGTGCAGGACCGAGAATAATGCGTGTATGTGATACCGCATTTCATTCTCGCGATATATGTTTTCGATTGGTTATATTCGATATGACCTAGTTATCGAATCATTGATTCGATAAATCGATACATTGAATACTAGTCGGTTATGTGCGACATGACCGGATCATTGAATCAAATGTTGATTTAATGATTTAATGTATAATTATATATTTGATATATTACTTTGTATTAACTAGTATTGGTTCACTTTAAACGGATTTTTCTCACTTGGTGTGCACATTGTATATGTGATATGTTTTGTGTACACTTGTTTGTATCATGATTGATGATGCATAATAACTTGGCTTTGTGTGAAGAATTGAACCATGGTTATGATAAGGGTTAGGGTTTTTGATTATTCACTTAATTATTTATCCATTATTTATTCATTTAATTAGGTGAAAGAAAACAAAAATGGTTTCTTTTCTTCATGAAGCTTATTGAAGCTTCATGAAACTTTGACCAAAGTCATCCCTTTTGTCTTCATCCTTAACCCTAACCACTAATCTAACCTTGGTCAATTCTCTACACATAACCATGGTTTACTTTATGATAAGTATTGATTTTCCTTTTTATTTCAATTACTTATCATAACATTATCATCATCTTCTTCATCTTCTTCTTCTTCTTCAAGCTTGCTACATCAATGGCAACTTGAGTTTTAGTGAGAGAAATCCAAATCTAAAGTGAACCCACCTCCTATTTCTTCATCCTCTACCTCTTGCCAAGTGGTTTTGGGTGTTTTCTTCATAAGTTTCACTTCTTGGTGAAGTCGGAGCTTGAACTAGTGCAACCTCGACGTAGATCTTCTTTGACACGAAGCCGACGACCTTGCTCGCCCATTTTCCGATGAAGCCGACGAACGAGTCGAGGATTCATGATGGACAGCGAGGGCATGAACACGTGGAGCTAAGAAGGTGGAAATCCGGATCTACAAAGGTTGTAGCATCTAACCTGTAGTTAAATAGTTAACTAGTTTTCCGTTTCGCCTAAACATCTAGTCTAAGATCCGTAGTCTAGGGTTTCTCGGCACCATTTTTTTTAAATTGGCATGTTCGATGCCTTGTGAGACCTCACTAGGGTGCCTAGGAACCTTTCACTGGTATCAGAGCCTAGCTAGAGCCTTAGGCGAAGTCTAGACGGACTTTGAAGCCCGATCGAACCAAAAATCCGAACCCAAAATAGCTCTCTGGACTTTTTCCAATTTCTGGGATTTTTCAAGATTAAAAATTCCCAAAAAATTCAGCAGGTAATATTATGAGTTACTGTGAAACACGTGTCGATAACTCCACAAAGGAGGCGCAGAACCGCGGCCCCCACCATGGGATTAGCGGCGGTTCCGCGGCCACTTAGTGGTGTTACACCACGTGGCTTGCACAGTAATTTGTTTCCTGTAGTGCTGAGTCTTCTGGAAATTTTTAATAATTTTTCAAGAGTTGAATTTTTGGAGTTGTTTTGGGGATTCGGTATTTCGATCGGATTATCAAATTTCGTCTTTTGTGTATTTCCGGATAATTTTCAGAATATGTTAAAAAGTTCGACCGGATATAAATACCCAATTTTTCCCCTGTCGGGAAATTTCCAAGTGTTGGATTTTTCCGGAGTTTAACGACGTTCTAAGTAGTGCAAGTAACGCGATGGACCCTCTAGAAGACAACAAACCTTAACTCGATTATGTGACCGTCTTGAACTGCCCTTTGAACCTTCGGGTTTGGGGCAGTACGGCGTGCCACATGTGAGGCGTTGGCTTGACCCTTCTACGGCTGGACCGTTGGTACTGAGGCACGAACTGAATGTTGCTAGACTTATTTCATGTGTTGGACTGTATCGGGAAAACTTGGCTATTCGACTGTTCGATCGGAAAGTTTAACATTTTCCGTTTATCTGGAATGTGATACAATAATTGGAATTCATAAACAGTTATGAGATAACTGAATGAATGTTATAAATTTAGCAGTTTAGTCCCATATGATATTGGAAAAAGTTTTCGATAATGAGACTAAAATGCGGGATTTATATCTGTTAGGCATGTGATGTCTAAGTATTTCATTTGATTAGGCATGCGATGTCTAAAGAAGTTGCGAATTCCAACTGTTGTAGTTTTACACTTTCTTTTCTGTGACCGTAAGTGTAATATGTGAATCGCCGGTTTCATTGCTATACGTCAACGACAATTGGGGTATGCATACTTACTTACGTTGATGACATGTGATGTTATGTGTTGCTGGATATGTTATATTGGATCGTCGTATTCGAATAGCCGGGGGTTTTTATGTGAGAAGAGTGTTTTTCATTTTCATTCATGTAAAAACTTGTATGTAATATTCTTTTATTTGGGGCACTTCCAGGTAGCGGAAGATGTCACCTTTTGTATATTATTTACTTTTCCGCATTAGGATAGACCCAAGGAGGGGAGCACAAGTAACCGGGTTCTGGGGTCCAGTGGGAGACCAACTCGAGGAGTCGAGTCCGGGTCTCCTAACCCTAGAATTGGCAGGGTTGCTTGCCGCTCTCGTAGGGGTCTAGGGGTGTGGGATTGGCTATTCATCACGACCGTGGAATCCGTGTTTTATACTGGCTCGTATTGAAAACACGGACGTCCTAGTATATCCAATATTTCATATGTATATTCTGCTGCGATATCTGTTTTGTGACTCTGTGATGGATGTAATATATAGTATATATGATATATTATATAGACGTTACTTATGTTTTACACCCGCACTAGCCCTGCCCTGCTCTGTCGTTAGTTACCTAACCTAACGGTGCATGAGGGGACATCGAGGCGAATGCGGATGGCATAAGTGTACGTCATATCTATCTGTGATGTTTAGGTATATAAATGATGGGACTTCATTATTGTGATTAATGAAAGATAAGAAACCTTAGATGTTGTAGAATCGAATTTTAAAATAAAACAGGTAGCTACAGTTCTTGCTTTGCAAAGCGGTATATATGATATACCCCGCACCTTATTCGATGAGGAAAGGACCGAGATCCCTTCACCGGGAGTGACTCCTTTAGCAATAACTGGCAGATGCTACAGACTCGGTTTGCTTTTGACTGCTTTTGGTTTTTTGCTTTGCACAGCGATATATATGATATATCCCGCACCTCATTCGACGAGGAAAGGACCGAGATCCCTTCGCCGGGAGTGACTCCTTTAGCAAAACTAGAAAAGCCTCAAAATCACTCCATTTTAAAAACTTCATTTGATTCTACAACGATATCAAGTTCATTACGCTCATGGTTTTCAGAAAAACCTGGCGTAGCCCTCCGTCATTTCAGATGAGTAGTAGTTAGTATTCGTGCTACGTTTGTTGGCCTGCGTCAAGGCGTAGTGTGCGGTAGCTAACTAGTATTTATCTGCTTATGCATATGATGCAGATTGGATTAGGATAGTCGTGCGACTTTGTTGGCCTGCGTCAAGGGTCGTACGGGTGGGTTTAATTCAATCAGGAAATGACGGGTTGAACTTGACTAGCGCACTATGGTTTGTTGGCCTGCGTCAAGGTCATAGCACGCTAGGGGCAAAAGCATTATCGGGAATTTCAAGTGTTGAAATTTGCAATGAGATTGCATACCTTCTATGAGATAGTTGGATCCCGATACCCACTGCGAGTAAGAGTTACTCCTGGGAGAGTTTTACACATTGCAATTAGCTGATCAAGTAGGTGTCTAGAAAGGTGTCAACGGGGTTACGCCTCTGGGAAAACGAGGTTTACATTAATTAGGTTCGTGCGAAAGCACGGGGGACCTCCCTCAAAGTACCGATACTGGCCTGGCTGAAAGATTGGCGAACTTGTAGTGTGTAATTAATCCCGGCTAGTCTTTCCTTTTAGGGTTTGGAGGAAGATTTGATAAAAAGCAGTGGGAGCCATCCTGATTAGATAAGATAATAACCAATCTGATCTTGCACGAGCATACGCTAAAGTGTTTTCTTCTCTCTCTCTCCAGGTAGCGACCAGTTCATCCTTAATCAAGATAATAATATGGATGTATTGACCGAACCCGCATGTTATACTGTGCTGGGGAACGTTGGTTCCGTTCTTTCTTATAAGAGTTATAGGAATGAACAGGATATAGGGGAATGCCAGGATTCCCATGCCACCCGAATGAAGAAAGTACATGTTGATGCATTTTCTTCGGGTGTGTTCGTTACTGAGAACTGTTTCTCCATTTGCTCTACGTCCTGGGTATTGGATACCGGGTCGGGATCCCATATATGTAATCAGTTACATGGGCTAAGGAAAGGTAGAGAACTTGGAGAAGGTGATAAAGACATTAGAGTTGGAAATGGTGCAATTGTTGCAGCTAAGACTGTCGGGGAATATCACCTTGTATTACCAACTGGTGATACATTGGTTCTGAACGAATGCTATTACATGCCGAACCTGATATGCAACATTATATCGGTTTCTTTACTGAGTAAAGAGGGATATAATTTTGTATTGCAGGACAATGTTATGAACATTTTCCGTGACCAAAAGTTGGTTGGATCAGGCACGTTATGCAATGGCATTTATGTTCTAAATCAATCAACAGTTCTGAGCATAACAAACACACACAAGAGGAAGAGTTCTGAACTCAACGAATCCTTCTTGTGGCATTGTAGACTGGGTCACATCAATGTGACACGACTGGCTAAGTTGCATAAGGATGGATATTTGAAACCTTTCGAATTTTCATCTTATGACACTTGCCAGTCATGTCTCAAAGGCAAGATGACCAAAACTCCGTTTACGGGACACGGAGAAAGAGTTACCGAACTCTTGGGACTTATACATAGTGATGTATGCGGTCCCATGTCTACACATGCCAGGGATGGTTCTTCATACTTCATTACATTCACTGACGATCTCTCTAGGTTCGGGTAGTGTTCCTGATGAAACACAAATCAGAAGCTTTTGAGAAATTTAGGGAATATAAACAAGAAGTTGAGACCCAAACCGGAAAAAGTATTAAAATCCTACGATCTGATCGAGGAGGAGAATACTTAAGCAATGAATTCCTGGACTTCCTAAAAGAGAATGGGATTCTCTCTCAGCTGACTCCTCCATATACACCACAGCACAACGGTGTATCAGAACGGAGGAACCGCACCCTATTAGATATGGTGCGCTCTATGATGAGCACAGCTGAGTTACCTATTTCCTTCTGGGGATATGCACTGGAAACAGCTGCAGACCTATTGAATATGGTTCCCACCAAAACCGTGCCGACCACTCCATATGAGATATGGAAAGGAAAGAGACCATATCTTAATTATGTTAAGATATGGGGTTGTCCGGCCTATGTTAAAACGCAAAATCCGGACAAACTCGCGGCAAGGTCCATTCTGTGTAAGTTTATTGGATATCCCAAACATTCGCGAGGGTATATCTTCTACCACCCTGAGGAACAAAGAGTGTTTGTTTCTCGGCATGCCACCTTTTTAGAAAAGGAATTTCTTGAAAAAGAGATTAGTGGTCATGAGGTAGAACTGGAAGAGGTTCCAGCTGCACAAGCTACAACAGAAGATCTGGTGGAACCAGAGGATTCCATAGTTCCCGATGAACCCCAGCCACTCCGCCGATCTAGTAGGGTTCCTCGCCAACCTGAGAGATACTACGGTTTTCTCATGGATGGAGGGAGCGAGGATTGCATCATGGAGGATGATGACCCAACTAGCTTCGAGCAGGCCATCACGAGTAGGGACTCAGTGAAATGGCTGGATGCTATGCGGTCCGAGATGGAATCCATGTACACCAACAAAGTATGGACTTTGGAAGTTGCTCCTGAAGGGGTAAAACCCATTGGGAGCAAGTGGATTTTCAAGAAGAAACTTGGTGTAGATGGGAAAGTGGAGACTTTCAAAGCTAGACTTGTAGCAAAGGGTTTTCGTCAAAGACCAGGTGTGGACTATGACGAAACCTTTTCTCCAGTGGCTATGCTTAAATCCATCCGAATCATGCTTGCCATTGCTGCCTTTCATGACTACGAAATCTGGCAAATGGATGTTAAGACCGCCTTTCTAAATGGTGATTTAGAAGAGTGCGTGTACATGACTCAGCCAGAGGGCTTCGTAGACAGTGGGAGCAGCGGGAAGGTGTGCAAGCTGCTTAAATCCATTTATGGATTAAAGCAAGCATCGCGGAGTTGGAACATCTGCTTTGACGTCGTTATCAAAGAGTTTGATTTCGTCAAAAATCCAGATGAACCTTGTATCTACAGGAAGGTGGCAGAGAGTAAGGTTGTCTTCCTCGTATTGTACGTGGACGATATACTCTTGATAGGAAATGATATTCCTATGCTGCAATCGGTCAAGCTCTTCTTATCACAAAGATTCTCGATGAAAGATCTTGGTGATGCCTCCTGCATATTGGGAATTAGGATCTATAGAGATAGATCCAAACGGATTTTGGGATTGTCCCAATCCAGGTACATTGACACCATACTAAAGAGGTTTAGTATGGAAGAGTCCAAGCGTGGGAACTTGCCCACGATCTCTGGAGTCACTCTCTCCAAAGAGATGTCTCCCAAGACTGATTTGGAGAGAGCTCGCATGCAAGGGATACCCTATGCTTCGGCAGTAGGCTCTATCATGTATGCGATGCTATGTACCAGACCCGATATAGCATACTCACTAAGTGTAGTGAGCAGGTATCAAGCTGATCCTGGAGAGAGTCACTGGACAGCTGTGAAGAGCATTCTCAAGTACTTGCGAAGGACTAGAGATATGTTCTTGGTGTATGGTAACGGAGAACTCCAAGTAGAGTCCTTTACCGATTCGAGCTTCCAGAGTGATAAGGACGACTCTAAGTCGCAGTCGGGCTTTGTCTTTACCCTTTACGGAGGGGCGGTTAGCTGGAAGAGTTCCAAGCAGGAAACCGTGGCAGACTCGACGATGGAGGCTGAATACATCGCTGCCAACGATGCTGCCAAAGAGGCTGTCTGGATCAAGAAGTTCATTACTGAACTTGGAGTGGTTCCATCCATTGAGCGTCCAATACCTTTGTATTGCGATAACAATGGAGCGGTGACTTTGGCCAAGGAACCCATGTCCCATCAGCGGTCCAGGCATATTCTGAGGCGGTATCACCTGATCCGGGAGATAGTTGATCGCCGGGAGATCGAGGTCAGGAGAGTTGACACGAAGAACAACACGGCGGATCCACTCACGAAGGCCATTCCCCAGACACAGTTTGAGAGACTCTTCGGGATGCTCGGTATGCGATACTACAGCAGCTGGCCCTAGTGCAAGTGGGAGATTGTTAGTTGTATGTATGCCCTAGAGGCCAGTATTGTACAGATGTTGTATATTATATTGGATGCTTGGACATATATAGAGATGACTTTCTTGCTCGATATGATAGTATGCTATCTGGTTACTCTTTATCTTAACATGTACACTAGTCTCTTTATACTGTCTTATAGTTACATGTTGGTAAAGCCCTTAGGATGTGTACTTGACTACCTGGACTATGATGCGGATCATGCTAGTGGGGACATGGTAGTCCATAAGTACATCCTTCAAGGTCCCTAGTCGTGGGTGTATCGAGACGGGGCATCGATATACCAGTGTAGACTAGCGTATACGCTTCTCGACCCATGTGATGGGCGATGGATGATCCCATATCCATTGGTGTTTGACATCAGAGATGGTGTACGGGTGCTCAGTGGAGACTGGGTACACTGGACGGACTCGCCGAGAACTCCCAGATGGTATTATACCTCACGTCAGATGGCAGTTCTCAGGTGACACTTGTACAGGATAGTCTGTAGACCCGAGATCGTCATAGAGTCTTGTGTGATTCCCACTGTGCTTTGATCTCCACCTTACCACGTCTATGAGGGCGTGCAAAACGGTGGTCTTTGGGCACAGTCCCGAGTCACATGGAGGCAATGAGCGATAGGAGGGGTTTCGTCTCTCCCGGTATTGGGGGTTGATGTTGCGCAGTGCTCGATTGGCCGTAGCAGGGAAGTCCCTGGTCAGGGCTGATCAGAGATTTGCTGGTAAGTGTTACCAGTAGTTTCTTGACCCGTTATGAGCCTCACATCGGCGCGACTTATCGGGTTATTGGGGTCTGACGTTTACCACCCCTAGACTTGATATGCGACATATCAGACGAAGAGACCAGACTGTATGGTAAGTGTTACTGGTCGGATTCGCAGGAGTGTGAGCGGGCTAGCTCGTCGATCTTCTGATCGCTCAATACCCGGGTGGCCGTTACGTTTAGCAGACCGCTTGCGGCTTGTGGGTGCTTGATATGATCATCATCTGCTACCGGCGTATTGACGAGTCTTTAGAGTCCTACACAGAGGTTTCCTGGTTCAAGCGAAACGAAATAGGAGCGCATATGAGATGTGTGCAGGACCGAGAATAATGCGTGTATGTGATACCGCATTTCATTCTCGCGATATATGTTTTCGATTGGTTATATTCGATATGACCTAGTTATCGAATCATTGATTCGATAAATCGATACATTGAATACTAGTCGGTTATGTGCGACATGACCGGATCATTGAATCAAATGTTGATTTAATGATTTAATGTATAATTATATATTTGATATATTACTTTGCATTAACTAGTATTGGTTCACTTTAAACGGATTTTTCTCACTTGGTGTGCACATAGTATATGTGATATGTTTTGTGTACACTTGTTTGTATCATGATTGATGATGCATAATAACTTGGCTTTGTGTGAAGAATTGAACCATGGTTATGATAAGGGTTAGGGTTTTTGATTATTCACTTAATTATTTATCCATTATTTATTCATTTAATTAGGTGAAAGAAAACAAAAAGGGTTTCTTTTCTTCATGAAGCTTAACCAAAAAGAGATAACAAAAGAGAAGAACAAAGAAAAGAAAAGACTACAAACAAGTAATTAAATGACATGGTAATAAATTGCAAGTAATAAAAGACAAGAATGAAAATGCATGTAAGTAAAAGAGCGAGTAAGAAAGACTAAGAACCATAGAAGCCAAAACAAGACATGGGTTCAATAACCAAATCTTAAACTTGCAAGCTCAATGAAGAGGTTGCAAGATCAAGAAGAGGCAAAGAACTTATGGTGAATGAAGGCACAAAATAGATCTTTATTAATCATCAAGAATGATACAACCCCTTGAGATCAATAACCAACACTTAAACTTTCAAGCTCAATGAAGAGGTTGAAGGATCAAGATAAGGTTAAGAACTCAAGGGGACTAAGCTATTTACAAGAAAGGAGAATAGAAAAAATTGGACAAAGAATGACAATCCAAGACTAAAGAATGACTAAAGAATGACCTTTGAACCTTTGCCCCATGGTCTATATTTATAGGCTCCAAAGAATGGAGGGAAATTCGAATTTTTAAATCAACACAAAATCTTTAGCATTAAATGCACATTACTTCATGTCCATTTGCGCCTTGATTCTTGTTTTCCCCATCATGGTCCATGCTGATTTGTCTATTTGAATTTGATTTGCACTCAGTTTTGGAAGGAAATTTGAATCTTTAAATCACACACATAATCTTCACCATTAAATGCTTATTACTCCATTCCCACATGTGGCTTGATTCATGGCTGCCCCATTATGGCTCATGCTGATTTGTTTGATTCCTTTTGATTTGAACACATGCTTTTTAGTCTTGAATGCATATAAAATCATATGCATATAAAATCATCTTCTTGAATGCATATAAAATCATATCCACATGTGCTTAAAAGTCTTGTGTATACACTTGTTGTGTTGGACCATTTAGATAAAAAAAAATGTGTACACAACTTGTTGCGTAAAGGAACTCCTGAAGTATTGGTCGGTTTGCGTTTCTGGTCGCAGTGTCTTCCCTCAAGTGATATATCCGTGCTTTTGGATGCAGTTCTAGTATTTTGTCATGGATACCTGTAATCTGTAATACTGAGTAGACACTGGTTAATAATACCGATAAATACAACAAATAGATATTGAATGGGCGGTATTAGAATGCAGTTTTCTGATATGAACACCATTGCTCTTCTGTTTTTTCTGCACGAAGCAAGATACCAAATCTTAGTACTTCACATCCAAAGGCAACCATGTCAAACCGTGGCTTGTTCGCGAAACACGACACACGAAGTGTGGAGTGGAAAGAGGAAAAGGTCCCACCGGGCGTGCCAGAATCTGTTCTCCGCCGAAAAGACGCGACAGGGACGTTGGGACGTCCGGGCCTGAATTTCGAGGGCAAATGCTATTTGGTGCTATTCGTCCACCTCTCCGAAGATGCCAAGTTGATTTATGGCACCATGTATCGAAGGTTTAAACGGATGCGGCCGATGTAGCAGACTTCATCAGATTCCTACTCGTTTGAGGGGTTTTTGATTGTGGGGACGCTCTTCCCTGCAGGCGCAAGCCCCTGCAGTTAATTACGCTATCGCATCGCGGTAACCACTTTCTCCTTCTCCAGATGGTCACTTCATGTCATGTGTGTTTGTTTTGTTTTTGGTTTCCCGTGGATTGTATACGGAGACTAATTTATGTTGTCGCCCGTAGGGCGTGGGTTAGTCCAAATCCGTATCTTCTTAGATTTGGGTTTGGGTTGGCTTTAAGGATCGTTATTCTCATTTGAGACTAAGATCAACTTAAACGTTTGTTAAGGATACGTTAGTCTAATTTTAGACTAAGATCAACTTAACAATTTATTAAGGATACGTTAGTCTAATTTTAGACTAAGATCTACTTAACAGGATCATTTAGATCCAACAAAAGAGCATTTGGGATCTATTGTTTTAGTTTAAGGACTTGGCGGTCCAAAAGTTTAAGGACATCATAGTCCATGAGTTTAAGGACCCCACAGTCCATATTTTAAAGACATCATAGTCTATGAGTTTAAGGACCTCACAGTCCATGGTAGTTTAGAGATATCATAGTCTGTTAAGTTTAAAGACATCATAGTCCATGATTTTAAGGACCCCACAGTCCGAGGTTAAGGACATCATAGTCCATGTAAAATCTGGTTGTCGGGACCCGTCACCTCTCTGAAGTCGTTGAAGGATTACAATGACATATATCAGAGGAGTGAAGAGATGTACCCTTGAACCAATATTGGTTAGGGGATCTGTAATTGGATTGATTTAAGGATCGTTAATCTCTTTTGAGATTAAGATCAACTTAAATGTTTGTTAAGGATACTTTAGTCTAATTTTTAGAGTAAGATCTATTTAACAGGATCATTTAGATCCGATAAAAAAGCATTTGGGCCCTATTGTTTAGTTTAGGGACATTGCGGTCCAAGTTCAGATGCGAACATGGGTTTGGAAATGCACCAGATAGTTTTTGGTCATTGGGACCCACCACCTCTCTGAAGACGTTGAAGAATTACAACGACATGTATCAGAGGTGTAAAGAGGTGTACCCTCGAACCAAAGTTGATTGAAAGGGCTCTGGAAATTATTTTGAATGTCAAGAGTATGGTTAGAGTTCAGCTTCAGGAGATCTTGCCTCTGGAAAACTTAGCTAGTTTAGGCTAAGATTGGCTTGGATATAGTGTTAAACACTAGAGTACACTCGTTTATCACGTGCTCCCAAGTGATGCGTTTAAAATAGTGTTAAACACTAAGGATGAAACGCACAAAATAGTGTTAAACACTAAAAAAGAAGCGCTCACGTGGGGTCACATGAGGCTCTTGAGTGTTGGGCCCAAATTTATTTTATTCTCAGAATATGCAAGTAAGTGTTGAACACTTATCTTTATGGCCATCACGTGTAGGGTTCCTAGGCACACTAATAATGTCTCACAAGTGATCAAACATGGCTAATTCAAAAATTTCTTGTGCCTACAAACCCTAATACGGATCGTTAACTAGATTTATAGGTGATGCGATGCAAGTTAACGACTTTAACTAAAACAAAGAGGCTACAACCTTTGTAGATCCGGTTCTCCACTTCCTTAGCTCCACGTAGACGTCCCTCCGCTGTACAAATCGGATCTTGGACTCTAGTGTCGGCTTCATCGGAGAAATGGGCGGGCTAGGTCATCGACTACGATGCCGAAGATGATCTACGTCGAGGCATCACAAGATCAAGCTCCCACTTCACCAAGTCATGAAACTTGTGAAGAAAACACCCTATACTACTTGGCAAGAGGTAAAGGATGAAGAAATAGGAAGTGGGTTCACTTTAGAATTAGATTTCTCACTCTTTTTCTCAAGTTTCCATTGATGGAGGCAAGCTTTTCTTCTTGATGAAGAAGAAGAAGAAGAAGATGATAATATATCAAGTATATTTTCAAAAAGAAAAATAAATGAATACTTATCATTTGGCAACCATGGTTAGGTGTAGAGAATGGACTATGGTTAATTTAAATGGTTAGGGTTAAGGAAGAGACAAGAATGATGGACTTGTTCAAAGCTTCAAGAAGCTTCAACAAACAAACAAACAAAACCACCATTCTCTCTTTATCTTTTCCAAAATAAGAATAATAAATAAATAGATAAGTAATTAAATAAACAAAACCCTAATCATTAACTTAACCATGGTTTAATTCTTTACACAAACCCAAGTGAGCATGTATCATCAAACATGATACAAACAAGTGCACAAAAATATATCACATATACAATGTGCATTTCAAGTGAGAAAATCCATTTAAAGTGAACCAATACTAGTTAATGCAAATCATTATATCAAATATATAATTATGCATTAAATCATTAAAACAATACTTGATTTAACGATTCGGTCATATCGCATATAACTGACTAATATCCAATGTATCGGCTTATCGAATCAATCCTCGATTCGATAACTAGGTTATATCGTATACAACCAATCGATACATTCATCGCGACAATAGAATACGGTATCACATACACGCATTATTCTCGGTCCCGCACATATCTCATATGCACTCCTATTTCGTTTCGCTTGAGCCAGGAAACCTCTGTGTAGGACTCTAAAGACTCGTCAATACGCCAGCAGCAGATGATGATCATATCAAACACCCACAAGCCGCAAGCGGTCTGCTAAACGTAACGGCCACCCGGGTATTGAGCGATCAGAAGATCGACGAGCAAGCCCGCTCACACTCCTGTGAATCCAACCAGTAACACTTACCGTACAGTCCGGCCTGTTCGTCTGATATGTCCCATATTTCGCCTAGGGGTGGTAAACGTCAGACCCCCAATAGCTCGATAAGTCATGCCGACGTGAGGTCCATAACTATCGTGAAACTACTGATAACTCTTACCAGTATATCACCGCAACCCTGGCCAGGGATTTCCTGTTATGGCCAGTTGTGCATAGCGCAACATCGACCCCCAATACCGGGAGAGACGAATCCCCTCCTATCACTCATTACCTCTATGTGAATCGGGACTGTACCCAAAAACCACCTGTTTGCACGGCTCAGTAGAGCCGTGGTAGGGTGGAAATCAAAGTACAGTGGGAGACACATAAGACTCTATGACGATCTCGGGTCAACAGACTAAGCTGTACCAGTGTCACCAGAGAACTGCCATCTGACGTGAGGTATAATACCATCTGGGAGTTCTCGGCGAGTCCGTTCAGTGTACCCAGTCTCCACTGAGCACCCGCATACCATCTCTGATGTCAAACACCAATGGATATGGGATCATCCATCGCCCATCACATGGGTCGAGATGATATACGCTAGTCTACTCTGGAATATCGATGCCCCGTCTCGATATTCCCACGACTAGGAACAATGAAGGATGTACTCATTGACTACCCAGGCCCCACTAGTATGATCTTCATCATAGTCCTGGAAGTCGAGTACACATCCTAAGGGCTTTATCAACATGTAATCAGAGAGACAGAAAGTATACATGTTAAGATACAGAGCAACCAGATAGCATACTATCATGTCGAGCAAGAAAGTCCTACCTATATATGTCCCAGCATCCACTACAATATACATCCTATGTACAGTAATGGCCTCTAGGGCATACATATAACTAACAATCTCCCACTTGCACTAGGGCCATCTGTAGCAGTGGTTGCAGTATCACATACCCAACCATCTCATAAAAATCTCCCTTTGGGAAAAGGCCTTCGTGAGTGGATCCGCTGTGTTTTCCTCTAAGTCTACTCTCCTTACCTCGATCACCCTGGAGATCAACTATCTCCATGATCAGGTGATGCTGCCTCAGAATATGTCTGGGTCACTGATGGGATGATGGTTCCTTGGCCAAAACCACACTTCCATTGTCACACAATGGTGGGAACCTAGTTCATCTTATGAACCAATATACACCCAAACTGCATCTTTGGTAGTATCTTTAATAGCGATGTTACCAGCCTTTATCGTCTAATTTGCCACGGTATCTAGCTTGGAACTCTTCCAACATACCGTCCCTTTACTGAGGGTAAAGACAATGCCTGTGACTGACATTCAGTCATCGTTATCACCCTGTAACACTTCCAGTGATTCTCCCCAGGATCAACTGATACTATCTCACTATAGTTAGTGAGAATCCTAACATCCATTTAAATCTATCTCATAGATCCAAAACCCAGGATTTAGGAGGTATCACTTTGATCCTATGCGGAGAATCATTGTGATAAGAGGAGATTGACCAAGCGTAGCATAGGAAACTTCTTCCCTATCAAGAGTATGTCATCCACGTACTCTACGAGGATCACAACCATACTCCCTACTACCTTTTTGTATATACAAGGTTCATCTACCATTTTGATGATGTCAAACTGTTTGACTAACTCATCAAAACAGATGTTCCAACTCCGCGATGCCTGCTTCATCACATAAAACAACTTGCACACGTTTCCGCTGCTCCCACTATTTACGAAGCCCTCTGGCTGTGTACTTATAGACGTTCTTTTCTAAAACATCATTTCGAAAAGCAGTCATGACACCCAACCACCAGATATCGTAGTCATGGTATGTAGCCGTGACAAGTAGGGTCGGGATGGACTTAAGCATAGCCACTGGAAAAGGTTTCATCATTATCCATGCCTGGTCGATGAAGGAAACCTTTAACAAGTCTAGGTTTGAAAGTCTCAACTTTTCCAAGTACACCAAGTAATCTTCTCAAGATATACTTGCTCCTGATGGGGATTTAACCCTTCAGATATAGCAACCAAAGTCCATACTTTGTTGGTGTACATGGATTCCATCTCAGATCACTAAGCATCCAGCCATTCTTACAGAGTCTTACTCCTGATGGCCAGCTCGAAGCTAGTTGGGTCATCATCTCATGATGCAATCCTCGCTCCTACTGTCATCGAGAAACCGAAGTATCTCTCAGGCGGATGAGGAAACCTACTAGATCGGCGGAGAGGCTGAGGTTCGTTGGATTCTACTGAATCCTTTGGTTCTACCAAATCATCTGCTGTAGTTTGTATAGCTGGAACCTTTCCAGTTCTACATAACAGACCTTGCCTCGAGCTTGTCCGGATTTTTCTTTTAGACATAGGCCGGACAACCCTAAATCTTAACTAGCTTAAGACATGGGCTCTTCCCATACCAAATCAAATATGAAGTGGTAGGCAACAGATTTGATTTGAACCATATTCAATAGGTATGCAACTTCTCAAGTGCATAACACCCAAAAAAGAAATAGGTAACTCAGCAGTACTCATCATAGAGCACACCTTATCACATAGGGTGTTATTGCTCCGCCCCGATACACCGTTGTGCTATGGTGTATTCGGAGGAGTAATCCTGAGAGAGAATCTCATTCCCCTTTAGAATAGTCCAGGATTTCCGTGCTCAAGTATTCTCCTCCTCGATCACATCAAAGGACATAATACTTATACCCGTATTTTGGTTCTATACTTCTAACTTATATTCCGTGAATATCTCAAAAGGTTCGGACTTGTGTTTCAACAGGAACATATGTCTGAATCTAAAGAGATCATCAGAGAATGTATGAAGTACAAAGAACCGATCTTGGCATGTGTAGACAGGGGAGCTTACATACATCAACATGTATCAATCCCAAGAGTTCACTAACTCTTTCTCTGTTTCCAATAAACAGAGCTGGTGTCATTTTATCTTTGTGACATGACTGGCAAGTTTTACAAGATGTAAATTCAAACTAATTTAAATATGCATCTAAATGTAACTTAGCTAGTCGGGTCGCATTGATATGACCTAGTCTACAATACCTCAAGAAGGATTCGTTCATTTCTGAACTCTTCCGCTTGTGTGTGTTCCGTATACTAAGAACTGTAGTTTGATTTAGAACGTTAATGCTTTTAGATAACGTGCCTGAACCGATCAACTCTTGATATAGGAAATGTTCAAAACATTATCCAACAATACAAAATTATATCCTTTCTTTATTAATAAAGAGACTGAAATGATTTTGTATATCAGGTTCGGTATCTAATAGTATTTGTTCAGAATCAATGTATTGGTAATACAAGGTGACAGTGACCAACAGACTTGGCTGCAACACTTGCCCCGTTTTCTGTCTCATTAAACTTATCACCCGTTCTCAGTTTTTTTTAACCTTTTTATAGCCCTATGTAACAAATTACATATCTGGGATCCTGATCCGGTATCATATACCCAGGATGTGGAGGATACTGAGAAACATTTCTTTGTAATGAACACACCCGAAGATGATGCATCAACATGCACTCTCTTCGTTTGGGCGGCACGGGAATTCTGGTAATCCCCAATTTCCTGCTCTATCTTATAACAATTATATGTTGGAGCGGGACCAACATTCCCCAGCTCAGTATAACAAGCGTGTTCGGTCAATATCCGTATTATTATCTTGATTAAGGGGTGATATGGTCGCTACCTGGAGAGAGAGAGAAGAAAACACTCAGCGTGCGCTTTTGCAAGAATAGATTGGTTTTTATTTTATCTAATCAGGATGGCTCCCACTGTTTTTATAAAATCTTCCTTCAAACCCTAAAAGGAAAGACTAGCCGGGATTAATTACACGCTACAAGTTCGCCAATCTTTCAGCCAGGCCAGTGTCGGTACTTTGAGGGAGGTCCCCCGTGCTTTCGCACGAACCTAATTAATGTAAACCTCGTTTTTCCAGAGGCGTAACCTCGTTAACACCTTTCTAGACACCTACTTGATCGGCTAATTGTAATGTGTAAAACTCTCCCAGGAGTAACTCTTACTCGCAGCGGGTATCGGGATCCAACAATCTCATAGAAGGTATGCAATCTCATTGCAAATTTCAACACTTGAAATTCCCGATAATATTTTGCCCCTAACGTGCTATGACCTTGACGAAAGCCAACAAACCATAGCCCGCTAGTCAAGTTCAACCCGTCATTCCCTGATTGAATTAAACCCACCCGCACGACCCTTGACGAAAGCCAACAAAGCCGCACGACTACCCTAATCCAATTGCATCATATGTAGCAGATAAGCAGCATATAGCTACCACACACTACACCTTGACGAAAGCCAACAAATGTAGCACGAATACTATATACAACTTATCTGAAATGACGGAGGGCTACGACAGGTTTTTCTGAAAACCTATTGCGTAATGAACTTGATATCGTTATAGGATCGAATGAATTTTGAAATGGAGTATTTTTGAGGCTTTTCTTGTTTTGCTAAAGGAGTCACTCCCGGTGAAGGGATCGTCGGTCTTTTCCTCGTCGAATGAGGTGCGGGATATATCATATATATCACTGTGCAAAGCAGAACTCTTAAAAGCAATCAAAAGACAAACCGAGTGTATAGCATCTGCCAGTTATTGCTAAAGGAGTCACTCCCGGTGAAGGGATCTCGGTCCTTTCCTTATCGAATAAGGTGTAGGATATATCATATATACCGCTGTGCAAAGCAAGAACTGTAGCTACTTGATTTTATTTTATTTTATTTTATTTTTTTGAAATTCAATTCCAACACATCTTAGGTTTATTTTTCTTTCATTAATCATATTAATGAAGTCCCATCATTTAAGTACCTAAACATCACAGATAAATACGACGTACGCTTATGCCATCCGCATTCGCCTCGATGTCCCCTCGTGCACCGTTAGGTTAGGTAACTAACGGCAGAGCAGGGCAGGGTTAGCACGGGTGTAAAACATAAGTAACGTCTATATAATATATCATATATACTATATACAGTATTTATCACATAACATCACATGATCACATCACAGATATCACAGCAGAAGAATCATATGAAATATTGGATATACTAGGACGTCCGTGTTTTCAATACGAGCCAGTATAAAACACGGATTCCACGGTCGCGATGAATAGCCAAACCCACACCCCTAGACCCCTACGAGAGCGGCAAGCAACCCTACCAATTCTAGAGTTAGGAGACCCGGACTCGACTCCTCGAGTTGGTCCCCACTGGACTCCAGAACCCGGTTACTTGTGCTCCCCTCCTTGGGTCTATCCTAGTGCGGAAAAGTAAATAATATACAAAGGGTGACATCTTCCGCAACATGGAAGTGCCCCAATAAAAGAATATTACATACAAGTTTTTACATGAATGAAAATGAAAAACACTCATCTCGCATAAAAAAAACCCGGCTATTCAAACACGACGATCCAATATAACATATCCAGCAACACATAACATCACATGTCATCAACGTAAGTAAATATGCGCATCCCAATTGTCGTTGACATATAGCAACGAAACCGGCGATATCACATATTACACTTACGGTCACAGAAAAGAAAGTGTAAAACTACAACAGTTGGAATCCGCAACCTCCTTAGACATCACATGCCTAATCAAATGAATTACTTAGACATCGCATGACTAACAATTATAAACCCCGCATTTTAGTCTCATTATCGAAAACACTTTTCAATATCAAGTCGGGCAATTCAACAAGATTCCCGACATCCTGATCGAATGCTCGTCGCAAATTTTAGTAGGCGGCCGCACCCCTGATACCGTCGACGAAGTGCACTAAGGCGGAACACCGCTACCGCGAGCACCCGAACGGATGCTTTCGGCGACGGGGTTCTCCTACAGTCACTTGGTCGGGGCTATGGAGTGAGGCTGTCTATTAAGTTTACCCGGCGAGTATCCGCGTACACTACATGATTGCGACGGACTTTTGATCGCATCAAAATTCCGTGGCAACCGATCAAGTGAGACTAAAGTGCTATGTTTATAACATTCATTCAGTTATCTCATAACTACTTGTGAATTCCAAATGTTGTATCACATTACGGATAAATAGAAAATGTTAAACTTTCCGATCGAGCAATCGAACACCCAAGTTTTCCCGAAACAGCTCAACACATGAAATAATTTTAAAAACATTCACTTCGTGCCTCAGTACCAACGGTCCAGCCGTAGAAGGGTCAAGCCAACGCCTCACATGTGGCACGCCATACTGCCCCAAACTCGAAGGTTCAAAGGGCAGTTCAAGACGGTCACATAATCGAGTTAAGGTTTGTTGTCTTCTAGAGGGACCATCGTGTTACTTGCACTACTTAGAACGTCTTTAAACCACAGAAAAATCCAACACTTGGAAATTTCCCAGCAGGGGAAAAAGTGGGTATTTATATACGGTCGAACTTTTTAACATATTCTAAAATTATCCGGAAAAGCACACAGACAAAAATTAGACAATCCGATCGAAATACCGAGTCCCTAATACAACCCAGAAAACTCAACTCTTGAGTAAATATTAAAAATTCCCATAAAACTCAGCATTTAAATAAAGAAGTTATTGTGCAAAAATGGTTGACTGAAGAGACTAAATGGGCGCGGAACCGCCGCAATAGGCGGCTAATGCCGCGGTTCCGCCGCTCTTTAGACACATCATTAGGTAATTTTTGCACCGTAATTCTTAGAATTTCCTGCTGAATTTTTTAAGCATTTTTAATTTACAAAATTCCACGAATTTCAAAAATGTACAGAGAGCATTTTGTAATTAGGGTTTCGGTTCGATCGGACTTCTAACTCCGTCTACGCATCGCCTAAGGCTCTAGCTAGGCTCTGATATCACTGTAGGGTTCCTAGGCACACTAATGATGTCTCACAAGTGATCAAACATGGCTAATTCAAAAATTTCTTATGCCTACAAACCCTAATACGGATCGTTAACTAGATTTATAGGTGATGCGATGCAAGTTAACGACTTTAACTAAAAAAAAAAGGCTACAACTTTTGTAGATCCGGTTCTCCACTTTCTTAGCTCCACGTAGACGTCCCTCCGCTGTACAAATCGGATCTTGGACTCTAGTGTCGGCTTCATCGGAGAAATGGGCGGGCTAGGTCATCGACTACGATGCCGAAGATGATCTACGTCGAGGAATCACAAGATCAAACTCCCACTTCACCAAGTCATGAAACTTGTGAAGAAAACACCCTATACTACTTGGCAAGAGGTAGAGGATGAAGAAATAGGAAGTGGGTTCACTTTAGAATTGGATTTCTCACTCTTTTTCTCAAGTTGCCATTGATGGAGGCAAGCTTTTCTTCTTGATGAAGAAGAAGAAGAAGATGATAATATATCAAGTATATTTTCAAAAAGAAAAATAAATGAATACTTATCATTTGGCAACCATGGTTAGGTGTAGAGAATGGACTATGGTTAATTTAAATGATTAGGGTTAAGGAAGAGACAAGAATCGTGGACTTGTTCAAAGCTTCAAGAAGCTTCAAGAAACAAACAAACAAAACCACCATTCTCTCTTTATCTTTTCCAAAATAAGAATAATAAATAAATAGATAAGTAATTAAATAAACAAAACCCTAATCATTAACTTAACCATGGTTTAATTCTTTACACAAACCCAAGTGAGCATGTATCATCAAACATGATACAAACAAGTGCACAAAAATATATCACATATACAATGTGCATTTCAAGTGAGAAAATCCATTTAAAGTGAGCCAATACTAGTTAATGCAAATTATTATATCAAATATATAATTATACATTAAATCATTAAATCAATACTTGATTTAACGATCCGGTCATATCGCATATAACCGACTAATATCCAATGTATCGGCTTATCGAATCAATCCTCAATTCGATAACTAGGTTATATCGTATACAACCAATCGATACATTCATCGCGACAATAGAATACGGTATCACATACACGCATTATTCTTGGTCCCGCACATATCTCATATGCACTCCTATTTCGTTTCGCTAGAGCCAGGAAACCTCTGTATAGGACTCTAAAGACTCGTCAATACGCCGGCAGCAGATGATGATCATATCAAACACCCACAAGCCGCAAGCGGTCTGCTAAACGTAACGGCCACCCGGGTATTGAGCGATCAGAATATCGACGAGCAAGCCCGCTCACACTCCTGTGAATCCAACCAGTAACACTTACCGTACAGTCCGGTCTGTTCGTCTGATATGTCGCATATTTCGCCTAGGGGTGGTAAACGTCAGACCCTAATAGCTTGATAAGTCATGCCTACGTGAGGTCCATAACTATCGTGAAACTACTGATAACTCTTACCAGTATATCACCGCAACCCTGGCCAGGGATTTCCTGTTATGGCCAGTCGTGCATAGCGCAACATCGACCCCTAATACCGGGAGAGACGAATCCCCTCCTATCACTCATTGCCTCCATGTGAATCGGGACTGTACCCAAAAACCACCTGTTTGCACGACTCAGTAGAGCCGTGGTAGGGTGGAAATCAAAGCACAGTGGGAGACACACAAGACTCTATGACGATCTCGGGTCAACAGACTAAGCTGTACCAGTGTCACCAGAGAACTGCCATCTGACGTGAGGTATAATACCATCTGGGAGTTCTCGGCGAGTCCGTTCAGTGTACCCAGTCTCCACTGAGCACCCGCATACCATCTCCGATGTCAAACACCAATGGATATGGGATCATCCATCGCCCATCACATGGGTCGAGATGATATACGCTAGTCTACTCTGGAATATCGATGCCCCGTCTCGATATTCCCACGACTAGGAACAATGAAGGATGTACTCATTGACTACCCAGGCCCCACTAGTATGATCTTCATCATAGTCCTGGAAGTCGAGTACTCATCCTAAGGGCTTTATCAACATGTAATCAGAGAGACAGAAAGTATACATGTTAAGATAAAGAGCAACCAGATAGCGTACTATCATGTCGAGCAAGAAAGTCCTACCTATATATGTCCCAGCATCCAGTACAATATACATCCTATGTACAGTAATGGTCTCTAGGGCATACATATAACTAACATCACGTGTGGGCACATGATGGGTACTCATGTATTGGATATTAAAAGTATTTGTTAGGGGTCACGTGGGGACACGTGAGGGCGCCCATGCATTGGATATAAATCCTTCAGTTTTTTCCATCTTCTCTTTTTTAAAGAGGTGTTTGTCAGGGGTCACGTGGGGACACGTGAGGCGCCCAAAATCGATTCTACCCTTTTTATTTTGAGAAGTCTGTTCAAGGGTCACGTGGGAGCACGTGACCTAATCTTATTTGTTCTCTTTTGGTCATTGGAAGAAGGGTCACGTGTTGCCACGTGATCATGTTGGGTACTTTGATCTTTTTACGTGCATGGAGAGATGAATCCCTTGTATAAGAATTAAATTCTCTTATAGGGTTAAACCCTAATTTTATTTAGAGGAATTAAATTTCTATATGTTCGAAAGAATTAAATTCTTTAAACTCAATTCTCCCACTAAGTTTTGGACCTGCATGGCAGAATCTCCCCGATGAGAATTAAATTCTCAACTTATGGGGAGATCTGCTTCTGCAGATCTATTACCATGAAGAAGAACTAAGTTTTTATATTAAGGGTTAAACCCTATCTTTGTTGGAGGAATTAAATTCCTATGTACTTTGTGGGAGAATAAAATTCTCTAAACTTAGGTCCTCCCTTAGGCTTTAGATCTGCATGGCAGAATCCCCCCGATGAGAATTAAATTCTCAACTTATGGGGAGATCTGCTTCTGCAGATCTTCAACCAAAGGAAGAACTAAGTTCTTATTTAGAGGAGTTAAACTCTTAGTTTGAGAATTAAATTCTCTTTTTGTTTTGTGGGAGCTTATAGAACGATCTATTTCCCTCTCTTACCTAGGGTTTATTTCTTTTCTTCTGAAAAGATCTTCTTTTCTCTCTGGAGAATTAAATTCTTTTTTTTTTGTATTCTCTTTCTGTTGTTTTTTTTTCTCTTCTCTTCTTTGCTCCTATTTATAGGAGAAATAAAAGAATCAGTTTGTTTAGTCGATCTTTCATTGAAAGATTTTGATTGATTTTGTAACCAACATGATCTTTTAGATCACTCGGTGAATTTTATTCACCATTGGATTTTTTTAATCCAAAAGATATTTTATTTGTTGTTCCTGGCAAATTTTAGGGAAATATTTCCTTGTATAGAATATTTCTATAAATTGGTGATTTTTTAATCACCATTGGATTTTTAATCCAACGGTGCTCCACTTTACAGAGCGCGATCTTTTTTTTTGGAAAGATCCAGGGAAATATTTTCCAAGTAGGGTTTTTGATTCCTTTTAATTAGATTTTGATTCTATTAGTTCAGATGGTTTAGGAGTTTATCACGTGTTGGCACGTGACCCCTCTAAATGGCCACGTGTCTGCACGTGAGGCCCGGTCACGTGTAGGCACGTGATGCCCGGTCACGTGTGGGCACGTGATGCCTCATTTGAGGTTTTCCTTGCTGCTTTATTTGTATTTTATTTATTTCCCATGAGGGAACAAGGTACTTGGCATGCAACAAATCATATTGCAAATGACTTGCTACATTTTATTTTTACCATGGCTACTTTTATATTTAAATTGTTTTGTTTTGTTTCCAAAAAAAGGAAAAGAAAAAGGGAAAAGATAAAGGTGAGAGCGAGTGATGGGACTTGTATCATGTGTGTGTGTGAGAGAGAGAGGGAGAGAGCAAGAAAATTCTACACAATTCCTAAGCATTCCTTTTCTCTACACATTTTTCCTCATCTCCCTTATTCTTCATCTCATTTTCCCTCACCCTCTACCTCCTCTACCACCCTCAAACCACCCCAAAATCCACTCAAAATCTCACACTCTCTTCACAAAAATTGATCCTAAGCCCACCCTAAACCCTATGGTGTCATCAAGTCAAGATTTTGAAGACTTTATGCAACTCAAGAAAATTCTTGAGTTACCAAATGAGGTATATTTCCACACCATTAGTTTAGAACTTTTTTCTCATTATCTTCTAGAATAGTTTAGAGTAGAACTAATGAGGATTTGTGATGTTAGAATTTACCTAGATGAGGGTTAAGAGTTCTTATGACTTGGGAAGGTATAATTGAGTTTAATTGATAATTATACCCCTCTAGTGTCAAAAACCTTAATAAAACCTGAGACTAAAACCCCAATTCATGAACTTAGAATCTTCGATGTCGGGTTTTGTAAGGAATTGTGGTGATAATTGGAGTTCTGCTATAACCCGAGAACTCTAGAAATTTGTTATTGAAGACTGTGAGTCGTGCAGATGATTTGGAGTGTACCCTAAAGACCCGAGACCCCAACCCTTCTACTTGGCACCAAATTTTCTCCTTCTGGCCGCAAATTGCGGCCAGGGTCTTAGCTTTGATTCTCGTGCTTGGTCCATGTCTTTATTCTCAATAAATTAGACCCTCCATAGATGCAAAATTGGTTAATTTCACCTGGGGTAAAATCTGGAAGTGTTTTTCATAGTTTCTAATTTCGGTTTGCGAATTCTGTGAACTTGAACTTTGGTAATTGTGTTTTGTCTGGGTCACTTGACGTTTGTACGTCAATATGGGGATTTGTTTGGTTATCTTGCATGCATAGACCATAGGTTCTAACCTATGTGTGTTTCGTGCGCCGATTTGGTTTTCATCCGCGATTTCGGTTTACAATACTATATGTTTATATGTAGGCACCTTCATGTGGACTTCGGATAACAGGGAAGAGCGTGGCGTCATCGACTTCGGCAAGAGAGGATCGAGGTGAGTAGATGTATATCTACGGGGGAAGTCGGGTGGATGGCGTATAGCACCCCCGCAAATGTAGAATAGAGTTATTATCATGATATTATGAGTTGGGATGTGATTTTGGATACTTAGCGAGTATGGTAGTTAGAAGACTTAGGATAGATTAGGTTGATTTAGGAAAGCCTATGCAGAAGATGATTACCTTGGAGGCGAATCGCAGGTTTCATGCAGACACACACACACGCACACATACACACTTGACTTGGTGTATATGAGTGTGTGTGTGTGTGTGTATGTGTGTGTGTGTATATATATGTATGTATGTGTGTAGGTTTATATATATATATACACACACACACACACACACATACATATACACGTGATATGAGGATGGTATATGATACTTGGAGATGAGTCGATATGATCGGGCATGATGCCGTGAGATAATTGATATGTGATTGAGTCATGATATGATCTATGATGTGATATTATAGTGGATCATTGGGCGATGTGTATTCATACATACGATAATATGTGTTGATGATATTGGAATGTACGAGACTTTAGAACAATACCCCAGATCATGATATTGTTTGATGATGATACCATATGAATGATGATGTATATATGATAGTTGACCCGTACCCCGATTTTTTGGATGTCGTACGATGGATTTTACCGTACGAGGTACAGATATGATGATTGATCCGCACTCTTAACTCGAGAATGTCGTACTATATATTATACAATACGTGACGGTATGATACTGATCGCCGACTACTAAGTGTATCGACTCGGAATTTAGGTGGATTTTCTTACCTTTCAGACTAGTTTATTAGTTAGTCCCTTAGTTGTTTAGGTAGATGCAAGACTAGGCTCGAGTCATACTTATTTTCAAAACTAACGAATTGTGCGTATTTTTAAAAACAGCCGAAGGATACTACGAATTTTTCAAAGGACGTATCTTTTCTCAAAAACCTCGTAGCCCCTACTTTTCTAAAAATCACGATTCGTGCAATTTCAAACACCAACTGTATGACTCATATTTAGATATGTATATTCTACAATGTTGCGTTTACTTCACATTCTCCGTTATATTCATGTCGTTCTCATCGTATTGCATGTTTATACATGTGTTTTCTCTAGTAATTATGAACCATGTCTGTTAGGACACCGGCACCATTACCTATGATGCGTATGCTCCACATACACTTGTTTGCCGGCTCACAGACATCATCATCGGTAATTGCCATGTCACGTACACTTTAGAAAACATTACTTTATTGGTATAATTTGCAAACTGGTAGTTTCAACATATTGTTAGTATGCTTGCCCTCAGATGTTAGTTTAGACATTGCATTCCTTACTTAGATACTTCACGCATTCATACATTCATTCTTTTATGCAATATTGTGGGGCTTTATGCCGGTATTCACTGCTTATTGACTCTTGATTTCTAGGATTTCGGATTTTTTATGAGATTTCTGGATTTAGGGGAAAACCGTAAGACTTTTTATAAACTCATTATCTTTTTAAAAATGCAAGTTGCGGTTTTCTCGTGATATGAAGTATGTGTCGTCCACCATGAGTTTTCCTAATTTCTTTTGGTTTTCGAGATCCGATTCGAGGAGTAGGATGAACCGTTATGGGTATATGGTGGGCCCGCTATGATACCCCGGGGCAAGAAGCTCGAGTTGTAGACGATGAGCCTGGCAGGGGCAGACTATCTACCGGTGATGTCTGGTGCGGCGGATAGCCGGAGAATACCGACCGTAGTCGTGATATTGATGATATGGGCTGATCCGGACTGACGGAGCCCGAAACATTGAGACATTGAGACTTTGAGATATTGAGGATATTGTGTCGATGCTTGATACGGATTTTCTGTCGATTTCACTGATGATGTTCCAATTTTATTGTACAAGTTTTACTAAGATAAAAACACAGGTTTTCTTATATCAGATTATCCAGATTCCGTGGTGGATTGTTTCATTCATGATGCATTCATACATCAGATCTATGACTTGTTGCTGTTTAGTGACACTGACACGAGCACTGAGTATTACACTTATGTATAGATTATTACCCCGTCACTGCTAGATGTCCAGTGTTATATTGGGTACATTATTGTATGACCCAGGAGATCGTCGTACATGCGATTTCTACCTGGTGATGTTTTCTACTCAGGAGTTGGCAACTCACTCCCGTTGTGCCACAGTTTCTTGCAGGTTTAGCCGTACAAGTTTCCATGATGGCTTGTTGGCACACTACTTCCTTCCGGGTGATTGCTTTGGTGGGTGGGTTCACTTGCATCGTGACCACTGTTGTACTTTTATTTATTTCAGTTGTATCTAGTAAGCTCCACCAACCAGACTTTGTATATTTGGTAGACTTAGAAAACCAGTTGTTTTTTTTCTTTCGACCTTAGAGTTGCGCGCTTGTATTATTATGGTTCTTCTCAAGTTTTCTTGAGGATGTTGGTTTTCTTTCTGAGTTTTTGATCCTCGCCCTTCGGCGTTGTATATTGTATTATTGCTTTCGTGGTTGTTTCCGCCAAATTGACGAAGAGCTAGCTCCCGCTTGGAGATTCCTTTATTCATTACTTATGTATATTCTTGTTTTATACCCGTTTGGGGCCAATTTTTACAAGGGAAGCTCTGCCAGAATTTTTTTGGAAAAACTTGATGCTTTTAAAATGTTTACTACGACTTTAGTTTGTAAAAATCACTTTCTTAAAACAAGTTTTCATTCACTCTATTTCCTTTAAATGGCTTAGATTTCTGGGCTTTGGCTTACTTAGATTACGTTACGCCTCTAGACGTTGCGTAATTTAAGTGTCAGTTACGTTCCGTGCCTTCGGGTCATGACAAAGTTAGTATCAGAGCGTTAGGTTTAAGCTTGGTTCGAGTCTAGGTTGAGCTTGGTTGATGGAGTAGGTGACTTAGGTAGAGTTACGTACCGTGTGTATATTCCGCGGCATACTTACGATACGTCACTCCGCTTAAGAAACCTTAAGATGTACATTTCTTTTGCACCGTATTCTATTCGTTCCTTAATCTATCCTCATCAATGTCAGATTGTGGTTTCTGTTACCACGATTGCATAGAGATATCGTTTTATTGTGTTTTCGTGAAGTGAGTGTTTCGATGCGTTGTTTTGCTGAGATTTCTTGTTGACGCAAGATCAGATCAGCACCAGCGGATTGGGCCACTGCTAGAGGCCGGCTAGAATGTGAAGACCGTTAAATGTACCGTCCATTCTTGAGGATTGAGGCATTGTTTAATGTGAGGACGAATGAGCCAGCTGTTGCTGCGACTGACAGGATATCTCCCCAGATGCTTGAAACTATTGCAGCACGAGTTTATACTTAGGGATGTGATAGAAGATTGCTAGTCACCTTTGGATAAGACTAAAACCTTTTATTCATTGGATGCTCCGAGGTAGGATCAGTTAGTTGACCAGCTCCGGATAGAAGGATCTTACCCAGATGCATTGAGAGTCGATCGAAAACGGACAAATGAAGAGTATTCCTCCGACGATTTGGAAGAGTTCCCGAGGACGCAGTTGGTAAGATGCCTACTACAGAATATTGAGATGCCGAGTATGTAGCTTTGGAAAGGATACTCTATATGAGTATAGCCGTTTGAAGCGTAGTTCACACAACTATGAAGAGGGAAATCCGAGTTGATACATATGGAATGAAAGAGAGGCAAAAGGTTCGTATGAGATTTTGATGTGATGACGTTCCACTCCGTTGACACCAGGGATGTAAGTCGTACACAGAGGCGTTGGATATGGGTATATCATCCAGAAGAAGTCGTGATGAGTATGCAACTGTTCCGGAACAAGAAATGGATTGAGTAAAGGGTAATAACTTCAGGGCAGTTCGGCAGAGACGAGATTTGGAGAGAAACCCCGACAGAATCTTTCTAAAATATTACATGAGAAGACTTGAAACCAGGATCAGGCGTATAACACACACTTAGAGGACCAGAGTATGCCATCAGTGATGAGACATGTTATGAGTGACCGTGATAGTTGGTCAGGAGACCTTTAGAGGATGTGCCAGAGCGGAACTGTTTCCGTCATCATTTCATATTGGGCCATTGAGCCGAGGAGTTATGTAACTGGCAATCCACAGTGAGAGACAAGAGCCAAAGGGGCACAAGGCGCCAGACCACGAACAGAGGCAGGTAGATTATTGCTCGGCTAGCTGGGATACACGGACACCCTTCGACATTGGAGAAGGAGTATATCGACGTTAGAGTTTACGATTTGCGATTTGGTGATTCGAATATCATGTTTATGGTATACATATGATTTAACTTATGCTTTCGGTATAGTTTTCATGCACTTTTCGTATTTTGATTTGGTCTTGTGCACGCTGATGCACGGGGTTGTGAGTTTTTCTAGCGCGGTATACTTGATTTTGATTCAGTGTATGTCATATACCGCTGATTTCAATTTTGATATACGATATTTGTTCTCGTGCACCCTAGTGCACTGGATTTATGTTTTCGTGCACCATGTGCACTTGATTGAGATTTTTTCGCATACTTGGCGCACTTAATGCGATTCTGTGCACACCAAATGCACTAAATCGAGATTTTTATACAGATTAGATGCACCTGATATTGTTGTCGTGCACTCCCGTTGCACTCGACACATGCCTTCGTGCATACCCGTGCACTTAGATTTTGTTCTGTGCTCATGTATGGAATTTGGTTTTGATTTTGATTTCCGTGCGTACCAGACACACGTGGTATTCTTATTTACATTTTTGGGATGATTTCTGTTGAGCAACATGTTTTATGATATTCACTATTTGGTTGAGTATCCGAGCAGGACTATTCAGAGGACAGTACCTAAATATGTTTTCGCATGCATCAATAGTTACCGAAGGGATTTCCAAAAGGAGCTATAGTCTCAATATTTTCTTATGTGTCTAAGATAATACGAAAATTTTACAAAGGAAACCCTTCTAAATTATTTTCAAAAAAAAGAGGCGGAACGTGTATGTTAAATAAAAGATACATATATGTATAGCTATTTTCCTTAAAAGGAACGTCCGCTGCTTGTGCCGTGATACGCGCATCGCACGGCGATTTGAGGAAGGTTTTGCATGCATTTCTTTTTAGATGTTTGGACGATTTTACAACGATGCGTATCATATACATGTTATAGTTTTGAGTATATCATGTTGGTTTTCGTATCGGATTTTGACATGTGTATTTACACCATAACTCCAATGATTGCGTGATACTTGATGGAGTTTTGCTTTTGAATTTTACCCTCATTTTCGTGCGCATGTATTGCGCTGAGAAATGTTTTATGTATTCATGATATTTGGAGCCCCGTTGATTGAAGTTATTGACTGAAATGTTTTAGTTTTTGGGGGAAGTTTTAAATTTAAATTCGGGGACCGAATTTATTTAGGGGGGAGATTGTAACATTTCAGAAAACAAAATATTTTTTTTTGGGAATTTAAATAATTAAATTAATTAATATTATGAATATTTTAAAGTATGGAGGTTAGTTTTTAATGAAATAGTATAATTATATACAGATAGTTTGAAAATTTTATAAGAATTATTAATTTTGAAAGTGTTTAGTTGATTTGGACAATTTATAAATTAGTATATAATCATTTGTGTACAAGTTAATATTAAACTCGATTAATATTTTACTAGTTTTGGGTTAACCATGTTTAGGTACTTGGCATGCAATAAATCATGTTGCAAATGACTTTCTACATTTTATTTTTACCATGGCTACTTTTATATTTAAATAGTTTTGTTTTGTTTCAAAAAAAAAAGGAAAAGGGAAAAGATAAAGGTGAGAGAGAGTGATGGGACTTGTATCATGTTTGTGTGTGTGTGAGAGAGAGAGAGAGAGAGCAAGAAAATTCTACACGATTCCTAAGCATTCCTTATCTCTACACATTTTCCTCATCTCCCTCATTCTTCATCTCATTTTCCCTCACCCTCTACCTCCGCTACCACCCTCAAACCATCCCAAAATTCACTCAAAATCTCACACTCTCTTCACAAAAAATGATTCTAAGCCCATCCTAAACCTTATGGTGTCATCGAGTCAAGGTTTTGAAGACTTTGTGCAACTCAAGAAAATTCTTGAGTTGCCAAATGAGGTATATTTCCACACCATTAGTTTAGAACTTGTTTCTCATTATCTTCTAGTATAGTTTAGAGTAAAACTAATGAGGATTTATGATGTTGGAATTTACCTAGATGAGGGTTAGGAGTTCTTATGACTTGGGAAGGTGTAATTGAGTGTAATTGATGATTATAACCCCTCTAGTGTCAAAAACCTGGATAAAATCTGAGACTAAAACCCCAATTCATGAACTTATAATCTCTGATGTCGGGTTTTGTGAGGAATTGTGGTGATAATTGGAGTTCTGCTATAACCCGGGAACTCTAGAAATTTTTTAGCAAAGACTGTGAGTCGTGCAGGTGATTTGGAGTGTACCCTAAAGACCCGAGACCCCAACCCTTCTATTTGGCCCTAAATTTTCTCCTTCTGGCCGCAAATTGCGGACATGGTCTTAGCTTTGATTCTCGTGCTTGGTCCATGGCATTATTCTCAATAAATTAGACCTATATATGCAAAATTGGTTAATTTCACTTGGGGTAAAATCTGGAAGTGTTTTTCATAGTTTCTGATTTCGGTTTGCGAATTCTGTGAACTTGAACTTTGGTATTTGTGTTTTGTCTCGGTCACTTGACGTTTGTACGTCGATATCGGGATTTGTTTGGTTATTCTTGCATGCGTAGACCATAGGTTCTAACCTATGTGTGTTTCGTGCGCCGATTTGGTTTTCATCCGCAATTTCGGTTTACGATACTGTATGTTTATTTGTAGGCACCTTCACGTAGACTTCGGATAACAAGGAAGAGCGTGGCGTCATCGACTTCGGCAAGAGAGGATCGAGGTAAGTAGATATATAATTACGGGGAAAATCGGGTGGATGGCGTACAGCACCCCCGCAAATGTAGAATAGAGTTATTATCATGATATTATGAGTTGGGATGTGATTTTGGATACTTAGCGAGTAGGGTAGTTAGAAGACTTAGGATAGATTAGGTTGATTTAGGAAGGCTTATGCAGAGGATGCTTACCTTGGAGGCGAATCGCAAGTTTCATGCAGACACACACGCACACACGCACGCACACTTGACTTGGTGTATATGAGTGTGTATATATATGTATGTGTGTAGGTTTACACACACACACACACACACACATACACATATATACGTGATATGAGGATGGTATATGATACTTAGAGATGAGTCGATATGATCAGGCATGATGCCGTGAGATAATTGATATGTGATGGAGTAATGATATGATCTATGACGTGATATTAGAGTGGATCGTTGGGCGATCTGTATTCATACATACGATAATATGTGTTGATGACATTGGAATGTACAAGGCTTTAGAACAATACCCCAGATCATGATATTGTTTGATGATGATACCATATGAATGATGATATATATATGATAGTTGACCCATACCCCGATTTTTGGGATGCCGTACGATGGATTTTACCGTACGAGATATAGATATGATGATTTATCCGCACTCTTGACTCGAGGATGTCGTACTATGTATTATACAGCATGTGACGCTATCAGGCTGGATCGTCGACTACTAAGTGTATCGACTCGGAATTTAGGTGGATTTTCTTACCTTTCTCATTAGTTTCTTAGTTAGTTCCTTAGTTGTTTAGGTAGATGCAAGACTAGGCTCGAGTCATACTTATTTTCCAAACTAACGAATCGTGCGTATTTTTAAAGACAGCCGGGGGATACTACGGATTTTTCAAAGGACGTATCTTTTCTTAAAAATCCCGTAGCCCCTACTTATCTAAAAATCACGATTCGTGCTATTTCAAACACTAACTGTATGACTCGTATTTAGATATGTATATTCTATAATGTTGCGTTTACTACACATTCTCCGTTATATTCATGTCGTTCCCATTGCATTGCATGTTTATACATGTGTTTTCTGTAGTAATTATGAACCCTGTCTATTAGGACACCAGCACCATTACTGATGATGCGTATGCTCCACGTACACTTGCTTGTCAGCTCACACACATCATCATCGGTAATTTCCACATCACGTACACTTTAGAAAACATTACTTTATTGGTATAACTTGCTAGCTGGTAGTTTCAACATATTGTTAGTATGCTTGCTCTCATATGTTAGTTTAGACATTGCATTCCTTACTTAAATACTTCACGCATCCATACATTCATTCTTTTATGCAATATTGTGGGGCTTTATGCCGGCATTCACTGCTTATTGACTCTTGATTTCTGGGATTTCGGATATTCTATGAGATTTCTGGATTTGGGGGAAAACCGCAAGACTTTCTATAAACTCATTATCTTTTTAAAAATGCAAGTTGTGGTTTTCTCGTGATATGAAGTATGTGACGTCCACCATGAGTTTTCCTGATTTCTGTTAGTTTTCGAGACCCGATTCGAAGAGTAAGATGAACCGTTTCGGGTACATGGTAGGCCCGGTATGGTACCCCAGGGTAAGAAGCTCGAGTTGTAGACGATGAGCCTGGCAGGGGCAGACTACCTACCGGTGATGTCTGGTACGGAGGATATCCGGAGGATACCGACCGTAGTCGTGAGATTGATAATATGGGCCGATCCGGACTGACGGAACCCATGGGCCGATCCGGACTGACGGAGCCCGAGACATTAAGACTTTGAGATATTAAGGATATTGTGTCAATGCTTGACATGGATTTTCTGTCGATTTCACTGATGATGTGCCAGTTTTATTGTACAAGTTTTACTAAGATAAAAACACAGGTTTTCTTATATCAGATTGTCCAGATTTCGTGGTGGATTGTTTCATTCATGATGCATTCATACATCAGATCTATGACTTGTTTCTGTTTAGTGACACTGACACGAGCACTAAGTATTACACCTATGCATAAATTATTACCCTGTCGCTACTAGATGTCCAGTGTTATATTGGGTACATTATTGTATGACCTAGGAGATCGTCGTACATGCGATTTCTACCTGGTGATGTCTTCTACTCATTAGTTGGCAATTCACCCCCGTTGTGCCACAGTTTCTTGCAGGTTTAGCCGTACAGGTTTCTATGATGGCTTGCTGGCACGCCACTTCCTTCCGGGTGATTGCTTTGGTGGGTGAGTTCACTTGCATCGTGATCACCGTTGTACTTTTATTTATTTCAGTTTTATCTAGTAAGCTCCATCAACCAGAGTTTGTATATTTGGTAGACTTAGAAAACCAGTTGTTTTTTCTTTCGACCTTAGAGTCGCGCGCTTGTATTATTTGTTGGATATTGTGCCCTCAAAGTCAATTATTGGATTGCAGGTACGTGATTGCAATGATTGAGGCAGGACCTATACCGATATGACAGTCTTGCTCGAGATGATAGTATGCTATCTGGTTTGTCTTTATCATCGTATACATGCTTTAGTTCACTATTGCATGATGATAGAGCCCATAGGATTTTTTCTTGACTACCAGCTGTATGATGGCGATCATATACGTGGGAGCTGGGGTTTGTAAGCACATCCTTAAAATGTCCCTAGTCGTGGGAGTTTCGAGACAGGGCATCGATACTCCAGAGTAGACTAGTGTATACAGTCGAGACCCCGACGAGGGGCGGTGGCCGGTCTCACAAGCCATTGGTGTCAGTTGGTTCACCTAAGATGTATACAGGTGCTCATTGGGTTATGAGTACACCGAACAGGACTCGCTGGGAACATGCTAGTTGGTATTATACATATCGTCAGATAACAGTTCCCTGGTGACATGTGTACATGTTAGTTTGTCGACCTGAGATCGCCATTTGTCTCGTGTGAGTTCCTACTGTGCTTTGATTTCTACCCTACCACGCTCAAAGGAGACGTGCAAACAGGTATTTTTTGGGTACAGTCCCGAGCCACATGGAGGCAGTGAGCGGATCGTCAGGGATTCGTCTCTCCCGGTATTGGGGATTGATGTCGCATAGTGCACGGGTGGCCATCACTAAAAATCCTCGGCCGAGGTAGTGGAGAATTACTGATTTGGATCAGTAGTTTCTCAGGTGGTGATGGGCTTCATACCGACACGAATTATCGCGTTATTAGGGGTCTGACTTTATCCACCCCCCTAGACTTGATATGCGATACTCTTTAGACGAACGGACCGGACTGTATGTATATTGTCACTGTCAGGCTCGGTAGGGTTTCTGGATGAGTTTTCCCTTCCAATCAATATATAGGCAACCGTTACGTACAGCTCGTACCTCTGACGTGCTAGTGGTTATACCCAGTACCAGTGTGTTGATGAGTCATTAGAGTCCCCCACAGACAGTTTCCCAAGTTCGGGCGAAACGTTGTAAAGCCCGTATGGTTTTATGGCAAGGTTCGGAAAATGCACGTGCGTTTTCGCACGTGTCATATTTCGGGCAGATAATACTGGTAGGCTTTGGTTTAAGCCGTATCCGAGTATTATACTGTATAGATATAATATGTTTGTCTCAGTTGCATTTGTATTCGGTCGTAATACAAATACGGGTATGTTTATACTGTTACGGGGTTATCCTGAAATTCGTTTCAGGATCACTTTTGGAAGTTGCCAGTTTCCAGTTTTCTATCGCCCGTCTTTAATATTCGGTTAAATACGGATTTATCTTTTTGTCACTTGGGTCATTCATGAGGGTGAATCGTGCTTCTAGAAGTTTCTATATGATGACTAGGATGGTGAGGTGGCTTAGTACATTAATTATATGATGATGTGTTGTGATGATTCATTAGTTCATTAATTGATAATGCAAGGTGTTTTTGATGATTCATTCTCTTCATTAATTGTTGGAGTCAACCCCCCCTCTCCTACACTCACCTCCCCCCTCTCCTTAAGTGGCCGGCCCCTCTTCACAAATGATAATGGTTGTTGATTTGGAAAAGTCTATAGTTTTGGATTCATGGAAATTAGATAGCCTCATTTCTCATTTCACCCGATCTAAAAGGCAACTTTATTAACCGTTCATCCATGGCTTTGGACGAAGCGAGACAAAGTGTTCTACTCATTCTCTACATCAATCTTGGTCATCTCTTTTAGCAAACTTGATGATCGAGTTGCCTCGATTCAGAGGCGGGAGCCCGTTTAAAGATCCATCGACGTGGTGCCACCTGGAAGAGAAGACTGGAGATCGAGGAGATCGGAGTAGCCACAACAAAGTGTGGGATGATGGTTGAAGACCGAAGGACTCGGATCATTCTGTATAATATTTCTACCCACTTTGTAGTTTGTTAGTTTAGCTTTAATGGCAGATCCGGGTTATAGTACACGATATCACCAGTTGTAAAAGTTTTTGTTCCGCATTTGGCGTCAGTTAGACGGCCGGGGTGCTACCGTGGACTTACAGTGGTATCAGAGCCTCGCCATTAAGCTTTACTAACTTGTGCTAACGCATTTAAAATATCGATCGAGCGGAATTTTAAAAATCGCAATTTCCAAGTCTAAAGTTTCTGTCGATTTTAAAATTGGTCTAAAAATCATTTTGAGTATACCAGAAAATTAAGCAGGCTTTTCAAAGAAAACTGGAGAAAAACGATCAAGTGAATCGACCGTACGACCGCGGAAACGCAGTCAAAGCCTGGCTTTGACCGCGGAACCGCAGCCGTCTTGGTGATTCAGTTAACCATTTTTCTTCTGTAGTTTCTACTTGGGAAATTGTGGTTTCTGGATTTGTTCTTTTGGGCCCAGATTTTATTACTATACAGTAGATGTTCGTTGGGCCCATTTCGGGAAATTTTGTCGATCGAAATTTTAAACTTGTTAGTATGCAGTATTTACATTATATCTCCGACCGTGAATGTCATTCGAGCGGTAAATTGCGTCTAATTGCTATAGTCCTTTTAGACGGATTTGCGAACGTGACATTCATGTTGATGTTCTGTGTTGTGCTGTGATGTTGCGGATATGTCGTGGTGGATAGCAGTGTGCAATGGTAGTGCTGTTTGGATTTATTTGTACATTTATTATTGCGGGGCGAGCGTCCAACATATGGACTGTCGTCACTGTCTGTTTGTATAATATTCTTTTGGGGCACGACCGGGCTGAAGTCGATGTACCCGTTGTATATATTTTTTATTTCTGTACTAGGTTTACCCCGCGACGGAGTGCACGGATAGCCGGGTTCTGGAGGGCAACGGGCCTGTATCTCATGACTTTGAGAGGCAAAGGGGCCTCACTCTAGAATTGGCAGACTATTCGCCGCACTCGTAGGGGGTACAGGTTGACCCAAGGAGGGGTGCTCAAGTTACCGGATTCCGTGAAGTGCTGGGTGGTCCATTCATTTTGCTGTAGGGGACTGCCTCGCTTCAGGTTTTGGCGGGTAACTTGCCGCACCTGTAGGGGTCTAGGTTTCATTGCACAGGCTATCCAAACGACCAGGGGAACGTCGGGTTTCAGTAGCGGCTCTGTGAAACCCGGGGATCCCAGATTATCTGTATTGTTCTGTGATGCTTATTACTTTTCTGTAATGTTGCATATTATCACGCCTGGAGCGATTATTGTATATTGGTATATATACTATTAGATGTTGTATATGTTTTACACCCGCGCTAGTCCAGTCCCCGCTCTGTCGTCAGTTAAGTAACCTAACAGGTGATGACGGGACCCAGTGGAGAATGCGGATGGCATATACGTACATTTTATTTTTCGTTCTTTTCTGGTGTGATTTGTTGATGGGACTGCGTTGATTCTTATCAATGCAAGCATAAAACAAACCTATATTGGATGTTGTTGGAACAATTTTAAAAGGTGTTATTACAAAGACATTTCCTTTTGTTTTGCATAGTGATATTCGGTTGGAATATGCTGCACCTCATTCGACGAGGCAAGGGCTGATACCCTTCACCGGGAGAGACCCCTTGGGCAGAAGTTTGCGTCAGGGTAATAACTTCAATATAGTCGATTACAAGTTGCTTTGTATCGAGGTATTCAGTTGGAATATCCTGCACCTCATTCCACGAAGAAAGAGCCGAGATCCCTTCACCGGGAGTGACCTCTTTAGCAAAGGTTTTCGCCACTATATTTTTATAAAAAGCTATCAGGTTCCTTCAACGAGATCAAGTTCATTACGTTAAAGGTTTATCGCCAAAAACCAACCGTAACCCTCCGTCATTTCATATGAATGGTCAGTAGTATTCAAGCTATGCATTTTGACCCTTAGTCAAGGCATAGTGTTTGGTAGCTACTGGGTATTCATTTGTTGCATAGATAGAAGAGTTGGTTTGGGACAGTCGTTCTGCCATTTTGGCCCTTAGTCAAGGGCATGTGCGGGTGGGTTCAAATCAACCTGGATAATGACGGGAAGAACTTGACATGTGACTTATGATATGTTGGCCCTTAGTCAAGGTCATAAGAGCATGGGGCAAAAATCACATCGGGAGTTTCAAACATAAAGAAACTTACCAAGTATGCGCATACCTTCTGAAGTATGATAACGTGAGTGGACTCCGTCACGTTATCATGCGATGAGAGTTGGATCCCGATTCCCACTGATGAGTTGGTTTACTCTTCGGGTAATCCCGACTAATTCTTCTTTCAGGTTTGGAGGAGAATTTGAGATTACAGTGGGAGGTTTCCTGATTAGATAAAGTGATAACTATTCTGATCTAGGTTAGAATGCACGCAGAGTATTTCTTTTCTCTCTCTCTCTCTCTCTCTTTGGCAGCGACCTTTGACCGACCCTAGACTATAACTCAGTGACTAAGTTGACCGAACCTTCTTAAAATACTGGCTTTTGGATTGTCTAAAGTTGCATAAGTTATTGCCGCTCTTTCTTTTACCCTTTGTATTTCTCAGAACACCCCGTATTACTACGGACATCCACTTCCATTGGATAGATCCATCGTATGGTTATATACGAACTCGAAGGGACTTCTTCGAGGATAGATCCAGGTTCAGGAGAAATAAAATCGGTTTATTCAGTTGTCTTTTATTATCACCTTCTCTCAGGTTGCGAGGGCTCCTTAGTTTAGGAGAGTACACCTATTACGCTTATAGGATAGTCTTATTCCAACCATAGGCAGGTGCCGAAAGGTAGGGAATGAAGAAAACCAATTAGCCTAAGTAGGGTGTATAGAAGGTAATATGTAAAGACAAAATAAAGGGATTAGAAAGAGGGAAAAGTAAATTGCGACTATTATCATTCACGACCAAACCACGTATTTCGTCGCCACTCCTATTTCACCTTTTATAGAATAAGGTATTATTCAGTTGTCTTTTATCACCACCTTCTCTCAAGTTGCGAGTACTCCTAGGATTAGGAGGGTACACCTATTATGCTTACTGGATAGTCTTCTTCCAAACCATAGGCTGGTGCTGAACGGTAGGAAAGGAAGAAAACCACTTAGCCTAAATGGTGTACAAAAGGTAACGAATAAAGACAAATAAAGGGATTTGGAAAGAAGGCAAAGAAATATATGGTTACAGTCATGAATTTGATTAAGGAAGAGGCATTACTAAGATTACCAGGATACCCCTACGAAACATTTTTATGTTTCAGTGCATTGTTAATGGAAAACTGATTTTCCGATTAGATACTTACTCCAGGGTATGTATTTACCAGGTTTCATTCTCACATCTATATAGTTTTACAGATAATGAGTGGGAGTAAGTTATTGGGAATTAAGTGATCATCCTCATTATATCGGAATTCATTGTAATTGGTGATATTTGAGGAAATCGCCTGGGTACAGTTTTCAACCTACGATGCACAGGTTATGAGTTATTCAACTCAGCGGACTTATACAGAGTATTGTATGTTGTCCAGTGTCCGTCAGGACAAAAGGATAGGTCCTCGTACTATGTTTTATTTACTTGTGACTTCTCTAAGTTTTTAGACAAGTGTTTCATAGAAATACCATGTCTAAGTTTTGAGAAGTTGTGGGTATAAGAATAAAGTAGAGAACCAGGTATCGCAAGTATCGGGATTTTTCAAAGAGATCGAAGATGTAGATTCTTGTGATTGGTATTCAGTTGATAGTAATTGTAACACCTTAGGTTGTGTTTAGGGGTTAATTTTATTTTGATAGATAGTTTTTGGTAAAAAGTTTACCAAATTAGGTTTCTGATATTTTATTCTAATTAATGAATATTTTATTAGGATTTTTCTAGACACACACTCACTTGTGTATATAAACTAGGGTTTAGATTTGGGGTTAAAACCATGATTAACAACCATGGTGGGTTAACCTATTTGTATTAAGTGCTTTAGGATTTAATTGGGGTTTATTATTTGTGTGTTTTATTATTTGAATTTCTTTTCTATTTTTGTTGACTTGGTGCATGAGAGAGGGGGTATGGGCATGTCTTGAGCCATGCTCATTAAATGAAGAGAGAGGGGGAGAGAGAGGGGGGTCTTTGACTTGAGCTCTCATTTCTCTCCTCATTCTCAATCTCCCAACTCTCACACACACACACACTTCCAGCTGAGAGAGAGAGAGAGGCAGCAGCATCATCAGCAGCCACAGCATCAGCAGCCACAGCATCAGCAGCAGCACAGCAGGCAGTGGCAGCAGCAGCAACCCTAACAGCAGCCCCCAGCAGCTGCAGCAGCATTCCCATCTTCTTCACCTCCTTTCTCCTTGCACCTAGGGTCTTGTAAGGTATAGAATTTGAGCCCAACTTCATGTTTGTTTAGCGTATGTAACCCTTCGAAAATCGTTTAGGCAGTTTTTCGGTAATCGGCTAATTTTTCGGCTTTTTCCGTAAAAAGTCGAAATAGGTATTTTTCATTGTAGACCTAATTATACAAAATTTAGATAAGATATTACTATAATTTTGTCACTAAAATGTCACTTATAATTATCTAGTTAAATAAAAAAAAATTCGTAATTAATTATTTTTTTATTATTTTAAGCCTTTTTAAAATACATTAAATTAGGGATAAATAAAAATTTAATTAGGTAAATTTCATAATTAGGAATCTTTATAAGCTAAAATATGGTGTTAATAAAATTATAACATGGCTTGCAAACTTTTAGCTTTTTGGTGGGAAAATTATGAAAAAAGGGTTTTTTTGAAAAAAGGTTGATATGAAAGCATGAAATGATATCATATGATGTTGTAATGAGCTAGAAACTTCTCCAAAATTCCCTCATCTCCCCTCCTTGCTGCAGCCGGCCCCCATTCCAGCAGCTCTCCCCATTTTCCCACTTCATTTTTGCTTCTTTCTTGCTAAAAAATTCAATAAAAATCCACAATTTCTTTCTCCATTCAAAGCCTAACCCTAATCCCTTCTCTCTTCAACCCAAATTTGTTCAAAAACATGATGAAAGGAGGCTTCTTGTAGACTTGATCAAGCTAGGGTTCAAGCTTGAGAGGTGAAAATTTTAATCTTTTTGTTAACTTGTGGTTTAATTATGCTAGAATTGAAATTCTAAGTATTAATTTAGTGTAAATCCTTGTTCATGAAAAATCAAGAGAAGGTTTTGATTTTTAAAAATTAGGGTTTGTAGCATAATGGTTGGATTATGTTAGGGATGGTTATCTAATTGATTAGAATGGTTAATGGTGTAATGATATGCTTGCTAAATCGATAAATTTCGATGTTTGTAACGAATCGGTAAGAAAATCGCTTACTAGATTTTTGTAGAAAATAGAATGCGTTCAATTTGCGTTAGGTTAGCAATATTATTAGCTTCGTATAGGATTATTAGAATGCGCGAACGCGGGGTTTCGTCTAGTCGGGTTGTAGTTTTGTCGATTTTCCCGATATGACAATTTTAGTTAAAGGATTGCGATTTTCGTGCGTTTTTCCGCGCACTGAGTGCATGCTATGATTAATTTGAGAGCGTGGATAATTGTATGTTGTGACTTGCATTGTGTTAGGTTTTGTAATCTTATGCTTGATATTGTGCAAATATAGGATCGGTCGGGGAAACTTCGGACACGGCGCGAAAAGGCAAGGCGGTGGCCGGATCGGATTAGCGGGGATTTCAGGTGAGTAGATATATTCATCTATGGGGGAATCGTCTGGATGGCGCGAGGCGCCCCCCCTAGTTAGGATTACCCTACTTTATGCAAGATTTATATTGTTAGATAGCTTACCCCATTCATGTACACTGCATACCCTTATAGCGAACAGTATGTTAAATTGCTTGGACATTCATCTCTACCTATGCGATATCATTTCGTAGGACACGAACACCTTACCATTGGCATATGTTGCACGCGCACTATTCATGTGACACACACGCCTTTGGTAATTGACATGCCACGTGCACGAAAGAACCTGTTTATCTTAATATCATCACCTGCATTCATACTTGATATATGAAACTGCATCGCATGCACATATCTCGCATCATCATTATATTTACATAGAACTCTAGCCAAAATTTACATCATACACATTGATATCATAGACATTTGTCATATATATAACATGTGGACATTATGATTTTCTTGAGGATTTCAGTTTTGTTGCGATTTCTGGATTTTTGGGGAAAACTGCAAGAATTTAACAAAAGCTTATATTTATCATTTTTAAAACAAAGTTGCGGTTTTCTCGTGATGTATGTGTCGTCCACCATGAGTTTTCATGTTTTCTGTTGGATTTCGAGACCCGATTCGAGGAGTGGATGAACCGTCTCGGGTACATGGTGGGCCCGGTATGGTACCCCGGGGCAAGAAGATCGAGTTGTAGACGATGAGCCTGGCAGGGGAAGACTATCTACCGGTGATGTCTGGCGCGGCGGATATCCGGAGGATACCGACCGTTGTCGTGAGATTTATGATATGGGCCGATCCGGACTGACGGAGCCCGATATTGAGACAATATGATTCCTATTTGGTGTCGATACTTGACACGGGTTTTCAGATGATTTCTTGATGATATTTAGCTATTATACAGACATTCATTCTCTAAAAAGTTAAGAATGCAGTAACTTTAACATTCTAATCACTTAAAGAGTTAGAAAAGATATTGCATACCTGTGCATGCATACTAGAGTTATTATATCACATATGGACATACATGTTGTTCCGCATTGCGTGCATTCTTACGATTGCCTTACTAGATGTTATATTCTACTCACGAGCTGGCAACTCACCCCTGTTGTGCCACAGTGTCTTGCAGGTCGGACCCGTCACTCTTGTAGCGGCGGCTATCTTATCATCAGCTCCTTTTGTGCAGACTCGCGACATCGCCCGTAGGTGGGTTGCGAGTATACTTTATTTATTTTTGCTTTATCATTGTATCTAGTATTCTCCATCTACCACTTTATATTGTATATGCGACCTAGTGATGAGACTGAGAGATTTGTATATTTGTGGTTTCTTTTGGGTCGAGCTCACTTGAGCCCACGTGTGTTTTCTGGTATTTGCGTTTCTTTATGTTCTTTTCTTGATATTACTATTATATTGCATATGGTTGTGATCCGCCTTGGGCGAAGAGCTAGCTCCCGCTTGGGGATGCCATTTTTATGATTACAGGTTTATTATCTTGTTGTACCCATTTTGGGGGTTAGAAAATGCAGGGGAGACTCTGCCGAAATTTTTGATGTTTTTAAAAAGGGATTCTTTGCAACTTAATTGATTTGAAAATCGTCTTCATTAAAGATTTTCCTTCACTCGCTTTTGATTTTGGTTTAGATTTTTCTGGGCTTTGGCTGACTTAGGTTACGGTACGCCTTTAGACGTCTCGTTATCTAAGTGCCAGTCACGTTCCGTACTTTCGGGTCATGACAAAGTTGGTATCAGAGCGTAGGTTTTACCTTTCTGAGTGTAGGACGACCTTGGTAGATGGAGTAGGTGACTTAAGCAGAGTGGCGTAGCGTGGGTATGATCCGCGGCATACTTACGATACGGTACTCCGCCTAAGTGACCTTAGGACATAATTGCTTGTATTTCCTTTCTTGATTCCTTGTATTCCTTGATTCAATTGCAATGATCTTATCAGTCATGTTTCTTATTCCAACTTCGATGCCGCCAAAGACTACGAGAGCTCAGCGGGCTGCCGCTAGGGATGAGATTCGGACGGGCCCGTCTGAGGTGAGGATCGAGCGAGAGGATACTCCTACCCCTCAGGGTCATACTGATCCGCCTTATCCTGACCGTATTGCCAGACTAGAGGCCGGCATGCAAGAGCTGCGACAGATGATGGGATCTTTAGTTGAGTCCAGCCGGGCACAGAGATCCGAGGACGTTCCTTCTACCGCACAGACCACGATCGTACCTACTGCACAGATGGTCACTCCTGCTGCTACTACGGAGACTATCCCTGTTTCACTACAGGAGTTCATGAGATTGAGACCTCCAGCTTTTACCGGTACAGATGCGACAGAGGACCCACAGGCATTTCTTGATAGGATGGCTCGGATTTGCCGTTCGTTGAGGTGTTCTGATGATAGATTGGTGGAGTTTGCGAGTTTTCGTCTGGAGGGTCTTGCCCAGACATGGTACGACTCAGTAGAGAGAGGCCGAGCTGCAGGTCTGCCTTCTATGACCTGGGATGAGTTTACATCTGCATTTCTTGCCCGTTTTCTTCCGGAGAGTGTCCGAGATGCTCGAGCCCGTAGCTTTGAGTCTTTGCGCAAGACTCCTGGGATGACGATGTCGGAGTATGATATACAGTTTACCCAGTTGTCTCGATATGCTCCGTACCTAGTCGACACAGAAGAGAAGAGAATAAAGAGGTTTGTACGAGGGCTTGATACACAGCTATTCCTTGCCATCGGCATCCAGCACTTTGATACATACGCTGCCGCGATGGATGCAGCCTTACTTTTGGAGGAGCGTATTTCTAAGACTCCGGTCGTTTCTGGGCCGAAGAGGATCCGTACTGATACGCCAGCTCAGCGGCAGATGGGTAGACATCGTAATAGATTATTTCCGGGAGATGGTGAAGGCAGAGGATTGAGACGAGGTCAGTTATTTGGTTCATATCCACAGACCCAGCAGCCGTCTCCAGGATGTTTTCGGTGCGGGAGTCAGTACCACCGTGTCAGAGACTGTACCATGGGACGCCAGGGCGCAGCGACAGTCTCGCATGTGACTTTACCACCCTCACCACCTTCTCAGAGAGCTTTACTCCTTCCTCCTGATGATGTTCCACGCCAGCCAGATGCTTCTAGAGGCCGTGGGCATGGCGGTCCGGTTCAGAGAGGACGAGGCGACAGAGGCAGAGGCAGAGGCCGAGGTAGAGGCAGAGCACAGCCAGCTATTAGTGGTGGACAGGCCCGAGTGTTCGCGTTGACTCCTCAGGATGCACAGGCATCCAATGCCGTCGTGACAGGTACTCTGCCAGTATGTTCTTTTGATGCACGGGTATTATTTGATCCAGGCTCCACACATTCCTATGTTTCCACGTATTTTGCACCGAGGTTGGGCCGAGAGTCTTCTCCGTTAGATCAGCCGCTTGTCGTTATTACCCCGGTAGGCGAGTCTTTTGTTGCCCGTTTTGTGTATCGATCGTGTTCCGTTCGTATCGGGGAGAGAGATTCTTCAGTAGATTTGATTCTCCTCGATATGCTCGACTTTGACGTTCTTCTTGGTATGGACTGGCTAGCCACCTGTTATGCATCCGTGGACTGCCGTGAAAAAGCAGTCAGATTCAGTTTTCCTAGTGAGCCGGTACTTATTATTCAGGGAGATCGTAGCGCTACCCTTCCCAGCTTGATTTCTTCTCTTCACGCTGGTCAGCTCTTAAGGAAAGGGTGTCAGGGATTCTTAGCTTATGTTTGTGATACTAGCTCCACAGAGGTTCCGTTGGACCAGGTCCCTGTTGTGAGAGAGTTTCCTGATGTATTCCCTGACGAGCTGCCTGGTCTGCCACCAGAGCACGAGATTGAGTTCTGTATTGACTTGATCCCTGGCACGGGGCCTATCTCTATACCGCCTTATCGGATGGCCCCGGCGGAGCTGAGAGAGCTAAAGGATCAGTTACAGGACTTGCTGGACAAAGGGCTTATCCGGCCGAGTGTGTCACCTTGGGGTGCTCCCGTCCTGTTTATTAAGAAGAAGGACGGAAGTATGCGCTTATGCATTGATTATCGTCAGCTGAACCGGGTTACTGTGCGGAACAGGTATCCCCTACCCCGCATTGATGACTTATTTGATCAGCTCCAGGGTGCAGGGTTCTTCTCGAAGGTTGATTTACGGTCAGGTTATCACCAGTTGCTGGTTCGGAAGGAGGATATTCCGAAGACCGCTTTCCGTACTCGATATGGTCATTACGAGTTCTTGGTGATGTCGTTCGGGCTCACCAATGCCCCGGCAGCATTTATGGATTTGATGAACCGCGTATTCAGGCCGTATCTCGATCAGTTCATCATTGTGTTCATTGACGACATCTTGGTTTATTCTCGGAGCCGGGACGAGCATGAGCAGCACTTACGTATCACATTGCAGACTTTGAGGGAGCATCAGCTGTTCGCCAAATTCTCCAAGTGCGCATTCTGGTTAGACAGTGTCGACTTCTTGGGTCATGTGGTGACGAGAGATGGTATTTGCGTGGACCCGAAGAAGATCGAGGCAGTTCAGCGTTGGCCTAGACCGGTATCAGTTACAAAGGTTCGTAGCTTTCTAGGTCTGGCCGGCTATTATAGACGTTTCGTCCAGGATTTCTCCCGCATTGCTGCACCGTTGACCGGGTTGACCCGGAAGGGGGTTCCTTTTGATTGGACCCAGGCATGTGAGGATAGCTTCCAGCAGTTGAAGACTCGTCTGACTACTGCACCAGTGTTAGCATTGCCTTCAGGATCAGGCGGGTTCGTGGTATATTGTGATGCTTCTAGAGTGGGGCTGGGATGTGTGTTGATGCAGCACGACAGAGTTATCGCGTGTGCTTCTCGGCAGCTGAGGAAACACGAGCAGAACTACCCCACCCATGATTTAGAGATGGCTGCAGTGGTATTTGCACTTAAGATCTAGAGACATTACCTATACGGTGAGTCGTGCCAGATATTTACTGACCTCAAGAGTTTGAAGTATATCTTCCAGCAGCGAGATCTGAACCTGAGACAGCGCCGTTGGATGGAGTTGGTGAAGGATTATGACTGCGAGATTTTATACCATCCGGGCAAGGCGAATGTGGTGGCAGATGCTTTGAGTAGGAGGCCCGGAGGTAGCTTATCTTGTTTGAGCGCAGTACAGATGCAGTCGACGGCGGATTGGCAGGTGTTATGTGACAGCAGAGTGCAGTTCGAGTTCACTCCTACGGGAGGACAGCTGGCCCATTTCAAAGCACGCCCACAGTTACTTGACCGTATCCGCGAGGCACAGTCCGGCGATGCCCGTATCTTAGAGATTATTGAGCAGATTCGGCAGGGCAGAGTTTCTGAGTTCGTGATCAATGATCAGGGGATACTTCGATTTGGGACTCGACTGTGCGTGCCAGATTCAGAGGGACTGAGGCGTGATATTCTCGAGGAGGCACATAGATCAGTATACAGTGTTCACCCAGGTTCCACCAAGATGTACCGTGATTTGAGAGAGGTTTACTGGTGGGACGGGATGAAGAAGGATATTACAGACTTTGTGTCGAGATGCCTGACTTGTCAGCAAGTCAAGGCCGAGCACCAGAGGCCAGCCGGCGAGTTACAGCCTTTGCCCATCTCTGAGTGGAAGTGGGAGCAGGTCTCCATGGACTTCGTTGTGGGTCTACCCAGGACTAGTCGAGGGTATGACTCTATTTGGGTGATTGTGGATCGACTGACGAAAGCGGCTCACTTTCTACCAGTGAAGACCACTTTTAGATTTTCTCAGTACGCCCAGGTTTACCTTGATGAGATTGTGCGACTGCATGGTGTTCCGACTTGCATCGTGTCCGACCGTGGCACCCAGTTTACCAGCCGATTGTGGCAGAAACTCCAGGAAGCTTTGGGCACCCGATTGAGTTTTAGCACAGCCTTTCATCCTCAGACTGACGGTCAGTCGGAGCGTACGATTCAGACTCTTGAGGACATGCTCAGAGCTTGTGTTTTGGATTTCGGTGGTAGCTGGGATCGTCATTTGCCTTTGATCGAGTTTTCCTACAATAATAGCTTCCAGGGGACGATTCAGATGGCACCTTTCGAGGCTTTATATGGGAGGAGATGTCGATCGCCGGTATGTTGGACAGAGCTCAGGGAGAGCAGTATTTTGGGGCCGCAGATCGTACAGGAGACGACCGAGAAGATACAGCTGATTCGGGACAGGATGAGAGCGGCTCAGAGCAGGCAGAAATCATATGCTGACAGGCGCCGCCGCCGACTCGAGTTCGCTGTTGGCGATCATGTTTTCCTGAAGGTCTCTCCGATGAAGGGTGTGATGAGATTTGGACGGAAAGGGAAGCTGAGTCCTAGATATGTTGGTCCTTTCGAGATCCTAGAACGTGTTGGTCCAGTCGCTTATCGGTTAGCTCTTCCGCCCAGCTTCCCCGATGTTCACCCCGTATTCCATGTCTCGATGCTCCGCAAGTACCTTCATGATCCTTCCCAGGCGATTCAGCACCAGACGATCCAGTTAGAGCGTGATCTTTCTTTCACCGAGCAGCCGGTTGTCATTTTGGATCGGCAAGTGAAGAAATTGAGGTCGAAGGTCATACCGTCTGTCAAGGTTCTTTGGCGTGGCCCGAACAGCGAGGAGGTCACCTGGGAGACCGAGGTCGAGATGAGGAACAGATATCCCCATCTTTTTGAAGGTACACGTAGTTAAATTTTAAATTCGAGGACCGAATTTCTTTAAGGGGGGAAGATTATAACCCTTCGAAAATCGTTTAGGCAGTTTTTCGGTAATCGGCTAATTTTTCGGCTTTTTCCGTAAAAAGTCGAAATAGGTATTTTTCATTGTAGACCTAATTATACAAAATTTAGATAAGATATTACTATAATTTTGTCACTAAAATTTCACTTATAATTATCTAGTTAAATAAAAAAAAAATCGTAATTAATTATTTTTTTATTATTTTAAGCCTTTTTAAAATACATTAAATTAGGGATAAATACAAATTTAATTAGGTAAATTTCATAATTAGGAATCTTTATAAGCTAAAATATGGTGTTAATAAAATTATAACATGGCTTGCAAACTTTTAGCTTTTTGGTGGGAAAATTATGAAAAAAAATGATGAAAAAGGGGTTTTTTTGTAAAAAGGTTGATATGAAAGCATGAAATGATATCATATGATGTTGTAATGAGCTAGAAACTTCTCCAAAATTCCCTCATCTCCCCTCCTTGCTGCAGCCGACCCCCATTCCAGCAGCTCTCCCCATTTTCCCACTTCATTTTTGCTTCTTTCTTGCTAAAAAATTCAATAAAAATCCACAATTTCTTTCTCCATTCAAAGCCTAACCCGAATCCCTTCTCTGTTCAACCCAAATTTGTTCAAAAACATGATGAAAGGAGACTTCTTGGAGACTTGATCAAGCTAGGGTTCAAGCTTGAGAGGTGAAAATTTTAATCTTTTTGTTAACTTATGGTTTAATTATGCTAGAATTGAAATTCTAAGTATTAATTTAGTGTAAATCCTTGTTCATGAAAAATCAAGAGAAGGTTTTGATTTTTAAAAATTAGGGTTTGTAGCATAATGGTTGGATTATGTTAGGGATGGTTATCTAATTGATTAGAATGGTTAATGGTGTAATGATATGCTTGCTAAATCGATAAATTTCGATGTTTGTAACGAATCGGTAAGAAAATCGCTTACTAGATTTTTGTAGAAAATAGAATGCGTTCAATTTGCGTTAGGTTAGCAATATTATTAGCTTCGTATAGGGTTATTATAATGTGCGAACGCGGGGTTTCGTCTAGTCGGGTTGTAGTTTTGTCGATTTTCCCGATATGACAATTTTAGTTAAAGGATTGCGATTTTCGTGCGTTTTTCCGCGCACTGAGTGCATGCTATGATTAATTTGAAAGCGTGGATAATTGTATGTTGTGACTTACATTGTGTTAGGTTTTGTAATCTTATGCTTGATATTGTGCAAATATAGGATCGGTCGGGGAAACTTCGGACACGGCGCGAAAAGGCAAGGCGGTGGCCGGATCGGATTAGCGGGGATTTCAGGTGAGTAGATATATTCATCTATGGGGGAATCATCTGGATGGCGCGAGGCGCCCCCCTAGTTAGGATTACCCTACTTTATGCAAGATTTATATTGTTAGATAGCTTACCCCATTCATGTACACTGCATACCCTTATAGCGAACAGTATGTTAAATTGCATGGGCATTCATCTCTACCTAAGCGATATCATTTCGTAGGACACGAACACCTTACCATTGGCATATGTTACACGCGCACTATTTATGTGACACACGCGCCTTTGGTAATTGACATGCCACGTGCACGAAAGAACCTGTTTATCTTAATATCATCACCTACATTCATACTTGGTATATGAAACTGCATCGCATGCACATATCTCGCATCATCATCATATTTACATAGAACTCTAGCCAAAATTTACATCATACACATTGATATCATAGACATTTGTCATATATATAACATGTGGACATTATGATTTTCTTGAGGATTTCAGTTTTGTTGCGATTTCTGGATTTTTGGGGAAAACCGCAAGAATTTAACAAAAGCTTATATTTATCATTTTTAAAACAAAGTTGCGGTTTTCTCGTGATGTATGTGTCGTCCACCATGAGTTTTCATGTTTTCTGTTGGATTTCGAGACCCGATTCGAGGAGTGGATGAACCGTCTCGGGTACATGGTGGGCCCGGTATGGTACCCCGGGGCAAGAAGATCGAGTTGTAGACGATGAGCCTGGCAGGGGAAGACTACCTACCGGTGATGTCTGGCGCGGCGGATATCCGGAGGATACCGACCGTTGTCGTGAGATTTATGATATGGGCCGATCCGGACTGATGGAGCCCGATATTGAGACAGATATGATTCCTATTTGGTGTCGATGCTTGACACGGGTTTTCAGATGATTTCTTGATGATATTTAGCTATTATACAGACATTCATTCTCTAAAAAGTTAAGAATGCGGTAACTTTAACATTCTAAACACTTAAAGAGTTAGAAAAGATATTGCATACCTGTGCATGCATACTAGAGTTATTATATCACATATGGACATACATGTTGTTCCGCATTGCGTGCATTCTTACGATTGCCTTACTAGATGTTATATTCTACTCACGAGCTGGCAACTCACCCCCGTTGTGCCACAGTGTCTTGCAGGTCGGACCCGTCACTCTTGTAGCGGCGGCTATCTTATCATCAGCTCCTTTTGTGCAGACTCGCGACATCGCCCGTAGGTGGGTTGCGAGTATACTTTATTTCTTTTTGCTTTATCATTGTATCTAGTATTCTCCATCTACCACTTTATATTGTATATGCGACCTAGTGATGAGACTGAGAGATTTGTATATTTGTGGTTTCTTTTGGGTCGAGCTCACTTGAGCCGACGTGTGTTTTCTGGTATTTGCGTTTCTTTATGTTCTTTTCTTGACATTACTATTATATTGCATGTGGTTGTGATCCGCCTTGGGCGAAGAGCTAGCTCCCGCTTGGGGATGCCATTTTTATGATTACAGGTTTATTATCTTGTTGTACCCATTTTGGGGGTTAGAAAATACAGGGGAGACTCTGCCGAAATTTTCGGAAATTTTTGATGTTTTTAAAAAGGGATTCTTTGCAACTTAATTGATTTGAAAATCGTCTTCATTAAAGGTTTTCCTTCACTCGCTATTGATTTTGATTTAGATTTTTCTGGGCTTTGGCTGACTTAGGTTACGGTACGCCTTTAGACGTCTCGTAATCTAAGTGCCAGTCACGTTCCGTACTTTCGGGTCGTGACAGCGTATGCATAGTTTAGCTTCGGTTTGCGTAAAAAGTGAGTTTTGTGCTTGAAATAGTGATCTGGGTGAACTTGTGGTTTAGTGCTGTTAGTGTTAGTTAATCTAGCCTAATTAGGTGTTATTAAGGCCATGTAAACCTAGTTAGACCCCAGATTTCACCAAAATACCATAGGGTTTCTAATTGTGCAATTTAGTGTTTTTAAGTGAACTTTTTGGATTTCTGTGATCTGCTATAGGCCCGGGTAGTTCAGGTTGAAATTGAGGAAACTGGAGCTTGTATACAAGGTTTAGACCACACGAACAAAGCCCGAGACCCCCACCCCAATGCGAGGCCGCCAATTTATTCTTTCTGGCTGCAATTTGCGGCCAGACAGGGGAAGTTTTGGGTGCTGTTTAGATGGGTAGGAGTCTGTGATTATTTCTAGGCCAGTGGTATGTATAGTTTTGTAATTTGTTAGCCTGGGTAGAATCTGGAGCGTTATGTCGTATTTTTAGTACGTTTGGTTCGCGCGATACGCGCGATACGCGAGAGGGTTCCTTGATGCAGCGTATCGCGGCGTATCGGGGTTAGTTTTGGACGCGTACACACGTTTAGCGTATCGTACACACGCGCGTTTAGTTCACGACGCGAGCGTATCGTTTGACTTCGATATCGCATTTTGCGAGATAGTTGCTTATATATGGATTCTTGTGTAATTCCAGGTTCGCAGGCGGGTACGTCGGACGAGGCTACGAAAGAGAAGCAGGTGGTCGGCTACGAGTAGCGCACGACCAGGTGAGTAGATTTAACATCTACGGGGAAATCGCCCGTATGGCGTTAAGCGTCAGGGCGAGTCAGGATATTAGGTTGTAGATGTTCATATGAACTGTAGTAGCATACCTTATTGTTGCATATAGAAATGATAGCCTAGGACACTGCACTGTCACTAACGGTTCAAGTCGCACGAGCACGATTGATATGCTACACTCACACCGTCAGTGATTGCCATGACACTCACATTATAGGATTGCTATAAATCATATACTATACTGATTCTACCCTATTGATGTTGTCATGATTTGCCGCATAACAACATATATTGATATCTTCACACCTGCACACATGCACACTGTATATTCATACCAGTGCACACATATATTGATATCTTCATACCTGCGCACATGCACACTGTATATTCATACCAGTGCACACATATATTGATATCTTCATACCTGCGTACATGCACACTGTATATTCATACCAGTGCACACATATATTGATATCTTCATACCCGCGCACATGCACACTGTATATTCATACCAGTGCACACATATATTGATATCTTCATACCTGCGCACATGCACACTGTATATTCATATCAGTGCACACATATACTGATATCTTCATACTTGGTTAGATTACACATTGAGATATGTTGTTTCCATGTAAATTTCTGGATTTGGGAAACCGTGGATATTTCAAAGAGTATAGTTAATTATTTAAAAACCCGTTTCTCCTTGATATGATATTTTAGTGCGTCCACCATGAGTTTTCTCGGTTCTAGAGAGCTTGTGTGAGTATACCCGATTCGAGGAGAGGTAGGCACCGATTGCGGGTACATGGTGGACCCGGTACGGTACCCCGGGGCGAGAAGACTCGTATTGGTTAGACGGTGAGCCCGGCGGAGGGACTACTACCTACCGGTGATTGGTTGGACCTGGCGGTTATCCGGAGGATACCGACCAGGGTTGAAAGATGGATACGGGACGACTCGTACTGCCGGGGCCGAGGGCCGATACCGCAGACTGAGCCCGTGGGCTGATCCGGACTGACGGATGCCCTATACAGGAGGATTTGCGTGTCGATGCTTGGCACGAGTATTTCTTGATATTTTGGGTGCCGATGTTGGGCACTCACGGTTATATGAGATTTACAGGATTGGAGGACCGAGGAGGATGACGACGCCTGAGTAGTATTGGGATTTGGGTACATTGATGGATACCGATTATACTTTCCACGATAACATTTCCGTGTAGATGTTATATTTCCCATGCTCAGTATGTAGTAACTGATATCTCATCCTGTATCTATTATACCTGATATAGTACACATTGCTATACTTGATCATTGCATACCCTGTTCATTCTATATAGGGTTGTCAGATTGCATTGCTATACTTGATCATTGCATACCCTGTTCATTCTATATAGGGTTGTTAGATTGCATTGCTATACTTGATCATTGCATACCCTGTTCATTCTATATACGGTTGTTAGATTGCATTGCTATACTTGCTCATCATATGAAGATGTTATTCGATCGCACTTGTTGCATGATTGAGCATCCAGTTCATCATGTAGATGTTATCTGTTGATATAGGTTAGAGTATCGTAGCGCGTGCATACTCGCGATTACCTTTATATGTTATCTTCTATTCACGAGTTGGCAACTCACCCCCGTTGTGCTACAGTGTTTGCAGGTTGCCCTTCGGAGTAGTCGCGGCAGGCTGCGTTCTTACATCTTTTGACACGGATACCCCAACAGTTGGTGTACTAGCTCTTTTGCTGATAGGTGGGTTTTGTGCGGTATCTGGTTATCTTTCAGTTATGTACATTGTTGTATCTAGTACTCTCCATCTACCACTTATGTATTGACTTAGAGACCAGTTGTGAGGACGATGTATATTATTTTGTATTCTGGCGTCGAGCTCGTTGTGAGCTGACATTACTTATGCTGTTTATTCTATCTGTGATGTTTCCCACTTGTTGCTCATTTTCTTCGCTACGGCATCATATATTGTTATCTTAGTAATTTGTTCTATTAAATGCTTAAAACACTCTTTACTTTTACTGGTTTGATTTCTGGGTTTTCGGCTTACTTAGTCGCGTTACGCCTGTAGACGTTACGTGGTTAAGTGCCGGTCATGGGCCAAACTTTGGGTCATGACAAAGTTGGTATCAGAGCGTAGGTTTTACCTTCGGAGTGTAGGATGACCCTGGTATGATGGAGTAGGTAGCTGCAGTAGAGTGGCGTAGCGTGCGTATGTTCCGCGGCATACTCACGACACGGTACCCCGCCTAAGCGACCTTAGGACTTATTGATTGAATTTCCTTTATGAGCGTATATATCCTTGTGATTCGATTTTCGTATCCTTATCGAATCCTACCTTCTTTCCAGCCATTATGCCACCAAGGACTACGAGGGTGCAGAGAGAGGCCGGGAGAGCCGAGGTTCGAGTTAATTTATCTGAGACGAGGATTGATCCGAGTAGTACCCACGTTGTACCAGGACAGATTGGTTCTCCTACGACAAATCAGATAGCCAGACTAGTGGCAGAGATGCAGAGTTTGCGCCAGACGATGAGCTCATTGGTAGAGGTCGTTCGCGTGCAGCGACAGATGGTTGCCACCCCTGTTACCCAGTTGTTCCTTGCGATCATCATGCAGTATTCCGTCCCCTACATAGCACCGATGGAGGCAGCCCCCGTTTACAAGACACGTCTCCCAGAGTCCGTGAGAGTTCCGGAACAATTGTGGAATCGTACTGGTGTACCAGCCCAGAGCAGCGGCTTAGGACGAGGACAGTCTTCTGGCTTCCATCCCCAGGCAGGACAGCAGGCAGCGCGTAGGTGTTTACGATGCGGAAGCCTTCAACACCTCATCAGGCAGTGTTCCTTCACAGCACGTCAGGGTCATACCTTGAGACGTCGTGGACGCGGAGGGTTTGCACAGAGAGGTCAGGCTAGTAGAGGAGGAGTTCGATCAGTCACAGATGAAGGACAGGCCCATGTTTTCGCTTCGACTCATCCGGATGCTCCGGCATCCAATGCTGTGGTTTCAGGTACTCTTTCAGTATGTTCTTTTGTTGCACTCGTATGTTTACACACTTCGTGCCGAGTTAGGACGAGAGTCGTGCTGGGTAGATTAGCCTTTTGTGGTGTTAACTTCCGTCAGCAATCCTTTTGTTGTGCAACACGTACTTCGGTCTTAGGCCCATCGGGTAGGAGATAGAGATTCGTCTGTCATCTTGAACTTCCTAAAGATGTTGGATTGGGCAATCTCCTGGACACGGACGGGTTAGCTACGTGCTAGGCGTTGTGGTCTACCGCGAGGAAACAGTTAGGTTTTGATTTCCCGGGCAAGGCAGATCTCGATTGTGCAGGTGGATAGTGGTACCACCTCTTACCGCTTAAATTCAGCCTTGTTTGCTAGTCGGCTCTAAGGAGATGTCGTGGATTCTTGGCGTTTTTCGTGATGCTGTAGCCACAGTTGGTTTGTTGGACCAGTTTTCCTTCGTGCGAGAATTTTTCTGACGTCCTTCCAGGATGAGCCGGCGAAGCTTAAGGAGCTAAGGATCTGCTGCGGAGTTGTTGTTGAGGAAGTCTGTGCGTCTGAGTGTTTCGCATTCAGGAAGCTCCTATTTCTGTCATCCAGGAGGAAAACGACAGATTGAGGTTGTGTTGATGGATCGTCACTTGAATCGGCTTTCGGTGCGGATAAGTATTCTGTACCTCGCATTGACGATTTCTTCGGTCAGCACCAGAGTGCGAGACTTTGTCTAAGTTGGTTAGGGATCATGCCATCACTGTTGCGGGACCGAAGTGATGACATTCCGAAAACCGCCTTATGCGTGCTACGGGCTTTGTGTGTTTTGGGTGTGTCACTGGACTCACCAATGCTCTAGCAGCATTCGTAGGTGTGATAAACCGGTTTTCTTCAGGCCGTTCCTCGACTAGTTATTGTTGTGTTATTTACGACATCCTAGTCTTTTTAGTGTGTCTTGAGGGTTAGGGTAGCACTCGAGGGTCTATTTTATGGATACTGGGAGGGCCCCGGCGGTTTACTAGATTCTCGGAGTGTTCCCTTCAAGCTTGTTGTGTTGCCTCCTAAGTTTTGTAGTTACGGAGACGAATTGGTATGGTTTCGAGGAAGATCGTGGCCGTACAGCTTAGGCCCAAATTAGTGAGCGGGACGGAGGTCCGCATACTTTGGCTTAGCAGGTGCTACCGCCGTCTCTTGTAGGATTGCTAGTATAATGCTGCCCGTTGACTAAATTGACCAAATTGGAGGTTTCTTTCTCTGGGCTGAGGCTTGTGTGCGGAGTTTCTGCAGTTGAAGACTCGGTTAACAACTGCCTCAGCTCCTTCTTTGCCTTTGGTTCGGGCGACCTTGTGGTTTAACTGTGATGTTCGTGAGTAGGACTCGAAGGTGTACTGAGGTGACACCATAGAGTTATCGCTTTTACTTCCTTACATTTAGAGGAAGTATGAGAAGGATATCCCACACCTGGTCTGGAGATGGCCGCGATGGTTTTGAGTTGGAGATTAGAGACACCACTTGTTTAAGAGTCGTGTCAGATTTTCACGGACCACCAGAGTTAAAAAGTACCTCTTCCGGCGGCGGAATTTGATTGTTGTGATAATCCTCCGCTGATTCACAGTTCTTGTGCGATCGTTGAGTACGGCATAAGTTTGTCTCTTCTGAGGAGACAGCTTGCTCATGTCCGCGCCCGACCACTTTTGCTTAAATTGCTTTCGCGAGACACTGGCCGCCGACGCTCGTTCGTCAGGGATATTGGAGCCTACCCGGCTGGGTAATGTTTTGGAATCCTTGACTTGTGGCAAGGGTGTGCTAGGCTAGAGAGACACTTGTATACCTAATATTATAGGGAAGAGACGAGGAATCCTAGGGCAGGCACATCGTTCAACTCTCTGTACTCATTCATGCCCCACCAACTGCTAACGTGACTTGTAAGGTAGTTACGGGTGGGTAGGGATAGAAGAGAAGTCTTGGGATTCGTTTCAATTGTCTGTCTTGTCGTGTGTTTAAGTTGGGCAACTGAGACCGGTTGGAGAGTTGCAACATTTAACCGTTCCGAAGAGGCAACGAGAGCAGATCTCCCCGAAACTCGTTATGTTGTCCACCCAGGAGTTGTCAGGATGTGACTCCATTCGGATGTCGTCATCCGGTGGTACTCAGTTTGCTCAGTTGTTACTGTTAAGTCGTGCTTGTGTAGAAATTGTTGTCGACGGTTGGGGATCGTCGTTTACCATCGATAGGGTTCTCCTTTGATGGCAGTTATCAGGAGACACTCCAATTTGTAACCTTTAGGATTAGAGGATAGGTCTTGTCGATCACCAGTCTATTTTCCTAACTCCATGTTATAGGATTATTGGACCACAGCTAGTTTAGAAATTTCGGAAATGACCCGGTTGTTTTGGGTCAGGATGAGATTGGTCCGTTGCGGATGGAGATCAGATGCTGACCAAGAGGGTCGCAGATTCATGTTCGCAATGGCAGATCATGTATTCCCACGGAAATTTCCGATAAATGACTTGTTGAGTTTAAAAAGCTTCCCAGGATAAGTAAGTCTTTTAGGATCCCTAAGGCGAGTTGGTTCGTTGCCTTAAGTTGGGCACTTCCACCCAGATTATTGAGTATTCATCCTGTATTTCTTATGTCGATACTTTGCAATTACCTTCATGGCCTTTCTCTTTGGATTCAGCACTAGACCATTTAGTTCAAGCGTGATCCTTCTTTCACCAAAATAGCCAGTTGTATTATTGGACCGGCAGGTGAAGATGCTTTGATAGAAGGTCTTACCTTCAGTGAGAGTGTTTTGGTGCATCTAAAACGGTAAAGAGATCACTTGGGAGGCCGAGGGCGAGATGCGGAAGAAGTTTCCCTCATCCCTCTGAAGGTATGCTTAGCTTTGTATTTCAAAATTCGGGGACGAATTTTCTTTAAGGGGGGAAGATTGTAACACCTTAGGTTGTGTTTAGGGGTTAATTTTATTTTGATAGATAGTTTTTGGTAAAAAGTTTACCAAATTAGGTTTCTGATATTTTATTCTAATTAATGAATATTTTATTAGGATTTTTCTAGACACACACACTTGTGCATGTAAACTAGGGTTTAGATTTGGGGTTAAAACCATGATTAACAACCATGGTGGGTTAACCTATTTGTATTAAGTGCTTTAGGATTTAATTGGGGTTTATTATTTGTGTGTTTTATTATTTGAATTTCTTTTCTTTTTTTGTTGACTTGGTGCATGAGAGAGGGGGTATGGGCATGGCTTGAGCCATGCTCATTAAATGAAGAGAGAGGGAGAGAGAGGGGGGGTCTTTGACTTGGGCTCTCATTTCTCTCCTCATTCTCAATCTCCCAACTCTCTCACACACACACACACTTCCAGCTGAGAGAGAGAGAGAGGCAGCAGCATCATCAGCAGCCACAGCATCAGCAGCAGCACAGCAGGCAGTGGCAGCAGCAGCAACCCCAACAGCAGCCCCCAGCAGCTGCAGCAGCATTCCTATCTTCTTCACCTCCTTTCTCCTTGCACCTAGGGTCTTGTAAGGTATAGAATTTGAGCCCAACTTCATGTTTGTTTAGCGTATGCATAGTTTAGCTTCGGTTTGCGTAAAAAGTGAGTTTTGTGCTTGAAATAGTGATTTGGATGAACTTATGGTTTAGTGCTGTTAGTGTTAGTTAATCTAGCCTAATTAGGTGTTATTAAGGCCATGTAAACCTAGTTAGACCCCAGATTTCACCAAAATACCATAGGGTTTCTAATTGTGCAATTTAGTGTTTTTAAGTGAACTTTTTGGGTTTCTGTGATCTGCTATAGGCCCGGGTAGTTCAGGTTGAAATTGAGGAAACTGGAGCTTGTATACAAGGTTTAGACCACACGAACAAAGCCCGAGACCCCCACCCCAATGCGAGGCCGCCAATTTATTCTTTCTGGCCGCAATTTGCGGCCAGACAGGGGATGTTTTGGGTGCTGTTTGGATGGGTAGGAGTCTGTGATGATTTCTAGGCCAGTGGTATGTATAGTTTTGTAATTTGTTAGCCTGGGTAGAATCTGGAGCGTTATGTCGTATTTTTAGTACGTTTGGTTCGCGCGATACGCAGGAGGGTTCCTTGATGCAGCGTATCGCGGCGTATCGGGGTTAGTTTTAGACGCGTGCACACGTTTAGCGTATCGTACACACGCGCGTTTAGTTCGCGACGCGAGCGTATCGTTTGACTTCGATATCGCATTTTGCGAGATAGTTGCTTATATATGGATTCTTGTGTAATTCCAGGTTCGCAGGCGGGTACGTCGGACGAGGCTACGAAAGAGAAGCAGGTGGTCGGCTACGAGTAGCGCACGACCAGGTGAGTAGATTTAACATCTACGGGGAAATCGCCCGTATGGCGTTAAGCGTCAGGGCGAGTCAGGATATTAGGTTGTAGATGTTCATATGAACTGTAGTAGCATACCTTATTGTTGCATATAGAAATGATAGCCTAGGACACTGCACTGTCACTAACGGTTCAAGTCGCACGAGCACGATTGATATGCTACACTCACACCGTCAGTGATTGCCATGACACTCACATTATAGAATTGCTATAAATCATATACCATACTGATTCTACCCTATTGATGTTGTCATGATTTGCCGCATAACAACATATATTGATATCTTCACACCTGCGCACATGCACACTGTATATTCATACCAGTGCACACATATATTGATATCTTCATACCTGCGCACATGCACACTGTATATTCATACCAATGCACACATATATTGATATCGTCATACCTGCGCACATGCACACTGTATATTCATACCAGTGTACACATATATTGATATCTTCATACCCGCGCACATGCACACTGTATATTCATACCAGTGCACACATATATTGATATCTTCATACCTGCGCACATGCACACTGTATATTCATATCAGTGCACACATATACTGATATCTTCATACTTGCTTAGATTACACATTGAGATATGTTGTTTCCATGTAAATTTCTGGATTTGGGAAACCGTGGATATTTCAAAGAGTATAGTTAATTATTTAAAAACCCGGTTCTCCTTGATATGATATTTTAGTGCGTCCACCATGAGTTTTCTCGGTTCTAGAGAGCTTGTGTGAGTATACCCGATTCGAGGAGAGGTAGGCACCGATTGCGGGTACATGGTGGACCCGGTACGGTACCCCGGGGCGAGAAGACTCGTATTGGTTAGACGGTGAGCCCGGCGGAGGGACTACTACCTACCGGTGATTGGTTGGACCTGGCGGTTATCCGGAGGATACCGACCAGGGTTGATGGATGGATACGGGACGACTCGTACTGCCGGGGCCGAGGGCCGATACCGCAGACTGAGCCCGTGGGCTGATCCGGACTGACGGATGCCCTATACAGGAGGATTTGCGTGTCGATGCTTGGCACGAGTATTTCTTGATATTTTGGGTGCCGATGTTGGGCACTCACGGTTATATGAGATTTACAGGATTGGAGGACCGAGGAGGATGACGACGCCTGAGTAGTATTGGAATTTGGTTACATTGATGGATACCGATTATACTTTCCACGATAACATTTCCGTGTAGATGTTATATTTCCCATGCTCAGTATGTAGTAACTGATATCTCATCCTGTATCTATTATACCTGATATAGTACACATTGCTATACTTGATCATTGCATACCCTGTTCATTCTATATAGGGTTGTTAGATTGCATTGCTATACTTGATCATTGCATACCCTGTTCATTCTATATAGGGTTGTTAGATTGCATTGCTATACTTGATCATTGCATACCCTGTTCATTCTATATACGGTTGTTAGATTGCATTGCTATACTTGCTCATCATATGGAGATGTTATTCGATCGCACTTGTTGCATGATTGAGCATCCAGTTCATCATATAGATGTTATCTGTTGATATAGGTTAGAGTATCGTAGCGCGTGCATACTCGCGATTACCTTTATATGTTATCTTCTATTCATGAGTTGGCAACTCACCCCCGTTGTGCCACAGTGTTTGCAGGTTGCCCTTCGGAGTAGTCGCGGCAGGCTGCGTTCTTACATCTTTTGACACGGATACCCCTACAGTTGGTGTACTAGCTCTTTTGCTGATAGGTGGGTTTTGTGCGGTATCTGGTTATCTTTCAGTTATGTACATTGTTCTATCTAGTACTCTCCATCTACCACTTATGTATTGACTTAGAGACCAGTTGTGAGGACGATGTATATTATTTTGTATTCTGGCGTCGAGCTCGTTGTGAGCCGATATTACTTATGCTGTTTATTCTATCTGTGATGTTTCCCACTTGTTGCTCATTTTCTTCGCTACGGCATCATATATTGTTATCTTAGTAATTTGTTCTATTAAATGCTTAAAACACTCTTTACTTTTACTGGTTTGATTTCTGGGTTTTCGGCTTACTTAGTCGCGTTACGCCTGTAAACGTTACGTGGTTAAGTGCCGGTCACGGGCCAAACTTTGGGTCGTGACAAAGTTGGTATCAGAGCGTAGGTTTTACCTTCGGAGTGTAGGATGACCCTGGTATGATGGAGTAGGTAGCTGCAGCAGAGTGGCGTAGCGTGCGTATGTTCCGCGGCATACTCATGACACGGTACCCCGCCTAAGCGACCTTAGGACTTATTGATTGAATTTTCTTTATGAGCGTATATATCCTTGTGATTCGATTTTCGTATCCTTATCGAATCCTACCTTCTTTCCAACCATTATGCCGCCAAGGACTACGAGGGTGCAGAGAGAAGCCGGGAGAGCCGAGGTTCGAGTTAATTTATCTGAGACGAGGATTGATCCGAGTAGTACCCACGTTGTACCAGGACAGATTGGTTCTCCTACGACAAATCAGATAGCCAGACTAGTGGCAGAGATGCAGTGTTTGCGCCAGACGATGAGCTCATTGGTAGAGGTCGTTCGCGCGCAGCGACAGATGGTTGCCACCCCTGTTACCCAGTTGTTCCTTGCGATCATCATGCAGTATTCCGTCCCCTACATAGCACCGATGGAGGCAGCCCCCGTTTACGAGACACGTCTCCCAGAGACCGTGAGAGTTCCGGAACAATTGTGGAATCGTACTGGTGTACCAGCCCAGAGCAGCGGCTTAGGACGAGGACAGTCTTTTGGCTTCCATCCCCAGGCAGGACAGCAGGCAGCGCGTAGGTGTTTACGATGCGGAAGCCTTCAACACCTCATCAGGCAGTGTTCCTTCACAGCACGTCCGGGTCGTACCTTGAGACGTCGTGGACGTGGAGAGTTTGCACAGAGGGGTCAGGCTAGTAGAGGAGGAGTTCGATCAGTCACAGATGAAGGACAGGCCCAAGTTTTCGCTTCGACTCATCCGGATGCTCCGGCATCCAATGATGTGGTTTCATGTACTCTTTCAGTATGTTCTTTTGTTGCACTCGTATGTTTACACACTTCGTGCCGAGTTAGGACGAGAGTCGTGCTGGGTAGATTAGCCTTTTGTGGTGTTAACTTCCGTCAGCAATCCTTTTGTTGTGCAACACGTACTTCGGTCTTAGGCCCATCGGGTAGGAGATAGAGATTCGTCTGTCATCTTGAACTTCCTAAAGATGTTGGATTGGGCAATCTCCTGGACACGGACGGGTTAGCTACGTGCTAGGCGTTGTGGTCTACCGCGAGGAAACAGTTAGGTTTTGATTTCCCGGGCAAGGCAGATCTCGATTGTGCAGGTGGATAGTGGTATCACCTCTTACCGCTTAAATTCAGCCTTGTTTGCTAGTCGGCTCTAAGGAGATGTCGTGGATTCTTGGCGTTTTTCGTGATGCTGTAGCCACAGTTGGTTTGTTGGACCAGTTTTCCTTCGTGCGAGAATTTTTCTGACGTCCTTCCAGGATGAGCCGGCAAAGCTTAAGGAGCTAAGGATCTGCTGCGGAGTTGTTGTTGAGGAAGTCTGTGCGTCTGAGTGTTTCGCATTCAGGAAGCTCCTATTTCTGTCATCCAGGAGGAAAACGACAGATTGAGGTTGTGTTGATGGATCGTCACTTGAATCGGCTTACGGTGCGGATAAGTATTCTGTAACTCCCATTGACGATTTCTTCGGTCAGCACCAGAGTGCGAGACTTTGTCTAAGTTGGTTAGGGATCAGGCCATCACTGTTGCGGGACCGAAGTGATGACATTCCGAAAACTGCCTTATGCTTGCTACGGGCTTTGTGTGTTTTGGGTGTGTCACTGGACTCACCAATGCTCTAGCAGCATTCGTAGGTGTGATAAACCGGTTTTCTTCAGGCCGTTCCTCGACTAGTTATTGTTGTGTTATTTACGACATCCTAGTCTTTTTAGTGTGTCTTGAGGGTTAGGGTAGCACTCGAGGGTCTGTTTTATGGATACTGGGAGGGCCCCAGCGGTTTACTAGATTCTCGGAGTGTTCCCTTCAAGCTTGTTGTGTTGCCTCCTAAGTTTTGTAGTTACGGAGACGAATTGGTATGGTTTCGATGAAGATCGTGGCCGTACAGCTTAAGCCCAAATTAGTGAGCGGGACGGAGGTCCGCATACTTTGGCTTAGCAGGTGCTACCGCCGTCTTTTGTAGGATTGCTAGTATAATGCTGCCCGTTGACTAAATTGACCAGATTGGAGGTTTATTTCTCTGGGCTGAGGCTTGTGTGCGGAGTTTCCGCAGTTGAAGACTCGGTTAACAACTGCCTCAGCTCCTTCTTTGCCTTTGGTTCGGGCGACCTTGTGGTTTAACTGTGATGTTCGTGAGTAGGACTCGAAGGTGTACTGAGGTGACACCATAGAGTTATCGCTTTTGCTTCCTTACATTTAGAGGAAGTATGAGAAGGATATCCCACTCCTGGTCTGGAGATGGCCGTGATGGTTTTGCGTTGGAGATTAGAGACACCACTTGTTTAAGAGTCGTGTCAGATTTTCACGGACCACTAGAGTTAAAAAGTACCTCTTCCGGCGGCGGAATTTGATTGTTGTGATAATCCTCCTCAGATTCACAGTTCTTGTGCGATCGTTGAGTACGGCATAAGTTTGTCTCTTCTGAGGAGACAGCTTGCTCATGTCCGTGCCCGACCACTTTTGCTTAAATTGCATTCGCGAGACACTGGCCGCCGACGCTCGTTCGTCAGGGATATTGGAGCCTACCCGGCTGGGTAATGTTTTGGAATCCTTGACTTGTGGCAAGGGTGTACTAGGCTAGAGAGACACTTGTATACCTAATATTATAGGGAAGAGACGAGGAATCCTAGGGCAGGCACATCGGTCAACTCTCTGTACTCATTCATGCCCCACCAACTGCTAACGTGACTTGTAAGGTAGTTACGGGTGGGCAGGGATAGAAGAGAAGTCTTGGGATTCGTTTCAATTGTCTGTCTTGTTGTGTGTTTAAGTTGGGCAACTGATACCGGTTGGAGAGTTGCAACATTTAACCGTTCCGAAGAGGGAACGAGAGCAGATCTCCCCGAAACTCGTTATGGTGTCCACCCAGGAGTTGTCAGGATGTGACTCCATTCGGATGTCGTCATCCGGTTGTACTCAGTTTGCTCAGTTGTTACTGTTAAGTCGTGCTTGTGTAGAAATTGTTGTCGACAGTTGGGGATCGTCGTTTACCATCGATAGGGTTCTCCTTTGATGGCAGTTATCAGGAGACACTCCAATTGGTAACCTTTAGGATTAGAGGATAGGTCTTGTCGATCACCAGTCTATTTTCCTAACTCCGTGTTATAGGATTATTGGACCACAGCTAGTTTAGAAATTTCGGAAATGACCCGGTTGTTTTGGGTCAGGATGAGATTGGTCCGTTGCGGATGGAGATCAGATGCTGACCAAGAGGGTCGCAGATTCAAGTTCGCAATGGAAGATCATGTATTCCCACGGAAATTTCCGATAAATGACTTGTTGAGTTTAAAAAGCTTCCCAGGATAAGTAAGTCTTTTAGGATCCCTAAGGCGAGTTGGTTCGTTGCCTTAAGTTGGGCACTTCCCCCCAGATTATTGAGTATTCATCCCGTATTTCTTATGTCGATACTTTGCAATTACCTTCATGGCCTTTCTCTTTGGATTCAGCGCTAGACCATTTAGTTCAAGCGTGATCCTTCTTTCACCAAAATAGCCAGTTGTATAATTGGACCGGCAGGTGAAGAAGCTTTGATAGAAGGTCTTACCTTCAGTGAGAGTGTTTTGGTGCATCTAAAACGGTAAAGAGATCACTTGGGAGGCCGAGGGCGAGATGCGGAAGAAGTTTCCCTCATCCCTCTAAAGGTATGCTTAGCTTTGTATTTCAAAATTCGGGGACGAATTTTCTTTAAGGGGGGAAGATTGTAACACCTTAGGTTGTGTTTAGGGGTTAATTTTATTTTGATAGATAGTTTTTGGTAAAAAGTTTACCAAATTAGGTTTCTGATATTTTATTCTAATTAATGAATATTTTATTAGGATTTTTCTAGACACACACACTTGTGCATGTAAACTAGGGTTTAGATTTGTGGTTAAAACCATGATTAACAACCATGGTGGGTTAACCTATTTGTATTAAGTGCTTTAGGATTTAATTGGGGTTTATTATTTGTGTGTTTTATTATTTGAATTTCTTTTCTTTTTTTGTTGACTTGGTGCATGAGAGAGGGGGTATGGGCATGGCTTGAGCCATGCTCATTAAATGAAGAGAGAGGGAGAGAGGGAGGGGGGTCTTTGACTTGGGCTCTCATTTCTCTCCTCATTCTCAATCTCCCAACTCTCACACACACACACACACTTCCAGCTGAGAGAGAGAGAGAGGCAGCAGCATCATCAGCAGCCACAGCATCAGCAGCTGCACAGCAGGCAGTGGCAGCAGCAGCAACCCCAACAGCAGCCCCCAGCAGCTGCAGCAGCATTCCTATCTTCTTCACCTCCTTTCTCCTTGCAACTAGGGTCTTGTAAGGTATAGAATTTGAGCCCAACTTCATGTTTGTTTAGCGTATGCATAGTTTATCTTCGGTTTGCGTAAAAAGTGAGTTTTGTGCTTGAAATAGTGATTTGGGTGAACTTGTGGTTTAGTGCTGTTAGTGTTAGTTAATCTAGCCTAATTAGGTGTTATTAAGGCCATGTAAACCTAGTTAGACCCCAGATTTCACCAAAATACCATAGGGTTTCTAATTGTGCAATTTAGTGTTTTTAAGTGAACTTTTTGGGTTTCTGTGATCTGCTATAGGCCCGGGTAGTTCAGGTTGAAATTGAGGAAACTGGAGCTTGTATACAAGGTTTAGACCACACGAACAAAGCCCGAGACCCCCACCCCAATGCGAGGCCGCCAATTTATTCTTTCTGGCCGCAATTTGCGGCCAGACAGGGGAAGTTTTGGGTGCTGTTTGGATGGGTAGGAGTCTGTGATGATTTCTAGGCCAGTGGTATGTATTGTTTTGTAATTTGTTAGCCTGGGTAGAATCTGGAGCGTTATGTCGTATTTTTAGTACGTTTGGTTCGCGCGATACGCAGGAGGGTTTCTTGATGCAGCGTATCGCGGCGTATCGGGGTTAGTTTTAGACGCGTGCACACGTTTAGCGTATCGTACACACGCGCGTTTAGTTCGCGACGCGAGCGTATCGTTTGACTTCGATATCGCATTTTGCGAGATAGTTGCTTATATATGGATTCTTGTGTAATTCCAGGTTCGCAGGCGGGTACGTCAGACGAGGCTACGAAAGAGAAGCAGGTGGTCGGCTACGAGTAGCGCACGACCAGGTGAGTAGATTTAACATCTACGGGGAAATCGCCCGTATGGCGTTAAGCGTCAGGGCGAGTCAGGATATTAGGTTGTAGATGTTCATATGAACTGTAGTAGCATACCTTATTTTTGCATATAGAAATGATAGCCTAGGACACTGCACTGTCACTAACGGTTCAAGTCGCACGAGCACGATTGATATGCTACACTCACACCGTCAGTGATTGCCATGACACTCACATTATAGGATTGCTATAAATCATATACCATACTGATTCTACCCTATTGATGTTGTCATGATTTGCCGCATAACAACATATATTGATATCTTCACACCTGTGCACATGCACACTGTATATTCATACCAGTGCACACATATATTGATATCTTCATACCTACGCACATGCACACTGTATATTCATACCAGTGCACACATATATTGATATCTTCATACCTGCGCACATGCACACTGTATATTCATACCAGTGCACACATATATTGATATTTTCATACCTGCGCACATGCACACTGTATATTCATACCAGTGCACACATATATTGATATCTTCATACCTGCGCACATGCACACTGTATATTCATACCAGTGCACATATATACTGATATCTTCATACTTGCTTAGATTACACATTGAGATATGTTGTTTCCATGTAAATTTCTGGATTTGGGAAACCGTGGATATTTCAAAGAGTATAGTTAATTATTTAAAAACCCGGTTCTCCTTGATATGATATTTTAGTGCGTCCACCATGAGTTTTCTCGGTTCTAGAGAGCTTGTGTGAGTATACCCGATTCGAGGAGAGGTAGGCACCGATTGCGGGTACATGGTGGACCCGGTACGGTACCCCGGGGCGAGAAGACTCGTATTGGTTAGACAGTGAGCCCGGCGGAGGGACTACTACCTACCGGTGATTGGTTGGACCTGGCGATTATCCGGAGGATACCGACCAGGGTTGATGGATGGATACGGGACGACTCGTACTGCCGGGGCCGAGGGCCGATACCGCAGACTGAGCCCGTGGGCTGATCCGGACTGACGGATGCCCTATACAGGAGGATTTGCGTGTCGATACTTGGCACGAGTATTTCTTGATATTTTGGGTGCCGATGTTGGGCACTCACAGTTATATGAGATTTACAAGATTGGAGGACCGAGGAGGATGACGACGCCTGAGTAGTATTGGGATTTGGGTACATTGATGGATACCGATTATACTTTCCACGATAACATTTCCGTGTAGATGTTATATTTCCCATGCTCAGTATGTAGTAACTGATATCTCATCCTGTATCTATTATACCTGATATAGTACACATTGCTATACTTGATCATTGCATACCCTGTTCATTCTATATATGGTTATTAGATTGCATTGCTATACTTGATCATTGCATACCCTGTTCATCCTATATAGGGTTGTTAGATTGCATTGCTATACTTGATCATTGCATACCATGTTCATTCTATATAGGGTTGTTAGATTGCATTACTATACTTGATCATTGCATACCCTGTTCATTCTATATAGGGTTGTTAGATTGCATTGCTATACTTGCTCATCATATGGAGATGTTATTCGATCGCACTTGTTGCATGATTGAGCATCCAGTTCATCATATAGATGTTATCTGTTGATATAGGTTAGAGTATCGTAGCGCGTGCATACTCGCTATTACCTTTATATGTTATCTTCTATTCACGAGTTGGCAACTCACCCCCGTTGTGCCACAGTGTTTGCAGGTTGCCCTTCGGAGTAGTCGCGGCAGGCTGTGTTCTTACATCTTTTGACACAGATACCCCTACAGTTGGTGTACTAGCTCTTTTGCTGATAGGTGGGTTTTGTGCGGTATCTGGTTATCTTTCAGTTATGTACATTGTTGTATCTAGTACTCTCCATCTACCACTTATGTATTGACTTAGAGACCAGTTGTGAGGACGATGTATATTATTTTGTATTCTGGCGTCGAGCTCGTTGTGAGCCGACATTACTTATGCTGTTTATTCTATCTGTGATGTTTCCCACTTGATGCTCATTTTCTTCGCTATGGCGTCATATATTGTTATCTTAGTAATTTGTTCTATTAAATGCTTAAAACACTCTTTACTTTTACTGATTTGATTTCTGGGTTTTCGGCTTACTTAGTCGCGTTACGCCTGTAGACGTTACGTGGTTAAGTGCCGGTCACGGGCCAAACTTTGGGTCGTGACAGTAATGGTGTTGAGAAACTAGTTTCTCTTTCGGGTTACTCATAATTGGATGTTATCCTAAGTTGAGTAATACTGATAAGCCTCTCTTCATTAAGTTGATATGCACTGGAGACAGCTGCATAATTTGAATCTGGTTCCAATTAAATTAGTGCCCCGATTTCTATATTGTATATAGAATGATTCATATCTTAACGATGTTAAGGTAAGGGGAGTTGTCCAGCTTATGCTTAAAACCAGACACTGGATAACTCAAGGCACGTTTCTGTAATGGCAGTTTGTGGGTTGACCCTGGCTTTGACGAGGGTTGACTATCTACCATCTGGAAGATCAATAGTGATATTGTTCTTGACTCGCCACAGTTTTAGTAAAATGGATTTTTTCAGAAAACAGTAGTAGGGGTATGGTAGAACTGGAAGTGATTCCAGAACCGCAAACGATTACGGAAAATTTAATAGGACTTATATATTCAATCAGGTTTGACATTCCATATAGCCACTCCGCAGATATGGTGGGTAACCTCAGACACTCGAGAGGTACTCTGGTAGCCTTAAGGACGGTGACAAGGAGATTCTTGTTTACCCAGACTTGACACTACTGTTGTTCCAGACTTTGAGACCCGGCAGGAGGATATGTATAGAGTCATTCTAAACTAGTTTTAGAAGTACACGTATATATTAATCTGCCAGAGGGTTGTCGTAGTCAGTGGGAGCAGCAGAAGCATAGTGGACAAGTAGCTTATGTCTATTTATAGGCTTGAGCAGATATAGCGGAGATAAGATCATCTAATTTTGATGTAACAGTCATGGTTTTGACTTCATCAGAATAGGGGATGGATCTTTTAAGAAGGTAGTAGGGTGTGATGTCCTGGTATTTGGATGATATACACAGAGTAGGAAATAAAATTCCTATACTACGATCGGTTGTACTTTGATCGCCACACAGTTGTTTCTCCACAAAGGATATAGATATAATATAAGACATTCTGGTTACTAGATCTATGGTTTTAGATCTAGAATTGGGTAGTTTCCCAATCTAGGTACTTTTACAGTATTCTAATGTTATTTTAGAATAGATGACTCCTGGCATGGTGGTGTACCTGCAGTTGATGGATTCACCCTCTCTAAAGGTGTCTTACAGACTAAAGGAGAGAGGGAAGTGCATGATTGGCGGATCACTTGCTTAGGCAATTGAGTCAATCATGAGATGTCAAGTACCATACCAGATGTTGTTTTTGCACTAGATGCGATAAGTTTATATTAATCCAATCCTGGAGAAACATAAGGAAGCAGTCTTAGAACATAAGTGCATGTTCTATGGATTTGATGACGGCAGCCTCCTTCGGGAGACGGTTATCATTCCAGGCTTCAAAGGTGACATGCATGACAGACTGATTGTCAGAGTTATAGTTTTCCCTCTAACGAGGGACAGTATTATGGACAGGTGGTCCAAGAGGATACTGTGGGAGGCATAGTGCTGGACACTGATTAGTTTCAGTTGTGTATACAGTCTAAGAAGTTTGGATTTAGAGTTCATTTATGAACAAGATCCCATCAGATATCCAGACATATTCTAAGACGGGTATTACTCGATTCGGGAGATGGTTTTCTCCGCGAACTTGAGATTAAGAGAGACATAGAAAGAAACATCAGGGCGGATCCACTTACTGAGGCTATTTCTTGAACACAATAGTTTTACAAACGGGATTTGTGAAACTGATTAGTAGAGGAGTTGGATGTTCGGTATCACACGGGCTGTGAGTATGCGACATCGCAATAATTAGCCTTAAGTGCAAGTGGGAGATTGTTGGATATAGTGCCCTCAAAGTCAATTATTGGATCGCAGGTACGTGATTACAATGATTGAGGCAGGACCAATACCGATATGACAGTCTTGCTCGAGATGATAGTATGCTACCTGGTTTGTCTATTGTTAGTTATATGTATGCCCTAGAGGCCATTACTGTACATTGGATGTATATTGTAGTGGATGCTGGGACATATATAGGGAGGACTTTCTTGCTCGACATGATAGTATGCTATCTGGTTGACCTTTACCTTAACGTGTACACTGATTGTCTCTCTGTTACATGTTGGTAAAGCCCTTAGGATGTGTACTTGACTACCTGGACTATGATGCGGATCATACTAGTGGGGACATGGTAGTCCATAAGTACATCCTTCAAAGTCCCTAGTCGTGGGTGTATCGAGACGGGGCATCGATATACCAGAGTAGACTAGCGTATACCTTCTCGACCCATACAGATGGGCGATGGATGATCCCATATCCATTGGTGTTTGACATCAGAGATGATATACGGGTGCTCAGTAGAGACTGGGTACACTGGACGGACTCGCCGAGAACTCCCAGATGGTATTATACCTCACGTCAGATGGCAGTTCTCTGGTGACACTGGTACAGAGTAGTCTGTTGACCCGGGATCGTCATAGAGTCTTGTATGGTTCCTACTGTGCTTTGATTTCCATCTTACCACGTCCAAGAGGGCGTGCAAAATGGTGGTTTTTGGGTACAGTCCCGAGTCACATGGAGGCAATGAGCGATAGGAGGGGATTCGTCTCTCCCGGTATAGGGAGTTGATGTTGCGCTGTGTTCGATTGGCTATAACAGGAAATCCCTAGCCAGGGTTGCTAAGATTTACTGGTAAGTGTTACCAGTAGTTTCTCGAAGTGTTATAGACCTCATATCGACACGACTTATCGAGCTATTGGGGTCTGACGTTTACCACCCCTAGGCAAGATATGCGACATATCAGACGATCAGACCGGACTGTACGGTAGTGTTACTGGTTGGATTCACTGGAGTGTGAGCGGGCTTGCTCGTCGATCTTCTGATCGTTCAATACCCGGGTGGCCGTTACGTTTAGCAGACCGCTTGCGGCTTGTGGGTGTTTGATATGATCATCATCTGCTGCCGGCGTATTGACGAGTCTTTAGAGTCCTACACAGAGGTTTCCTGGCTCAAGCGAAACGAAATAGGAGCGCATATGAGATATGTGCGGGACCGAGAATAATGCGTGTATGTGATACCGTATTCCATTCTCGCGATGAATGTATCGAATGGTTGTATGCGATATAACCTAGTTATCGATTCAAGCGTTGATTCGATAAGCCGATACATTGTATACTAGTCGGTTGTGTGCGACATGACCGGATCATTGAATCAAGTGTTGATTTAATGATTTAATGTATAATTATATATTTGATATATTACTTTGCATTAACTAGTAATGGTTCACTTTAAATGGATTTTCTCACTTGGATTGTGCAAGTTGTATATGTGATATACTTTTGTGCACATGATTGTATCATGTTTGATGATACATGTTAACTTGGTTAAGTATAAAGATTAAACCATGGTTTACTTAATGATTAGGGTTTTGATTATCTTATTCATTTGTTTATTTATTTATTTATTTGTTTTGGAAAGGATAAAGAAAGAATGGTGGCTTTGTTTGTTTGTTTGTTAAAGATTCATGAAGCTTTGACTTAGTCACCCTTCTTGTCTTCATTCTTAACCCTAACCATTTAAACAAACCATGGTCTATTCTCTACACTTAACTAGGGTTATGTTATGATAAGTATTCATTTACTTTTGATTTTAAATTAACTTATCATAATATTCTTCTTCTTCTTCATTTCTTCAAGTGAAGAAAGCTTGCCTCCAACAATGGCAAGTGATGAATTAGAGTGAGAAATCCAATTCTAAAGTCTACCCACTTCCTATTTCTTCATCCTCTACCTCTTGCCAAGTAGTAGAGTGTGTTTTCTTCACAAGTTTCTTGACTTGGTGAAGTCGGAGCTTGATTTAGCGATGCCTCGACGTAGATCATCTTCGGCACGTTGTCGATGACCTAGCCCGCTTCTTCTCCGATGAAGCCGACGCAAGAGCCCGGATTTCTATTTGGACAGCGAGAATACTTCGTTGCGGAGCTATGGAGGTGGAGCACCGGAAATAGCGTTCCACATGTGAGGCGTTGGATTGACCCTTCTACGGCTGGACCGTTGGTACTTAGGCACGAACGGAATGTTGTTAGACTTATTTCATGTGTTGAGCTGTATCGGGAAAACTTGGGTGTTCGACTATTCGATCGAAAAGTTTAACATTTTCTGTTTATCTGGAATGTGATACAATAATTGGAATTCATAAAAAGTTATGAGATAACTAAATGAATGTTATAAACATAGCAGTTTAGTCTCACTTGATCGGTTGCCACAGAATTTTGATGTGATCAAAAGTCCGTCGCAATCACGTAGCGTACGTGGATACTCGCCGGGTAAACTTAATAGACAGCCTCACTCCATAGCCCCGACCAAGTGACTGTAGGAGAACCCCGTCGCCGAAAGCATCCGTTCCGGTGCTCGCGGTAGCGGTGTTCCGCCTTGGTGCACTTCGTCGACGGTATCGGGGGTGCGGCCGTCTACTAAAGTTTGCGACGAGTATTCGATCAGGATGTCGGGAATCTTGTTGAATTACCCGACTTGGTATTGAAAAGTGTTTTCTATTTTGAGACTAAAATGCGGGGTTTATAATTGTTAGGCATGCGATGTCTAAGTAGTTCATTTGGTCAGGCATGTGATGTCTGAGATGGTTGCGGATTCCAACTGTTGTAGTTTTACACTTTCTTTTCTGTGACCGTAAGTGTAATATGTGATATCGCCGGTTTCGTTGCTATATGTCAACGACAATTGGGATGCGCATATTTACTTACGTTGATGACATGTGATGTTATGTGTTGCTGGATATGTTATATTGGATCGTCGTGTTTGAATAGCCGGGGGTTTTTATGTGAGATGAGTGTTTTTCATTTTCATTCATATAAAAACTTGTATGTAATATTCTTTTATTGGGGCGCTTCCAGGTTGCGGAAGATGTCACCTTTTGTATATTATTTACTTTTCTGCACTAGGATAGACCCAAGGAGGAGGGCACAAGTAACCGGGTTCTGGAGTCCAGTGGGAGACCAACTCGAGGAGTCGGGTCCGGGTCTCCTAACTCCAGAATTGGTAGGGTTGCTTGCCGCTCTCGTAGGGGTCTTGGGGTGTGGGTTTGGCTATTCATCATGACCGTGGAATCCGTGTTTTATACTGGCTCGTATTGAAAACACGGACGTCCTAGTATATCCAATATTTCATATGTTTCTTCTGCTGCGATATCTGTGATGTGATCATGTGATGTTCTGTGATAGATACAATATATAGTATATATGATATATTATATAGACGTTACTTATGTTTTACACCCACACTAGCCCTGCCCTGCTCTGCCGTTAGTTACCTAACCTAACGGTGCACGAGGGGACATCGAGACGAATGCGGATGGCATAAGTGTACGTCGTATTTATCTGTGATGATTAGGTACTTAAATGATGGGACTTCATTAATGTGATTAATGAAATAAAAGAAACCTAAGATGTTGTAGAATCGAATTTCAAAATAAAACAGGTAGCTACAGTTCTTGCTTTGCACAGCGGTATATGCGATATATCCAGCACCTTATTCGATAAGGAAAGAACCGAGATCCCTTCACCGGGAGTGACTCCTTTAGTAATAACTGACAGATGCTACACACTCGGTTTGACTTTTGATTGCTTTTAAGAGTTTTTTCTTTGCACAGTGATATATGTGATATATCCCGCACCTCATTCGACGAGGAAAGGACCGACGATCCCTTCACCGGGAGTGACTCCTTTAGCAAAACTAGAAAAGCCTCAAAAGCACTCCATTTTAAAATCATTTGATTCTACAACGATATCAAGTTCATTATGCAATAGGTTTTCAGAAAAACCTGTCGTAGCCCTCCGTCATTTCAGATACGTACTAGTTAGTATTCGTGCTGCGGTTGTTTGGCCTCCGTCAAGGCGTAGTGTACGGTAGCTAACTAGTGCTTATCTGCTAGCATATGATGCGATTGGATTAGGGTATTCGTACGGCGTTGTTTGGCCTCCGTCAAGGGTCGTGCGAGTGGGTTTGATTCAATCAAGAAATGACGGGTTGAACTTGACTTGCGGTCTATGGTTTGTTGACCTTGTCAAGGTCATAGATCGTTCGGGGCAAAATATTATCGGGAGTTTCAAGTGTTGAAATTTGCAATGAGATTGCATACCTTCTATGAGATAGTTGGATCCCGATACCCGCTGCGAGTAAGTGTTACTCCTGGGAGAGTTTTATACATTACAATTAGCCGATCAAGTAGGTGTCTAGAAAGGTGTCAACGGGGTTACGCCTCTGGGAAAACGAGGTTTACATTAATTAGGTTCGTGCGAAAGCACGGGGGACCTCCCTCAAAGTACCGACACTGGCCTGACTGAAAGATTGGCGAACTTGTAGTGTGTAATTAATCCCGGCTAGTCTTTCCTTTTAGGGTTTGAAGGAAGATTTGATAAAAAGCAGTGGGAGCCATCCTGATTAGATAAAATAATAACCAATCTATTCTTGCAAGAGCGCACGCTGAGTGTTTTCTTCTCTCTCTCTCCTGGTAGAGACCATATCACGCCTTAATCAAGATAATAATACGGATTATTGACCGAACCCGCTTGTTATACTGAGCTGGGGAACGTTGGTCCCGCTCCAACTTATAATTGTTATAAGACAGAGCAGGAAATTGGGGAATACCAGATTTCTCGTGCCGCCCAAATGAAGAGAGTGCATGTTGATGCATCATCTTCGGGTGTGTTCATTATACAGAACTGTTTCTCAGTATCCTCCGAATCCTAGGTATATGATACCGGATCAGGATCCCAGATATGTAATCTGTTACATAGGGCTACAAGAGGGTAGAAAAACTGAGAACGGGTGATAAGTTTCATGAGACAAAAAACGGGGCAAGAGTTGCAGCCAAGTCTGTCGGTCACTGTCACCCTGTATTACCAATACATTGATTCTGAACGAATGTTATTAGATACCGAACCTGATATACAAAATCATATCAGTCTCTTTATTAGTAAAGAAATGATAAAATTTTGTATTGTTGGATAATTTTTTGAACATTTCCTATATCAAAAGTTGATCGGTTCAGGCACGTTATCTAAAAGCATTGATGTTCTAAATCAAATTACAGTTCTTAGTATACAGAACACACACAAGAGGAAGAGTTCAGAAATGAACGAATCCTTCTTGAGGTATTGTAGACTAGGTCATATCAATGCGACCCGACTGGCTGAAGTTACATTTAGATGCATATTTAAATCAGTTTGAATTTACATCTTGTGAAACTTGCCAGTCATGTCACAAAGATATAATGACACCAGCTCTGTTTATTGGAAACAGAGAAAGAGTTAATGAACTCTTGGGATGATACATGTTGATGTATGTAGGTCCCCTGTCTACACATGCCAGGACTGGTTCTTTATACTTCATTACGTTCTCTGATGATCTTTCGAGTTTCAGACCTATGTTCCTGTTGAAACACAAGTCCGAACCTTTTGAGATATTCACAGAATATAAGTTAGAAGTAGAGAACCAAAATACGGGTATAAGTATTATGTCCTTTGATGTGATCGAGGAGGAGAATACTTGAGCACGGAAATCCTGGATTATTCTAAAGGAGAATGAGATTCTCTCTCAGCATTACTCCTCTGTATACACCATAGCACGATGGTATATCGGGGAGGAGCAATCACACCCTATATGATATGGTGTGCTCTATGATGAGTACTACTGAGTTACCTTTTTCCTTTTGGGTGTTATGCGCTTGAGAAGTTGCATACCTATTGAATAGGGTCACGATCAAATCAGTTGCCTACCACTCCATATGAGATATGGTAAGGGAAGAGCCCATATCTTAAGTTGGTTAAGATTTGGGGTTGTCCGGCCTATATCTAAAAGCAAAATCCGGACAAGCTCGAGGCAAGGTCTGTTATGTAGAACTAGAAATGTTCCAGCCATACAAACTGCAGCTGATGATTTGGTAGAACCGAAGGATTCAGTAGATGCCAACTAACCTCAGCCTCTCCGCCGATCTAGTAGGGTTCCTCAGCCACCTGAGAGATACTTCGGTTTCTCTATGACAGTGGGAGCGAGGATTGCATCATGAGATGATGACCCAACTAGCTTCGAGCTGGCCATCAGGAGTAAGACTCTGTAAAAATGGCTGGATGCTTAGTGATCTGAGATGGAATCCTTATACACCAGCAAAGTATGGACTTTAGCTGCTATATCTGAAGGGTTAAATCCCCATCAGGAGCAGGTATATCTTAAGAAGATTACTTGGTGTACATGGAAAAGTTGAGACTTTCAAAGCTAGACTTGTTAAAAGTTTGCATCATTGACCAGGTGTGGATAATGGTGAAACCTTTTCAAGTAGCTATGCTTAAGTCCATCCAGATCCTACTTGTCACGGCTACATACCATGACTACGATATCTGGCGGTTGGGTGCCATGACTGCTTTTCTAAATGATGTTTTAGAAGAGTGCGTCTATAAGTACACAGCCAGAGGGCCTCGTAGACAGTGGGAGCAGCGGAAACGTGAGTAAGATGCTTTATAAGATTAAAGCAGGCATCGCGGAGTTGGAACATCTGTTTTGATGGATTAGTCAAAGAAGTTGACATCATCAAAATGGTAGATGAACCTTGTATAAACAAAAGGGTAGTAGGGAGTATGGTGGTGATCCTCGTAGAGTACGTGGATGACATACTCTTGATAAGAAAGGAGTTTCTTATGCTACGCTCGATCAATCTCCGCTTATCACTATGATTCTCCATATAGGATCAAAATGATACCCCCTACATCCTGAGTTTTGGATCTATGAGATAGATCTAAATGGATGTTAGGATACTCACTAGCTGTAGTGAGATGGTATCAGTTGATCCTGGGGAAAATCACTGGAAGTGTTCCAGGGTGATAAAGACGACTGAATGTCAGTCGCAGGCATTGTCTTTACCCTCAGTAAAGGGACGGTATGTTGGAAGAGTTCCAAGCTAGATACCGTGACATACTAGACGATAAAGGCAAGATACATCGCTACTTAAGATGCTACCAAAGAGGCTGTTTGGGTGTATATTGGTTCATGAGATGAACTATGTTCCTCCCATTGTGTGACAATGGAGTTGTGGCTTATGCCAAGAAACGCAGGTCCCATCAGTGATCCAGACATATTCTAAGGCAATATCACCTGATCATGGAGATGGTTGATCTCCAGGGTGATCGAGGTTAGGAGAGTAGACTCAGAGGACAGCACGGCGGATCCACTCACGAAAGCCTATTCCCAGAGAGAGACTTTTATGGGATGGTTAAGTATGAGATACTACAACCACTGCTACAGATGGCCCTAGTGCAAGTGGGAGATTGTTAGTTATATATATGCCCTAGAGGCCATTACTGTACATTGGATGTATATTGTAGTGGATGCTGGGACATATATAGGGAGGACTTTCTTGCTCGACATGATAGTATGCTATCTGGTTGACCTTTACCTTAACGTGTACACTGATTGTCTCTCTGTTACATGTTGGTAAAGCCCTTAGGATGTGTACTTGACTACCTGGACTATGATGCGGATCATACTAGTGGGGACATGGTAGTCCATAAGTACATCCTTCAAAGTCCCTAGTCGTGGGTGTATCGAGACGGGGCATCGATATACCAGAGTAGACTAGCGTATACCTTCTGACTCATACAGATGGGCGATGGATGATCCCATATCCATTGGTGTTTGACATCAGAGATGATATACGGGTGCTCAGTAGAGACTGGGTACACTGGACGGACTCGCCGAGAACTCCCAGATGGTATTATACCTCACGTCAGATGGCAGTTCTCTGGTGACACTGGTACAGAGTAGTCTGTTGACCTGAGATCGTCATAGAGTCTTGTGTGGTTCCCACTGTGCTTTGATTTCCATCTTACCACGTCCAAGAGGGCGTGCAAAACGGTGGTTTTTGGGTACAGTCCCGAGTCACATGGAGGCAATGAGCGATAGGAGGGGATTCGTCTCTCCCGGTATAGGGAGTTGATGTTGCGCTGTGTTCGATTGGCTATAACAGGAAATCCCTGGCCAGGGTTGCTGAGATTTACTGGTAAGTGTTACCAGTAGTTTCTCGAAGTGTTATAGAGCTTATCGAGCTTGATCGAGGTTCGATTGGCTATAACAGGAAATCCCTGGACACGACTTATTGAGCTATTGGGGTCTGACGTTTACCACCCCTAGGCAAGATATGCGACATATCAGACGATCAGACCGGACTGTACGGTAGTGTTACTGGTTGGATTCACTGGAGTGTGAGCGGGCTTGCTCGTCGATCTTCTGATCGTTCAATACCCGGGTGGCCGTTACGTTTAGCAGACCGCTTGCGGCTTGTGGGTGTTTGATATGATCATCATCTGCTGCCGGCGTATTGACGAGTCTTTAGAGTCCTACACAGAGGTTTCCTGGCTCAAGCGAAACGAAATAGGAGCGCATATGAGATATGTGCGGGACCGAGAATAATGCGTGTATGTGATACCGTATTCCATTCTCGCGATGAATGTATCGAATGGTTGTATGCGATATAACCTAGTTATCGATTCAAGCGTTGATTCGATAAGCCGATACATTGTATACTAGTCGGTTGTGTGCGACATGACCGGATCATTGAATCAAGTGTTGATTTAATGATTTAATGTATAATTATATATTTGATATATTACTTTGCATTAACTAGTAATGGTTCACTTTAAATGGATTTTCTCACTTGAATTGTGCAAGTTGTATATGTGATATACTTTTGTGCACATGATTGTATCATGTTTGATGATACATGTTAACTGTTAGGTCCACGTTACCTCTCCCGGTACTTACGGGGTTGCGGAAATGGTAAATCAAAATTTTTTCTAAACTTTGTAACATGGACCGTAAAAGCCGGATCTTTGCTAAACTAAACTAGCAAATTAGCTAAAGAGAGTTAGCTACTATGATTATGGTTATACCTAAACTTGAACTCCTTCTCTTCTTGTTGTTGTTCTTCTTTCTTGTTCTTTGTAGAAGCTTGAATGGTCCTCTTCTCGTCGCCTTCTTCTTGCCGAAGATAGATCCACCTCGAAGGTTCGACTTTGGGCTCTTCCTCGATCTTTGAGTGAACTAGGGTTTCCGGCTTGCTAAACCTTCATCCTAGAATGAGTAGAGAGTGATTAGGGTTTGCTTTTCTATCTAAAGAGAATGATTCTCATCACATGAGAAGGTTTCTCTTTTCAAGAGGAGGAAGAAGATGAAATGAGGAGAGAGAGAGGTTATGATAGAATGAGCTCTCTTTTTCTTTTTGCAACCATATCAAAAAGAAAATGAATTATCTAAATGATAATAATTCAAAATGAGAATAGTTGATGGCAATTAGGAATGACCACTACCATGCTTCATTTAGTCAAAAGTAAGCATGAATCAAGGAGGACTTTTTAAAGCATGATGGTGGTCAACATTCAACCATGGTCAACAAGTCAACCATGGTCAACAAGTCAACAAAATCAACCATAACATAATTCTCATTTAATTACTATTATTAATAGATAATTTATAAATCCATTAGGGTTTGGAAAATGAAGACTGTCAACTGTGCATACGCACCCGTTCCGAAACCCTAATGAAAAACCTCATTCTCCGCCTCAAGCAACTGTGCATACACACCTGCATTCTCGTTCCGAGGAACAAGAATACCAAGATATAAAAGCAACCCCAAAACATATACCAGTATCTGGCTCAAACCAGAGCCTGCCAGTATAATCCGTCCGGACTCCAAACGTGCACAAGTGCGCGGATGAGAACGAACCCTGTCGCAAAACCATGCGACCTCTACTCTGTTTTGCCCAGAGGCGAATACCCTCTGTGTGGGACTCTAAAGACTCGACACTACGCTGGCAGTGGGTTTAACCACAGACCGCAAGCGGCACTAGCTGTGCGTAACGGTCCCCAGGTAGATGCCGACAAGAAGGCTGACGAGGTGAAACCCCATCTGAACTCCTACTGAGTCTGAATGTGACATTCTCCGTACAGTCCGGTCTGTTCGTCTGATACATCGCATGGCGGGCCTAGGGGGCGGTAAAACGTCAGTCCCCCAATAGCGGTACAAGTCGTGTCGGAGTGAAGCCCAATACACCCTGAGATAACACTGGAACCTACCAGTACATCTCGCTTGCCCTGGCCAGGGACTACTTGTGTAATGGCTCTCCTAGACACAGCGCGATGTCAACCCCCAATACCGGGAGAGACGAATCCTGTCTAACCGTCACTGCCTCCAAGTGCTTCGGGACTGCTCCCAACTACTACCTGTTTGCACGACTCAGTAGAGCCGTGGTAGGGTAGTAATCAAAGAACAGTGGGAACACACTCGAGGCGAAGTGACAGTGTCAAGTCAGCGGACTAAGCTGTACTCATGTCACCTGGGAACTGATAACTGACGATAGGTATAATACCAACCATCAGTTCCCGATGAGTCCTGTCCAGTGTACTCGTAACCCAACGAGCACCCGCATACTATCTCAAGTACGACGTACTGACGGCTGTGGGACAGACCGTCTCCCGTGCTGGGATGAGAAGCGCATACGCTAGTCTACTCCGGAGCATCGATGCCCTATCTCGATACTCCTACGACCAGGGACGTGTATAAGGATGTGCTTGTAGATTACCCAGCCCCCACGAGTGTGATCGCCATCACAACGCCGGTAATCAAGCAAAGATCCTAAGGGCTCTACTAATGCGTATAGGTGATATAATAAATAAACACACATGTACACATTAAAGCAGAGACAAACCAAGTAGCATACTACTATATTGAGCAAGATTGTCTGTACAACTGTGAATATCCCAAGCTTCCATTAAGTAATATACATACTAGTATGATACAGTAATGGCCTCTAGGGCATATACACTAACAATCTCCCACTTGCACTAAGGCCATGTACTGGCGTATCGAAGACCTATCATCTCGATCAGCCGCTCGAACTGAGTCTGGGGTAAAGCCTTTGTGAATGGGTCCGCAGTGTTGTCCTTTGTATCCACTCTCCGCACCTCGATCTCCTGTCGATCAATGATCTCCCTGATCAGGTGATACCGCCTTAAGATGTGCCTGGATTTCTGATGGGACCTTGGTTCCTTCGCTAAAGCTATAGCCCCATTGTTATCGCAATACAAAGGTATTGGGTCAACAATGGACGGAACCACCTGAAGTTCACTAATGAACTTCTTAATCCAGACCGCCTCTTTTGCGGCATCGCTTGCAGCAATGTATTCAGCCTCCATCGTCGAGTCTGCGACGGTATCCTGCTTGGAACTCCTCCAACATACCGCCCCTCCGTTGAGGGTAAACACAAAACCCGAGACAGACTTGCTGTCATCTTTGTCACTCTGGAAGCTTGAATCGGTAAAGGACTCGACCCTGAGGTCTCCATTACCGTAAACCAGGAACATCTCCTTAGTCCTCCTCAGGTACTTGAGAATGTTCTTCACTGCTATCCAGTGGTCCTCCCCTGGGTCTGACTGATACCGGCTTACCGTGCTCAACGCGTAAGCTACATCTGGTCTTGTACATAGCATCGCATACATTATAGATCCTACCGCCGAAGCGTAGGGTATAGTGCTCATGCGAACCCTCTCCTCGTCAGTCTTAGGAGACATCTTCTTGGAGAGGGTAATTCCGTGCAATGCGGGTATGTTACCGCGCTTGGAACCCTCCATACTAAATCTCTTTAGTACGGTCTCTATGTACCTGGACTGTGAAAGTCCCAATAGTTTCTTGGATCTATCTCTATAGATCTTGATCCCCAGAATGTACGAGGCATCACCCAGGTCCTTCATGGAGAACCTTTGTGACAAAAACAGCTTGACCGATTGTAGCATAGGAACATCATTTCCTATCAAAAGAATGTCGTCCACGTACAAGACTAGGAACACGACAGTTCGTCCTACAATCTTCTTATACACACAGGGTTCATCTTCGTTCTTGATGAAATCAAATTCCTTGATTGCCTCATCAAAACAGATGTTCCAGCTCCGCGATGCCTGCTTTAATCCATAAATGGATTTAAGCAACTTGCACACCTTTCCGCTGCTCCCACTGTCTACGAAACCTTCTGGTTGATCCATGTAAACGCACTCTTCCAAACAACCGTTTAGGAAAGCCGTTTTAACATCCATCTGCCAGATTTCATAGTCATGGAACGCAGCAATGGCAAGTAGGATCCGAATGGATTTGAGCATAGCCACCGGAGAAAAAGTTTCATCATAGTCCAAACCAGGTCTTTGACGAAAACCTTTTGCAACGAGTCTAGCTTTATAGGTTTCCACCTGCCCATCTACACCAAGTTTCCTTTTGTAGATCCATTTGCATCCAACGGGTTTTACCCCTGGTGGAGCAATATCCATGGTCCACACTTTATTGGCGTACATGGACTCCATTTCAGATTGCATTGCTTCCTGCCACTTATCAGAGTCCCTACTGATAATGGCCTGCCTGAAACTGGTAGGGTCATCTTCTTCCAAGATGCAATCCTCTCGATCCCCGTCTATGAGAAAACCGTAGTATCTCTCGGGCGGATGAGAAATCCTACCAGATCTGCGGAGTGGCTGAGGTTCGTTTGGGGTTATTGAATCTAGCGGTTCCTCCAAATTTTCTGTTAAAGCTTGTGTTTCTGGAATTTCATCCAGTTCTACCGTGCTGCCACTAATGTTTTTAACAAGAAATTCTTTTTCTAAAAATGTGGCATTTCTTGAAACAATTATCTTCTGTTCCTCTGCATGGTAGAATAGATACCCACTTGAATCTTTTGGGTATCCCACAAACTTACACAAAACCGCCCGTGCCTCAAGTTTGTCTGGGTTCTGCTTTTTGACATAAGCTGGGCAACCCCAAATCTTAATACGTTTAAGATACAAACTTTTACCACTCCATATTTCATACGGAGTCTTGGGCACGGATTTGGATGGAACTTGATTCAATAGATGTGCTGCAGTTTGAAGTGCATATCCCCAGAATGAAAGAGGTAACTCAGCACTACTCATCATGGAGCGAACCATATCCAGTAGGGTACGATTCCTCCGCTCCGATACACCGTTGTGCTGTGGTGTATAAGGAGGAGTAAGCTGAGAGAGAATACCATTCTCTTTTAAGTAATCTAGGAATTCCGTGCTTAAGTACTCCCCTCCCCTGTCAGACCGGAGGATCTTGATACTTTTGCCTGTCTGGTTCTCTACTTCCTTTCTGAATTCCTTGAATTTCTCAAAAGCTTCAGATTTGTGTTTCATCAGATACACATATCCGAACCTAGAGAGATCGTCAGTGAATGTGATGAAGTACGAGAACCCACCCCTTGCATGTATAGACATCGGACCACATACATCACTATGTACGAGTCCCAAGAGCTCTGCCGCTCTTTCTCCATGTCCGGTGAACGGAGATTTGGTCATCTTCCCTTTGAGACAAGACTGACAAGTTTCATAAGATGAAAACTCGAACGCATTCAAGAGTCCATTTCTATGCAACTTACTCAGTCTTTTCTCTCCGATATGACCGAGTCTACAATGCCACAAGTAGGATTCATTCATATCTGAATTCTTCCTCTTGCGTGTGTTTTGTATATTGAGAACTGTATTCTGATTTAGAACGTAGATACCATTAAACAGTGTACCCTCTGCAACCAGTACCTTATCAAGGTAAATGTTCATGATATTCTTTTCAAGAACAAACTTATATCTATCTTTATCGAGTAAAGAAACTGATATGATGTTGCAAACCATAGAGGGTACATAGTAACAATCGTTCAAAATCATAGTCTTGCCATTTGGCAATACTAGGTGATATTCACCGACGGCTGCCGCATAAACTTGTGCTCCGTTCGCTACTCTGAGCGACATATCACCCGGTGCAACTTTCCTACTTTTTCTCAGTCCTTGCAATAAATTACAAATATGAGATCCTGATCCGGTATCAAGTACCCAGGAGGTAGGGCTGACCGTAAAACAGTTCTCAATTACAAGAACACCTGAAGTAGATGCAAAACCATGCTTCTTCTTCGACTGGGTATCCTGGAAATCCATACAATCCCCTTTCCCATTCTCATACTCATGACTGTTGTCACAAGTTAGAGCTGAACCAACTTTCCCCAGTCCCGAATAAGAATTCGGTTCGGTCAAGCGATACATTTTATTATCTTGATTAGGGCGTGAAAAGGTTGCTGCCTGGAGAGAGAGAAAAGAAACACTCAGCGTATGCTCGTGCAAGATTAGATTGGTTTATTAATTTATCTAACCAGGGTGTCTCCCACTGTTTCCTCAAATCCTTCTTAAAACCTTTTTAAAAGAAGAACTAGCCGGGTTTTAATTCACGTCACAATACTTGCTTAACCTTTCAGCCAGGCTAGTGTCGGTACTTCGAGGGAGGTTTTCCAACGCTTTCGCGAAGTTCCTTAATTAAAGAACCTCTTTTCCCTGGGGGCGTAACCCCGCTAACACCTTTCTAGACACCTACTAGGTTTATAGCATTGATCGTTAAGTGAAATAATCTCCCGAGAGTAAACCAACTCATCAGTGGGATCGGGATCCAACTGTCATTGTGTGATAACCTAGATGGAATCCACTCTAGTCACCACACTCCAGAAGGTATGCTAAATCTGCAAGTTTCAGTTCTTTTGAAACTCCCGATGTGGTTTTTGCCCCTAGGACTCAAGTGATCTTGACACAGTCAACAAATCAAAAAGTCCTAGTCAAGTTCATCCCGTCGTTGTCTTGATTGCATTAAACCCACCTGCATAACCCTTGACACAGTCAACAAGGTTACACAAATGTCCTAACCAATCACATTGTATCCAGCAAATAAGCAATACTTAGCTACCGTTCACTGCGCCTTGACACAGTCAACAAACGCAGCACGAATACTAAGTATAGCTTATAAGAGACGACGGAGGGCTACGGCTGGGTTTTTGGCGAAAAACCCGTTAACGTAATGAACTTGATGTCGTTGAAGGAACGTGATACACCTTTTGAAAATATAGTGACGAAAAACTTTTTGCTAAAGAGGTCACTCCCTGTGAAGGGATCTCGGCTCTTTCCTCGTCGAATGAGGTGCAGGATATTACAAAATGAATACCTCGATGCAAAGCAAGAATAATCGACTATAGTGAAGTTATTACCCTGACGCAAACTTTTGTCCAAGGGGTCACTCCCGGTGAAGGGATCTCGGCCCTTGCCTCGTCGACTGAGGTGCTGGGTATTCATAACCGAATACCGCGATGCAAAACAAAAATGAACGTCCTTGTAATAACAGCTTTTTGAAAAACTTGTTCCAACAACGTCTTTTAGGTTTATTTTCTTGCATTAGTTCTTTTAATGCGTGATATTCTTGCATTAGTTCTTTTAATGCGTCCCATCATTTAATCCTACCATTGCAGAAAACAACCAAAATATGACGTACGCTTATGCCATTCGCATTCGCCACGGGGTCCCGTCATCACTCGTTAGGTTACTTAACTAACGACAGAGCGGGGGCTGGGCTAGCGCGGCTGTAAAACATAAGCAACGCCTAAATAGTAAAGCAATGATAGACATTACAGATCACAGATGAATACATTGGATATACTAGCAATCCGCAATCCTTTCGAGCCTGAAACGAAAAGCGGATAACACGGTCGCGGTGAATAGCCAAATACCCCACCCAAGACCCCTACGGGTGCGGCAAACTACCCGCCAAGTACCCGAAGCGAAGCAACCTCCCTCAATGCCATGAGTAGGCCACTCGGCACTTCGAGCTACCCGGTAGTTTGTGCACCCCTCCATGGGTCTATCCTAGGAGCAAAAACAGTAAAAAGAATTATACAATGACGGCTACAACCCCGACCCGGTTGTGCGGCCAAACAAATAATATAATTACATCAATTTACATTTACAATGAATGAAAGAAAAACAAAAGCTCATCTCACATCCACCCCGGCTATTCACCCGCGACAGTCCAACACATTCATATACACATTCCATCACATTACAGATCATGTATAACCCCGACTAATCGACTTATAGCGATTAGCCGACGTTCAATACATGCAAACATCACAGATATAACCAACATAGTCAAAGTGCAGTGAAGTTCGGAAAAATACGGAATTATAGGACCCCAAAAGCAAATTTCAGTTCTGGAAAATCTGGGTGCATATAATATATCTTAAAAATCACAAAATCCAACCAGAAGAACACTGCACGAAAAACGATGCAGCAAGGAAACCAATCTGTGGCGTTTCCGCGGCACATGCCTACCTCGTGCCGCGGAAGCGCGGCGACTTAAATGAATGACGTCATCGTTTTTCTTCTGTGTTCAAACAAAACCCTGAGACGATTTTACAAGTATAAAGTTTTTCATTTTGAGCCAAAAAAATTTCAACAGAAACTCAGGTTTTTAGTTTTTCCGGTTTTGCGATTTTTCGGTTCCGAACTTCGTTACACTTCACTACCAAGCTAGTTTAAGTTTAGTTAGGCTCTGATACCACTGTTAGGTCCACGTTACCTCTCCCGGTACTTACGGGGTTGCGGAAATGGTAAATCAAAATTTTTTCTAAACTTTGTAACATGGACCGTAAAAGCCGGATCTTTGCTAAACTAAACTAGCAAATTAGCTAAAGAGAGTTAGCTACTATGATTATGGTTATACCTAAACTTGAACTCCTTCTCTTCTTGTTGTTGTTCTTCTTTCTTGTTCTTTGTAGAAGCTTGAATGGTCCTCTTCTCGTCGCCTTCTTCTTGCCGAAGATAGATCCACCTCGAAGGTTCGACTTTGGGCTCTTCCTCGATCTTTGAGTGAACTAGGGTTTCCGGCTTGCTAAACCTTCATCCTAGAATGAGTAGAGAGTGATTAGGGTTTGCTTTTCTATCTAAAGAGAATGATTCTCATCACATGAGAAGGTTTCTCTTTTCAAGAGGAGGAAGAAGATGAAATGAGGAGAGAGAGAGGTTATGATAGAATGAGCTCTCTTTTTCTTTTTGCAACCATATCAAAAAGAAAATGAATTATCTAAATGATAATAATTCAAAATGAGAATAGTTGATGGCAATTAGGAATGACCACTACCATGCTTCATTTAGTCAAAAGTAAGCATGAATCAAGGAGGACTTTTTAAAGCATGATGGTGGTCAACATTCAACCATGGTCAACAAGTCAACCATGGTCAACAAGTCAACAAAATCAACCATAACATAATTCTCATTTAATTACTATTATTAATAGATAATTTATAAATCCATTAGGGTTTGGAAAATGAAGACTGTCAACTGTGCATACGCACCCGTTCCGAAACCCTAATGAAAAACCTCATTCTCCGCCTCAAGCAACTGTGCATACACACCTGCATTCTCGTTCCGAGGAACAAGAATACCAAGATATAAAAGCAACCCCAAAACATATACCAGTATCTGGCTCAAACCAGAGCCTGCCAGTATAATCCGTCCGGACTCCAAACGTGCACAAGTGCGCGGATGAGAACGAACCCTGTCGCAAAACCATGCGACCTCTACTCTGTTTTGCCCAGAGGCGAATACCCTCTGTGTGGGACTCTAAAGACTCGACACTACGCTGGCAGTGGGTTTAACCACAGACCGCAAGCGGCACTAGCTGTGCGTAACGGTCCCCAGGTAGATGCCGACAAGAAGGCTGACGAGGTGAAACCCCATCTGAACTCCTACTGAGTCTGAATGTGACATTCTCCGTACAGTCCGGTCTGTTCGTCTGATACATCGCATGGCGGGCCTAGGGGGCGGTAAAACGTCAGTCCCCCAATAGCGGTACAAGTCGTGTCGGAGTGAAGCCCAATACACCCTGAGATAACACTGGAACCTACCAGTACATCTCGCTTGCCCTGGCCAGGGACTACTTGTGTAATGGCTCTCCTAGACACAGCGCGATGTCAACCCCCAATACCGGGAGAGACGAATCCTGTCTAACCGTCACTGCCTCCAAGTGCTTCGGGACTGCTCCCAACTACTACCTGTTTGCACGACTCAGTAGAGCCGTGGTAGGGTAGTAATCAAAGAACAGTGGGAACACACTCGAGGCGAAGTGACAGTGTCAAGTCAGCGGACTAAGCTGTACTCATGTCACCTGGGAACTGATAACTGACGATAGGTATAATACCAACCATCAGTTCCCGACGAGTCCTGTCCAGTGTACTCGTAACCCAACGAGCACCCGCATACTATCTCAAGTACGACGTACTGACGGCTGTGGGACAGACCGTCTCCCGTGCTGGGATGAGAAGCGCATACGCTAGTCTACTCCGGAGCATCGATGCCCTATCTCGATACTCCTACGACCAGGGACGTGTATAAGGATGTGCTTGTAGATTACCCAGCCCCCACGAGTGTGATCGCCATCACAACGCCGGTAATCAAGCAAAGATCCTAAGGGCTCTACTAATGCGTATAGGTGATATAATAAATAAACACACATGTACACATTAAAGCAGAGACAAACCAAGTAGCATACTACTATATTGAGCAAGATTGTCTGTACAACTGTGAATATCCCAAGCTTCCATTAAGTAATATACATACTAGTATGATACAGTAATGGCCTCTAGGGCATATACACTAACATTAACTTGGTTAAGTATAAAGATTAAACCATGGTTTACTTAATGATTAGGGTTTTGATTATCTTATTCATTTGTTTATTTATTTATTTATTTGTTTTGGAAAGGATAAAGAAAGAATGGTGGCTTTGTTTGTTTGTTTGTTAAAGATTCATGAAGCTTTGACTTAGTCACCCTTCTTGTCTTCATTCTTAACCCTAACCATTTAAACAAACCATGGTCTATTCTCTACACTTAACTAGGGTTATGTTATGATAAGTATTCATTTACTTTTGATTTTAAATTAACTTATCATAATATTCTTCTTCTTCTTCATTTCTTCAAGTGAAGAAAGCTTGCCTCCAACAATGGCAAGTGATGAATTAGAGTGAGAAATCCAATTCTAAAGTCTACCCACTTCCTATTTCTTCATCCTCTACCTCTTGCCAAGTAGTAGAGTGTGTTTTCTTCACAAGTTTCTTGACTTGGTGAAGTCGGAGCTTGATTTAGCGATGCCTCGACGTAGATCATCTTCGGCACGTCGTCGATGACCTAGCCCGCTTCTTCTCCGATGAAGCCGACGCAAGAGCCCGGATTTCTATTTAGACAGCGAGAATACTTCGTTGCGGAGCTATGGAGGTGGAGCACCGGATCTACAAAGGTTGTATTTCCGTATTCTTTATAGTTAAGTTGTTAACTAGTTCTTTTTCGCCTAAATATCTAGCCGACGATCCGTATTAGGGTCTCTCGGCACCCATAAATTTTAATATTGGCATGTTCGATGCCTTGTGAGACCTCTATAGGGTGCCTAGGAACCTTTCATCTTTATCATCATATACATATTTTAGTTCACTATTGCATGATGATAGAGCCCATAGGATTCTTGCTTGACTACCAGCAGTATGATGGCGATCATATACGTGGGAGCTGGGGTTTGTAAGCACATCCTTAAAATGTCCCTAGTCGTGGGAGTTTCGAGACAGGGCATCGATACTCCAGAGTAGACTAGTGTATACAGTCGAGACCCCGACGAGGGGCGGTGGCCGGTCTCACAAGCCATTGGTGTCAGTTGGTTCACCTAAGATGTATACAGGTGCTCATTGGGTTATGAGTACACCGGACAGGACTCGCCGGGAATATGCTAGTTGGTATTATACATATCGTCAGATAGCAGTTCCCTGATGACATATGTACAGGTTAGTTTGTCGACATGAGATCGTCATTTGTCTCGTGTGAGTTATTACTGTGCTTTGATTTCTACCCTACCACGCTCAAAGGAGATGTGCAAACAGGTATTTTTTGGGTACAGTCCCGAGCCACATGGAGGCAGTGAGCGGATCGTTGGGGATTCGTCTCTCCCGGTATTGGGGGTTGATGTCGCACAGTGCACGGGTAGCCATCACTAGAAATCCTCGGCCGAGATAGTGGAGAATTACTGATTTGGATCAGTAGTTTCTCAGGTGGTGATGGGCTTCATACCGACACGAATTATCCCGTTATTAGGGGTCTGACTTTATCCACCCCCCTAGACTCGATATGCGATACTCTTTAAACGAACGGACCGGACTGTATGTATATTGTCACTGTCAGGCTCGGTAGGGTTTTTGGATGAGTTCGCTCGTCAGCTTCCCTTCCAATCAATACATAGGCAACCGTTACGTACAGCACGTACCTCTGACGTGCTAGTGGTTATACCAGTACCAGTGTGTTGATGAGTCATTAGAGTCCCCCACAGACAGTTTCCCAAGTTCGGGCGAAACGTTATAGAGCCCGTATGGTTTTGTGGCAAGGTTCGGAAAATGCACGTGCGTTTTCGCACGTGTCATATTTCGGGCAGATAATACTGGTAGGCTTTGGTTTAAGCCGTATCCGAGTATTATACTGTGTAGATATAATATGTTTGTCTCAGTTGCATTTGTATTCGGTCGTAATACAAATGCGGGTATGTTTATACTGTTACGGGGTTATCCTGAAATTCGTTTCAGGATCACTTTTGGAAGTTACCAGTTTCCAGTTTTCTATCGCCCGTCTTTAACATTCGGTTAAATACGGATTTATCTTTTCGTCACTTGGGTGAGTCATGAGGGTGAGTCGTGCTTCTAGAAGTTTCTAGATGATGACTAGGATGGTGAGGTGGCTTAGTGCATTAATTATATGATGATGTGTTGTGATGATTCATTAGTTCATTAATTGATAATGTAAGGTGTTTTTGATGATTCATTCTCTTCATTAATTGTTGGAGTCAACCCCCCCTCTCCTATACTCACCTCCCCCCTCTCCTTAAGTGGCCGGCCCCTCTTCACAAATGATAATGGTTGTTGATTTAGAAAAGTCTATAGTTTTGGATTCATGGAAATTAGATAGCCTCATTTCTCATTTCACCCGATCCAAAAGGCAACTTCATTAACCGTTCATCCATGGCTTTGGACGAAACGAGACAAAATGTTCTACTCATTCTCTACATCAATCTTGGTCATCTCTTTTAGCAAACTTGATGATCGAGTTGCCTCGGTTCAGAGGCGGGAGCCCGTTTAAAGATCCGTCGACGTAGTGCCACCTGGAGGAGAAGACTGGAGATCGAGGAGATCGGAGCAGCCGCAACAAAGCGTGGGATAATGGTTGAAGACCGAAGGACTCGGATCGTTCAGTATAACATTTCTACCCACTTTGTAGTTTGTTAGGTTAGCTTCAATGGCAAATCCGGGTTATAGTACACGATAGCGCCAGTTGTAAAAGTTTTTGTTCCGCATTTGGCGTCAGTTAGACGGCCGGGGCGCTACCGTGGAATTACATTATTATGTTTCTTCTCTGGTTTTCTTGAGGATGTTGGTTTTCTTTCTGAGTTTTTGATCCTCGCCCTTCGGCGTTGTATATTGTATTATTGCTTGCGTGTTGTTTCCACCAAATTGACGAAGAGCTAACTCCCGCTTGGGGATGCCTTTATTCATTACTTATGTATATTCCTGTTTTATACCCGTTTGGGGCCAGTTTTTACAAGGGAAGCTCTGCCGGAATTTTTTTGGAAAAACTTGATGCTTTTAAAATGTATACTACGACTTTAGTTTGTGAAAATCACTTTCTTAAAACAAGTTTTCCTTCACTCTATTTCCTTTAAATGGTTTAGATTTCTGGGCTTTGGCTTACTTAGATTACGTTACAACTCTAGACGTTGCGTAATTTAAATGCCGGCCACGTTCCGTACCTTCGGGTCGTGACAGTGACACTGGCCTGCTTGGATATGATTGTTATAAGCGTCTGCTATTTTGGCTGACGTTTCCTTCTGCGATGACACATATATTACACATATGTGACAGTGTCAGGAAAGTGAATGAATAGCATATCTAATTATTCAGAGCCGGGGGAAGATCTGATTGCATGTCTCCTGATTGCATCGCATGGCGAACTCTTGTTAGCGTCGAGGGTGAGTTCTAAAGGGTAACCGCGGTGTTCAAGTACACTTTAAAGAGATCGAAGGTACTTGAGCAGACATAATTGATTCAGATCGAGGGTATCAGATTTCGCGAGCTTAACATTTTGGTTTATGTTTATCTATAGGGAGATCCTTATGTCAGTCCTCACGGATCTGACTGGAATGCTATCCGCTTGCAAATTCTCAAAGGTCTACACCGCACTAACGTATATGGAGAAGAATAAGTGAAAGGAGAAAGATTCTCAGGGAGACATTGACTAACGGCTGAGGGAGCTTTGGACGGCACTCACTCACTTATGCGAGTGTGAGTATGTTGGTTATTTGACCTTATCCGCCCAAGTGATTGGATAGGTCAGGTCAAATCCGAACATAAAGAAGAACCGAACTCAAATAAGGTTTACCCCTATAAATGATGTATGCATGCCTAGGGTTTGCTACGAGGAATAATAACTAGGGTATTTTCCTCCTACAAGAAAAACTCCATCTTCTCCTTCGTCCTTATTTCACTTTAAGAGTTAGCTTGCAGGGTGATTACATAAGGATTTCTCGCCATCACGTAGTGTTCATCCTCTAACCGTTGTGCAAAGAAGATTGTTCCAAGAAGATCGCGACGAGAGAAGTAGAACATCCTTCCTTCAATTGATTGAGATAATTTATACTTTATTTCCGCTATAAGATGTCAAATCTCATCTAGGAATTACTAGATGATGGATTCATGTTTAGATTATCAAAAGTAAACATTGCCCGTAATAAAATATAAAATACCAACCATCAACCCTCATTAAAACTTTGAAGTTTTGATGCAGTGGAAGGGATATTAAGATAAATTCTAAGCAATCCATGTTCAAACCTTGCCGGGCATGTTTTTAAAAGAGAACTAATTAAAAAGAAAATACTGCTGCGCAAAATCCCAGATTTCGCCCCAAAGGATCTTTGACCTGAGGAGGCGTATTAAAATATAAAACACCATCCCTCAACTTTCATTATAACCTCAAAGTTTTGGTGCGGTGAAAGAGACATTTCACAGATCGGCGGTCATCGACGGACGATTGTTGGTGGACGATCATTATTGACGATGGCGATTGTCAGTGGCAAGCAATTTTCAGCTGGTCGTCGATAATGCTCGTCGGCGGATGGTCGTCGTCGATGATGAGATGTTGTTGCCTATAATCCTATTTTGGAACGATGTCAACAGATGTTTGCTGATGGTAATTGACGGTTGGTGGAAGAAGGCGGCAATCGTAAAATGACAATGCTTGATTGTTAGCGAAGGGCGGCATATGGAGACGGTCATTTGCTGTCGGCATACCATGTCGGTTGTCGTTTGTCGACGGTCTATGGCGGTCGTTGTCTATCGGGAGACGGCGGGGGCGGACTACGGCGGTGGTTAGTGCCGGACAGTAGCGGCTATCGGCGGGCGGTCATCATTCAACAACAGCAAGCTTTCATTGATCGTTGGCGTGGGGTTGCTAACAATGATCGCCGACTAGCGGTTGCCGAAGAAGATTGTTGACGGCCGATCATCCACGACAGTCGTCAGCGGATGGTTGTTGGTTGCAGGTGGCGGCCTGTGCACTACGGCGTTCGGCGGATTGTGATGGTTCGCAACAGATGTCGGTTGTCGACGGATGGCGACGGTCATCGGTGCCGGACTGTGGAGGATATCAGCAAACGTTCGAAGCCAGCGGAGGTGGACGATTGTCAATCTTCAATTGACAGGCGCCGGCTACAATCGTCGACTAGCAGTTGCCGAAGACGAAAAGTAGCAACCGGTTGTGGCAGTCGGCAAACGATTGACAGTTGTCGGAGAAGATGGATGTGAAACGTGTCATTGGCAATTGCTGTCAATGACCATGGCTGATGGTTTAGGGAATTCTATATTTTGAAGGAATGTGAATGAATATGAGATTTAAAAATTGTACTCTTATCTATATTATAATTTTGTATGAAGAATTCTAGAAATCTAATTTTTGAATTTCACTTGGACATTAGGACTAACAATCCATTTTTAAATGCTAGCTATGAATGACTTGAGACTAATCTTCTTTTTCAAATTCTATTAAATCCTAGAGATTTATTTTTTAAATGATTTAGGATTAACACCCATGCAGAGAATTCTAGAGGCAAGCAAGTAAAATTAGCATTTGCTTAAATGTCTTCTTTGTCTTTCTATGTTTCATTCAGAATGGAGTCTGTATGCAAATTTAGAGTTTATAATGTGGTTGTAAAAGCAACAAAAAAAAGAGTTTTTTCTATTCCCAAAATGATGACACAACCATCTTGTGCAGATGATGGAGGTACTTTTCGGGTCTCCGTCAGATGTTGTCTTCCGTCGATCTCCCGATGGATCTTGAAGGTGATCTCCTGTTGCGTGTGAGTCTCAATGGGTTTTGAGGAGATTGGCGGTTTTGAGGAGTTTTACGTCGAGTACCTGCAAAGAAGTCCCGGGATGGTTTGGTACCAGCGAGGACCCTCCGACGATCAAGTTAGTGCTAAATGCAGGCAGAGTAACGGCTAAATGGAATAAAGAAATGGCTTACTTGACCCTTCTGTGATGGGGGTTTATATAGTGGCGGTAGCATGCAGCAGCAGGCCCGAAGATCTCGCCGGCAGTTACGCCCCCGACGTCACACCCGCGTGAAGAGCGGATCGCCCATTAATGGGGATCTTGATGGCGTGGAACGCGGGATGTTGCTATCGGAGAATCTGCGCATGGTGAGATTCGCGAAGCGGCAGTTACGCCTGCGAGTGGTGGAGTTGGTCGGAAAACCGAGGAAGACGGCCTCGGCTGGAGGGCTCGGGACGAGCGAAAAGGCCGAGGAGTGTTGGTCTTGTGGCAGCTCGGGACGAGCTGAGAGGCCGAGAAGACCAATTTAAAGGGGGCTCTGAGGAGAGCCGGCTAAGACTTGCAGTTCGGGTACAGGGGTGGCCTGGTCGGCTCCATGCAGGTCTTTTCTTCTGAGTTCTTGGACACATCGTCTGCCACGTGTCTGATCAGTAATCTCCAATATTGAGCATCATCATGTTAACTTGTCTCTGAGGCACATGATTGCCTTTTTTGTGTTCCTATTGAGGACGTTTCCAGCTGGAGGAAAGCTTGGAGGAAAAGTGAGAAATTGATGGCACCTGCTTTTCATTTTCACTTGTTTGGCCAAAAAATTAAAGGATGGAAAGCACATCTCACTTTCCTGCCACGTCGTCATTTTGATATACATATTGTTACGCTCCCTGCATCCAGAATTATCCTTTCCTTACAAAGTTAAATAATAGACCCATCGATCAATCAACTTGACAAAACTGCATGAAAAAATATTCAAATTTTATTTTATGGTCGACCATATGCATGGCTTCTGTTCTCCCAAACAATGCCCAAACGTATCTTCACTAAAATACTTGGACGAAATCACTTCTGAACCCGACCACGCAAGTTGGGATCGAAAAGTATACTCCCCCTTTTGTCGACTAATAAATAAGAGAATGTAGACACGCTAGGAATTGGCGTTCAAATGTGAACCATATGAGGTTCTCATTAATCTTTACCTAATTAGAAAGATAACACCTCCACATCTCTCCATTGACATTTCATATGATCTGACGTTTGAAAGAAAATTAGTTGTGGCCATAGCATGCTTACTTTATTTCCAACCGCTTTAAGAAGGAAGAAAAAAACGTGAGGAAACCTAGCGAGGAATTCGTTTCATCTGTTGGATTTATTCATCTTTGCTCAATGGAGAAGACCCAAACAAGCATGCTAAACAAAAGATGACGAAATTAGTGGAAACACTTTCAAAACTCGAGCACTAAATTTGTAAATCAACAATCACATGTGCTCTTATAATAAATGCTTGCTGGGCATATAGCCTGTTTGGATTCTGCTGTCGTGCCGGCAAAATTATTTTTCCCCTCCTTTCCCCTGCAACCCAAAAAAGGGTAAAGTAATATGTGGGCTCCAGCGTTGTAAAAATAATTTTTGTTTTACAATATGTATACTTTTAAAAACAGCCCCTAAAACGTTGTATTTTTAAAACCAACCCTTAAAATCTTTCCCTTCACTAAATATGCCCAGCCCTCTCTTCAATTTATATGGGTTAATGCTTAGGTTAAGACTAACCATGGCTATTAAGTTACAACCCTACTCTCACCTTCAACCCTACTCTCCTTCTCCAATTCCAAAACCCAAATGCTCTTATTTAACTTTAACTCTCCATGACTTCTTCCTCTTGGTCGACATAATCAACTTCATCTTCATCTTTTTTATTCATCTTCTTCATAAAATCCGCCATCCTTTCACCGCTAAATCTTACCAAACCGATCAAAACCCATCATCTTTCTTAACCCCGACTCAATCATCACTTCAACAATCTCAGCAACTTCGATTCCTTAAATTGCATCATTGAGATCGTCATACTCTATCTATATATATAGTCAATTGACATCGAAAATCATTAGTCTATTTATATGATTGAGTTTGTTGGATATAGTGAACTCAAGGCAATTATTGTAATTGTAGACAGACGATTATGATGATTGAGGGTGGACCTATACGGATAGAACGGTCTCACTTGAGATGATAGTATGCTATCTGGTTTGACTTTATTATCGTGTACATGTCTTATGTGATATTGCATATTACATATTGATAGGGCTCATATGATTTATGCTTGATTATCTGGGTTATTGTGGCGATCAGACTTGTGAGAACTGAGTACTCTATAAGCGCATTCTTAAATGTCCTTAGTCGTGAGAATATCGAAATTAGGCATCGATATTTCAAATTAGACTAGTGTATATGTTTCTTGACCCCGACGAGAGGCGATAGCCGGTCTCACAACCATTGGTGTTAGTCAGTCCTCGAGATTGTATACAGATACTCATTGGTTTATGAGTTACACTGGACGAACTCGCCGAGATCATACTAGATGATATTATACCTATCGTCAGATAGCAGATCTCTAATGGTATTGGTATAGATTAGTCTGTCGACCCAAGATCATCATTTATCTTATGTGAGTCCCCATTGTACTTTGATTACTACCCTACCACGGCTCAAAAAAGTCGTGCAAATAGGTTTTAGTTGGGTACGGTCCTAAGCCACGTGGAGGAAGTGAGCGGATTGCGGGGATTCGTCTCTCCCAGTATTGGGGGTTAATGTTGCGCTGTGCCCGGTTGGCCATCACCATAAGACCTGGTCAGGCAGCTGAGATTTACTGATTTAGATTATTAGTTTCTCAGATGGTGATGGGCCTGATATCGAGACGACTTATTGCGTTATTACAAGTTTGACGTTTACCGTCCTCCTAGACTCGATATGCGACAGTCTCAAACGAACAGACCGGATTGTATGGTACATGTTGCTGATGGGCTCAGTAGGGTTTCGGACTTGTTTGCTTGTCAATCACCTTTTCGACAATATCTGGGTAGCCGTTACGTACAGCTAGTGTCGCTGACGTGCTTATGGTTAAATCCACTGTCAGCGTATTGTCAAGTCTATAAAGTCCCACACAGAGGGTTTTCCGGTTTTGGCGAAATGTTATAGTTGCGGTACATTTGTATTCATCAGGGTTCGATTAAAACTAGTGTATTTTATACACTAACGGTATTCGGACGGTTGTAATACTAGCCGGTCTTTTTGGAAAGACGGATATTAAATCGGGTGCCGATTTAATATTTTATACATATATAGTGTATATGTATTTACTAGTATTATATCACTATTAATTAATCTCTCTTATATGTATTTTAAATATCTTGGATAACAATTACAAGTATATGTAATTAGTATGTTATATATGTGTGTGTATGTGTGTGTGTTGATTTTGTTTATTCTTTTTTCTTTTGTTTATTTTAACTTATGTTATTCCAAGGGAATAACACAACATTTACCTCACTCTACGGGGTGACATGTGTAGGGGAGAGAAGAGGGTGGAAACTGTAAGTCTACGGTAGCGTCCCGGCTGTTTGTCCGAGGCCAAAATGTGGAAACGAAAACTTTTTCAAACTAGAAACCGGCGCTATCGTATGCTTAAAACCCGGATCGAACCATTAACCTACAACTAACTATCTAGAGAAGGGATAGAAGGGCTATACCGATCGATCCATGTCCTTCAGTTTTTGGCCACCATCCCAAGCTCCTCACGGCAACTCCGGTCTCGATCTCCTCGTCGAAAAGGGCACCATATCTACGAGTCTTTTTACGGGCTCCCGTTTCATCCGAAGCAACTCGGGCATAAAGTGTGCTAGCCGACGTGTCCAAGGTGATGTAGAGAATGTTTGTGATCACTTTGTCTCTTGCATCCATTGCATGGATGGAGGTTAAAGATGATGTCATTAATGGAGATTTTGAGCTAGAGGAGGAAGAAGAAGAAGAAGCTTTCTTTTTCTTTTGTTGTATGTGTTAAAATGAGAGAGTGAGTAGAATCAAAAATACAAGAGCTCACCCAATATCATATGGATGCCCTTCTCTCTCCTCTTATTATTTCATCACACAAAACTATCACATAATGTGACACATGCACAAGAAAAGAGACCATGAGTCACCACTTGTGCATGTGTCACAATAAATACTCCAAATCATGATATCTAGCTCATAATTTCCATATGTAAATATTAACCCAAATGTTTACAACAGTAAAAAGATACGGCAACATCTAAAGTAAACTCATGACGGATCACAAGGATACCCATCACCTGTATATACATACCTGCATCCGCATTCCGACTGAATGCGAATGCGATGAGACTAAAGTAATCCAACAAATCTAATACTAGGATCCGGCTTAAACCAAAGCCCACTAGTATGATCCTCCCGATCATGATCCATGCACTACTGCGCGTATATGATCGGACCCTGCCATATATCATACGGCCTCTACAACGTTTCGCCCGAAACTTGAGAAACAGTCTGTGGTGGACTCTAAAGACTCGTCAATACACTGGCTGCGGATTTAACCACTAGCACGTCAGTGGTACTAACTGTACGTAATGGGCAACCAGGCATTGACCAAAAGGGAGGTCGATGAGCGAACTCATCCTGACACCCTACTGAGCCTGTCAGTGACAATATCCGTACAGTCCGGTCCGTTTGTCTATGAGCATCGCATGGTGGGCCTACGGGGTTGGTAAAAGTCAGACCCACAAAAGCGGTACAAGTCGTGTCGGAGTGTAACCCAGAACACCCTGAGATACTACTGGAATACCTACCAGTAAATCTCCTGCCTTGGCCAAGGACTTCGTGTAATGGCTCTCCTAGACATAGCGCGATCTCACCCCCAATACCGGGAGAAACGAAACCCCTGTCGATCCGCTCACTGCCTCCATGTGGCTCGGGACTGTACCCAACTAAAACCTGTTTGCACGACTCCTTTGAGCCGTGGTAGGGTAGTAATCAAAGCACGGTGGGAACTCACACGAGACAAATGACGATCTCAAGTCGATGAATTAACCTGTACACATGTCACCAGGGAACTGCTATCTGGCGTCAGGTATAATACCAACTAGCATGTTCCCGGCGAGTCCTGCCCGGTGTACTCATAACCCAATGAGCACATGTATACATCTTAGGTGATCCAATTGACACCAATGGCTTGTGAGACCGGCCACCGCCCCTCGTCGGGGTCTCGACTGTACACACTAGTATACTAATGGAGTATCGATGCCCCAGTCTCGAAACTCCCACGACTAAGGACCACTTTAAGGATGTGCTTATAGACTACCCAACTCTCACGTATATGATCGCCATCATACTGCTGGTAGTCAAGCAAGAATCCTAAGGGCTTTATCAACGTGTAATAGCGACCTGTGAGGTCACCTAAAGCAGTACACGATGATAAAGACAAATCATGGTAGCATACTATTCTCTATCAACGTGTAATAGTGAACCACCATGTCCACTGAAGCATGTACACGATGATAAAGACAAACCAGATAGTATACAAACCTCTCGCGTAAGACTTTCCTACCGGTATAGGTCCTCCCTCAATCATTGCAATCACGTGCCTGCGATCCAATAATTGACTCTGAGGGCACTATATCCAACAATCTCCTACTTGCACTCAAGGCTAATTATTGCGATGTCGCATACTCACAGCCCGTGTGATACCGAACACCCAACTCCTCTACTAATCAGTCTCACAAAACCCGTTTGCGAAACTATTGCGTTCGAGGAATAGCCTCAGTGAGTGGATCCGCCCTGATGTTTATTTCTATGTCTCTCTTTATCTCAAATTCGCGGAGAAAGCCATCTCCCGAAATGAGTAATACCTGTTTTAGAATATGTCTGGATATCTGATGGGACCTAGTTCATAAATGAACTCCAAATCCAAACTTCTTAAACTGTATCGTCAACTGAACTTAATCAGTATCCTGCGTCACACCTCCCTCAGTATCCGCTTGGACCACCTGTCCAAAATACTACCCCTCGACGGAGGGAAAACTATAACTCTGACAGTCACTCTGTCATCCAGATCACCTTGGAAGCCTGGAATGATAACTGTCTCCTAAAAGAGGTTGTCGTTATCATATCCCTAGAATATCCATTTATGTTCTAAAACTGCTTCCGAATATTTCTCCAGGATTGGATTAATATCAACTTACTGCATCCCGTGCAAAAACAATATCTGGTGTGGTACTTGACATCTCATGATTGAATCAATTGCCTAAGCAAGTGATCTGCCAATCATGCATATCCCGCTCCCCTTTAGTCTGTAAGACACCTTTAGAGAGGGTGACTCCATCACCTGCAGGTATACTACCGTGCCAGGAGTCGTCCATTCTAAAACACTTTTAGAATGCTGTCTAAGTACCCAGATTAGGAAACTACCCAAATCTTGTCACGCCCCGCTTTCCGGTGTACGGCGAAGTGGGCACGACGAGGTCCGCTACGTATATACTCAGAAGTACATACGCTAAGCGTATCTAAGCAATATAAAATAAGTACACAAGAGACAAAATGTAAAAGAACAGCAACTTTTATTTATTAACATTCTTTGTACGATACATGAAAGGAAATACAACTGAAATAAAAAGATGCCTAAACAGTGGCATAACAGGAAATGAAAAGTACTGAAAAGAAAAGTGTACAATGAACTAAAGTGCTGGATCTTCGACAAACTGCTCCAAGTCTTCTGCAGATGGCTCGATCTCTGCCGGGTCCAAACCACCTGACGACATTCAAGGAAGAAAGAAATAGAATGTCGTCAGCGAACAGGTCGCTCGGTAAGTCCCAAAGATAAGAGGAGAATAGATAGAGAGTAAGAGAGAGAGGGAGAGAGTGGCTGTTACAGTTGTATTACATTGTTATATTATTGTAGTATTGTGTTAACGCTGTTGTTGTAGCTTGGTACAGAACGATGCCAGTGTATACGAGAGGGGTCTCAGTATGCCAGAGACCAGGGCAAATGGAAGTCCAAGGCTCCGTTATACAACCCGGAACAACGGCAATTGGATTCATGTTAGGTGTCTTAATCTTACCGTCTCGTGCCACCTTTAACACCTTCCGTACCAATCTACCCTTTAAACCCCGCGATGTCTTGTTTGTATTGCTATCTTGTAAATTGTGTTGGTTGTATGATTGATTGACTGACTGACCGAAACCATGATATCAGGAAACGGTTATAACCGTAGAGTTATGTAAATGGAATACTGGGAATCATGTAAAAGGAATATATATATCCATGGTTCGGTTCAGTCAAGTTGTATAAACTGATAATTGTATTCATGGATTCATGTGTTAATATTGACTTGGAAACTTGTAGATTATAGAATGACTTGAATCATATTCGAGTCAGATTAATAAGACTCAAACCCGAGTCAGACAATCAGAAATGTGAAACGAAGTCTTATAACTGCTAGGGTCGTTAGGGTAATTTATAAACTTGAGGGGGTTTTATGTAAAAATACTTTTATATACTTTTCAAAATACACCTCAAGTATTTATTACTCGTCTTTAGGGTTGTAATGGGGGTGAATTTTATATTGTGACATTTCTAGTGAGCATATCCTGGTTTTGGTTATTTGAAGTTCATGGTATTTTAGTGTAACCTTTATTCTTTTGTGATTTTTAGAAGAAAGTGGAAAATTTATATTATAATAAAATAGATATTTAAATGATAAATATACATATATTTATACAAAAATAGTTTTAATAAATATTTTATATTCCAAAAATCTCATTTTCTTAAGATGTCGTATTTTAAACCTTTCGAGACCGAATGCTCCTTGCGGAGGTCTGAATCTCGCACTACTAGCCCGAGGGTGCGCGATAAACCACACGATCCTGAACAGGTTCCCCAAAGATGGGTCGTAGCGGCGCTTTGCAAAGATTGTAAAACACTAATCTTTTAGAAAACGGTTTTATAAAATAAAAGGTATTTATTCACAAAGTGTAGTTTTCCGTATTTTAGATTCTAGGGTTTTCTAAGCCAACTAGCATGTTTCTAAATGGTATAAACGACAAGTCGTTAGAAGGCTCAAATCGTCTCTTCAGCGCCAATTGCGGCCAGGTAAGTGCCAGATAAGTGGGAGGCTCTCCACGACAAGTAGTGGCCCTAATTAAGTAACCACTTGCCTTAGACACACTTGCCTAGACACCACAAAGTCAGTTTAGATAAACGATCGATATCCACAACTTATCGTATTTTTCTAGTAAGAAATATTTACTTAAAAGTGTAACAATCTAAAACCTTTAAGAATGGTTTTAAGAAGATTATGGTATTTTAATGAAAATTGTGTTTTATCGTATTCTAAGTTTTGATGATATCATTTTAGGGTTGTATTTGCGTGTGTGTGGAGGTAGGTCATTACCTCGTGCTCTATTTTAAATGTATATTAAGCTTAAGGGGTTAAATGTGAAATTGAAACTTCATGGTATTAAAGTGAAAAATACGGTAAATTGAAAAGGTTATCATTTCATGTGTGAAAACTTATTCAAATTGATTTTTACAAGTTTAATGGTCAAGATGAAGATGTTTAGGAATGATTGAATTGATTAGAAGAAGAAAAATAAACATTATGGCATTAATGTGAAAAAGAATACGATATTGCAAAAGCTATCATTTCATGTGAGAAACTTTGTCCAAATTAATTGTTATGTGATTAATAGTCATCATGAATAAGTTTAGGTATTATGGAATTGGTGACAAGTGAGATTTTATAGAAAAACCGAATCGGAAATTGGTTTGTTCCGATTTCCGTCGGGTTTCATAAGTTCATATTTTGGAGAAGTAGAAAGAAGGGAAGAATGGGACTTACGGGTTTCGATCTATACTAAAGAGTATAAGGGAACTAGGTGAGTGGCCGAGGCGTTGTTTCGTCGCCGGTTGATTCAAAAACGTCGCCGGAATTCCGTCAGCGCTTCGCCGTGAACTCGGTTTCAAAGTACACCCTTCTTGTAGAAATTTTGAGAGAGTAAACCTAGTATTTTGGGATGAGAGGGTAGGGGGTCTATTTATAGGGTAGGCTAGGGTAGGGTAGGTGAAAGGTTTTTATTTTAAAAAAAATTGTAAAAATTAAAGAAAAATCATTAAAATTTGTAGTAAATAGGGTGTAATTAAAATTAGGGAACCGATCCATTAAAATGGAGTAAACAGGGGAGTTTAGAAGACGAAAAGGCAGATCTTTCGTGTTGGCGACTCGGCCGTCCGGCCGAGTCCGGCCGGCGGCGCCGGCCCGAGTCGGCTGGTCCGCCGGCCGACTCGGCCGAGTCGGGGTGCCGATGGGTCGGGGGTCTCCTGACGTAGGCTCTGGTATACTCACTTTTTAGGGTTTAGTTCATCTTTTGGGAGTTATGGCCTGTGGACTGTTGGGCTTCCAAGAATTTTTTAAAAAAAATAATCTAAAAATAATGTGGGGCATGGGATTCGAACTCTGGTGGCTTGGTTCAGCAGTGCAAGGTATTACCAATGAGCTACAAGCTTTTTCTTGTAATTATAGTGTTATTTAATTACTTAAAATGATAGCAGCAAGAGTAAATACTCTAAGTATACATTAAATTTAAAATAATTTCTTGTACACTAAAAATGGAGTTATTACATTCTTGTAGTTTGTAATTAAAAACAAAATAATTACCTATATCTTGTGCTCAGGCTAAAATACCCCTTTGTGGATTTTTGAAAAAAATATTTGAAAATTTTGTACAGGAAGAAGTGTATAAGAAATATTAGGGTTGTTACAAATCTAGATCTAAAACTATAGATCTAGTAACCAGAATATCTGATATAATATCCAAGCTTTATATAGAGAAACCACTGTGTGACAACCAAAGTATAACCGATCGTAGTATAGGAATTTCACTTCCTACTCTGTGTATGTCATCCAAATATCAGGATATCGCACCCTACTACCTTCTTAACAGATCCATCCTCTATTCTGATGAAGTCAAACCTATGACTGTCACATCAGAAATAGATGATCTTTCTCCGCTATATGTGCTTTAGTCCATAAATAGACATAAGCTACCTGTCCACCAATGCTTCCGCTGCTCCCACTGACTACGACAACCCTCTGGCAAAGTCATATACACGTACACTTATAAAGCTAATTTAGAACGACGCTATACTCATCCTCCTGCCGGGTCTCATAGTCAGGAACAATAGCAATGGCAAATCTGGATAAACAAGAACCTCCCCGTCACCGTCCTTGAGGCTATCGGAGTACCTTTCGGGTGCCGGAGGTTACCCACCATATCTGCGGAGTGGCCAATGGAATGTCAAACCAGATCGAATCTTTAGGTTCTTATCAAATTTTCAGTAATCGTTTGCGGTTCTGGAATCACTTCCAGTCCTACCATACTCCCACTACTGTTTTCTGAAAAAATCCATTTTACTAAAACTATGGCGAGTCAAGAACAATATCACTATTGATCTTCCAGATGGTAGAAAGTCAACCATCGTCATAGCTGTTAGTTGTATGTATGCCCTAGAGGCCAGTATTGTACAGATGATGTATATTATATTGGATGCTTGGACATATAGAGAGAGGACTTTCTTGCTCGACATGATAGTATGCTATCTGGTTACACTTTACTTTAATATGTATACTTGTCTCTTTATACTGTCTTATAGTTACATGTTGGTAAAACCCTTAGGATGTGTACTTGACTACCTGGACTATGATGCGGATCATACTAGTGGGGACATGGTAGTCCATAAGTACATCCTTCAAGGTCCCTAGTCGTGGGTGTATCGAGACGGGGCATCGATATACCAGTGTAAATTAGCGTATACGCTTCTCGACCCATGAGATGGGCGATGGATGATCCCATATCCATTGGTGTTTGACATCAGAGATGGTATACGGGTGCTCAGTGGAGACTGGGTACACTGGACGGACTCCCCGAGAACTCCCAGATGGTATTATACCTCACGTCAGATGGCAGTTCTCTGGTGATACTTATGCAGGTTAGTCTGTAGACCCGCGATCGTCATAGAATCTTGTGTGATTCCCACTGTGCTTTGATTTCCACCTTACCACGTCCGTGAGGGCGTGCAAAACGGTGGTTTTTGGGTACAGTCCCGAGTCACATGGAGGAAATGAGCGATAGGAGGGGTTTCGTCTCTCCCGGTATTGGGGGTTGATGTTGCGATGTGCTCGATTGGCCGTAACAGGGAAGTCCCTGGCCAGGGCTGATTTAGAGATTTACTGGTAAGTGTTACCAGTAGTTTCTCGACCCGTTATGAGCCTCACATCGGCACGATTTTGTAATATTGTGAAAATCGTTTTGGTGAAATTTCGGAAAATCGGCAAAATAAGGGGGGTTTTCTGTAAAAAGTCAAAATACAAATATCTTTATTTTAAAATTAAATATAAATATTCTAATTATGTAATTGTTAGTATTTGGTGTTTATTGAGCCACTGGTGAGATTTCAAAATTTCTGAAAAGGGACATCCGATAAAATTGCAAACTAGAAATTTATTCGTAATATAAATTAGTGTAATGAAAATATGATAATGGTTTCTGTAACTTAGTTATGTTATTTAATGAATATTATGACCATTAGTTTCGTTAAACGTCAAGTTTTGAAGTAAAACGGTGAATTGACATTTTCAAGGTTTTCGGAATTGGAGGATTTGATCGATTTTAGGGTTCCGATGATTTGAACCAAGTTTAATATTATAAGTAATGGGTTTTGAAACTACGGGTTGTTTATTGGTTTCTACCTCGATCAGTCGGCGTTTGTACACCGATATCGAGCGGTGTTTGGTGCTTTTGCGTGGACGAGACATAGGTTTTAACCTATGCTTGTTCCTTGTATCGTTTGACTTTTGTATATGATTCGGTTTACGATGTTAATTATATGTTTGCGTTTAGGTACCCTTCAAGTGGACTACGGGCGATGAAGAGGAGAATGGCGACACCGTCTTCGGCTGACATGGACCAGGTGAGTAGATGCATATCTACGGGGGGGAAGTCGGGTGGATGGCGTTTAGCACCCCCGCAACGTAGAATAGGTGTAGTACTTATTGACATTAGGAGACCAGACGCGACCCTAGTAGGACCCTAGTATTGACCCTAGGCTGGACTAGACAGATTTAGGAAGACCATATCGGAGAATGAATACCTTGGAAGAGGTTCGTAGGTTTCAGATAGAACACACCGACGCACACACTGAAACTCGACATGGGGTGCGTGTATGTGGATATATATAGAACTAGGTATAGGTATATACATATATGTACAACACGTATAGGTGATTCATTGATGTGATATGATATCCGAGATGTGATGAAACAGTATCACTGGCTTGATGCCGTGATTCTTGACTATACAGTCGTATTGAGTGTTAGCGGATCATTAGAGAATGAGATAATGAACATGATTATATAAGTTATAAGGAGTGGTGGTGATATTGATGTACATGGGACGTTAGAATAGTACCCGGACTGTAACTTGTGACTGATCACTATATGATATATGTATAACTTGATTACGACATTATATTGGTGTGACCTGATGTCGATATCATATAAGTATAACTTAATCACAATAAGATACATATGACATTATACGAATGAGGGGACACCTAGGGGATACTTGACCGTACCCTGATATTGGGATGCCGTACGAGGCTTAGATTTGGTGATTGATCCGCACTCTTGATTCGAGGAAGCCGTACTACGTACGTGATGCTATTGAGGCGGAATCGCCGACTTTTGGAGATAATGATTCAGACCTTAGGTAGACTCTAGTTTCCTACTGACTAGTCTATTAGGTTTAGTTCCTTAGGATGTTAGATGGATACTGGTTTAGGTTCGACTCACACAGTGGATGATGCACACCTGCATTTACATTCATACTATAATCATCATGGTGCATGTTCTTTTACATGTTGCTATAATCAATATAAACTTTACCGGTTAGGACACCAGCACCATTACCGATGATGCGCATATTCCACGCACACTTATTTGCCGGCTCACACACATCATCATCGGTAATTGCTATGTCACGTACACTTTAGATCATATTATATTTTGTTGATAGAATCAGTTAACAACTAAACCGATATAATATTGTGATTACTCTCTGATGTTAGTATAGACATGATATTCATAACTTAGACATTCCTGCATTCATATGTTCATGTTATCGCACAGTATTATGAGCATATGCCGACATTTATCATATACTACTCATGATTTTGAGATTTGGATTTCTGTGAGATTTCTGGATTTTTGGGGGAAAACCGCAAGAATATATATAAAAAACTTCTCTCTCTCTCCTCTTCTCTTTTTAAAATAAGATGCGGTTTTCTCGTGTTGTATGTGTCGTCCACCATGAGTATTTCATGTTTTCTGATGGATTTCGAGACCCGATTCGAGGAGTGGATGAACCGTCTCGGGTACATGGTGGGCCCGGTATGGTACCCCGGGGCAAGAAGATCGAGTTGTAGACGATGAGCCTGGCAGGGGAAGGCTACCTACCGGTGATGTCTGGCGCGGCGGATATCCGGAGGATACCGACTGTTGTCGTGGGATTTGATGATATGGGCCGATCCGGACTGACGGAGCCCGACATATTGAGACTTGAGATTACATGTGTTGTGTCGATGCTTGACACGGATTTCTATGGATTTCATTGTTGAGATTTCAGATGCTTATACACACTTTACTATGATAATAGCTAAAGAGTTCTTATTCATGTATATCTGGATTTCAGGATTTGTTACTTTACATTCATGGTGCATGCATTTCATTTCATATGACATAGTATCATATTAAGCACTGACACGAACACGGATTATCTGCACCTACACGTAGTATTACCCTGCTATTACTAGTTGTTTGGGATATAGTAGTGTATTATTATGACCTAGGATAGCGTCGTGCATTCGATTTCTTTTCGTAGATGTCTTCTACTCACGAGTTGGCAACTCACCCCCGTTGTGCCAAATTCTTTTCAGGTGCGATGTACAGGTTTCCCTTGGCAGTTGCTGGCACATCATTTTCATTTCGGGTGATTTGCACGGTAGGTTGGTTCATTTGTATCTGAACCGCCGTTGTATTTTTATTATTTCATTTGTATCTAGAAAGCTCCATCAACCATATTTGTATTACTTGATAAGTTTACTGGACCAGTTGCTTATTTCGACCTTAGAGTCGCGCATGTGTTATTCTGATCTGGTGGTTTTTGTTTTCTTTGAGATTTGAGCCTCGCCCTTTGGCGTTGTATATTTTTGTGATTGTTGTGGTTGTCTCCGCCTGTTGGCGTTGAGCTAGCACCCGTTTGGGGATGCTTTTTATTGTTTATTCATATTTTACTTGTTGTACCCGTTTGGGGGCCAGTTTTACAGAGGAGACTCTGCCGAAATTTTTGGTAAAATTTGCTGATGTTTTATACTTGTTTTATTTTCTTTTCTTCTTTTTCTTCTTTTATGGTTTAGATTTCTGGGCTTCGGCTTACTTAGGTCACGTGGCGCCTCTAGACGCTTCGTAATCTAAGTGCCGGTCACGTTCCGTACTTTCGGGTCGTGACAAAGTTGGTATCAGAGCGCTAGGTTTAACCCTGTATAAGTCTAGGTGACCCTTGGTTGATGGAGTAGGCGATTTAGGTAGAGTAACGTACCGTGGGTATGGTCCGCGGCATACTTACGATACGCTACTCTGCTTAAGGAGCCTTAGGATGTACATTTGCTTGCACCGTATTTCATTCGTCCCTTGATCTATCTTCGTCAATGTCGGAGGGTGGTTCTGTTACCATGAGCGCACGGGCAGAGAAAGCTGCGGCTCGAATGCGATAACCATTAGAGTATTGGTTATTCTTGAGGATTGAAGCATTGCTTAGCGTGCGGTCGAAGGGTATTCACATGCCGTCCGGATGAAGTTAAAAGGGTCGAACGATTATCAGAAAACCATTTTCCTAAGTTTAAAGTATTCGGAAGAACATGCAGGTATTTCGATGGACCCTCTAGAAGAATGAAACCCTAACTCGACATAATGACCACGAGAACGCCCTTGAACCTTAGGGTTTACGGCAGTTCCGCTGTGCCATTAGTGAGGCTTGGGTTTGCCCTTCTTCAGCTGGATCATCGATGCTGGGGTATGTACCGGATATTTTTAAACTGTACTTGAGTTTTGAGCTCTCGGGGATTATGGGATTTTGATGGATCGATCAAAAAGTTTAATGTAGTCCGGACATCAAGTGAAGGGATCGACTATGTGGGAGGCTCTAGACATGAGTATGGCCGTTGGTAGCGCAGTCAGCACACCTATGAAAGAACGAGTTCGAAGCGGTCGGCATCAGAGGAAAGAGGCGCACATTGACGATAGTGGTTACGATTGTGATTTAGTGATTTGAATTTTCTATTTTCGTTGATTGGATTTTTGTATTTTGAGGACTTTGTTCTACGATTGGTATTTCCTATGTGTACCTTCATTTTATTTGTGTTTCATATATTAGTTGTATTGATGTTGTTGAGTACACATCCAGTACACTTGATTTGGTTTTACATATTTTGAGATTTTGAGTTGATTTCGTGTATAGGGGTAACACATGATTTTGACATATGTTTTGACCTAGTTTTCGTGCATTTTTGTACTGTGATTTCGATTTTGATGTTCGATGTATGTTTTCGTGCACCATGTGCACCTGATTAGGATTCTTGCGCAGACTTGGCGCACTTAATGCGATTTTGTGCACACCAGATGCACTAAATCAGGGTTTTGTGCAGATTAGATGTACCTGATGTTGAGTCGTGCACACCCGTTGCACTTGACAGATGTTTTTGGTGCACACCTGTTGCACTTAGTTTTGTTTCGTGGGTATTCATGGTTTCTGCATTTGGTTTCGATTTCAGTGCGCACCGGACGCACATGACATTTTATTGATGTGATTGGAATTGATTTCAGTTTGAGCAGTATATTTTCATAATGATTATTATTTGATTTAGTAACCAGGCGGGACGTGTATGTTAAATAAAAGATATATATAGCTATTTTTTTAAAAATAAACGTCCGCTACTTATGCCGTGACACGTGCATCACATGGTAATTTTCAAAAAGGGGGTTTGCATATTTCCTTATCCTGATATTTGTACGGTTTCACTATGATGCACACTATATATAAGTTATAGATTGATGTATATTATAATGGTTTTTATATTGGGTTATGATATTTTATTCTCGCCATAACTCCGATGATTGCATTATGCTTGACGGAGTTGATTTTTGTTATGTATTGATGATTTCGGAGCCCCGACGATTTGAGTATTTTGATAAATGTTTTAGTATTTGGAGGGGGAGTTTTAATTTAAATTCGGGGACCGAATTTCTTTAAGGGGGGAAGATTGTAATATTGTGAAAATCGTTTTGGTGAAATTTCGGAAAATCGGCAAAATAAGGGGGGTTTTCTGTAAAAAGTCAAAATACAAATATCTTTATTTTAAAATTAAATATAAATATTCTAATTATGTAATTGTTAGTATTTGGTGTTTATTGAGCCACTGGTGAGATTTCAAAATTTCTGAAAATTTTTCCGAAATTAATTATTTTAATATTATTTTAAGCCGTCACTAATACATTTAATTCAGGAAAATTACAAACTGAAATGAGTTCAAACAAATTTTGTGCATCATTATACATTAAGCAAAATTTTATCATGTGGTTTTTGAATTGAAATAGGGTTGTTATCTGGTGATAGAAAATATCGAAGAAAAAGGCTTTTTTCCGGTGAAATTAGTGCAAACGGAGTGCGGTATAACTTTTATCTTTTCCCAAACAAAACCACACTATATTTTACTCCCTCACACTATTTTTGGCTGATCTTGGCAGCCCCTCTCACTTCATTCTTCAAGTGCCTTCTAGAAATTTGTTTTTTTGAAAAGAAAAGAAAAGGAAAATGCATAAAGGTTGAAAAGACATAAAGATGATGATATTTGGAGGAAGTTTCTACATGATTCATGACTCATTTCTTCTCTCCCTCTTCCTCTTGTGGCCGGCCATGATGTCCATGGCAGCCCCCCCCCCCCAATTTCCCACCTCATTTTATTACACAAAATCATTAAAAATCCACAAAAATTCAATAAAAAGTGCACAAAATCCTATTTATTCTCTACCCTTTATTCCTTTCTCATTTTTACATGGATTTTGGAGATGGGAAGCATGCATTTTGGAGGCTCATTTTCATGTTGGATTTCATAATTTTGGAGGTATAAATTTTCTTCTTTTGTTTTATTTTTATTAGATGTTTCATTAAGCTTAATTAGATTTAATATGTTAATTCTATTTACTACTTTTAAAAAATTCAAGTGAGGGTTTGTAAAATTAAGTTGGGGTTTTATTATATCATTAGGTTTATAATAACTAGATTAGCACTTTTACAAATGGAAAATAATGCATAGTTGATATATTGCAAATTGTGATCCAAATTTCGGAAAATCGGCAAAATTTCCTTATCCTGATATTTGTACGGTTTCACTATGATGCACACTATATATAAGTTATAGATTGATGTATATTATAATGGTTTTCATATTGGGTTATGATATTTTATTCTCGCCATAACTCCGATGATTGCATTATGCTTGACGGAGTTGATTTTTGTTATGTATTGATGATTTCGGAGCCCCGACGATTTGAGTATTTTGATAAATGTTTTAGTATTTGGAGGGGGAGTTTTAATTTAAATTCGGGGACCGAATTTCTTTAAGGGGGGAAGATTGTAATATTGTGAAAATCGTTTTGGTGAAATTTCGGAAAATCGGCAAAATAAGGGGGGTTTTCTGTAAAAAGTCAAAATACAAATATCTTTATTTTAAAATTAAATATAAATATTCTAATTATGTAATTGTTAGTATTTGGTGTTTATTGAGCCACTGGTGAGATTTCAAAATTTCTGAAAATTTTTCCGAAATTAATTATTTTAATATTATTTTAAGCCGTCACTAATACATTTAATTCAGGAAAATTACAAACTGAAATGAGTTCAAACAAATTTTGTGCATCATTATACATTAAGCAAAATTTTATCATGTGGTTTTTGAATTGAAATAGGGTTGTTATCTGGTGATAGAAAATATCGAAGAAAAAGGCTTTTTTCCGGTGAAATTAGTGCAAACGGAGTGCGGTATAACTTTTATCTTTTCCCAAACAAAACCACACTATATTTTACTCCCTCACACTATTTTTGGCTGATCTTGGCAGCCCCTCTCACTTCATTCTTCAAGTGCCTTCTAGAAATTTGTTTTTTTGAAAAGAAAAGAAAAGGAAAATGCATAAAGGTTGAAAAGACATAAAGATGATGATATTTGGAGGAAGTTTCTACATGATTCATGACTCATTTCTTCTCTCCCTCTTCCTCTTGTGGCCGGCCATGATGTCCATGGCAGCCCCCCCCCCCCCAATTTCCCACCTCATTTTATTACACAAAATCATTAAAAATCCACAAAAATTCAATAAAAAGTGCACAAAATCCTATTTATTCTCTACCCTTTATTCCTTTCTCATTTTTACATGGATTTTGGAGATACCAACTTTGTCAAAATAAGAGGGGTTTTCTGTAAAAAGTCAAAATACAAATATCTTTACTATGATAATAGCTAAAGAGTTCTTATTCATGTATATCTGGATTTCAGGATTTGTTACTTTACATTCATGGTGCATGCATTTCATTTCATATGACATAGTATCATATTAAGCACTGACACGAACACGGATTATCTGCACCTACACGTAGTATTACCCTGCTATTACTAGTTGTTTGGGATATAGTAGTGTATTATTATGACCTAGGATAGCGTCGTGCATTCGATTTCTTTTCGTAGATGTCTTCTACTCACGAGTTGGCAACTCACCCCCGTTGTGCCAAATTCTTTTCAGGTGCGATGTACAGGTTTCCCTTGGCAGTTGCTGGCACATCATTTTCATTTCGGGTGATTTGCACGGTAGGTTGGTTCATTTGTATCTGAACCGCCGTTGTATTTTTATTATTTCATTTGTATCTAGAAAGCTCCATCAACCATATTTGTATTACTTGATAAGTTTACTGGACCAGTTGCTTATTTCGACCTTAGAGTCGCGCATGTGTTATTCTGATCTGGTGGTTTTTGTTTTCTTTGAGATTTGAGCCTCGCCCTTTGGCGTTGTATATTTTTGTGATTGTTGTGGTTGTCTCCGCCTGTTGGCGTTGAGCTAGCACCCGTTTGGGGATGCTTTTTATTGTTTATTCATATTTTACTTGTTGTACCCGTTTGGGGGCCAGTTTTACAGAGGAGACTCTGCCGAAATTTTTGGTAAAATTTGCTGATGTTTTATACTTGTTTTATTTTCTTTTCTTCTTTTTCTTCTTTTATGGTTTAGATTTCTGGGCTTCGGCTTACTTAGGTCACGTGGCGCCTCTAGACGCTTCGTAATCTAAGTGCCGGTCACGTTCCGTACTTTCGGGTCGTGACAGATTTATCGGTTATTGGGGTCTGACGTTTACCACCCTTAGACTTGATATGCGACATATCAGACGAGGAAACCGGACTATACGGGAAGTGTTACCGGCAGGCTTTTACAGGAGTTGGAGCGGGCTTGCTTGCTGATCTTATGATCGCTCAATACCGGGGTAACCGTTACGTCCAGCTAGTACCGCTGACGGCTTGTGAGTGCTTGATGTGATCATCACTTACTGCCGGCGTATTGACGAGTATTTAGAGTCCTACATAGAGGTTTTATTGGCTCAGGCAAAACGAAATAGGAGCGCATATGTGATATATACAAGACCGAGAATAATGCGTGTATGTGATACCGTATTATATTCTCGTGACTTTATGTATCAATCGGTTATATGATATAGCCGGGTTATCGAATCAAGTGTTGATTCGATAAGTCGATACATTGGATGTTAGTCGGTTATATGTGATATGACCGGATTATTAAGTCAAGTGTTGATTTAATAATTTATTGTATAATTGTATATTTGATATACTAGTTTACATTAACTAACACATGTTCACTTAGGGTTTTTTCTCACATGTACACACTTTACTATATATTTGATATATATTAAAATGTGTTATATTTTTTGTATCATGGTTGATGATACATCATCCTTGGATGTGTAAGACATACATCATTCTATATATTATGGTGGGTTGTGATTATTTAAGATAATTACAAAATTAGTGGAGTTTTGGAATAAGCATGAAGCTTGTAGAAGCTTACTTTGCTTTGACAAAGTCTACTAGCTTTGTCTTTACCTTAGATTCCTTTTTAACCTAACCATCACACTTAGCCATGGTAACGTCTCTACATGAGTTAGTATATGATACTCACTCACCATGGTTAGCATACTCACTTGATCATTATCCTCATCTCTTTCTTTTCTTCTTCTTCTTCATTTTGAAAAGAGAAAAAGCTTGCTAGGGTTTGATCAAAAGTGAGATAGATTGTGAGAAACAAAATTCTAAAGAGAACCCACTTCCTATTTCTCCATCCTCTACTAGACTAGCACTTTAGTTTAGGGTGTTTACTTCGCTAATTCTCAAATTAGTGAAGTAGAAGCTTGAGTTGGCATCCCCTCGACGTAGATCATCTTCGGCCTCGAAGACTTCAAGCAAGGACGCATCTTTCGCCTCGTAAATCCATGTAAGGGTCCGGGAGAACCACGATCGCAGCGAAGGGACTTCAACAAGGAGCAAATGAAGTGAAGGACCGATCTACAAAGGTTGTATATCGCATTCACTTAGAGTTAATGAGTTTAACTTGCACTTGAAACCCTAATCTCTAGTTAAAGATCTTGTTTAGAGTTATTCGGCATGGCTAAAATTTTAATCCGGCATAGTCGATGCCTTGTAGAGCCTCGTTAGTGTGCCTAGTAACCCTACAGTGGTATCAGAGCCTAGCTAGAGCATTAGGCGATGTGTTTACGAAGTTAAAACCCCGATCGAACCCGGAATCGACACTTTAAACCCCTCTCTGTACAATTTCTAAAAATGTGGATTTTTCTGTATTAAAAATGCCTAAAAAATTCAGCAGGGAAATATAAGACTTTTTGTGAAAAACAAGGGAATACACTGTTCATACCACTGCAGAACCGCGGCCGTACCGCGCTTCTGCCGCGGATCTGCGGCAGAAAAGATGACGTATGCCCTAGTTTTTACACTATAATTTCTTTGTCTGTGATTGCTATTTTCTGGGTATTTTTAATCTGACTCAATGTTGAGTATTTTGGGGTTTATTTTGTAATCATCGATTCTATCGGAGAATTTGATTTTGTTTTAGTATTCCGGATAATTTAGAAAGTACTAAAATGTTCGAACGGATATCATTAACTCAATTTTTCCCGACACGATAAACATTCAAGTGTTGAATTTTTCTCGGGTTTAAATCTTTCGGAAAAACGTGAAGTGACGCGATGGACCCTCTAGAAGACAACAAACCTTAACTCGATTATGTGACCGTCTTGAACTGCCCTTTGAACCTTAGGGTTTGGGGCAGTACGGCGTGCCACATGTGAGGCGTTGGCTTGACCCTTCTACGGTTGGACCGTTGCTACTATGACGTATTCTGGAATGTTTGAACTCCGCTCAAGTGTTGAGCTATTTTTGGAAATCTTGGGTATTTGATTATTCGATCGGAAAGTTTAATACTGTCTATTTATCTGGAATGTGATACAATATGTGGAATTCATACAGTTAGGCATGAAATGCGGAATATGTGATATTTCGGATTTACTATGTCTAAAGAGATTGTGGATTCCAAATGTTGTAGTTTTACACTTTCTTTTCTGTGACCGTAAGTGTAATATGTGATATCGCCGGTTTCGTTGCTATATGTCAACGACAATTGGGATGCGCATATTTACTTACGTTGATGACATGTAATGTTCTGTGTTGCTGGATATGTTATATTGGATCGTCGCGTTTTTGAATAGCCGGGGGTTTTTATGTGAGATGAGAGTTTTTATTTTCATTCATGTAAATTTAAATGTATGTAATATTCTTTTATTGGGGCACTTCCGGGATGAGGTTGATATCACCATTTGTATATTATTTACTTTTCCGCACTAGGATAGACCCAAGGAGGAAAGCACAAGTAACTGGGTTCTGGATTCCAGTGGGAGACCAACTCGAGGAGTCGAGTCCGGGTCTCCTAACTCTAGAATTGGTAGGGTTGCTTCCCGCTCTCGTAGGGGTCTAGGGGTGTGGGTTTGGCTATTCATCGCGACCGTGGAATCCGTATTTTATAGAGGCTCAAAATAAAACACGGACGTCCTAGTATATCCAATGTTTCATATGTTTCTTCTGCTGCGATATCTGTGATGTGATCATGTGATGTGCTGTGATAGATACTGTATATAGTATATATGATATATTATATAGGCGTTACTTATGTTTTACACCCGCGCTAGCCTTGCCCCGCTCTGCCGTTAGTTACCTAACCTAACGGTGCACGAGGGGACATCGAGACGAATGCGGATGGCATAAGTGTACGTCGTATTTATCTGTGATGTTTAGGTGACTTAAATGATGGGACTTCATTAATGTGATTAATGAAATAAAAGAAACCTAAAAGATGTTGTAGAATCAAATTTTTGAAAAAGGGTAGCTACAGTTTTGCTTTGCATAGTGATATATATGATATATCCCGCACCTTATTCGATGAGGAAAGAGCCGAGATCCCTTCACCGGGAGTGACCTCTTTAGCAAAACTGGCAGATGCTACAACACTCGGTTTGCTTTTGATTGCTTTTGGAGTTTTGCTTTGCATAGTGATGTATATGATATATCCTGCACCTTATTTCATAAGGAAAGAGCCGAGATCCCTTCACCGGGAGTGACCTCTTTAGCAAAACTAATAAAAGCCTCAAAATCACTCCATTTCAAAATTTACATGATTCTACAACGATATCAAGTTCATTACGCAATAGGTTTTCAGAAAAACCTGTCGTAGCCCTCCGTCATTTCAGATAGAAACTGTTTAGTATTCGTGTTGCGTTTGTTGGCCTTTGTCAAGGCGTAGTGTGCGGTAGCTAAATGGCGCTTATCTGTCTATGCATATGATGCAGATTGTTTTGGGGTAGTCGTACGACCTTGTTGGCCTTTGTCAAGGGTCGTGCGGGTGGTTTTGATTCAATCAAGAAATGACGAGTTAAGCTTGACTAGCATCCTATGATTTGTTAGCCTTTGTCAAGGTCATAGGGGTTAGGGGCAAAATATTATCGGGAATTTCAAGTGTTGAAATTTGCAATGAGATTGCATACCTTCTATGAGATAATTGGATCCCGATACCCACTGCGAGTAATTGTTACTCCCGGGAGAGTTTTACACAGGACAATTAGCCGATCAAGTAGGTGTCTAGAAAGGTGTCAACGGGGTTACGCCTCTGGGAAAACGAGATTTACTTTAATTTGGTCCGTGCGAAAGCACGGGGAACCTCCCTCAAAGTACCGACACTGGCCTGGCTGAAAGATTGACGAAGTTGTAAGGTGTAATTAATCTCGGCTAGTCTTTCCTTTTAGGGTTTGAAGGAAGATTTGATAAAAACAGTGGGAGCCATTCTGATTAGATAAAATAATAACTAATCTGATCTTACAAGAGCATACGCTAAAGTGTTTTCTTCTCTCTCTCTCTCTCCAAGTAGCGACCATATCATGCCTTAATCAAGATAATAATATGGATGTATTGACCGAACCCGCATGTTATACTGTGTTGGGGAACGTTGGTTTCCGTTCTTTCTTATAAGAGTTATAAGACTGAACAGGATATAAGGGAATACCAGGATTCCCATGCCACCCGAATGAAGAAAGTACATGTTGATGCATTTTCTTCGGGTGCGTTCGTTACAGAGAACTGTTTCTCCATTTGCTCTACGTCCTGGGTATTGGATACCGGGTCAGGATCCCATATATGTAATCAGTTACATGGGCTTAGAAAAGGTAGAGAACTTGGAGAAGGTGATAAAAACATAAGGGTTGGAAATGGTGCAATTGTTGCCGCTAAAACCGTCGGGGAATATCACCTTGTATTGCCAACTGGTAATACATTGATTCTGAACGAATGCTATTTCATGCCGAACCTGATATGCAACATTATATCGGTTTCTTTGTTGAGTAAAGAGGGATATAATTTTGTATTACAGGATAATGTTATGAACATTTTCCTAAACCAAAAGTTGGTTGGATCAGGCACGTTGTGCAATGGCATTTATGTTCTAAATCAATCAACAGTTCTGAGCATAACAAACACACACAAGAGGAAGAGTTCAGAAATGAACGAATTCTTCTTGTGGCATTGTAGACTCGGTCACATCAATGCGACACGACTAGCTAAGTTGCATAAGAATGGATTTTTAAATCCGTTTGAATTTTCATCTTATGACACTTACCAGTCATGTCTCAAAGGCAAGATGACCAAAGCTCCGTTTACGGGGCACGGAGAGAGAGTTAAAGAACTCTTGGGGCTGGTACATAGTGGGGTATGCGGCCCCATGTCTACACATGCCAGGAATGGTTCTGCGTATTTCATTACATTCACTGACGGTCTCTCTAGATTCGGATATGTGTTCCTGATGAAACACAAATCAGAAGTTTTTGAGAAATTTAGAGAATATAAAAAAGAAGTCGAGAACCAAACCGGGAAAAGTATTAAAATCCTACGATCTGATCGAGGAGGTGAATACTTGAGCAATGAATTCCTGGACTTCCTAAAAGAGAATGGGATTCTCTCTCAGCCGACTCCTCTATATACACCACAGCACAACGGTGTATCTGAACGGAGGAACCGCACCCTATTAGATATGGTGCGCTCTATGATGAGCACAGCTGAGTTACCTATTTCCTTCTGGGGGTATGCACTGGAGACAGCAGCATACCTATTGAATCAAGTTCCATCTAAATCTGTACCTACCACACCATATGAGATATGGAGTGGAAAGAGACCATGTCTTAAACGAGTTAAGATATGGGGTTGTCCGGCCTATGTAAAAATGCAAAATCCGGACAAACTCGAGGCACAGTCAGTTCTATGCAAGTTTGTGGGATATCCCAAACATTCACATGGATATCTTTTCTACCATACTGAGGAACAAAAAGTGTTTGTTTCTCGACATGCCACCTTTTTAGAAAATGAATTTCTTACAAAAGAAATTAGTGGCGACGAGGTAGAACTGGAAGAAATTCCGGCTACACAAACTCAAACTGAAGATTTAGTGGAACCGGAGGATTCGGTAGTTCCCAACGAACCTCGGCCTCTCCGCCGATCTAGTAGGGTTCCTCACCCACCTGAGAGATACTACGGTTTTCTCAAGGACGGTGGGAGCGAGGATTGCATCATGGTTGATGATGACCAAACTAGCTTCGAGCAGGCCATCACGAGTGAGGACTCAGTGAAATGGCTGGATGCAATGCGGTCCGAGATGGAATCCATGTACACCAACAAAGTGTGGACTTTGGAAGTTGCTCCTGAAGGGGTAAAACCCATTGGGAGCAAGTGGATCTTCAAGAAAAAACTTGGTGTAGATGGGAAAGTGGAGACTTTCAAAGCTAGACTTGTTGCAAAAGGTTTTCGTCAAAGACCAGGTGTGGACTATGACGAAACCTTTTCTCCAGTGGCTATGCTTAAATCCATCCGGATCATGCTTGCCATCGCTGCATATCATGACTATGAAATCTGGCAAATGAATGTTAAGACCGCCTTTCTAAACGGTGATTTAGAAGAGTCCGTGTACATGACTCAGCCAGAGGGCTTCGTAGATAGTGGGAGCAGCGGGAAGGTGTGCAAGCTGCTTAAATCCATTTATGGATTAAAGAAAGTATCGCGGAGTTGGAACATCTGCTTTGACGTCGTTATCAAAGAGTTTGATTTCGTCAAAAATATAGATGAACCTTGTATCTACAAGAAAGTGGCAGAGAGTAAGGTTGTCTTCCTCGTATTGTACGTGGATGACATACTCTTGATAGGAAATGACATTCCTATGTTGCAATCGGTCAAGCTCTTCTTATCACAAAGATTCTCAATGAAAGATCTAGGTGATGCCTCCTGCATATTGGGAATTATGATCTATAGAGATAGATCTAAACGGATATTGGGATTGTCCCAATCTAGGTACATTGACACCATACTAAAGAGGTTTAGTATGGAAGAGTCCAAACGTGAGTTTTTACCCACGATCTCAGGGCTCACTCTCTCCAAAGAGATGTCTCCCAAGACAGATTTGGAGAGAGCTCGCATGCAAGAGATACCCTATGCTTCGGCTGTAGGCTCTATCATGTACGCGATGCTGTGTACCAGACCGGATGTTGCATACTCACTAAGTGCAGTGAGTAGGTATCAAGATGATCCTGGAGAGAGTCACTGGACAGCTGTAAAGAGCATTCTCAAGTACTTGCGAAGGACTAAAGAGATGCTCTTGGTGTATGGTAACGGAGAACTCCAAGTGGAGTCCTTTACCGATTCGAGCTTCCAAAGTGATAAGGACGACTCTAAGTCGTGGTCGGGATTTGTCGTTACCCTTTATGGAGGGGCGGTTAGCTGGAAGAGTTCCAAGCAGGAAACCGTGGCAGACTCGACGATGGAGGCTAAATACATCGCTGCCAACGATGCTGCCAAAGAGGCTGTCTGGATCAAAAAGTTCATTACTGAACTTGGAGTGGTTCCATCCATTGAGCATCCAATACCTTTGTATTGTGATAACAATGCGGTGACTTTGGCCAAGGAACCCAGGTCCCATCAGCGATCCAAGCATATTCTGAGGCGGTATCACCTGATCCGGGAGATAGTTGATTGCCGGGAGATCGAGGTCATGAGGGTAGACACGAAGAACAACACAGCGGATCCACTCACGAAGGCCATTCCCCAGATACAGTTTGAGAGACTCTTCGGGATGCTCGGTATGCGATACTACAGCAGCTGGCCCTAGTGCAAGTGGGAGATTGTTAGTTATATGTATGTCCTAGAGGCCAGTATTATACAGATGATGTATATTATATTGGATGCTTGGACATATATAGAGAGGACTTTCTTGCTCGACATGATAGTATGTTATCTGGTTACACTTTACTTTAACATGTATACTTGTCTCTTTATACTGTCTTATAGTTACATGTTGGTAAAGCCCTTATGATATGTACTTGACTACCTGGACTATGATGCGGATCATACTAGTAGGGACATGGTAGTCCATAAGTACATCCTTCAAGGTCCCTAGTCGTGGGTGTATCGAGACGGGACATCGATATACCAGTGTAGACTAGCGTATACGCTTCTCGACCCATGAGATGGGCGATGGATGATCCCATATCCATTGGTGTTTGACATCAGAGATGGTATACGGGTGCTTAGTGGAGACTGGGTACACTGGACGGACTCGCCGAGAACTCCCAGATGGTATTATACCTCACGTCAGATGGCAGTTCTCTAGTGACACTTGTACAGGTTAGTCTGTAGACCCGAGATCGTCATAGAGTCTTGTGTGATTACCACTGTGCTTTGATTTCCACCTTACCACGTCCATGAGGGCGTGCAAAACGGTGGTTTTTGGGTACAGTCCCGAGTCACATGGAGGAAATGAGCGATAGGAGGGGTTTCGTCTCTCCCGGTATTGGGGGTTGATGTTGCGCTGTGCTCGATTGGCCGTAACAGGGAAGTCCCTGGCCAGGGCTGATTTAGAGATTTACTGGTAAGTGTTACCAGTAGTTTCTCGACCCGTTATGAGCCTCACATCGGCACGACTTATCGATTATTGGGGTCTGACGTTTACCAACCCTAGACTTGATATGCGACATATCAGACGAGGAGACCGGACTGTATGGGAAGTGTTACCGGCAGGCTTTTACAGGAGTTGGAGCGGGCTTGCTTGCTGATCTTCTGATCGCTCAATACCCGGGTAGCCGTTACGTCCAGCTAGTACCGCTGACGGCTTGTGAGTGCTTGATGTGATCATCAGCTACTGCCGGCATATTGACGAGTCTTTAGAGTCCTACATAGAGGTTTTACTGACTCAGGCAAAACGAAATAGGAGTGTATATGTGATATGTGCAAGACCGAGAATAATGCGTGTATGTGATACCGTATTATATTCTCACGACTTTATGTATCAATCGGTTATATATGATATAGCCGGGTTATCGAATCAAGTGTTGATTCGATAAGTCGATACATTGGATGTTAGTCGGTTATATGTGATATGACCGGATTATTAAGTCAAGTGTTGATTTAATAATTTATTGTATAATTGTATATTTGATATACTAGTTTACATTAACTAACACATATTCACTTAGAGTTTTTTCTCACATGTACACACTTTACTATATATTTGATATATATTAAAATGTGTTGTATTTTTTGTATCATGGTTGATGATACATCATCCTTGGGTGTGTAAGACATACATCATTCTATGTATTATGGTGGGTTATGATTATTTAAGATAATTACAAAATTAGTGGAGTTTTGGAATAAGCATGAAGCTTGTAGAAGCTTACTTTGCTTTGATAAAGTCTACTAGCTTTGTCTTTACCTTAGATTCCTTTTTAACCTAACCATCACACTTAGCTATGGTAATGTCTCTACATGAGTTAGTATATGATACTCACTCACCATGGTTAGCACACTCACTTGATCATTATCCTCATCTCTTTCTTTTCTTCTTCTTCTTCATTTTGAAAAGAGAAAAAGCTTGCTAGGGTTTGATCAAAAGTGAGATGGATTGTGAGAAACAAAATTCTAAAGAGAACCCACTTCCTATTTCTTCATTCTCTACTAGACTAGCACTTTAGTTTAGGGTGTTTACTTCACTAATTCTCAAGTTAGTGAAGTAGAAGCTTGAGTTGGCATCCCCTCGACGTAGATCATCTTCGGCCTCGAAGACTTCAAGCAAGGACGCGTCTTTCGCCTCGTGAAGCCATGCAAGGGTCCGGGAGAACCACGATCGCAGCGAAGGGACTTCAACAAGGAGCAAATGAAGTGAAGGACCGATCTACAAAGGTTGTATATCGCATTCACTTAGAGTTAATGAGTTTAACTTGCACTTGAAACCCTAATCTCTAGTTAAAGATCTTGTTTAGAGTTATTCGGCACGGCTAAAATTTTAATCCGGCATGGTCGATGCCTTGTAGAGCCTCGTTAGTGTGCCTAGTAACCCTACAATAGCCAGGGTCAACCCACAAACAGCCATTACAGAAACGTTCCTTGAGTTATCCAGAGTCTGGTTTTAAGCATAAGCCGGACAACTCCCCATACCTTAACATCGTTAAGATATGAACCGTTCTATATCCAATATAGAAACAGAGGCACTGATTTAATTGGAACCAGATTCAAATCATGCAGCTGTCTCCGGTGCATGTCAACTAAATGGAAGGAGGCCGATCAGCATTACTCAACTTAGGAATACATCTAGATATGAGTAACCTGAAAGAGAAGCAAGTTCTCATAAAACCATTACTATCAACTGAATACCGGATACAAGTATCCACATCTTCGATCACCTTGAAGAATTCTGATACTTGCAACGCCTGGTTCTCTACTTTATTTTTATACCTATAATTTCTCAAAACTTGGACCTTGTGTTTCTACGAAACACTTGTCTAAGAACTAGAGAAGTCATAAGTAAACAGAATATAGTACGAGTACCAACCCCTCTGTCCTCATGGACACTAGACAACATACAATACTCTGTATAAGTCCTCTGAGTCTAATAACTCAAACCCTGTGTGTCGTAGGTTGAAAAATGTACTTATGGTTAAGAAGAATTACACCGTTGTTTAATGCTCCTTACCTAACCATCCACTGATATAGGTAAATGTCATAGACATAATTTCAAAAAGTTATATCTCACTCTATAAAAACAGACGTACAGATATATCAATTTGAAATTGGTGCATAACAACGGATATTCAAAACCAATTATTTGCCGTCCGGCAAACAACCCAGGCGATTTCCTCAAATATCACCAATTACAATGAATCCCGATATAATGAGGATGATCACCCAATTCCCAATAACTTACTCCTACTCATCATCTGTAAAACCATACAGATGTGAGAATCATACCTGGTAAATACATACCCTGGAGCAAGTACTAATTGGGAAATCAGTTTTCTATTAACAATACACAGTGAAACTGAAACATGAATATGTTTCGAAGGGGTATCCGGGTATTCCTAGTAATGCCTCTTCCATTATCCAGATTCATGACTATAACCGTATATTTCTTTGCCATCTCTCCATATCCCTTTATATGTCTTTAGTCATTACCTTCTGTACACCCCTCTTAGGCTAAATGGTTTTCTTCCTTCCCTACCGTTCGGTACCAGCCTATGGTTTGGAAGAAGACTATCCAATAAGTGTAATAGGTGTACTGTCCTAATCCTAGGAGCACTCGCAACCTGAGAGAAGGTAAGGATAAAAGACAACTGAATAAAATATTATTCATATTTCTCCTGAACCAGAATCCATCCCCGAACTGGAACAAGTTCCTTCGAGTTCGTATATAACCATACGATGGAGTATCCAAATAACTGTAGATCTTCGTAGTGATACGGAGTGTCCTGGAGAAATACAAAGGTGAAGTAGGAGTGGCGATGAAATACTTGGTTTGGTCGTGAATAGCAGTCGCAGTTTACTTTGCCCTCTTACTAATCCCTTTATTTGTCTTTACTTAATACCTTTTGCACACCTTCGTTAGGCTAATTGGTTTTCTTCATTCCCTACCGTTCGGCACCTGCCTATGGTTTGGAAGAAGACTATCCAATAAGCGTAATAGGTGTACTGTCTTAATCCAAGGAGCGCTCGCAACCTGAGAGAAGGTGAAAGGAAAAGATAACTGAATAGTCCTATTCATTTTCTCCATAACCAGAAACCATTCTCGAATCTGGAACAAGTTCCTTCGAGTTCGTATATAACCATACGATGGTTTTATCCAATGGAAGTGGACGTTCGTAGTAATATGGGGTGTTCTGGAGAAAAGGGTAAAAGAAGGAGTGGCAATGAGGTATGCAACTCTGACAATCCAAAAGCCAGTGTTTTAAGAAAGTTCGGTTAACTTGGTCACTGAGTCATAGTCAAGGGTCAGGCCATGGTCGCTGCCAAAGAGAGAGAGGAAAGAAACACTCAGCGTGCACTCTAACCTAGATCAGAATGGTTATCAATTTATCCAATCAGGAAACCTCCCACTATAACCTCAAATTCTCCTCCAAAGCTGAAAGAAGAATTAGTCGGGATCACCCGAGAAGTAAACCAACTCATCAGTGGGAATCGGGATCCAACTATCATCGCATAATAACGTGATGGAATCCACTCACGTTATCACACTCCAGAAGAGATGCGCATATCTGGTAAGTTTCAGTTTCTTTAGAAACTCCCGATGTGATTTTTACCCCATGCTCTTATGACCTTGACGAAGTCAACAAATCATAAGTCACATGTCAAGTTCTACCCGTCATTATCCAGGTTAATTTGCACTCACCCGTATAAGCCCTTGACGAATGCCAATAAGGCTATACGACTGTCCCAAACCAACGCATTTATCTATGCAGCAGAAAGGTAACAAGCAGCTACCATTCACTATGCCTTGACGAAGGTCAACAAACATAGCATGAATACTAAGTGCTACCCGTCTGAAATGACGGAGAGCTACGAATGGTTTTTGGCGAAAAACCTTTAACGTAATGAACTTGATATCGTTGAAGGAACCGGATAGCTTATTATGAAAATATAGTGGAGAAAACCTTTGCTAAAGAGGTCACTCCCAGTGAAGGGATCTCGGTTCTTTCCCCGTAGAATGAGGTGCAGGATATTCCAACTGAATACCGCGATGCAAAGCAAAAAGAAATCGGCTATAGTGAAGTTATTACCCTGACGCAAACTTCTGTCCAAGGGGTCACTCCCGGTGAAGGGAACTCGGCCCTTGCCTCGTCGACTGAGGTGCAGGATATTCCAACTGAATACCACTGTGCAAAACAAAAGTGAACGTCCTTACAATAACAGCTTTTTGAAAAATGTTCCAACAACATCAGAATAGGTTTGTTTAGCTTGCATTGATCCGAATCAACAAAGTCCCATCAATTGATCACACCAATAAAGAACGAAAATACGATGTACGTATATGCCATCCGCATTCGCCACTGGGTCCCGTCATCACCCGTTAGGTTACTTAACTAACGACAGAGCGGGGACTGGACTAGCGCGGGTTTAAAAGATATACAACATCTACTAGTATATATATCAATGAATAATAATCGCTCAAGGCGTAATAAAATGCAACATCACAGAAATGTAATAAGCATCACAGAACAATACAGATAATCTGAAAACCCCGGGTTTCACAGAGCCGCAACTGAAACCCGACATTCCCCTGGTCGTGTGGATAGCCTGTGCAATGAAATCCTAGACCCCTACAGACGCGGCAAGTTACCCGCCAAAACCTGAAGCGAGGCAGCCCCCTTCAACAACGTGTATGAACTACCCAGCACTTTACGGAATCCGGTAACTTGAGCACCCTTCCTTGGGTCAACCTGTACCCCCTACGAGTGCGGCGAATAGCCCGCCAATTCTAGAGTGAAGCCCCCTCCGTCTCAAAGCCATAAGATGCGGGCCCGTTGCCCTCTAGAACCCGGCTATCCGTGCACCCCACCGCGGGATAATCCTAGTACAGAAAGTAAAATATATACAACGGGTACATCGACCTCAGCCCGGTCGTGCCCCAAAAGAATAATATACAAACAGGCAATGACGACAGTCCATATGTCGGACGCTCGCCCCGCAATATCAAATGTACAAATACAACCAAATTGTACTACCATTGCACCAGGCTATCCACCACGACAAATCCGCAACATCACAGCACAACACAAAATATCAACGTGAATGTCACGTTCGCAAATCCGTCTAAAAGAGCTATAGCAATTAGACAGGATTTACCGTTCAAATGACATTTACGGTCGCAGATATAATGTAAATACTGTGAACTAACATGTTTTAAAAATTTCGATCGACAAAGTTTCCCGAAGTGGGCCCCAAGCACAATTCCCAGTACCCAAACAAATCTGGGCCCAAAACAAAAATACCAGAAACCACAATTCCAAGTCAGAGAGAACTGCTGAAAGTTTGGTGCCCTAATGCTACTGTACGGCGGCGGAACCGCGGCCAAAACGTGGGTACGGCCGCGGTGCTACAGTGCCAACAGCGAACCAAAATTTCTCAGTTTTCTTAGAAAAGCCTGCACATATTTCTGCAATACTCCAAATAATTTTTTGACAACAAAAAAAATTCGATAGAAACTGCACTTTTTGAAATCGCGGTTTTGGAAAATTCGTTCGATTGAAGTTCTAAACACGTTAGAGCAAACTAATAAAGGTTAATGGCGTGGCTCTGATACCATGTAAGTCTACGGTAGCGTCCCGGCCGTCTATCCGAGGCCAAAATGCGGAAACGAAAACTTTTTCAAACTAGAAACTGGCGCTATCGTATGCTTAAAACCCGGATCGAACCATTAACCTACAACTAGCTATCTAGAGAAGGGATAGAAGGGCTATATCGATCGATCCGTGTCCTTCGGTCTTTGGCCACCATCCCAAGCTCCTCGCGGCAACTCCGGTCTCGATCTCCTCGTCGGAAAGGGCACCACATCTACGAGTCTTTCTACGGGCTCCCGCTTCATCCGAAGCAACTCGGGCACGAAATGTGCTAGCCGACGTGTCCAAGGTGATGTAGAGAATGTTTGTGATCACTTTGTTTCTTGCATCCATTGCATGGATGGAGGTTAGAGATGATACCATTAATGGAGATTTTGAGCTAAAGGAGGAAGAAGAAGCTTTCTTTTTCTTTTGTTGTATGTGTGTTAAAATGAGAGAGTGGGTAGAATCAAAAATACAAGAGCTCACCCAATATCATATGGCTGCCCTTCTCTCTCCTCTTATCATTTCATCACACAAAACTATCACATAATGTGACACATGCACAAGAAAAGAGACCATGAGTCACCACTTGTGCATGTGTCACAATAAATGTTCCAAATTATGATATCTAGCTCATAATTTCCATATGTAAACATTAACCCAAATGTTTACAACAATAAAAAGATACGGCAATATCTAAAGTAAACTCGTGACGGATCACAAGGATACCCCTCACCTGTATATACATACCTGCATCCGCATTCCGACTGAATGCGAATGCTATGAGACTAAAGTAATCCAACAAATCTAATACTAGGATCCGGTTTAAACCAAAGCCCACTAGTATGATCCGCCCGATCATGATCCGTGCACTACTACGCGTATATGATCGGACCCTACCATATATCATACGGCTTCTACAACGTTTCGCCCGAAACTTGAGAAACAGTCTGTGGTGGACTCTAAAGACTCGTCAATACACTGGCTGAGGATTTAACCACTAGCACGTCAGTGGTACTAACTGTATGTAACGGGCAACCAGGCATTGACCAAAAGAGAGGTCGATGAGCGAACTCATCCTGACACCCTACTGAGCTTGTCGGTGACAATATCCATACAGTCCAGTCCATTCGTCTATGAGCATCGCATGGCGGGCCTAGGGGGTTGGTAAAAGTCAGACCCCCAAAAGCAGTATAAGTCGTGTCGGAGTGTAACCCAGAACACCCTGAGGTACTACTGGAATACCTACCAGTAAATCTCCAGCCTTGACCAAGAACTTTGTATAATGGCTCTCCTAGACACAGCGCGATCTCACCCCCAATACCGGGAGAGACGAAACCCCTGCCGATCCGCTCACTGCCTCCATATGGCTCAGGAATGTACCCAACTAAAACCTGTTTGCACGACTCCTTTGAGCCGTGGTAGGGTAGTAATCAAAGCACAGTGGGAACTCACACGAGACAAATAACGATCTCAGGTCGATGAACTAACCTGTACACATGTCACCAGAGAACTGCTATCTGACGTCAGGTATAATACCAACTAGCATGTTCCCAGTGAATCCTGTCCGATGTACTCATAACCCATTGAGCACCTGTATACATCTTAGGTGATTCAACTGATACCAATGACTTGTGAGACCGGGCACCGCCCCTCGTCGGGGTCTCGACTGTATACACTAGTCTACTAATGGAGTATCGATACCCCAGTCTCGAAACTCCCACGACTAGGGACCACTTTAAGGATGTGCTTATAGACTACCCAACTCTCACATATATGATCGCCATCATACTGCTGGTAGTCAAGCAAGAATCCTAAGGGCTTTATCAACGTGTAATAGCGACCTGTGAGGTCACCTAAAGAAGTACACGATGATAAAGACAAACCATGGTAGCATACTATTCTCTATCAACGTGTAATAGTGAACTACCATGTCACCTGAAGTATGTACACGATGATAAAGATAAACCAGATAGTATACAAACCTCTCGAGTAAGACTGTCCTACCGGTATAGGTCCTCCCTTAATCATTGCAATCACGTGCCTGCGATCCAATAATTGACTCTGAGGGCACTATATCCAACAGAAACTCGGTAGCTTGATTAAATCGTATGGCTGGGATTTTGTAGAGAATGCTTTATTAGTAACCATTTTCTTTTTAAATGAATGATTAACTAATTGATTCCTCTTCTTCTTCCTCTTTTTATCCAAGAAGCTCTCATCTCCCTCCTCCTTTAAAATGAGAAAACAAAGTAGGGGAAAAAAACAAATGAGAGAAAATTATAGTGAAGAAGAAACTACAATTTCTAACAAGTTAGTTTAGCAACCTAACTACTAAAGTTATCTCAATTTGAGATTGGAGCTAAAGTTCTTGAGCCTTCAAAATAGTGGAGGTGGGCTTGTAAGCATATTTCATAGAGTTTCAAGGAGCCTACAATGGAGTCCAATTCAATTGGAGCATATAAAGATACTTCAAAGGTTTTATGGTTCTAGCCTTGAATGAAATTCTTGGTTCATGTTGTTATGCTTAAGTTTTTAGCCTAGATCCTAGTTTATGTAGACTTGAGCTTATTAGAAATTTTTAAAACCTAGTTTTGCATGTTCTATAATTTGCATGTTCTAAAATCCTTGCAGTGAGCTTAAGGAGACTTCTAAAATTTGCATGTTCTAAAATCCTTGTAGTGAGCTTAAGGTCTCCTGACAGAGTTAATGTGGGTTATTATGAGTAAGAACTTCTCAAATTTATTGTAAATTAAGTAATGCATGGTTGAGTGAAGAAATTGGATACATTATATATGTAGTGTATTTTTTGTTGGGCTTTATGAAAGGAGGGAAATGACGGAGGAAAAGAAGTTGATGAGTTTTGTAGTGGCAAAAATGATATTTTACATCATTTAACGTATTTATTTAATGTTGTGAATAATGCCATTAACTAGAGAGTCAATATAGGCCCATTAATAGTTTTAGGCATTGTTTTTCGAAATATGAAATTTTAGAGGTTCCAAATAAAAAAACCCATAAAACTTTATTGCCGATGAAACATTGTATATAGATCGTTTTTTAAATTTTTGCTTTCGAAATTAATCTTGCATATCTTGTGTAAAGCATACAGTTTGAAAGAAAATTATATATAATATTGAATTCTATATGCTGCTAAACTCTATCTCGCATGCAACATCTGTGCTTAAAATCTATAGATTATAAGTGGCGGAAAATCAATTTGTTGATTAGATGCCTATTTTGGGAATTGAAAATAAAAAAGCATTGTTGTTTTTTTATCCTGAAAATATAACAACAATCAAGGACATGCAAAAGGCCAAATTTGATTTTATAGAAGTCCACGTTTTCTTCTTATCCGTGCTGTACATATGTTAACTTTATACACAGTAAGCTTTTACAAGGTGTTTGTTTTTTAGGGTAAATTGTCAAAAAGCCCCCGGCCTGCTCAAAACTTGTGTAAAAACCCCGGACTTTTTGCCCTGTTAAAAAACCCAAGCCCAATAAAAAAAACCTGGAATATAATTCCCTATCTGTATTTTCATATAACCCTCAAATGTCCCTTGTCCATGTGGGCCGACGGTTCCTTACAGCTGGATTTAAAACAGTTATAGTACAGAAGAGTTGCCTGTAATATTTAGAGACGTGCCTGTAATATGTAGAGACTTACCTGTAATATCTATTCTATTATCATTTTTTACTCCAAATATACATATTTCCCATCAAAAATCTAATTTTCCGTCAAATATACTTTTTCCCCGCCAGAAGCCTTTAAAATATCTTTATATTTTCATGTAATATCTAAGTAATTGCCCGTAATATTTAACAAGTTGTCTGCAATATCTAACCAGTTGTCTGTAATATCTAAGTACTGCATATAATGTCTAAGCAGTTGGATGAGTTGCCTGTAATATCTAAGTTGTTGCCTGTAACATTTAAACAGTTGCATGTTATATCTAAATACCATCCAGAAGAGTGGGGGGTATTTTATAGTTGTATTTAAAATAGAATGTAAGGCCTAAATGAAATACAATCCAGGAGTCTTTTCACGAACATTTTGAATAGCATGTCCTTCCTAACAATTTTGAAAATACCAGGGTTTTTAAGAACACTCTCGAGCTGACCGGTGGCTTTTTGACAATTTACCCTTATTTGCTTCAAGCTTTCCAAATCATCAATATTTACCATGAATGAACAGATCCTTTTTCTTTTAGCAGAATCTTTCAAAATTCGAGCAGATCATCATATTAATAAAAATTAAAGACTGTTAAGAAAGTAAATAATTTTGTTTCAATGACTGCCTTTTTCCATTCAAAATGCATCAACAGAATTTTAGGAACCTTTCCTTGGCAAAGAAAGCAACTTAATTCTCAACTTGAAAGAATTGTAAGAACCATAAGAAATAAGAAACGTATGATTTTGAATCTCACCAATTATTTATTCTCAACCTTTGATATTTTGTTCATTCTCACCTCCTCCACAAATTATTGGCCCACAACAAACTAGTGTCCTAAATGTCTTGGCTGCATAAATTTATTTACATGCACTATCCTGCAGCAGTCTCCTTAATCAATTTCAATGCTATAGTTTTAAACCCAAAATCAAAAGTTTGAATTGTCTAATTCCAAAAAACCTGCAATTTCTTACGATCTTGTGGTCCTTGTCAAACTTTCACTCAACAAGTTTTGAAAATCTTAAACCTCAAGAGTTTCTCGAAATCTTAATTGAAAGAAGCAATTGTTTAAGTGTCTCCAACAAAGACTACAATTAGATATTAATGCTTGGAAGAAAAACTTCCTCGTCCTAATCGAAAGGAATCCATACACTTAAGATATAGTTTTTGTCAATAAGCTGCAAGGAAATTCTATATAGATGCTTTCATTGAAATTTCCTCTTGTGTGAATTGTTTGATAGCTACTCCTATTTCCAAAACATTAAGAAGTCATCACCATCAATTTTCGCTCATTTCTATAGTAGTTTTGAGCATATATTGATATAAACTTGTTTTCTAGGCATGAAATTTATATTCTACAAGCCAAAACAATAAAATATATTTATGATTCCAAGTGATAAATTAAAATTTACCATTTATTAATTAGAACACCGCTCAATTGGTAATCAACTACTCATAGCCTTTTGATGTTTCATGGGTCCCCTGGATGTGTGCTTCTGTGCAGTATGCGTGGATGTGTTGTGTGTTTAAGTTAGGGCTTACAGGCGAGTGCAAAAATATTTTAAAAACCGCTTATAGCCTTTTGATGGTTCAATTTGAATAAAAAATGATAAAATCAATTTATTAATTAGTTATATATGGTTTTTATTTTTTGTAATCTGAGAATATTCTTTTTAATATACTAAATAGTAGAAAATAATTACTTCATGAATATATGTCCCCTCCATTAACCTTATCCCGCAAAAGGAGAAGAAAAATGGGGAAAATTTGTAGGGGGAAAAAATATAAAAATCAATATACTCAAAGTATCATATATTAGTTGAAGCAAATATATATGTACAAAACGTCATCCAAAGGCTGGTGGAGTGTGTAGAAAAGGCCCCGATGATTGAAATGAAGAGCTAGCGAGCAAACATAGTCGTCATCCAGTACTTAGCCAACACAAACACGCTTTAATCTCACAACTAAAAGGAAATTCCATGCATCTTCGTGCAACATAGCACATCACTCATCTGTTTATCCTTTAATGGTGAACTGAAGATAGAGATCTCAATATTTGTTAAATTCTAAAAATTGTATGATGGAAGAAATTTATCGTGTCTCCATCGACAACTTGGGAACTCGAGTTCATTAGAGGCAGAAATCATCAAAGTGACCCCATTGATTTTAATGAAAATACATCGCTTTCATCTTTATCATCTAAAATGTGGATACACCAAATTTTATGTGGTTCTATCATCTTTTCACCTTTAATTTAAAGGGTGCAAAATTAACGGTTTACTAACAATAGAACATTTTACATTGCTAATTCAACGGTGAAAAAGTTATGGAATGATATGAAATTTGGTATAACTAAGATGGTAAAAATGAAGATGAGGAATGACTAACGACGAAAAATAATACGAAGGATATGGATTTTTGATGACCTAAAAGGAATTAGGGCCTTTTTTTTCTCTCTGCATTATCCTGCAAATTAGCTGCACTCACATGCAAGCTTAATTACAAACTATTATAAAATACTTAAAATATTACATGTGTTTGTGCATGCATGAGAACAATTAATCAATTATATTATAGTTTATTTTACTAAATGTAATCATGCCAAACAAAAACGACAACCGGTCAGCTTAATCGGTAGATTGGATCTAAATCAAATACAAGACAGCTTTAAATTTATAAAACACGAGAACAATTCATCGATTTTATCATAGTCAATGTACATTATAAAACATCAATATAATATATCAAGTAGTTGTCTCTTGGGAGGCAAGAATTATGTAATTAAGTAGATTGCCGATTCCTTATATGATCATTGGTTCCTGCAAGGAGACATCAAAATGTATGTGTTTAATTCTACACAACATGTACACGACATTAGTGGATCTTGATTATCTTGTAAAACAAAAAAAGGATTTAATATAATTAAGATATTTGTTAGCTTTTGCATGTATTGATTAGAGAATTACTTAGGCAGGGAACCATTCATCAATCCATAGTATTATATTCAATAGTTAGATCAAGATCTTCTCATGGCACTCTTTTAGAAATTATTGCTAATAAAATGCATCGATGTAGACAATAATGAATTTTCTTTGCGTGCGAAAAATAATAATATGTGTAGAAGGTCATTAATATGCTACTTTCCAAATCCAATGACCATAACTTGTACAACATATACCGTATCCGACATGCACCCCGAGATGCTCCAATCTGTTATCAACACTTAAAGGTTAAACGAAGGATAAGAGGTGTTGAATATGACGTATTCGATCAACATCTATTAGATTATTGATCACAAGAGTTCGAAATCTTATATATTCTCCAAACGTCAGAATCAAACACACTCTGAGTTCCCCCCTCTCCATATAAGAACTTGAAGAAGATAGTTTTTAGGGTTTTCAACTTGGTGAATATTGTATTAAAACTTGCAGTATATGTATACAATTAGATATGGAAAATAAGATCAAAATAGAATCTTTCTATAACCAATTTGGTAAGATTTGATTTGCTTGATTTAGATCTGTGACAGCTGCACTCGCAATGAGCAGACGTCTGACGAGTATTGATGAAGATTTAATTAGTCTCTTAAATTAAACTACAACACGGTTAATTCATTGTAATACTTACGGATCGATCCACAGGAGATATGAACTTTAATTAATCTAAAACGAATTAAAATAAAAGATTTGATTTTTAGATTATACTAATTAAAAGCAAATAAGGAAAGAAATTAAAAGCAAATAAGGAAAGAAATTAAGTTGCAAATTTTAAAAGAAAGATTCAAATATTAAGAAAATCCTGAAGTTTTGAATTACGTTTTCTAATCATGTTGTCTTTTTATGATATCTATTCTTTTTTAATTTCCATAGTTAAATTTATTATCTATCAATTAAAAGAAAGTATAGAGAATACATTCATCATGATAAAATATCAATCAATCAAGAAAGTATAAATTATATGATCATGGCAATACCCTATCAATTGCATAAAATCATCTGGCAATAAATTTAAATACCAAGTTCTAATTAATATAGTAATAGTTAAATCTATCCTTATACTCAATAAACTCATAGGTTGTCAATCAATGGTTTATCTTGTTTTACCGGCATACCCAAATCTACCTTATATCAATTAGATCAAACATGTATAATAAAGATACGATCTTACGTTCCCTAATTAATTTTCATGGTCATCAATCATTCATTAAACCAACTAATTTATAGGTGATATTACCTTTCCTTAAATAAATCTTGTAGTTGGCAAGAATTCATCGATCTACTTGGTTCTGCCAGCATAGTATAAAAAAGAACTTAACTTTATTATAAATATCTATCATGAAGCACATAGAAAAAAAGAATAGATCGAAGAAATCAAACACCAATCATAGCAAGTATAATTCAAAAAACCCTAGAGAATAATTTAGTTACTTATAATAGAAGAAAAAATAAACAAATAAACAGACTTCTTATTAAAATTAACTTATAAATATTCTTGATCTCTCCCAAAAACTAACACAAATAACTCATGGAGAGATGAAATCATAGAGAGGCTATACAGGAGTATATATAGGCAATTAGAAATTTTCAAGCGCAGTTTATAGAATATTTTCGAAGATACAAAAATTCCTCAAAATATGAAAATCTAATTCCACCAAATTTTGGCCTAAATTAGCAAAATTTTGGCCCTGGCCAAAATTTTGAAGATTCTGGCTCCTAAATTTGGACAGTGTCTCGATCTCGAATTTGTGAATCGTATTCCATACTTGCTTTTTGGTAATTTTCACTTTTGGCTCTATTTTAGTTTAAAGTAGTCCAATCCAGCGTACGTAATATATATATTTTTTTAAACTTTTACCCAATAATCTGCATTATTTAACAAAACATACCAAGATTATCATTAATTGGAAAAATAAAAATAAATATGGTTATATAAATATGTATTAAAATACACCAATTAAATACTCCCACGCTTAACTTTTTCTAGTCCTCAATATTGACCCCTCACTCATCACTCTAGTCTTACTCTTAATTCAGTAAATAATAGTCACTGCTAGGGTCAGTTAGCATAGCGGAAGCTCGCCGTGGCGCCCAAAGGTCCCTTAGTAGCTACTTTTTATGTGGTCTTCTCGTGACGGACTACAACCCACCAGACCAATCCGCATGAGGCACCATGGGACAAGAGCATGTGCTTCGCTACTACTGTCCCGCAGTAAGAACCCCCATGGATCAGCATCCCTGCCTAGCAGCTTTGATACTAGTGTAAGTCCGTAGTGCCCTCACCGCGAAGGCCACGGCCGATACAGAAGCAGAAAACAAAAATTAATGTGGGGGCAACTAGAGACTAAATCCTAACGAGCTAATCCATACACATAAAATAAAACTAGCTCGTATTACTTTAGAATTCATCACAAAACTAGTTTTGAAGCTTGTTACTAAACTGAGTTTGGTTACTAAAATCCAGCCACAAAAATCCAGCGACGTTTGGTTACTAAACTGAGTTTTGAAGCTTTTTCTCGATCTCCGGAGCTCTCGTTTCTGAACGGGGACTCTGTAGGGGATCAAGGGTGACCCGTAGAGTCTCGAGGAATCGTTTTCAAAGTCTTTTTTTGAAAATTAGTCGTTGTTTTCATGGCTGAATTCTATTTTGTTGTTGCTGTCCAAAACTGAACTGTTTTGCTATTCCGATCCCCGCGGGCTCTTGGTCCGGACTGAGAACACGCGAGGCGGATCGGGGGTATCTCGGGAACTTCCCAGGGCATTGGTTGGGTCGTTCGGACTCTTTGTTTTGGTAAAAAGTTTGGTTTTTGGATGTTGAAGTGTACTCAATTTTTGTTGTTTGGAATTTCGAGTGTGAGTATTGCTTGTGATGAATTCTATGGTCATGGTTTTCGTATCGGTGTATATGTGCTGCTAAACGTTGTCTAATTTCTATATGTTCGATTAGACGGGGTTGCACACTCGTTACTTATTGTGGTGATATGTATCTCTTGTTATGGTTTAGATGAATTGTCATATCGGATAGCCCCTCATGCGTTTGGTTGTACAATTTTGATTTACATTGTTATATTCATTTGTTCGGGATAAACTTCAATATGTGGCCCCCGTTTCCGTATTATGTATATCCTTTTATTGGGGCTCGACCAGGATGCGGTTGATATCACCATTGTATATATTTCATTTCTGTATTAGGATTAACCTAGGAGAAGTTTTTGAGTAGCCGGGTTCTAGAGTGCAGCAGGTGACCTTCTCATGGAGTTGAGACCGGGCCGCCTCGCTCTAGAATTGGTGGGTTGCTCGCCGTACTTGTAGGGGTTATAGAATCGACTCGGGAAGGGTGCACAAGTTACCGAATTCTAAAAAGGGGCGGGTGATCGACTTATTTTATTGAGGACGTGTTACCCAGTTTCTAGAATTGGCAGGTGGTTTGTTGCACTTGTAGGGGTCTAGGATCGACTTTGTACAGGCTATCCACATAACCGAGGAACGTCGCTTCTCATTTCCGGCTCAAATGAAATGCGGGGCTCCTAATTTATCAGCTATTCTTCCATATTGTTGTTCACATGTCTGTAATGATTTTTATCTGCCTGTGATGACTATTATCTGCCTGCGATATATATATATATATATATATATATATATATATATATATATATATAGTAGATGCTTCTATATGTTTTGCATCAGCGCTAGTCCTGTCTCCGCCTTGCCGTAAATTAAGCATCCTTACGGTGAAGACCCGGGACCCCATGGAGAATGCGGATGGCATATAAAAGTATGCTATTTTGGTTGTTTCTGTTGTGGTTTAGATCCTATATTTGATGGGACTGCATTATATTTTTAATGCAAAAAAAAACAAACATAATTGATGTTGTCGGAACCAATTTTTAAAACTATTCGGTTTTCTTCAAACCAATAGTCATATTCTTTTGCTTTCCATATTTTTAGTGCACTGATATTTCAAGTATAAACCAAGAATTTACTTGAATTTCTAAGGAGAATTAATTTGATTTAAAAAAAATCTCTACTATTATTTCCAGAAGAGAAGAGTGGCAAGTTGCACACTCACAATTAATGGAAATTAAATAGTTAGAATAACAAGAAAAACGCATGCAAGTGTAATCCGGCATCATAAACAAAATATTCGGAAAAAAATGCTATAACGTGTTAATGAAAATGTATTTTTTTTTATAGATTTTAGAATAGATAGTGAAGTTACCTATATCGAATCTTTACTTTAGTACACATGTGTGTCGCATGTGCAAAATACTGATAATAATAAAGAGAAAAAAGACGTGTTCCAGAAAGGTCATATTATACAACGGTAAAGACATATATGTCCCGTTCCTAGAATATTCATAGAATGGTCAAAACTGCAAGACCTAGAAAACTTGAAGGGTGTCTTGTCCAGAAGAAAAGAACTCGTCAAAAATAACAGCCTTTAATTTTTTTCATTGGAATTTTCAATTCCCCACCAATAAAACAAACGAGAAATTAAAGCTATTAACGGAATATTCCATCCCATACGTCCGTGATGACCGTAGCCAGAAGGCAAAATCAATTCAAACTTATTATTTTAGTTTTCAATTCTTTAATCTCAAAAATTTCATCTCAAAATCTCGCCTCCCCTATATAAACCGCAGCACCCGCCTCTCTAGTCCCAAAACTCCCATTATACCCCTGTCCTAAGTTTTGGTGTCTCTCTTCTGATCAATGGAAGCAAAAGCCAATGACAACAAGAGATCTGGAGACGAATCACTCGGGTTCCCCGAGGCGAAACGCTTTCGAGAAATCCTAGATGGCGATGACTTTGACTCCGGCGCCGTCGACGACCTCGATGACGTCATCAAGAGCTTGGAGGAGGTGATCACATGCGCGGAGCCTGCTCAGCAGCTGAATCTCGGATACCTTCTGGGAGCGTCCAACGACGAGCTCGGGCTGCCGCCGGCCGTCGGAACGTCGCCAGCGTCGTCATATGACGGCGGCGGTGATGTTAATGAGATCGTCGGCGACGATGTGGAGACGGCGACATTCGATCCGATCTGGGACTTTGAGGGCGATTTAGTAACGGCGTTTAATAATAACGGCGTCATGTTTGACGGAGTGTTGTTTGATTATTTTGATGCGGGTTACGACCAGTTGGATTCTGAGGATTCGTTATGGAGAACGGATTGTTTGCCTTGGATTTGATGGACCTCTCTTTCGTCATCGATTAGACTAACCAGTTATTTTAGACGGATAAAAAAATGGAAATTATTTGTTCTTTATCCTTCTTTTTTGTTCTCTTTTATTGTTTACTCTTTCATGGAAGCCTCCCAATGTTAACGCTTGGAGCAATATTTCACATTTGAAATATTTAATATTTGAATTAGTCATGCTATGAACAGAGGGATCTCTCTTTCTAACATCCATATGATCAACAGTAAAATATTTAACCAGATATGTTTCGTATTTAAATTAGTAGTTAGAATACACATTGGTGTTTCGAATGCTAAGAACACCAACTTAAAAAAACCTCTGTTATGAAGTTTGAAGCTGGGCTTACCGATCCAAAAAGTGTGAATGTTGTTGCATGGTTCAAGTAATCAACGGCCAAGTCATCAATTACGCATCCTAATGTCCAAGTTTGGATGTAGCAAATCATGTGGCACAAACACTGCTATAAAAGTGGTCAAAAGTAACAAATCATGTGGCACAAACACTGCTATAAAAGTGGTCAAAAGTAACGTGGATTTTGTCACGGTTCAAACCGTGACCATTGTAAAAGAATTGGACACCGTTTAAACCGTGACCATATGCATAATGTGGCGGACCCCACACCCCCCGGTGATAAAACCCCAAAATTCACCTTTTCTTTCTACAAGCTTCTCATTTCCCCCCAAATCCCTTGACCCAAAAAAAATTTCCCACTAAATTTCTTTTCCCCCTAAATTCCTAACCCTCTCCTCTTCATCGACGCCTGCCTCCTCTCTCATTGCCAGGCTCATCTTGTCGCTAGGCTTCTTTAGCCTTCGGCGGCGGCCTCCTCTCACCTCGCCTTCTGATTTGACGCTTCCTCCCTACACTTCCGCTCCCCCTCCCACACAGCCGCCGCCGCTTCCTCCTCTCGACTTGTCTTTCACCTTCATTGTAGACCTGCTCTGCCCCCCTCCCCCGCAACCACCGCCGCCGCCGCTTCATCCTCTCGCCTCATATTTCATCTTCGTCGTCGGCCTGCTTTGCTCCCCCTGCAGCCGCCACCACCCTCCTACTCCAATCCCCTCATCCGCTTTGATCCTCTTCTCTCTCCTAGCCAGCAGCTCCACCTCCTCCCTCCTTGTCAACAGTGCAGTGCTCGGACCCGTCTCTCCCGGTTCAATCTCTTCTCATTTCATCTAATTTCTGTATTTTTTGGGCTAATGTTTAACTGAATTAAGATCGGATTTTTTTTGTTCTTGGTGTAGGCGGTGTAGGCCCCTGCAGCTCACCGCCGGTCTTGGTTGATCTCCATGTTCGTCGCTGCTCGTTGGATCGTCAAAAGGTTAGTGTTAATTGTTGAATTAATTTAGTTAATTTTAATTTTATAAATTTGTTGATTTTTGAATTAATATCGTTAAAATTTATATATGGCTTAATTTAATTTATTATTGTTCTTGTTAGGGTTAGGGTCAGGTTAGGACCGTCGGCCAGTTAGGGTTAAGGGTGGATAGGAGTAGGGTTTGGATTAAGGCTAGGGTTGGGCTTGGGTTTGGGTTAGGGTTAGTGTTAGGCATAGGGTTAGGGTTAAGGATAGGGTTAAGAATAGGTTAGGGTTCATGGTTAGGGTTAGTGTTAAGAATGTAGGGTTCCTAGGCACTCTAATGAAGTCTCACAAGGCATCAACCATGCCAATTTCAAATTTTACGGGTGCCGAGAAACCCTAATATGGATCGTTGACTAGAAGTTTAGGCGAAAAACGAAACTAGTTAACATTTTAACTAAAGGAGAGAGGCTACAACCTTTGTAGATCCGGTTCTCCACTTCCTTAGCTCCACGTAGGCGTCCTCTCGCTGTCCATCTCGAATCATTGACTCAATCGTCGGCTTCATCGGAGAAATGGGCGGACTAGGTCGTCGGCTTCGTGCCGAAGAAGATCTACGTCGAGGCATCACAAGTTCAAGCTCCAACTTCACCAAGTTGTGAAACTTGTGAAGAAAACACCCTATACTACTTGGCAAGAGGTAGAGGGTGAAGAAATAGGAGGTGGGTTCACTTTAGAATTGGATTTCTCTCACTTTTGCTCAAGTTACCATTAATGGACTTAAGCTTTTTCTTGAAGAAGAAGATGATGAAGAAGATAGAATATGATAAGTGTTAATTGAAAAATGAAAAGATAATGAATACTTATTATATACTAACTAAGGTAGAGTGTAGAGAATAGACCATGGTTACTTGGAAGGGTTAGGGTTAAGCATGAAGACAAGAATGGTTACAAAGTCAAACCTTCATGAAGCTTCAACTAGAAACAAAGAAAGCCACCATTCTCATCAAAATCCTTTCCAAATAAATAAATAAATGAATAAGCAAAACCCTAATCATCAACTTAACCATGGTTTAATTCTATACACTTAACCAAATAAGCATGTATCATCAAACATGATACAATCATGAGCACAAAAGTATATCACATATACAACTTGCACATCAAGTGAGAAAATCCATTTAAGGTGAACCAATACTAGTTAATGCAAAGTAATATATCAAATATATAATTATACATTAAATCATTAAATCAACACTTGATTTAATGATCCGGTCATATCGCATATAACCGACTAGTCTCCTATGTATCGGCTTATCGAATCAATCCTTGATTCGATATCTAGGTTATATCAAATATAACCAATCGATGTTAGTTATATGTATGCCCTAGAGGCCATTACTATACATAGGATGTATATTGTAGTGGATGCTGGGACATATATAGGGAGGATTTTCTTGCTCGACATGATAGTATGCTATCTGGTTGCTCTTTACCTTAACGTGTACATTGATTGTCTCTCTGATACATGTTGGTAAAGCCCTTAGGATGTGTACTTGAATACCTGGACTATGATGCGGATCATACTAGTGGGGACATGGTAGTCCATAAGTACATCCTTCAAAGTCCCTAGTCGTGGGTGTATCGAAACGGGGCATCGATATACCAGAGTAGACTAGCGTGTACCTTCTCGACCCATACAGATGGGCGATGGATGATCCCATATCCATCAGTGTTTGACATCAGAGGAGATATACGGGTGCTCAGTAGAGACTGGGTACACAGGACGGACTCGCCGAGAACTCCCAGATGGTATTATACCTTACGTCAGATGGCAGTTCTCTGGTGACACTGGTACAGAGTAGTCTGTTGACCCGAGATCGTCATAGAGTCTTGTGTGGTTCCCACTGTGCTTTGATTTCCACCTTACCACGTCCAAGAGGGCGTGCAAAACGGTGGTTTTTGGGTACAGTCCCGAATCACATGGAGGCAATGAGCGATAGGAGGGGATTCGTCTCTCCCGGTATAGGGAGTTGATGTTGCGCTGTGTTCAATTGGCTATAACAGGAAATCCCTGGCCAGGGTTGCTGAGATTTACTGGTAAGTGTTACCAGTAGTTTCTCGAATTGTTATAGACCTCAGATCGACACGACTTATCGAGCTATTGGGGTCTGACGTTTACCACCCCTAGGCGAGATATGCGACATATCAGACGATGAGACGGGACTGTACGGTAAGTGTTACTGGTTGGATTCACAGGAGTGTGAGCGGGCTTGCTCGTCGATCTTCTGATCGCTCAATACCCGGGTGGCCGTTACGTTTAGCAGACCGCTTGCGGCTTGTGGGTGTTTGATATGATCATCACCTGCTGCCGGCGTATTGACGAGTCTTTAGAGTCCTACACAGAGGTTTCCTGGCTCAAGCGAAATGAAATAGGAGCGCATATGAGATATGTGCGGGACCGAGAATAATGCGTGTATGTGATACAGTATTTGATTCTCGCGATATGTGACATTGCTCGGTTATATGTGATATAGCCGGGTTATCGGATCAAGTGTTGTTTCGATAAGTTGTTACTGATGATACTAGTCGGTTATATGCTATATGACCGGATCATTAAATCAAGTGTTGATTTAATGATTTAATGTATAATTATATATTTGATATATTACTTTGCATTAACTAGTATCGGTTCACTTTAAATGTATTTTCTCACTCGGCATGTGCACATTGTATATGTGATATACTTTTGTGCACATGTTTGTATCATATTTGATGATACATGTTCATTTGGTTAAGTGTAAAGAACTAAACCATGGTTAAATTGATGTTTAGGGTTTTGCTTATTCATTCATTTATTTATTTATTTGTTTATTCATTTTTGATAAATATACAAGAATGGTGGCTTTGTTTGTTTTTAGTTGAAGATTCATGAAGCTTTGACTTAGTCACCATTCTTGTCTCATGCTTAACCCTAACCATTTGAACTAACCCTAGTTCATTCTCTACACTTAACTATGGTGAATAATATGATAAGAATGAATTCTTTTTCAATTATCATATAACAACTTATCATAACATTATCATCTTCTTCTTCATCTTCTTCAATGAAGAAAGCTTGACTTCATCAATGGTGACTTGATGAAATGAGTGAGAAATCCAATTCTAAAGTGAACCCACTTCCTATTTCTTCATCCTCTACCTCTTGCCAAGTAGTATAGGGTGTTTCCTTCACAAGTTTTCATGGCTTGGTGAAGGTGGAGCTTGATCTTGTGATGCCTCGACGTAGATCATCTTCGGCATCGTCGTCGATGACCTAGCCCGCTTTTTCTCCGATGAAGCCGACGCTAGAGCCCGGGATCCGATGATCGCAGTGAGGAGACATCATCACGGAGGTATGGAGGTGGAGCACCGGATCTACAAAGGTTGTATTTCCGTTCACTTAGTTAATTTGTTAACTAGTTGCTTTTGTCGCCTAAATATCTAGTTAACGATCCGTAGTCGGGTTTCTCGGCACCCGTAATTTTTGAAATTGGCATGGTTGATACCTTGTGAGACCTCTTGAGAGTGCCTAGGAACCCTACAGTGGTATCAGAGCCTAGATAGAGCCTTAGGTGATGCGTAGACGAAGTTTGAAACCCGAACGAACCCGAAACCCTAAAATTTTCATGCTCTCTGGACTTTTTTCAAAAACAGGGTTTTTTCCAGATTAAAAATGCTTAAAAAATTCAGCAGTGAAATCTATGAATTACGATGCAAAAATTATCATGTGATACGGCTAAACGGCGGCGGAACCGCGGCAGAAGCATGGCTTCTGCGGCGGTTCCGCGGCAAAATAGTGAGATCTGCCAATAGTTTTTGCACAGTAATTTATCAATTCAGGTGCTGAGGTTTCTGGGAATTTTTAATTTTAATTCAAGAGTTGAATTTTCTGGGGTTGTTTTGGGGATTCGGTGTTTCGATCGGAGTATCAGATTTTGTCTATGTGGCTTTCCGGATAAATTTTAGAATATGTTAAAAAGTTCGACCGGATATAAATACCCAATTTTTCCCCTGTTGGGAAATTTCCAAATGTTGGATTTTTCCGTAGTTTAACGACGGTCTAAGTAGTGCAAGTAACTCGATGGTGTAAGTCCACGTTGCGACCCCCGGTTCTTACGGGGAGGCGGAAACGGTATAAAATCAAAATTTTAACGCAAGAGGCAACATGGACTAAGCTAGGTCGGGATCTTTACCTAAACTAAAACTAGCATACTAAGCTAAAGATATTTAGCTACTCGGATGAAGATGGTTATACCTAAACTTGAACTCCTTCTCTTCAAGCTCCGATGGTGGTTCGATGGCTCCTTCTTGTTGTCTCCGTACGCCGAAGATAGATCCACTTGAAAGCTCCAACCTTTAGCTCCTTCTTCGTTCTTTGAAGAAACTAGTTCACTTGGTTTGCTAAACCTAGTGAACTAGAATGAGTAGAGATGATTTAGAATGGGATTTTATCTATGGTTCTTGATTCTCAACTCATGAGACAAGAGAACCATAGATCAAGAGAGGGAGCAAGAGGTTGAGGATGAGAGCAAGAGGAGAGCTCAAGAACAAGAGAGAGAATGAGCAAGAAAGAATGAGCAACTCTTTTGTCTTTCACCCTCTCATAATCCAAAGTGATCATAACTCATCATATCAAAAAAGTCTTATGTGATGGTTTGAAGCAACCATAAGCTTATCATGTCATGCACTCATTTTACTCAAATGAGCAAGCAAGAAAAATTCTTTGGCATGAAATGATAACCATGGTTATCATGATGGTCAACTAGTCAAGCCTAGTCAACCGGTCAACAAGTCAACAAAAGTCAACAAGTCACCAAAGTCAACAAGTCAACAAAAGTCAACAAGTCAACAACCATATCACCATAACACTTAATTAATATAATAGTTAATCACATATCATATTCTCATTAGGGTTGAGCATAAAGTCAAAAAGTCAACGGTCAACTGTCAACAACCCTAACGAGAATCCGCTGCCTCTGCCTCCCTGTCAACTGTGCATACACACCCGCATCCGCGTTCCGAGGAACACGAATGCAAACTGGATAAATCCAATCCCATAAGGTACACTAGGATCTGGCTTAAACCAAAGCCCGCTAGTGTAAACTGTCCGGACACTGTACGTGCACAAGTGCACGGATGTGACCGAACCCTGTCGCAAAACCATGCGACCTGTCGCAATACCATGCGACCTCTACTCTTTTGCCTAAAGGCGAAAAGCTTTCTGTGTGGGACTCTAAAGACTCGACACGACGCTGGCAGTGGGTTTAACCACAGACCGCAAGCGGCACTAGCTGTGCGTAACGGTCCCCAGGTAATGCCGACAAGAAGACCGACGAGGCGAAACCCATCTGAACTCCTACTGAGCCTGAGCGTGACATTCTCCGTACAGTCCGGTCTGTTCGTCTGATACATCGCATGGCGGGCCTAGGGGGCGGTAAACGTCAGTCTCCCAATAGCGGTACAAGTCGTGCCGGAGTGAAGCCCAATACACCCTGAGATAACACTGGAAACCTACCAGTATATCTCGTTTGCCCTGGCCAGGGACTACTCGTGTAATGGCTCTCCTAGACACAGCGCGATGTCAACCCCCAATACCGGGAGAGACGAATCCTGTCTAACCGTCACTGCCTCCAAGTGCTTCGGGACTGCACCCAACCACCACCTGTTTGCACGACTCCTTTGAGCCGTGGTAGGGTAGTGATCAAAGTACAGTGGGAACACACTCGAGGCGGAGTGACAGTGTCAAGTCAGCGGACTAAGCTGTACTCATGTCACCTGGGAACTGATAACTGATGATAGGTATAATACCAACTAGTCAGTTCCCGACGAGTCCTGTCCAGTGTACCCGTAACCTAACGAGCACCCGCATACTATCTCAAGTACGACGTACTGACGGCTGTGGGACAGACCGTCTCCCACACTGGGATGAGAAGCGCATGCGCTGGTCTACTCCGGAGTATCGATGCCCTGTCTCGATAGTCCTGCGACCAGGGACCTGAATAAGGATGTGCTTATAGATTACCCAGCCCCCACTAGTGTGACTGCCATCACAACGCTGGTAATCAAGCAAAGATCCTAAGGGCTCCACTAATGCGTATAAGTGATATACTGAAATAAACACAAGTACACATTGAAGTAGAAACAAACCAAGTAGCATACTACTATTTTGAGCAAGATTGTATATACAAGGTGAATATCCCAAGCATCCATTAAGTAATATACAAACTAGTATGATACAGTAATGGCCTCTAGGGCATATACACTAACAATCTCCCACTTGCACTAAGGCCATGTACTGGCGTATCGAAGACCTATCATCTCGATCAGCCGCTCGAACTGAGTCTGGGGCAGGGCCTTGGTGAATGGATCAGCAGTGTTATCTTCTGAAGCGACTCTCCGAACCTCGATCTCCTGGCGATCTACGATCTCCCTGATCAGGTGATACCGCCTCAAGATGTGCCTGGATCTCTGATGGGACCTGGGTTCCTTCGCTAAAGCTATAGCCCCATTGTTGTCGCAATACAGAGGTATTGGATCAACAATGGACGGAACCACCTGAAGTTCTTTCAAGAACTTCCTTATCCAGACAGCTTCTTTTGCGGCATCAGATGCAGCGATGTATTCCGCTTCCATCGTCGAGTCTGCAACGGTTTCTTGTTTGGAACTCTTCCAACACACCGCCCCTCCATTGAGGGTAAAGACAAAACCCGACATGGACTTGGAATCATCCTTGTCACTCTGGAAGCTGGAGTCAGCAAAGGCCTCGATCTGGAGGTCTTTTCCGCCATACACCAAGAACATCTCCTTAGTCCTTCTCAGGTACTTGAGAATGTTCTTTACCGCTATCCAGTGTTTCTCTCCAGGGTTTGACTGATACCGGCTTACCACACTCAGTGCATAAGCTACATCCGGTCTGGTACACAACATCGCATACATTATAGAGCCTACCGCAGAAGCGTAGGGTATAATAGACATGCGATCCCTCTCCAAATCAGTCTTGGGAGACATCTCTTTAGAGAGGGTGATCCCATGACAAGCCGGTAGGTTACCGCGCTTGGAATCTTCCATACTGAATCTCTTCAGTATGGTGTCGATGTACCTGGACTGTGAAAGTCCTAATATCCTCTTGGATCTGTCACGGTAGATCCGGATACCCAGAATGTACGAGGCATCACCCAGGTCTTTCATGGAGAACCTGTGTGACAAGAACCCCTTGACAGATTGTAGCATAGGAATGTCATTTCCTATTAAGAGAATGTCATCCACGTATAAAACGAGGAATACTACAGTTCTCGCTACAAATCTACTATAGATGCATGGTTCATCTGGATTTTTGATAAAGCCAAATTCTTTGACCGTCTCATCAAAGCAGATGTTCCAACTCCGCGATGCCTGCTTTAGTCCATAGATGGACTTAAGCAACTTGCACACCTTTCCGCTGCTCCCACTCTGAATGAAACCCTCTGGCTGGTCCATATAGACACACTCCTCTAAATTTCCATTTAGAAAAGCTGTCTTTACGTCCATTTGCCAGATCTCATAATCGTGGAAGGCAGCAATGGCAAGAAGGATCCGAATGGATTTCAGCATGGCTACTGGAGAAAAGGTTTCGTCGTAGTCCAAGCCAGGTCTTTGACGAAAACCCTTTGCTACCAGCCTAGCTTTATAGGTCTCAACCTGTCCATCTACACCAATCTTCCTTTTGAAGATCCACTTGCATCCTACGGGTTTTACCCCGTCTGGAGCAATGTCCAACGTCCATACCTTGTTGGTGTACATGGACTCCATTTCGGTCCGCATTGCATCCAGCCATTTCACTGAGTCAACGCTCTGAACGGCCTGCTGGAAGCTAGTAGGCTCATCATAATCTATGATGCAATCCTCTCTATCCCCGTCTATGAGAAAACCGCAGTATCTCTCGGGCGGATGAGTCTGCCTACTACTCCTGCGGAGTGGCGCAGGAATGTCCTGTTCTGTTGAACCCTCTGGTTCCACTAAGCTTTCAGTAACAGTCTGTGGTTCTGGAACTTCTTCCAGTTCTATTGTGTTCCCACTTATCTGGGTTTCCAAAAACTCAGTTTCCAAGAAGCGGGCATGCTGAGAAACAAAGACCTTTTGTTCCTCAGCTGAATAGAAAAGATACCCCCTAGAGTTCCTTGGGTATCCCACAAACTTACACTGTACTGAACGTGCCTCAAGCTTGTCCGCATGCTGCTTTTTTTTTTTAAAAGCTGGACATCCCCATACCTTAAGATACTTAAGACAGGGTTTCTTCCCAGTCCACATCTCATATGGGGTGGTAGGCACAGTCTTGGTGGGAGCCTTGTTCAAGAGATACGCAGCTGCTTCTAGTGCATATCCCCAGAATGATCGCGGTAACTCAGCGTTACTCATCATGGACCGAACCATATCCAATAGGGTTCGGTTCCGTCTCTCCGATACACCATTATGTTGCGGAGTGTATGGAGGAGTAAGCTGAGAGAGAATACCATTCTCTTTTAAGTAATTCAGGAATTCGGCACTTAAGTATTCTCCACCTCGATCCGATCTTAGAATCTTAATACTTTTGCCGGTCTGTTTCTCTACTTCATTCTTATACTCCTGGAATTTTCCAAAGGCCTCGGACTTATGTTTCATCAAGAAGACATAACCGTACCTTGAGAAGTCATCCGTAAAAGTAATGAAGTAAGAATGTCCGCTTCGGGCATGTGTAGACATTGGACCGCACACGTCACTGTGTACGAGTCCTAAGAGCTCGCTCGCTCTTACTCCTTGTCCAGTAAACGGAGTCTTTGTCATCTTTCCTTTGAGACAAGATTGACAAGTGGCATACGATTGATATTCGAACGCATTCAAATATCCTTCTGTATGTAACTTAGTCAACCTTCTCTCATTGATGTGACCCAATCTACAATGCCATAAGAAAATCTGATTCATTTCCGGAGACTTTCTTTTGTGTGTATTCTGGACGTTGAAAATCTGTGGTTGGTTTAACACGTATATACCATTACTCAATGTACCTGACCCAATCAAAACTTGATTAAGGTGAATGTTTACAACATTACTTACAAACACAAATTCATAACCTTCTTTAGAAACTAAAGATACAGAAATGATATTACAAGTTGCGTTGGGTACAAAAAAGCAATTACGCAAAACCAAAACATGTCCATCTGACATTCCCAGGTGATAGTCCCCCACGGCTTTAGCATCCATGCTAGCTCCGTTCGCAACTTTGAGGGTCATGTCACCTGCCTTCAAAACACTACGGTTTCTCAACGCCTGCAAAGAATTACAGATATGAGATCCCGATCCGGTATCCAATACCCAGGAAGTAGAGTTTATTGAAAGACAGTTTTCAATAACATACACACCTGAAGCTGAAGCTGCAACCTGCTTCAATTCCTGTGTTCTGGCCTTCCAGGCCCTGCAATCATTCTTCCAGTGTCCTTTCTTATGACAATAGAAGCATTCTTCCTTATCCACAAGCTTCCCCGCTATCTTTGTTGCTTTGCCTTTTCCCTTCGTATCCACTTTACCAACACCGCCCCTTGGTTTGGCGGGGGCCTTCTTCTTCTTTCCCTTGGCTTTCGCCTTGGACCTAGAAGAAGATGATCCTCCTACAAACAAAGTGGATGTTTCCCTACCTTTCTGTAGGGTGCCCTCTGCGCTCCTCAGCATGTTGAGGAGCTCTGATAGTTCAACCTCTTTTTCTTGTAGGTTGAAGTTCAGTATAAACTGGGCGTAAGTGGAAGGAAGGGACTGGAGAACTATATCCGTATATAGCTCACTCTCCAATGTGATCCCTAGGTCAGCGAGCTCCTCAATGAAGCCGATCATCTTTAGCACATGCTCGGCTACTGATGATCCGACGGCCATTCTTGTCGAAAATAACTTTTTTGACGCTTCGTATCTTGCGATACGTGATTGCTCCCCATACAGTTCTTTTGTATGGAGCAATATGGACTCCATGTCCATATTCTCATGCCTCCTCTGATGTTCGTTGTCCATCGAGGCAAGCAGGAGGCACTTGGCCTTCGCGCTATCAATCTCCCAAGTCTTGCGGATTTCCTTATCCGCGACACTGGAAGTTGGACCAGGGACAGGGGGAGCTTTGGTGGTAAGAAGATACCCCAGCTTGTCATAAGTGATTGCTATTGTGACATTCCTGAGCCAATCTTTGTAGTTTGGCCCTGTCAGTTTGTTTTTATCTAGGAGTAACTTAAGTCCAGTCATGTTGATTGGTCGCTGCAATTAGGAGAGAGAAGAAGAAACACTCAGCATGATGCTCTTGCAAGTTTAGAGTGGTTTTTAGTTTGTCTAAACAGGATGTCTCCCACTGTTTCTCGAATCCCTCCTCAAACCATAAAGGAAGAATTAGTCAGGATCAATCCCACCGTACAATACTTGCTTAACCGTTCAGCCAGGCCGGTGTCGGTACTTCGAGGGAGGTTTTCCAACGCTTTCGCGAAGTTCCTTAATTAGAGAACCTCTTTTCCCTGGGGGCGTAGCCCCGCTAACACCTTTCTAGGCACCTACTAGGTTTATAGCATTGATCGTTAAGTGAGAAATTTCCCGAGGAGTAGCATATACTCACAGTAGGATCGGGATCCAAATATCATCGCGTGACGAAACTGAAGGAATCCTACCAGAATCATCACACTCCAAATGGTATGCAAATCTAGCAAGTTTCAGTACTTATGAAACTCCCGATGTGGATTTTTGCCCCATGCTCTTATGACCTTGACGAAGGTCAACAAATCATAAGTCACATGTCAAGTTCTGCCCGTCATTATCCAGGTTAATTTGAATCCACCCGTATATACCCTTGACGAAGGTCAACAAGGTAATGCGAATGTCCCAAACCAACGCATCTATCTATGCTACATATGAATACCCAATAGCTACCAATCACTATGCCTTGACGAAGGTCAACAAACACAGCTTGAATACTATTGAATATTCATACGAAACGACGGAGGGCTACGAATGGTTTTGGCAAAACCGTGAACGTAGTGAACTTGATTTGGTCGATGGAACGAGATAGCTTTTAAAAGGAGTGGCTCAAGCTCCGCATTTTAAAAGTTGTTTTTGAAAAGAACCGAGTGGTTTTTCGAAAGTGTTCCAACGACTTTAGCTTGGTTTATTATCTTGCATTAGTTCTTTTAATGCGTGATATTCTTGCATTAGTTCTTTTAATGCGTCCCATCATTTAATCCTACCATTGCAGAAAACAACCAAAATATGACGTACGCTTATGCCATTCGCATTCGCCACGGGGCCCCGTCATTACCCGTTAGGTTACTTAACTAACGACAGAGCGGGGGCTGGGCTAGCGCGTCTGTAAAACATAAGCAACGCCTAAATAATATCATATATAGATATACTGCAATGATAAACATTTCAGATCACAGATAAATACATTGGATATACTAGGAATCTGTAATTTGTACGAGCCTGTAACAAAAACAGATTACACGGTCGCGGTGAATAGCCAAAACCCCACCCAAGACCCCTACGGGTGCGGCAAACTACCCGCCAAGTACCCGAAGCGTAGCAACCTCCCTCATCTCCATGAGTAGGCCACTCGACACTTCGGCATACCCGGTAGTTTGTGCACCCCTCCATGGGTCTATCCTAGGAGCAAAAACAGTAAAAAGAAATTATACAATGACGGCTACAACCCCGACCCGGTTGTGCGGCCATACAAATAATTATTACATCAATTTACAAATTTACATGAATTGCAAGAAAAGAAAACTCTCGTCTCACAACCCCCGGCTATTCACCCGCGACAATCCAACATATTTATATACACATTCCAGCACATTACAGATCATGTATAACCTCGACCAATCGACTTATAGCGATTAGCCGACGTTCAATACATGCAAACATCACAGATATAACCATCATAGTCAAAGTGCAGTGAAGTTCGGAAAAAATACGGAATTATAGGACCCCAAAAGGAAATTTCTTTTCTGGAAAATCTGGGCACATATAATATATTCCAAAAATCCCAAAACCAACACATACACACACTGCACGAAAAACGATGCACAGAAGACGACAAAGAGCGGCGGTTCCGCGGCGGATGCCTAGCTCGCGCGGCGGAAGGGCGGAGGTTTGGACGAATTACTGTATCGTTTTTCTTGGGTGTTCACATAAAACCCTGAGCCGAATTTACAAGTGTAAAGTTTTTCATTTTGAGCCAAAAAAATTTCAACAGAAACTCAGTTTTCAGTTTTATTTTTAAAAGTTTGGTTTTTGGATTTTTCCGGTTCCGAACTTCGTTACACTTCACTACCAAGCTAGTTTAAGTTTAGTTAGGCTCTGATACCACTGTAAGTCCACGTTATGACCCCCGGTTCTTACGGGGAGGCGGAAACGGTATAAAATCAAAATTTTAACGCAAGAGGCAACATGGACTAAGCTAGGTCGGGATCTTTACCTAAACTAAAACTAGCATACTAAGCTAAAGATATTTAGCTACTCGGATGAAGATGGTTATACCTAAACTTGAACTCCTTCTCTTCAAGCTCCGATGGTGGTTCGATGGCTCCTTCTTGTTGTCTCCGTACGCCGAAGATAGATCCACTTGAAAGCTCCAACCTTTAGCTCCTTCTTCGTTCTTTGAAGAAACTAGTTCACTTGGTTTGCTAAACCTAGTGAACTAGAATGAGTAGAGATGATTTAGAATGGGATTTTATCTATGGTTCTTGATTCTCAACTCATGAGACAAGAGAACCATAGATCAAGAGAGGGAGCAAGAGGTTGAGGATGAGAGCAAGAGGAGAGCTCAAGAACAAGAGAGAGAATGAGCAAGAAAGAATGAGCAACTCTTTTGTCTTTCACCCTCTCATAATCCAAAGTGATCATAACTCATCATATCAAAAAAGTCTTATGTGATGGTTTGAAGCAACCATAAGCTTATCATGTCATGCACTCATTTTACTCAAATGAGCAAGCAAGAAAAAGCCTTTGGCATGAAATGATAACCATGGTTATCATGATGGTCAACTAGTCAAGCCTAGTCAACCGGTCAACAAGTCAACAAAAGTCAACAAGTCACCAAAGTCAACAAGTCAACAAAAGTCAACAAGTCAACAACCATATCACCATAACACTTAATTAATATAATAGTTAATCACATATCATATTCTCATTAGGGTTGAGCATAAAGTCAAAAAGTCAACGGTCAACTGTCAACAACCCTAACGAGAATCCGCTGCCTCTGCCTCCCTGTCAACTGTGCATACACACCCGCATCCGCGTTCCGAGGAACACGAATGCAAACTGGATAAATCCAATCCCATAAGGTACACTAGGATCTGGCTTAAACCAAAGCCCGCTAGTGTAAACTGTCCGGACACTGTACGTGCACAAGTGCACGGATGTGACCGAACCCTGTCGCAAAACCATGCGACCTGTCGCAATACCATGCGACCTCTACTCTTTTGCCTAAAGGCGAAAAGCTTTCTGTGTGGGACTCTAAAGACTCGACACTACGCTGGCAGTGGGTTTAACCACAGACCGCAAGCGGCACTAGCTGTGCGTAACGGTCCCCAGGTAATGCCGACAAGAAGACCGACGAGGCGAAACCCATCTGAACTCCTACTGAGCCTGAGCGTGACATTCTCCGTACAGTCCGGTCTGTTCGTCTGATACATCGCATGGCGGGCCTAGGGGGCGGTAAACGTCAGTCCCCCAATAGCGGTACAAGTCGTGCCGGAGTGAAGCCCAATACACCCTGAGATAACACTGGAAACCTACCAGTATATCTCGTTTGCCCTGGCCAGGGACTACTCGTGTAATGGCTCTCCTAGACACAGCGCGATGTCAACCCCCAATACCGGGAGAGACGAATCCTGTCTAACCGTCACTGCCTCCAAGTGCTTCGGGACTGCACCCAACCACCACCTGTTTGCACGACTCCTTTGAGCCGTGGTAGGGTAGTGATCAAAGTACAGTGGGAACACACTCGAGGCGGAGTGACAGTGTCAAGTCAGCGGACTAAGCTGTACTCATGTCACCTGAGAACTGATAACTGACGATAGGTATAATACCAACTAGTCAGTTCCCGACGAGTCCTGTCCAGTGTACCCGTAACCTAACGAGCACCCGCATACTATCTCAAGTACGACGTACTGACGGCTGTGGGACAGACCGTCTCCCACACTGGGATGAGAAGCGCATGCGCTGGTCTACTCCGGAGTATCGATGCCCTGTCTCGATAGTCCTGCGACCAGGGACCTGAATAAGGATGTGCTTATAGATTACCCAGCCCCCACTAGTGTGACTGCCATCACAACGCTGGTAATCAAGCAAAGATCCTAAGGGCTCCACTAATGCGTATAAGTGATATACTGAAATAAACACAAGTACACATTGAAGTAGAAACAAACCAAGTAGCATACTACTATTTTGAGCAAGATTGTATATACAAGGTGAATATCCCAAGCATCCATTAAGTAATATACAAACTAGTATGATACAGTAATGGCCTCTAGGGCATATACACTAACAATCTCCCACTTGCACTAAGGCCATGTACTGGCGTATCGAAGACCTATCATCTCGATCAGCCGCTCGAACTGAGTCTGGGGCAGGGCCTTGGTGAATGGATCAGCAGTGTTATCTTCTGAAGCGACTCTCCGAACCTCGATCTCCTGGCGATCTACGATCTCCCTGATCAGGTGATACCGCCTCAAGATGTGCCTGGATCTCTGATGGGACCTGGGTTCCTTCGCTAAAGCTATAGCCCCATTGTTGTCGCAATACAGAGGTATTGGATCAACAATGGACGGAACCACCTGAAGTTCTTTCAAGAACTTCCTTATCCAGACAGCTTCTTTTGCGGCATCAGATGCAGCGATGTATTCCGCTTCCATCGCCGAGTCTGCAACGGTTTCTTGTTTGGAACTCTTCCAACACACCGCCCCTCCATTGAGGGTAAAGACAAAACCCGATATGGACTTGGAATCATCCTTGTCACTCTGGAAGCTGGAGTCAGCAAAGGCCTCGATCTGGAGGTCTTTTCCGCCATACACCAAGAACATCTCCTTAGTCCTTCTCAGGTACTTGAGAATGTTCTTTACCGCTATCCAGTGTTTCTCTCCAGGGTTTGACTGATACCGGCTTACCACACTCAGTGCATAAGCTACATCCGGTCTGGTACACAACATCGCATACATTATAGAGCCTACCGCAGAAGCGTAGGGTATAATAGACATGCGATCCCTCTCCAAATCAGTCTTGGGAGACATCTCTTTAGAGAGGGTGATCCCGTGACAAGCCGGTAGGTTACCGCGCTTGGAATCTTCCATACTGAATCTCTTCAGTATGGTGTCGATGTACCTGGACTGTGAAAGTCCTAATATCCTCTTGGATCTGTCACGGTAGATCCGGATACCCAGAATGTACGAGGCATCACCCAGGTCTTTCATGGAGAACCTGTGTGACAAGAACCCCTTGACAGATTGTAGCATAGGAATGTCATTTCCTATTAAGAGAATGTCATCCACGTATAAAACGAGGAATACTACAGTTCTCGCTACAAATCTACTATAGATGCATGGTTCATCTGGATTTTTGATAAAGCCAAATTCTTTGACCGTCTCATCAAAGCAGATGTTCCAACTCCGCGATGCCTGCTTTAGTCCATAGATGGACTTAAGCAACTTGCACACCTTTCCGCTGCTCCCACTCTGAATGAAACCCTCTGGCTGGTCCATATAGACACACTCCTCTAAATTTCCATTTAGAAAAGCTGTCTTTACGTCCATTTGCCAGATCTCATAATCGTGGAAGGCAGCAATGGCAAGAAGGATCCGAATGGATTTCAGCATGGCTACTGGAGAAAAGGTTTCGTCGTAGTCCAAGCCAGGTCTTTGACGAAAACCCTTTGCTACCAGCCTAGCTTTATAGGTCTCAACCTGTCCATCTACACCAATCTTCCTTTTGAAGATCCACTTGCATCCTACGGGTTTTACCCCGTCTGGAGCAATGTCCAACGTCCATACCTTGTTGGTGTACATGGACTCCATTTCGGTCCGCATTGCATCCAGCCATTTCACTGAGTCAACGCTCTGAACGGCCTGCTGGAAGCTAGTAGGCTCATCATAATCTATGATGCAATCCTCTCTATCCCCGTCTATGAGAAAACCGCAGTATCTCTCGGGCGGATGAGTCTGCCTACTACTCCTGCGGAGTGACGCAGGAATGTCCTGTTCTGTTGAACCCTCTGGTTCCACTAAGCTTTCAGTAACAGTCTGTGGTTCTGGAACTTCTTCCAGTTCTATTGTGTTCCCACTTATCTGGGTTTCCAAAAACTCAGTTTCCAAGAAGCGGGCATGCTGAGAAACAAAGACCTTTTGTTCCTCAGCTGAATAGAAAAGATACCCCCTAGAGTTCCTTGGGTATCCCACAAACTTACACTATACTGAACGTGCCTCAAGCTTGTCCGCATGCTGCTTTTTTTTTTTAAAAGCTGGACATCCCCATACCTTAAGATACTTAAGACAGGGTTTCTTCCCAGTCCACATCTCATATGGGGTGGTAGGCACAGTCTTGGTGGGAGCCTTGTTCAAGAGATACGCAGCTGCTTCTAGTGCATATCCCCAGAATGATCGCGGTAACTCAGCGTTACTCATCATGGACCGAACCATATCCAATAGGGTTCGGTTCCGTCTCTCCGATACACCATTATGTTGCGGAGTGTATGGAGGAGTAAGCTGAGAGAGAATACCATTCTCTTTTAAGTAATTCAGGAATTCGGCACTTAAGTATTCTCCACCTCGATCCGATCTTAGAATCTTAATACTTTTGCCGGTCTGTTTCTCTACTTCATTCTTATACTCCTGGAATTTTCCAAAGGCCTCGGACTTATGTTTCATCAAGAAGACATAACCGTACCTTGAGAAGTCATCCGTAAAAGTAATGAAGTAAGAATGTCCGCTTCGGGCATGTGTAGACATTGGACCGCACACGTCACTGTGTACGAGTCCTAAGAGCTCGCTCGCTCTTACTCCTTGTCCAGTAAACGGAGTCTTTGTCATCTTTCCTTTGAGACAAGATTGACAAGTGGCATACGATTGATATTCGAACGCATTCAAATATCCTTCTGTATGTAACTTAGTCAACCTTCTCTCATTGATGTGACCCAATCTACAATGCCATAAGAAAATCTGATTCATTTCCGGAGACTTTCTTTTGTGTGTATTCTGGACGTTGAAAATATGTGGTTGGTTTAACACGTATATACCATTACTCAATGTACCTGACCCAATCAAAACTTGATTAAGGTGAATGTTTACAACATTACTTACAAACGCAAATTCATAACCTTCCTTAGAAACTAAAGATACAGAAATGATATTACAAGTTGCGTTGGGTACAAAAAAGCAATTACGCAAAACCAAAACATGTCCATCTGACATTCCCAGGTGATAGTCCCCCACGGCTTTAGCATCCATGCTAGCTCCGTTCGCAACTTTGAGGGTCATGTCACCTGCCTTCAAAACACTACGGTTTCTCAACGCCTGCAAAGAATTACAGATATGAGATCCTGATCCGGTATCCAATACCCAGGAAGTAGAGTTTATTGAAAGACAGTTTTCAATAACATACACACCTGAAGCTGAAGCTGCAACCTGCTTCAATTCCTGTGTTCTGGCCTTCCAGGCCCTGCAATCATTCTTCCAGTGTCCTTTCTTATGACAATAGAAGCATTCTTCCTTATCCACAAGCTTCCCCGCTATCTTTGTTGCTTTGCCTTTTCCCTTCATATCCACTTTACCAACACCGCCCCTTGGTTTGGCGGGGGCCTTCTTCTTCTTTCCCTTGGCTTTCGCCTTGGACCTAGAAGAAGATGATCCTCCTACAAACAAAGTGGATGTTTCCCTACCTTTCTGTAGGGTGCCCTCTGCGCTCCTCAGCATGTTGAGGAGCTCTGATAGTTCAACCTCTTTTTCTTGTAGGTTGAAGTTCAGTATAAACTGGGCGTAAGTGGAAGGAAGGGACTGGAGAACTATATCCGTATATAGCTCACTCTCCAATGTGATCCCTAGGTCAGCGAGCTCCTCAATGAAGCCGATCATCTTTAGCACATGCTCGGCTACTGATGATCCGACGGCCATTCTTGTCGAAAATAACTTTTTTGACGCTTCGTATCTTGCGATACGTGATTGCTCCCCATACAGTTCTTTTGTATGGAGCAATATGGACTCCATGTCCATATTCTCATGCCTCCTCTGATGTTCGTTGTCCATCGAGGCAAGCAGGAGGCACTTGGCCTTCGCGCTATCAATCTCCCAAGTCTTGCGGATTTCCTTATCCGCGACACTGGAAGTTGGACCAGGGACAGGGGGAGCTTTGGTGGTAAGAAGATACCCCAGCTTGTCATAAGTGATTGCTATTGTGACATTCCTGAGCCAATCTTTGTAGTTTGGCCCTGTCAGTTTGTTTTTATCTAGGAGTAACTTAAGTCCAGTCATGTTGATTGGTCGCTGCAATTAGGAGAGAGAAGAAGAAACACTCAGCATGATGCTCTTGCAAGTTTAGAGTGGTTTTTAGTTTGTCTAAACAGGATGGCTCCCACTGTTTCTCGAATCCCTCCTCAAACCATAAAGGAAGAATTAGTCAGGATCAATCCCACCGTACAATACTTGCTTAACCGTTCAGCCAGGCCGGTGTCGGTACTTCGAGGGAGGTTTTCCAACGCTTTCGCGAAGTTCCTTAATTAGAGAACCTCTTTTTCCTGGGGGCGTAGCCCCGCTAACACCTTTCTAGGCACCTACTAGGTTTATAGCATTGATCGTTAAGTGAGAAATTTCCCGAGGAGTAGCATATACTCACAGTAGGATCGGGATCCAAATATCATCGCGTGACGAAACTGAAGGAATCCTACCAGAATCATCACACTCCAAATGGTATGCAAATCTAGCAAGTTTCAGTACTTATGAAACTCCCGATGTGGATTTTTGCCCCATGCTCTTATGACCTTGACGAAGGTCAACAAATCATAAGTCACATGTCAAGTTCTGCCCGTCATTATCCAGGTTAATTTGAATCCACCCGTATATACCCTTGACGAAGGTCAACAAGGTAATGCGAATGTCCCAAACCAACGCATCTATCTATGCTACATATGAATACCCAATAGCTACCAATCACTATGCCTTGACGAAGGTCAACAAACACAGCTTGAATACTATTGAATATTCATACGAAACGACGGAGGGCTACGAATGGTTTTGGCAAAACCGTGAACGTAGTGAACTTGATTTGGTCGATGGAACGAGATAGCTTTTAAAAGGAGTGGCTCAAGCTCCGCATTTTAAAAGTTGTTTTTGAAAAGAACCGAGTGGTTTTTCGAAAGTGTTCCAACGACTTTAGCTTGGTTTATTATCTTGCATTAGTTCTTTTAATGCGTGATATTCTTGCATTAGTTCTTTTAATGCGTCCCATCATTTAATCCTACCATTGCAGAAAACAACCAAAATATGACGTACGCTTATGCCATTCGCATTCGCCACGGGGCCCCGTCATTACCCGTTAGGTTACTTAACTAACGACAGAGCGGGGGCTGGGCTAGCGCGTCTGTAAAACATAAGCAACGCCTAAATAATATCATATATAGATATACTGCAATGATAAACATTTCAGATCACAGATAAATACATTGGATATACTAGGAATCTGTAATTTGTACGAGCCTGTAACAAAAACAGATTACACGGTCGCGGTGAATAGCCAAAACCCCACCCAAGACCCCTACGGGTGCGGCAAACTACCCGCCAAGTACCCGAAGCGTAGCAACCTCCCTCATCTCCATGAGTAGGCCACTCGACACTTCGGCATACCCGGTAGTTTGTGCACCCCTCCATGGGTCTATCCTAGGAGCAAAAACAGTAAAAAGAAATTATACAATGACGGCTACAACCCCGACCCGGTTGTGCGGCCATACAAATAATTATTACATCAATTTACAAATTTACATGAATTGCAAGAAAAGAAAACTCTCGTCTCACAACCCCCGGCTATTCACCCGCGACAATCCAACATATTTATATACACATTCCAGCACATTACAGATCATGTATAACCCCGACCAATCGACTTATAGCGATTAGCCGACGTTCAATACATGCAAACATCACAGATATAACCATCATAGTCAAAGTGCAGTGAAGTTCGGAAAAAATACGGAATTATAGGACCCCAAAAGGAAATTTCTTTTCTGGAAAATCTGGGCACATATAATATATTCCAAAAATCCCAAAACCAACACATACACACACTGCACGAAAAACGATGCACAGAAGACGACAAAGAGCGGCGGTTCCGCGGCGGATGCCTAGCTCGCGCGGCGGAAGGGCGGCGGTTTGGACGAATTACTGTATCGTTTTTCTTGGGTGTTCACATAAAACCCTGAGCCGAATTTACAAGTGTAAAGTTTTTCATTTTGAGCCAAAAAAATTTCAACAGAAACTCAGTTTTCAGTTTTATTTTTAAAAGTTTGGTTTTTGGATTTTTCCGGTTCCGAAATTCGTTACACTTCACTACCAAGCTAGTTTAAGTTTAGTTAGGCTCTGATACCACTGTAAGTCCACGTTGCGACCCCCGGTTCTTACGGGGAGGCGGAAACGGTATAAAATCAAAATTTTAACGCAAGAGGCAACATGGACTAAGCTAGGTCGGGATCTTTACCTAAACTAAAACTAGCATACTAAGCTAAAGATATTTAGCTACTCGGATGAATATGGTTATACCTAAACTTGAACTCCTTCTCTTCAAGCTCCGATGGTGGTTCGATGGCTCCTTCTTGTTGTCTCCGTACGCCGAAGATAGATCCACTTGAAAGCTCCAACCTTTAGCTCCTTCTTCGTTCTTTGAAGAAACTAGTTCACTTGGTTTGCTAAACCTAGTGAACTAGAATGAGTAGAGATGATTTAGAATGGGATTTTATCTATGGTTCTTGATTCTCAACTCATGAGACAAGAGAACCATAGATCAAGAGAGGGAGCAAGAGGTTGAGGATGAGAGCAAGAGGAGAGCTCAAGAACAAGAGAGAGAATGAGCAAGAAAGAATGAGCAACTCTTTTGTCTTTCACCCTCTCATAATCCAAAGTGATCATAACTCATCATATCAAAAAAGTCTTATGTGATGGTTTGAAGCAACCATAAGCTTATCATGTCATGCACTCATTTTACTCAAATGAGCAAGCAAGAAAAAGTCTTTGGCATGAAATGATAACCATGGTTATCATGATGGTCAACTAGTCAAGCCTAGTCAACCGGTCAACAAGTCAACAAAAGTCAACAAGTCAACAAGTCAACAAAAGTCAACAAGTCAACAACCATATCACCATAACACTTAATTAATATAATAGTTAATCACATATCATATTCTCATTAGGGTTGAGCATAAAGTCAAAAAGTCAACGGTCAACTGTCAACAACCCTAACGAGAATCCGCTGCCTCTGCCTCCCTGTCAACTGTGCATACACACCCGCATCCGCGTTCCGAGGAACACGAATGCAAACTGGATAAATCCAATCCCATAAGGTACACTAGGATCTGGCTTAAACCAAAGCCCGCTAGTGTAAACTGTCCGGACACTGTACGTGCACAAGTGCACGGATGTGACCGAACCCTGTCGCAAAACCATGCGACCTGTCGCAATACCATGCGACCTCTACTCTTTTGCCTAAAGGCGAAAACTTTCTGTGTGGGACTCTAAAGACTCGACACTATGCTGGCAGTGGGTTTAACCACAGACCGCAAGCGGCACTAGCTGTGCGTAACGGTCCCCAGGTAATGCCGACAAGAAGACCGACGAGGCGAAACCCATCTGAACTCCTACTGAGCCTGAGCGTGACATTCTCCGTACAGTCCGGTCTGTTCGTCTGATACATCGCATGGCGGGCCTAGGGGGCGGTAAACGTCAGTCCCCCAATAGCGGTACAAATCGTGCCGGAGTGAAGCCCAATACACCCTGAGATAACACTGGAAACCTACCAGTATATCTCGTTTGCCCTGGCCAGGGACTACTCGTGTAATGGCTCTCCTAGACACAGCGCGATGTCAACCCCCAATACCGGGAGAGACGAATCCTGTCTAACCGTCACTGCCTCCAAGTGCTTCGGGACTGCACCCAACCACCACCTGTTTGCACGACTCCTTTGAGCCGTGGTAGGGTAGTGATCAAAGTACAGTGGGAACACACTCGAGGCGGAGTGACAGTGTCAAGTCAGCGGACTAAGCTGTACTCATGTCACCTGGGAACTGATAACTGACGATAGGTATAATACCAACTAGTCAGTTCCCGACGAGTCCTGTCCAGTGTACCCGTAACCTAACGAGCACCCGCATACTATCTCAAGTACGACGTACTGACGGCTGTGGGACAGACCGTCTCCCACACTGGGATGAGAAGCGCATGCGCTGGTCTACTCCGGAGTATCGATGCCCTGTCTCGATAGCCCTGCGACCAGGGACCTGAATAAAGATGTGCTTATAGATTACCCAGCCCCCACTAGTGTGACTGCCATCACAACGCTGGTAATCAAGCAAAGATCCTAAGGGCTCCACTAATGCGTATAAGTGATATACTGAAATAAACACAAGTACACATTGAAGTAGAAACAAACCAAGTAGCATACTACTATTTTGAGCAAGATTGTATATACAAGGTGAATATCCCAAGCATCCATTAAGTAATATACAAACTAGTATGATACAGTAATGGCCTCTAGGGCATATACACTAACAGATGGACCCTCTAGAAGACAACAAACCTTAACTCGATTATGTGACCGTCTTGAACTGCCCTTTGAACCTTCGGGTTTAGGGCAGTACGGCGTGCCACATGTGAGGCGTTGGCTTGACCCTTCTACGGCTGGACCGTTGGTACTGAGGCACGAACTGAATGTTGTTAGACTTATTTCATGTGTTGAGCTGTTTCGAGAAAACTTGGGTGTTCGAATGTTCAATCGGAAAGTTTAACATTTTCTGTTTATCCGGAATGTGATACAATAATTGGAATTCACAAAGAGTTATGAGATAACGGAATGAATATTATAAACATAGCAGTTTAGTCTCACTTGATCGGTTGCCACGGAATTTTGATGTGATCAAAAGTCCGTCGCAATCACGTAGGGTACGCGGATACTCGCCGGGTAAACTTAATAGACAGCCTCACCCCATAGCCCCGACCAAGTGACTGTAGGAGAACCCCGTCGTCGAAAGCATCCGTTCGGGTGCTCGCGGCAGCGGTGTTCCGCCTTGGTGTACTTCGTCGGCGGCGTCGGGGGTGCGGCCGTCTACTGAAGTTTGCGACGAGCATTCGATCAGGATGTCGGGAATCCTGTTGAATTGCCCGACTTGGTATTGAAAAGTATTTTCGATAATGAGACTAAAATGCGGGGTTTATAATTGTTAGGCATGCGATGTCTAAAGAATTCATTTGGTCAGGCATGCGATGTCTGAGGAGGTTGCGGATTCCAACTGTTGTAGTTTTACACTTTCTTTTCTGTGACCGTAAGTGTAATATGTGATATCGCCGGTTTTGTTGCTATATGTCAATGACAATTGGGATGGGCATATTTACTTACGTTGATGACATGTGATGTTATGTGTTGCTGGATATGTTATATTGGATCGTCGTGTCTGAATAGCCGGGGGTTTTTATGTGAGATGAGTGTTTTTTCATTTTCATTCATGTAAAAACTTGTATGTAATATTCTTTTATTGGGGCACTTCCAGGTTGCGGAAGATGTCACCCTTTGTATATTATTTACTTTTCCGCACTAGGATAGACCCAAGGAGGAGAGCACAAGTAACCGGGTTCTGGAGTCCAGTGGGAGACCAACTCGAGGAGTCGAGTCCGGGTCTCCTAACTCTAGAATTGGTAGGGTTGCTTGCTGCTCTCGTAAGGGTCTAGGGGTGTGGGTTTGGCTATTCATCGCGACCGTGGAATCCGTGTTTTATACTGGCTCGTATTGAAAACACGGACGTCCTAGTATATCCAATATTTCATATGATTCTTCTGCTGCGATATCTGTGATGTGATCATGTGATGTTCTGTGATAGATACAGTATATAGTATATATGATATATTATATAGACGTTACTTATGTTTTACACCCGCGCTAGCCCTGTCCCGCTCTGCCGTTAGTTACCTAACCTAACGGTGCACGAGGGGACATCGAGGCGAATGCGGATGGCATAAGTGTACGTCGTATTTATCTGTGATGTTTAGGTACATTAAATGATGGGACTTCATTAATGTGATTAATGAAATAAAAGAAACCTAAGATGTTGTAGAATCGAATTTCAAAAATAAAACAGGTAGCTACAGTTCTTGCTTTGCACAGAGGTATATGTGATATATCCTGCACCTTATTCGATAAGGAAAGGACCGAGATCCCTTCACCGGGAGTGACTCCTTTAGCAATAACTGGCAGATGCTACACCCTCGGTTTGTCTTTTGATTGCTTTTAAGTGTTTTTGCTTTGCACAGTGATATATATGATATATCCCGCACCTCATTCGACGAGGAAAGGACCGACGATCCCTTCACCGGGAGTGACTCCTTTAGCAAAACCAGAAAAGCCTCAAAAGCACTCCATTTTAAAATCATTTGATTCTACAACGATATCAAGTTCATTACGCAATAGGTTCTTAGAAAAACCTGTCATAGCCTTCCGTCATTTCAGATAAGTCATATTTAGTATTCGTGCTACGTTTGTTGACCTCCGTTAAGGCGTAGTGTGCGGTAGCTAACTAGTATTTATCTGTTTATGCATATGATGCAGATTGAGTTAGGGTAGTCGTGCGGCCTTGTTGACCTCCGTCAAGGGTCGTGCGGGTGGGTTTAATTCGATCAAGAAATGACGGGTTGAACTTGACTAGTAGCCTATGGTTTGTTGACCTCCGTCAAGGTCATAGGGTGCTAGGGGCAAAATATTATCGGGAATTTCAAGTGTTGAAATTTGCAATGAGATTGCATACCTTCTATGAGATAGTTGGATCCCGATACCCGCTGCGAGTAAGAGTTACTCCTGGGAGAGTTTTATACATTACAATTAGCCAATCAAGTAGGTGTCTAGAAAGGTGTCAACGGGGTTACGCCTCTGGGAAAACGAGGTTTACATTAATTAGGTTCGTGCGAAAGCACGGGGGACCTCCCTCAAAGTACCGACACTGGCCTGGCTGAAAGATTGGCGAACTTGTAGTGTGTAATTAATCCCGGCTAGTCTTTCCTTTTAGGGTTTGAAGGAAGATTTGATAAAAAGCAGTGGGAGCCATCCTGATTAGATAAATGATAACCAATCTATTCTTGCAAGAGCGCACGCTGAGTGTTTTCTTCTCTCTATCTCAAGGTAGCGACCATATCACGCCTTAATCAAGATAATAATACGGATAATTGACCGAACCCGCTTGTTATACTGAGCTGGGGAACGTTGGTCCCGCTCCAACTTATAATTGTTATAAGACAGAGCAGGAAATTGGGGAATATCAGATTTCCCGTGCCGCCCAAACGAAGAAAGTGCATGAGATGCATCATCTTCGGGTGTGTTCATTATACAGAACTGTTTCTTAGTATCCTCCGCATCCTTGGTATATGATACCGGATCAGGATCCCAGGTATGTAATCTGTTACATAGGGCTACAAAAGGGTAGAAAAACTGAGAACGGGTGATAAGTTTCATGAGACAGAAAACGGGGCAAGTGTTGCAGCCAAGTCTGTTGGTCACTGTCACCCTGTATTGCCAATACAATGATTCTGAATGAATGTTATTAGATGCCGAACCTGATATACAAAATCATATCAGTCTCTTTATTAGTAAAGAAATGATAAAATTTTGTATTGTTGGATAATGTTTTGAACATTTCCTATATCAAAAGTTGATCGGGTCAGGCACGTTATCTAAAAGCGTTGATGTTCTAAATCAAACTACAGTTCTTCGTATATGGATCACACACAAGAGGAAAAGTTCAGAAATGAACGAATCCTTCTTGAGGCATTGTAGACTAGGTCATATCAATGCGACCCGACTAGCTGAAGTTACATATAGATGCATATTTAAATCAGTTTGAATTTACATCTTGTGAAACTTGCCAGTCATGTCACAAAGATATAATGACACCAGCTCTGCTTATTGGAAACAGAGAAAGAGTTAGTGAACTCTTGGGATGATACATGCTGATGTATAAAGGTCCCCTGTCTACATATGCCAGGACTGGTTTTTTATACTTCATTATGTTCTCTGATAATCTCTCAAGATTCAGTCATATGTTCCTGTTGAAACATGAGTCCGAACCTTTTGAGATCTTCATAGAATATAAGTTAGAAGTAGAGAACCAAAATACGGGTATAAGTATTATGTCCTTTGATGTGATCAAGGAGGAGAATACTTGAGCACGGAATTCCTGGATTATTCTAAAGGAGAATGAGATTCTCTCTCAGCATTACTCCTCCGTATACACCATAGCACGATGGTATATCGGGGCGGAGCAATCACACCCTATTTGATATGGTGTGCTCTATGATGAGTACTACTGAGTTGCCTGTTTCCTTTTAGGAGTTATGCACTTATGAAGCTGCATACCTATTGAATCGGGTTCGAATCAAATCATGCCTACCACTTCATATGTGATATGGAAAGGGAAGAGCCCATTTCTTAAGTTAGTTAAGATTTGGGGTTGTCCGGCCTATGTCTAAAAGCAAAATCCGGACAAGCTCGAGGCAAGGTCTGTTATGTAGAACTGGAAATGTTCCAGCCATACAAACTGCAGCTGATGATTTGATAGAACCAAAGGATTCAGTAGATTCCAACGAACCTCAGCCTCTCCGCCGATCTAGTAAGGTTCCTCACCCACCTGAGAGTTATTTCTGTTTCTCTATGACAGTGGGAGCGAGGATTGCATCATGAGATGATGACCCAACTAGCTTCGAGCTGGCCATCAGGAGTAAGACTCTGTAAGAATGGCTGGATGCTTAGTGATCTGAGATGGAATCCATGTACACCAACAAAGTATGGACTTTGGTTGCTGTATCTGAAGGGTTAAATCCCCATCAGGAGAAAGTATATCTTGAGAAGATTACTTGGTGTACTTGGAAAAGTTGAGACTTTCAAAGCTAGACTTGTTAAAGGTTTTCGTCATCGACCAGGCGTGGACAATGATGAAACCTTTTCAAGTGGCTATGCTTAAGTCCATCCAGATCCTACTTGCCACGGCTACATACCATGACTACGATATCTGGTGGTTGGGTGTCATGACAGCTTTTCTAAATGATGTTTTGGAAGAGAGCGTCTATAAGTACACAGCCAGAGGGCCTCGTAGACAGTGGGAGCAGCGGAAACGTGTACAAGATGTTTTATAGGATAAAGCAGGCATCGCGGAATTGGAACATCTGTTTTGATGTAGTAGTCAAATAGTTTGACTTCATCAAAATGGTAGATGAACCTTGTATAAACAAAAAGGTAGTAGGGAGTATGGTGACGATCCTCGTAGAGTACGTGGATGACATACTCTTGATAGGGAAGGAGTTTCCTATGCTACGATCGATCAATCTCCGCTTATCACAATGATTCTCCACATAGGATCAAAGTGATACCTACTAAATCCTGGGTTTTGGATCTATGAGATAGATCTAAATGGATATTAGGACACTCACTAGTTGTAGTGAGATAGTATCAGTTGATCCTGGGGAGAATCACTGGAAAGGTTCCAGGGTGATAAAGACGACTGAGTGTCAGTCACAGGCATTGTCTTTACCCTCGGTAGAAAGACGGTATGTTGGAAGAGTTCCAAGCTAGATACCGTGACATACTAGACGATAAAGGCAGGATACATCGCTACTAAAGATGCTACCAAAGAGGCAGTCTGGGTGTATATTGGTTCATGAAATGAACTACGTTCCTACCATTGTGAGACAATGGAGTTGTGGCTTATGCCAAGGAACGCCGGTCCCATCAGTGATCCAGACATATTCTAAGGCAGTATCACCTGATCATGGAGATGGTTGATCTCCAAGGAGATCGAGGTTAGGAGAGTAGACTCAGAGGACAACACGGCGGATCCACTCATGAAGGCCTATTCCCAGAGAGAGACTTTTATGGGATGGTTGAGTATGAGATACTATAACCACTGCTATACAGATGGCCCTAGTGAAAGTGGGAGATTGTTAGTTATATGTATGCCCTAGAGGCCATTACTGTACATAGGATGTATATTGTAGTGGATGCTGGGACATATATAGGGAAGACTTTCTTGCTCGACATGATAGTATGCTATCTGGTTGCTCTTTACCTTAACGTGTACATTGATTGTCTCTCTGATACATGTTGGTAAAGCCCTTAGGATGTGTACTTGACTACCTGGACTATGATGCGGATCATACTAGTGGGGACATGGTAGTCCATAAGTATATCCTTCAAAGTCCCTAGTCGTGGGTGTATCGAAACGGGGCATCGATATACCAGAGTAGACTAGCGTGTACCTTCTCGACCCATACAGATGGGCGATGGATGATCCCATATCCATCGGTGTTTGACATCAGAGGAGATATACGGGTGCTCAGTAGAGACTGGGTACACTGGACGGACTCGCCGAGAACTCCCAGATGGTATTATACCTTACGTCAGATGGCAGTTCTCTGGTGACACTGGTACAGAGTAGTCTGTTGACCCGAGATCGTCATAGAGTCTTGTGTGGTTCCTACTGTGCTTTGATTTCCACCTTACCACGTCCAAGAGGGCGTGCAAAACGGTGGTTTTTGGGTACAGTCCCGAATCACATGGAGGCAATGAGCGATAGGAGGGGATTCGTCTCTCCCGGTATAGGGAGTTGATGTTGCGCTGTGTTCGATTGGCTATAACAGGAAATCCCTAGCCAGGGTTGCTGAGATTACTGGTAAGTGTTACCAGTAGTTTCTCGAATTGTTATAGACCTCAGATCGACACGACTTATCGAGCTATTGGGGTCTGACGTTTACCACCCCTAGGCGAGATATGCGACATATCAGACGACGAGACCGGACTGTACGGTAAGTGTTACTGGTTGGATTCACAGGAGTGTGAGCGGGCTTGCTCGTCGATCTTCTGATCGCTCAGTACCCGGGTGGCCGTTACGTTTAGCAGACCGCTTGCGGCTTGTGGGTGTTTGATATGATCATCACCTGCTGTCGGCGTATTGACGAGTCTTTAGAGTCCTACACAGAGGTTTCCTGGGTCAAGCGAAACGAAATAGGAGCGCATATGAGATATGTGCGGGACCGAGAATAATGCGTGTATGTAATACAGTATTTGATTCTCGCGATATGTGACATTGCTCGGTTATATGTGATATAGCCGGGTTATCGGATCAAGTGTTGTTTCGATAAGTTGTTACTGATGATACTAGTCGGTTATATGCTATATGACCGGATCATTAAATCAAGTGTTGATTTAATGATTTAATGTATAATTATATATTTGATATATTACTTTGCATTAACTAGTATCGGTTCACTTTAAATGTATTTTCTCACTCGACATGTGCACATTATATATGTGATATACTTTTGTGCACATGTTTGTATCATATTTGATGATACATGTTCATTTGGTTAAGTGTAAAGAACTAAACCATGGTTAAATTGATGTTTAGGGTTTTGCTTATTCATTCATTTATTTATTTATTTGTTTATTCATTTTTGATAAATATACAAGAATGGTGGCTTTGTTTGTTTTTAGTTGAAGATTCATGAAGCTTTGACTTAGTCACCATTCTTGTCTCATGCTTAACCCTAACCATTTGAACTAACCCTAGTTCATTCTCTACACTTAACTATGGTGAATAATATGATAAGAATGAATTCTTTTTCAATTATCATATAACAACTTATCATAACATTATCATCTTCTTCTTCATCTTCTTCAATGAAGAAAGCTTGACTTCATCAATGGTGACTTGATGAAATGAGTGAGAAATCCAATTCTAAAGTGAACCCACTTCCTATTTCTTCATCCTCTACCTCTTGCCAAGTAGTATAGGATGTTTCCTTCACAAGTTTTCATGGCTTGGTGAAGGTGGAGCTTGATCTTGTGATACCTCGACGTAGATCATCTTCGGCATCGTCGTCGATGACCTAGCCCGCTTTTTCTCCGATGAAGCCGACGCTAGAGCCCGGGATCCGATGATCGCAGCGAGGAGACATCATCACGGAGATATGGAGGTGGAGCACCGGATCTACAAAGGTTGTATTTCCGTTCACTTAGTTAATTTGTTAACTAGTTGCTTTTGTCGCCTAAATATCTAGTTAACGATCCGTAGTCGGGTTTCTCGGCACCCGTAATTTTTGAAATTGGCATGGTTGATGCCTTGTGAGACCTCTTGAGAGTGCCTAGGAACCCTACAATCGATACATTCATCGCGAGAATGAAATACGGTATCACATACACGCATTATTCTCGGTCCCGCACATATCTCATATGCACTCCTATTTCGTTTCGCTTGAGCCAGGAAACCTCTGTGTAGGACTCTAAAGACTCGTCAATACGCCGATAGCAGATGATGATCATATCAAGTACCCACAAGCCGCAAGCGGTCTGCTAAACGTAACGGCCACCCGGGTATTGAGCGATCAGAAGATCGACGAGCTAGCCCGCTCATACTCCTGTGAATCCAACCAGTAATACTTACCGTATAGTCCGGTCTGTTCGTCTGATATGTCGCATATCAAGTCTAGGGGTGGTAAACATCAGACCCCAATAACCGATAAGTCGTGCTGATGTGAGGCTCATAACGGGTCGAGAAACTACTGGTAACACTTACCAGCAAATCTCTGATCAGCCCTGGCCAGGAACTTCCCTGTTACGGCCAATCGAGCACAGCGCAACATCAACCCCCAATACCGGGAGAGACGAAACCCCTCCTATCGCTCATTGCCTCCATGTGACTCGGGACTGTACCCAAAGACCACCGTTTTGCACGCCCTCATGGACGTGGTAAGGTGGAGATCAAAGCACAGTGGGAATCACACAAGACTCTATGACGATCTTGGGTCTACAGACTAACCTGCACAAGTGTCACCTGAGAACTGCCATCTGACGTGAGGTATAATACCAACTAGGAGTTCTCGGCGAGTCCTTCCAGTGTACCCAGTCTCCACTGAGCACCCGTATACCATCTCTGATGTCAAACACCAATGGATATGGGATCATCCATCGCCCATCTCATGGGTCGAGAAGCGTATACGCTAGTCTACTCTGGTATATCGATGCCCCGTCTCGATACACCCACGACTAGGGACCTTGAAGGATGTACTTATGGACTACCATGTCCCCACTAGTATGATCTGCATCATAGTCCAGGTAGTCAAGTACACATCCTAAGGGCTTTACCAACATGTAACTATAAGACAGATTAAAGAGACTAGTATACATGTTAAGATAAAGAGTAACCAGATAGCATACTATCATATCGAGCAAGAAAGTCATCTCTATATATGTCCAAGCATCCAATATAATATACATCATTTGTACAATATTGGCCTTTAGGGCATACATACAACTAACAATCTCCCACTTGCACTAGGGCCAGCTGCTGTAGTATCGCATACCGAGCATCTCGAAGAGTCTCTCAAACTGTATCTGGGGAATGGCCTTCGTGAGTGGATCCACCGTGTTGTTCTTCGTGTCAACCCTCCTGACCTCGATCTCCCGGCGATCAACTATCTCCCGGATCAGGTGATACCGCCTCAGAATATGCCTGGATCGCTGATGGGACCTGGGTTCCTTGGCCAAAGCCACCACTCCATTGTTATCGCAATACAAAGGTATTGGATGCACAATGGATGGAACCACTCCAAGTTCAGTAATGAACTTCTTGATCCAGACAACCTCTTTGGCAGCATCGTTGGCAGCGATGTATTCAGCCTCCATCGTCGAGTCTGCCACGGTTTCCTGCTTGGAACTCTTCCAGCTAACCGTCCTTCCGTAAAGGGTAAAGACAAATCCCGACTGCGACTTAGAGTCGTCCTTATCACTCTGGAAGCTCGAATCGGTAAAGGACTCCACTTGGAGTTCTTCGTTACCATACACCAAGAGCATCTCTTTAGTCCTTCGTAAGTACTTGAGAATGCTCTTCACAGCTGTCCAGTGACTCTCTCCAGGATCAGCTTGATACCTGCTCACTACACTTAGTGAGTATGCTACATCGGGTCTGGTACATAGCATCGCATACATGATAGAGCCTACAGCCGAAGCATAGGGTATCCCTTGCATGCGAGCTCTCTCCAAATCAGTCTTGGGAGACATCTCTTTGGAGAGAGTGACTCCAGAGATCGTGGGCAAGTTCCCACGCTTGGATTCTTCCATACTAAACCTCTTTAGTATGGTGTCAATGTACCTGGATTGGGACAATCCCAAAATCTTTTTGGATCTATCCCTATAGATCCTTATTCCCAATATGCAGGAGGCATCACCAAGATCTTTCATCGAGAATCTGTGTGATAAGAAGAGCTTGACCGATTGCAGCATAGGAATATCATTTCCTATCAAGAGTATGTCGTCCACGTACAATACGAGGAAAACAACCTTACTCTCTGCAATCTTCTTGTAAATACAAGGTTCATCTGGGTTTTTGACGAAATCAAACTCTTTGATAACGACGTCAAAGCAGATGTTCCAACTCCGCGATACTTGCTTTAATCCAAAATGAATTTAAGCGGCTTGCACACCTTTTCGCTGCTCCCACTGTCTACGAAGCCCTCTGGCTGAGTCATGTACACGCACTCTTCTAAATCACCGTTTAGAAAGGCGGTCTTAACATCCATTTGCCAGATTTCGTAATCATGATATGCAGCGATAGCAAGCATGATCCGGATGGATTTAAGCATAGCCACTGGAGAAAAGGTTTCGTCATAGTCCACACCTGGTCTTTGACGAAAACCTTTTGCAACAAGTCTAGCTTTGAAAGTCTCCACCCTCCCATCTACACCAAGTTTTTTCTTGAAGATCCACTTGCTCCCAATGGGTTTTACCCCTTCAGGAGCAACATCCAAAGTCCATACTTTGTTGGTGTACATGGATTCCATCTCGGACCGCATAGCATCCAGCCATTTCACTGAGTCCTTACTCGTGATGGCCTGCTCGAAGCTAGTTGGGTCATCATCCTCCATGATGTAATCCTCGCTTCCACCGTCAATGAGAAAACCGTAGTATCTCTCAGGTGGACGAGAAACCCTGCTAGATCGGTGGAGAGGCTGGGGTTCGTCGGGTACTACTGAATCCTCTGGTTCTACCAAGTCTTCTGTTATAGTTTGTGTTGCTGGAACCTCTTCCAGTTCTACCTCAATGCCACTAATCTGTTTCATAAGAAAACCTTTTTCTAAGAAAGTGGCATGTCGAGAAACAAACACCTTTTGTTCCTTGGGGTGGTAGAAGATATACCCTTGTGAATTTTTGGGATATCCTACAAACTTACATAAGTCTGATCTTGCCTCGAGTTTGTTCGGATTTTGTCTTTTGACATAGGCTGGACAACCCCATATCTTAACATACTTAAGAGATGGTCTTTTCCCTTTCCATATCTCATATGGAGTGGTAGGCACTGATTTGGTAGGAACCATATTCAATAGGTGTGTGGCTGTCTCAAGCGCATACCCCCAGAAGGAAATAGGTAACTCAGCTGTACTCATCATTGAACGCACCATATCTAATAGGGTGCGATTCCTTCGTTCCGATACACCGTTGTGCTGTGGTGTATAAGGTGGAGTAAGCTGAGAGAGAATCCCATTCTCTTTTAGATAATCTTGGAACTCATTGCTCAAGTATTCTCCTCCTCAATCAGATCGAAGGATCTTAATACTTTTGCCCGTTTGGTTCTCTACTTCGTGCTTATATTCTCTGAATTTCTCAAAAGCTTCAGACTTGTGTTTTAAAAGGAACACATGCCCGTATCTAGAGAGATCGTCAGTGAATGTAATGAAGTAGGAAGAACCGTTCCTGGCAAGGGTAGACATGGGACCGCATACATCACTATGTACCAGTCCTAAGAGTTCAGTAACTCTTTCTCCGTGTCCACTAAACGGAGCTTTGGTCATTTTTCCTTTGAGACATGAATGGCAAGTATCATAAGATGATAATTCGAACGGATTCAAATAACCATCCTTATGTAACTTAGCCAGTCGTGTCGCATTGATATGACCAAGTCTACAATGCCACAAGTAGGATTCGTTCATTTCTGAACTTTTCCTCTTGTGTGTGTTTTGTATATTGAGGACTGTATTTTGATTTAGAATGAATATGCCATTATGTAGCGAGCCTGATGCAATCAACTTTTGATCTAGGAATATATTCATAACATTATCCTTTACTACAAAATTATATCCTTCTTTACTCAATAAAGAAACTGATATAATGTTGCACATCATGTTTGGTATATAATAGCACTCATTCAGAATCAGTATATCACCACTTGGTAATACTAGGTGATATTCGCCAACTGCTTTGGCTGCAACATTTGCACCGTTCCCAACTTGAACGGAATGATCACCTTTTCCCAGTTCTCTACCTTTTCGTAGCCCATGTAACTGTTTACATATGTGGGATCCTGATCCGGTATCTAATACCCAGGACGTAGGGTGAACTGAGAAACAGTTCTCAATAACTAACACACCTGTAGAAGATGCATCAACATGCATGTTCTTTTGGGCGGCTTGAGAATCTAGATATTCTCCTATTCCCTGTTCAGTCTCATAACTCTTATAAGAAAGAACGGGTCCAACGTTCCCCTGCACAGTATAACATGCGGGTTCGGTCAATACATCCATATTATTATCTTTATTAGGGCATGACATGGTCGTTACCTGGAGAGAGAGAGAAGAAAACACTTTAGCGTATGCTCGTGCAAGATCAGATTGGTTATTTTCTTATCTAATCAGGATGGCTCCCACTGTTTTTATCAAATCTTCCTTCAAACCCTAAAAGGAAAGACTAGCCGGGATTAATTACACACTACAAGTTCGCCAATCTTTCAGCCAGGTCAGTGTCAGTACTTTGAGGGAGGTCCCCCGTGCTTTCGCACGAACCTAATTAATATAAATCTCGTTTTCCCAAAGGCGTAACCCCGTTGACACCTTTCTAGACACCTACTTGATCGGCTAATTGTAATGTGTAAAACTCTCCCAGGAGTAACTCTTACTCGCAGTGGGTATCGGGATCCAACTATCTCATAGAAGGTATGCAATCTCATTGCAAATTTCAACACTTGAAATTCCCAATAATATTTTACCCCTAGTGTTCTATGACCTTGACGAATGCCAAACAACCCATAGTCCACTAGTCAAGTTCAACCCGTACATTTCTTGATTGAATTAAACCCACCCGCACGACCCTTGACGAATGCCAAACAACGCCGTACGAATACCCTAATCCAATCTGCATCATATGCATAAGCAGATAAATACTAGTTAGCTACCGTACACTACGCCTTGACGAATGCCAAACTACCGTAGCACGAATACTAAGTAGTACTTATCTGAAATGACGGAGGGCTACGCAGGTTTCCAGAAAACCATGAGCGTAATGAACTTGATATCGTTGTAGAATCAAATGAAGTTTTGAAATGGAGTGATTTTGAGGCTTTTCTAGTGTTGCTAAAGGGGTCACTCCCGGTGAAGGGATCGTCGGCCCTTTCCTCGTTGAATGAGGTGCGGGATATATCATATATATCACTGTGCAAAGCAGAAACTATAGAAGCAATCAAAAGTCAAACTGAGTGTGTAGCATCTGCCAGTTATTGCTAAAGGAGTCACTCCCGGTGAAGGGATCTCGGTCCTTTCCTCATCGAATAAGGTGCAGGGTATATCATATATACCACTATGCAAAGCAAGAACTGTAGCTACCTGTTTTGTTTAAAATTTGATTCTACAACATCTTAGGTTTCTTTTCTTTCATTAATCACATTAATGAAGTCCCATCATTTAAGTCACCTAAACATCACAGATAAATACGACGTACACTTATGCCATCCGCATTCGCCTGGATGTCCCCTCATGCACCGTTAGGTTAGGTAACTAACGACAGAGCAGGGTAAGGCTAGTGCGGATGCAAAACATAAGTAACGTCTATATAATATATCATATATAATATATACTGTATCTATCACAGAACATCACATGATCACATCACAGATATCGCAGCAGAAGAAACATATGAAACATTGGATATACTAGGACGTCCGTGTTTTCAATACGAGCCAGTATAAAACACGGATTCCACGGTCGTGATGAATAGCCAATCCTACACCCCTAGACCCCTATGAGAGCGGCAAGCAACCCTACCAATTCTAGGGTTAGGAGACCCGGACTCGACTCCTCGAGTTGGTCTCCCACTGGACCCCAGAACCCGGTTACTTGTGCTCCCCTCCTTGGGTCTATCCTAATGCGGAAAAGTAAATAATATACAAAAGGTGACTACTTCCGCAACCTGGAAGTGCCCCAATAAAAGAATATTACATACAAGTTTTTACATGAATGAAAATGAAAAACACTCATCTCACATAAAAAAAACCCGGCTATTCGAACACGACGATCCAATATAACATATCCAGCAACACATAACATCACATGTCATCAACGTAAGTAAGTATGCATACCCCAATTGTCGTTGACGTATAGCAACGAAACCGGCGATATCAACATACTACACTTACGGTCACAGAAAAGAAAGTGTAAAACTACAACAGTTGGAATTCGCAACCTCTTTAGACATCGCATGCCTAATCGAATGAAATACTTAGACATCACATGCCTAACAATTATAAACCCCGCATTTTAGTCTCATTATCGAAAACTCTTTTCAATATCAAGTGAAACTAAACCGCTAGATTTATAACATTCATTCAGTTATCTCATAACTGTTTGTGAATTCCAATTATTGTATCCCATTCCGGATAAATAGAAAATATTAAACTTTCCGATCAAACATTCGAACACCCAAGTTTTCCCGAGACTGGTCAACACATGAAATAGGTTCAAAAACATTCACTTCATGCCTCAGTACCAACGGTCCAGCCGTAGAAGGGTCAAGCCAACGCCTCACATGTGGCACGCCGTACTGCCCCAAACCCGAAGGTTCAAAGGGCAGTTCAAGACGGTCACATAATCGAGTTAAGGTTTGTTGTCTTCTAGAGGGACCATCGCGTTACTTGCACTACTCAGAACGTCTTTAAACCACAGAAAAATCCAACACTTGGAAATTTTCCGGCAGGGGAAAAGTTGGGTATTTATATCCGGTCGAACTTTTTAACATATTCTTAAATTATCCGGAAAAACACACAGACAAAATTTGATAATCCGATCGAATCTTCGAACTCCCAAAACACCCCAGAAAATTCAACTCTTTAATAAATATTAAAAATTCCCATAAAACTCAGCACTGTAAAATAGGAATTACTGTGCAAATTTGGAGGGCTTACGTCATCATCTCGCCGCGGAACCGCCGCAGAAGCTAGGCTTCTGCCGCGGTTCCGCCGCATGTTGGAGGCAACTTTTGACCAATTTTGCATCATAATTCTTATAACTTCCTTCTGAATTTTTTAAGAATTTTTAATCTGGAAAAATCCCAGTTTTTGAAAAAAGTCCAGAGAGTAAGAAAAATTTAGGGTTACGGGTTTGATCGGCTTTCAAACATCGTCTAAGCATCGCCTAAGGCTCTAGCTAGGCTCTGATACCACTGTAGGGTTCCTAGGCACTCTAATGAAGTCTCACAAGGCATCAACCATGCCAATTTCAAATTTTACGAGTGCCGAGAAACCCTAATACGGATCGTTGACTAGAAGTTTAGGCGAAAAACGAAACTAGTTAACACTTTAACTAAAGGAGAGAGGCTACAACCTTTGTAGATCCGGTTCTCCACTTCCTTAGCTCCACGTAGGCGTCCTCTCGCTGTCCATCTCGAATCATGGACTCAATCGTCGGCTTCATCGGAGAAATGGGCGGACTAAGTCGTCGGCTTCGTGCCGAAGAAGATCTACGTCGAGGCATCACAAGTTCAAGCTCCAACTTCACCAAGTTATGAAACTTGTGAAGAAAACACCCTATACTACTTGGCAAGAGGTAGAGGGTGAAGAAATAGGAGGTGGGTTCACTTTAGAATTGGATTTCTCTCACTTTTGCTCAAGTTACCATTAATGGACTTAAGCTTTTTCTTGAAGAAGAAGATGATGAAGAAGATAGAATATGATAAGTGTTAATTGAAAAATGAAAAGATAATGAATACTTATCATATACTAACTAAGGTAGAGTGTAGAGAATAGACCATGGTTACTTGGAAGGGTTAGGGTTAAGCATGAAGACAAGAATGGTTACAAAGTCAAAGCTTCATGAAGCTTCAACTAGAAACAAAGAAAGCCACCATTCTCATCAAAATCCTTTCCAAATAAATAAATAAATGAATAAGCAAAACCCTAATCATCAACTTAACCATGGTTTAATTCTATACACTTAACCAAATAAGCATGTATCATCAAACATGATACAATCATGAGCACAAAAGTATATCACATATACAACTTGCACATTAAGTGAGAAAATCCATTTAAAGTGAACCAATACTAGTTAATGCAAAGTAATATATCAAATATATAATTATACATTAAATCATTAAATCAACACTTGATTTAATGATCCGGTCATATCGCATATAACCGACTAGTATCCTATGTATCGGCTTATCGAATCAATCATTGATTCGATATCTAGGTTATATCAAATATAACCAATCGATACATTCATCGCGAGAATGAAATACGGTATCACATACACGCATTATTCTCGGTCCCGCACATATCTCATATGCACTCCTATTTCGTTTCGCTTGAGCCAGGAAACCTCTGTGTAGGACTCTAAAGACCCGTCAATACGCCGGTAGCAGATGATGATCATATCAAGCACCCACAAGCCGCAAGCGGTCTGCTAAACGTAACGGCCACCCGGGTATTGAACGATCAGAAGATCGACGAGCTAGCCCGCTCATACTCCTGTGAATCCAATCAGTAACACTTACCGTACAGTCCGGTCTGTTCGTCTGATATGTCGCATATCAAGTCTGGGGGTGGTAAACGTCAAACCCCAATAACCGATAAGTCGTGCTGATGTGAGGCTCATAACGGGTCGAGAAACTACTGGTAACACTTACCAGCAAATCTCTGATCAGCCCTGGCCAGGGACTTCCCTGTTACGGCCAATCGAGCACAGCGCAACATCAACCCCCAATACCGGGAGAGACGAAACCCCTCCTATCGCTCATTGCCTCCATGTGACTCGGGACTGTACCCAAAGACCACCGTTTTGCACGCCCTCATGGACGTGGTAAGGTGGAGATCAAAGCACAGTGGGAATCACACAAGACTCTATGACGATCTCGGGTCTACAGACTAACCTGCACAAGTGTCACCTGAGAACTGCCATCTGACGTGAGGTATAATACCAACTGGGAGTTCTCGGCGAGTCCGTCCAGTGTACCCAGTCTCCACTGAGCACCCGTATACCATCTCTGATGTCAAACACCAATGGATATGGGATCATCCATCGCCCATCTCATGGGTCGAGAAGCGTATACGCTAGTCTACTCTGGTATATCGATGCCCCGTCTCGATACACCCACGACTAGGGACCTTGAAGGTACTTATGGACTACCATGTCCCCACTAGTATGATCTGCATCATAGTCCAGGTAGTCAAGTACACATCCTAAGGGCTTTACCAATATGTAACTATAAGACAGATTAAAGAGACTAGTATACATGTTACGATAAAGAGTAACCAGATAGCATACTATCATATCGAGCAAGAAAGTCATCTCTATATATGTCCAAGCATCCAATATAATATACATCATTTGTACAATACTGGCCTCTAGGGCATACATACAACTAATAAAGAATAGGTTATCGTTATGGCTTAGGATTAGGTGTTTGGATTGGGGGCTAATTAGGGCCAGTTGGGGTTTACTTAGGGTTAGGGTTAGGGGAATTACGATTAATTAGGGTTAGGTGTTTGGGTTGGGAGTTAAATCATTGTCAATCTTTATTAGATACTTTTGTATGGAGTTCGCGAAACAAAAGCGTTGCTTTTCACCGTTACCACAATTGTTACACCCCAAGGCCTAAAGTTTACTAGATCTTGAAACTAGACTTTTAACCGATCAGAGCTATATATCATTAACATATGATATGATATAATATTTCACTTGTCTAACATCAATCAACACATTCAAGATACGTCAAGTTTCGGAAATAACCTTACATCATTGATTGTGACATCCTCATTATTATTTTTATGCCAACCTATATACAATCCACCCGCATTGAGCATTGCCGCATTGAGCATTGTTAAGGGGGTTAGAGAGACACACACATACACATATACACATGCATACAAAGCCAAATCTTAATTCATCATCATTCTCCTTTATATAGAACCATTGTCAAATCACACCCTAACTCCAAAACTAAATCCAAAATCTTAAACTTGATTAAAAAACGCTTAAGTTTAAAAAACTGTACCCTAAACCAAAAACTTCGAAACCTTGAAATTGAAATGTAAACGTAAAACTAATTCAAATTAAATCTTAAACTAAGTGCATGATACTCGATGATAATATGAAATTTTCATATTCTTATCGATAATCATATGTGAAAATGAAAACGCGACTTAGTTCCCGTCTATCCGTTAACATTCGTTTGATATTCGTCGTGACATAAAACTACACGAAAGTTGTTAAATATCTGACGATATCGTTCGGTTCTAACAACCGTCATGTAGTCTATGTGACGAGAATATTCAATCCTATGATAACCGATAGATTTTTGCCGTGTGGACAAGTTAGGAATGTATAAAGCAAACACCTGCATTCACTTATGTATTTCATTCGTTTTGAGATATTTCATTGGTACTTTTCCGCTGGTTCTTTGTGTACATCGAGAGATTATATGTTCGTTTCAATGTTGTTTGAAAGTATTGAAATAATCATCTTTTCTATTATAGTGTACTCGAAGAACAACGGGAAGGTGCTGCCGAAATTTTCTCGAAACGGATGAAAACATAAATGAATGGATGTATATTTTTTACATTCTTAATGGGATAGGTGTCTTACCCCCGACAGCCGCTATCCTCGACATCCAATATAGAAGATTTAATATCATCATCGTCTTTCTTGAAAGAAGAATCCAACTCTCGAGCTTTGATATTAGAAGGAGAAAGTTCTCAAAAGGAGTTGGAGGAGATTAGAAAAAGAAAGTTCTCAATAGGAGTTGGAGGATAGCCCAATCTATTAACAATTGAAATCAAACTTAACCAAGTCGTCAATTAAACGTAACACTAACGCTTCTTATTATCCGTCTATCGCGCATTTGTCAAAAATTCTTAATTTCATGACTCTTATTTATAGGAACCTTGATTCGTCTGGACTGTTCCAATATGGCACTTCCGTACCTCCACAATAAAAGTTGGATGTTCGTCGATACTCTCTCGAGAGTCAATGACTTTTTTGTTCATGGTGTTAGCTTTTTCATCGATTTTGCCTACACACGTCTTGGGTTACCGAAAGAGTACGAAATTTATTGTTCTTACTCTAAGTGTATGAACAAGCGATTGCTCAAGAAGTCAGAAGTTGAGTTACACATCGTGAGATACAGTTTCATTAGATATTACACTACGTGGGAACTTCACGGAGATAAAGTCGTTAAAACGGTAGACGAGGCATAGATGCAAAAGACGGAAAACGAATTCATTGAAATGGAAACCATAGAGTGGCAAGTGATAGTAGAAGAAGAGGAGGAAGAGAAATGGCAGTTTGAAAAAGACGAAACCGTCGAAGAAATTGATGATGTATTCGTGCCGATCGATGTCATGGATGAGCTTATAAATGACACTGGATTTCCTTATGATACGGAAAGTACTGGACCCTCATTATTGGAGAAGTACAAGGCTGACTCTAGAATCCTGCTATATCCAAATTGTAAAGAGTTTTCAAAACAGTCATTTTTCGTACTTCCCTTGCAGATCAAATGCAAGAATAGATGGAGTGACCAGTTTTTCACTGATCTCCAAGAATTGCTGAATGAAGCTTTTCTCAACGGAAATGAAATGCCACTGAGTTGGTACGAGACGCAAAAGATAATCATAAATTGTAGGGTTGTCTAGCGCTGTAGCAAGGTTTCGGGAGGCATCATCCATGCCACATTTAAATTTTTGTCGTTCTAGCTAACCCTAACCCTAGAATCGAAGCTAGAAAATCCGACGAAACGAATGCAAACAACTTTGCAACTAAAATGAATAAGGAATACAACCTTTGTAGACCGGTCCTTCACTTCATTAGCTCCATGTAGTAGTCCCTTCACTGCGATCACGAACTCCCAGACTCTAGAGAGGCTCCCATGAAGAAATGAACAAGCTTACATCGAAATCTTCGAGGCCGAAGATGATCTACGTCGAGGAGACACTAACCCAAGCTACAGGTTGTCTTTTTACCAGTCAACATGTTAAGACAAAGAGCAACCAGATAGCATACTATCATATTGAGCAAGAAAGTCCCCCTATATATGTCCAAGCATCCACTACAATATACATCCCATGTGTAAGTCCATGCTACCCTTCCCCGGTACTTACGGGGTTGCGGAAGTGGTGAAAAACGATTTTCAAGAGGGTGGTAACATGGACTACAAATACGGATCTTTGTTAAACAACTAACTAACAACCTAACTTGAGTTTTACCTACTCGGTTAGGGGGCTATACCTTTCTTGAACTCCTTCATCTTCAACTCCTCCCGGTGTACGGATAGGCCTCACCTCGTCGTCTCCTTGCGCCGAAGATGGATCCACCCAAAAGCTTCTACCTTTGGCTTCTTCTTCGAACTTTGAAGAAACTAGAACACTTGGCTTGCTAGGCCTTGTGAACTAGAATGAGTAGAGGATTGTTTTGTTGTCTTTTTATCTCTAAGGCAATGAGTCTCAACACATGAGAATGGTTTGCCTTGAGCTAGAGAGAGCAAGAGGAAGAGGGAGAGCTTAAGCAAGTGATGGCAAGAGAGAGAAATGAAATGAGAGAATGAGTAACTCTTTTGCCATCCAACCTCTCATAATCCAAAACCATCATAACAAAAATAGTAATCAAGTATTGTGTGATGGTTTAAGTCAAAATGGCTATATCATTTCATGCACTCATTTTGCATAAATAAACAAGCAAGCAAAAGTCTTTGCCATGGAATGATAGCCATTGTCATGATGATGGTCAACTAGTCCAACCTAGTCAACCGGTCAACAAAGTCAACAAGTCAACAAAGTCAACCCCTCAACAACCATGTCACTATAATACTTAATTAATATTATTGTTAATCATATTTCTTATTCTCATTAGGGTTAGGCAAAAGTCAATGGTCAACAGTCAACAGTCAACAGTCAATAACCCCAATGAGAATCCTCTGCCTCTGTCTCTCTGTCAACTGTGCATACACACCCGCATCCGCATTCCGAGAAATACGAATACAAACGAGATAAAACCAATCCCAAAACGTACTCTAGGATCTGGCTTAAACCAAAGCCCGCTAGTGTTAACTGTCCGGACACTGTACGTGCACAAGTGCACGGATGTGACCGAACCCTGTCGCAAAACCATGCGACCTCTACACTTTTGCCTAAAGGCGAATAGCTTTCTGTGTGGGACTCTAAAGACTCGACACTACGCTAGCAGTGGGTTTAACCACAGACCGCAAGCAGCACTAGCTGTGCATAACGGTCCCCAGGTAGATGCCGACAAGAAGACTGACGAGGTGAAACCCATCTGAACTTCTACTGAGCCTGAATGTGACAATCTCTATACAGTCCAGTCTGTTCGTCTGATACATCGCATGGCGGGCCTAGGGGGCGGTAAACGTCAGTCCCCTAATAGCGGTACAAGTCGTGTTGGAGTGAAGCCCAGAACACTCTGAGATAACACTGGAAACCTACCAGTATATCTCGCTTGCCCTGGCCAGGGACTACACGTGTAATGGCTCTCCTAGACACAGCGCGATGTCAACCCTCAATACCGGGAGAGACGAATCCTTTCTAACCGTCACTGCCTCCAAGTGCTTCGGGACTGCACCCAACTACTACCTGTTTGCACAACTCCTTTGAGCCGTGGTAGGGTAGTAATCTAAGTACAGTGGGAACACACTCGAGGCGAAGTGACAGTGTCAAGTCAGCGGACTAAGCTGTACTCATGTCACCTGGGAACTGATAACTGACGATAGGTATATTACCAACCAACAGTTCCCGACGAGTCTTGTCCAGTGTACTCGTAACCTAACGAGCACCCGCATACTATCTCAAGTACGACGTACTGACGGCTGTGGGACAGACCGTCTCCTACACTGGGATGAGAAGCGCATACGCTAGTCTACTCCGGAGTATCGATGCCCTGTCTCGATAGTCCTACGACTAGGGACCTGCATAAGGATGTGCTTATAGATTACCCAGCCCCCACTAGTGTGACCGCCATCACAACGCTGGTAATCAAGCAAAGATCCTAAGGGCTCCACTAATGTGTAAATGTGATATACTAAAATAAACACATGTACACATTAAAGTAGAAACAAACCAAGTAGCATACTACTATATTGAGCAAGATTGTCTATACAAGGTGAATATCCCAAGCTTCCATTAAGTAATATACAAACTAGTATGATACAGTAATGGCCTCTAGGGCATATACACTAACAATCTCCCACTTGCACTAAGGCCATGTACTGGCGTATCGAAGACCTATCATCTCGATCAGCCGCTTGAACTGAGTCTGGGGTAAGGCCTTTGTGAGTGGATTAGCAGTGTTATCTTCCGTAGAAACTCTCCGAACCTCGATCTCCTGGCGACCCACGATCTCCCTGATCAGGTGATACCGCCTCAAGATGTGTCTGGATTTCTGATGGGACCTGGGTTCCTTCGCTAAAGCTATAGCCCCGTTGTTGTCTCAATACAGCGGTATTGGATCAACAATGGACGGAATCACCTGAAGTTCAGTTAAGAACTTCCTTATCCAGACAGCTTCCTTTGCGGCATCTGCAGCAGCGATATATTCCGCTTCCATCGTCGAGTAAGCAACGGTTTCCTGTTTGGAACTCTTCCAACACACCGCCCCTCCATTGAGGGTAAAGACATAACCCGACATGGACTTGGAATCATTCTTTGTCACTCTGGAAGCTGGAGTCAGCAAAGGCCTCGATCTGGAGGTCTTTTCCGCCATACACCAAGAACATCTCCCTAGTCCTTCTCAGGTACTTGAGAATGTACTTTACTGCTATCCAGTGTTTCTCCCCAGGGTTTGACTAATACCGGCTTACCACACTCAGTGCATAAGCTACATCTGGTCTGGTACATAACATCGCATACATTATAGAGCCTACCGCAGAAGCGTAGGGTATAATAGACATGCGATCCCTTTCCAAAACAGTCTTGGGAGACATCTCTTTGGAAATGGTGATCCCGTGACAAGCCGGTAGATTACCGCGCTTGGAATCTTCCATACTGAATCTTTTCAGTATGGTGTCGATGTACCTGGACTGTGAGAGTCCCAGTATCCTCTTGGATCTGTCATGATAGATCCGGATCCCCAGAATGTATGAGGCATCACCCAGGTCTTTCATGGAGAACCTGTGTGATAAGAACCCCTTGACAGATTGTAGCATAGGAATGTCATTTCCTATTAAGAGGATGCCATCCACGTATAAAACGAGGAATACTATAGTTCTCGCTACAAATCTACTATAGATGCATGGTGCATCTGGATTTTTGATAAAGCCAAATTCCTTGACCGTCTCATCAAAACAGATGTTCCAACTCCGCGATGCCTGCTTCAGTCCATAGATGGACTTAAGCAACTTGCACACCTTTCCGCTGCTCCCACTCTGAATGAAACCCTCTGGCTGGTCCATAAAAACACACTCCTCTAAATTTCCATTTAGAAAAGCGGTCTTTACGTCCATCTGCCAAATCTCATAATCGTGGAAGGCAGCAATGGCAAGAAGGATCCGAATGGATTTCAGCATAGCTACTGGAGAAAAGGTCTCGTCATAGTCCAAACCAGGTCTTTGACGAAAACCCTTTGCAACCAGTCTAGCTTTATAGGTCTCAACCTGTCCATCTACACCAATCTTCCTTTTGAAGATCCACTTGCATTCTACGGGTTTTACCCCATCTAGAGCAACGTCCAACGTCCATACTTTGTTGGTGTACATGGACTCCACTTCGGTCCGCATTGCACCCAGCCATTTTATCGAGTCAACGCTCTGAATGGCTTGCTAGAAACTAGTCGGCTCATCATAATCAATGATGCAATCCTCTCTATCCCCGTCTATGAGAAAACCGTAGTATCTCTCGGGCGGATGAGACTGCCTACTACTCCGGCGGAGTGGCGCAGGAATGTCATGATCTTTCGAACCCTCTGGTTCTACTAAGATTTCAGTAATAGCTCGTGGTTCTGGAATTTCTTCCAGTTCTATTGCGCTCCCACTTATCTGATTCTCCAAAAACTGAGTTTCTAAGAAGTGGGCATGCCGAGAGACAAAAACCTTTTGTTCCTCTTCGCAATAGAAGAAATATCCCTTGGAGTTCTTTGGATATCCCATAAACTTGCACTGTACTGAGCGTGCCTCGAGCTTGTCTGCATGCTGCTTTTTGACAAAAGCTGGACTTTCCCATGTCTTAATGTGATTAAGATAGGGTCTCTTCCCACACCACATCTGATATGGTGTAGTAAGCACAGTCTTAGTTGGAACTCGGTTCAAAATGTATGCAGCGATTCTAGTGCATATCCCCAGAATGATCGCGGTAACTCAGCGTTACTCATCATGGACCGTACCATATCCAATAGGGTTCGGTTCCGTCTCTCCGATACACCGTTATGTTGCGGAGTGTATGGAGGAGTAAGATGAGAGAGAATTCCATTCTCTTTTAAGTAATCCAGGAACTCGGCACTCAAGTATTCACCACCTCGATCAGATCTTAGTGTCTTGATACTTTTGCCGGTTTGTTTTTCTACTTCATTCTTATATTCCTGGAATTTTCTAAAGGCTTCGGATTTATGTTTCATTAAGAAGACATAACCATACCTTGAAAAGTCATCCGTAAAAGTAATGAAGTAAGAATAACCGCTTCGCGTATGTGTAGACATTGGACCGCATACGTCGCTGTGTACGAGTCCCAAGAGCTCGCTCGCTCTTACTCCGTGTCCAGTGAACGGGGTCTTTGTCATCTTTCCTTTGAGACAGGATTGACAAGTAGCATATGATTAATATTCGAACGGATCCAAATATCCTTCTGTATGTAACTTCGTCAACCTTCTCTCATTGATGTGACCCAGTCTACAATGCCATAAGAAAGTCTGATTTATTTCCGGAGACTTTTTTTTGTGTGTATTCTGGACATTGAAAATCTGTGGTTGGTTTAGTACGTATATACCATTGCTTAATGTATCTGACCCAATCAGAACTTGATTAAGGTGAATGTTTACAATATTACTTACAAACGCAAATTCATAACCTTCTTTAGAAATCAAAGATACAGAAATGATATTACAGGTTGCGTTGGGTACAAAAAAGCAATTACGTAAAACCAAAACATGTCAATCTGACATTCCCAAGTGATAGTCCCCCACGGCCTTAGCATCCATGCTAGCTCCGTTTGCAACTTTGAGGGTCATGTCACCTGCCTTCAAAACCCTATGGTTTCTCAACGCCTGCAAAGAATTACAGATATGAGATCCTGATCCAGTATCCAATACCCAGGAATTAGAGTTTATTGATAGACAGTTTTCAATAACATACACACCTGAAAATGAAGCCGCAACTTGCTTCAGGTCCTGTGTTCTGGCTTTCCAAGCCCTGCAATCTTTCTTCCAGTGACCACTCTTATGACAGAAAAAGCACTCTTCCTTCCCTATAAGCTTCCCCGCTATCTTTGTTGCTTTTGCCTTTCCCTTCGTATCCACTTTACTAATACCGCCCCTTGGTTTGGCGGGGGCTTTCTTCTTCTTTCCCTTGGCTTTCGCCTTGGACCTAGAAGAGGAAGATCCTCCTACAAACAAAGTGGATGTTTTCCTACCTTTCTGTAGGGTGCCCTCTGCACTCCTCAGCATGTTGAGGAGCTCTGAAAGTTCAACTTCCTTTTCTTGCAAGTTGAAATTCAGGATGAACTGGGCGTAAGTGGAAGGAAGGGACTGAAGAATCAAGTCCGTATAGAGCTCATTCTCCAACGTGGTCCCAAGTTCCGCGAGCTCCTCAATGAAGCCAATCATCTTAAGCACGTGTTCCGCTACCGATGATCTGATGGCCAACCTTGCCGAAAACAACTTCTTCGACACTTCGTATCTGGGGATACGAGATTGCTCTCCATACAGTTCTTTTGTATGGAGAAATATGGATTCGAGGTCCATATTCTCGTGCCTCCTCTGATGTTCGTTGTCCATAGAGGCAAGCACGAGGCACTTGGCCTTCGCGCAATCGATCTCCCAAGTCTTACGGATTTCCTTATCCGCGACGCTGGAGGTGCGATCTGGGACAGGGGGAGCTTTGGTGGTAAAGAGATACCCCAGCTTGTCATAAGTGATTGCCATTTTGACATTCCTGAGCCAATCTTTGTAGTTTGGCCCTGTCAGTATGTTTTTATCTAGTAATAACTTAAGTCTGGTCATGATGTTTGGTCGCTGCAATTAGGAGAGAGAGAAGAAATACTTTAGCACGATACTCTTGCAAGTTTAGAGTGGTTTTTAATTTATCTAAACGGGATGGCTCCCACTGTCTCTCGAATCCCTCCTCAAACCAAAAAGGAAGAATTAGTCAGGATCAATCTCACCGTACAATACTTGCTTAACCGTTCGGCCAGGCTGGTATCGGTACTTCGAGGGAGGTTTTCCAACGCTTTCGCGAAGTTCCTTAATTTAATAACCTCTTTTCCCTGGGGGCGTAGCCCCGCTAACACCTTTCTAGACACCTACTGGGTTTATAGCATTGATCGTTTAGTGAGAAATTTCCCGAGGAGATGCATTCACAGTAGGATCGGGATCCAAATATCATTGCGTGACAAAACTGAAGGAATCCTACCAGAATCATCACACTCCAAATGGTATACAGCGCTAGAAAGTTTCAGTTCTTTTGAAACTCCCGATGTGGATTTTTGCCCCATGCTCTTATGACCTTGACTTTGGCCAAAATATCATAAGTCACATGTCAAGTTCTACCCGTCATTCTCCAGGGTAATTTGAGCCCATCTGCACATACCCTTGACTTTGGCCAAAATGGTAGAACGACTGCCCCAAACCAACACATCTATCTATGCTGCACATGAATACCCAATAGCTACCAATCACTATGCCTTGACTTTGGCCAACATACATAGCTTGAATACTATTGACCATCCATGTGAAACGACGGAGGGCTACGAATGGTTTTGGCGAAACCGTGAACGTAATGAACTTGATATAATCGATGGAACGAGATAGCTTTTAAAAAGAGTGGCTTAAGCTCCATGTTTAAAAGTTATTTTGAAAAGAAACCGAGTGGTTTTGAAAGTGTTCCAACGACTTTTACTTGGTTTATTTTTCTTGCATTAGTTCTTTTAATGCGTCCCATCATTTAATCCTACCATTGCAGAAAACAACCAAAATATGACGTACGCTTATGCCATTCGCATTCGCTACGGGGCCCCGTCATTACCCGTTAGGTTACTTAACTAACGACAGAGCGGGGGCTGGGCTAGCGCGGCTGCAAAACATAAGCAACGCCTAAATAATTTCATATATAGATATATTGCAATGATAGCCATTTCAGATTGCAGATGAACACATTGGATATACTAGGAATCCGCAATTCGTACGAGCCTGTAACGAAAAGCGGATTACACGGTCGCGATGAATACCCAATACCCCACCCTAGACCCCTACGGGTGCAGCAAACTACCCGCCAAATATCCGAAGTGGAGCAACCTACCTCAACGACGTGAGTAGGCCACTCGGCACTTCGAGATACCCGGTAGTTTGTGCACCCCACCTTGGGTCTATCGTAGGAGCAAAAACAGTAAAAAGAAATTATACAATGACGGTTACAACCCCGACCCAGTTGTGCGGCCAAAAATAATATTACATCAATTTACATATTACATGAATTGAAAGATAAAAGAAAACTCTCATCTCACAACCCCCCGGCTATTCATCCGCGACAATCCAATGAATTCATATACACATACCATCAACATTACAGATCACGGATATGTATAACCCCCACTAATCGACATATAGCGATTAGCGGACGTTCAATACATATAACACATCACAGATATATACCCGTCAGCTTAAGTCTTTAGAAGTTCGATCAAAATACGGATTTTCAAGCCCCAAAAACTAATTTTTCTTTCTGGAAAATCTGGGAAGAAAAGACATATTGTAAAAATCCCAAAATACCCCCAGAAACACACTGCAAGAAATTTGACCCACGACCAACTCAACTCGGTCGCGGATCCGCGGCGCTTTGAACGGTTCTCTGGACCAAATTTCTTGAGTGTCTTTTAAATAGCCTGAGTCGATTTTTGGAGTATGATTTATCAATTTTTGAAAAGAATACAGAATCGACAGAAACTTGATTTTCCGGGTGTTTTTCCTGACTTTTTCTCCGATCGAATTTCTAGTTACTTTGCTAACATGTTAGATAGTGTTTAACTAGGCTCTGATACCACTGTAAGTCCATGCTACCCTTCCCCGGTACTTATGGGGTTGCGGAAGTGGTGAAAAACGATTTTCAAGAGGGTGGTAACATGGACTACAAATACGGATCTTTGTTAAACAACTAACTAACAACCTAACTTGAGTTTTACCTACTCGGTTAGGGGGCTATACCTTTCTTGAACTCCTTCGTCTTCAACTCCTCCCGGTGTACGGATAGGCCTCACCTCGTCGTCTCCTTGCGCCGAAGATGGATCCACCCAAAAGCTTTTACCTTTGGCTTCTTCTTCGAACTTTGAAGAAACTAGAACACTTGGCTTGCTAGGCCTTGTGAACTAGAATGAGTAGAGGATTGTTTTGTTGTCTTTTTATCTCTAAGGCAATGAGTCTCAACACATGAGAATGGTTTGCCTTGAGCTAGAGAGAGCAAGAGGAAGAGGGAGAGCTTAAGCAAGTGATGGCAAGAGAGAGAAATGAAATGAGAGAATGAGTAACTCTTTTGCCATCCAACCTCTCATAATCCAAAACCATCATAACAAAAATAGTAATCAAGTATTGTGTGATGGTTTAAGTCAAAATGGCTATATCATTTCATGCACTCATTTTGCATAAATAAACAAGCAAGCAAAAGTCTTTGCCATGGAATGAAAGCCATTGTCATGATGATGGTCAACTAGTCCAACCTAGTCAACCGGTCAACAAGGTCAACAAAGTCAACAAGTCAACAAAGTCAACCCCTCAACAACCATGTCACTATAATACTTAATTAATATTATTGTTAATCATATTTCTTATTCTCATTAGGGTTAAGCAAAAGTCAATGGCCAACAGTCAACAGTCAACAGTCAATAACCTCAATGAGAATCCTCTGCCTCTGTCTCTCTGTCAACTGTGCATACACACCCGCATCCGCGTTTCGAGGAACACGAATACAAACGAGATAAAACCAATCCCAAAACGTACACTAGGATCTAGCTTAAACCAAAGTCCGCTAGTGTTAACTGTCCGGACACTGTACGTGCACAAGTGCATGGATGTGACCGAACCCTGTCGCAAAACCATGCGACCTGTCGCAAAACCATGCGACCTCTACTCTTTTGCCTAAAGGTGAATAGCTTTCTGTGTGGGACTCTAAAGACTCGACACTACGCTGGCAGTGGGTTTAACCACAGACCGCAAGCGGCACTAGCTGTGCGTAACGGTCCTCAGGTAGATGCCGACAAGAAGACTGACGAGGTGAAACCCATCTGAACTCCTACTGAGTCTGAATGTGACAATCTCTATACAGTCCGGTCTGTTCGTATGATACATCGCATGGCGGGCCTAGGGGGCGGTAAACGTCAGTCCCCTAATAGAGGTACAAGTCGTGTCGGAGTGAAGCCCAGAACACCCTGAGATAACACTGGAAACCTACCAGTATATCTCGCTTGCCCTGGCCAGGGACTACTCGTGTAATGGCTCTCCTAGACACAGCGCGATGTCAACCCCCAATACCGGGAGAGACGAATCCTGTCTAACCGTCACTGCCTCCAAGTGCTTCGGGACTGCACCCAACTACTACCTGTTTGCACGACTCCTTTGAGCCGTGGTAAGGTAGTAATCTAAGTACAGTGGGAACACACTCGAGGCGAAGTGACAGTGTCAAGTCAGCGGACTAAGCTGTACTCATGTCACCTGGAACTGATAACTGACGATAGGTATAGTACCAACCAACAGTTCTCGACGAGTCCTGTCCAGTGTACTCGTAACCTAACGAGCACCCGCATACTATCTCAAGTACGACGTACCGACGGCTGTGGGACAGACCGTCTCCCACACTGGGATGAGAAGCGCATACGCTAGTCTACTCCGGAGTATCTATGCCTTGTCTCGATAGTCCTGCGACTAGGGACCTGCATAAGGATGTGCTTATAGATTACCCAGCCCCCACTAGTGTGACTGCCATCACAACGCTGGTAATCAAGCAAAGATCCTAAGGGCTCCACTAATGTGTAAAGGTGATATACTAAAATAAACACATGTACACATTAAAGTAGAAACAAACCAAGTAGCATACTACTATATTGAGCAAGATTATCTATACAAGGTGAATATCCCAAGCTTCCATTAAGTAATATACAAACTAGTCTGATACAGTAATGGCCTCTAGGGCATATACATTAACACCATGTACAGTAATGGCCTCTAGGACATACATATAACTAGCAATCTCCCACTTGCACTAAGGACATCTGTTGTATTATCCAATACCCAACAATATAGCAGTGGTTGTAGTATCCCATACTCAACCATCCCAAAATCTCTCAAATAGTATTTGGGGGAGCAGGCCTTGGTGAATGGATCCGCCGTGTTAACCTCCGTGTCAACTCTCCTGATCTTGATCGCTTGGAGATCAACTATCTCCCTGATCAGGTGATACTTGCCTCAGAATATGTCTGGAACGCTGATGGGACCGGTGTTCCTAGGCCAAATCCATAACTCCATTGTTGTCACAATAACAATTATTGGACGCTCAATGGTAGAAACCATGTTCATCTCATGAACAAGAAATGCCCAGACAGCCACTTTGGCAGCATCATTGGTAGCAATGTATTCAGCTTTTATCGTCTAGTATGTCATGGTATCTGTTAGGTCCACGTTACCCACCCCAGATCTTTCGGGGAGGCGGAATAGGTACAAATCAAAATTTTCCTCGATAGGTAACATGGACCGTTCATTAAGGATCTTGGCTAAACAAAACTAACACAAAATCTACAAGTTCTAACTACTATGTAGAATGGTTATACCTAGGTCTTGAACTCCTTCTCTTCTTGTTGTTCTCCTCCTTACTTGCTCCTTGTAATAGTTTGTACCGCTCCTCCTCGTCGTCTCCTCTTTGTCGAAGATAGATCCACCCGAGGGTTCGAACTTGAGCTCCTATCTCAACCTAGAGGTAACTAAGGTGCTTGGTTTGCTAAACCTAGAACCCTAGAAAGAGTAGAGAGTAGTCTTGGTGTTTTATCTCAAAGGAAAATGGTTCTCAACTCATGAGAGGGATTTTCCTTGAGCTAGAGGAAGGAGAGCAATGGATGAAAGAGAAGATGCAAGTGAGAATGATACCATTTTTACAACCATGCTCTCATAATTTAGAAAAATGATGATAATAATAATAATAATTAACAATGTGTGATGGTGAGTTGATGAATAACCATTATCATTTCATTCATTAAACGCTTTTGCAAAGAATAAGAAGCATCTTTGAAAACAAATGATGATGGTCAACAAGTCCACTTTGGTCAACCGGTCAACTAAGTCAACAAGTCAACAAAAGTCAAGAATTCAACTCAACCATGGCACAATAATTGTTAACTAATATTATTAATCATATTTCCTATTCTCATTAGGGTTTGGAAAAAGACAACAGTCAACTGTGCATACACACCCGTACCATAACCCTAATGAGAATCCTCTGCCTCTGCCTCAGTCAACTGTGCATACACACCCACATCCGTGATCCGAGGAACACGAATACAATGAGATAAAACTAACCCCAAAACATATACTAGGATCTGGCTTAAACCAAAGCCCACTAGTAATAACTGTCCGGACACCAAACGTGCACAAGTGCGCGGATGTGAACGAACCTCGTCGCAAAACCATGCGACCTCTACTTTGTTTTGCCCAAAGGAGAATAACCCTCTGTGTGGGACTCTAAATACTTGACACTACGCTGGCAGTGGGTTTAACCACAGACCGCAAGCGGCACTAGCTGTACGTAACGGTCCCCAGGTAGATGCCGATAAGAAGACTGATGAGGTGAACCTATCCGAACTCCTACTGAGCCTGTATGTGACAATCTCCGTACAGTCCGGTCTGTTCGTCTGAGAGTATCGCATGGCGGGCCTAGGGGGCGGTAAACGTCAGTCCCCTAATAGCGGTACAAGTCGTGTCGGAGTGTAGCCCAAAACACCCTAAGAAACTACTGGTAACACTACCAACAAATCTCGCTTGCCCTGGCCAGGGACGACTATGTGTAATGGCTCTCCTAGACACAGCGCGATATCAACTCCCAATACCGGGAGAGACGAATCCTGTCTAACCGTCGCTGCCTCCAAGTGCTTCGAGACTGCACCCAACTACTACCTGTTTGCACGACTCAGTAGAACCGTGGTAGGGTAGTAATCTAAGAACAGTGGGAACACACTCGAGGCGAAGTGACAGTTTCAAGTCAGCGAACTAAGCTGTACTCATGTCACCTGGGAACTGTTAACTGACGATAGGTATAATACCAACCAACAGTTCCCGACGAGTCCTGTCCAGTGTACTTGTAACCTAACGAGCACCTGCATACTATCTCCAGTACGACGTACTGATGGCTGTGGGGCAGACCATCTCCCCTGCTGAGAAGAGAAGCGTATGCACCAGTCTACTCTGGAGTATCGATGCCCTGTCTCGATAACCTATGACCAGGGACCAAAATAAGAATATGCTTATAGACTATCCAGCCCCCACTAGTGTGATCACCATCACAACGCCGGTAGTCAAGCAAAGATCCTAAGGGCTCCATCAATATGTATTAGCGATATGTTAAAAGAAACATATACACATATTAAGATAGAAACAAACCAAGTAGCATACTACTATGTCGAGCAAGACTGTCGTAAACCTGTATATATATATCCCAAGCCTCGAAAATGTATTATACAAACTAGTACTATACAATAATGGCCTCTAGGGCATACATTTCTAACAATCTCCCACTTGCACTAAAGGCCAGTAATTGGTGTACCGCATATCCAACGTCTGCACTAAGGCCAGCTGCTAGCGTACCGCATACCCAATAGCTCAAAAAGTCGCTCGAACTGTGTTTGAGGGAGGGCCTTTATGAATGGATCCGCCGTGTTGTCTTTTGTGTCCACTCTCCGTACCTCGATCTCCTGGCGATCAATGATCTCCCTGATCAGGTGATACCGCCTTAAGATGTGTCTGGATTTCTGATGGGACCCTGGTTCCTTCACTAAAGCTATAGCCCCATTGTTATCACAATACAAAGGTATTGGGTCAACAATGGACGGAACCACCTGAAGTTGACTAATGAACTTCTTCATCCAGACTGCCACTTTTGCGGCATCGCTTGCAGCAATGTATTCAGCCTCCATCGTCGAGTCTGCGATGGTATCCTGTTTGGAACTCCTCCAACACACCGCCCCTCCGTTGAGGGTAAACACAAAACCCGAGACAGACTTGTTGTCATCCTTGTCACTCTGGAAGCTTGAATCGGTAAAGGACTCGACCCTGAGGTCTCCACTACCGTAAACCAGGAACATCTCCTTAGTCCTTCTCAGGTTCTTGAGAATGTTCTTCACTGCCGTCCAGTGGTCCTCACCTGGGTCTGACTGATACCGGCTCACCACGCTCAGTGCATAAGCTACATCTGGTCTTGTACATAGCATCGCGTACATTATAGATCCTACCGCCGAAGCGTAGGGTATAATGCTCATGCGAACCCTCTCCTCGTCAGTCTTAGGAGACATCTTCTTGGAGAGGGTGATTCCGTGCAATGCGGGTATATTACCGCGCTTGGAATCTTCCATACTAAATCTCTTTAGTACGATCTCTATGTACCTGGACTGCGAAAGTTCCAGTAGTCTCTTGGATCTATCTCTGTAGATCTTGATCCCCAGAATGTACGAGGCATCACCCAGGTCCTTCATGGAGAACCGTTGTGACAAGAATAGCTTGACCGATTGTAGCATAGGAATGTCATTTCCTATCAAAAGAATGTCGTCCACGTACAAGACTAGGAACACGACAGTTCGTCCTACAATCTTCTTATAGATACAAGGCTCATCTTCGTTCTTGAAGAAATCAAATTCCTTGATTGCCTCATCAAAATAGATGTTCCAGCTCCGCGATGCCTGCTTTAATCCATAAATGGATTTAAGCAACTTGCACACCTTCCCGCTGCTCCCACTGTCTACAAAACCCTCCGGCTGATCCATGTAAACGCACTCTTCTAAACAGCCATTTAGAAAAGCCGTTTTTACGTCCATCTGCCAGATTTCATAGTCATGGAAGGCAACAATGGCAAGTAGGATCCGAATGAATTTGAGCATAGCCACTGGAGAAAAAGTTTCGTCATAGTCCACACCAGGTCTTTGACGAAAAACTTTTGCAAGGAGTCTAGATTTATAGGTTTCCACCTGCCCATTCACACCAAGTATCCTTTTGTAGATCCATTTGCATCCAACGGGTTTTACCCCAGGTGGAGCAATATCCAAGGTCCACACTTTATTGGTGTACATGGACTCCATCTCGGATTGCATTGCATCCAACCACTTATCAGAGTCCTTACTGATAATGGCCTGCCTGAAACTGGTAGGGTCATTTTCTTCCAAGATGCAATCCTCTCGATCCCCTTCTATGAGAAAACCGTAGTATCTCTCGGGCGGATGAGAAATCCTACCAGATCTACGGAGTGGCTGAGGTTCTTTCGGGGTTATTGAATCCTGAGGTTCTGTCAAATCTTCAGTTTCATTTTGTGGTCGCTGAATTTCTTCCAGTTCTACCGAACTCCCATTAGTTTCTTTTGCAAGAAACTCCCCTTCTAAAAAGGTACCATGGCGAGATACAAACACCTTCTGTTCCTCAGTGTGGTAGAACAGATATCCTAGTGATCCTTTAGGATATCCCACAAATTTACATAGAACTGACCGTCCCTCTAGCTTGTCCGGTTTCTGTGTTTTCACATAGGCCGGACAACCCCATATCTTAATAAATTTAAGACATGGTTTCTTACTGCTCCATATTTCATACGGAGTTCTAGGCACAGATTTGGATGGAACTTGATTCAAAAGGTATGCCGCTGTCTGAAGCGCATGTCCCCAGAATGAAAGAGGCAACTCAGCACTACTCATCATGGAGCGAACCATATCCAATAGTGTATTCGATACACCGTTGTGCTGTAGTGTATAAGGAAGAGTAAGCTGAGAGAGAATACCATTATCTTTTAAGTAATCTAGGAATTCCTTGCTTAAGTACTCCCCTCCCCTATCCGATCGGAGGATCTTGATACTTTTGCCAGTCTGGTTCTCCACTTCGTTTCTGAATTCCTTGAATTGCTCAAAAGCTTCAGATTTGTGTTTCATCAGATACACATATCCGAACCTAGAGAGATCGTCAGTGAATGTGATGAAGTACGAGAACCCACCCCTTGCATGTATAGACATTGGACTACATACATCACTGTTTATGAGTCCCAAGAGCTTTGTTGCCCTTTCTCCATGTCCGATGAACAGAGATTTGGCCATCTTTCCTTTGAGACAAGACTGACAAGTTTCAGAAGATGAAAACTCGAACGTATTCAAGAGTCCATCTTTATGCAACTTACTTACTCTTTTCTCTCCGATATGACCAAGTCTACAATACCACAAGTAGGATTCATTCGTATCTGAATTCTTCCTCTTGTGTGTGTTTTGTACATTGAGAACTGTATTCTGATTTAGAATGTAGATACCATTACACAGTGTACCTTCTGCAACCAGTACCTTATGAAGGTAGATGTTCATGATATTTCTATCAAGAACAAAGTTATATCCATCTTTATCGAGTAAAGAAACTGATATGATGTTGCAAACCATGGAAGGCACATAGTAGCAATCGTTCAAAATTATAGTATTGCCATTTAGCAACACTAGGTGATATTCACCGACGGCTGCAACATTAACTTGTGCTCCGTTCGCTATTCTGAGCGACATATCACCAGGTACAACTCTCTTACTTTTTCTCAGTCCCTGCAATAGATTACAGATATGAGATCCTGATCCGGTATCAAGTACCCAGGAAGCAGGGTTGACCGTAAAGCAGTTCTCAATTACAAGAACACCTGAAGTAGAAGCAAAACCATGCTTCTTCTTCAACTGGGTATCCTTGGAATCCATACAATCCTCTTTCTCTTGCTCATACTTATGACTGTTGTCATAAGTTAGAGCCGAACCAACGTTCCCCAGCCCCGAATAAGAATTCGGATCGATCAAGCGATACATTTTATTATCTTGATTAGGGCGTGAAATGGTTGCTACCTGGAGAGAGAGAAAAAAACACTAAGCGTGCGCTCTTGCAAGATTAGATTGGTTTATTGATTTATCTAACCAGGATGGCTCCCACTGTTTCCACAAATTCTTCTTCAAACCTTAAAAGAAGAACTAGTCAGGATTAATCGCACGTCACAATACTTGCCTAACTTTTCAGCCAGGCTGGTGTTGGTACTTCGAGGGAGGTTTTCCAACGCTTTCGCGAAGTTCCTTAATTAAATAACCTCTTTTCTCTGGAGGCGTAGCCCCGCTAACACCGTTCTTGACACCTACTTGGTTTATAGCATTGATTGTTAAGTGAAATAATCTCCCGAGAGTAATCCAACTCTTCAGTGGGATTGGGATCCAACTATCATTGTACGATGACCTAGATGGAATCCACTCTAGTCACCACACTCCAGAAGGTATGCTAAATCTGCAAGTTTCAGTTTCTTTAGAAACTCCCGATGTGGATTTTTGCCCCTAGGACCCAAGTGACCTTGACGAATAATCAACAAATCAAAAGGTCCTGGTCAAGTTCAACCCGTCGTTATCCAGGAATGCATTAGACCCGCCCGTATGATCCTTGACGAATAATCAACAAAATCATGTGACCGTCCTAACCAATCGTATCTATCAGTGCAACAGAGAATTATTACTTAGCTACCGTTCACTGTGCCTTGACGAATAATCAACAAACGCAGCACGAATACTAAGTATTAATTTTCTGAAACGACGGAGGGCTACGGCTGGGTTTTTGGAGAAAAGACCCGTTAATGTAATGAACTTGATGTAGTTGAAGGAACATGATAGCCCTTTTTTGAAAATATAGTGGCGAAAACTTTTGCTAAAGAGGTCACTCCCTATGAAGGGATCTCGGCTCTTTCCTCGTCGAATGAGGTGCAAGATATTCCAAACTGAATACCTCGATGCAAAACAAGAATAATCGACTATAGTGAAGTCATTACCCTGATGCAAACTTTTTGTCCAAAGGGTCACTCCCGATGAAGGGATCTCGGTCCTTGCCTCGTCGAATGAGGTGCTGGGCATTCATAACCGAATACCTCTATGCAAAATAAAAGAGAACGTCCTTGCAATAACAGCTTTTTGAAAATTTCCTACCATTGCAGAAAACAACGAAAATATGATGTACGTTTATGTCATCCGCATTCGCCACGGGGTCCCGTCATCACCCGTTAGGTTACTTAACTAACGACAGAGCGGGGGATGGACTAGCGCGGATGCAAAACATAAGCAACGCCTACTAGATATCATATATAGATATACACATTCGTCAGATGCAATGATAGCCATTCCAGATCACAGATGAACACATTGGATATGCTAGGAATCCACATTTCGTTCGAGCCTGCAACGTATAACGGATTACACGGTCGCGATGAATAGCCAAAACCCCACCTTAGACCCCTACGGGTGCGGCAAACTACCCGCCAAGTACCCGAAGCGAAGCAACCTCCCTCAATAACGTGAGTAGGCTACTCGGCACTTCGAGGTACCCGGTAGTTTGTGCACCCCACCTTGGGTCTATCCCAGGAGCAAAAATGGTAAAAGAAATATATACAATGGCTGCTATAACCTCATCCCAGATGTGCGGCCATACAAATAATATTACATCAATTTACATATTACATGAATTGAAAGATAAATAAAACTCTCATCTCACAACCCCCCGGCTATTCATCCGCAACAATCCAACGAATCCATATACACAACCCATCAACATTACAAATCACAGATATGCACAACCCCCACTAATCGACGTATAGCGATTAGCCGACGTTCAGTGCATATATCACATTACAGATATAACCCATTAGCCAAAGTCTACAGAACTTCGATCAAAATACGGATTTGTAACCACCCCAAACACAAATTTGTTCTCTGGAAAATCTGGGCAGAAACAACATATTCTAAAAATCCCAAAACACCATTCTAAGAACACTGCAGGAAAAACGATCCACGGCCGAGTCAACTCGGTCGCGGTTCCGCGGCGCTTTGACCGAGTCAGTGGGTCATTTTTCTTGTGTGTTCTTTAAAAACCCTGAGCCGATTTTTAGTGTATGATTTATTATTTTTAGAGCAGAATTAAAAATCGGCAGAAAGTAGATATTTTTGACGTGTTTTGTGGGTTTTTTTTCCGATCGAAATTCTAGATACTTTGCTAACATGCTAGTTTGTGTTCAGCTAGTCTCTGATACCACTGTTAGGTCCACGTTACCCACCCCGGATCTTTCAGGAAGGCGGAATAGGTAAAAATCAAAATTTTCCTCGTTAGATAACATGGACCGTTCATTAAGGATCTTGGCTAAACAAAACTAACACAAAATCTACAAGTTCTAACTACTATGTAGAATGGTTATACCTAGGTCTTGAACTCCTTCTCTTCTTGCTGTTCTCCTCCTTACTTGCTCCTTGTAATAGTTTGTACGGCTCCTCCTCGTCGTCTCCTCTTTGTCGAAGATAGATCCACCCGAGGGTTCGAACTTGAGCTCCTACCTCAACCTAGAGGTAACTAAAGTGCTTGGTTTGCTAAACCTAGAACCCTAGAAAGAGTAGAGAGTAGTCTTAGTGTTTTATCTCAAAGGAAAATGGTTCTCAACTCATGAGAGGGATTTTCCTTGAGCTAGAGGAAGAAGGAGAGCAATGGATGAGAGAGAAGATGCAAGTGAGAATGATACCATTTTTACAACCATGCTCTCATAATTTAGAAAAATGATAATAATAATAATAATTAACAATTTGTGATGGTGAGTTGATGAATGACCATTATCATTTCATTCATTAAATTCTTTTGCAAAGAATAAGAAGTATTTTTGAAAACAAATGATGATGGTCAACAAGTCCACTTTGGTCAACCGGTCAACTAAGTCAACAAGTCAACAAAAGTCAAGAATTCAACTCAACCATGGCACAATAATTGTTAACTAATATTATTAATCATATTTCCTATTTTCATTAGGGTTTGGAAAAAGACAACAGTCAACTGTGCATACACACCCGTACCATAACCCTAATGAGAATCCTCTGCCTCTGCCTCAATCAACTGTGCATACACACCCGCATCCGTGATCCGAGGAACACGAATACAATGAGATAAAACTAACCCCAAAATATATACTAGGATCTGGCTTAAACCAAAGCCCACTAGTAATAACTGTCCGGACACCAAACGTGCACAAGTGCGCAGATGTGAACGAACCCCGTCACAAAACCATGCGACCTCTACTCTGTTTTGCCCAAAGGCGAATAACCCTCTGTGTGGGACTCTAAAGACTCGACACTACGCTGGAAGTGGGTTTAACCACAGACCGGAAGCGGCACTAGCTGTACGTAACGGTCCCCAGGTAGATGCTGATAAGAAGACTGATGAGGTGAACCCATCCGAACTCCTACTGAGCCTGTATGTGACAATCTCAGTACAATCCGGTCTGTTCGTCTGAGAGTATCGCATGGTGGGCCTAAGGGGGCGGTAAATGTCAGTCCCCTAATAGCGGTACAAGTCGTGTCGGAGTGTAGCCCAAAACACCCTGAGAAACTACTGGTAACACTACTAGCAAATCTCGCTTGCCCTGGCCAGGGACGACTATGTGTAATGGCTCTCCTAGACACAGCGCGATATCAACTCCCAATACCGGGAGAGACGAATCCTGTCTAACCGTCACTGCCTCCAAGTGCTTCGAGACTGTACCCAACTACTACCTGTTTGCACGACTCAGTAGAGCCGTGGTAGGGTAGTAATCTAAGAACAGTGGGAACACACTCGAGGCGAAGTGACAGTGTCAAGTAAGCGGACTAAGCTGTGCTCATGTCACCTGGGAACTGTTAACTGACGATAGGTATAATACCAACCAACAGTTCCCGACGAGTCCTGTCCAGTGTACTCGTAACCTAATGAGCACCTGCATACTATCTCCAGTACGACGTACTGATGGCTGTGGGACAAACCATCTCCCCTGCTGGGAAGAGAAGCGTATGCACCAGTCTACTCTGGAGTATCGATGCCCTGTCTCGATAATCCTACGACCAGGGACCAAAATAAGGATGTGCTTATAGACTATCCAGCCCCCACTAGTGTGATCGCCATCACAACGCCGGTAGTCAAGCAAAGATCCTAAGGGCTCCATCAATATGTATTAGCGATTTGTTTAAAGAAACATATAAACATATTAAGATAGAAAGAAACCAAGTAGCATACTACTATGTCGAGCAAGACTGTCGTAAACCCGTATATATATATCCCAAGCCTCCAAAATGTATTATACAAACTAGTACTATACAATAATGGCCTCTAGGGCATACATATCTAACAGTATCTAGCTTGGAACTCTTCCAACATACCGTCCCTCCACCGAGGGTAAGGCAATGCCTGTGACTGACTCTCAGTCGAACTTATCACTTTGGAAGCTGGAACCAAGAACTTTCTTTTAGTGCTTCCCAAATACTTAAGAAGGTCCTCCATATCTGTCCAGTGATTCTCCCAAGATCCGATTGATTCCTGATCATTACACCTAGTGAGTCGTCTACATCCGGTCTTGTACATAACACCGCATACTCTGATAGAGCCTACTGTCGAAGTATAGGGCATCCCTTGCACGCGAGCTCTCTCCAAATCAGTCTTGGGAGACATCTTTTTGGAGTGAGTGATCCATGAATAAGTGGGCGAACCACCATGCTTAGAATCTTCCATACTAAACCCCTTTAGTACGGTGTTAATGTACCTGGATTTGGGACACTCCCAACATCCACTTAGATCTATCACCATAGATCATAATCCACAAGATGTAGTAGGTATCATCCAAATCTTCTATTTATAATCCCCGTGATAAGAGGAGCTTGACCGAGTGTAGAATAGGAAACCATTTCCTATCAAGAGTATGTCATTTACGTACAATACGTGCAAGACAACCTTTTTGTATATACAAGGTTCATCTATCTTTTTGATGAAGTCAAACTCTTTGACTGCCACATCAAAATAGATATTCCAACTCCGTGATACTTGCATTGATCCTGATGGACTTAAGCATAGCTTTGAAAGTCTCAACTTTTCTATTTACACCAAGAATCTTCTCAAGATCCATTTGCTCCCAATGGGTTTTACCCCTTTAGGTGCAACATGAAAAGTCATACTTTGTTACATGGATTCCATCTTTGATCGCATAGCATCCAGCCATTTCACAGAGTCCCCACTCGTGATGGCCTGTCTGAACCTAGTTGGGCCATCATCTCATGATGCAATCCTCGCTCCCACTGTCACCGAGAAAACCGTAGTATCTCTCAGGTGGATGAGGAACCCTACCAGATTCGCGGAGAGGCTGAGGTTATATGGAGACTATTGAATCCTTTGGTTTCACCAAATCATCAGCTGTTAGTTTATGTAATACCCAGCCCCTTTTATACCAAAATCTATATTTTGTTATTCTATAATTCTATTTATTTTATTTATAATTCTATTTATCTTATTTATAATTTTATTCATCCTAAAACCCAAACCCTATTATATCTTTTTTCCAACAAATTCCCTTAGCCAACACCATTTTCTTTTAATAGAACCCCAATCCCACTCTTTTAAATAAATCCATTTTCCATTATATAAATCTCTGGCCCGGCCTTTTTCCATTTTCCCTTTCATATTGATTTTTTCAACAGCCCACAGAAGATTATTAAAATGGAAATTCCTTTCTATTTAAGTCTCTGGCCCAGCCCAGCCCATTCATTTCTTAACTAAATCCTCTCTTCTATAAACCCCGGCCCGGCCCTCTTTTTCCATTTTCTTTAATTCTTTTTATTTTAATTGATTAACCCACTCCCTCCGGCCCAACTCCCTCAGCCCGCGACCCCAACTCGACCCGACCCGCTCCTATTCACTTTCTTCCCTCAACGGCACTTTCTCCCGCTCGTTAATGTGCCTATGCTCTCTTCGCCGTAACCCACGCCGCCTCCTCTGCTAACGCTAGCGACCACGTCGCCCGCGCTCCTCTCCTCCACCGACGCCACGCTCGCGCGCGTCACCCCCACGACGCGCTCCTCTCTCTCTCTCTCTCTCTCTCCCCCCCCTCCTTAATACCTCTCCTCCGCGTCCTCTCTCTCTTTTCCATTTTCCCTCCCCGTTCCTTGCTCGAACCCACGCACCCACCGTGCGTCGCGCTCACCACCGTCCCCTCACCGCCGGCCCTCCTCACCTCCTTCTCAGCCGAGCATACCTCACCGAGCTTCTCCCACCGTTCACACCTCCACATCGGCGTTGGATGACCATGCTTCCTCCTCCGTCGACAACTTCACCATCTCCCTCGAGCAACCTCCAGTGACCAGCTTGAAAACCACGGCAATCACTACCTCACCGGCGAGCCCCTCAACCAGAACCACCTCGCCACTACACTTTCTCGACCCACCCATTTCAACTGCTGCCGCCTCCTTCCAACCCGACCGTCGGAACTATCCTAAGTCGCGCCAGCCGCCGGCCGCCACGTCACCAGCGACACCCCAGTGCCACCTCCGATCACCATCGTCGTCATCACCCACCGTCGAACCCATTGATGCGCAACGCTCAAGCTTCACAGCCGAGCCCCGACCACCAAACCTGCGAGCCACTGCTGCCATCATCGGAGCACCACCGACCGTCGACGATCCCAGCACACCCGGGAGACCCACAGAGCACCTCCCCGCCTCCAACATTCACGAGTCGTCCCCGGACAAATCCGACGACGAAACTGAAACTCGAGCCAAAGTCGTGCAAACCAATTCACGCCGTTCATCGCGCGTTCGTGACATTGCCGTCACCGTACACCCCCGAGACGTGTCCAGGCAAGTTCCCTACTTGTTACATGCTACCTTTTGTTAATTACAAATCAACATCGTATATATTTCATGCTTTACTCTTCCGTTAGATTATTCGACACAACTGTTCGATACTTGTTCTCATAGGGAATCATTATTTAATTTGACGGAACTCAATTGTATAGGATGGCCCGTATGGTTGTGAGTCTAATGTGTGAATTTCGTTGGAAAATATGTCCGTTAACGACTAAAACGACCACCCCCAAGTTTACTCGTAAAACTGGAATTTCGATGTACCTGAAAACCGTTAAAATCGCTATAAATTATATACACATTGGAATGATGCGTTCGAGGGCTCAAATCAAAGCCAACTCGACGAACTATGACCCTATACTAGTTTCCAGATATTTCTGTACTTAAACTGTGACCAAATTTGGATCGGAGTGCGACTCTGGACTGCAGTCCAGAGCGGCTCTGTTTACTGTGTGCTGTCCCGCAATGAGCACCACCCTGTTTCGTTAACTCGTAGCTTGCGGAACTCCACTTTTATTTATAGGTGAATCTGTTAGCTAGACAACACAATTGGTTTCATTCTATTTCGTTATCGTTTGATATTTAATCGGTAATTTAATAGTTGTGGATGTATAACAGTCCAGAATAGATTCTGAGATGACCTATTAATGTAAAATAGTGTATAACTCCTAATGTACAGACGTGATTGAGAAACCGTCTATTGCGTTGAAAACCTTACTGAAAACCCTAGATTTCATTCAACAGTAGCGTCGCTAAAATATGATCCCAATTGGGATTAAAATGCGTTGCGAAACGGACTTCCGATTAGAAAACCGGATTTCCAGCCGTGAACGCTTAAAATGAAATGGCTATAATTAGTGATCCTGGAACCCGATTGGCATGAAACTAAATTCGATGGATAGATAACTGAACATACTAATTATTACCTGTTCACTGTTTTACTAAATTGTAACCGTATGATTTATGATAAATTATGCAAATGGTAGATTAATGATTCAGGACATCCTAAACATGCTTTATATACTGTTTACGCATCATATCATACACATGTCATTGCATCGATAACCCAGTGATAACGTGCATTACCCAGTGTTAGGTATTAGTGATGATTGTGGCAAGTACGTCAGTGTTCGTGTATCAGTGAATAAGTGAAAGTGATACGTACTTGTACACAATCAATGAACCTTATTATTCTATTGCATTGTCGACGTCTGTGGGACGCATGTACGTGTGACTATAAGTGGTATGGGACACTTATGGAAGCTCTTGCACGGGTGTTACAGAGAAGGCACCAGACACTGCCATTTATCTTAGGTATTAGTCGGGATGTGCTTGATGGAGGTCCTGCCTCCAGTTCTCGTACAGACTTGTCACAGACCGATTGGTATTTATGGTTATGCTTAGCGTTTGATGTAGACCACGGGGTATGGGGTAGTTTGAGTGTGAGTTCAACAGAATCTCGGGAGTCCCATGCCGGCTTATATATTTAGGGAGATATATGGAGATTTACAGGGTATGTGATTATCACCGTGATATACATGTTGGGCCCGTGGTCCCTTGCCCTTGGGTTCTACCCTTGGACTGACGATAGGCTTAGTGACTTGTACAGTGAGACTTAGAGACTGATAGGGATACTGGCATTGATATATCTTACTTACTGTGTTGACATACGTGGCATATCGTTCTACTGCTTTTACTGTTCCGCTGCATTGATTACTGCATATTCATATCCATGTTGTCATTGATTTACTGTTATACATATCTATTACTACTGTTAGAATTGTCACATGATTTTATATATATTATATTGTTATTGTGTCGCTCTGACGACCTGAGTATGCATGCTCAGTGAGAGGAGAAGATTTAGCCTGGACAGGACTAGACGTACATCACGGACATCTTGATTTACCATCCAGGGTTATACCCTTTTGTTTCCCATCAGGTCAGTTCTTTACATTGTTTTGTTTCAGTTACTGCATTTCTCATTACCTGCGTGTTATTTACTGATTGCCAGTTAAAACTAGAAGCCGAAGTGTGACTACATCAGGACATTTCCTTGACCGTAGGAGCATGGCTGGCCTTGTCAACCCCTCGTATTCCGTATTTTGGGAAGCGGGGCGTGACAGTTTATCTAGCTGGAACTCCTTCCGGTTTTACCTCATGACCACAAATTTCTTCACAAGTAATTCTTTTTCTAAAAAGACGGCATGCTAACAAACAAAACACCTTTTGTTCCTCGGTGTGGTAGAAGACACTCCCTTGCGAATGCTTGTGATATCCAACAAACTTCCACAGAACTGATCTTGCCTCGAGCTTGTCCGGAATTTGCCTTTAGACATCGGTCGGGCAACCCCAAATCTTAACTTACTTAAGACATAGGCTTTTCCCTTACCATATCGCATACGGAGTGGTAGGCACCTGATTTGGTTAGAACCCAATTCAATAGGTATGCAGATTCTCAAGTGCATAACTCCCAAAAGGAAATATGCAACTCAGTAATACTCATCATAGAGCGTGGCATATCTAATAGGGTGCGATTGCTCCGCCCCGATACACCGTTGTGCTGTGGTGTATACGGAGGAATAATGCTGAGAGAGAATCTTATTCTCCTTTAGAATAGTCCAGGAACTTCGTGCTCAAGTATTCTCCTCCCTGATCACATCAAAGGACATAATACTTATACCCATTTTGGTTCTCTACTTCTGACTTATATTCTTTGAATTTCTCAAAAGGTTCAAACTTGTGTTTCAACAGGAATATATGTCTGAATCTTGAGAGATCGTCAGTGAATGTAATGAAGTACAAAGAACCGGTCCTGGCATGTGTAGACAGGAGACCTACATACATCATCATGTATCAATCCCAAGAGTTCACTAACTCTTTCTCTGTTTCCAGTAAACGGAGCTATGGTTGTTGGGGTAAAAATTTACACCCCCGTTGACCGAGTCAAAGTCAAGGTCAACCCCAAGCCAGGTGGGCCCAAGCCCAGGTCAAGCGGGCCCATGCCCAAGTCGAGCCCGCGGCCAGCCTTCCCATGCAAACAACGAAATCATGTCATAAATAATTTTTATGTAATTTTTTATGCATGAATGTAAACAAAATGGGCATAAAGCCAATATTTTGTAAGCCCATGGCTTATGTGCAAAAATGAAATGGCACATGAGCCATGGGATGGCTAAAATGCCATTTTGCAAAGCCCAAGGGGCTATATGTAAATGTGTAAGCCTATAAAAGGCAACATGATGATGAATAATAAAAACAACAACTTTTCATTCCCCCAAAAATCAGGGTTCTTTGTGCCTCTTGCTCCTTCTCCAAGGTTCTAAACCTTCTAATTTCTTTTGAATTAAATCAAGAGTTTTACTCTTTCTTTTCAAAAACTAAGAAGTCTTTCACCACAAAACCCACAAAGGGGAACTTGGATCTACCATTAGATCTCAGAAAGGAGAGATTTTTAGATCTCACATCTCTTGATCATCAAGATCCAGCCAACAGAGGAGGAAGAAGAAGAACATCTTTCACTAAACCCCCAAGAAAGAAGAAAAAAAACACTCAGGAGTCCAACTCCTCTTTAATCTCTCTTCAGAGAAATCTTTTTAGGCTAAAAGCCTCTTTTCCTCTCCGGCGCGCAGCGCAAGTGCGCAAAGCGCCCGCGTGCCGACACGTGGCGCGCGCTTGCGCACCTGCGCGCTTGCGCAAGTGCGCAAAGCGCCCGCGTGCCGACACGTGGCGCGCTTGCGCAAGTGCGCAAAGCGCCCGCGTGCCGACACGTGGCGCGCGCGCGCTTGCGCACCTGCGCGCAGTGCTCTTGCGCAAAGCGCCCGCGTGCCGACACGTGGCGCGCGCGCGCTTGCGCAAGTGCGCAAAGCGCCCGCGTGACGACACGTGGCGCGCTTGCGCAAGTGCGCAAAGCGCCCGCGTGCCGACACGTGGCGCGCGCTCGCTTGCGCCCCTGCGCGCAGCGCTCTTGCGCAAAACGCCCACATGCCGACACGTGGCGCGTGCGCTTGCGCATCTGCGCGCAGCGCTCATGCGCAAGTTGCCCACGTGTCGACACGTGGCGCGCGCGCGCCTGAGCGCACAGCACCTTAGCGCACAGCGCTCTAGATGCTGGCCCCACGCATCCTTTGGATGTCTTTTTCCCCTTTACTTATATTTACATGTATATATATACATATGTATATAAATGTACACATACACATACTTCGCGACACTGTCCCTGTTAGAAAAAAATTTCTAACGGGGCGCTGCCCCGCACCCCGCAAGGGGGCTGCTAGCCCCCTTGACCCCCAGCCCGCTATCCGGGTAGCGGGACCCCCGTAAAAACTCTGCGTGGCTCCCGATATATCCAAAACCCCCCTTTCAAAACACAACACACGTACACTGCACATTGAGTTCGCATGACCAGTTTAACCCGTTAATCGGAGGTTCCCTCGCCCCAAAGGCGAGGGGTAATTAACGGCAGCTTAGTCCGCGGCTGCCGGAGATTCGGATCCCCACAATCAATAAACCCCGGCCTACCCTAGGCCGGGGGAATCTGTAGTGCGCCTGACAAGCGCGCGCGTATTCCCATCTCAATGGGGTGACGAAAAACACCCTACAGATTCTGGCACGCCCGGTGGGACAAATCTCTCCTCCCATATTTCGGGTTAAACGTTCATGCGAACTCAGTCAATATATATACCTAAATTTATACTGAAATAATGCTCTTTCATGCAGATTTTCAAACAATCACCTTCTGATGATGTCTTCGATGATGAACTCAGCTCCTGTCTCCTACACGATGAAGATAGACTCCAGGACGGTCCTTCCGGCCAGTCTCGGGCGACAATGGGAGGAGCCGCTGCTACCATTCGGCTCTATTATGTTCATGCCAGTTGGTGCCATCCCAGCTCCTCAAGCCCCGGTGGCAGACAAACCGGTCTCGAAAGGCAGGAGACCAAATGTGGTAGTCGCGAGGGCACCTCAGCCCAAGCGCAAGTCCGTTTCCGAACAACTCTCCATAGCCCCAGCTGGGGGCAAGGCCATCAACACCAACAAAGCTACAACGCGTCCCGAGCAAGCTCCAGCGGCGCCCCGGACAAATGCTCGATCGGGTGTCTTCTCTAAGCTCCTCGCTGATCAACTCACAATGGCTTCCCGGATAGCGGATGCCCGCCAAGCCTTCAAGATCGAGAAGCTGAGGCAGAAGCGGCTCAGATATAGAGCCAACAAAAGGGCTAGGGCTCTGGCCATGTTAAGACTTATGAATTTCCAAAGCCCGGACCGCTCCGCGAGACCAGCTGCTAGTGATGAAAGAATGGCTGAATGTGTTATCCACACTGTCTACATGGCCGGACATGAAGAAACGAACCCTCCTCTTCTTCACAGCCATAGTGATGATATGGTTGACGCTACCCAGCATCGGCTCGATCTAAATGATGAAGAGCCCGCTCAGGCCGATAAGCCAGAGGAGCCCGTGGTTCCTACGGAATGGAGCTCAGGCAATAAAGATTACCCGGTTGTCATAGCCGGAACTACAGAGCAAGCATTATTCCAATGGCTTCAAAGGCAATTTCAGGACAGGGATGAGAAGATGGCCGAGGTCTATTCCAAAGTCGACGAGCTGGCAAACGTCGTGGCAGATCTCGCGACCCAAATCGCCCGATTGCAATTACAGCAGAATCAAATTTTGGCTCATGAGCCAGGGATTGATACCCGGGGGCAGCCAACTGATATCCCTTCCAACCTAAAAGCGGAGCGCCTTCGCGAAAAACGGCCGCAATCAGTCTCCAGTCCTTCCGATACATACGCCGGGGGGGAATCGCCTCTGAAAGAGAAGCTGGAGAAGGTCTATTCCTTCAAGAGGGAAAAGGTCCACAAGATATTCAGGGACGCCCTAAGAAACGGTCTACAACTGCCAGAATCAAAGAGACCGCAAGAAGAGAATATGACCGACGACCCAAAATATTGCCCCTATCACAAGGTGATAGGTCATGCCATTGAGGACTGCTTCGTCTTCAAAGATTGGGTCGAAAGGCAATACAGGATGGGAGAGATAGAACTGTCTAAAGGCGTGTTAGCAAACAGTCAAGCTACGATCGCCGATTTCATGCAAATAGAGACCGAAGCCTTTCGGGAACCTAATCCTCCCAGACATGTGTCTCGAGGACCAGCATCAGCAAAGGCACCTACTCCAATGGAAGGAAAGAAGAAGGTATACTCCTTCAGGAGGGATGAAGTCCGCAAAATATTCGTGGACGCCTTGAACAATGGCCTGCAACTGCCTGTTCCAAAGAGGCCACAGGAAATGAACATGACCGGCAATCCCATATACTGCCCATATCATAGAGTGGTGGGTCATACCATCGAAGACTGCTATATTTTCAAAGATTGGGCAGAGGACCAATATAAACTTGGAAAAACCTCACAATCCTCGGATGTATCGGCAAGCCACAGAGCTAGGTCATCAACACAGCTCCGCCAAGATCAAAGTTCAAGGAGCTGGGATAAGCAAAAAAGACCACCACGTCATTAAACTGGGAACAATCGACCTCTAAGTCGTTAAACTGGGAATGTAAAAAAAAAATGTAAATAAAAAAAATGTGTAAATAAAAGAAAAATAAAGAAAAGCCGAAATGATGGGGCAACTCGCAGTAAAAATCAGCGAGTAAAAATAAAAATGAAAATAAAGCCGAAATGATGGGGCAACCGCGAATAAATAGCCGAAATGATAGGGCAATCGCGACCTTCGCGATAAGAAAAGCTGAAATGATAGAGCAATCGCGATAAAATAAAAAAAAAGACAAAAAAAAAAACAAAAAAAAAACAAGGGCGGATGATGAGTTGCTCCTGGCATTATTCCAGTGCAGCAATGCAAATGCCAAACAAAATCCAATTGATGGGGCAACCGCGAATAAATAGCCGAAATGATAGGGCAATCGCGATCTTCGCGATAAGAAAAGCTGAAATGATAGAGCAATCGCGATAAAATAAAAAAAAAGACAAAAAAAAAAACAAAAAAAAACAAGGGCGGATGATGAGTTGCTCCTGGCATTATTCCAGTGCAGCAATGCAGACGCCAAACAAAATCCAATTTCCCAAAATTCTTTCAGCCCTACGGCCAGTCCCCAAATTGACTACCGTATACAATCCACGGGCTCAAATAATTCTCAGCATACCCATGCCCCACCGCAACCGCCAGTTACGCGGCTGGTCTCCGCCTTTGAAATTATGCTTCATTGGAAAGACCCACTCATGTGTCCTCACGATGCATGAGGAGAACAAACCTTCGTGAGATCCTTACGACTCACCAAGGAAAAACACACTTAGGAGTCATCACGACTCCTAAGGAGAAAATACACCTGCGGGATCCTCACGACTCGCAGGGAGAAAATGCTTTTATGGGATCCTCACGGCCCATAAAATTGAAAAGCCTTAGGTGATAGGGATCTAAACCTGTCTCCTAAGCCATCGCTCCCCAATCCCCAAGTGGCGAATGATGAGTCGCTCCTGGTACCATATTCCAGTGCAGCGATGCAGACGCCAACCAAATTCCAAACTCAAATTCCCAAGCGGCGAATGATGAGTCGCTCCTGGTACCATATTCCAGTGCAGCGATGCAGACGCCAACAAAGTCCTGAAATGTTTCTGGCCCTACGGTCTGGATCATACATCCTGCAAAACCGTATACAATCCACGGGCGTAAAACAATCCCGATCTCTCCAAAAAAAAAGAAAAAGAAAAAAAAAGAAGAACGGTATGTCCACAAGCAAAACGGGCACGGATGAAAACCCGAAAGGGCTCCGTGAGTAAAAACAGCAGGACTGCCGGCGAGTTTGTGAAAACCCGAAAGGGCGCAAACTCGTAAAAAAAAAAAAAAAAAAGAAATGAAATGCACTCGCAAAGTCCTCTCGACTTTGTGAGGAGAAAATTCCCGCGTGAGATCCTTACGACTCACAAAGGAGCAACACACTTGGGGGTCCTCACGACTCCTAAGGAGAAAATACACCTACGGGATCCTTACGACCCGTAGGAAGAAAATGCTTTGTGAGACCCTTACGGCTCACAAAATGGAAAAGCTTTAGGTGACAGGGATCTAAACCTGTCTCCTAAGCCAACAATCCAAATCCTCTCGGGGCACATGATGAGTTGCTCCTGGCATTATTCCAGTGCAGCAATGCAGATGCCAAACAAAAAAAACCCCATTCCCAAATCCTCTCGGGGCAAATGATGAGTTGCTCCTGGCATTATTCCAGTGCAGCAATGCAGATGCCAAACAAAAAAACAAATCCAAATCCTCCCGGGGCACATGATGAGTTGCTCCTGGCATCATTCCAGTGCAGCAATGCAGATGCCGACAAAAAAATACCAAATCCAAATCCTCCCGGGGCAAATGATGAGTTGCTCCTGGCATTATTCCGGTGCAGCAATGCAGATGCCGACAAAATACCAATCCAAAAATTCTCTCATGACAAATGATGATTTGCTCCTGGTACCATATTCCAGTGTAGCGATGCTGATGTCAACCCAAATCAAATCAAACCAACAACCTCTATGGCGGAATCATGCTTTGTCCCAGAATTCACCCCGTGTCGAAATGATGCTTCGCCTCGGTGTACCTGCTTTCCCTGTCGAAATTATGCTTCGTCTCGGAATAAAGTCAACAACCCGACACTCCGCGCCGGGGAAAAGTCGATCAGCGACACTCCGTGCCGGGGAAAAGTCAACCCGTGACACTTCGCGCCGGGGAAAAGTCCATCAGCGACACTCCGTGCCGGGGAAAAGTCAACCCGACACTTCACGCCGGGGAAAAGTCCATCAGCGACACTCCGTGCCGGGGAAAAGTCAACCCGCCACTCCGTGCCGGGGAAAAGTCGATCAGCGCCACTCCGTGCCGGGGAAAAGTCCATCAGCGACACTCCGTGCCGGGGAAAAGTCCATCAGCGACACTCCGTGCCGGGGAAAAGTCAACCCGTGACACTTCGCGCCGGGGAAAAGTCCATCAGCGACACTCCGTGCCGGAGAAAAGTCAACCCGTGACACTTCGCGCCGGGGAAAAGTCCATCAGCGACACTCCGTGCCGGGGAAAAGTCAACCCGTGACACTTCGCGCCGGGGAAAAGTCCATCAGCGACACTCCGTGCCGGGGAAAAGTCAACCCGACACTCCGCGCCGGGGAAAAGTCCATCAGCGACACTCCGTGCCGGGAAAAAGTCAACCCGACACTCCGCGCCGGGGAAAAGTCCATCAGCGACACTCCGTGCCTGGGAAAAGTCAACCACAGACACTCCGCCTCGGGGAAACGTCGACCAGCGACACTCCGTGCCGGGGACACGTCTACCAAATCGCTCCGGATCAGAGCGTCGACCGTCTATGTCGCAAAAAGGGCAGTGCAGGCTCCCGCAAATTGGGAACCCAAATCGCTCCGGATCAGAGCGTCGACCGTCTATGTCGCAAAAAGGGCAGTGCAGGCTCCCGCAAATTGGGAACCCAAATCGCTTCGTAACAGAGCGTCGACCGTCCATGTCGCAAAAAGGGCAGTGCAGGCTTCCTACAAAGCAGGAACCAGATCGCTCCGGGCCAGGGAAACGTCTACCACGGACACTCCGTCTCGGAGACGCGTTAAGCGTCGACCGTCCATGTCGCAAAAAGGGCAGTGCAGGCTCCCTCAAATTGGGAACCCAAATCGCTTCGGATCAGAGCGTCGACCGTCTATGTCGCAAAAAGGGCAGTGCAGGCTCCCGCAAATTGGGAACCCAAATCGCTTCGTAACAGAGCGTCGACCGTCTATGTCGCAAAAAGGGCAGTGCAGGCTCCCGCAAACTGGGAACCCAAATCGCTTCATAACAGAGCGTCGACCGTCTATGTCGCAAAAAGGGCAGTGCAGGCTCCCGCAAATTGGGAACCCAAATCGCTTCGGATCAGAGCGTCGACCGTCTATGTCGCAAAAAGGGCAGTGCAGGCTCCCGCAAATTGGGAACCCAAATCGCTTCGGATCAGAGCGTCGACCGTCTATGTCGCAAAAAGGGCAGTGCAGGCTTCCTACAAAGCAGGAACCAGATCGCTCCGGGCCAGGGAAACGTCTACCACGGACACTCCGTCTCGGAGACGCGTTAAGCGTCGACCGTCCATGTCGTAAAACGGGCAGGGCGGGCTCCCCACAAATCGGGAACCAAATCACTCCGGGTCAGGGAAACGTCTACCACGGACACTCCGTCTCGGAGACGCGTCAAGCGTCGACCGTCCATGTCGTAAAAAGGGCAGTGCGTCCCAAAAAGTGGGAACCAAAGCAAGTCGCCTCCACGTGAAAGAAGATCCATCAATTTCATGCACACGACCCATATATGCTGTGTGCATTTATTGATGGGGGGCACTTTGTTGGGGTAAAAATTTACACCCCCGTTGACCGAGTCAAAGTCAAGGTCAACCCCAAGCCAGGTGGGCCCAAGCCCAGGTCAAGCGGGCCCATGCCCAAGTCGAGCCCGCGGCCAGCCTTCCCATGCAAACAACGAAATCATGTCATAAATAATTTTTATGTAATTTTTTATGCAATTTTTTATGCATGAATGTAAACAAAATGGGCATAAAGCCAATATTTTGTAAGTCCATGGCTTATGTGCAAAAATGAAATGGCACATGAGCCATGGGATGGCTAAAATGCCATTTTGCAAAGCCCAAGGGGCTATATGTAAATGTGTAAGCCTATAAAAGGCAACATGATGATGAATAATAAAAACAACAACTTTTCATTCCCCCAAAAATCAGGGTTCTTTGTGACTCCTGCTCCTTCTCCAAGGTTCTAAACCTTCTAATTTCTTTTGAATTAAATCAAGAGTTTTACTCTTTCTTTTCAAAAACTAAGAAGTTTTTCACCACAAAACCCACAAAGGGGAACTTGGATCTACCATTAGATCTCAGAAAGGAGAGATTTTTAGATCTCACATCTCTTGATCATCAAGATCCAGCCAACAGAGGAGGAAGAAGAAGAACATCTTTCACTAAACCCCCAAGAAAGAAGAAAAAAAACACTCAGGAGTCCAACTCCTCTTTGATCTCTCTTCAGAGAAATCTTTTTAGGCTAAAAGCCTCTTTTCCTCTCCGGCGCGCAGCGCAAGTGCGCAAAGCGCCCGCGTGCCGACACGTGGCGCGCGCTTGCGCACCTGCGCGCTTGCGCAAGTGCGCAAAGCGCCCGCGTGCCGACACGTGGCGCGCTTGCGCAAGTGCGCAAAGCGCCCGCGTGCCGACACGTGGCGCGCGCGCGCTTGCGCACCTGCGCGCAGCGCTCTTGCGCAAAGCGCCCGCGTGCCGACACGTGGCGCGCGCGCGCTTGCGCAAGTGCGCAAAGCGCCCGCGTGACGACACGTGGCGCGCGCTCGCTTGCGCCCCTGCGCGCAGCGCTCTTGCGCAAAACGCCCACATGCCGATACGTGGCGCGTGCGCTTGCGCATCTGCGCGCAGCGCTCATGCGCAAGTTGCCCACGTGGCGCGCGCGCGCCTGAGCGCACAGCACCTTAGCGCACAGCGCTCTAGACGCTGGCCCCACGCATCCTTTGGATGTCTTTTTCCCCTTTACTTATATTTACATGTATATATATACATATGTATATAAATGTACACATACACATACTTCGCGACACTGTCCCTGTTAGAAAAAAATTTCTAACGGGACGCTGCCCCGCACCCCGCACCCCGTAAGGGGGCTGCTAGCCCCCTTGACCCCCAGCCCGCTATCCGGGTAGCGGGACCCCCGTAAAAACTCTGCGTGGCTCCCGATATATCCAAAACCCCCCTTTCAAAACACAACACACGTACACTGCACATTGAGTTCGCATGACCAGTTTAACCCGTTAATCGGAGGTTCCCTCGCCCCAAAGGCGAGGGGTAATTAACGGCAGCTTAGTCCGCGGCTGCTGGAGATTCGGATCCCCACAATCAATAAACCCCGGCCTACCCTAGGCCGGGGGAATCTGTAGTGCGCCTGACAAGCGCGCGCGTATTCCCATCTCAATGGGGTGACGAAAAACACCCTACAATGGTCATTTTATCTTTGTGACATGACTGGCAAGTTTCACAAGATGTAAATTCAAACTGATTTAAATATGCATCTTAATGTAACTTAGCTAGTTGGGTCGCATTGATATGACCTAGTCTATAATGCCTTAAGAAGGATCCGTTCATTTCTGAACTCTTCCTCTTGTGTGTGCTCTGTACGTTGAGAATTGTAGCTTGATTTAGAACGTATATACTTTTAGATAACGTGCCTGAACCGATCAACACTTGATATAGGAAATGTTCAAAACATTATCCAACAATACAAAATTATATCCTTCTTTACTTAATAAAGAGACTGATATGATATTATATATCAGGTTCGGCATCTAACAACATTCGTTCAGAATCAATGTATTTGGTAATACAGGGTGATAACTGCCAACTGCTTGGCTGCAACAATTGCACTGTTTCCAACTCTTGAAACTTATCACCCATTCTCAGTTCTCTACCTATCTATAGCCCATGTAACAGATTACATTAACGGGATCTTGATCCGGTATCTCATACCCAGGACGTAAAGGATACTGGGAAACAGTTCTCTGTAATGAACACATCCGAAGAAGATGCACCATCATGTACTTTCTTCGTTTGGGCGGCACGGAAATCATGGTATTCCCCTATTTCCTGCTCGGTCATATAACAATTATAAGTTGAGTGGGACCAACGTTCCCCAGCTTAGTATAACAAGCGGGTTCGGTCAATACATCCATATTATTATCTTGATTAAGGCGTGACATGGTCGCTACCTGGAGAGAAAGATAGAGAAGAAAACACTCAGCGTATTCTCTTGCAAGATTAGATTGGTTATAATTTTATCTAATCAGGATGGCTCCCACTGTTTTTATCAAATCTTCCTTCAAACCCTAAAAGGAAAGACTAGCCGAGATTAATTACACCCTACAAGTTCGCCAATCTTTCAGCCAGGCCAGTGCCGGTACTTTGAGGGAGGTTCCCCGTGTTTTCGCACGGACCTAATTAAAATAAACCTCGTTTTCCCAGGTGCGTAACCCCGTTGACACCTTTCTAGACACCTACTTGATCGGCTAATTTTAATATGCAAAACTCTCCCAGGAGTAACTATTACTCGCAGTGGGTATAGGGATTCAACTATCTCATAGAAGGTATGCAATCTCATTGCAAATTTCAACACTTGAAATTCCCGATAATATTTTGCCCCTAGCATCCTATTACCATGATGAAAGCCAACAAACCATAGGCTGCTAGTCAAGTTCAACTCGTACATTTCATGATTGAATTAAGCCCACCTGCACGACCCTTGACGAAAGCCAACAAAGTCTCACGACTGCCCTAACTCAATCGCATCATATGCTTATGTAGATAAGCATAAATAGCTACCGCACACTACGCCTTGACGAAAGCCAACAAACGTAGCACGAATACTATGAAGTACTTATCTGAAATGACGGAGGGCTACGACAAGTGTTTAAGAAAACCTATTGCGTAATGAACTTGATATCGTTACAAAATCAAATGATTTATATGGAGTGATTTTGAGCCATTTGCTAGCTTCGCTAAAGAGGTCACTCCCGGTGAAGGGATCTCGGCTTTTTCCTCATCGAATGAGGTGCAGGATATTTCACAAATACCACTATGCAAAGAAAGAACTAGAAAAGCAATCAAAAGATGAAACGGAAGGTTGTAGAATCTGCCAGTTATTTCTAAAGAGGTCACTCCCGGTGAAGGGATCTCAGCCCTTTCCTTATCGAATAAGGTGCTGGATATTCTACTAGAAATACCGCTATGCAAAGAAACAACTAGAACTACCTGTTTTTGAAAATTCGATTCCACAACATCTTTAGGTTTATTTTCATTCATTAATCTCATTAATGAAGTCTCATCATTTAAGTTACCTAAGTATCACAGATAAATACAGCGTACGCTTATGTCATCTGCATTCGCCTCGATGTCCCGTCATGCACCTTTAGGTTAGGTAACTAACGGCAGAGTAGGGCAGGGCTAGCGGGGTGTAAAACATAAGCAACGTCTATATAATATATCACATATACTATATACAGTATCTATCTCATCATATAAAGTGATCACATCACAGAATATCGCAGCAGAAATCAACATATGAAATATTGGATATACTAGGCTTTCTGTGTTTTAAATTAAGCCTGTATAAAACACGGATTCCACGGTCGTGATGAATAGCCAAACCCACATCCCTAGACCACTATGAGAGCGGAATGAAACCCTACCAATTCTAGGTTAGGAGACCCGGACTCAACACCTCGAGATGGTCTCCTACTGGACTCTAGAGCCCGGTTACTTGTGCTCCCCTCCTTGGGTCTATCCTAATACGGAAAAGTAAATAATATACATCAATGGTGACATCATCCTCAACCCGGAAGTGCCCCAATAAAAGAATATTACATACAAAATTTTACATGAATGAAAATGAAAAACTCTCATCTCACATAAAAACCCTCGGCTATTCAAACATGATGATCCAATATAACATATCACAGCAACACATAACATCACAAACATCACATGTCATCAACATAAGTAAATATGCGTATCCCAATTGTCATTGACATATAGCACTGAAACCGGCGATACACCATATATTACACTTACGGTCGCAGAAAAGAAAGTGAAAAACTACAACAATTGGAATCCGCAACCACCTTAGACATCATAAACCCAAAATATCACATACTTTGGATTTCATGCCTAACCAAATGAATTCCTTAGACATCCCATGCCTAACAGTTATAAACCCCGCATTTTAGTCTCGATATTTAAAAAACTTTCCAATAACCTGTCGGGTAATTCAACAAGATTCCCGATTACCTGATCGAATGCTCGTCAGAAACTTTAGTAGACGGCCGCACCCTCCGATACCGTCAACGAAGTGCACTAAGGCGGAACACCGCGACCGCGAACACCAAACGGATGCTTTAGGCAACTGGGTTCTCCTACAGTTACTTGGTCGGGGCTATGGGGCGTGGCTATCTAATAAGGTTACCCAGCGAGTATCCGCATACGCTACTGTTTACCCCAATCAGAGAAAAGCTCTGTTCAAATTCCAAGGAGGGAAACAAAGCAACGCTCCTGTTTTCCCCAATCAGAGCAAGACTCTGTTCTGAAAGTTACAATAAAAATTAAAGAAGCAACGCTTCAGCTGACTTGCGCTCTGCGCTGCGCGACATGTGTCAGCGCAGTTGCGCAAGCACTCTGCGCTGCGCAACACGTGGCAGCGCAGTTGCGCAAGCACAGTTGCGCCAGCACAGTTGCGCTGCGCTCTGCGCTGCACGACACGTGTCAGCGCAGTTGCGCAAGTGCAGTTGCGCTGCGCTGTGTGCTGCGCGACACGTGTCACGAGCGGGTGCGCTTGCGCCAAACAGAATTAAAATTCTGAAAGATCTTTCTCAATCTTGTTAAAAACAAGAAAATTGTCTTCTATAAAATAGAAGCCATTGGATCAAAGATCCAACGGTGGGGAAAATCCCCAAATCACTCAGAGAATGATCTCTTTAACAAACTTAACAAATCTATGGGCACTATATAAAGACCCCTAGACCCCAACCCAAAAGGGAGGAAGGGGGGAACATTTGGTGAGAAATCAAAGATTTCAAACAGAGAGAACTCTAAAAAAAATTTCAAGAAGAAAAAAGGTAAAAGACATTTTAGATAGAAGAATTTCTTCTAATAGGTCATTGATCTAAGAACAAGATCAATGATCTTTAATAAAAAAACAAAAATAAAAATAGTGTTTTGCACTTATGAACCATTGGTTCCCTGAGATAAGAAAAACAAGAGGAACTTGTTTTCTTTGATCTAAATTAGATCAAGAAAACAAACAGTGCTTTGCACTTCTGTTATGAACCATTGGTTCTGAAATCTAAAAGATTCTCAAATTAATAGTGCCTTGCGCTGTTGCGCTCTTGGGTTGGCGCAAGCCACCTGAGAGCGCCACGTGTCAACATCTGAACCATTTGCGCTATGCGCTTTTGAGATAGAGACTTGCTCTCTGAAACTGGCGCAACTCACCATATCGCGCCACGTGTCTGCAGCGCAAGCGCAGCGCACTGCGTTGGCATGACACGTGTCATCACCACAAGCGCTTACGCTCTTTGGTTGGCGCAAAGCGCCTGACAAATGCAATGCATTTTTTTGCTAAAGGGCCAGCCCAATTAAAAAGGCCTAACAGGCCTAGTAAATGCCATGCATTATTTTAAAATAAATGCAATGCATCAGAGCCCAAACAAGGGTCTGTCAGACCAGAACAGATGCTGTACATCACTTATAAAGGGGAAGAGCCCAAATAAAGGTTCAACAAAGACCAAGATTAATGCTATGTATCATTTATAAAGGGGCCAAGCCCTAGTACAAGCCTAGTAGGCCAAAAACAAATAAAAACGTTGAATGTTATCAACTGGACTTAGCCCAATCATGGCCGTAAGTCCTCAAATTAAATCGACTGAGCACGGCTGCTCTTTTAAATCAATCAACTTTGGTTCAAGGGTATATCCCCGAACCCCTTTGACACCTGTCGTTGTAATCCTTCAACGTCGTCAGAGAGGTGACGGGTCCCGACGGCCATATATTAAATGGACCGCAATGTCTTTAAACTACCAATGGACCGCAATGTCCCTAAACTACCTATGGACCACTACGTCCCTAAATTGGAACAATAAAGCCTCCAATTGCTCTTTTGTCGGATCTAAACGATCCCGTTTAAGTTGATCTTAGCCTCAAATATGGCTAACGTATCCTTAAACCTTCAAACAGACTTTAGTCCCAAATTGGACTATAGATCCCCCAATCAACTTTGGTTCAAGGGTACATCTCTGAACTCCTCTGATATCTGTCGTTGTAATCCTTCAACGTCGTCAGAGAGGTGATGGGTCCCGACGGCCACACATGCAATGGACCACCACGTCCCTAAACTGGAATATGGACCACCACGTCCCTAAACTGGAACATAGACCACTATGTCCCTAAACTGGAACAATAGAGCCCCCAAATGCTCTTTTGTCGGATCTAAACGATCCTGTTTAAGTTGATCTTAGCCTCAAATATGGCTAACGTATCCTTAAACCTTCAAACAAACTTCAGTCCCAAATTGGACTATAGATCCTCCAATCAACTCTGGTTCAAGGGTACATCTCTGATCTCCTCTGACATCTGTCGTTGTAATCCTTCAACGTCGTCAGAGAGGTGACGGGTCCCGACGGCCATACATGCAATGGACCACCATGTCCCTAAACTGGAAATGGATCTAGACGATCCCGTTAAGTAGATCTTAGTCTAGAAATTAGACTAACATATCCTTAACAAACGTGTAAGTTGATCTTAGCCTCAAATATGGCTAACGTATCCTTAAATTAAAACCCAAAACCCAAATCTAAGAAAGTACGGATTTGGACTAACCCACGTCCTACGGGCGACGAAATAAATAGTCTCCGTATACAATCCATGGGCAATCACAAACAAAACAAACACCCACGACACGAAGTAAAATTCTGGAGAAGGAGAAAGTTGTTACGGCGATGCGGTAAAGTAATTAACTGCAGGGGCTTGCGCCTGCAGGGAAGAGTGTCCCCACAATCAAAAACCCCTCAAGCGAGGGGGAATCTGACGAAGTCTGCTACATCGGCCGCATCCGTCTAAACCTCCGATACACGGTGCCATAAATCAACTTGGCATCTTCGGAAAGGTAAACGGATAAAACCAAATAGTATCTGTCCCGAATCTCAGGCAAGACGTCCTCACGTCGTCTTGGCCGCCATTCAAAGGGGAACACATGTGATGCGATTAGCCGGGACAGTCGCACGGCTTTGTTGGCCTTTGTCAATGGCATGTGCGGGGGGTTCGAGTTAATTACGAAATGACTAATAGAACTTGAATAGCGGCCTATGGTTTGTTGGCCTTCGTCAAGGTCATAGGTCGTTAAGGGTAAAAACCGATATCAGGAGTTTCAAATGTTGAAACTTGCAATGAAATTGCTTACCTTTTATGGAGTGCGGTAATTTTTTGATCATTCGTCACGCTTACCATGCCATGATAAGTTTGATCCCGATTCCCACTGTGAGTAATAGTTACTCTCGGGATATGAGCCCGGCTAATTCTCCTTTTAGGGTTTGAAGGAGAATTTGACGGAACAGTGGGATCTATCCTGATTAGATAAATATACCAACCTAATCTTGACAGAGTGAACAACGAGTGTTTCTTCTCTCTTTCTCTCTCTGGAAGGGACCTAAGACTGGCCTTAAGCTAAAAACTCATAAACCAAGTTAACCGAACCTTTTTACAATCAATTGTCACGACCCCAAATTGGCACGTGACGGCCCTTAAACTACGCAACGTCTACAGGCGTAACGCAATTTAACTAAGCCGAAAACCCAGCAATCTAAACCATCAAAAGTAGTAAGTGATAAGAACATTTTTAAAACTTTTGAAATCTCAAATACAAATTCTTTAAAGTCTAACTTTATTTCCTTTAAAATTTTGGCAGCACCTCCTTTATAAAAACCAGCCCCAAAAAGGGGTACAACAAAGATAATAAGTAAAGCATCCCCAAATGGGATCAAATACACGCCCAAAGGCGGAAAACAACCACCACAACAGATATACGACGCCGTAGCGAAGAAATAAAAGACGATATAAAGAAACTGCATAAAAGACCTCCAAGTCACAAAATAATATACAATATCATCCTCACATCAAATCTCTAAGTCAATACATGATAATGGTAGATGGAGAGTACAAGATACAACAAGATACAATTTACATAAATGGATAACCGCAAAACCCATCTATAGCAAAACTGCACACTATGAGCCGAAGCGGTATCCACAGCAAAAGATGATATGATAGATGAAAAGCCCTGCCTCGATTACTCTGAGGAACAACCTGCAACCCTGTGGCAAAACGTGTAAGTGCACGGCGGCGCCCCGGCCGTCAATCCGACGCCGGAATGCGGAAACGAAACTTTTACGAAACTTGTAAACCGGCACCACCGCGCACTTTAAAACCCGGATCGGGCCATTAACATAGTCCTAGCTAACTAGAGAAGGAGTAGAGAGATATACCGAGCGATCCGTATACTTCGGTCTTCTCGTCGTCGTCCCGATCTCCCCGCGGAATCTCCGGTCTTCATCTCCTCGTCGGAAGGGCACCACATCGCCGGGTTCTTTTACGGGCTCCTACCTCTGGACCGAGGCAACTCGGGCACGAAGTTGGCGAGCCGACGTGCCCAAGAAGTGCTGTAGAATAGTATGGAACTCTATGTCTCATGGGGGTTGAGGAAGTTGCCATATTGGTGGAGGAAATGAACTATCAACTTTTTGGATGAACTTGGGAATTTTACAAGCATCAAGAGAACAAAAAATCACTCTCCAAAAATTGTGACTACCCCACAAAAATTGTGACCGGCCCCTTGCCTCCAAGGAATGGGAGAGTAGAAAAGTCAAGGGGGGAAGCCATCATGCAAGAAAGAGAGAGAAAGGTGATGATTAGAAGAAATGATCACCACCTAAAACCAACACTCCATCAACCATCATAACACAAAGGTCAAGCCATCATGAACAAAAGAAAGTCAAGGGATGGTGGAACCATCATGAAACCATCATGATGCAACAATATGCAAAGATCACCCTCCACAAAGCAAATTTGCACAATTGCAAATAAGCCCTCCTCCACCAATTTTCAGCCAAGGAAAGATACAAAGGAAAATGGCCGAAACGGAAAGCAAACTGCCAACTTCAGAAAACTGATCCCGTAATAAATTACAGGAAAACCCCGCGACTGTATATACATACCCGCATTTGTATTCCGACCGAATACAAATGCAATGAGACAAACTCTACACTGTACAATACTACGATCCGGCTTAAACCAAAGCCCGCTAGTATTATTCGTCCGATCATGATCCGTGCAATACCGCACGTACATGATCGAACCCTGCCATATCTCCATACGGTCTCTACAGCGTTTCGCCCGAAACTTGAGAAAACGGTCTGTGGGGGACTCTAAAGACTCGTCAATACTTTGGCAGTGGATTTAACCACTAGCACGTCAGAGGTATTAGCCATACGTAACGGGCTACCAGGTATTGACCAAAAGGGACGTCGATGAGCGAACTCATCCTGACACCCTACTGAGCCTGTCAGTGACAATATCCGTACAGTCCGGTCCGTTCGTCTATGAGCATCGCATGGCGGGCCTACGGGGTTGGTAAAAGTCAGACCCCCAAAAGCGGTACAAGTCGTGTCGGAGTGTAGTCCAGAACACCCTGAGATACTACTGGAATACCTACCAGTAAATCTCCTGCCTTGGCCAAGGACTTCGTGTAATGGCTCTCCTAGACACAGCGCGACCTCACCCCCAATACCGGGAAAGATGAACCCCTGCAGATCCGCTCACTGCCTCCATATGGCTCGGGACTGTACCCAACTAAAACCTGTTTGCACATCTCCTTTGAGCATGGTAGGGTAGTAATCAAAGTACAGTGGGAACTCACACGAGACAAATGACGATCTCAGGTCGATGAACTAACCTGTACACATGTCACCAGGGAACTGCTATCTGACGTCAGGTATAAGACCAACTAGTATGTTCCCGGCGAGTCCTGTCTGGTGTACTCATAACCCAATGAGCACCTGTATACATCTTATGTGAACCAACTGACACCAGTGGCTTGTGAGACCGGCCACCGCTCCTCGTCGGGGTCTCGACTGTATAGACTAGTCTACTCTGGAGTATCGATGCCCTATCTCGAAACTCCCACGACTAGGGACCTTTTAAGGATGTGCTTATAGACTACCAGCTCCCACGTATATGATCGCCCTCATACTGCTGGCAGTCAAGCAAGAATCCTAGGGGCTCTATCAACGCGCAATAGTGACCTGTAAGGTCACCTAAAGCAGTACACGATGATAAAGATAAACCAGATAGCATACTATCATCTTGAGTAAGACTGTCCTATCGGGATAGGTCCTTCATCAATCATTGCAATCACGTGCCTGTGATCCAATAATTGACTTTGAGGGCACTATCTCCAACAATCTCCCACTTGCACTCAAGGCTAATTATTGCGATGTCGCATACTCACAGCCCGTGTGATACAGAACACTCAACTCCTCTACTGATCAGTCTCACAAAACCAGTTTTCGAAACTAATGTGTTCGAGGAATAGCCTCAGTGAGTGGATCCGCCTTGATGTTTCATTCTATGTCTCTCTATATCTCAAGTTCGCGGAGAATGACATCTCCCGAAATGAGCAATACCTGTCTTAGAATGTGTCTGGATGTATGATGGAACCTAGCTCATAAATGAACTCCAAATTTAAACTTCTTAGACTGTATCGTCAACTGAACTTAATCAGTATCCTGCGTCATGCCTCCTTCAGTATCCCCTTGGACCACCTGTCCAAAATACTGCCCCTCGTCAGAAGGAAAACTATAACTCTGACAGTCACTCTGCCGTCCAGGTCACCTTGGAAGCCTGGAATGATAACCGTCTCCTGAATGAGGCTGATGTTATCATATCCCTTGAACATCCACTTATGTTCTAAAACTTCTTCCGATCGTTTCTCCAGGATTGGATCAATATCAACATATTGCATCTCGTGCAAAAACAATTTCTGGTGTGGTACTTGACATCTCATGATTGACTCAATTGCCTAAGCAAGTGATATGCCAATCATGCACATCCCTCTCCACTTTAGTCTGTAAGACACCTTTAGTGAGGGTGACTCCATCTCCTGCAGGTACACTACCGTGCCTGGAGTCGTCCATTCTAAAACACCTTCAGAATGCTGTCTAAGTACCCTGATTGGGAAACCACCCAAATCCAGATCTAAAACCATAGATCTAGCAACCAGAATGTCTTGATATTATATCCAAATCCCATGTGGAGAAACCACTGTGTGACAACCAAAGTATAACCGATCGTAGTATAGGAACATCACTTCCTACTCTGTGTATGTCATCCAAATACCAGGACATCACACCCTACTACCTTCTTAACAGATCCATCCCCTATTCTGATGAAGTCAAACCTATGACTGTTACATCAGAAATAGATGATCTATCTCCGCTATATCTGCTTAAGTCTATGAATAGACATAAGCCACTTGTCCACTATGTTTCCGCTGCTCCCACTGACTATGACAACCCTCTGGCAGAGTCATATAGACGTACACTTCTAAAGCTAGTTTAGAACGACGCTATACTCATCCTCCTGCCGGGTCTCACAGTCTGGAACAACAGCAATGGCAAGTCTGGGTAAACAAGAACCTCCCTGTCACCGTCCTTGAGGCTACCGGAGTACTTCTCGGGTGCCTGATGTTACCCACCGTATCTGCGGAGTGGCCGATGGAATGTCAAACCAAATTGAATCTTTAGGTTCTTATCAAATTTTCAGTAATCGTCTGCGGTTCTGGAATCACTTCCAGTTCTACCATACTCCCACTACTGTTTTCTGAAAAATCCATTTTTGTTAAAACTGTGGCGAGTCAGGAACAATATCACTATTGATCTTCCAGATGGTAGAAAGTCAACCCTCGTCATAGCCTGGGTCAACCCACAAACAGCCATTACAGAAACGTGCCTTGAGTTATCCAGAGTCTGGTTTTAAGCATAAGCCGGACAACTCCCCGTACCTTAATATCGTTAAGATATGAACTGTTCTATATCCAATATAGAACCAGAGGCACTGATTTAATTGAACCAGATTCAAATCATGCAGATGTCTCCAGGGCATGTCAACTAAATGGAGAGAGGCCGATCAGCATTACTCAACTTAGGAGTGCTTCCAATTATGAGTAATCAGCAAGTTCTCTTAAACATTACTATCAACTGAATACCCTACACAAGTATCTACATCTCCGATCACCTTGAAGAATCCCGATACTTGCAACACCTGGTTCTCTACTTTATTCATATACCTATAACTTCTCAAAACTCAGACCTTGTGTTTCTACGAAACACTTGTCTAAGAACTAGAAAAGTCATAAGTAAACCGAATATAGTACGAGGACCAACCCCTCTGTCCTAATGGACACTGGACAACATACAATACTCTGTATAAGTCCTTTGAGTCTAATAACTCAAACCCTGTGTGTCGTAGGTTGAAAACTGTACTTATGGTTAAGAAGAATTACACCACTGTTTAATGCTCCTTACCTAACCATCCACTGATATAGGTAAATGTCATCAACATAATTTCCAAAAAGTATATCTCACTCTATAAAAATAGACGTACAGATATATCAATTTTAAATTGGTTCATGACAGCGGATATTCAAAACCAAATATTTGTCGTCCGGCAAACAACCCAGGTAACTTCCTCAAATATCACCGATTACAACGAATCCCAATATAATGAGGACGATCACCTAATTCCCAATAACTTACTCCCACTCATCATCTATAAAACCATACAGATGTGAGAATCATACCTGGTAAATACATACCCTGGATCAAGTGTCTAATTGGGAAATCAGTTTTCTTTTAACAGTACACAGTGAAACTGAAACATTGAAATGTTTCGATGGGGTATCCTGGTATTCCTAGTAATGCCTCTTCCATTATCAGATTCACGACTGTAACCGTATATTTCTATACCATCTCTTCACATCCCTCCATATGTCTTTAGTCATTACCTTCTGTACACCCCTTTAGACCAAATGGTTTTCTTCCTTCCCTACCGCTCGGCACCAGCCTATGGTTTGGAAGAAGACTATCCAATAAGCATAATGGGTGTACTGTCCTAATCCTAGGAGCACTCGCAATGCGAGAGAAGGTGAAGATAAAAGACACCTGAATAAATCTTATTCTTATTTCTCCTGAACCAGAATCCATCCCCGAACTGGAACAAGTTCCTTTCGAGTTCTTATATAACCATACGATGGAGTATCCAATAAACAGTGGATCTTCGTAGTGATACGGAGTGTCCTGGAGAAATACAAAGGTGAAGTGGGAGTGGTAATGAAATACTTGGTTTGGTCGTGAATAGCAGTCGCATTTTATTTTGCCCTCTTACTAATCCCTTGATATGTCTTTACTTAATACCTTCTGTACACCATCATTATACTAATTGGTTTTCTTCATTCCCCACTGTTCGGCACCAGCCTAAGGTTTGGAAGAAGACTATCCAATTTGCGTAATAGGTGTACTATCTCCTAAACCGAGGAGTACTCGCAACTTGAGAGAAGGTAAAAGGAAAAGACAACTGAATAGTCCTATCCGTTTTCTCCAGAACCGGAAACCATCCTCGAATAAATTCCTTCGAGTTCGTATATAACCATACGATGGTTTTGCCCAATGGAAGTGGACGTTCGTAGTAATACGGGGTGTCCTGGAGAAAAGTGTAAAAGTAGGAGTGGCAATGAGGTTTGCAACTCTGATAATCCAAAAGCCAGTGTTAAGAAGGTTCGATTAATTTTGGTCACTGAGTCATAGTCAAGGGTCGGGTTATGGTCGCTGCCAAAGAGAGAGAGAGAAAAGAAACACTCAGCGTGCACTCTAACCTAGATCAGAATGGTTATCACTTTATCTAATCAGGAAACCTCCCACTGTACCGTCAAATTATCCTCCAAACCTGAAAGAAGAATTAGTCGGGATCACCCGAGGAGTAAACCAACTCATCAGTGGGAATCGGGATCCAACTATCATCGCATGATAACGTGACGGAATCCGCTCACGTTATCACACTCCATAAGGTATGCGCGTATCTGGCAAGTTTCAGTTTCTTTAGAAACTCCCGATGTAATTTTTACCCCATGCTCTTATGACCTTGACTTTGGCCAACAAATCATAAGTCACATGTCAAGTTCTACCCGTCATTCTCCAGGTTAATTTGAACCCACCTGTACCTACCTTTGACTTTGACCAACAAGGAAGTACGACTGTCCCAAACCAACGCATCTGTCTATGCTGCATATGAATACCCAACAGCTACCAAACAATGTGCCTTGACTTTGGCCAACAAACACAGCTTGAATACTATTGACTATCCATATGAAACGACGGAAGGCTACGAATGGTTTCTGGTGAAAACCTTTAACGTAATGAACTTGATAACGTTGAAGGAACCGGATAGCTTTTATAAAAATATAGTGGCGAAAAGCTTTGCTAAAGAGGTCACTCCCGGTGAAGGGATCTCGGCTCTTTCCCCGTAGAATGAGGTGCAGGATATTCCAACTGAATACCACGATACAAAGCAAAAGTAATCGGCTATAGTGAAGTTATTACCCTGACGCAAACTTCTGTTCAAGGGGTCACTCCCGGTGAAGGGATCTCGGCCCTTGCCTCGTCGACTGAGGTGCAGGATATTCCAACTGAATACCACTGTGCAAAACAAAAGTGAACGTCCTTACAATAAAAGCTTTTTGAAAAGTGTTCCAACAACATCAGAATAGGTTTGTTTAGCTTGCATTGATCCGAATCAATGCAGTCTCATCAATTGATCACACCAATAAAGAACGAAAATAATGATGTACGTATATGTCATCCGCATTCGCCACTGGGTCCCGTCATTACCCGTTAGGTTACTTAATTTACGACAGAGCGGGGACTGGACTAGCGCGGATGCAAAACATATACAACATCTACTAGTATATATATCAATATATAATATTCGCTCAAGGCGTGATAAAATGCAACATCACAGAAATGTAATAAGCATTACAGAACAATACAGATATCTGGGATCCCCGGGTTTCATAGAGCCGCTACTGAAACCCGACGTTCCCCTGGTCGTGTGGATAGCCATGCAATGTAATCCTAGACCCCTACGGGCGCGACAAGTTACCCGCCAAAACCTGAAGCGAGGCAGCCCCCTTCAGCAACGTGAATGGACCACCCAGCACTTCACGGAATCCGGTAACTGGGGCACCCCTCCTGGGTCAACCTGTACCCCCTACGAGTGCGGCGAATAGCCCACCAATTCTAGAGTGAGGCCCCCTCCGTCTCAACACCATGAGATGCAGGCCCGTTGCCCTCTAGAACCTGGCTATCCGTGCACCCCACCTTGGGGTAATCCTAGTACAGAAAGTAAAATATACATACAACGGGTGCATCGACCTCACCCCGGTCGTGCCCTAAAAGAATAATATACAAACATGCAGTGACGACAGTCCACATGTCGGACGCTCGCCCCGCAATATCAAATGTACATAATACAACCAAACTGTACTAACATTGCATCCAGGCTATCCACCACGACAATCCGCAACATCACAGCACAACACAGAACATCAATGTGAATGTCACGTTTGCAAATCCGTCTAAAAGGGCTATAGCAGTTAGACAGGATTTACCGATCAAATGATATTCACGGTCGCAAATATAATGTAAATACTGTGAACTAACATGTTTAAACTTTTCGATCGATCAAATTTACCCAAGTGGGCCCCAAGCACAACTGTAGCACTCAAAGAAAATCTGGGCCCAAAAACAATATTCCAAAACCCCATTTTCAACTCAGAAGCTCTCTGTAAAATTTTGGTGCATTGAACAGTACAAGTGGCGGCGGAACCGCGGCCCAAGCATGGGTTTGGCCACGGTTCCGCGGTGTAATAGTAATAACATGCGACCAAATTTTCACAGAATGCTTAGAATTTCCTGCATGTATTTCTGCAATGTACTGAAAAAAATTTCGAGCCAAAAAAAATTCGACAGAAAACTGATGCATGAAAAACGCGGTTTTTGGAAAATCCGTTCGATCGAACTTGTAAACACGTTAGAGCAAGCTAGACTAGGTTAATGGCGTGGCTCTGATACCATGTAAGTGCACGGCGGCGCCCCGGCCGTCAATCCGACGCTGGAATATGGAAATGAAACTTTTACGAAACTTGTAAACCGGCACCACTGCGCACTTTGAAACCCGGATCGGGCCATTAACATAGTCCTAGCTAACTAGAGAAGGGGTAGAGAGATATACCGAGTGATCCGTGTTTTTCGGTCTTCTCGTCGTCGTCCCGATCTCCCCGCGGAATCTCCGGTCTTCATCTCCTCGTCGGAAGGGCACCACATCGCCGGGTTCATGGGCTCCCACCTCTGGACCGAGGCAACTCGGGCACGAAGTTGGCGAGCCGACGTGCCCAAGAAGTGCTGTAGAATAGTGTAGAACTCTATGTCTCATGGGGGTTGAGGAAGTTGCCATATTGGTGGAGGAAATGAACTATCAACTTTTTGGATGAACTTGGAAATTTTGCAAGCATCAGGAGAACAAAAAATCACTCTCCAAAAATTGTGACTACCCCACAAAAATTATGGCCGGCCCCTTGCCTCCAAGGAATGGGAGAATAGAAAAGTCAAGGGGGGAAAACCATCATGCAAGAAAGAGAGAGAAAGGTGATGATTAGAAGAAATGATCACCACCCAAAACCAACACTCCATCAACCATCATAACACAAAGGTCAAGCCATCATGAACAAAAGAAAGTCAAGGGATGGTGGAACCATCATGAAACCATCATGATGCAACAATATGCAAAGACCACCCTCCACAAAGCAAATTTGCACAATTGCAAATAAGCCCTCCTCCACCAATTTTCAACCAAGGAAAGATACAAAGGAAAATGGCCGAAACGGAAAGCAAGCTGGCAACTTCAGAAAACTGATCCCGTAATAAATTACAGGAAAACCCCGCGACTGTATATACATACCCGCATTTGTATTCCGACCGAATACAAATGCAATGAGACAAACTCTACACTGTACAATACTACGATCCGGCTTAAACCAAAGCCCGCTAGTATTATTCGTCCGATTATGATCCGTGCAATACCGCACGTACATGATCGAACCCTGCCATATCTCCATACGGCCTCTACAGCGTTTCGCCCGAAACTTGAGAAAACGGTCTGTGGGGGACTCTAAGGACTCGTCAATACTTTGGCAGTGGATTTAACCACTAGCACGTCAGAGGTATTAGCCATACGTAACGGGCTACCAGGTATTGAACAAAAGGGATGTCGATGAGCGAACTCATCCTGACACCCTACTGAGCCTGTCAGTGACAATATCCGTACAGTCCAGTCCGTTCGTCTAGGAGCATCGCATGGCGGGCCTAGGGGGTTGGTAAAAGTCAGACCCCCAAAAGCGGTACAAGTCGTGTCGGAGTGTAGCCCAGAACACTATGAGATACTACTGGAATACCTACCAGTAAATCTCCTGCCTTGGCCAAGGACTTCGTGTAATGGCTCTCCTAGACACAGCGCGACCTCACCCCCAATACAGGGAGAGACGAACCCCTGCAGATCCGCTCGCTGCCTCCATGTGGCTCGGGACTGTACCCAACTAAAACCTGTTTGGACATCTCCTTTGAGCGTGGTAGGGTAGTAATCAAAGTACAGTAGGAACTTACACGAGACAAATGACGATCTCAGGTCGATGAACTAACATGTACACATGTCACCAGGGAACTGCTATCTGACGTCAGGTATAAGACCAACTAGCATGTTCCCGGCGAGTCATATCCGGTGTACTCATAACCCAATGAGCACCTGTATACATCTTAGGTGAACCAACTGACACCAGTGGCTTGTGAGACCGGCCACCGCCCCTCGTCGGGGTCTCGACTGTATACGGTAGTTTACTCTGGAGTATCGATGCCCTGTCTCGAAACTCCCACGACTAAGGACCTTTTAAAGATGTGCTTATAGACTACCAGCTCCCACGTATATGATCGCCCTCATACTGCTGGCAGTCAAGCAAGAATCCTAGGGGCTCTATCAACGCGCAATAGTGATCTGTAAGGTCACCTAAAGCAGTACACGATGATAAAGATAAACCAGATAGTATACTATCATCTTGAGTAAGACTGTCCTATCGGGATAGGTCCTCCATCAATCATTGCAATTACGTGCATGTGATCCAATAATTGACTTTGAGGGCACTATCTCTATCACAACGGGGGTGAGATGCCAACTCGTGAATAGTAAATAACATATGCAGGTAATCGCAATTATGCACGTACAGTGCGAATCTAGCATATGCAAACGGATAGCAATAAATGGCAATATGTGTGCAACAGTCATGAAAGGTACATTATCAGGTACTACTAATACATGAAGCAATAAATGGCAATATGTATATGCAACAGTCATGAAAGATACTCTATCAGGGACTACTAATACATGAAGCAATGCATATAAAATAAATTCAGAGTATGAGATAAAACATGTCATCCTCACGGAATCCTGACATCGTGTAGGACCCAAGTCCATCAAGACAATCAAAATCCCAAATTTCCTCAAATCAGCCCTCAAATTGGCTCTCATATCCTATAAGTCTCATATATCCTGAGTGTCCAATATCAAGTAAATCTCATATATCATGTATCCAATATCGAGTAAATCTCATATATCCTATATCCAATATCGAGTAAATCTCATATATCATATATCTAATATCGAGTAAATCTCATATATTTTATATCCAATATCGAGCACATATGCCCCTCTCATCGAGCACATAGGCCCCGAGCACATAGGCCCCTCTCATCGACCATGTAGGCCCACATATATAATGAATAAGTATATTTGCATATATTATTAAGATGATATATGATGTAGGTGTATATATAACAGCATCACATACCACTGATATATATATACGATGGGTATACATATATATATATCAGCGTCCCATACTACTTATATATATACGCAGGAGTAAAAAAATCCAGAAAACATCATATGAAAACCATATCTCAATGCGAAATCCATGAATATAATATATGCAACATGAAATAGTAATATGAGCATATAAGGAAAAATCGCTGTTTAACTGCAACAAGTTATAAAATATATCATGCGGTTCCTAAATTCTCCAAATCCATACATAACATCAAATAAAGGTGAACATGTAGCTATAGCCAGGTATGCGCAACCATGTCGGTATAGCAAGATATGTGTATCTACCTATCAGTAATGATGTAATACCCTCCAGGTATAAGTGTAAGTATGTATGCAAGATGTACATGTAGCTATGTCTCATATGAGTATATACCTATCACTAATGGTACAATACCATATAGGTATATAGGTAATTAGCATGTAAACATGTCAAGGCATATGTATAAGCATGTAGGTATTCAGGTATGCTATATGTCATATGCATAAAGGAATATGAATCAATATCTCAATGTCCCTAACCAAACAATATCATATATGTATGTGTGTTGTGCGTGTCATGGCAATTATTGACGGTGTGAGTGGCATACAATCAGTGCTCGTGCAACATGATCCGTCAATAATAGTGCAGTGTCCTAAGGGTACAAGTCCAAGCATAACAAGTAATAATATGCAATGAGATGTATGCGCAAACTCTATATATGCAATAGAATATGCGATTAATATCATATCATCTCTAGCCCAGACGCATAACGCCATGCGGACGATTCCCCTGTAGATGTTAAATCTACTCACCAACGCTCCTGACTAAGTAAAGCCAACCACCTGTTTCCCCTTCTTCGCAGCATTCGAAGTCCCCGCCTGCGAACCTAAAACATAAAACAACAAAGCAAGTATATATTAGCAATCGACCCATAACACGTACAAACTACGTTTGACCGATGCACCAACTCAAAACATACTCTCAAGTGTTCGTATTGTGGCTAACGTGCGTAGCGACACTACGAAACCAACCCAAGAGCAAAACTACACAAAGTGCACGAACCGTGTCGTATAACGTAACACACATAATCGTAACACAAGAAACGAGCTATGTGATTCTAGATTTTGTATACATAGAAAACCCAAAAATCAAACAAGACCAAACACACTAAAATCACTACAGACAACTGCCCACCAAAAACCAAAACCCGACTCCTCCAAAAATCCGAGCTCGCGGGAATTTCCCTCTGCGTCACCGGCCATGGTCCGAGCCTAGGGGTTCGTACTTCAGGTGAAGGGTTAGGGTCTCTGGTACAACACAACTACTCTGCTAGATTTTCTAGTATACTCTCGGGGTCACAGCAGATCACAGATATCATATATCGACACTAAAAATACGATATTTGCACGAAACGATATATTAAGCGTTCTAAACTAAAACTACAAGACTACACAACACTATAACATCATAAAGAAAAGATAGAGATCATTACCTACTCCCACAAGCTCAAAGATCCTAGCTTTCCAAGCTCTAAGGCATCCAAAAGGCAAAACAAGGCTTAAGATGTGATTTTTATGAGATTTTGTGAAGATTATTGTAGGTTTTGATGAAGGATAGTTCTAGTGTTCAGTTGAGAGCTATGAGGATGAAGAGATAATGAGAAAGGAATAAGTGAGAGAGAAATGAGTGAGGTGTGAAGAAAAGAGAGAGAGAGAGGTGAGGTTAAGGTGAGTGCACCCTTGCATTAACTCTTCATTAATGCAAGTCATGCCTCACAAGTGAGTCACCAAAGCCACCTCCTCCTAAATCCAAAACAAGGCAAAGAAATATCTCACAACAAGAAATATTTAGGGAAAGGTTAAGGGTTAAAGCAAAGCAAGGATTAGGATTAGGGTTAAGTTGCCATGGTCACTAAAACTAGATTAGCACAAACAAACCCTCACATAAACATGCACAAGTGTGTACAAACCATAACAAATAATAATAAATTATTAATTAAATGTTATAAAATGTGAGGAACCCAAATTGGTAAACTTTTTACCAAAAACCCGCATTATCGTCTAATTAACACTAATCGCATTTCTAAGGCGTTACAATCTCCCATTTATAAAAATTCGTCCCCGAATTTAAAATTCTCACTAAGCGTACCTTCAAAGAGATGAGTACAAAAACTCACAAATCTCGCTCGCAGCCTCCCAAGTGATCACCTCACTATACGGCTACGCTAAAGAAACCTCCAAAGATGGCAAGACCCCTGACCGAAGTTTTCCCCACCGGCCTATCCAATAACACTATCGGCTGCCAGTGAACGAAAAGATCACGTCCAACCTAAATAGTCTGGTGCTAAATCATGTGATAAAGGTCATGAAAGTATTTGCGAAGTATCGACACAAGGAATACGGGGTGAATACTCAATAATCTGGGCGGAAGTGCCAAATTATAGGCAACGGAACTAACTCGCTTTAAGGATCTCAAAAGGACCTACAATCCTGGGATAAGCTTCCCAAAACTCAACACGTCATTCATCGAAAAATCCGTAGGAATACATGATCTCCCAATGCAAACTCAAGTCTGCGACCACCACGGTCGGCATAAGACCTCTGTCTGCACTAGGCTGCTATCATCCTGACCTGAATCAACTGGATCATCTCCGAAACCTCTCAACTATCTGGGGTCCAAAAATCCTACTCACACGGAGTCAGAAAAACAAAATGGCGATCGACACCGCCTACCAAACAAGGCCTAAAGGTTGCCAATTGGAATATCTCCTGATAACAGCCATCGAAAGAGACCCCTAACAATGGAAAGTGACGATCCCGACTGCCAACAACAATTAGTACATACGCACAAGCATATTCTCCAGAGTCTGTATAGCCCGCTCTCACAAACCATCGTCCTGTGGATGGAAAAACGGAGCTAAAGCTCAACCAGTACCCAAGGCTTCCTAAAGCTTCTGCCAACGACGGCAAGCAGACATGGTGCCTCTATTGGATACAACACATGAAGGAACTCCGTGCAACGCACAAACTTAACGAAGAACAACTGAGCAAACTGAGCATAACCGGACAACAAACACCCAAATGGAGTCACACCCTGTCTAGAACTGGGTAGACACCACAACGAAATTCATGGAGATCTACTCACATTCCCACTCCGGAACGGTTAGAGGTTGCAACTCTCCGGCCGATCTCAAATGCTCAACCTTAGCTCAACAAGACAGATACCTTGAAACGAAACCCGAAACTTCACTCTTCATCCCAGCCCACCCGTAACTATCTCACAAGTCACGTCACATATTGGTGGAACTTGAATGAACACAAAAAGCTAACTGATGTGCCTGCTCTAGGATTTCGCATTTCTACCCATCAACATCAGGTACACACAAATGCGTCCCTAAACGTAGCACACCCTGGTCACAAATCAAGGACTTCGAATCTTTACCCAGCCGAGTATGCTCAAGAATCTCAGACAAACGAGCATCGGCGGGCTGTGCCTCGCGAAAAAGATTAAGGAAAAATGGACGGGCGCGGACATGAGCAAGCTGTCCCCTCAGTAAAGGCGAACTTAAGCTGTACTCAACGATCGCACAAGAACTGTAAATCTGTAGAAGACTGTCTCTGAACTGCGCACAACTGGAACAAGCTAACCCCGAGCCTACGACTCCAGCATCAGCTACCACAATTGCTTTGCCACGGGTAACGAGGATCTCACAAACACAATCCTTCACAAGCTCCATCCAACGGCGTTGTCTCAAAAATCAAAACCCGCTGCAGGAAGATGTACATTAAGCTCTGGTGGCCTGTGAAAATATGACACGACTCTCCACACAAGTAGTGTCCCAAATCTCCAACGCATGACCACTGCAACCATCTCCAGATCAGGAGTGGGATAATCCTGCTCGTACTTCCTCCAATTGTCGGGAAGCAAAAGCGATAACTCTAAAATGCCACATCAGTGCAAAAATCAAGCCCCACTCGTGAAACATCACAATTAGACAATAAAGTCACCCGAACCAGAAAGCAAAGAAAGAACTGGTGCAGTTGTCAACAGAGTCTTCAACTGCCGAAAACTCCGCATGCATGCCTCAGTCCAAAGAAAAGGGACCTCCTTTCCGGTCAGTCCAGTCAACGTTGCAGCGATACACAGGCAATCCTGCACGAAACGGTGGTAAAAACCTGCTAAACCCAAAAATCTGCGGACCTCCGTCCTGTACACAAGTCTGGGCCAACGCTGTACGGCCTCGATCTTCCTCGGGTCCATACGAAAACCGTCTCCTGTAACTACTAGACCTAGGAGTCAACACAATCAAGCCTGAAGGAACACTCCGAGAATTTAGCAAACGGTTGGTGCTCTCCCAATGTCTGCAAAACAAATCCTTAAGTGCTACTCATGTTCCTTACGACTCTTGGAATAGACCAGAATGTCATCAATGACACAACAATAAACTGGTCGAGGAACGGCCTGAAGAAATCTGGTTCATCATATCCACGAATGCTGCTAGGGTATCGGTGAGTCCAACGACACCACCAACACTCATACTGTCCATAGCACGCACAAAAGCAGTCTTCGGAATGTCATCACTCCGAACCTGCAACAATGATGACCTGATCCCAAACAAACTTAGAAAATGTCTCGCACTCTGGAGCTGATCAAAGAAATCGTCAATGTGAGGTAAAGGATACCTATCCGCACCGTAACTCGGTTCAATTGACGATCCATCAATACACAACCTCAACTGTCGTCCTTCTCCTGACGAACAGAATAGGAGCTCCCCAAAGCGAAACACTCAGACGCACAAGCCCCCCTACAAGCAACTCTGCAGCTGATCTTTAAGCTCCCTAAGCTCTGCCGGCTCATCTGGAACAACGTCGGAAAACTCTCGCACGATAGGAACCCGGTTCGACAAACCCACTGTGGCTTCGATATCCAGAATGAAAGCCAAGAATTCTCGACATCCTCTCCTTAAAAGCCGACTAGCGAAAAAGGCTGAATTCAAGCTGTGAGAGGCGACACCACTGCCCTTCTGCACAGCAAGAACTGACTCGCCGGGAAAACAAAACCTGACCGTTTCCTCGTGGCAGTCCACCGATGCATAGCATGTAGCTAACCAATCCGTGCCTAGAAGAACGTCAAATCAAACATCTCTAGAAGGATCAAAACGACGGACGAATCTCTATCTCTTATCCGATTGGCATACGACTGAAACATGTGTCGCGCAACAAAAGGATCGCTGACAGAAGTTAACACGACAAACGGTTGATCTATCTAACACGACTCTCGGCCCAACCATGGCACAAAGTGTGTAGAACAAACGAGTGCAATAAGAAAACATACGAATAAGATTACCTGAAAACTCTGCATTGGACGCTCGCACGTCCCGATGAGTAGAAGCAAACTCTCGTGTTTGCCCCTTACCCGCAATTGGCTGAACTCCTCCTCTGCCAACATGTCCCCTCTGAGCCAACCCTCCGCGACCACGACCTCTCTGAACACGAGCCTGGCGCGGTGCTAAGGAACAATTCCTGATGAAGTGATGAAGGCTCCCGCATCGAAAACATCCACTCCATGGCTGCTGACCCTCCATAGGATGAGAGCTGAGCGACTGTCCTCGTCCCAATCCTATGCTACTCCCACGATGTGCACGAAGCCTGTTACGGCGACTGAACCTCTGTCTCTGTGCCGATACACCTGTACGAGCCCTCCTCGGTCCTCAAATTCCTAAAGTCTCAGAAAGACGCTCCTCGTCCAAAAAGGCTGCGTCCACTGGTGCTGTGTAAGTGACAAAATGCTGTGTACTGATCACAAGGAACAACTGAGTAACAGGGGTGACAACCTCCTGTCGCTGCGCTCGACTGACCTCAACCAACGACCTCATCATCTGGCGCAAGTCCTGCATCTCTGCCTCAAGCCTAGCGATACGATCTATCGAAGGCGGATCCATCTGCTTCTGTACAGCGAACATACCATCCTGGTCAAACCTCCTCCCACACGAGTCAACTCTGATCTCGGCCCTCGCTGCACCTCTCTGAGTCCCCATAGTCATCGGCGGCATACGGCTATAAATGGAAAAAGGATTCGATAAGAGCATGGAAATCGAATCACAAAGATATGTATCATCAAGGAAGGAATTTCAAGCAATTAGTACTTAGGTCACTTTAGACGGAGTACCGTGTCGTAAGTATGCCGCGGACATACATACTCTACATTCCTCTGCTTAAGCTACCTACTCCATCATACCAAGATCATCCCACACTTCGAAGGGTAAAACCTAGCGCTCTGATACCAACTTTGTCACGGCCTAAAATTGGCACGTGATGGCCCTTAAACTACGCAACGTCTACAGCGTAACGCAATTTAAGTAAGCCGAAAACCCAGCAATCTAAACCATCAAAAGTAGTAAGTTATAAGAACATTTTTAAAACTTTTGAAATCTCAAATACAAATTCTTTAAAGTCCAACTTTATTTCCTTTAAAATTTTGGCAGCACCTTCTTTGTAAAAACCAGACCCAAAAAGGGGTACAACAAAGATAATAAGTAAATCATCCCCAAACGGGAGCAAATACACGCCCAAAGGCAGAAAACAACCACCACAACAGATATACGACACCATAGTGAAGAAATAAAAGACAATATAAAGAAACTGCATAAAAGACCTCCAAGTCACAAAATAATATACAATATCGTCCTCACATCAAGTCTCTAAGTCAATACATGATAATGGTAGATGGAGAGTATAAGATACAACAAGATACAATTTACATAAACGGATAACCGCAAAACCCACCTACAGCAAAACTGCACATTGTGAGCCGAAGCGGTATCCGCAGCAAAAGATGATACGATAGATGAAAAGCCCTGCCTCGACTACTCTGAGGAACAACCTGCAACCCTATGGCACGACGGGGGTGAGTTGCCAACTCATGAATAGTAAATAACATATGCAAGTAATCGCAAGTATGCACGTACAGCGCGAATCTAGCATATGCAAGCGGATAGCAATAAATGGCAATATGTGTGCAACAGTCATGAAAGGTACACTATCAGGTACTACTAATACATGAAGCAATAAATGGCAATATGTATATGCAACAGTCATGAAAGGTACTCTATCAGGTACAATGCATATAAAATAAATGCGGAGTATGGGATAAAACATGTCATCCTCACGGAATCCTGACCTCGTGGTAGGACCCAAGTCCATCAAGACAATCAAAATCCCAAATTTCCTCAAATCAGCCCCCAAATTGGCTCTCATATCTTGTAAGTCTCATATATCCTGAGTGTCCAATATCAAGTAAATCTCATATATCCTGTATCCAATATCGAGTAAATCTCATATATCCTATATCCAATATCGAGCACATAGGCCCCTCTCATCGAGCACATAGGCCCCGAGTACATAGGCCCCTCTCATCGACCATGTAGGCCCACATATATAATGAATAAGTATATTTGCATATATCATTAAGATGATATATGATGTAGGTGTATATATAACAGCGTCCCATAACACTGATATATATACGATGGGTATACATATACATATACATATATATATATATATATATATATATATCAGCGTCCCATACCACTGATATATATACGCAGGAGTAAAACAATCCAGAAAACATCATATGAAAACCATATCTCAATGCGAAATCCATGAATATAATATATGCAACATGAAACAGTAATATGAACATATAAGGAAAATCGCTATTTAACTGCAACAAGTTATAAAATATATCATGTGGTTCCTAAATTCTCTAAATCCATACACAACATCATATAAAGGTGAACATGTAGCTATAGCCAGGTATGCGCAACCATGTCGGTATAGCAAGATATGTGTATCTACCTATCAGTAATGATGTAATACCCTCCAGGTATAAGTGTAAATATGTATGCAAGATGTACATGTAGCTATGTCTCATATGAGTATATACCTATCACTAATGGTACAATACCATATAGCTATATGGGTAACTAGCATGTAAGCATGTCAAGGAATATGTGTAAGCATGTAGGTATTCAGGTATGCTATATGTCATATGCATAAAGGAATATGAATCAATGTCTCAATGTCCCTAACCAAACAATATTATATATGTATGTGTGTTGTGCATGTCATGGCAATTATTGACGGTGTGAGTGGCATACAATCAGTGCTCGTGCAATATGAGCCGTCAATAATAGTGCAGTGTCCTAAGGGTACAAGTCCAAGCACAATAAGTAATAATATGCAATGAGGTGTATGCGCAAACTCTATATATGCAATAGAATATGATATTAATATCATATCAACTCTAGCCCAGACGTATAACGTCATGCGGGCGATTCCCCTGTAGATGTTAAATCTACTCACCAATGCTCCTGGTTAAGTAAAGTCAACCACCTGTTTCCCCTTCTTCGCAGCGTCCGAAATCCCCGCCTGCGAACCTAAAACATAAAACAACAAAGCAAGTATATATTAGCAATCGACTCATAACACGTACAAACTACGTTTGACCGACGCACCAACTCAAAACATACTCTCAAGAATTCGTATTATGGCTAACGTGCATAGCGAGACTACGAAACCAACCCAAGAGAAAAACTACACAAAGTGCATGAACCGTGTCGTATAACGTAACACACGTAATCGTAACAAAAGAAACAAGCTATGTGATCCCAGATTTTGTATACAGAGAAAACCCAAAAATGAAACAAGACCAAACACACTAAAATCACTACAGACAACTACCCACCAAAAACCAAAACCTGACTCCTCCAAAAATCCGAGCTCGCGGGAGTTTCCCTTTGCGTCGCCGGCCATGGTCCGAGCCAAGGGTTCATGCTTCAGGTGAAGGCTTAGGGTCTCTGGTACAACATAACTACTCTGCTAGATTTTCTAGTATACTCTCGGGGTCACAGCAGATCACATTTATCATATATCGACACTAAAAATACGATATTTGCATGAAACGATACATTAAGCGTTCTAAACTAAAACTACAAGACTACACAACACTATAATATCATAAAGAACAGATAGAGATCATTACCTACTCCCACAAGCTCAAAGATCCTAGCTTTCCAAGCTCTAAGGCATCCAAGAGGCAAAAAAAGGCTTAAGATGTGATTTTTGTGAGATTTTGTGAAGATTAGTGTAGGTTTTGATGAAGGATAGTTCAAGTGTTCGATTGAGATCTATGAGGATGAAGAGATAATGAGAAAGGAATAAATGAGAGAGAAATGAGTGAGGTGTGAAGAAAAGAGAGAGAGAGAGAGGTGAGGTTAAGGTGAGTGCACCCTTGCATTAACTCTTCATTAATGCAAATCATGCCTCACAAGTGAGTCACCACAGCCACCTCCTCCCAAATCCAAAAAAGGCAAAGAAATATCTCACAACAAGAAATATCTAGGGAAAGGTTAAGGGTTAAAGCAAAGCAAGGATTAGGATTAGGGTTAAGTTGTCATGATCACTAAAACTAGATTAGCACAAACAAACCCTCATATAAACATGCACAAGTGTGTGCAAGCCATAACAAATAATAATAAATTATTAATTAAATGCTATAAAATGTGAGGAACCCAAATTGGTAAATTTTTTACCAAAAACCCGCATTATCATCTGATTAACACTAATCGCATTTCTAAGGCGTTACATCAATGGTTTTGGAATGTCATGATTGCCCTATTTCACGACCTAGTCGCATATGTCCTTACCCCTCCCACTTCTTTTTTTGCTTCCTCTAGAACACTCTGTATCCGATACAAAGATCCATATTGTTTGGATGGCCATCGTATAGTTAGATACGAACTCGAAGAAATTATTTCGGTCGAGGATGGCCGCAGGTTCTGGAGAAAGTGAATTGTATATATTACAATTCATTTGTCTCTCCTCTCCTTCTTATCTCAAGTTTAAGAGCTCCTTAAATAAGGAGAATATACCGGTTACGCTTATTAGATAGTCTTCTTCCAATCACGATGCTGGAGCTGAAAGAAAGGGTAAGAAGAAAACCAACTAGCATAAGTTCGGTATAAATAAGCTAAGAAAGAGAGACAACAATAGGGGATGAAGTGAGCGGAAAGGAAAATACAACTATTGTTATGACCCTGGGCAATAAAAGAGGCATTATTTGGAATACCCGGCCACCCCTTGAAACATTTTGATGTTTCATAGAATCCATATGATTGTAATCGAAAACTATTTTCCGATTAATTCTTACTCCTAAGTATATAGATACAGGATTAACATCCAATATCTGTAAGATGTTACAGATACTGAGAAGGATTAGATTATTGGAAAGATGATTTGATCCTCAATATCGGATATCGGAGCAATTGTTTCCATGGGGGAAATTACCTGGTTTTGCTTTTCGATATTGAATATCTGTTATTATGCACTAACTTTTAAAAACTGATATATCTGTCTCTTTATTTGATAAAGTGGGATATAAATTTTCAAAAATTATGTTGTGAACATTTGTCTTTATCATTTGATGATTGGGTAAGGTGCATTGAATAACGAGATATACATTCTTAACCAAAATATAGTTTTCAAATTGCAACACATAGAGTATGTGTTAGTGAACTCATAGGGTTTATACATAATGATGTATGTTGTCCGGTGTCTACACGCACAAGGGGTTGGTACTCATATTTTGTTTTGTTTTACTATGAGTTCTCTGGTTTTAGACACACATTCTTGTTAAAATGCAAAGTCCAGATATTTTGAGAAGTTCATAAGATATAAGAATAAAGTAGAGAACTAAACGTTCTTCGAAGTGTTCGAAGATGTGAATACTTATGCTAGGTATTCCGTAGTGATATAACAGAGAATTTGATTCTCTCTCAGATTGCTCATCCGTGGGTGAGCTCCATGATGAGTAATGCAGAATCGTCTTTTTCGGTTAAGGGATGCACTAGAAATAGATGCATATCAATTGATACTGGTTCCACTTAAATTAGTGCCTCAAATTTTATATGTGATATAGAATGGGTTATCATCTTAAGATTGTTAAGATATTAAATTGTCCGGCTTATACTTAAAACCAGAATCTGGATAAACTCAAGACACGTTTTGGTAATGGCAGTTTATGGGTTATCCCGGGTATTGACGAGGGTTTAACATTCTACCATTTTCAAGATCAAAATTTGTTTTATTCTCGACACGTCACCTTTTTTAGAAGAGGAATTTCTTGCAAAAGAAATTAATAGGAGTATGTTAAAACTGGAAGTGATTCCAGAACTACAAACGGTTACTAAAAATTTAGTAGAACCTGTGAATTAAATTGACCCTGACACATCTTAGCCTACTCCACAGATTTGGTAGGTGACCTCAGCCATCTGAGAGGCACTACGGTTTCCTCGTTGACGGTGACAATGAGTCTTGCATCATATGATGGTGACCCTACTAGTTATCAACAGGCCATGGGAAGTGATGACTTCCGATTGATAGTTGGATGCCAATTTATCCTAGTTGGACTCTATGCACTGAAACAAAATGTAGACTTTGTTGGGTGCTCCTGAAAGGATAAAACACATTGGGAGCAAGTGGATCTTTCGAGATCGGTGCAAATGGAAAGGTACTGACCTAATAAGGCTGGACTTGTAGTAAAATCTTTTCATCAAATACCCGTTATGGATTGTGATGAAACTATTACTTTAGTGTCTGTGTTGAAGTCTATACAGATATAACTTGCAATTATTGTCTTTCATGACTATGATATCTGGCATGTGGATGACTATAACGTCTTTCTAAATTGGATTTAGAAGTCGACGTGTTTATGACTCTGCCAGAGGGTTATCTTAGTCGGTGGGAGCAGCGGTAAGTATGCAAGTTGCTTAAGTCTATCTTTAGACTAAAGCAGGTATAGAGAAAATGGATCATCTGTTTTGATGTTACGGTTGAAGTGTTTGACTTCATCAAAATGAGAGATGAACCTGGTATTTGTAAAAAGGTAGTAGGGTGTGTTGTCAGATTTCTCATATGATATGTGGATGGCATACTCATGATAGGAAGTGATATTCCTATGCTGCAATCGGTAAAACAATGGTGGTCATAAGTGTTTCTCCATACAGGATATGGATGTCAGTCCAATCCTGGACAAACATAGGGTGGCAGTGAAGAGCATTTGATGTTCTTGGTATATGGTAATGGCAGCCTCCTGAAAGAGGTGGTTACCGATTCTAGCTTCTAATAGAAAACAGAACATCTGTCACGAGTTATAAGTTTACTCTCTTTTGAGGAACAATATATTGGAAAGAGTTCTAAGTGGGATATTGAGATGGTCATGGCGCTGGATGCTGATTGTGAATCAGCAAAGGATACCGCCTGAGAATTCACTGGATATAATTGTTCATTTATGAACATGATCCCATCGTCTGTCCAGGCAAATACTAAGGCAGGTATCGTTCAGTTCGGGAGATATTTGATCTCTGCGAAGTTAAGAAACAGAGAGATGCGTTGTGCAGGGTTCACACATTGAGCCTAGTTCACAAACACAGTTTGTGAAGCTGCTGGTACAGAAGTTGGGTATGCGATACCGCAATAATTGGCCTTAAGTGCAAATGGGAGATTGTTGGATATAAGTGTCCTCAAGTCAATTATTGTAATTAGAGGAGGACCGATACGAGAGAGCAATCTTACTCGAGATAATAGTATGCTATCTGGTTTGTCTTTATCTTTCATGTAATGCATTTTATTCATTATCACATATCTTTTAAACATGAGATAAAGCCCTAGGATTTTGCTTAACTACCAGGACGATGATGGAGATCATATGAGTGGGACCTGAGTAGTTGATAAGCACATCCTTAAATGTCCTTAGTCGTAGGAGTATCGAGACTGGGTATCAGTACTCCAGTTTAGACTAGTGTGTATATTTCCTGATCCGATTGGAGGGCGATAGCTGATCCTGCAGTTATTAGTGTTTGACATCGATGATTATATGCAGGTGCTCATTGAATGAGTTACACTGGACGGACTTACCAAGAACTCCAAGCTGGTAATATACTAATGTCAGGTAGCAGTTCTCTAGTGACATGAGTACATGGTAGTTCTTAGGACCTAAGATTGCCATAGTGTCTTATTTGTGTTCCTACTATACTTAGACTTCTACCCTACCACGGTTTAAAGGAGTCGTGCAAACAGGTTTTTGTTGGATATAGTGCCGAAGCATGTGGAGGCAGTGAGCAGTCGAGGGGATTCGTCTCTTCCGGTATAGGGAGTTGATGTCGCGTTATGCGGGACATGACTACAACTACAAGTCGATGGCCATCACAGTAGAGATAAACAGATAAGTGTTATCAGTTATATCTCCGGTTGGTTATGAGTCCTCTGTCACACGACTTATCGAGTTATTGGGGTCTGACAGATTCTAAACCCTAGACCCAATATGTGATTCTCTTAGACGAAAAGATCAGACTGTACGGTGATGTCACTGATAGACTTTGCAGGGTTAGGATGATCTTGCTCATTGGCCTTCTTTCGATCAATACCTGAGTAGTCGTTACGTGCAGACAGTACCGTTGACATGCTTGTAGGCTATGGATATGATCCTAAGCTACTGCCAGCGTATTTTCGAGTCTTTAGAGTCCCACGCGGAGGTTTCCCAGCACATGCGAAATGATGTAGGGCACATATGAGGATACGTGCAAGAGTTCGATTAAACACGTGTATTTGATACGGTATTTTAATCGGGTGTTTAATCATATAGCCGGTGTATATACCGGATTATTAAATCAAGTGTTGATTTAATAATTAAATATATATTTATATATTGATATATTTATATATTAACTAATATCATGCTCACTTTATTATTTTTCTTCTCTTAATTAATATTTATATTTGATATAAATATTATTTAATGTATGATGATATATTAAATATGGGTGTATAAGAATTGTATAGAAGATGAGAACGCTTTTATTTTTTCATTTATTTAAATGAGAATGAGTCATTATTTTAAGATACTCTCATCATCTCCTCCATTGCTTCCACTCTTGATTTTCTTCAAGTGAGGAATAGAAAAAAAAAAGAGAAAAATTAATTGAGCTAATTATTTTACATCTCGTACTAATATCCTTAGCAAGTTTAATTAATGGGTTGCTTCATTTTGATGAGATCAATTTGAAGCTAAAGCGTGTGTTGGAGTTATCTTAAAGTGGATCATCTTCGGCGAGGAGATCATCGAGAAAGTTTGTTCCGGATTTCGTGGAGACTGGTCGGAGTCCGAGGAGTGGCTCACTGGTTTTATATCATGTTTTAGTTGTTGTTCATAACCCTATATTTGCTTGTAATTGCTCTCTAGATTTTTTAAATTATCGCTTCTGTCATGTTATAAACCCTATTGTAGAAAGCATAGCGAGCTTACAAACTATAAGTCCCTGGTCAGGACAGTTGAGATAAACTGATAAGTGTTATCAGTTGTATCTCAGATGTTATGAGTTTGATATTGGCACGACTTATTGGGTTATTGGGGTTTAACAGTATCACCGCCAAGACCTGGTATGCGACACTCTCTGACGAAGAGACCGGAGTGTACAGTAATTTTCTCTGATAGGCTCTGTTCGGTTCAGATGAGCTTTCTTGTCGACCTACCTTTCGATCAATATTTGGATAGCCGTTACGTGCAATTAATACTGCTGACGTGCTTGTGGGTTAACCCGTGAGGGGATAGATGTGAAAGTGGTTCAAATTTAATTGGATATGATCCTAATCTACTGCCAGTGTATTGTCGAGTTTTTAGAGTCTCACACAGAGGGTTTCCCAGCGCAGGCGAAATGATGTAGTGTGTGTATGCTGATACGTGCAGAAGTTCGATTAAACACGTGTATGTGATACACGGACATTAATCGGACGTTTGAAAATACTAGCTGGTTTATTATAAAGCCGGATTATTAAATGAAGTGTTAATTTAATAATACACACACACATTAGTATTATATTCACTCTCTCTCTCTCTCTCATTTGCTATTTGTATGTGATACAAATACATGTATATGCATATAATACATATACTAATATATTTTTGTGTATATGATACACGTACCAATATAGAATAATTTGTTATTTGTATGTAATACAAATACGAGTATATGTATATGATACATATACTAAAATACTTTTGTATTTGATACAAATACTTGTATGTGTATATGATACATATATTTTTTGTATATGATATACTTGTATGCATCTAGAAAGGGACAGCTTATTTCTTTTTATTATTAAATAAATAAGGCATTGTTGTAAAGAGGTATGACTTCATTTTTAAATGAAAATAAAAGACTATTCAAGTATGAAGTATTCTCCCTCCTCCTTCATTCCTTCATGCAACTTCTCTCTCCGTTTTTTCCTTTGTAGAGAAATGAGAGTTAAAGAGAGAAAAATAGAGAGAGTGATTAGTACATCTCTTCCTCTCATTTGCTAGCAAATTGTAAGAGCAAGTTGCTTCATAAAGATGTGCTCTTTTGGTAAAACTAAAGTTTTGGTTGGGTCTTTTCGAAGTGGATCATTTTCGGTAAGGAGCTCCGCTTTCAAGCTTGATCCCTACGACATGGAGTCTAGCTTGAGTCTTCCAATAGGAAAGTGGACACGCTATAATGGTTGTAGGCCCTTACACCCTATTTTTTAGTTTACTGGTTTTGACAACTATTGGTATTTGAATGATTTGGGGTGTTCTATTTGGTGATATGCTCTTGTAATTTTTTATTCGCTATTCATCCGTGGTTCGTAAGTGTTGCGACCCTAACACCAATTACTAACAATTGGTACGTCATCATCTCCACTGCATGCACATCGCCTATGCCGCCTAAAAATTCAGAAGCCCTAATTCTTTTCGACGCATCCACGTCCTCCTTCGGTATAAACGTAGAGCTGAAATGTTTCAAAGACCCAACATGCATTTTGTTTTGAAGAAGAAGAGAAAGGTCATCTTTTCAACTCAAATTGCCAAGTGATCAAGAGGAAGACAAGTCTTAGTAACCAATAATCACATATTTAAAAGGTTATGCAGATAAAAATAAAAACATTAAAATTTTACATGGAAGAAATTGAAAAGGATGTGAAGAAATTAATGATTAATTATATTCAAAAGTGCATTTATATTTTAGGTATATTTAACTGAAGATTCGAAAGTGAAATATAAATCCATGGTCAATTCTAGGTTCCATGAATCTATGCCCATCTCATGCCTCTCTTTCACAAAAAAGAAGGATTTCATTAGAAAACGTTTTTCCATTTTAAAGGCAATTTACTATTCCACTGGGATGTTTATATCTCTATTCATAAATCATATAATAGTGAGATTGTGCCATATTTTTATTAGAAATCAGAAACAAGAAATTTGAAGCACAAGTTAGAAGCAGCTTTTATTTTTGATTTACTAATCATTTAGAAAAATGATCACTGACCGATTACATGCATGCTTATAGTTCACAAGTGAAGCTCCTTCAACAAATACAACCGATAGGTCGGATCTCCATATGTAATCTATGCTGATCAATAAGGTTATGGAAATCATTTATGATACAAAGGAAACAATTTTTTATGAGCTGAATACATCTATGAACTTGAACGACTAAACTAAATATTGAACGTACCGGGATATAGACTCATTTGTCCTTAAGAATCCTGGGAGTTGATACACATACAAAAAATTTTGAATTTAATAAAGTATGACAATAAAAAATCTACTAATACAGAAGTTAAACTAAGGTTTCAAAGACCGTTACCTGCCCACCTCTTCAATCATCTTGTTTGAATTGTGTTGTGTATCATATCCACACTACATGCCAATAAACACTACCAGTAATAAGCTCACAATCATGAGAGGAACTTTTTGAGATATAAATGCACTTACCATAAGGAAGTTTAGGGTTCGTGAATACAGAATATGATCTGAAACTTAGTATGGCATGTATCTCAAACTTTCAATTGGTTCAATTTTTGAAACCAAATAACTAAACAAGACAAGAATAACATAAGAATTGGTACCTTATCGATGACTGCATCAAAAGAACTAGATTCAAATCCCTTCATGTCGAACATCCATTTTCATATCTATGAAATTAAAAAAAACATTCAAAGTACACACTCTCAACATAGTATAAGTATTTACAAAAGGGAACATTTCACTGAATGAAGAATGAAAGGAAAAGGCAAAAAGGGAATAGAAGTTTGATTAAATTTCAGCTCTGGTTTATTCTGATACTTCTGTTGCATGGCTTTAACCACCACCGAAGATATATCTATATTGTGTAAGTCCACGTTGCCCATCCCGGTGCTTGTGGGGAGGCGGAAACGTTATGAAAAATTCGATTTTTACAACACTAGGCAACATGGACTAATCAAAGAAGGGATCTTTGCTAAACATAAACTAACTACCAAGCAAAAAGAGTTAGCTACTCGGTTAAGGGGTTATACCTAAGTCTTGAAGTCCTTCTCTTCTTGCTCCTTGGAGTGGGATGAACGGGTTCTCCTCGTCGCCTTCTCTTGCTGAAGAAAGATCCACCCGAGGGCCTCTACCTTTGGCTCCAACCTCAAACTAGAAGTAACTAAGGTGCTTGGTGTGCTAAACCTAGAATCTTAGAAAGAGTAGAGAGTAATTTTTAAGGTTTTATCTCAAGCTCAATGGTTCTCAACTCATGAGAGGGGAGAGCTTTAAGAGAGAGGAAGAGGATGAGAGAGAATGAGAATGATAGAATGAGAAGATAATGACAACCTTCTCACATATATGTGAATTATGATAAATAAATAATTAGCTAAAGATAATTGTGATGGTTAATCTTGAAATGACCATTATCATTTCACATTAATTACTTTTGCAAGAATCAAAGAGCATCTTTCATATGAAATGATGATGGTCAAATTGTCAACATAGATCAACATGTCAACCATAGTCAAATGGTCAACAACCCTAACCATAACACAATTATAATTAACTAATATTAATAATCATATTTCACACATAAACATTAGGGTTAAGAAAAAGACAACGGTCATTAACCCTAATGAAAATCCTCTGTCTCTGCCTCAGTCAACTGTGCATACGCACCCGTATCCGTGTTCCGAGGAACACGAATACAAAGAGATAAAACCAATCCCAAAACATATACTAGGATCCGGCTTAAACCAAAGCCCGCTAGTATAAGCTGTCCGGACACCAAACGTGCACAAGTGCGCGGATGTGAATGAACCCCGTCGCAAAACCATGCGACTTCTACTCGTTTTGCCTAAAGGCGAATAACCCTCTGTGTGGGACTCTAAAGACTCGACACTACGCTGGCAGTGGGTTTAACCACAGACCGCAAGCGGCACTAGCTATACGTAATGGTCCCCAGGTAGATGCCGATAAGAAGACTGACGAGATAAACCCATCTGAACTCCTACTGAGCCTGAATGTGACAGTCTCCGTACAGTCCGGTCTATTCGTCTAAGAACATCGCATGGCGGGCCTAGGGGACAGTAAACGCCAGTCCCCTAATAGCGGTACAAGTCATGCCGGAGTGTAGCCCAGAACACCCTGAGATAACACTGGAAACCTACCAGTATATCTCGCTTGCCCTGGCCAGGGACTTTGTGTAATGGCTCTCCTAGACACAGCGCGATATCAACCCCCAATACCGGGAGAGACGAATCCTATCTAACCGTCACTGCCTCCAAGTGCTTCGGGACTGCACCCAACTGCTACATGTTTGCACGACTCCTTTGAGACGTGGTAGGGTAGCAATTTAAGAACAGTGGGAACACACTCGATGCGAAGTGACAGTGTCAAGTCAACGGACTAAGCTGTACTCATGTCATCTGGAAACTGATAACTGACGATAGGTATAATACCAACCAACAGTCCCCGACGAGTTCTGTCCAGTGTACTCGTAACCTAACGAGCACCCGCATACTATCTCAAGTACGACGTACTGGCGGCTGTGGGACAGACCGTCTCCCAAGCTGGGATGAGAAGCGCATACGCTAGTCTACTCCGGAGTATCGATGCCCTGTCTCGATAGTCCTACGACTAGAGACCTGCATAAGGATGTGCTTGTGGATTACCCAGCCCCCACGAGTGTGACTGTCATCACAACGCTGGTAATCAAGCAAAGATCATAAGGGCTCCACTAATGTGTAAAGGCGATATGCTATAAGAAACACATGCACACATTAAAGTAGAAACAAACCAGGTAGCATACTGTTATTTTGAGCAAGATTGTCTATACAAGGTGAATATCCCAAGCTTCCATCAAGTAATATACAAACTAGTATGATACAGTAATGGGCTTTAGGGCATATACACTAACATATTGACCACATCCATGTAACCATGGCCAACTATTTCTTCCTCTGGTGCTGTTAAATTTTTGAAAATAATTAATGTTTTAGAATAAATACAAATGACGTTGACTTTTGTGACTTTTGTGCGTGTGATGCGGAAAGGAGCTAAAGTCCTTAAAAGAGTGCACATACTATTAATAGAAGACTAATTAAGCTACCAGTTATGTTTTATGTCGTACAAGAACTCTAATTCACAATGTTTGAGGAGAAAAAAGGAATGAATTACTTACAGATCTCTAATACCCATAATCACCTCAAGTACAGTACTATAGCAATTCAAAAATCAATCTTGAAAGAATAAACAACATTCGATGTGAATCAAGCTCAGATTTCAACCGGTCTATCTAGCATTAAGTTATCAACTTCATACACCAATTTGAAGTTTAAACAAAAGGTGCCCCATTTTCTAGATTAAAGACATAAGATCTTCCCTCATATCTAGATTCCACCGAGAAAAATTCTAAAGCACATACAAAACTAGCATCCATACTTGCATCCATAGCTCCAATTTAAAGAAAAATCACATAATTTCCTTTTTTCTAGATCGAATACATCATATCTCGTCTTTTTTCCCCTCAATTCACCCAACGAATTCAAATTCAAACAGCAAATCAACTCAACTTGCATTGCATTCTCTCAAAAACCAACTCTGGAAACTTACTAGAGTTGCCGCATCCAACTAGGAGAACGTGATGGGATTGGCGAAGGTAGAGATCGAAGAGGGGGACTAAGGTTTTATACTTCTGGTAACAATCGAAGGGGCTTGGATCTTAGGGGTAGAAGAAGAGAAAGACATGTCCGGATGACATAATAAAGTTGGCTCTTTATGGCCTTCAGCATGGGCTTCTTAGGATCGTCTTCTTAGGATCGGACCTATCGTAAACCCTAAGCTCCTTCTCAGTGATCTCGCTAAGTTGCACATGCTGCGACAATAGCTCTATCTTCTCGAACTTGTGGCGAGCGGAGAAAGGAGAAGGTGACGAGGGCACAGTCTAAGGAGGACGGGATGGTGGGGGTGTGGAGGAGGGAGGCGGCGCCATGATCTTGGCCACTTGGTCGGCGGAGAGTGCGAGATCAAAGGAAGATTGAGAGGTAGCGGTGGGTGTCATCGACAACGATGGCGGCTACGGAGTAGGTGGGAACGGAGAAGGTGAGACAGATGGCGGTGGTGTCGTCGACAACGATGGTGGCTACGGAGTAGGTGGGAACGGAGGAGGTGAAGTTGCGAGAGTGAGAAAGAAAAAGGCAGAGAAGTTTATTAATTGAGAAGAAGGGTAATTTAGTAATTTCATCTAATTGAGAATACTATGCCTGATTCAAGTACAGTCTAGGATTTTCTCATTAATATTTATAAACAGTAGCTCCTTTCCAACCATTTTGAAAATACCATGGGTATTTTGACAACTCATGAGTGGACAGGAGGCTTTTTGACAAGTTACCCTTTTGATTAATATAATTGGTTTGGATGTTAAATGTCTAAATGTACATTGAAAGAGGAGGAGAAAGGAGAGTAGATTGCTTGAAATTTGAATTTAATTGAGTTAATTAAAATATTTTAGCATGTTGAGGATGTGGATAGCAAGCTTGATATGAAGAATTGATTGAAAGATTTTTCTCATTCTTAAAATTGTTATATAAATAAAAAAAACACTATCAATTAATGACATTAGCTGCGTCCTCGTGAAAAAAATTCTCTTGATTTTCCTACTAAGCTCCAAGATGGGAGGTTCAGCTAATAGGATTCGTGTCTGTATTTGAATGTGAATAGAAGCGTATCAAGAAATTCGATACGGTATTGCCCTTCCCTTGCAGAAATGATTGGAATAGCTACCTTCAACAAAGAAATGAAATTTAGCTAGGAGTACTTTTCTCTCGAGGTCACTGGTTCGAGTCATAAGGGACTTGAATCAAAAAATTTAAATTAAAAAAAAGAATTTATTCTCGCAAATGTTAAAGGAGAGCAAATCGAAGTAATTAAATCTCAAAGTTCATTTCACCATCCATTACAATCTCATTTAGTGAGCATGAAGAGAGCCTACTAGGCCGTTTTCATAGTCCAACGGAAAAGAAATGCAACATCCAGAAAATCATTGTATTTACTAATGTTGTCATTGCCATCGTCGTTGTCAGTTTGGATGAAAGAGCGGGCCTCATAGATTTCTTTGGTAGTTACATATCCTCTTTTTTTTGGTAGTTGCATATCCTCTTATTAAAAGCTTAAAATGTTCACTAAGAGGCCAATTAGCTTTGCATTATATATATATATATATATATATATATATATATATATATATATATATATATATATATATATATATATATATATATATATATATCGTCTTCTTTTTGGGATGCTAAGTTTTATAATAATAAGCATTATAGCCTATAATGGAATACAAATATGGGAATTAAGGGTGTAATATAATTTCTCATTTTTTTTGTCCGTTTGGAATTTTTATTTCTCTATTTGTTTGACATGAAATACGGTTGTAGAAGAGAAGAGAGGAAGAATTTGTATTCTATAGTTTGGTTACTCAAAAGCAAAATTCTAAAATGAGAATTGATTTTGGTAATTTTGTGTGAAGAAACAAGGGGTAAGTTTAAACTTTGTTTACCTTGCTAAGAAACCAATTAAAAAAAAATTTATAGAGAGAGAGAGAGAGTAAAAAAGATAGAGTTAACCATAACACAAAAGAATAATAATAATAATAAATAGGCTTGCAAATCCCTACAAAAAAAAGTTCGGAATTGGGATTCTCAAAATCGTTGACGTGTGCATATCAATTCCCAGAAAACTTCAGTTCTCATTTCTCTTCAACAAACGGAAAAATAAGAAATCTAGCTTTTTTACTAGAACAATTTCTTTGTCGCCCTAATTTATAAAACCAATTCATGTTCCTATCAAACAAATAGCCGAACAAATAACCCCTTCGCATCTGCCCACATCCACATCGCCCCTTGGCATCTACCCACATCGTTCACCACAACCACAACCGACGCAGAGGCACAGAAGATTAGCAGTGCTTATCAAGTTATAGCAGAAATGCACCTTATACCAATCATCAACAATGCAAGATCCCTACATGCCGAGCGCTAACCTACATACACATGCAGTAAACCACATGCTAAGAAAGCAGTTCCGCTTCAATCAAACGTATAATAATGGGGGTACCTAAAGAACACAGCACTGGCAACAAGAATATATAGGCAAACGCCCTGCAGTATATAACAAGGAAAAGGCATTCTTTATTAAATAGTTCATAAGATCCAGGACACCAACACACAACATAACATAGCAATACTCCAGAAGAGCAGACACAAAACAAACTCAAGCAATCGACCTATAAGGTTCGAAATAAAAGGCAGACTCCAATATACACAGAACAGACGACACGAATTGCAAACGGAAAGACACAAACTGCAACTTAAACTCGACTGAAACTTTTTGAAAGCATATCACAACGAACAACCGTCACTCTTCCTCGGATTCTGATTCCGCACTCTGGAGCCACTCAACAAACGGCTTCACATTCTTCCACATCTGTGATCCCTTGACATCTCCTGCCGATCCTTTCTCGTACCACTCAACAATCACCTCTTCATCCACCAAATCCACATCATAAAACACCTTCAGCGCAAGCGGAACCTCCTTTACAGCGTCTCCGCTCGCCTTCCCGCAGAAGGCCTCCATAGCTCTAAGCAACAGCATCTGTGACCCCTCATCATTAACCGTAGCCGATATGTAGTTCTTCTTCTTCTCTACTTCCTTGGCGAATCCTTTGCCGGCTCCATTAAAAAGCGCTTCAAATAAAGCATTCATAGTGTCTTGCGGAGTTGTTCCCACGGCAGAGCTGAGGAAAGACTGGAGCTGACTTGGAGTGGCACCACTGCTAAGTTCGCTCTTGAGCTCTGAAAGCAAAGAATTAACACCATTTTCTTCCTTCTTTGATTTGTGTGCCCTCTTCTCCTCTGCCTCTTCTATAGTTGAGAGCATCACCATTTCTGCTGTAACGGCATTGAGCTGCTCTTGAATACGCTGCTTTGCAGCCTCCAGTGAGGTGTCAGTCTGCCACTGAACGTCGTCGTCGTCGCCATCCTCATCAGCAGCATCGTTGTCCCCATTGTGGCTTCGAGTTGGCGAAGTAGAGTGATCCTCATCAGAACCACCATTGCCTTTCTTAGTATTTGCCCTAGTGCCGTTGGCCTTTTTCTTTCCAGTAGTAGCAACAGCAGCTTTGGAAGAAGCTGGTGCTTTCTTCTTCAAATCTTTCTTCACTTTCCTTTGTTCTTCATCGGCAGCCTCGCCCTCTTTAAGCCGCTCCTTTTCTGCTCCCCTCATCGCTTTCTTTTCCTTTGACCCTTTCTTTTGCTCTGGTGGGTTTTTCAATATAAAAGTCGTGAGTTTGTCCCTCATATCCACGTCAGAAACAAAGCCACATGCTGCACACTTCAGTGTGATACACTCAGTCTTGGTGATGATAATCTCAGTCTCAGGGTTTCCACACCCGTAGCATTGCACATACTTCTTAATGAAGTTTTCAAGGAGTCCGGCAAGCTTAGCGGTCTCATGGGCGCCGTTAACAAGAGAGGTTCCAGTCTTCTCATCGAATTTTGATTGTGCGCCAAGCTCGCATCCAAAGTACTTTGTTGTGTAAGCAGCAGGCCTAGCTAGTGCTTTGGCAATATCGACCATATTCACAATGTTGGTCTTGATGCCATTGCCACGACCTTCAATTTTGGTTATCATCTTGGGCATCTTGTAACGATAGAAGGCATCATCGCTGTTGGAAGCACCAATGTTTTGTAATGCCATATTTGTTCAAGGGGTGAGTTTGAAAGAGAGGATGTGATGATATCAGAGGTAAGATGCAGCAGATGCGAGGGTGAAGTGCTGTTCTTTTGGAATTTCTGGGAATTTTCTATAGAAGGAAGGTTGCATAAGCGAGCAACCACGAGTACAGTGATTGAGTGGCCTTTGATGCATAAAACTCTCCAAGGAGAGCCAAGGCTTTCTTCTTGATGGAGGAGAGTATTCTCCAAGCAATCCGACTGTTCCCAAGTAGAGAGAATCGTGACCAGACATAAACGAAGCTTCAAACTTCACACTCCCACTTTGGCAGTGTGCAATAACTAGAATAGTAGAGTTGCAGCCACTTCCTGAAAGAGAGAACTAATGTAAGAATGTAGGGGAACCATGTGAAATTAACTTGATGAAAATCCTAAAAATGTGCCGTCCATAAATAATATTTCAAGAGAGAGCAAATCATGGAATATCAGATAACTCATAACTCAACATACTTAATGAACCAGCATGCTTAAATTCAGAATGTAGAGCATAGCTGAACTTAGTGATAGGTGCTAAGTTCAGCATCAAGATGGAAATGATATATTACGTAACGTGTCTATACTCTGAACTCATGCCTTGAAATATTGATAACTCAACCACAAGGCAGATTATACAAGTCAAACATGGAGACATTAATATAAAAGCTCCTTTCATATCAATGCCCTGAATAGTAGTAGAATGACCATGAAAAATGGAACCAAGCAAACAATTGTATAGCCCAGAGTTTATAATGGAAGAACCTGTGATATCGATTAACCACTAATTTCTTCTCTTCCACAACATAAAACTCATCACCAATTAAAACCGACGTCCCTTCAGTGTCTCATTTAAATGAATGGACATTGACAAAGAACAACCAGTTAAGGTAACTGTAAACTAAAGCAAATTTGCACTATATCCAGATTCAATCAATTTATGTATTAAACCTTGCAAGAGATGAAAGATGAAAAAGACAATCATTTATAATTCACATCACTAATTTATAGTATGAATCCCTTTTTGAAGGTGGGAAAATAATAATGATAGAGAATCATTCTTTGGCTTAATAAAATATTAAGCCTGCATCTATATGATGTTCATCCCTAAAGTGATCTATTAATTCCTAGCGCCCTGTTTAAGGATTGCAAGTGGTAGACAGGATATAGACAAAGGGAGAAACGTGCTCTTTGATATTACTTTTGATGCAACATAGCCTGCTAACAAGTTCGATGAAACAAACATGATACGATGCATCACAAGAAACCAAAGACATTTACTACGTGGATTGTATATTATTATTTATCACCAAAATATATCTAAGGAATATAAAAGACGTTTAGTATCATGCCAGTTCTTCATATTCATTATTTTTACTGGCTAACAAATTGAGATAAACATGTTATGATACATCATAAGAAACCAAATGCATATATACATGTCTGATAAATATAACTCTAACTCATAAGTAAAAGCACGTCTTTCATATCACAATGGTCCTATTTGGATTGTAAACTATTGTTTATCACCAAAAATATAAAGGCCCAAGTATTATGCTACTTCTTCACATTCAACCATCTTGATCCTCAAACATGCGAATTGAGTTAACTCCATCGATAGCTATTCAAACTGATATCCTCTCAACTCAGACTAACAGCTATAACACAGAAACGCATAAATGCTGACTATTCGCCTCGTTGGGAATTCCACTCGACTACTAAATATTCTTATCAATTAGATTACATATAATGGACTCTACAGCGCCACACGTCGACCAAGATATAAACATCAAAACTCATCTTGATGATCTTAAGGAACAAAATAAATAAATAGATCAAATAACAACGAATCTGTTGCCACAAATCTATTAAAATCGGTTACAATCAATTAGATCGCACCGATCATATGATCTTCATCAATAAACTAATCTATGAATCGGGATCTCAAGACTCTACAGATCTCGATAAACACAAGATGAAGATCAAACAGTAGCTACCACAACGAAAACGCACGTACGGATCTAAGAGCTACAGAATATCCGAGCCCTAGAAATCGACTAGCAATCGCGGACTGAAGAAAAGAGAGGATTCTTACCTTCAGATGAGATCTAGAGATCGCTTCTTCGAAGAGAAAACCCTAACCCTAAGCTTCGCCTCTGTCGATAGACTTGGGGAGAGTTGGGGACGATATTGGATATTTATAGGGAGGCTATTAGGTCACCGCCTTTGGATTTTTCTTGCGCCTTGAAGTTTCCTTGCATTTACGTTTCTGCCCTCCTTTTCCATTTTAATTTTGGGTCTTTTTCTTGCACCTAAATTCGTAAATATCTCGTTACTATTTTGACTTAGGGGTGTAATAACCTGGATGGGTAAGAAGGACCTTTGAGGAAAAACAAAATTTAAAATTAATATTTTTGTTGCGTAAATCCTTAAAGAAGAAAACCTTGCTAAAATCATTAATATCTTTGCTATTATTGACTAAAAGTGTTTGTGTTTTTTTTAAAAAAATTAAACTTTTAGATGTATAAGTGCATCCTCTGAGCCATATACAGTAACTATATATGCTTGTAGCATAATTTTGTCATAAGATATTCAATTGAATATTTTTGGTACATGAGTAGTAGGTGCCTACAATGGTTTTGGCATGGTTTTGGTGTTCTATCGTGTTCCACTACCTTGATCATCTCCAAAAATTAATTATATTTGTGTACGCATATTTTGTTAAAAGATTATTAAACTGTTTCGAAAATGTCATTTTTATATTCTTGGAGTTCTATATTTGATGGTTATGAGTTAAAAGTACTAAATTTATTGACCAAAATGCAAGGGCATTTCCTCATAACGCCCACCCCCGCAATTATAAGAGCATTATTATGAAATGGCTATTCATGGTGAAATGAACACACTTTTTTAGTGTTGTTGTAATAGAAAACAAGGTAAAATTTGAGAGATTATAAAGTAATTAAGCCTTTTATAGCCATATTGGCTGTCGATTGTGCTGAAATACCATAAGTGTGTCGCTTTCTACATGGAATGGAAGATTACCGTTATTGGATATAGTGACCTCAAGGCAAATATTGTAATTGCAGGTAGACGGTTATGATAATTGAGGGAGGACCTATACAGGTAGAATGGTCTTGCTCGAAATGATAGTATGCTATCTGGTTTGCTTTTATCATTGATGTGTATGTGTTTTACTGGTTATCTCGTGTCGCTAATACATAATGATAAAACTCGTAGGATTCTTACTTGACTCGCAGCATTATAATGGTGATCATATATGTGGGAGCTGGGCAGTCCATAAGCACGTCTTTAAATGTCCCTAGTCGAGAGAGTATCGAGACTGGACAGCAATATTTCGGAGTAGACTAGTGTATACGCTTCTAGACCCCAACGATGGGCGGTAGCCAGTATCACAAATCATTGGTGTTTTGAGCACCTAAAATAGTATACAGGTGCACGCTGGAGATGAGTACACCGGACATACTCGCCGAGAACTTCTAAATAGTATTATACCTATCATCAAATAGCAGTTCTCATGTAACATGAGTACAGGATAGTCTTTTGATCTGAGACCGTCATTTGTCTCATGTGAGTTCCCACTGTACCTAGATTGCTACCCTACCACGACTCAAAGGAGTCATGTAACTAGGTTTTAGCTGGATACAGTCCCGAGCCATGTGAAGGCAATGAGCGATCGGTAAGGATTCGTCTCTTCCGGTATAAGAAGTCGATATTGCGCTGTGTTCGGTTAACCATCACCATAAGTCCCTGGCCAGGGCAGATGAGATCTACTGATTGGAGATCAGTGGTTTCTCGATTGGTGATGGGCTTGACACCGGCACGACTTATCATGTTATTTGGGGTCTGACGTTTCCCACCCCAAGTGTATGCGACACTTTTAGACGAAGAGACTGGATTGTACGTAGATTGTCACATTCGGGCTCAGTAGGGTATGACGGACTTGATTGTCGACCTCCCTTTCGGTATATACCTGAGTAGCCATTACGTACAGCAAGTGCCTCTGACATGCTTGTGGTTATAAATTTATCCAGTAACTCGCTATCAGCGTATTGTCAAGTGTTTAGAGTTTCACATAGAACGTTTTCCCGGTTCAGGCGATATGAAGTAGAGGTCATATTTTGATATGTGCAGAGATCCGATTAAATATGTGTACTGGCTACACGGAGTTTAATCGGACGATTGATAATACTAGCCAGCTTAGAATTAAACCGGATTATTAAATCAGATTTTGATTTAATAATTTACATATATATTTTAAATATATATATTCTAGTATTATATTCACTATTCATTTTCTTTCTCTTGGCTATCCGTATTTATACGGATACGCGTGTATGTATTTCGATACATATACCGGGGTCGTATTCCGTATTTATATGGAATACTTCTAGATGGAGAACACCTCATTATGAATTTCCTTTCATGAAAATTAGGATAATGAGGTGGCTTTGTGAGGTGGCATGAGCACAGTAGAGAAGTATGATTGAGAGGGATAGGCTTTTTTGTTTATTGTAAAATAGCATGACATATTTTATTTTATAGCCAGGAAAATAAAAAAGCTCTCTTATTCATTTTTCTTACACTTTCTAGCTCATTTGTTATGTTGAGTTTTTCTCTCCTCGTATTCTTCTTCCTCCTTCTCTTCTCTTACTCATGTGTTGAGCTTTCTTGAGATGGTAAAAAGAGAGAGAGAAAGAGTATATGATAATGATAAATCCTACACCCCACACTCTATTTCTTGCAACCGTAGAGTGTTGGTTACTTCACTAGGTGAAACTGGAGCTTGGATTGGTTTCCCTCGGATGGATCATCATCGGTAAGGGCGGTCTCCTCTCATACTTGTTCTTGACAGCCTACGAAGAGCTTGGAGCGGTCTTCCATGATTGAGTGGACACGCATTAAAGATTGTAATTCCTAAATCTTGTATGTAAAGTTTCTAGTTTAGTGTTTGGAACGATTGCCAGGGATTTGTTGCTAGTGCTTCCCGTAAAATTTTTGTTTTTCGATTCCGCATTAACCGCTGTTGTAGAGATAGGAGCACTAGGAACCCTTCATGGTATCAGAACCAACCAAATACTAGAACTAGTTGTAGACAATATTATAGTTCGAAAGTTTTGCTGGATTAAATTTCAAATTCAAGTTTCTGTCCAGATTTTAAAACGGCACCTGAAAAATTTCAAAGTATGCCAGTGGACATGCTTTGAAGTTAGAAAACTTGGCACAAAATTCGAGGCCAGGAAGCCTAAACTTGGCCGACCAAGAAATCTTTTTGGCCGACCAGGGTGGACAAGTTGTGGCCTCCTGTCTCGAAATTTGTGCAAAAACTTGATATGGTGAAAACTTGATTTTTTGGACCATTCTTTTTGCCCCAGATTTCTTGTAAGTGTAGTTTTTATTTCGGGGCAATACGGAAAACTTTCGGTCGAAATTTTAGTATCGTTTATGATACGTCTCCTTGTGTATGTGTTGTTAAACGTCGTCTAATTACTATACGTTCGATTAGACAGGGGTTGTGCATATGTTGTTGGTTTATATATCTTTGTTATTCTTTATTCGGATTGTCATGACGGTAGCCCCTCGTGTGATGATGTTTGTACAGTTTTGTTATATGTATTCATTTGTTCGGGACGAGCGGCCGGATTATGGCCGTCATTGCCGTTTGATGTATATTATTTTATTGGGACACGTCTAAGATGCGGGCGTTGTTGTCATTGTATATATTTCATTTCTGTACTAAGATTAACCCATAAAGAAGTGCTCGAGTAGCCGGGTTCTAGAGTGCGGCAGTTGGTCATCTTATGTTGATGAGTTCGAGCCGCCTCGCTCCAGAATTGGCGGGTTGTTCGCCATACTTGTAGAGGTTCTAGGATAGACCCAAGAAGAAGCGCTCAAGTTACCGGATTCTAGAAAGCACCGAGTGGCCCACTTATGACATTGAGGCTGGGTTGCCTCGTTTCTAGGATTGGTAGGTGGCTTACCACGCTCATAGGGGTCTTAGTTTGATGGTGTACGGGCTATCTACACAACCAGTAAACGTCACGTTTTATTTGCGGCTCAAATAAAACACGGGGCTTCTTGTTCATCCGCTATTCCATATTGTTTATCGCATGCCTGCGATGATATATGTGTGTGTGTGCGCACGCGCGCGCATGTGTGTGGGGGGGATGATATATATTAGATGCTTCTATATATTTTGCATCCGCGCTAGCTCTGCCTCCGCAGGACCCTTAACTTAGTCAACAAGGTCGTACGACTATCTTAATTAATCGCATCACATGCTACAAACAAGCACCACTTAGCTACCGTACACCACGCCTTAACTTAGTCAACAAATGTAACACGAATACTAAGCAATACTCGTAGGAAATGATAGAGGGCTACGGCTGGTTTTTGGCCAAAAACCTTTAACGTAATAAACTTGATACCGTTGAAAGAACCCGAGCGGCTTTGAAAAGAAGTGGTTTAGACTCCGTTTTTAAATTTTATATATATATATATATATATATATATATATATATATATATATATATTAGATGCTTCCTTATGTTTTGCATCCGCGCTAGTTCTGCCTCCGTCCTGCCGTAAATTAAGTAACCTTACACTGAAGACCCGAGGCCTCGTGGCGAACGCAGATGGCATATAAAAGCATGTTATTTTGGTTGTTTTTTATGTGGCCGATAAACTTAAAATGATGTGCCCTAGAGGCCTTTATTTTGTGTATGTGTATGTGTGTATATATATAGTGGATGCTTGGACATATGTATATACAGGACAATATTGCTCGATATGATAGTATGTTATTTGGTTTGTCTTTATCTTAACATGTGTATATATTTTACTTGATATTACGTGTCACTAATACATGTTGATAAAACCCGTAGGATTATTGCTTGATTACCAGCGTTATGATAGCTGTCATACATGTAGGGGCTGGGTAGTCCATAAGCACATCCTTAAATGTCCCTGGTCATGGATGTATCAAAACTGGACATCGATATTCCAGAGTAGACTGGTGTATACGTTTCTAGATCCCGACGAGAGGCGGTGGTTGGTCTCACAGCCACTGGTGTGTAGCACCTAAGATTGTATACATGTGCTCACTAGGGATAAGTATACTAAACGGACTCGACGAGAACTTCTAGATGGTATTATACCTATCGTCAGGTAGCAGTTCTCAGGTAGCATGAGTACAAGTTAGTCTTTAGACCTAAGATCGTCATTTTTCTCGTGTAAGTTCCTACCGTACTTAGATTATTACCCTACCACGGCTCTACTGAGGCGTGTAAACAGGTTTTTATTGGGAACAGTCCCGAGCCACATGGTGGCGGTGAGTGATTGTTAGGGATTCGTCTCTCCCGGTATAGGGGTCGATATCGCATTATGTTCGGTTGGCTATCACCATAAGTGTCACGCCCCGCTTCCCGGTATACGGGAAGGGGACGCGGCGAGGCCGCTACGTATTTACTCAGAAGTAAATACGCTAAGCGTAACTAAGCAATATAAAAGAAATATACATAAGAGATAAATGTAATGAACAACAACTTTATTTATTAACATTATTTTACAGTACATGGAAAAGTAAATATATGGAATGAAAAGCAATGCCTAAACAGTTGCATAACAGAAATGAAAAGTACTAAAAGTAAATATGTACAAGAATCAAAAGCTCTGGGTCGTAAGCTAGCTGATCCAAGTCCTCGCTGGTGGACTCGATCTCCTGAAGGTCCGAAACACCTGACAACATTCCAAAGAAGAAAGAGAAGAAATGTCGTCAGCGAACAATCGCTCGATAAGTCCCAAAGATAAGGGAGAAGTAGAATAGACAGAGAGAGAGAGAGAGAGAGAGAGCAGCTTTTAAAGTTGTATTATATTGTTATAATGTTGTATTTAATATTAAGGCTGTTGTTTGTAGCTTGGTACAGAAGAATGCCAGTCTATACGAGAGGAGTCTCAGTAGACCAGAGACTGAGGGGAACAGAATGTATAAGGAACCGTTTATGCCACGGTACAACAACAATGGAATACAGGTTAGGTGTCTTAATTCCTGCAGTCTCGTGCCACTTCTAACACCTTCCGTACCAATCTACCCCTTAAATCTCGTAATGTCTTGATTGTATTGTTTGTATTGCATTGTAAATTATATTGTATTGTATTATAGATTGTATAAATGGATGACTTGCCGAAACCATGATATCAGTAAATGGATGTAACTGGAGAATCATGTAGATGGATGTATATCCATGGTTCGGTTCAGTCAATACAGATTGATTATATGGATTCATGGATTCATATTGAATTGTTATACACACACACACACACACACACACACACACACTTGAATCTCATTCAAGTCAGATTTTTATAATGATACTCAGTCTGAGTCAGACAATTAGAAAAGAAATTGAAGTCCTGAATTAAGTTTTGATGTTATCGGTAACCGCTGCACATGAACGGCAGGATTTGTGTATTTTTCAAAAACGATTACCGTGTTGATAACACCGTTTGTTAAGTTGTTTACCTTAGATAGGCAAGCATCCACTTCTCCGGCTCCCTGAGGCTCAAGAGATTGGTCTTGCTTAAACCTATGTTTACTAGGGTACTTAGTGTAATTTAGTAACTTGAGGGGGTTTTATGTAAAAAAAAATTGTATAATTTTCAAAATACACCTCAAGTATTTTATTATCGTCTTTAGAGTTATCATAGATGTATATTTTATCATTGTGACATTTCTAGTAAATAAAACCTATTTTCATAATATATGGTATTTAATTGTAAAGTATTGAACTTGTATGGAATTGCATGGTATTTTTATATAAAGTGATTCTTTTGATTTAGAAAAAATGGAATATTTATATTATATCAAAAATAGATATTTTGATGATACATACATACATACATACATATATATATATATATATATATATATATATATATAAAAATTTTAATTTATTATTTTTCTAGAAATCTCATTTTCTTAGATATTTGTATTTTTAAATCTTTCGAGACCGAATGCTCCTTGCGAAGGTCTGTATCTCGCACTACTAAGCCTGAGGATGTGCGATAATCCGCACTATCCCGAACGGATTCCCCAAATGGGTTGTAGCGGCGCTTTGCAAAGATTTGTTTAAAATACATAATCTTGTAGAAAACGGTTTTAAAAGTAAAAGATATTTATATGTAAAATTGCATTTTCCCGTATTCTATGTTCCCGATAGGTATCGTGTTATGTTGCATATGAGTATTGTGAGGAGGTAGGTCATTATCTCGTGATCTATCTAAAGGTATAGTAAGGGTAATGATGTTTTAATGTCGAAACTAAACTACATGGTATTTTTCTGAAAAAGTGCAATAAAAATTGAAATATGAATTCTTTTGATATGGAACTTGCTCAATATGTTTTGTTAATGATTAATAGTCATGTTGTGAGAGTTTGGTATTGTTGTATTTAAGAAAAGTTGAACTTTTAAAGAAAACCGAATCGGAAGTCGGATTAACTACGTTTCCGTCGGGTTTTAGAAATATGAGTTTTTAGAATATCAAAGTAAAGAGGGAGGAGGGACTTACTGGATTTTAGATCAGAGAAGAGGAATAGGAAGTGGTCGGAGGTGCCGGTGCGTCGTTTCGTCGCCGGGAGTTCCTAGAGTCGTCGTTGGAAGTTCGTCGGAGTTTCGCCCTTCGCTAACTCCACTTGTACACAAAAGTTCTAGAGAATTTTCTTGAGAGTTTGGACAGAGTTTGTGAGTGAGGGGGTGTGAATTAAAGTGGTATTTATAGGATAATCTAGGGTTTAAGGGTAGATGAAAGGTTGTATTGAAAATTGTATTAAAAATGGTTTAATGGAGTTTTTAATTTCCGTGTTACTGTACAGGTGAAATAAACTATACAAGGGTTACCAGAAGACTAAAAGGCACATAACTCATGAAGGCCAACTCGGGTTTTGGCCGAGTTCGGCCGGCGCCGCCGGTCCGATCCGGCTGGGTCAGGCTGGGTCTTGGGGCCACGTGTCCCTTGCCTATTTTTCTACCCCCTGGGTTATTTTGTTTTATATGTGGCTTTTGGTTTTTACGAGTTATGCACGTGTAGGCTCTTGGGCTTCTAAAAATTTAAAAGAAAATTAATTAAAAAATAATGTGGCTAATGGGATTTAAATTCTGGTGCTTTTGTTCAGCAGTGTAAGGTCTTACCAATGAGCTACAAGCTCCTTATTGCTATTAAAAAGCAAAACAAATACTTATAGTATTCACAGGAAATGTAAATACCCCAAGTATAAATTAACTTTAAATCAAATTTATGTACACAAGAATTGGAGTTGTTATAGTCTACCCTTCTTACAAAAATTTCGTCCTCGAAATTTACAATTTATTTTAAGGACTAATATACAAATAAGTGTGGATATCTTGCACGCATCTCATCTTCCCTTTCCCATGTCGATTCTCCTGAAGTGTCTTTTCTCCACATCACTCGAACCAAGTTGACTTTCTTGTTCCGAATTGACTTCACTTTCCTGTCTAAGATCTCCATAGGTTGTTGCTCACAAGATAAGTCGGGCTATACAGTGAGCTCGGAATGATCTAGAATATGGCTCGAGTCACTCACATACCTTCTGAGTTGGGATATGTGGAACAAATTATGCACTCCTTCCAATGAAGATGGAAGTGCTAAGCGATAAGCCACTTCACCGACTCGTTCGAGTATGTCGAACGGTCCAATGTATCTTGGACTTAGCTTATCCCATCTTCCAAATCGAATCACTCCGCGGTTTGGAGATATCTTTAAGAATACGTGATCTCCTGGCTGGAACTCCAAGAGACGTCGCTTTGCATCAGCCCAGTGCTTCTATCGATCTTGGGCTATGCGCATCTTTTCTCTGATAGTACGAACCACATCAATAGTTGCTACTATCATCTCAGGTCCAAGAAGTTCCCTATCACCGATGCCGTCCAAACTTAATGGCGATCGACACTTCTTTCCATAAAGCGCTGCAAACGGTGCCATTCCTATGCTTGCTTGGTAGCTGTTGTTGTATGAAAACTCCACAAGATGTAGGTGATCTTCCCACGATCCTCCGAAGCCTAGCATACACGCTCTAACCATATTCTCTAAGATCTGAATAGTTCGCTCAGACTGACCATCAGTTTGTGGATGATAAGCCGTGCTGAAGTTCAGACTTGTTCCCAAGCTCCCTTGCAGACTCTGCCGAAATTGCGATCGGAACCTGGTGTCACGATCAGAGATAATGCAGACCGGTACTCCATGAAGTCGCACAATTTCCTCCATGTACTTCTTTGCTAGTGTCTCAGTTGATTGGCCAACCCAAAATGGAATGAAGTGAGCCGACTTTGTGAGTCGTTCCACAATAACCCATACCACATCGTTACCCTTTGTACTGCGAGGGAGTGCAGTCACAAAATCCATCGTGATGTGTTGCCACTTCCATTTTGTGATAGGTAACGATTGAAGTAACCCAGTTGTCCTGTAATGTTCAGCCTTTACTTGCTGACACACCAAGTATTTAGCGATGCTTTTAGCTACTTCACACTTCATTCCATGCCACCAGTAATTCTGACGTAGATCTTTGTACATTTTTGTATCTCCAGGATGTACTGAGTAGGGAGAGTTGTGAGCTTCTTTCATTAACTCTTCCCGAACAGAACCTTTTAGTACACATAATCTGCTGCCGTATCTCAAAAATTCATCCTCATGGATAATGAAGTCTGTTCTGAGTCCATTCTCCACTTGTTCTCTGATCTTTTGCAACTTAGCATCACTTGCTTGAGCTGCTTTGATCTGATTGACAATGGTAAATTGAACTTGTAAATTCATCAAGCTTGAAGCGTTACTTGGCATGACTACTTCAATCTCCATCTGATGCAAGTCTTGTTGAAGCTTCCACTGAGCGGTGAGATTTGTTACTAATGGTTGGCGACTAAGGGCATCAGGTACCACATTCACCTTCCCTGGGTGATATTGCAGGTTGATATCAAAGTCCGCAATGATTTCTAACCATCGTCTCTGCCGCATATTCAACTCCTTCTGAGTAAACACATATTTCAGATTCTTGTGATCTGTGTATATGTTCACTCGTTCACCAAGAAGATAATGGCGCCAAATCTTAAGAGCAAAGATAACGGCTGCCAATTCCAAATCATGCGTCGGATGATTGTGCTCGTGAATCTGCAGTTGTCTTGAAGCATAAGCCACAACCTTACCGTGCTGATGTAGAATACATCCTAATCCCTTACCGGATGCATCACAATACACTTCGAAACCTCCAGATTGTTTCGGTATAACGAGAAAAGGCTCTGATGTCAACCTTGACTTCAGTTCTACGAAAACTTGTTCGCATGCTTCTGACCACACAAATTCTTCATCTTTACGTGTAAGCTTGGTCAGGGGTGTTGCTATCTTAGAAAAACCTTCAATGAACCTTCTGTAATATCCAGCTAGACCCCAAGAAACTTCGAATGTCCCTCACTGACTTTGGTGTCGGCCATTTGCTTACTGCTGAAACTTTCGCTGGATCCACAGAGATTCCTTCGCCTGATACAATATTTCCAAGAAAACCAACTTGATCTAGCAAAAACTCACACTTGTTGTACTTGGCGTAGAGTTGATGTTGTCGTAGAGTTTCTAGAACAATTCGTAGGTGCCCGGCATGCTCTTTCTGACTCTTAGAATACACCAGGATGTCGTCGATAAAGATGACGATAAACCTGTCTAAGTACTCCCGGAAAACTTGATTCATCAGGTTCATGAATATTGCGGGTGCGTTGGTCACTCCAAATGGCATCACAAGAAATTCGTAATGCCCATAACGAGTTCTAAAAGCCGTTTTATGAATATCAGCTTTCTTGACCTTCACTTGATGATAACCTGAACGAAGATCTAATTTAAAGAAAACATAAGATCCACTTAGCTGATCGAATAAATCGTCGATACGCGGTAGTGGATACTTATTCTTTATCGTTACTTCGTTCAAGGCTCTATAATCAATTCACATTCTGTATGAACCTTCTTTCTTCTTCACAAGTGATACTGGTGATCCCTAATTTGAAGTGCTGGGACGAATCCATCCTTTCGCCAATAATTCGTCCAACCGAGTTCGGACCTCCTTCAAACCTTTCGGACTTAATCGATAAGGTGCTTTGATCACCGGTTGTGCTCCTGGTATTAAATCAATGCTGAATTCAAGAGCTCTATCGGGAGGCAAACCTGATATATCATCAGGAAATACGTCATCGAACTCTCGAACCACTTCTGGATTTGATCCTTCCTTTGCTTGAGTTGTTGCAATTCAAGTGTTGATTTAATAGTTTAATGTATGTTATATATTTGATATATTAATATGCATTAACTAGTATTAGCTCACTTAAGAATTTTCTTTTTCTCATTTATGCATTTAATATATATGTGATATATATTAATGTATATATTTTTGTGTCATGCTTGATGATATATTGGACTTGGCTGTATGAGACTTATACCATACATTAGATAATGTACGGTTTTAACTATTAAGGGTAAATCAAAATTAGGTGGAAAATTGTCATGGTTGATGAAGCTTGGAGAACCTTGTGGAACCATTGACTTAGTTTACTAATTTTGTTTTACTTTAAATATTTATTAACCTAACCATTATCTAAAGCCATGGTTAAGTCTCTACATGAGATGTATGAGATATTTCTCACCCATGGTTGATATTCCATTCTAGACTTCTTCTTCTTCTTTATCTCTAGTTTGCTCTTTAGGTTTTCTAGAGGTGAAGAAAGAGAGTGAGAAAAATATTTCTAAAATGAGATCACTTGAGTTTCTTCTTCATCTCCTTCCATTGCTCTCTTGAGTTTTGAGTGAGGTGAAAAGAAAAAGAGAAATAGTTTTCTAAAGTGAGCAAAATTCCTATTTCATCAATCTACACTAGACTAGCCATTTAGTATAGCTTGTTTGCTTTACTAATTCTCAATTAGTGAAGAGGTAGCATGAGTTAGAGTCTCCTCGACGTAGATCATCTTCGGCCTCGAAGATCTTTGAGCAGGCTCATTCATTTCTCCTAGTGGAGCCGACGAAGAGTTCGGGAGACCACTAATTGGAGCGAAGGGACTACTACACGGAGCTTTAGAAGTGAAGGACCGGTTTACAAAGGTTGTATTCCTCATTCACTTAGAGTAAAGTTGTTTACTTGCTTATGTTATACCCTAATTCTCTAGTTCGATTCATGGTTTGGGTTTCCTAGCACTCTACATTTTTTAAAATTGCATGCTTGATGCCTTAGAAAATATAGTGAGGGTGCTAAGGAACCCACCATAAGCATCCTAGATTAGCAATCTAGGATCTTTAGTTACTTCATGGATGAAGTTGAAACTTGAACTTGGTTCTCTCGGGTGGATCATCTTCGACGAAAGAGGACCGGCTTGCAAGCACAATCCAGAGCTCCTGAAAGGATGCTAGAGTCCAATCCAATTGGAGCAAATGAAGACGCTGCAAAGCTTGTAATTTCTATCTTGTTGTAGTGCTAGTTTAGGTATTTGGTTTAGATTCTAGGGTATATGTTTTTAGTGCCATAAAAATTTTTGTTTTCGGATTCTGCATTGACCGTGGGTTAGCGGTGAGGGTACTAAGAACTTTCAATAGTATCAAAGCCACCCAAACACCCTAAACTAAATAGTTACAACTTCCGAATCTCATCGGTTTTTGCTCCGCAAAATCTGTCGTAAAACCAGCGACAAAATCCTTGCTAACTTGATGTTTTAACTCCCCAGCGAGAAGCCGTAGGGAGGTGCGCGGCGACCTCAAGGACGTCTCAGGGGACCTAAGGAGGGCCCACACCCCCGAGACCACCCAAATGGTAGCCTTGGGGGTGGGGACCGAAACTGCCTCAAAAGGAAGTTTCGGGTTTGCCTACACCTTGGGCCACCTTAGGGTGGCCTGGGGGATGGGTACCTCCCCTAAGTGCCTCCGAGTCGACATTAATTTCATGTTAAGGTCCTCACGAAGTTTCGGCTCGATCCGAGGTCATTTCGGAGTTCCGGAGTGGTTTTTAGCATGGGATTTTTGTAGGTTTTTAGCACATTTGATTTTCGGTGTTTTGGAAAATTGAAGTGTTGGATATATGTGTGCGGTATTCGATTGTCGTAGGCTTTATGATGGTTGCGTGTATCATAACGTTTGGTAAAACATCATCTAATTACTATATGTATCAATTAGACGGGGTTACGGAATTGATACTCACAAGTTTGCATGTTCTGTGATGGATATTGCTTGATGTTTATGGTTGTGTTAGATTTGTCGCGATGGATAGCCTGGAGCGTGTAGTATTAGATGTAATTCTCTGTGATATAATGTATATTCATATTGTGTTGCGAGCGTCCGACATGTAGACTGCCGTCATTTCGGCTTGCATTATTCTTTGGGGCGCGTCCAGGTTGCGGACGTAGTCACCGTTGTATATTGAGGTTTTCATTACATACACTAGGATTACCCCGCAGTAGAGTGCTCGAATAGCCGGGTTCTAGAGGGCAGCGGGTCTCCATCTCATGGCGTTGAGACCGGGGTGCCTTACTCTAGAATTGGCGGGCTTTTCGCCGCACTCGTAGGGGGTATAGGATTGACCCGCGGAGGGGTGCCCAAGTCACCGGATTTTAGAAGTGCTGGGTGGCCCATTCACTTCGATGATTGGGATTGTCTCACTTCTGGGATTGGCGGGTGTCTTGCTACACTCGTAGGGGTCTAGGATCCGATACTACGGGCTATCCATACGACCAGAAAAATTGCATTTCATATTTGGCTCCATTGAAATGTATTTTTCCTAGATTATTCATATTTCTATACTGTGTTTGCTTCTGATGCTTCTGTGATGTTACTTGATATCATGCGTGAGACGAATGTTGTATATTATATATATAGTGTACGCTATATATGTTTTGCATCCGCACTAGTTTTGTTCCCGCCCTGCCGTAAGTTAAGTAACCTTACGATGAAGACCCAGGACCCTGTGGCGAATTCGGATGGCATATATGTGCGTGCCTATTTTCGTTTCTTTTTGGCATGATATGTTTAATTGATGGGACTGCATTAATTCTGATTAATTCAAGGAAAATAAACCTGCTTAATGTTGTTGGAACCAATTTTAAAACTACTCAGTTTTCTTCAAAACCATAGTTATATTCTTTTTCTTTGTACAGAGGTATTCAGTTAGAAATATCATGCACCTCATTCTATGAGGAAAAAGCCTTGATCTCTTCATGAGGAGTTCGCTCTTAAGCAAAAGTTTATATTTCTAATTTTAAATGCGGAGCCTAAACCATTCCCTTTTCAAAACTGGTCGAGTTCCCTCAACGATATCAAGTTCATTACGTTAAAAGTTTTTTGCCAAAAAACAGTCGTAGCCCTCCCTCATTTAGATTAGTATTGCTTAGTATTCATGCTGCGTATGTTGATTGTGTCAAGGCGTAGTGTTCGGTAGCTATGTAATACTTTTCTGCAGCATTGGATGTGAATTGTTAGGACAGCCGTATAACCATTTTGACTGTGTCAAGGGTATTATGCGGATAGGTTTAATGCAATTAAGCTAATGACGGGTTGAACTTGACTAGGACTCTTTGATATGTTGACCGTGTCAAGATCACTTGGGTCCTAGGGGCAAAAACTATATCAGGAGTTTCAAATATAAAGGAAACTTGCCAGGTTTGCGCCTACCTTCTAGAGTGTGGTGACTTGAGTGACTTCCATCAAGTTATCACGCGATGATAGTTGGGTCTCGATTCCCACTGATAAGTAGGTGTTACTCTTCGGATGATTTTCAGATGATCCCGACTAGTTCTCTTTTTAAGATTTGAAGGAGAATTCGAGAAAACAGTACGAGCTATCCTGATTAGATAAAGTGATTAACCAATCTAATCTAGGTTAGAGTGCATACTGAGTGTTTCTTTTCTCTCTCTCTGGTTTGCGACCATCACCTAGCTTAAACTAAAACTCATGAACCAAATTAACCGAACCTTCTTACATACCCTGGCTTTGGATTGCTATGATTCACGACAAAGTCGCATATATCTCTGCTACTCCTACTTTTCCTTTGCTTTTTTCCAAAACACTCCGTGTCACTACAGAGATCCATATTGTTTGGAAAGGCCATCTCGTATAGTTACATACGGAATTGAATAAACTTGTTTCAGTTCGAGAATGGCCATGGGTTTTGGAGAAATTGAATAGGAATATTCGGTTGTCTTTTATTTTTACCTTCTCTCAGGTAGTGAGGGCTCCTAGTATTAGAAGAGTACACCTATTACGCTTATTGGATAGTCTTCTTCCAAACCCTAGGCTGGTACCGAATGATAGAGAAGGAAGAAAACCAATTAGCTTAAGTGTAATGTACGGAAAGTAAGAAATAAAGACATATAAAGGGATTGCAGTAAGGGCAAGAGAATTTGCGACTACTGTCGTGAATCTAGATAGTGGAAGAGGCATTACTAGGAATACCCGGCCACCCCCTCAAAACATTTTTATGTTTCAGTTTTCTATGCGATATTAATTGAAAACTGCTTTCCCAATTAGATTCTGATTTCAGGGTATGTATTTACCAGACTTGGATCTCACATCGGTAGGATATTATAGATGCTGAGTGGGAGTAGAATATTGGGAAATTGGGTGATTAGATCCTCAATATCAGAATTCTTTGTAATTGGTGATATTTAAGGAAGTCCCCTGGGTTTTGCCTAACGGCAAATATTTGGTTTTGAATAACCGTTGTTATGCACCAATTTTTAAAATGATATATCTATATCTTTATTTTATAAAGTGAGATATAAATTTTAAAAACTGTGTTGTAAACATTTACCTTTATCGGTTGAGAATAAAATAAGGTGCATTGATTAACAGTATAGACATTCTTAACCAAAATACAGTTTTCAACTTACAACACATGGAATTTGAGTTAGTATACTCTAAAGACTTATACATAGCAATTGTTGGGATACCTACAATGGCAGCAAGGTTTCGGGTGGTATCTTACATGCCAATTTCAAATTTTGCCATTATAGTAACCCTAAACCTAGGATCTTAACTAGAGAATCAAACAAAAACCAACAAGTAAATATCTTTACTTCTAAGAGTTTGGGATTATAACCTTTGTAGTCCGTTCCTTCGCTTCATAAGCTCCGAGTTGAGGTCCCTTCGCTGCGATCATCAAGTACCCGGACTCTAAAGAGGCTCCATGAGGTGAATGAGGTATCTTGCTTGAAGTCTTCACTTTCTAAGATGAGCTACCTTGAAGAAACACTAACCCAAGCTCACACTTCTCTAATGAGGTATTAGTGAAGTGAACACCATAATCTAAGTGGCTAGAATAGATGAGGATGATGAAGTAGGAATTTTGCTCTCTTTGGTTTTCTATTTCTCACAAACAATCATCACTTGCAAAAATCAAGCAAGCTTTTTTTATCAAGAAGAAGAAGAAGAATTACAAGTGATGAATGAATTATTGTTGAGGTTAGAATTGCAACCAAGGTTAAGTACGTGTCATGGCTAACTCATGTAGAGAATAAACCATAGGCTAGGGTTAAAATTAGGTTAACAAATATCAAGGATAAAACAAAGAGAGTGGACTTTGTCAAAAGATCATGAAGCTTCCTCAAAGCTCATCCAAAACATTATCCATCCAAAAAGAATTAACCAAAAAGAAAATGTTAACCCAAGTTTAAACCCTAGCATGGTTTTAACCCTAATTGCATTTGTAACCCTAACATGTTACAATATTATATATCACATATACAATATTTTGTAACAAAAAAAAATAATACAATTAACATATATCACATATATATCAATGTATCATCAAGTGAGAAAAAGAATCTTTAAGTGAGCTTATATTAGTTAATGTAATGTAAAATATCAAATATATAATTATACATTAAATTATCGAATCAACACTTGATCCGATAATCCGGCTATTTTGCAAATAACCGACTAATATAATCTTTATCAGTTCATCGAATCAACACTTGATCCGATGACCCGGCTATATCACATATACCCGGCCGATATCATATATCGCGAGAATCGAATACGGTATCACATACATGTATTATTCTCGGTCCCGCATGTAGGGTGTTTTTCGTCACCCCATTGAGATGGGAATACGCGCACGCTTATCAGGCATACTACAGATTCCCCCTGCCTAGGGTAGGCTGGGGTGTAATGATTGTGCGGATCCGAATCTCCGGCAGCCGCGGACTAAACTTCCGTTAATTACCCCTCGCCTTTGGAGCGAGAGAACCTCCGATTGACGGGTTAAACTGGTCATGCGAACTCGATGTGCAGTGTACGTGTGTTGTGTTTTGAAGGGGGTTTTTGGATATATCAGGAGCCACGCAGAGTTTTTACGGGGGTCCCGCTACCCGGATAGCGGGCTGGGGGTCAAGGGGCTAGCAGCCCTCTTGCGGAGTGCGGGGCAGCGCCCCGTTAGAAATTTTTTTCTAACAGGGACAGTGTCGTGGAGTATGTGTATGTGTACATATGTATACATATGTATATATATATACATGTATATATAAATAAAGGGGGGAAAAGACATCCAAAAGATGCGTGGGGCCAGCGCTTGAGCGCAAGCGCGCCACGTGTCGGCACGTGGGCGCTTTGCCCTCGAGCGCAGAGTGCTGGAGCGCAAGCGCGCCACGTGTCGGCACGTGGACGCTTTGCGCTCGGGCGCTGGGCGCTTGAGCGCAAGCGCGCCACGTGTCGGCACGTGGGCACTTTGCGCTTGAACGCAGAGTGCTGGAGCGCAAGTGCGCCACGTGTCGGCACGTGGACGCTGGAGCGCAAACGCGCCACGTGTCGGCACGTGGATGCTTTGCGCTCGAACGCAGAGTGCTGGAGCGCAAGCGCGCCACGTGTCGGCACGTGGGCGCTTTGCGCTCGAGCGCTGAGCGCAAGCGCGCCACGTGTCGGCACGTGGGCGCTTTGCGCTCGAGCGCTGAGCGCAAGCGCGCCACGTGTCGGCACGTGGGCGCTTTGCGCTCGAGCGCTAGTGCGCCGGCAAGGAAAAGGGGGGCTTTTAGCCCCGGAAATTCTCTAAAGAGAAAATAGGGTGGAGTTTAAACTCCTAAGATGCTTTGGGTTAATGAAGGAGGTTCTTCTTCTTCCTCTTCTGTTGGCTGGATCTTGAAGATCAAGAGGTATGGGATTTTTTAAAAATCTCTCCTTTTTGAGATCTAGTGACAGATCCAAGTTCCCCTTTGTGGATTTGGTGGTGAAAAACTATTTTGTTTTATAAAATGAAGAGTAAAACTCTTGATTTAATTCAAAAGAAAGAAGAAGATTTTGGAACCTTGAAGAAGGAGAAAAGATCTCAGATCTAAATTTTTTGGAGAGAGAAAAGTTGTGAGATATTTTCATTATTTTTGCCTTTATAGGCTATACACTTTACACATAGCCCCTTGGGCTTCACAAAATGGCATTTTTGCCTATCCCATGGCTCATGTGCCATTTCTTTTTGCACATAAGCCATGGGCTTTACAAAAATTTGGGTTTATGCCTATTTTTCTTACATTTATCCATAAAAATAAAATAAAAGAAATGCAACAAAATTATTTATTACAAAATTTTTATCTTGGCATGGGGGGAGGCCGGCCTCTTCATGTTCGGGTTCGACCCGGGCATGGGCCCACTGGATCTGGGCTTGTGCCCACTTGGCTTGGGGTTGACTTTGATTTTGACTTGGTCAACCAGGGTGTAAATTTTTACCCTAACACCGCACATATCACATATGTGCTCCTACTTCATTTTGCCTGAGCCAGGAAACCTCTGTGTAGGACTCTAAAGAATCGTCAATACGTTGGCAGTAGGTGATGATCAAATCAAACACCCACAAGCTGCAAGCGGTCAGCTAAACGTAACAGCTACCCAGGTATTGAGCAATCAAAAGATTAACAAGCAAGTATGTACATTCTCTTGTGAATCCAATCAGTAACACTCCCGTATAGTCCGGTCTCTTCATCTGATATGTCGCATATCCAGTCTAGGGGTGCTAAACGTCAGACCCCAGTAACCGATAAGTCGTGTCGATGTAAGGCTCATAATGGGTCGAGAAACTACTGATAACACTTACTAATAGATCTCCATACCAGTCTTGGCCAGGGACTTCCAGTTATAGCCAATCGAACACAGCGCAATACCAACTCCTAATACCGGGAGAGACGAAACCCCTCCTATCGCTTATTGCCTCCATGTGATTCAGGACTGTACCCAAAAGCCACCGTTTTGCACGTTCTCATGAACGTGGTAAGGTGGAAATCAAAGCACAGTAGGAACACACAAGACTCTATGACGATCTCGGGACTACAAACTAACCTGTATCAGTGTCACCAGAGAACTGCTATCTGACGATAGGTATAATACCATCTAGGAGTTCTCGGCGAGTCCGTTCAGTGTACCCAGTCTCCACTGAGCACCTGTATACCTTCTCTGATGTCAAACACCAATGGATATAGGATCATCCATCGCCCATGATATGGGTCTAGAAGCGTATACGCTAGTCTGCTCTGGAGTATCGATGCCCTGTCTCGATACTCCCTCAACTAGGAACAGTTATAGGATGTACTCTTGGACTACCCTGGCCCCACTAGTATGATCTGCATCATAGTCCTAGTAGTCGAGTACATATCCTAAGGGCTTTATCAACATATGAGAGCAAGATAGTAAACCAATACAAGTCAACATGTTAAGACAAAGTAAAACCAGATACCATACTATCATATCGAGCAAGAAAGTCCTCTCTATATATATCCAAGCATCCACTATAATATACATCATATGTACAACAATGGCCTCTAGGGCATATACATAACTAACAGAAATGTATGTTGTCTAGTGTCCTTCAGGACAAGGAGATGGTACTCTTACTTCATTCAGGTTTACCTTTGAGTTCTCTGGTTTTAGACACGCATTCGTTGAAATGTAAGGTCCAAAAATTTTGAGAAGTTTATAGATATAAGAATATAGTAGAGAACCATATGTTGGAAATATTAGGATTCTTCGAAGTGATCAAAGATGTAGATAGTTATGCTAGGTATTCTATCATAGTAATATTTGAGAACTTACTTCTCTCTCAGCTTACTCATCTGTGGGTGCGCTCCTTGATGATATGTATGGCCTTTTTTATATGGGATATGCACTGGACACGGTTGTATAACAATTGAATATAGTTCTATCTAAATTAGTGTTTTTGTTTCTATGTGGACATAGAATGGTTTCATATCTTGAGGATGTTAAAATATGAAGTTATCTGGTTTCTGTTTAAAAGCTGAATCCGGACAAACTCAAGATATGTTTTTGTAACGGCAGTTTTTGGGTTATTCCAGGCTTTTAGCAAGGGTTTAACTTCTACTATTTCAAGATCAAAAGTTGATTTGTTCTTGACTCGCCACCTTTTTATAAAATGGATTTTTTTTGCAAAAGAAATAAGTGAGAGTATGGTAAAACTGGAAGTGGTTCCAGAACCACAAACGGTTACTGAAAATTTAGTAGAAGCTGGAGATTCAATTGGATTTGACAATCCATTAACCACTTTGCAGTTTTAGTGGGTAACCTCAGCCACTCAAGAGGTACTTGACATGGAGGTTTTGATAACCCAAGTTTGTCACTACTGCTGTCCTTGACTATGAGATCTGGCAAGTGGATGACTATAACGTCATTCTAAATTAAATTTAGAAGTGCATATGTATATGACTTTACCAGAGAGTTGTTATTGTCAGTGGGAGCAGCGGAAGCATGGTGGGCAAGTTGCTTATGTCTATTTATAGACTAAAATAAGGAGAGCGGAATTGGTCATCTAGTTTGATGTAAAATTCAAAGATTTTGACTTCATCAGAATAACAGATGGACCAGGTAAGAAGGTAGTAAGGAATGATGTTCTGGTATTTGGATGACGTACTCCTGATAGGAGGTGTTGTTCCTATATTATGATCGGTTATACTGTGGTTGTCACAAGGTGTTTCTCCACATAAGATCTGAACAAAATATCAGGGATTCTGGTGACTAGATCTATGGTTTTAGATCTAGATTTGGGAAGTATCCCAACTTGGGTACTTTAACACTATTCTAAAGTGTTTTAGAATGGACGACTCCTAGCGTGGTGGTGTACCCGCAGGTGATGGAGTCACCCTCTCTAAAGAGATGTCTTCTAGACTGATGAGGAGAGAGATTTGCATGATTGACATATCACTTGCTTAGGCAATTGAGTCAATCATGAGATGTCAAGTACCACACCAGATATTGCTTTTGCACTAGCTGCAATAAATATATATTAATCCAATCCTGGAGATACATTGGGAAGCAGTTATGAATATAATAGGATGTTCTTGGTGTATGGTAATGGCAGCTTCCTGCAAGAGGCGATTACCAGTTTAGGCATCCAAGGTGACCTGGATGACAGAGTAGCTGTCAGAGTTATAAGTTTACCATCTTCTGAGGTGCAGTATATTTGATAGGTTTCCAAGCAGGATACTGAGGTGGTCATGGTGTTGGGTGCTGATTACATCAGCAATGGATACAGTCTAAGAAACTTGTTGGATTTGGTGTTCATGTTATGAACAAGGTCCCATCAGATATCCAGACAAGTTCTAAGACAAGTATCGCTCATTTCGGGAGATAGCCGATTTCCGTGAAATTGAGATATAGAGAAATAAAGATAGAAATATTGGAGCCGATCCACTCACTAAGGTTATTTCTTGAATACATAAGTTTCTCAAAACGAGTTTTAAGAAACTGACTAGTAGAGAAGTTGGGTATTCGGCAGCACACGAGCTGTGGGTGTGCAATACTGCAATAATTAGCTTTAAGTGCAAGTGGGAGATTGTTGGATATAGTGCCATCAAGGCAATTATTGTAATGGCAAGTAAGCGATTATGATAATTGAACGAGGACCTATACAGGTAGAACAGTCTTACTCGAGATGATAGTATGTTGTCTGGTTTGTCTTTATCATTATGTGTATACGTTTTAATAAAGCCCGTAGGATTATTGCTTGACTACCAGCATTATGATGGCGATCATATACATGGGAGCTGAATGGTCCATAAGCACATTCTTAAATCCCCCTAGTCGAGGGAGTATCGAGACTAGGTATCAATACTCCGGAGTAGACTGGTGTATACTTTTCGAGACCCCGACGAGAGATGGTGGCCGGTCTTACAACCCATTGGTGTTGAGTCACCTAAGATAGTATACAGGTGCTCATTGGAGGTGAGTACACCGGACGGACTCGCCGAGAACTTCTACATGGTATTATACCTATCGTCAAATAGAAGTTCTCTTATGGCATGTGTACAGATTAGTCTTTTGACCTGATATTTTCATTTATCTCGTGTAAGTTCCCATTTTACTTTGATTACTACCCTACCACGACTCAAAGAAGTTGTGCAAACAGATTTAAGTTGGGTACAGTCCTGAGCCACATAGAGGCAGTTTACAATCGTTAGGGATTCGTCTCTCCCGGTATTGGGAATCGATGTCGCGCTGCGTTGGGTCAACCATCACCAGAAATTCTTGACCAAGGTGGATGAGATTTACTGATGTGATATCAGTAGTTTCTCAGTGGGTGATGAGCTTCAGACCGGCACGACTTATCATGTTAGTAAGGGTCTGACATTATCCACCCTTAGACCCGGTATGCGATTATCTCAGACAAAGAGACCGGACTGTACGGAGATTATCACAGACAGGCTCGGTAAGGGTACGGATGAATTTGCTCATTGGCCTTCCTTTCGCTCAATACCTGAGTAGCCGTTACGTACAGCTAGTGTCGTTTACGTGCTTGTGGTTAAACCCACTGCCAGCGTATTGACGAGTCTTTAAAGTTCCAAATATAGTGTTTTTCCGGTTCAGGCAAAATGATTTAGTGGCCGTATATATATTGATATGTGCAGGGTTCTGATTAGGTATGTATGCTAGCCACACGGACTTCAATCGGGCGGATGATAATACTAACCGGTTTAGAATTAAGCCGGATTATTAAATCAAAACTTGATTTAATAATTTACATATATATATTTCGATATGTATATTCTAGGATTATGTTCATTGTATTTTTCTATCTCTTGGGTATTCGTATTTTGATACGAATACGGGTATGTATTTGTGGGGACGTATTCTTGTATTTATACAAGAATACTTCTAGAAGAAGGACAACTCATTTCTAGGATTTTATTTTAAAGAAAATATGAAATGAGATGGAAAAAAGAAATGGTGGAGGGTACGGGCAAATGAATTATAAATTCATTTGCATTTATTATTCAAGCATGGTTGTAATTTAAATGAAAAAAATTCTTTTAACAAAATGAAATCAAGCATGCTTGAAATTGGAAGTAAAGAGTTTTCATTCTACTACCATTTAGCTTCTCTCTCGTTCATGGCTCCTCCTTCTTCTTTTTCATTTTCAACCCTCTCATGAGTTGAGAATCATGAAGATAAAGATAAAGAAAAATGCTAGAACACTCACACACATCACTAAGTATCATCAATCTACAATCTTTAGTTACTTCATGGATGAAGTTGAACCTTGAACTCGGTTCTCTCGGGTGGATCATCTTCGGCGAAAGAGGACCGGCTTGCAAGCACGATCCGGAACTCTTAAGAACATGCTAGAGTCCAACCCAACTGGAGCAAATGAAGACGCTACAAAGCGTGTAATTTGTATCTTGTTGTAGTGCTAGTTTAGGTGTTTGATTTAGATTCTACGGTATAAGTTTTTAGTGCCTTGAAAATTTTGTTTTCGGATTCCGCATTGGCCGCGGGTTAATGACGAGGGCACAAGAAACTTTCACTGTTGATGGATCTTAACAAATTTTAATGATTCTTAGCCATGTTTCTAAGTCGATCTTAGTCTTATATAATACTAACGTATCCTTAGTTAAAATAAATCGAGCCCATATGCACATATATTTAAGTCGATCTTAATCTGAAACCCAATTAATGGTTCTTAAATAAAATGAAATATTCCCTAAACTGATAGAACATATGACCTAGGTTCAAACCCAAATCTAATATACGGATTTGGACTAATCCGCGCCTTATGAGCAACGACATAAACTAGTCTCTGTATACAATCCACGGGCAATCATAACAAATAAAATATAACACGACACGAAATGACCTACCAGAGTAGGTGAAAGTGGTTATCGCAATGCGATAATGTAATTAACTGTAGGGGTTTGCACCTGCAGGGAAGAACGTCTCCACAATCTAAAAACCCTCACAAATGAGAGAGAACCTGATAAAGTCATGCTACAACGATTGCATTTGTCCAAACCTCCGATATATGGTACCATAAACCAACTCGGTATCTTCGAAAAGGTGGACGGATATGTTCCAAATAGTATCTGCCCCCAAATTCAGACAAGATGTAACGTTTTGAAAATCGTTTTGGTGAAGTTTCGGAAAATCGGTAAAATAAGGGGGTTTTCTGTAAAAACTCATAATACAAATATCTTTATTTTAAAATTAAAAATAAATATTCTAGCTATGTAATTGCTACTATTTGGTGTTTATTGAGCCACTGGTGAGATTTCAAAATTTCTGAAATTTTTTCCGAAATTAATTATTTTAATATTATTTTAAGCCGTCACTAATACATTTAATTAGGGAAAATTACAAACTGGAATGAGTTGAAACAAATTTTGTGCATCATAATACATTAAAAAAAAATTTATCATATGGTTTTTGAATTGAAATAGGGTTGTTACCGGTGTTAGAAAATATCGAAGAAAAAGGCTTTTTTCGGTGAAATTAGTGCAAATGGAGTGCAGTACAACTTTTATCTTTTCCCAAACAAAACCCACACTCTCTTTTTCTTCCTTACACCATCTTGGCCGGCCTTGGCAGCCCCCCCCCCCTCTCTTGAGTCTTCAAGTGGTTTCTAGAATTTGTTTGTTTGGAAAATAAATAAAAGATAATGAATAACACTTGAAAAGACTTAAAGAAAGAAATTAATGAAAGAAGTTTCTACACAACTCTTCACTCTTTCTTTCTCTCCCATTTCTTCATGTGGTGGCCGGCCCTCCTCCCCATGGCGGCACCCCCCCCCCCCAATTTTCCTCATTTGATTTTGTTGCAAAAATTCATTAAAAATCCAAATAAAAATCCACAAAATCCAAATTAATTCCTACCCTCTATTCTTTGCTCATCTTTACATGGATTTTGGAGATGGAAAGCATTTATTTTGGTGGCTTATTTTCATGTTTGGATTGCATGTTGTGGAGGTATAAATCACATTCTTTTGATTTATTGTTATTTAATATTTCATTCTAGCATAATTAGATTTAATAAATAAATTCTATCTACAAGTTTTAAAATTCAAGTTAGGGTTTGTAAAATAAAGTTATGGTTTTTACTAATTAAGTGAGGTTATTATAACTAGTTTAACATTTTTAGAAATGGGAAAAATCATGCATGGTTGATATATTATAATTTGTTCATTCAAATTGTCTAAATTAAGTAAATTTGTAAACTAGATTATGTATATTATATTTATTGGTGAGATAAAATTTCAATTAATGTTTATAACAGTAGAGTGTGGATTTAAAGAGGATATTAACTTGTTGGTGGAATGAAAAACTCAAGATGGTTACTAGTTTTTATTGATAATTGATAAATTGTGATAAAAATTGCTATTTTTGCTAACTAGATTTTGGAAATTCTTAATTAAATGAAATTTAAAATCTAATTTATGGTTTAATTATATTATTATTATCATGAATTGTAGTTTAGTAAGTTAATTCATGTAAAATCATGTTTAGTTGTGATATTGTGAAATTTTGCTTAAAAGTATCGAAATCGGGCAAGTTTGTAAACTAGAATTTTCAAACTAATATAAATTAGGGTGTTAAAAATATAGTGATGGTTTATATAGTCTAGTTATGCTAATTAATGAATATTATGACCATTGGTTTCTTTTAAACATCAAGTTTTGAAGTACAACGGTAAATTGGCGTTTTCGGGTTTTACGGAATCGGACGATTTGATCGATTTTTAGGGTTTCGATGATTTAAATCATATTTTATATTTTAAGTAATGAGTTTTTAAACTACAAGTTGTTTGCTGATGTTTATCTCGATCAATCGGCGTTTGTACGCCGACATCGATCGATATTTGGTTCTTTTGCATAAGCGGGACATATGTTTTAACCAATGCGCGTTCCGTGCGTCGTTTTGAATTTTGTCTGTGATTCAGTTTACGATACTATATATATATGTTTGCGTATAGGTACCCCTCACGTGGACTGCGGGCGATGAAGAAGAGGATGGCGACATCATTTTCGGCAGACAAGGACCAGGTGAGTAGATGCATATCTACGGGGGAAAGTCGGGTGGATGGCGTTTAGCACCCCCGCAAATATAGAATAGGGATAGTACTTATTGTCATTAGGAAGCCAGACGTGACTTTAGATTCTTGATGAGTAGGACCCTAGTAATGACCCTAGGTTGGACTAGACTGATTAGAAAGACCATACCAGAGGATGAATACCTTGAAAAAGATTCGTAGGTTTCAGGTAGATGCACACACACGCACACACTGAGACCCGACATGGTGTATACGTGTATGTATGTATGTATGTATGTATGTATCTAGGACTAGGTGTAGGTATATATACACACAATACGTATATGTGATACAAGGATGTGATATGATACACATGGATGAAACGATATAACTAGGCTTGATGCCGTGATTCTTGGCTTTACGGTCGTGTTATGATGTTAGCGGATCATTAGGAAATGAGATAATGAATAGGTATACATAAATAATAAAGGGTGGTAATGATATTGAAGTACATGGGACTTTAAAATAGGACCCGGACCGTAATCTGTGCCTGAAATTCTGATATGATATATGTGTAACTTGATTACGACATCATATAGGTGTGACTTGATTTCGATATCATATATATGTGAATTGATTACGATATCATATAGGTGTGACTTGATTACGATATGATCTAAGCGTGACTTAATCACAATATGATACATATGACATGATATTTCTGAGGATAAATTAACGATGTATATTTATGCTGGCAATGATATATGATTGATGTATGCGATTACAGTATAGCACCTTGATCTTGACATGTGTTGATGATGATATTATACGAATGATGAGACACGTAGCTGATACTTGACCCGTACCCCGATATTGGTATGCCGTACGATGGATTTTACCGTACGAGGCATAAATATGATGATTGATCCACACTCTTGATTTGAGGAAGCCGTACTACGTACGTGACGCTATTGAGGCTGGATCGCCGACTATTAGAGATATGGACTCAGACTTTAAGTGTACTCTTATTTCTTATCAATTAGTTTCTTAGGTTTAGTTCCTTAGGAGGTTAAATGGACACTTGTTTAGGCTCGAGACATATAGTTGCAGTTATACTTGTATATCAAATGAGTGGATAATACACATCTGTCTTACTTTCAGACTGTAATCATCATGGTGCATGCTCATTCATATGTTTCTATATAATCAGTATAAAACTCTGCCTGTTAGGACATCAGCACCATTACCGATGATGCGCATATTCCACGCACACTTATTTGCCGGCTCACACACATCATCATCGGTAATTGCTATGTCACGTACACTTTAGATCATATTATCTCTTATTGATAGAATCAGCTAACAGCTAGATCGATATAATATTGTGATTACTCTCTGGTGTTAGTATAGACATGGTATTTATTACTTAGACATTTCATGCATTCGCATTTTCATGTTATCATGCAGTATTATGGGGCATATGCCGACACTTATCATATTCTTACTCATGATTTTGGGATTTTGGATTTCTATGAGATTTCTGGATTTTTGGGGAAAACCGCAAGAATATATAAAAACTTCTCTCTCTCTCCTCCTCTCTTTTTAAAACATAAGATGCGGTTTTCTCGTGATGTATGTGTCGTCCACCATGAGATTTCATGTTTTCTGCTGGATTTCGAGACCTGATTCGAGAAGTGGATGAACCGTCTCGGGTACATGGTGGGCCCGGTATGGTACCCCGGGGCAAGAAGATCGAGTTGTAGACGATGAGCCTGGCAGGGGAAGGACTACCTACCGGTGATGTCTGGCGCGGCGGATATCCGGAGGATACCGACCGTTGTCGTGAGATTTGATGATATGGGCCGATCCGGACTGACGGAGCCCGAGATATTGAGGCTTGAGATTTACATGTTTTGTGTCGATGCTTGACACGGATTTCCATGGATTTCATCGATGATATTTCAGATTTCTATACAAATTTACCATGATAAAAGTTAAAGATTTTCTTTATACAGATATATCTAGATTTCAGGATTGATTGATTTACATTCATAGTGCATGCATATTCATTCACACGACATATTATTACTTGAGGCACTGACACGAGTACGGAGTATTTGCATTTACACATAGTATTACCCTGCTATTACTAGATGATTGGAATATAGTAGTGTATTGTTATGACGTAGGATAGCATCGTGCATTCGATTTCTTTTCGCAGATATTTTCTACTCATGAGTTGGCAACTCACCCCCGTTGTGCCAAATTTTATTACAGGTTGATGTACAGGGTTTCTTGGCTGTTTGTTGGCACATCATTTCATTCTGGGTGATTTGCACGGTAGGTTGGTTCATTTGTATCTGGACCGCCATTGTATTTTTATTATTTCAATCGTATCTAGTAGCTCCATCAACCAAACTTGTATTACTTGATAGTTTACTGGACCATTTATTTGTTTCGACCTTAGAGTCGCGCTTGTATTATTATGATATCTGGTGGTTTTGTTTTCTTTTGAGTTTTGAGCCTCGCCCTTTGACGTTGTATACTATTTTGCATTGGTGTGGTTGTTTCCGCCTTTTGGCATTGAGCTAGCTCCCGTTTGGGGATGCTTTTTATTGTTTGTATATATATTATTCTTGTTCGTACCCGTTTAGGGCCAGTTTTTACAAAGGAGACTCTGCCGAAATTTTTGAAAAAAATTGGATGTTGCTTTTAAACTTGTTTTCTACATGTTTTCCTTTACTTCTTCTTCTTTTATGCTTTAGATTTCTGGGTTTCGGCTTACTTAGGTTACGTTGCGCCTCTTGACACTTCGTAATCTAAGTGCCGGTCACGTTCCGTACTTTTGGGTCATGACAAAGTTGGTATCAGAGCGCTAGGTTTAACCTTGTATAAGTCTAGGGTGACCCTTGGTTGATGGAGTAGGTGACTTAGGTAGAATGAAATACCGTAGGTATGATCCGCGGCATACTTACGATACGCTACTCTGCTTAAGGAGCCTTAGGATGTACATTTCTTTGCACCGTATTTCATTCGTTCCTTTGACCTATCTTCGTCGATATCGGCGGGTGGTTTCTGTTACCACGGTCGCACGGACAGAGGGAGCTGCGGATCGTATGTGATGACCAGTAGGGTATCGTTTATTCTTGAGAATTGAAGCATTGTTTAGCGTGCGGACGAAAGGTATTCACATGCCGTCCAGACGAACTTAAAGTATTCGAACGATTATCAGAAAACCCATTTTCCCAAGTTGAAGCTATTCGGAAGAACATGCAGGTATTTCTATAGACCCTCTAGAAGAATGAAACCCTAACTCGACATAATGACCACGAGAACGCCCTTGAACCTTAGGGTTTACGGCAGCTCCGCGGTGCCATTAGTGAGTCTTGGGTTTGCCCTTCTACGGCTGGACCATCGATGCTGGGGTATGTACCGGATATTTTTAAACTGTACTTGAGTGTTGAGCTCTCGGGGAATTATGGGATTTTGATGGACCGATCGAAAAGTTTAATGTAGTCCGGATATCAGGTGAAGGGATCGACTATGTGGGAGACTCTAGATATGAGCATTGCCGTTGGTAGTGCAGTCAGCACATTTATGAAGAGACGAGTTCGAAGCAGTCGATACCAGAGGAAAGAGGGAAAGAGGCGCACATTGACGATGGTGTTTACGATTGTGATTTGGTGATTTGAATTTCATATTTTCGTTGATTGGATTTTGGTATTTTGAGGATTTTGGTTCTACGATTGGTATTTCTTATGTGTACATTCATCATATTCTATGATGTTGTTCAGTACATACCCAGTGCACTTGATTTGGTTTTTATACATTATGAGATTTGGATTTGATTTCGTGCATATGGTTACACATGATTTTGACATATGCTTCGACCTAGTTTTCATGCATTTTCGTACTGTGATTTCGATTTTGATATTCGGTGTACGTTTTCGTGCACCATGTGCACCTGATTGAGATTCTTGCGCACACTTGGCGCACTTGATGCGATTTTGGGCACACCAGATGCACTAAATCAGGGTTTTGTGCAGATTAGATGCACCTGATATTGAGTCGTGCACGCCCGTTGCACTTGACAGATGTTTTTGGTGCACACCTGTTGCACTTAGTTTCATTTTTGTGTGTATTTGTGGTATCTGTATTTGGTTTCGATTTCAGTGCCCACCGGACGCACATGATATTTTTATGATGTGATTGGGATTGATTTCAGCTTGAGCAGTATGTTTTTATAATCATTACTATTTGATTTAGAAACCAGGGTGGACGTGTATGTTAAATAAAAGATATATATATATATATATATATATAGCTAAAAAAATTTAATAATAAACATCCGCTACTTATGCCGTGACACGCGTATCGCACGGCGATTTTAAAAAAAAACGGGAGGGGGGGTTTGCATGCTTCTTTATTCAAATGTTTGGACGATTTTATTACGATGCGCACTATATATATAAGTTATAGTTTTGAGGTATGTCATATTGGTTTTCGTATTGGGTTTCGATAGTTTATTTTCGCCATCACTCCGATGATTGCGTTATACTTGACGGAGTTGATTTTAGTTATGTATTGATGATTTCGGAGCCCCGACGATTTGAATGTTTTGACTGAATGTTTTAGTAATTGGGGGAGTTTTAATTTAAATTCGGGGACCGAATTTCTTTAAGAGGGAAAGATTGTAACGTTTTGAAAATCATTTTGGTGAAGTTTCGGAAAATCGGTAAAATAAGGGGGTTTTCTGTAAAAACTCAAAATACAAATATCTTTATTTTAAAATTAAAAATAAATATTCTAGCTATGTAATTGCTAGTATTTGGTGTTTATTGAGCCACTGGTGAGATTTCAAAATTTCTGAAAAATTTTCCGAAATTAATTATTTTAATATTATTTTAAGCCGTCACTAATACATTTAATTAGGGAAAATTACAAACTGGAATGAGTTGAAACAAATTTTGTGCATCATAATACATTAAACAAAATTTTATCATGTGGTTTTTGAATTGAAATAGGGTTGTTAACCGGTGTTAGAAAATATCGAAGAAAAAGGCTTTTTTCGGTGAAATTAGTGCAAATGGAGTGCGGTACAACTTTTATCTTTTCCCAAACAAAACCCACACTCTCTTTTTCTCCCTTACACCATCTTGGCCGGCCTTGGCAGCCCCCCCTCTCTCTTGAGTCTTCAAGTGGTTTCTAGAATTTGTTTTTTTGGAAAATAAATAAAAGAAAATGAATAAAACTTGAAAAGACTTAAAGAAAGAAATTAATGAAAGAAGTTTCTACACAACTCCACTCTTTCTTGCTCTCCCATTTCTTCATGTGGTGGCCGACCCTCCTCCCCATGGCAGCCCCCCCCATTTTCCTCATTTGATTTTGTTGCAAAAATCCACCAAAATTCATTAAAAATCCAAATAAAAATCCATAAAATCCAAATTAATTCCTACCATCTATTCTTTGCTCATCTTTACATGGATTTTGGAGATGGAAAGTATTAATTTTGGAGGATTATTTTCATGTTTGGATTGCATGTTGTGGAGGTATAAATCTCATTCTTTTGATTTATTGTTATTTAATATTTCATTCTAGCATAATTAGATTAAATAAATAAATTCTATCTACAAGTTTTAAAATTCAAGTTAGGGTTTGTAAAATCAAGTTATGGTTTTTACTAATTAATTGAGATTATTATAACTAGTTTAACATTTTTAGAAATGGGAAAAATCATGTATGGTTGATATATTATAATTTGTTCATTCAAATTGTCTAAATTAAGTAAATTTGTAAACTAGATTTATGTATATTATATTTATTGGTGAGATAACATTTCAATTAATATTTATAACACTAGAGTGTGGATTTAAAGATGATATTAACTTGTTGGTGAAATGAAAAACTCAAGTTGGTTATTAGTTTTTATTAATAATTGATAAATTATGATAAAAATTGCTATTTTTACTAACTAGATTTTGGAAATTCTTAATTAAATGAAATTTAAAATCTAATTTATGGTTTTATTATGTTATCATTATCATGAATTGTAGTTTAGTAAGTTAATTCATGTAAAATCATGTTTAGTTGTGATATTGTGAAATTTTGCTTAAAAGTATCGAAATCGGGCAAGTTTGCAAACTAGAATTTTCAAACTAATATAAATTAGGGTGTTAAAAATATAGTGATGGTTTATATAGTCTAATTATGCTAATTAATTAATATTATGACCATTGGTTTCTTTTAAACATCAAGTTTTGAAGTAAAACGGTAAATTGGCGTTTTCGGTTTTACGGAATCGGACGATTTGATCGATTTTTAAGGTTTAGATGATTTAAATCATATTTTATATTATAAGTAATGAGTTTTTAAACTACAAGTTGTTTGCTGATGTTTATCTCGATCAATCGGCGTTTATACTCCGACATCGATCGATATTTGGTTCTTTTGCATAAGCGGGACATAGGTTTTAACCTATGCGCGTTCCGTGCGTCATTTTGACTTTTGTCCGTGATTCAGTTTTCGATACTATATATATGTTTGCGTATAGGTACCCCTCACGTGGACTGTGGGTGATGAAGAAGAGAATAGCGACATCATTTTCGGCAGACAAGGACCAGCTGAGTAGATGTATATCTACGGGGGGAAGTCGGGTGGATGGCGTTTAGCACCCCCGTAAATATAGAATAGGGATAGTACTTATTGTCATTAGGAAGCCAGACGTGACCTTAGATTCTTGATGAGTAGGACCCTAGTAATGACCCTAGGTTGGACTAGACGGATTAGAAAGACCATACCAGAGGATGAATACCTTGGAAGAGATTCGTAGGTTTCAGGTAGATGCACACACATGCACACACTGAGATCCGACGTGGTGTATACGTGTATGTATTTATATATATATATATATATATATATATATATATATATATAAGACTAGGTGTAGGTATATATATATACACAATACGTATATGTGATACAAGGATGTGATATGATACACATGGATGAAACGATATAACTGGGCTTGATGCCGTGATTCTTGGCTTTACGGTCATGTTATGATGTTAGCGGATCATTAGGAAATGAGATAATGAATATGTATATATAAATAATAAAGGGTGGTAATGATATTGAAGTACATGGGACTTTAAAATAGGACCCGGACCATAACCTGTGCCTGAAATTTTGATATGATATATGTGTAACTTGATTACGACATCATATATGTGTGACTTGATTTCGATATCATATATATGTGACTTGATTACGATATCATATAGGTGTGACTTGATTACGATATGATCTAAGCGTGACTTAATCACAATATGATACATATGACATGATATTTCTGAGGATAAATTAACGATGTATATTTATGCTGGCAATGATATATGATTGATGTATGCGATTACAGTATAGCACCTTGATCTTGACATGTGTTGATGATGATATTATACGAATGATGAGACACGTAGCTGATACTTGACCCGTACCCCGATATTGGGATGCCGTACGATGAATTTTACCGTACGAGGCATAAATATGATGATTGATCCACACTCTTGATTTGAGGAAGCCGTACTACGTACGTGACGCTATTGAGGCTGGATCGCCGACTATTAGAGATATGGACTCAGACTTTAGGTGTACTCTTATTTCTTATCGATTAGTTTCTTAGGTTTAGTTCCTTAGGAGGTTAAATGGACACTAGTTTAGGCTCGAGATATATAGTTGTAGTTATACTTGTATATCAAATGAGTGGATAATACACATCTGTCTTACTTTCAGACTGTAATCATCATGGTGCATGCTCATTCATATGTTTCTATAATCAGTATAAAACTCTGCCTGTTAGGACACCAGCACCATTACCGATGATGCGCATATTCCACGCACACTTATTTGCCGGCTCACACACATCATCATCGGTAATTGCTATGTCACGTACACTTTAGATCATATTATCTTTTATTGATAGAATCAGCTAACAGTTAGATCGATATAATATTGTGATTACTCTCTGGTGTTAGTATAGACATGGTATTTATTACTTAGACATTTCATGCATTCGCATTTTCATGTTATCATGCAGTATTATGGGGCATATGCCGACACTTATCATATACTTACTCATGATTTTGGGATTTTGGATTTCTATGAGATTTCTGGATTTTTGGGGAAAACCGCAAGAATATATAAAAACTTCTCTCTCTCTCCTCCTCTCTTTTTAAAACATAAGATGCGGTTTTCTCGTGATGTATGTGTCGTCCACCATGAGATTTCATGTTTTCTGCTGGATTTCGAGACCCGATTCGAGGAGTGGATGATCCGTCTCGGGTACATGGTGGGCCCGGTATGGTACTCCGGGGCAAGAAGATCGAGTTGTAGACGATGAGCCTGGCAGGGGAAGGACTACCTACCGGTGATGTCTGGCGCGGCGGATATCCGGAAGATACCGACCGTTGTCGTGAGATTTGATAATATGGGCCGATCCGGACTGACGGAGCCCGAGATATTGAGACTTGAGATTTACATGTTTTGTGTCGATGCTTGACACGGATTTCCATGGATTTCATCGATAATATTTCAGATTTCTATACAAATTTACCATGATAAAAGTTAAAGATTTTCTTTATACAGATATATCTAGATTTCAGGATTGATTGATTTACATTCATAGTGCATGCATATTCATTCACACGACATATTATTACTTGAGGCACTGACACGAGCACGGAGTATTTGCATTTACACGTAGTATTACCCTGCTATTACTAGATGATTGGGATATAATAGTGTATTATTATGACCTAGGATAGCGTCGTGCATTCGATTTCTTTTCGCAGTTATCTTCTACTCACGAGTTGGCAACTCACCCCCGTTGTGCCAAATTTTATTACAGGTTGATGTACAGGGTTCCTTGGCTGTTTGCTGGCACATCATTTCATTCTGGGTGATTTGCACGGTAGGTTGGTTCATTTTTATCTGGACCGCCGTTGTATTTTTATTATTTCAATTGTATCTCGTAGCTCTATCAACCAAACTTGTATTACTTGATAGTTTACTGGACCATTTATTTGTTTCGACCTTAGAGTCGCGCTTGTATTATTATGATATTGGTGGTTTTGTTTTCTTTTGAGTTTTGAGCCTCGCCCTTTGGCGTTGTATACTATTATGCATTGGTGTGGTTGTTTCTGCCTTTTGGCGTTGAGCTAGCTCCCGTTTGGGGATGCTTTATATTGTTTGTATATATATTATTCTTGTTTGTACCCGTTTGGGGCCAGTTTTTACAAAGGAGACTCTGCCAAAATTTTTGAAAAAAATTGGATGTTGCTTTTAAACTTGTTTTCTACATGTTTTCCTTTACTTCTTCTTCTTTTATGGTTTAGTTTTCTGGGTTTCGGCTTACTTAGGTTACGTTGCGCCTCTAGACGCTTCGTAATCTAAGTGCCGGTCACGTTCCGTATTTTCGGATCGTGACACAAGATGACCTATCTCGGTTCGTCTCTGTTTTCGGCGATAAACAATGGGGTTTGCTCAATCAAGAGATATAGATTTGGGGCTTTGATTTAAGATGAGAAAAGGATGCTTGGGGTGTTTGGAAGTGGAGTTTTGAAGGAGGAGAAAGAAATGCATGAGAGAGAGGTGAAGGAGTTGTGTTAGGGTTTCCATATGAGATATGGAGAAGAAGGTGGGGCGGTTTCAGAGCAGAGAAAGGATGGAGTACTGTTACGTGGGGGTTTTGCGGGGAGAATAGATTAGGTCAGGGTTTTGTTTAAGTTTTGGTTTAAAAGGAAAACAATTCAATTAATAATAATTAGTGACAATTGATAAGAATTAATAATCATTAAACCACATTAATCTTCATTAAATAAAATCAAAAACCGTTTGGTTTAATTAAAAAGGAAATGGGTTTTAGGTTTTAATTAGAAAAATTAAATAGAAAACTAATGGGAAAATATATATAGGTAAATTATATGGAGAAAATTTAATAAAAGGGAATAAAATTTCATAAAGGCAACGAAATAATGGTATATGGATCATGCAATAGCTTATATAAGATACACGCACGTAAACTTAAATCGTTGCTTATATTATACTAAATAATAATGAAAATAGTTGGAATAATGATGAAAACTAGTTTAAATAAATAAAGAATATTTAAAAATACTGTATTACGTGTACAGGGTATTACACTAGTCTCACGAGCCATTGGTGTTTTGAGCACCTAAGATACTATACATGTGCTCACTGGAGGTGAGTACACCGGACGGACTCACAGAGAACTTCTAAATGGTATTATACCTATCGTCGGATAGCAGTTCTCAAGTGACATAGTACATGATAGTCTTTTGACCTGATATCGTTATTTGTCTCGTGTGAGTTTCCACTGTACTTAGATTACTATTCTACCACAGCTCAAAAGAGTCATGCAAGGTTTTAATTAGGTACAGTCCCGAGCCACATGGAGGCAGTGAGCGATCAGCAGGGATTCGTCTCTCCTGGTATAAGGAGTCGATATTGCGTTTTGTTCGATTAGCCATCACCATAAGTGCTTGGCCGGGGCTCATGAGATCTACTAATTGGGGATCATTGGTTTCTTGGTTGGTGATGAGCTTGACACCGGCACGACTTATCAGGTTATTAGAGCTCTGACGTTTATCACCCGCTAGACCAGATATGCGACACTCTTAGACGAAGAGACCGGACTGTACGTAAATTTTCACATTCAGACTCAGTAGAGTACGGACGGACTTGATTGTCGATCTTCCTTTCGGTATATATCTGGGTAGCCGTTACATACAACTAGTGCCGCTGACGTGCTTGTGGTTATGGATTTATCTAGTAACTCTCTGTCAGTGTATTGTCGAGTTTTTAAAGTCTCATACAGAGAGTTTTCCCGGTTCAGGCGAATGATGTAGAGGCCATATTTTGATACGTGCAGGAGTCCGATTAAATACGTGTACTGGCTACACGTACTTTAATCGGACGGTTGATAATGCTAACTGGTTTAGGATTAAGCCAGATTATTAAATCAGGTTTTAATTTAATAATTTACATGTATATATATTTTTTAATATATATATACACACACACACACACATATATATATTCTAGTATTATGTTCACTATTCAGTTTCTCTCTCTTGGTTATCCGTATTTAGACGGATACGCATGTATGTATTTCGATATATATATCAGGATCGTATTATGTATTTATACGGAATAATTTTAAATGGAGAACACCTCATTATAAATTTCCTTTTATGGAAATTAGAATAATGAGGTAGCTTTGTGAGGTGGCATGAGCAAAGTATAGAGATATGGTTGAGAGGGATGAGCCCTTTAATTTATTGCAAAATGGTATGACATATTTTATTTTATGGTAAGGAAATAAAAAAGCTCTCTCATTCATTTTTCATACACTTGCTAGCTTATTTGTTATGTTGAGTTTCTTTGTCCTCATCTTCTTCTTCCGCCTTCTTTTCTCTTTCTCATGTGTTGATCTTTCTTGAGATGGTAAAAAGAAAGAGTATATGATGGTGATAAATTCTACATCCCCCACACTCTATTTCTAAAAAGCTTAAGAGTGTTGGTGGCTTCGCTAGGCGAAACTGGAATTTGGATCGATTTCTCTCGGACGGATCATCTTTGGAAAGGATGGTCTACTCTCAAGCTTGTTCCCGACGGCCTACGAGAAACTTGGAGGGGTCTTCCATGATTGGATGGACACGCATCAAAAGTTGTAATCTCTAAACCTTGTATGTAAAGTTTCTGATTTAGTATTTGGAATGATTGCTAGGGATTTGTTTCTGACGCCTCCCGTAAAATTTTTATTTTTCGATTCCGCATTAGCCGCGGTTGTAGGGGCATGCGCACTAGGAACCCTTAATCTACATATTCCCGGAATTGTGATGCAAAGGTTTCCAATTTCAGAGAATGTTACTCTCAGTTGTTTGGTATATTCTAATCACTTTAAATAATATGTATGTGCGATGGATTTGGATTGCATTGATTGTTCCGGTGGCGGCGGCCACCACGGAGTAGACGATTGGCGATGTGCAGCGTAGTTGGTCGTAAATCGAGCCACGATGATGATCGCGGCGGCGGACGCTACGGAAGTCAGGAGCAGTCATCTGTGACGGGTGATGAGCGGAGGAGGACCGGCAACCGGTGGTCGGAGGAGTGCCAGCGGGGACGGTTGAGAAATGGGGGGCTGATAATTGGCGGTTAGCGATGACGTGCGACAAGTGGAGGGATGACAGCAAATGACGACGATGACCGACAAGCGAAGGAGAAGTCAGTTGTATTAGATGGGAATATTTTGTGGGAATAGAATAGACACCGATTTTAGTGGTAATAAGATTATCATGATTTGTGGGCTTAGTCTGGAATAATCCTAAATTTCCCAAAACATTATTTGCGTCAACAGAAATCTGGGAATGTTCTGTTTGGACAGTTATCTGGAAAGTATTTTACATTTTTATTGACAATGTACTCCCATACAGATCAATTCGTCTTCTCTTATATATTCATTAATTTTCTGAAAATCATGGTTCATTCAGCTGTATCTCTAAATACCATCTCATTTATTGATCTCATTTTGACCGAGATTCTTCTTCACAGATGAATTGAACCTTAGCTTTTATTTATTTTTCAATCGTATCAACCTTCGTATACTCATTCCCTTTGCAGCTAAATATATGAAGGTGGGTTTTAAAAAATTCTTTTGCTTACAAAATAACCATAGTTTTTCCGTAATATGATTGATATTCATTCTCACTCAATAAAGAGAGATTGAATTCTTATATATAGGGAATCTTATATCGATGCCTAGCTCATTCAACAATTTTTATGCGATTCAATTATGAGATGACTTGTTAAGACATACCTGAAAAGAACATTCTGTTCTCGAGCAGTTGAAAGCAGTCACCTAAAAAAAAAACATATGTTCTTAAAGATCACTTCAAATTACTCAAAATCATATTAGCATTTGCATATTTCATAAATTGCACTTAATCCTGTACTTGTTCTAATGGAGCTCCTTTTCAGGCCGCCGTCAGATGTTGTCTTCCATTAATCTCGCGGTGAACTTAGCTGATTATCCTTCGTTACGTGTGGGTCTCAATAGGGTTTTGGAGGAAGAGGTGAGGTGAGAAAGTTGTTGCCGAGTACCTGCAAAGAAGTCCCGGGATGGTTTGGTACCATCAAAGACCCTCCGACGCTCAAGTTAATGATGAGATCTGAGCAGAGTAACGGCATAAAAGTGTAAAAAATGACTTACTTGACCCCTCTGTGATGGGTTTTTTTATAGTGGCGGCAGCACGTAGTAGAAGGCGCGAGAATCTCGCCGGCGGTTACGCTCTCGACGTCACGCCCGCGCAAAGAGCGGATCGCCCAATAATGGGGATCGTGATGGCGTGGAACGTGGGATGTTGCTGACGGAGAATCTGCGCATGGCGAGATTTGCGGAGCGGCGGTTGCGTCTGTGAGCGGTACTGTTGGTCGGTCGGAGGACCGAGAAAGATGGCCTCGACTGGGGAGCTCGGGAACGAGCGAGAGGCCAAGGAGTCTTGGTCATGTGGCAGCTCGGGGCGAGCTGAAAGGCCGAGGAGGCCAATTTCCAGGGGCTCTGAGGAGAGCCAGCTTGTGCTTGCAGGTTGGGCACAGGGATGGCCTGGTGTAATACCTTACGATGTGTTCAGTGGCTAATTATATTTTAATATATATGGTTTGTAATAAAAAGTTTACCAAATTGATTTTCAAATATTTTATCCTATTTAATGAATATTTTATTATAATTTTCCTAGGCTTGCGCACACTTGTGCATGTTAACTAGGGTTGTAATTGAGGTTTAACCATGATTAGCAATCATGGTGAACTAACCATTTTCCTAATCTAGTTAAAAAAATTTATTAGGTGTTTTGGGTTTATTGTTTTGTTTTAAAATGAAAAAGGATTTGAAAAAAAAATGGTTTGAATTCTTGACCGAGAGAGAGAGATGGGCATGGTGCTACATGGCTCAAGCCATGCCTCATTTAATGAGGGAAGAGAAAGAGAAGGGAGGGGTTTTGCCTTTGCTCTCATTTCTCCCTCTCATTTTCTTTTCTCTCATTCTCTCACACTCACACACACACAAAGCAAGAGCAGCAGCAGCAGAAGCTTCAGCAGCAGCAGCAGAAGCTTCAGCAGCAGCTGCAGAAACATCAGCAGCAAGCAGCATCAGCATCAGCAGCAGGCAATATCAGCAGCAGCAACATGCACCTGCATCACCAGCAGCAGTAGCAACTCAGTTCCACTTCTTCTCTTGCTTCCTGTGGTCCATTAGGGTATAATTTCTGAACTCATTTCCCTTTCTTGTTAAGCTTGTGTGTTGTTTAGCTTCGGTTTGCGATAAAAGTTAGTTTTTGTGCTAATTATGGTGAATTGTGTGGACTTTTAGTTAGGAGATGATTGTGTTGGTTAACCCTGCCTATTTAAGTGTTATTAGGGTCACCTTAACTGAGATTAACCCCAGATTTCAATAAAATACCATAGGATTTCCATTTTGTGCAAAATTAGTGTTTTAAAGCGATATTGTAGCTTTCTGTGATCTGCTTTTGATCCGGATCCTTCAGGGAAAAATTGAGGAAACTGGAGCATGCTTACTAGGTATAGACCACACTACCAGAACACGAGCCCCTCATTCCCAAACCAGGCCGCTAATTTAAGCATTCTTGCCGCAAATTGCGGTCAGGAAAGGGCCTGGGGTGTTGGGATTTTTCCTATGGTAGTCTGCTATGTTTTCCAGTGTTTTGGCATGTGCAATTTTGTAGGATTTTACCTGTAGCAAAATCTGGGACCATATATCGTATTTCTTGTACGTTTTGTTTACGCGATACGTGAGTAGGTTCTGTGGTCCAGCGTGTCGCGGCGTGTCGGGGTAGTTTTAGACACGTATATACACGTTTCAGCGTATCGTACACACACGCGTTTAGTTCGTGACGCGAGTTTCTCGTTTGGTATCGATATCGCGTTTTGCGAGATATTTTGCATATATATGGATTTCTTGTGTAAATTCCGAGTTCGCAGGCGGATACGTCGGACGCAGCCACGAAATGGAAGCAGATGGTCGGCTACGTGTAGCACGCGACCAGGTGAGTAGATTTAACATCTACAGGGGAATCGCCCGCATGACGTTATGCGTCTGGGCTAGGAATGTTAATACCTGTCGCATATTCTAGGTTATATTTAGAATTTGCGCATTCACCCTATTACTTAGATGTTGTTGTACTGGGACTAGTAGCCGTAGGACACTGCACATATTATTGACGATTCATGTTGCACGAGCACGGATTGTATGCTACACACACCGTCAATAATTGCCATGTCACACACAAACCACTTATAGATATTATATTGCTTGGTTAGGGACTTTGCGACATCGATTCATATTACTTATCACATATGACATTTAGCTACAGGTATACCTTACTCACATATTCCACTCATACCGGGAGGGTTATACTTCATCAGTTCTTATAGTAGATACATATACCTTGCTATACCTGTATGTTGCACATATATCTGTTACAGCTACATAATTACCTTTACTTGGTGTTATTTAGAATTGGGTAAACTAGAAACCGCATGATATTTATATTAACTTATTGCAGTTAATTAGCAGTTTTTCCTTTATATGCTCGTATTTCAGATATGTCGCACATATTATATTCATGGATTTGCGCATTGTTATTTGGATTTTTCATGATGTTTTCTAGTTTTAGGAACCGCGGGAGTTCATAAAATTATGAATTATTTGAAAAACCCGGTTTCCTTGATATGATATTTGCGCATCCACCATGAGTTTTATCGGTTCTGATTTATATATACCCCTACGAGGAGACGTCAAGGCCGTAGAGGGTACATGGTGGGGCTCGGAGGTACCCCGGGGCAAGAAAGGGATGTCGATGTACCACGAGGATGAGCCCGGAAGGGGAACCATACACTCCGGTGACAGTACCAATGACTCGGCGGTTATCATGGGGATACCGACGGGAGTCGTGTATGTATGGATACGTCGGAAGGCGATGGCCAGAGCTAGGCACTTGAGCTTTCGGTATAGCGTATGATACGTACCTATCAGGATGCCAGTCTTGGTGACAGCGTCTGATAGATCATTATTTCTGTGTCGATGCTTGGCACATTGGTTTCATGATATTTCTAATTACTCTTTGTATATATAACAGTGGCTTAGGACGCTGTTATATATACCCTTACACCAATATTAGTGGAGTGGGACGCTAATATATGTGTATTGACCTCATCATATTTATTTATGCAAATATATTTAGGATGTTAGAATTTTTACTTGAGATTTTATTTGGGATATAGGTGATTCATTTGAGATTGGATATTGGGTATATACGAGACTCACTAGATTTTGTACATTCGGGATATAGGAGATTTATTCGATATCGTACATTGAGGAGATGTGAGACTTATACGATATGAGAGCCAATTAGGGGCTGATTAGAGAAATTGGGATTTTGAGTGTCTTGATGGATTGTGATCCTACCACGATGTCAGGTTTCCGTGGAAATGACATATTTCACTCCATACCTCACATTTATCTGTTTTTACACTGTTTCATGTATTAGTAGTACCTGTTAGTGTACCCTTCATGAGTGTTGCATATCTCATTCTCACATCATTATTGCATGATTATTGCATACTGATTGTCATATCATTATCACTTCATATATTTGTTATACCTGCTAGTGTACTTTCCATTATTCTGCATTCATATGACCTGTTATTACTGTTAATTGCATATTTTAGATTCACGCTGTACGTGCATACTTGCGATTACCTGCATATGTTAATTACTATTCACGAGTTGGCAACTCACCCCCGTTGTGCCACAGTTGTTTTGCAGGGTGTTTCCCCAGAGTGGTCGAGGCAGGCTATTCATCTACCATCTTTTGCTACAGATACCGCATCGGCTCACAGTGTGCTGTTTTGCTTAGGTGGGTTTTGGTGGTTATCTGTATTTTGTATTGTATATTCGTTGTATCTTGTACTCTCCATCTACTGTTATGTTGTTGACTTAGAGATTTGGAGAGGGCGATATTGTATATTATTTGTGGATTTGGTTGTCTTTTATATACAGTTCCTTTCTATTGTCTTTTATATTTTCGCTACGGCGTCGTATATTTGTTGTGATTGTTGTTTTCCGTCTTGGGCGTGTATTTGCTCCCATTTGGGGATGCTTCATTTATATTTATGTTGTACTCATCTTTGGGCTAGTTTTTACAAAGGGGGTGTTGCCAAAATTTTAAAGAAAGAAAGTTGGACTTTTAAAGAATTTGGGTTGTAATTTCAAATGTTTCAAAACTGCTTTTATCTTTCTTGTCTTTTTAATGGTTTAGATTTCTAGGTTTTTGGATTTCTTTTACTGCGTTACGCCTTTAGACGTTGCGTAGTATTAGGGCCGTCGCGTGCCAATTTCGGGTCGTGACAAAGTTGGTATCAGAGCGCTAGGTTTTACCTTTCGGAGTGTAGAATGACCTTGGTATGATGGAGTAGGTAGCTTAAGCTGAGTAACGTAGTGTGTGTATGTCTGCATCATACCCACGATGCGGTACTTCGCCTAAAGTGACCTAAGTACAAATTGCTTGAAATTCCTTCTTTGATGATTCATATCCTTGTGATTCGATTTCCGTGTTCTTATCGAATCTTATCTCTATTTATAGCCTTGCCGCCGATGACTATGGGGACTCAGAGTGATGCAGTGAAGGTCGAGGTCAGAGTTAGTTTGGGTGAGACGAGCACTGACCGGGGTGGCACGCTAGTTGCACAGGTGCAGACGGATCAGCCTTCGACAGATCAGCTCGCTAGGCTTGTGGTCGAGATGCAGGACTTGCGCCAGACGTTGAGTTCATTTGTTGAGGCCGTTCGAGCGCTGCGACAGGAGGTTGTCACCCCTGTTACTCAGTTGTTCCTTGGGATCAGCATGCAGCAGTCCGTCACCTACATGGCACCAGTGGATGCAGCCCCAGTTGACGAGGCACACATTCCAGAGACTCTGAGGGTTCCGGGACAGAGGAGGACTCGTACCAGTGTACCAGCCTAGAGACAGAGGTTTAGTCGTCGAGACAGATTTCGTGGCCGTCGTGGGAGTGGCAGAGGCTTTGGACGAGGACAGCCGTTCAGCTATCATCCTCAGGAGGGTCAGCAGTCAGCGCGTGGATGTTTTCGATGCGGGAGCCTTTAGCACTTCGTCAGGGATTGTTCCTTAGCACCGTGTCAAGGTAATATTCAGAGAGGTCGTGGACGTGGACGGTTCGCTCGGAGGGGTCAGTCTAACAGAGGAGGAGTTCAGTTAGTTGCGGGTAGGGGGCAGACACAGGAGTTTGCTTCTACTCATCGGGATGCGCGGGCATCCAATGCAGAGTTTTCAGGTATCCTTAATTCGTATGTTCTTTTGAAGTATTTGTTTGATTTTCTACACTTGTGTTGGGTAGATTAGCCGTTTATTTGAGTTAATTTCTGTCAGCGATTCTTTTGTTGCGCGATACGTATTTCAGTTGTGTGCCAGTCGGATAGGAGATAGAAGTTCGTCCGTCACCTTGATCCTTCTAGAGATGTTGGATTTGACGTTCTCCTGGGCACGGACTGGTTAGCTACGTGCTAGGCGTCTGTGGACTACCGTGAGGGAACAGTCAGGTTTTGTTTTCCCCGGCGAGTCAGTTCTTGTTGTGCAGGTAGACAGTGGTGCTGCCTCTCACAGCTTGAATTCAGCCTGTTTCGCTAGTCGGCTTTTGAAGAGATGTCATGGATTCTTGGCGTTCATTCGTGATACCGTAGCCATAGTTGGTTTGTTGGACCGGGTTCCTTTCGTGCGAGAGTTTTCCGACATTGTTCCAGATAAGCCGGCGAAGCTTAGGGAGCTTAAGGATCAGCTGCAGAGTTGTTGTGGGGGGAGTTTCGTGCGTCTGAGTGTTTCGTATTAGGGAGCTCCTATTTCTGTTCGTCAAGGAGAAAGACGAAAGATTGCGGTTGTGGGTTGATAGATCGTCGATTGAACCGGCTTACGGTGCGGATAGGTATCCTTTACCTCGCATTGACGATTTCTTCGATCAGCTCCAGAGTGCGAGACATTTTCTAAGTTTGTTTGGGATCAGGTCATCATTGATGCGGGTTCGGAGTGATGGCATTCCGGATTGCCTTGTGCGTGCTACGGGCTTTGTGTGTTTTGGTGGTGTCATTGGACTCACCAATGCCCTAACAACATTCGTAGATATGATGAACCGGATTTCTTCAGGCCGTTCCTCGACCAATTATTGTTATGTGATTTACGACATTCTGGTCTAATTAATGTGTCTTGAGGGACAGGAGTAGCACTTGAAGATTTGTTATGCAGATACTGGGAGAGCCCCAGCGGTCTGCTAGATTCTCGGAGTGTTTCTTCAGGCTTGTTTGTGTTGACTCCTAGGTCTGGTAGTCACGGGAGACGGTTTTGTATGGTTCCGAGGAAGATCGTGGCCGTACAGCTTAGGCCCAGACTTGTGAGCAGGACGGAGGTCCGCAGACTTTTGGGCTTAGCATGTTTATACCGCCGTTTCGTGCAGAATTGCTAGTGTAGTGTTGCACCATTGACTGAATTGACCGGAATAGAGGTTTCTTTTTCTTGAACCGAGGCATGTATGCGGAGTTTTCGGCAGTTGAAGATTCGGTTAACAACTGCATCAGTTCTTTCTTTGCTTTCTGGTTCGGGCGACTTTGTTGTTTAACTGTAATGTTTCTTGAGTGGGGCTCGAGTGTGTACTGAGATGACACTACAGAGTTATCGCTTTTGCTTACCTACATTTGGAGGAAGTACGAGAAGGATATTCCACTCATGATCTGGAGATGGCCGCGGTGGTTTTGCGTTGGAGATTTGGAGACACTATTTGTTTGAGAGTCGTGTCAGATTTTCACGGGCCACCAGAGCTTAATGTACATCTTCCTGCAGCGGATTGATTGTTGTGATAGTCCTCCGCAGATTTACGGTTCTTGTGCGATCGTTGAGTACAGCTTAAGTTCGTCTCTACGGAGGGGACAGCTGGCTCATGTCCGCGCCCGACCATTTGTCCTTAATCACTTTCGCGAGACACTGCCCGCCGATGCTCGTTCGTCAGTGATACTTAAGCATACTCGGCCGGGTAATGATTCGGAGTTCTTGATTTGTGACACGGGTGTGCTAAGTTAGGGACGCGTTTGTGTACCTGATGATTATCGGGTAGAGACGTGAAACCCTAGAGCAAGTACATCAGTCAGCTCTCTGTATTCATTCAAGTTCCACCAGCTTTGATGTGACTTGTGAGATAGTTACGGGTGGGCAAGGAGGTAAAGAGAAGTTTTGGATTTCGTTTCAAGGTGTCTGTCTTGTTGTGTGCTTGAGTTAAGCATCTGAGACCGGCTGGAGAGTTGCAACCTTTAACCGTTCCGAAGAGGGAGTAGGAGCAGATCTCCATGAATTTCGTTGTGGTGTCTACCCAGGTTTAGTTAGGGTGTGACTCCTTTCAGATTCTTGTCGTTCGATTATACTCAGTTTGCTCGGTTGTTCTTTGTTAAGTTGTGCGTATGTATTAATTGTTTTGGCAGTTGGGATCGTCAATTGCCATTGTTAGGATACTTCTTTGATAGCAGTTATCAGGGAGCGTTCCAAATGGCAACCTTTAGGTTTAAGGGTTAGGTCGTGTCGATCACCAGTCTGTTATTTTTCTGACTCTGCGTAAGTAGGACTTTGGACCCCAGCTAGTCTAGAGACGTTAAAGATGATCCAGTTGATTCAGGTCAGGATGAGAGTTGTCCATTGCGGACAGAGGTCTTATGTCGACCGTGTTGGTCGTGGGCTTGAGTTCGCAGTGTCAAATCATGTATTCCTACGGATTTTTCCGATAATGACGTGTTGAGTTTTGGGAAGCTTATCCCAGGATTGTAGGTCCTTTTTTGGATCCTATAAGCGAGTTAGTTTCGTTGCTTTTAATTTGGCACTTTCGCCCAGATTATTGAGTATTTACTCCGTATTCCTTGTGTCGATACTTTGCAATTACCTTCATGACCTTTCTCACATGATTTGGCACCAGACCATTTAGCTTGGACGCAATCTTTCATTCACCAACAACCAATTGTGTTAATGGCTCGGCAGGTGGAGAAACGTCGGTCAAGGGCCTTGCCATCTGTGAAAGATTTTTCTTGGACGTAGCCGTATAATGAGGTAATCACTTGGGAGGCTGCGAGCGAGATTTGAGAGTTTGTAATCTTCTCTTTGAAGGTACGCGTAGTATTATATTTTTAAATTCGGGGACGAATTTCTTTAAGGGGGGAAGATTGTAACACCTTACGATGTGTTTAGTGGCTAATTATATTTTAATATATATGGTTTGTAATAAAAAGTTTACCAAATTGATTTTCAAATATTTTATCCTATTTAATGAATATTTTATTATAATTTTCCTAGGCTTGCACACACTTGTGCATGTTAACTAGGGTTGTAATTGGGGTTTAACCATGATTAGCAATCATGGTGAGCTAACCATTTCCCTAATCTAGTTTAAAAATTTTATTAGGTGTTTTGGGTTTATTGTTTTGTTTTAAAATGAAAAAGGATTTGAAAAAAAATTGGTTTGAATTGTTGATCAAGAGAGAGAGATGGGCATGGTGCTACATGGCTCAAGCCATGCCTCATTTAATGAGGGAAGAGAAAGAGAAGGGAGGGGTTTTGCCTTTGCTCTCATTTCTCCCTCTCATTTTCTTTTCTCTCATTCTCTCACACTCACGCACACACAAAGCAAGAGCAGCAGCAGCAGAGGCTTCAGCAGCAGCAGAGGAGCAGCAGCTGCAGAAACATCAGCAGCAAGCAGCATCAGCATCAGCAGCAGGCAACATCAGCAGCAGCAACATGCACCTGCATCACCAGCAGCAGTAGCAACTCAGTTCCACTTCTTCTCCTGCTTCCTGGGGTCCATTAGGGTATAATTTCTGAACTCATTTCCCTTTCTTGTTAAGCTTGTGTGTTGTTTAGCTTCGGTTTGCGATAAAAGTTAGCTTTTGTGCTAATTATGGTGAATTGTGTGGACTTTTGGCTAGGAGATGATTGTGTTGGTTAACCCTGCCTATTTAAGTGTTATTAGGATCACCTTAACTGAGATTAACCCCAGATTTCACTAAAATACCATAGGATTTCCATTTTGTGCAAAATTAGTGTTTTTAAGCGATATTGTAGCTTTCTGTGATCTGCTTTTGATCCGGATCCTTCAGGGAAAAATTGAGGAAACTGGAGCATGCTTACTAAGTATAGACCACACTACCAGAACACGAGCCCCTCATTCCCAAACCAGGCCGCTAATTTAAGCATTCTGGCCGCAAATTGCGGCCAGGAAAGGGGCTGGGGTGTTGGGGTTTTTCCTATGGTAGTCTGCTGTGTTTTCCAGTGTTTTGGCATGTGCAATTTTGTAGGATTTTACCTGTAGCAAAATCTGGGACCATCTATCGTATTTCTTGTACGTTTTGTTTACGCGATACGCACGATACGTGAGTGGGTTCTATGGTCCAGCGTGTCGCGGCGTGTCGGGGTAGTTTTAGACGCGTATATACACGTTTCAGCGTATCGTGCACACACGCGTTTAGTTCGCGACGCGAGTTTCTCGTTTGGTGTCGATATCGTGTTTTGCGAGATATTTTGCTTATATATGGATTTCTTGTATAAATTCCAGGTTCGCAGGCGGGTACGTCGGACGCATCCACGAAAGGAAAGCAGGTGGTCAGCTACGTGTAGCACGCGACCAGGTGAGTAGATTTAACATCTATAGAGGAATCGCCCGCATGGCGTTATGCGTCTGGGCTAGGAATATCAATACATGTCGCATATTCTAGGTTATATTTAGAATTTGCGCATTCACCCTATTACTTAGATGTTGTTGTACTGGGACTAGCAGCCGTAGGACACTGCACATATTATTGACGATTCATGTTGCACGAGCACGGATTGTATGCTACACATACCGTCAATAATTGCCATGTCACACACAAACCACTTATAGATATTATATTGCTTGGTTAGGGACTTTGCGACATCGATTCATATTACTTATCACATATGACATTTAGCTACAGGTATACCTTACTCACATATTCCACTCATACCGGGGGGTATACTTCATCAGTTCTTATAAGTAGATACATATACCTTGCTATACCTGTATGTTGCACATATATCTGTTACAGCTACATAATTACCTTTACTTGGTGTTATTTAGAATTGGGTAAACTAGGAACCGCATGATATTTATATTAACTTATTGCAGTTAATTAGCGGTTTTTCCTTTATATGTTCGTATTTCAGATATGCCGCACATATTATATTCATGGATTTGCGCATTGTTATTTGGATTTTTCATGATGTTTTCTGGTTTTGGGAACCGCGGGAGTTCATGAAATTATGCATTATTTGAAAAACCCGGTTTCCTTGATATGATATTTGCGCATCCACCATGAGTTTTATCGGTTCTGATTTATATATACCCCTACGAGGAGGCGTCGAGGCCGTAGAGGGTACATGGTGGGGCCCGGAGGTACCCCGGGGCAAGAAAGGGATGTCGATGTACCACGCCGATGAGCCCGACAGGGAAACCATACACTCCGGTGATAGTACCAATGACTCGGCGGTTATCATGGGGATACCGATGGGAGTCATGTATGTATGGATACGTCGAAAGGCGAGGGTCAGAGCTAGGCACTTGAGCTTTCGGTATAGCGTATGATACGTACCTATCAGGATTCCAGTCTTGGTGACAGTATCTGATAGATCAGTATTTCTGTGTCGATACTTGACACATTGGTTTCATGATATTTCTAATTACTCTTTGTATATATAACAGTGGCTTAGGACGCTGTTATATATACCCTTACACCAATATTAGTGGAGTGGGACGCTAATAAATGTGTATTGACCTCATCATATTTATTTATGCAAATATATTTAGGATGTTAGAATTTTTACTTGAGATTTTATCTGGGATATAGGTGATTCATTTGAGATTGGATATTGGGTATATACGAGACTCACTTGATTTTGTACATTCGGGATATAGGAGATTTATTCGATATCGTACATTGAGAAGATGTGAGACTTATATGATATGAGAGCCAATTGGGGGCTGATTAAAGGAATTGAGATTTTGAGTGTCTTGATGGATTGTGATCCTACCACGATATCAGGTTTCCGTGGAAATGACATAGTTCACTCCATACCTCACATTTATCTGTTTTTACACCGTTTCATGTATTAGTAGTACCTGTTAGTGTACCCTTCATGAGTATTGCATATCTACATTCTCACATCATTATTGCATGATTATTGCATACTGATTGTCATATCATTATCGCTTCATATATTTGTTGTACCTGCTAGTGTACTTTCCATTATTCTGCATTCATATGACCTGTTATTACTGTTAATTGCATATTTTAGATTCACACTGTACGTGTATACTTATGATTACCTGCATATGTTAATTACTATTCACGAGTTGGCAACTCACCCCCGTTGTGCCACAGTTGTTTTGCAAGGTGTTTCCCCAGAGTAGTCGAGGCAGGCTATTCATCTACCATCTTTTACTACAGATACCGTATCGGCTCACAGTGTGCTGTTTTGCTTAGGTGGGTTTTGGTGGTTATCTGTATTTTGTATTGTATATTCGTTGTATCTTGTACTCTCCATCTACTGTTATGTTGTTGATTTAGAAACTTGGTGATGACGATATTGTATATTATTTGTGGATTTGGTTGTCTTTTATATACAGTTCCTTTCTATTGTCTTTTATTTCTTCGCCACGGCGTCGTATATTTGTTGTGATTGTTGTTTTCCGTCTTGGCCGTGTATTTTCTCCCGTTTGGGGATGCTTCATTTATATTTATGTTGTACTCATCTTTAGGCTAGTTTTTACAAAAGGGGTGTTGCCAAAATTTTAAAGAAAGAAAGTTGGACTTTTAAAGAATTTGGGTTGTAATTTCAAATGTTTCAAAACTACTATTATCTTTCTTGTCTTTTTAATGGTTTAGATTTCTGGGTTTTTGGCTTTCTTTTACTGCGTTACGCCTTTAGACGTTGCGTAGTATTAGGGCCGTCACGTGCCAATTTCTGGTCGTGACACCTGGTCGGCCCCTGTGGGCCCTTTCTTCTGAGTTCTGGGACACTTCATCTGCCATGTGTCCTGATCTGAGGCGTTGCCAATATAGAGCATCATCATTAGCCCTCCACTCTTGTCCCGACCAGCTGGCGGGTCGGGTTAAGAGTGGACTGCCGGGCCGCCCGGGGAGAGCTCCCTCCTAAGATTTCGTCGGGACGCGTCCTCGGGCTGTCGGCTGCCTTTTCTACCAGCAAATCAGGGCGAAATCTCTGTATTTAAAGAAAGTGCGCCGGTTCGTGCATCTCGTCACTGAAGCGACGGTCTGCATGTCAAGCGTCGGTTGGCCGACCCGACGTGTGCAGACCTGCGGCGTCTGTTGGGCAGGAGGATGCCCGTTGGGGATGCGCCGAGCAGGAAGGAACTTGGCGACCTCACGATGAGGGCTTGAGATCCTCAGCATCTAATGGGGCAGGAGGATGCCCGCTGGGGATGCGCCGAGCAGGAAGGAACTCGGCGGCCTCGCGATGAGGGCTTCTGTAACAACCCTAATTTTCATATACACTTTTCTGTACAAAATTTTTAAATTTTTTTAAAAAAATCCATAAAGGAGTATTTTAATCCGAGCACAAGATATATATAATTAATTATTTTGTTTTTAAATAATTTCATTTTTAGTGTACATAAAATTATTTTAAAATTAAAGTGTACTTGGGGCATTTAGTATTGCTGTTACCACTTTAAGTAGTTATTTTCCCATAATAATTCCAAGAAGGAGCTTGTAGCTCATTGGTAATATTTTGCACTGCTGAACCAAGCCACCAAAGTTCGAATCCTATGCCCTACATATTTTTTATATCATTTTGTTTTAATTTTTTTGTGAAGTCAAACGGTCAAACAGCCATAACTCACAATTTATTGCGAATCATAAAAATTAAAGTATGCTAAAATCTCCCCCAGGCCAACCCCCACCCGACGGCACCCGACTCGGCCGAATCGGCCGGCGCCGCCGGCCGGACTCGGCCGGTCGGCAGAGTCGTCAACACGAAAAATTTTCGTGTTGACCTGGTCTAACCCCCTGCATAGTCTATTTTTCCAGTAATGTTACACAATTTCAATTAAATCTCTTTTAAGACCAAATTTAATGAATTTTTAATGATTTTTATATATTTTTAAAATATTTTTTAATCCTAACCCTAACCCTAGCCTAGCCCTATATAAAGACCCCTATCCTCTACCATTTCACCTCACCACTCTAAGTCCACTCTCTCAAATTCTCGAGAACTCGGTGCAAAGAGCGAGAAGCGAAGCGCTGCCGAAACCGACGACGGATTCCGGCGACCGGATCAGAACCTTCACGACATTTTCGACGAATCGACAACCACCTCATCTCTTAGCTTCCTTCGCTTGTCCAAACCGTAAGTCCCATCCCTTCTATCTCTCTTTTCTATAAATATAAAAATACGACTTTTTGGAACCCGACGGAAATCGGATAAACCGATTTCCGATTCGGTTTTTCTATAAATTTCCACTTGTCACCTAATACATAATATCTACCCATATTCATGTTGACTATTAATCACCCATAAACCAATTTAAATAAACTTTTTCACATGAAATGATAGCTTCTTTGCAAAACCGTATTCTTTTCAAAAAAATACCATGAAGTTCATTTTTCTTAGTTTAATCAATTACCTCACTCCTAAATATGTTTATCTTGATCACAAAACTTGTAGAACTCAATTTGAATGAATTTTCACACATGAAATGATAACGTTTTCAAATACCGTATTCTTGCGCTTTAATACCTTTAAGTTTAATATGCATGATTTACCTTTAAACTTCACCAAAACTTAAAATAAGTCACGAGGTAATGACCTACCTCTACACACACACACAAATATAACCCTAATTGATATATGTCAAAATATAGAATACGAAATTACAGGATTTTTCATTAAAATACCCTAATCTTTATAACCTTTATGGAAGCTTTAAGTTGTAAACATTTCTAAATAAAATCTTTTAATAAAATGAAAGCACGATTGGTCATGGACATCGATCGTTTATCTAAACTGTCTTGTGGTACCTAGGCAAGTGTGTCTAAGGCTAGTGGTTTTTAATTAGGCCCACGACTGTGGTTCCTTTCCACTTGCCTGGCACTTACCTGGCCGCAATTGACGGTGAAGAGGCGATTTGAGGCTTCTAATGACTCATCGTTTAGACCTTAGAAATAGGCTAGTTGGCGTAGGAAACCCTAATAACTAAAATACGGAAAACTAAACTCTTTTGTAAATAAATACCTTATATTTATAAAACCGTTTTCCTAAATGAGAAGTATTTATAAAACCTAAGTAAAGTGCGGCTACAACCCACTTTTGGGGAACCTGTTAGGGATATTACGGTTCATCGTGCACCCGCAAGCTAGTAGTGCGAGATTCAGACCTCCGCAAGGAGCATTCGGTCTCGAAAGGTTTAAAATACGATATTTAAGGAAAATGAGATTTTCTCTAAATAAAATATTTATATAAAATTATTCATGTGTTAATATATATATATATATATATATATATATATATAATTAACATTTAAACACCTATTTTATCATAATCTAAAGTTTCCACTTTTTCCTAAAATTAAAAGATTAAAAGTTACATTAAAATACCATGAATTTCAAATAAAACAATTAATACTTTTATTAGGATATATTCACTAGAATAACACAAATAAAATTCACATTCATTATAACAATAAAGACGATTATTAAATACTTGAGGTGTATTTTGAAAACTATACAAAAGTACTTTTTACAGAAAACCCCCTCAAGTTTTACAAATTACAAAAAGGCCCCTAACTAATATTGAACTTCAAATTATCTTTCTTTTAGTCTGACTCGGGTTAGAGTCTGACTATTCCTGACTCGAATATGATTCAAGTCAATCTATATTCTTTTATACTCCAACACAATTTGAATACATGAAACCCTGAATCCAGTTAACAATATATTCCTTTTGACTGAATCAAACCATGGATATTCAACCATTATCCTGATATTCCATTTACCTGATTATACAGTTACATCATGTTTACTGATATCATGGTTTTGGTCAGTCACCCAACTTACATATTCCAATACTACAATACTGTTAAAACACTACCGGGTTTAAGGGGTAGATTGGTACGGAAGGTGTTAAAGGTGGCACGAGGTGGTCAGATTAAGACATCTAACCTGAATCCTATTGCTGTTGTACCATGGCATAACGGTTCCTTGTACTTTCCTTTTGCCCTGATCTTTAGCATATAGAGATCCCCTTCGTATACACTGGCATCCTTCTGTACCAAGCTACAAATAACAGCGTTAAACAATGTTCCATAATATTTAACAATATAATACTTTAGAAAATACTGTTACTCTGTCATTCTCATTCTTCTTATTCTTTGGGACTTACCGAGCGACCTGTTCGCTGACGACATTCTATTTCTTTCTTCTTTGAATGTCGTCAGGTGCGTTGGACCAAGCTGAGATCGAGCCCACCGGTGAAGATTTGGAACAGTTCCACGAAGACCCAGAGCTCTAGATATTGTACCTTGTTCTTTCCAGTATTTCCATTTATTGTTATGCCACTGTTTAGGCATTGTTTTCATTTCAGTTGTATTTTCCTTTCATGCATTGTACAAAGAATGTTATTAATAAAAGTTGTTGTTATTTCTATATTATTCGTCTCTTGTGATTTATTTTATATTGCTTAGCTACGCTTAGCGTATGTACTTCTGAGTATATACGTAGCGGGCCTCGTCGCGTCCACTTCGCCGTACACTAGGAAGCGGGGCGTGACAGCTTCAGACCATCAGCGTCTGTTGGGCAGAAGGATGCCCGTCGGGGATGCACCGAGCAGGAAGAAACTCGACGGCCTCGTGATGAAGGCTTCAGACCATCAGCGTCTGATGGGCAGGAGGATGCCCGCTGGGATGCACCGAGCAGGAAGGAACTCGGCGGCCTCACGATGAGGGCTTGAGATCCTCAGCATCTGATGGGCAGGAGGATGCCCGCTGGGATGCGCCGAGCAGGAAGGAACTCGGCGGCCTTACGATGAGGGCTTGAGATCCTCAGCATCTGATGGGCAGGAGGATGCCCGCTGGGGATGCGCCGAGCAGGAAGGAACCCGGCGGCCTCACGATGAGGGCTTTGATCCTTGACGCTGGAGGGGCCGTGAGAGGCCTGCGAAGGATGGCCGAGCAGGGTAGCTGCTCGGTGCCTCTTGGCGAGGGCATTGGTCCTTGACGCTGGAGGGGCCCTGAGAGGCCTGCGAAGGACGGCCGAGCAGGGTAGCTGCTCGGTGCCTCTTGGCGAGGGCATTGGTCCTTGACGCTGGAGGGGCCCTGAGAGGCCTGCGAAGGACGGCCGAGCAGGGTAGCTACTCGGTGCCTCTTGGCGAGGGCATTGGTCCTTGACGCTGGAGGGGCCCTGAGAGGCCTACGAAGGATGGCCGAGCAGGGTAGCTGCTCGGTGCCTCTTGGCGAGGGCATTGATCTTTGACGCTGGAGGGGCCCTGAGAAGCCTGCGAAGGATGGCCGAGCAGGGTAGCTGCTCGGTGCCTCTTGGCGAGGGCTTTCTGATCCCCGGCGTTGCAGTAAGGAAGCTACCCGCCGGGGATAGTCGAGCGAGGGATCCTCGGGCTCGACTACCTCTGGGAGGACTTTCAGATCCCTGGCATTGCGGTAGGGATGCTACCCGCCAAGGATAGCCGAGCGAGGGATCCTCAGGCTCGACTGCCTCTGGGAGGACTTTTGATCCTTCAGGACGGGGACCGAGCAGGGTTACTGCCCAGTGCCTCTTGGCGAGGACTTTGATCCTTGTCGGTTGTGGTAGGAAGCTACCAGCCGGGAATAGCCGAGCAAGGACCCGACTGCCTCTGGGAGGACTTTGGTTCTTGGCGCGGGAAGAGCTATAGGGCTGTAAGAAGCCTACCAAGGACCCTTGGCCGGGCAGGGTTACTGCCCGGTGCCTCTTGGCGAGGCCTTTTGTCCTGAAGGATAGCCGAGCGAGGGATCCTCGGGCTCGACTGCCTCTGTGAGAGCTTTCTGATCCCTGGCGTTGCAATAGGGAAGCTACCCGCCAGGGATAGCCGAGCGAGGGATCCTCCGGCTCGACTGCCTCTGGGAGGACTTTCTGATCCCTGGCGTTGCGGTAGGGAAGCTACCCGCCAGGGATAGCCGAGCGAGGGATCGTCGGGCTCGACTGCATCTGGGAGGACTTTCTGATCCCTGGCGTTGCGGTAGGGAAGCTACCCGGCAAGGATAGCCGAGCGAGGGATCCTCGGGCTCGACTGCCTCTGGGAGGACTTTCTGATCCCTGGCGTTGCGGTAGGGAAGCTACCCGCCAGGGATAGCCGAGCGAGAGATTCTCGGGCTCGACTGCCTCTGGGAGGACTTTCTGATCCCTGGCGTTGCGGTAGGGAAGCTACCTGCCAAGAATAGCCGAGCGAGAGATCCTCGGGCTCGACTGTCTCTAGGAGGGCTTTCTGATCCCTGGCGTTGTGGTAGGGAAGCTACCCGCCAGGGATAGCCGAGCAGGGTAGCTGCTGGGCTGCCTCTTAGTGAGGGCTTAGATCCTTGGGCGAGGTGGCCCTCGAGCCGCCGTGGCGAGCCCCCTCTGTGCGACCCCGTCAAGGGAGGGGGTGTAGGTCTATTCGGCCGGCGAGGGTGTTGATGACGGTCGCCGGAGGAGGTTCACCCGCGCCTCCGGTGAGAGGGAGGCGGCGGCTGGTATCTGGATCTTCAAGATGATCGCTTGCCATGGGGATGGAGATCGGAAGGCCAACTTTGTCTTTTGTGGAGTTTCGCTTCCCACAGACGGCGCCAACTGATGGAGCTCCTTTTCCGGCCTCCGTCAGATGTTGTCTTCCGTTGATCTCGCGGTGAACTTAGCTGATTATTCTTCGTTACGTGTGGGTCTCAATGGATTTTTGGAGGAAGAGGTGAGGTGATGAAGCTGTTGCCGAGTACCTGCAAAGAAGTCCCGGGGTGGTTTGGTACCACCAAGGACGCTCCGACGCTCAAGTTAGTGATGAGATCCGAGCAGAGTAACGGCATAAAAGTGTAAAAAATGGCTTACTTGACCCCTCTGTGATGGGGTTTTTTATAGCGGCGGCAGCACGCAGTAGAAGGCGCGAGAATCTCGTCGGCGGTTACGCTCTCGACGTCACGCCCGCGTAAAGAGCGGATTGCCCATTAATGAGGATCGTGATGGCGTGGAACGTGGGATGTTGCTGACGGAGAATCTGTGCCTGGTGAGATTTGCGAAGCGGCGGTTGCGTCTGTGAGCGGTACTGTTGGTCGGTCGGAGGACCGAGGAAGATGGCCTCGGCTGGGGAGCTCGGGAACGAGCGAGAGGGCCGAGAAGTCTTGGTCCTGTGGCAGCTCGGGGCGATCTGAAAGGCCGAGGAGGCCAATTTCCAGGGGCTCTGAGGAGAGCCAGCTTGCGCTTGCAGGTTGGGCACATGGGTGGCCTGGTCGGCCCCTGTGGGCCCTTTCTTCTGAGTTCTGGGACATTTCATCTGCCACGTGTCCTGATCTGAGGCGTAGCCAATACAGTGCATCATCATGTTCCATGTTATATATATACTTAACTCCAGCCTAGGTCAATTTAATTCTAGTTATTCCACATATTCGTGTCTAAGATTTTCCCAAAATAATATAACACATACGCTTCTTAATTTAACCTTTTTATTTATATGAGAAGAAGAATAGTAGAAGATATAAAAACAAAGGCAGGAATAAAGGTGAATTAGGGTAACTTGCAGAAACAAGGTGATCAAAGGCTATTTCGGGCTTTTCTTATTTTGTGTCAAATCAAATTACTTCAGGGGGAAAAAAAACTATGCAAAGCTAAACAATTTGTATTTTAGGCAACGACAAGGAAAAAAATAGAAATGATTTTAATGTTTGTTTTACACTAAAGAACCACCGACTTTCATTGGTTTTCAAATAAATACCAAACACTCTATTCTTTGCATACAAATGCTATGATGATATGAATTCTAGATAAAAAGTAATGTATTTATAAAAATTTGGGTCACAAGAAAACTTCAGTCAACCTAGTTTATTATTTGGTGCAAAATAATCGCTTGGTATTAATGAATAAAATATATGTACGATGATTTTGGGTCAGAAAAAAACTCCAAACAACCTTGTTTATTTTTTTGGGTGCAAAATAAAATTTTGTGCTATTCCTAGTTGTTAAACGAGCCAAACGAGTCGAGTTTCAGATTGTTCGGGTTGACTCGGTTATTTAAACGGGCTTAAAACTTGTTCAAGCTTGGCTTGTTTATTTATCAAGCGAGCCCAAGCCGAGTCCCAAGCTTTATCGAGCCTATCTAAAATTCAAAAAAAGCTATAAATAATTGCATCAATATTTAAAAACATGATATCAATATTTAGTATTATATCTAATAAAGCGAGCAGCGAGAAATGTAGTTATTATTATTAAATAAACGGGTTTAAAACTTGTTTTGAACCTTGCCGACAAAATTTAAAGCTGTTAATTATTTAAATTTTTCAATATTTTAACATAACAATACCTGATTCTATATTTATCATGGTATAAGCCCAAGTTAACATCAACAAACTAAAAGTTATAATATAAATTTAAGAACAAATTATATGTTTATCTATATTGAATACCAAATAAGATACGAATTATCCAATTTTACACGGGCTTTAAAGAAGCCAAGCTCGAGCATGTCGTGTTCGTGTTTGTTCGTTTATTTCTTCGAGCTTAGATTTTATTCAAGCTCGGCTTGTTTAGTTTTCAAACGGTCTAAGCTCAGCTTTTAACAAGTCAATCCCGAGCCAAGCTCAGAGCTTTAAGCCTTTCAACAGGCTTAGTAAAATGTAAGGTATTTATATGCAATCAATATTTATTAGCAAAACCACAGCGATTAATTTAATAATTAATCTTTTTTGTTTTGTCTTTTCTTTTTTGTCTTCAATACCATAGTCATCGTAATTCGTGAATTATTCGCCGAATTCGTGAACTTTGATCAGCCGATTTAATCGCCGAATTAATCGACGGGCTGAATAATTCGCAAATTATTCCCGAATTATGTGAAAAACAGCGAATAATTCAAAAAACAGCAAATAATTCACAAAATCAAAACCTAGTGTCTCATATATTAATTTCTTGCTCGAAATTCTTCCCGAATATTTCCCGAATACTTACCGAATTTTTCTCGAATAGCTGCCGATTTTCTCTGAACAGTTGTATGAACCCGAAATTTCAACCACACCGAATTATCATGGAAGGACAAATTTGTGAGTATGTCCAACACTCCTCATCTAAAAAGCAGTCCATTGTTTTCCCACACATCAAAATCCTCGCATTATTAAATCCCTAAAATCTCAGCAGATTCGTTGCCGAATTCCCCTTTCTTCTCTGCGATCGATTCCTTTGGATCTCAATCTCTTTCTCTCTCTTCGATGTCTTTTCGCTCCTTTCTTTCTCTCATCTTCTTCTTCCTTCTCTCTCGTAACGTCGAAGCTCGATCCATCGGCGATGGCGGTGCCGATGGACTCCTCGATTTCGCCGTCGACCTCAACAGCTCGAACTTTGAGGAAGTGCTTAGACAGTCGCCGGCAAACTTCGTGATCGTTGAGTTCTTCGCTCACTGGTATTGATTTGGGACTTGAAATTTCTACTGATTTTAGCTTTTTCGTGTTTTTTGATTGGTATTTTAGAAGCTGTGGCCCATTTCGAGTACATGGCATGACACAACTGTAAAATTTTGCATTAATTGGCTCCAAAAAACAGAAAGTTTGCTCCCTTATCTGAGATCTAGGTTACCTGAGTCTATTTAATGTCAGTGTCTCCGTATGCTCTGCACAATTTATGCTATTTTTCGATCACTGGTTTTATTGCTTTGATAAATTGGAGACATTCCACATCATGGAATTTATATGTGTTCGGTCTCGCATATGAGACCTTTTCTGTATGTTGCTTATTCAGGTCTAGATGCACTATGCTTGAACTATTAGTGTCGTATCCCTCACAAAATAAACGCTTCACTGTATGATTTTATTTTATTTTTTAACGGAAATGTTTAGTGCATATGTTGAACTCAATGATGAAATGCTTGCAATTTATGGAGGAGTTAACACGATTCTTTTAATTATGTGTGTTTTCTAATCATGTGCCTTTTCAAATATTCACGGGAATTAACCAGCTTAGGAGTAGACGGTCTTTAAGATTCGCCCACTGGGGCTTCGATGCATGCGATCTAATTTTCTTAAATCACATATGTAATTCATTGAAATGCTATTGCCTTTGTGTTATGCTTACACTTTTTTTTAAAAATTGTTTTGACTGTGCTATGCGAGAGAAATGAACTGAAAGGCTTTTCCATTGTTTTTATGAGAACAGGAATGAGAAAAAGGGTAGATATTACATGTGTCACAATTCCTTGTGGGCTTGGGATTCAATAAATCCTAATCCAAAAAATTATCTTTTACCCGTAATCAACTTCCTGCCCAATCCCAAGCAAAATCTTGTCAATTGGGTCTATAAGTTATTTTACATTGCATGTGAAATAGGCAATATCGACTCCATGCAATTTTCTGCAAATAAACAGCTGGAAACCAATGGACCGCCTTTTTAGTACAGTAACCTTATGATTCCTCATCACCACCATCAAACACACACATATAATGCATTTGGTACAATGTTTGCAAGTCCTTGTTTGTCTTCTTATCAACAGGATATGAGGTTAAAATGTAAACCTGTAAGGGATGATTTGAGTGGATTATCATGCTCTTGCAAATTGACTAAATCCATCCTGTTGGGTGGATAGCATAATCAATGTTGTAAAACATGTATTTGTTCCCTGTTCGTGGCGAGTGTATAATGCATAAACAGATTATACATTGTACAATCGGTTTTCCCAGAATTACATAGAAAGACTTTGATGTGTATATGCGAAGAAAAACCTAAAATATGAGAAAAGAGAGGAGAGCATATATCAATGGGCAATGGAGAGGACAAAATAAGGTCTTTATTAAGTGGTTATTGAGTTTGCATAGCGTTTTGGATATTTGGTGGGTTAAACGCATCGTGTATGTGCCGGTTGAATGGCCTTTTACCTGCATTTTTCGTATATGACCAATTACCTGGCCATTCAACCTTTTAATACTATTCCAAATGGTTGATAGCCAAAAATAGTTAAGCATCTTTTAATAGTCCTTTTCAACCTTTGTTTCACATTTTAATAATTTTTATGTATTTTTGGTTTGGGGTCATCTCTTTAGTTTTTGCTATATATTGTGTTTCAAACAATTAAGATTGGGCAACAAAAATTTTCTTGGTTAGCATTACTCAATAGTATGTTTAAATTTGCCCCATGTCTCTGTCAAATTATAGTTGTGCACTTAATTGTGTAACTATTAGCCATGAAGTACTTCATCTTTAGATAAAGAAATGATATGATTAATGATATGCTAAAGATGGCAACGGTACATTACACATATTCCCATTTTTGACAGCTTTGAAGGTATATATCTTACTTGTAAAGAACTGAAAGTTTGTCATAAGAATTTTCTTAGACCGACACTGAAATAGTTGGAATATCTCTTATATCTTGCTATATAAAAACAAATCTAACTGTAAATTTAGTTATATTCAACAAGAACCCCAGGGTATAAGTCCGATGACTTATCTCTAGTGCTCTTCTATTGTGAAATGTTAGTTCTCTCACATGTTTTATATTCAAAATCTTAGTTTCTCACATGTCTTATCTTTAGCGGTCTACAATCCTGTTTTGAAACTTTAGTTCTCTCACATGTTTTTATTTCGACTTGGAAATATTAAGTTTGTACATTGTTTAATGCTACAGGTGTCCTGCTTGTAGGAATTACAAGGTACATGAGCTTAAACCTTAGAAAATGCAAGCCAGTTTTTAAATGCTAACAATTTGTTGCTTGAGATACAATTGTGCAGCCTCATTATGAGAAGGTTGCAAGACTTTTCAATGGACCAAATGCAATCCATCCTGGGATTATACTAATGGCACGTGTTGACTGTGCAAATAAGGTAAATTTGTGGGATTTTTAATTGATAATCTGCCCTACTTTTTATGGATGTTATATTATAAAAAGCATGTGACATGGCCTTGAAACAATCATCTGACTAGATTACCCATGTAAATAAATACCCTATTGGTTCTAATGGATAAAGATTTATATTTATAGCATCCTGTATATATTCATTGTTCTTCTATGTGTTTGTATTTGCATGGTACATCAGTCTTCACCATGAGATGTTGGAATTGTATTCTGCAAATAGTTAAAATTTGAGGTTTTACTTTGCTTAATTTCCACTCTAAGATGCTACTTACTGAATGAAAACCAATTTGTGGACCAAAGATAACATTCAAATTTCAACCGATTTCACATCGTCCATGCAGCATTCCCTGACAAATATCTTCAATTGGAATACAAATTTCTCCCAAAATGTAATTGCAGCTGAACTAAGAATAGAATTTCCATGTATTCCTGTATTTATATTGTTTCAATTGAACACTGCCTTGAAGTGACAATAATATTATATATTGATGGCCGGCAGAAACTTGTGTATTTTTAGGGAAATCAGTATATAAAGCTGTAATAAGAAACCATTTTTGCAGCCTCAACATGACTTATGAAGCTTTGTATGCATTTGCTTGGTCATTGTTATTCTGTTAACATACACCTTATTGATTATTATGAGACCCAGAGTTAGAATCAAACCTTGCAAATACTAAATCATTAGCAGTAGTCAGTTATTTGTTATTTCTTGGAGGCATTACTTCCCCATTTACCTTACCAGCACTAAAACTGCTTATTTTACGGAGTATCCCACCCTTTTGATTAGTCCTTTAATTAAATGTTTGGCAGCACAGATAAATACAGATCTTTGTAATAGATTTTCAGTTGCACATTATCCCATGCTACTCTGGGGTCCTCCAATTAAATTTACTGCTGGACGATGGAATCCTAAGCAAGAGAATAGTGGATTACAACCGATTGATGATGGAAGGACAGCTGAGCGGTTGCTTAATTGGATAAACAAGCGAATTGGCAGGCAAGTCATTTTGCATCATTCTTGTTCAGCTCTTCATAAACTTTAAATTAAAACAGATCGGTCACAATGTGTAATAACCGTCAGGCTATAGTTCTTTAAAGTGATAAGTTCTTTATTGAGGAAGCATTTGATTGTTAAGCCACTTCCTCAATAAAAATTCGGTATAGAAGTTATGAACTAACCAGACACAAAGCCACTTAGATTTCATTTCTGCATGCGATCTTCTTTATATTATTGTAATTCTTTCTTTGCTTCGGTATGTAAATTATGCTTGCCGTCTGGCCCTGGGATCTCATGAGACGAACTCACAAAAAAGTAGATATCTTCCATCTCTAGACGTTGCTGTATGAGATGGAATTTCTGCATGCGCTCTTTTTATATTATTGTAATTCTTTCTTTGCTTCGGCATGTAAATTATGCTTGCCCTCTGGCCCTGGGATCTCTTGAAATGAACTCAAGAAAAGTAGATATCTTCCATCTCTTGATGTTGCTGTATTAGTGTTCTTACGTTCAGCTAAAGGGGATCCTCCCTATCTCCTCCTGTATATGCATCATCTCAGACTGTTCTTACAGTTTTCTTTGACAAGATAATTTTCTTGGTGAGACCTTGGTTGTAGCAAATTTGGATTTAAACACAAGAAGCACTGCTGACTTGTTCTTGTATAAAGATGAACGTGATGCCTACAGGATGCATCTGATATATTGATTGCATTTTGGTTTTCTGTTGCAATTTTTGGATGATAGCTGCACTACACCTGAAAACTGATAGCTGTCACTTGTTTTTCAAAAAATATGCTAATAGCAAGGTTAAGAAAGCTCCAAATTGTTATTAACGAGTTAGGATCATCATATTCTAGTATTTTACTTTACCAAATATACTTCAATCTGTTTGCGCTAGGATATATTTTAGTATATTTTCTTTACATATATTATCCCTAAGTTAAATGGATGAACACAAGATATCTGTAAATCTTAAAATATGACCATGACATTGTATTCTTTGTATTTGTGTACATCTCACAGGTTGACGGCTGTATGTATTTTTGTTATATTATCCAGTGGGTCCTTTGGAATTTATAGTGGTTCTCCTTAAGCTAATTCCCTTTGCATAAAAAGGTGTGGTTGGTGATGATGATATACTAAAAGTTTAAAACATACAGATATAATAAAAATTTGGTACTCTATAGGTCTCTAATCATAGTTGTAAAATATGGTTTCTATGCTAAAATGAATGGAATAGAGTGTCATAGCTACCAAATACCAAGAATATATGAGAAGCGCTAAAATTCAGGCATGCATTAAAGGTGTTTGGTTGTATGTGTGCTCTATAAACCCAAGTTTGTTGAGCCTAGGCACACTTGCCTTTTTGTTTATTTTTTCTGCATAAAACTGAGTACCTGCAGATTCATGAACTCTTTTTACCCTCCTGAAGCATGTTTTATACAAAAGGCAAACCGATAGTTAGGAAAGAAATGGTCATGGAAAGGATCAGATCTTCCAATGGAATTATCAGTTTTTTCCCGCTCTAAACCAGATCCGAACTTGCCATGCGTGATTCTATATGGACTATAGGTAGGAAAGAATTTTACTTTCATGCATTCGATTTTGAAGCAGTTTCTCTGTCCGCGAACTGTGATCTTGACTAGAGCTGGTTTATGCTCCAGCCACATGCTGGTGACCCCTACGTATCCTCTGAAAATTGAAGGAATCTCCATACCTCGTGAACAAGTGTGCCATTTGAAAAGAGACACATGTTCAACGATTGCCCGTATGTGAAGATTCCCAACAAATACCTTGTCTCTTCTCTCTTCCCTTCACAACATTCTCACGCTCGATCTCCCCAGGAAACTCTTTTCTCAATCAATGCAATTCCTCAATCTTTTTACTTAAAAGCACATAATTTTCTCAACCTATACTTTTTAATACTATTTTATACAGATGGTTCAAATGAAAGAAGCTTGTAAGACAACCTACGGCGCGAAGCAAGGTGGCACAATGCGTCCGTCGTGGAGGACAGCCCTGACACAAGGGCAGTGAAGAGACCAAATTAACTGCTCCAGCCCCTTGGAGCATTATCGACTTAGGGCATGGCAGATTGAGGACAGGTTCGGGGATAGAATTTGTGTAGAGAAGAGAGAAGAGACAAGAGGGTATTTGAAGGGATCTTGATGTGAAACAGTCATATTTGGGCCACTTCTGGAATTTCTCCTGCATATAGGGAATCATTGAATGTGCGCATCGTTTCAAAGGATTTGCACGTTCACGAGCTATGGAAATTCATTCAAGCTTGGGGATATGGAGGGCCCCCGACACATGGCAGGAGCGGATTCACCAAATCCCCGCTAATTAATGTCGCAGTTTGTGTGGCGAGAAAATTCTTCAAAATCGAATGCACCGAAGTAAAATAGAAAATTGTTCAACTCACACAAGGAATGACTGTCTTCAAGTAGAAGAAGTGTTAGTGAGGAAAAGAGCCTGCGCATTTATGGCGTTTAAAGTGATCTTTTCTTTTGGAAGTGAGATCGATTTGACATATGAAATGACGTGTGCACAGAAGATTTGCATGAACGTCGAGAATCTTGCACTGGCTGAGATTCACACAGACTTGATAGCCTTGATATGAATTGCATGTCATGGATGGGGGAGAGGTGGAAAGAGTAACCTGCACTTCGATCCTGCCGTTCCTATTGCATCCATATGATGGAATAAAAAATAATAAAAATGCACCAAAGGGAGACCAGGTTGTTTTAGCTTTTGGAATGTGAAAAGGACTTGTTTTCAAAGTGCCAAACAGCTTTCACAGGATTCACCCAGCATCCATATAGCTTGTTTTCCAAGCATTGAATGGTTAGTTTCTCTAAACATACTAGAACTTCATAGGGGGTCTAGTATGATTACCGTTTTCTCCCAGTGGCTTAGTGATATCTACTTGTAGTATTGTTCAAGGGCCGGTCGTGTCTGCTTTGGAATGATATAAGGCTGAGGAGAACCCCTTACGCTTTGAAGAAACAAACAATATTGAACTTCTTCTGCGTTACATGCTTGGTTTGAAGTCTCGGTCGATCCCAATCCGAGATGGCCGATGTGACCCCAAAGATGACGTCCGAGTTTCGAGACCTATATCATCCGCACACGAGTAATATTGGATTTACCAATTGATTAGTGGGAATTTGTTTTTAGTTTGTTAATGTTTAGTGGGTCTATTGGTAGGTTAATGGGTTAATATAATGGTTTAATGGGTTTGTTATAGGTAATGGTTATTAATACGACTTTAGGCATCATTAGTCACTAAATAAATTGCCAAATTGTTTATAGTTATTTTAACTGTTTATTCCTAAATTATAACTGATATTCCAATCCGAGGCGGCCAATATGGCCAAGATTGCCGATTTAGATCCCAAAAGTGACTGTCCGATACCGGTCCGATACCAAGATTTCAAATCTTGGTTACATGTTGATTGAGATAATAAATTAATATTTGCCAAGTGAAAACTCAACAAAGGAAGAATCAACAGGATTAATCTCCATTCTTGCTAGGATTAATCTTTATTCTCAAAACTAAGAGGATTCTGAAGTTATAAAAGTTTAAAACAGACCTACTGTCAGCTGAAGTAGAATACATTTTACTCTTGACCTTCTTACATTTGGTCTGTAAATTAAATAAAATGTGTAAGTTGCTGCTGAATGTTTCAATACCGTTGTATGGTTAACTAACATATTCCTATGCTGATTATTATTACACTGTAGCTAACACTAAGATGCGTGTGGTTTTTATGCTTATCTCTATGCAGTTCATTCAGTTTAGATGATGATAAATACGAAAACGAAAACACGCTTCCGTGGAATGCCTCTGATCCTCAGCAGGTATGCCATATAAGGAAATTTTATGCTGTGTATGCCCATATTGTAGCAGTTGATTGACCTGCGCTTCCATTTAGCTGCAATCTTGCTTATGCATGCATTTAATTATGTTATAATGTTTCTCTTTGGTGAAGATTGCCAGAGCTATTTATGATGTTGAGGAAGCAACTGCAAATGCATTTGAGATAATTGTGGAACACAAGGTTAAATTTATTTATAGTGGATCTAGTTTAGAGAAGAAAAAACATGCTAAATTTTAATGATAACTTATTTCGTATCTCTTTTAAAATTTGCAGATGATTAAGACAGACACACGTGCTCCGCTTATAAAATTCTTCCTACTTTTGGTGGCTCATCACCCTTCAAAAAGGTAAGTACTAGGAGTTGTGCATCTAGAATACAAAATGCATGGTTATTTTGTGCTTACGATAGCTACTTCATTAGGTGTCGAAGAGGAACTGCTGAACTACTTGTGAACTTTGATGATTTATGGCCTATAGATCTTGCTCCAGTTAGTTCTGGAGAGGCTGGCATATCTCATGAAAGTGACACACTTAGAAGTTTTTCTATTTGCGGAAAAGAAGTTCCACGCGGATACTGGGTATGCATCCTTCTTTTAATTTTATTATTATTGTCATTGTGGCCGTGAAGTTCTCTTAACATACAATATTAGTTCACAACTCATTAACTCATGCTTGCTCATAAAGTGGTTATCACATTGAGGATGTGATTCAATAATCCTGGTTTCAAATATCATACTTGGCGATTCAAAAGTTCTTATCCCCATTCATTTTACAGCTTCAAGTTTAATCATGGTCATGATGGAGGCCTTAACATATAACCCAAAAGTCCATGTTAGTGGAAGTATTAAACAAACACTAGTGCAAAACAAATCAAGTTATCGAACTATTATTGTATCATTACTGTAATTAAGATTAGAACCTGCTTTGAACGTTGAAATGACTCATTGCTTAGTTGAGTTGATTCCTGATGCTTCCAATCAGAATTGTGGTGTTACCTACTAGAAAAACAAAGGTTCCATTGCAATTAAACTAGTAAACTTCACGCCGGGGAAGGTAAATGTTGACTGCCATTCTAAGGATATCCAAGTTGATCTCCACCCTAGGGCTCCAATAGTTCAGCCTCAATTCATTGAATTCAAGGTTCAAGAACTCGGTTTCGGTATTGGTTTCTGTCTCTCATAATTTTATTAGTTTTGTTGGGTTTCGTCTATTTTCGCTAATCTCGATTCGAGTTTCGGTTTCGACGGTAAAACTACATTCATTAGTGTAGATATATTAAATACTTAAATTTATGGTTCTATATTACAAGACAATGATCATAGTGTTTAAAAATCCAGCCATGATGCAGAATATATTGAAAAGTGTATTTAGATAGGTATTAATATAGGGTTTGGGTTCACTTTTTTGCGGTTTTCTAACAATGATCACAATGACAGTAAAAATGGTATAAAAAAAATAAGTTTTTAAAAGTTTGAGCCGAAACGATATTGTATGGTTGGTTTCGTATCGGTCTCCACCGAAACCATCACGAAACCATCATGTATCGGTGGTTTCGGACGAAACCTCAAACCTTGATTAAATTAGCCGACCTCAATCTTCATCGAATCTTTAAAATAGCCTCCTGGATAATCAAGTGGGAAATAAAAGAGTCCATTAGTGTTCTCATTTTCTCTATCAGAATGATAATTGTAAATTCAAAACTCAAATTCCATATTTGTTCCATGGAAAAGGTAACTTCATCCTTTCCTAGTTGAAATGGGACCTTACCCATGTTTTTATTTTGATAGGATTAGGAGGATAAAGCTGCATCATCCAAAACCCTTGAAGCTATCCTAGTAACATTCAAATCCATATTTGCCAAAATTTGCCCAATATCAAACATCAACACAAATTTATTAAATTCATATGCACTAGCATGTCTCAAGCAACTAATATTCAATTACCTTGAAATGGCTGTTGGTTCTCAACATTACATCCTAAACAACAAATATTAATTCAAGTCGATTCAAACCCACAAAGATCATTCGTGTCTGGCATTAAAATTGTAAGTAGGACAATTCACTATTGAAGTCAATTTTTGAAAATTGACATAGAATGATAGAATTCAACCTTCTAAAGTTTATTCTCCAATAATCATTATCATTACCATTATCATCTATGACTTTAATGCGCCTCATATGATTGGAACTCGAGCCCGTATCGAGAAGGCAAAACATATGTAATTCCAACATATTTTTGTTACCGACACTCAAGTCTTGATTTAATGTCAATAGTGATGGTGAACACTCTAATTAAATTACCAAATAATGAACAGGTGTGAAGGAGATGAAAAGTGTCACATTTGTTCTTTCAACAACAGATATCTTTTCATGAATAGTATTCATAGGAAAGTTTAGATTAGAACTCCTATCGACTAGAATTTGAATTCATATTTATTTCTCTTATCTCAACCAACTGAAACAGAGATTGAAAAATCCTATCGAAATACTCAAAAAGGACAAAGTCTGTCGAATGAAATCTTTGACATTTATAGTATACACCAAATGGATTTTCAATCATTTGGTTTCGTACTGCTAAATTCCTTATCAAGGAAACTATGAAGAAAGGTCTATCCGTGATTGGAATTGTGAGGCAAAAAAGATTTACCTCGCTGGGTATGTTGTTTAATAGTACAATCTAAAATAAACCGTGTAAAATTCTACTATACTAAAGAATGTACAAGATAAGATCTAAAGAATGGGTAGATTTGCTTAATAATCCCTCAATGTTTTACAATTCTACACTTTGATACCTTATAATTTTTTCTCGACACTTTAATACCTTAATGTATTTCCGCTTTAGCACTTTGCGACCCCTTTTTTTTACCGCCGTGTCTATTTTGTATCGGTTTATTCATTGTGAATTGTTCCTACAATTTTCTTATCTACACAGTGCTAAGAATAAACAAATGCAAAATAGACACAACGGTAAAAACAGAAGGTAACAAAGTGCCAACTACGAAATATATTAGGGTATTAAAGCGTTGAGAAAAAACTATAAGGTATTAAAGTGCAGAAGTGGAGAAAATTGAGGGATTTAAAGCAATTTACCCTTTAAAAAATGCTAGAAAGTTAGAAGCTTCATGCATCTACAAGGAATGTCATCATGCATATAGAGGCAACCCGTTACGAGAGTATATTTTTTTATTCATCCTAGATGCATAAATTTAGAAATCATCCTGAACTGCAAAGCAAGGTTTCATGTTCAGTTCAGTCATGTTGACCTTTTAAAGCCATTTGTGATAACAAAACAGTTAAACAAGGTATAGATTGTGCTTTGTTCCTTATTTGATATGTAGTTTGATATTGAATAGCTTTTTCCCATGAGCATAGCTGGAAAAGATCGAAAATGTTGTAGGTAAGGAGGGATGCAGCGTCTATAGTGTTTTGCTTTGAGGATAATGAATTCATAAATCTTATCTGCAGACTATTTTGGCAATGAAAGTCTTATCCTTGAAATTAAAGTTACAATTTACAAAGCAAACCATATCTCTAACAAATTTTGAGCTACAATTATAATTAAAAAAAAGGTTGTAAGGTTATTCCCTGTCTAATCAAGATAACTCAGGGTTGTCAATTTACTCAAAGAGTTATGTCTTATCTCGAGAGAAAGCATGTTTAAATTTTTTTATATGACTATATAACTTATTCTTAAATAATCTAAAGGATGCAAAAATGTTTCAGTTAGATGTTTATGTTGTTTGACAACCTGTCATGTGCTAGTGAAATTCTTTAAAAATTGTTGATCCGATTGTTCTTAGGTTAATCTCAAAACTAATGCAGTCTCCATTTTAATGAGGCGATTTAAGGCAGGTTATCGTCTGTTTTCCATTGATGAGCTTTGCTAAAATGCGATGTCCCAACAATCTTCTTGACATCCACAATAAAAAGTATCACGTACCTTAAAGGCACCACATATCATGCATACTTAGTACCACAATCTACTGGAAAATTGGACTAATACCAATAAATAAAAGCATATAGAAGTTTTCAAGGTTTCTTCATTGCATACCATCAACTTTATAATAAATGTTAATGTCTGGAGAGAGCTCTCTTCTAATTTGCATAATGCCTTCCTTGATGGATCACATCTTTTCATTAATTGTTTCTTCAAAATTGCAAGGAATCACATATCTTGTATCGATCTATTGCAATAAATATTCTTACAACACTTGAAATTCCTAAATTTTCATCTCTGATATCAACATAATATGCTTTTCACGTTGAACATATTTGGCACGGTTAAACGACGACTTTTATTTCCTTATTATACCAAACTATTTCTACGGATGATTTAAAATTCTATTATGCTGCAGATTTTTTGTCGTGGAAGCAAAAAGGAAACTAGAGGCTTTAGGTATTGCTTTCTTCATCCAATTTTTTTTGCCATCTTTTGCTTTGGTAAATGTTTTTCAGATATGATGTTCTTGTTTCTTCTGTATTTGATATTGATCTATCTATGAGAGACTAAAAATAAAAATCAGTCCAAATATATGTTACAGTTAATAGAGTCTAATAGGAAAATAAACATCTAAAACACCTATATAAATTTGGAGGAAAGCATGGTTTAGAGCTGGCATTGAGGAGGTTGGTTGTGGCATCTTATAATAAGACTTTGTCTCTCATACAAAGCAACAACTTAAAAGCAGCGGACATAATCTGATGGAAGCTCTACAATGGCAAAGGAAATTCTTTGAGGGGATTCAGAAATGAAAATTCAAAGAAAAAGCCAGGCAGCTTCAAGCTTGTTAAAGAAAGGAAAGGTGTATGCTAGAAAGCTGCGTGATCAGCATCATGATGGATACTGGTTTTTCCAATTGTTGATGAGCTTAAATTGAATGACCAGAAAGATTACTTTATCAACTCATGTATTACCCAAAAAGATTTTCCTCTCTTTCTCATGCCTTCTGTTTCTGAGGAAGTTCTCTTTTTCGCACTTGACTCAACCAAGAATTGAGACCATCTTATTGGGGAATGGCAACCCAACAAAAGCATTCTCAAACACAAGGAGCTTTCTTAACACCAATATCCATCATCGTATAACTAGGAAGTAGAAAATAGAGTTTAACTCAACTATATTTATGGTGGTTTATGTATAAGATTCTTTAGAAACTCAGGGGTTGGAATTTTAATAAGTTTTGGTTAAACTGTACTAATAAATACCATGAAGTTCCATTTTTTTGCAATAAATGACATAAGCCTTCTTTTATTAGACATAAATACCATGTACTACCAACCGAACGGCAAGAAACTTCCCCCAAATAATCTGACATCTAATGTTAGTTTAAGTTTCCACCTCATTCGAACATTTTTCTTCTTCAATTTACTCCTATATGATGTGTTAAAGATTCTTTTTTCCACCATCTCTTCACTTCTTTCCATTTTCCCTCGTTCTCTCCGCATTGGGTAATTTGTTCAGGACAACATGTTTTCCCTCTTTCCATGATTTGAAAGAACAAAGGAAGAAGACTTTTGGAGACAAGAAAGATAGGGCTGTTCAGAATTAAATCGAGTTTATGTTGATGGATCTCTCTCCAATCATATCACAAAATTGCAGGACGCTTAAAAATCCATTAGTTAAATCCTTTTTCCGCTCCCATCCCCTATTCAAATATCATTTGTAGAGAGTGAAAAATGATAACCCACAAGTATCAGTATTTGGCTCAAATCTCGTTCGTAGAGAGAAAGATGTCTTAATCATCAATGAATGAGTTACCTTGAGGCAAGGTGATAAACCCATTTTCTTTGACTTCTAAATTCCCCTATTCATAATGAACCTAATGGTAAAGAACACCCACTTAGACATAAAAATGAAGAGAAGAACCCACTAGAAAGAAGAGCAAGTTTCCAGGTGAACTTAGCTCCATTTCCTGTAGTCTTGTAACTCTTTCGTCCTTCTTCACAAGGTTAATCTGTTATAAAGGTATCCACCCCAAAAGGTAGAGTCAGAGAATGATGATTTATTAGGAAAAATGTTAAAGAAGTCGTATAGACATATTATAACACCCGTTAATGTTGTGTGATGATTAGAAACAATAAAATTAGTTTACGGTATTAATTTTAAATTATTAAAGGTTGTGATATTTGTCACAAAAAATGAAAGTTTACAGTATTGCAGTACAATTTAGCCATTTTATTTCTAAACCCATGAGTTGAATATGATTAGTTGATGCATCCTAGGAACCACAGGTCTAGTGTATACAAAGTGATAGGAGAACAAGTGATGAATATGCAAGTTGAGGTCCGACGTAAAATAATCGTAACAACGAATTACTATAATAAATTCCAGGTTCAAATCCAAAATTTGGAGTTTGCAATGGTAGATTTCGAGAGTGTAAATTATCGCATGGATTTGAAATTGTATCATTTACTTTTAAAACTGTCGAGACCCTGAAAAGTATTTAAAATTGAAAGAGTTTGAGTTACGAATCAATTATATGCTAAGTTCAAGCAATTCCAAACCAAAGAATACCTAATCCAACACCAAAATTGAATAGAAACTAAAAGCTAATGTTGATTAGATCAGGTTTATTGATCAGACTCCTAGTAATTGGGTTGGGTCGGAGCTTTGAATATGACCAACTAATTTAATTGAGCCTTGAAATTTAGCAAATGGGTGGGATAAGTTAAACGGATCGGATTTAGAGATCCAAACCACTCAACCTTTAAAGTTTCTAACTTTTCTTTGTTTCTAAGCAATATCGATCGAGCCTAGGGCTCGACGTAGTAGCAACGGTCTCGAAGAAAAGACGAGTGGCAACTTCGAAATGGGTTGGCGATGGTGGCCTGAGGAGCAAGCAACGATGGCAACTTCGACAGAGGTAGCTGACAACGGCTGCATGGAAATGTAGCGACTATGATCAAAAGGGTATTTTCTCCGTTCTCTGGAGTTTGGGTTGGGAACGGAGATGGAATTGGTGTGGTTTTGATGGAATTTTAAAGATTATGATGAGAATCGGGTGTGTGTGAATTGGGGAAGATGGGTTGTCGTCAGAGTTTTAGGTTACTGCAGCAACTAAACGATGCCGCAACAGCGATCAATTGACTGCGGTCGTGTTGATCTCACTTGAGCACCGAGTAAAACAAATAGAGAATAGATGTTTTTCATTTATCATGGTCAATCTTCTAAATATCGAATATCGGTACCGTATCAATCTGAAGATTTTCGTACCGGATAGCAGATATTGTGATATATAGGGTGATAATTTTTAAATATCGGACAATAAAATTTTGTACTATAAATATTATATATATAACTTAATATAAAGAGTTGATTTTCTTAAATGGGTTTAACATAGCAAAAATTTGGCAGAAAAATCGAGGATTGAAATTGACCCTGAATTTACATATCAATTTCAGAATTTCTCACATCCAAAAAGAAAGAGGAACAATCAATTTCAAATAATAAGCAGGCTCAGCATTAAAAAAATGGAAAGACAAAGGGACAGAGAAGTCGGTCGATCTAGGGTTATAGGGTTCGTCAATCAAGTGACAGGTCGGTCGTCATGATTCCAAAATGCGAGATCGGAAGATCTAGGGTTCGTGGATTTTGGATAAGAAAAATAAAAATACATAAAAAGCAAGTTCTTGTTTTGGTATGTCCTCTATTTCTTTATTTTATCAGGTATGAGTTATTCCAAGACGGGTCGAACCTGTTAGAATACTATCTAAAAATCCAATAAGTCAAAAATAAGTTTATGAGAAAATATCGCTATGTATCAACATATATAACATTTCTGATATATTGGCCGATATTTTCTAAAAATCGCAAAACGATGAATTTTGAAAAATCGTAGCGTTTCTTCTCCAAAACCGATACATCGGCCGATATTCAAAATATATCACCGATATTTAGAACACTGATTCAAGGTCTGAGTTTGGATCCCTACATTTCCAGCCAAAAGATAGGCTTCTTTCTTGACTCTTTACATTTCATAACATCACAATTAACACCTAGTACCAACCACTATTAGGCCACAACCTTTAAACAACATAATTGAACATTAACTCACAATAAAGAGAAAAAAATGCCAAAAACAGCCCGATATGAAACTAAACAAGCACTAACATAATATAGCTACATTAGCATCTTCACTAGACCAAGAATGCGGGTTTAGATTTCACCCGTCCATGATAGGTTCGGTCCCCATGCCCATCAATTCATAATGTGTCAGCATCCATAATTTGCTCAGTTATGCTGTTGTAGTGCGCCTTGAATACTTTTCTTGTGGTACATATAGGTCAAGAGGTTATAATTAGAAGTTTTATGAAGATGTGCATAGCATGGTTTAGTACAATAAAGACATTATGATGACTAATACTGCAACCTGTAAATGCAGTTTTGGCTACGAAGATAATATGCTTATTTTATCCCTTCGAATGATATCCGCATCCAAAATTTTCACTTCTCGAAGTTTCTTAACTGGTTTTTCTAATCAATGTCTTAATAAATCCCATAGTTATGAACCTTGCAGCCGTACCAGATGGTCTATCTGATAAGGAAGGAATATTATCTTATTGCCATCAATTTATTCATCATTTAGCATCCTAAAAAGGTCCATATTTTTAGTTTGGCTCTTTGCCTTGTGACTGTTTCTTGACATGCTTCATTTCTCTGTTTTGCCTAGAATTTTTAAGATTTGAGATTTTGATCCTTCAGGATTTTGGTTGCATGAGCTTAAACTGCTCCAGTTTTGCTCACCTAAAAAGTAACGAGTAGACCTTTATAGAAACCCCTTTGCCATAGTTGCTCAACTTATACAATCTAGGTACCAGATACTTGATTGACAGTCTTTGAAGTTAGGCCAATTAGTTTGCTGAGCCTTGTGGACCCAGTGACATTAGAGAACCCAATTTCAATGGGATGTTGTGGTTTTGATAATCATGCCTCACGAAAGTATGGTTTTTTTTTCAATATTATATATATGACCTGACCATAATCACAATCCAATTCGTTGACTCCAGAATCCAGATGTTATACTGTTAGTCTATGCGGATGGCTAAGGCCTTTATTCATCCTGCTCTACTGGTTATTCAACATCTAACTCCATCAAGTGAAACATATTAGGCATTCCACCCCTAGACATGTCTCTTCGACTTGCATCATTATAAGTATAAGTGTTAAAACCAGTGTGGAAACAAGGTTTAAAAAGGCGATCAATCAGCGGTTCAAAGTTTTTAACTGGCAATTGTGTGAACAATGTTAAAAGGTCATGTGACAGCATATTTAAGCTATGCGAAATATGAGGGTGAAGGGCCATCTTACGGGCATGTTAGTAGCATAACCCATCCAATACCCAATACCCAAAATACATGCACAAACTGAATATTCACTTAGTATAGGCGAAAATTGTTCCTTTTTCCTAACCCATCGATATATTTTTTCCTTTATCTTTTCTCATTTTTACCGGGATTTGTTTACATATACATGGGATACATCAGACATATTAAAACTCTGTATCCTTATAATTCTGCATAATCCGATTATACATCATATAAACAGTTTATGCAATTTTGCTCTGACCAAACAAACAGAGAATGAATGCGTGTTTAACAACATTGGTCAAAATGGGTTTTTAGATCATAGATCTAGATGCTCTGGGATTTCTTATTTGTCTCTCTTTTTTGGGTATGCAGTAGTTAAGGATATAACCTGTTAGGCTGGCTCGGCAGGGTCTGGATGCAAACGCTCTTGCATAACTCCAAGAGGCTTTACAACCATGGCCTCATAATATTGGCAACAATTTCCATGAAGGATTCTCCTCAATTCACCAAATTCTTGATGTATAATGTGTACCAGACTACCAATATGCTTCAGACTTGAGGACACGAATTTTAGGAAGTGTTAGCGGCTGATAATGCAATATTTGGAGCAACACGTGTCTCCCATAATTGAATTCTCAGGGGAAGGGGAGAACAAACTTCCCTTGGCGTGCTTCCCTCACAAAAGCTTACTACCAGACGGCTAGGAGGGTTTACAGCGGATATAAAAACCAATGTTAACGTGAATGCATGAAAACAAATCAGTAAGGGAAAGCGTAGCAACTTAACATTATTCATTTGGGTCATCATCTAAGAAACCGACATTTACAATGATCTTACAAATATTAGCCATCTTTATGGCGACCACTCAATGTTTTTTACATGTTTCACTTATGAGCCGCATGTACAAGGCATGCACACACGACAAATATACAAGCATATAGATATTAGGTTTTGACATTTGAAGTGCTATCAGTTCCTTGTCCTGCTTGTACTAATCAAAATTTCAACCATCACCTCTTGTTTTCCTAATGCATAAACTTTGGTGAATTCGTATACTATAGACTAAATTTCAATTTTTCATGCAACTTATTAGTTTGGACTTGTAAAACTTGCAGTTGTGGCCTCTGGGTTCTTTTACACTCTCTCTCGGTAAGAGTTGCGGATGGAGAGAGCCATTTTGCTTTCACATCCATGTGCGATTTCATCCAAAACTTTTTCATATGTGAAGAATGCCGCAGACATTTTGGTGAGATGTGTTCAAGGTAAAGAAATTCAGATCAACTCACAATCACCACCTACTTTCTTGTTTCTTCTCAAAACTGATATTTTCCATTATGCCAGTGTCTCGGTCCCATTCAACACAACTCGCAGCCTAGCCCTTTGGCTATGGAGCACACACAACAAAGTAAATGAAAGGCTAATGGAAGAAGAGAGAGATTTAAAAACTGGTGACCCCAGATTCCCTAAGATGATTTGGCCACCCAAGCAGCTTTGCCCATCTTGCTACAAAAGCAGCGAACTAAAGTTTGATTGGAATAATGATGAAGTGTTTGAGTTCTTAGTCGGATACTATGGGAAAAGCTTGGTTTCAACTAACAAGGACGAAGGTCTAATTAAAATTATGAAGGATGAGTCGATTGCGGATGATTTAACTTCTACAACAAATGCTGTCGCGGTGCCAATAGGAGCCGCATTGGCCATTGCTTTGGCTAGCTGCGCGTTTGGGGCATTGGCTTGTTTCTGGAGGACACAACAGAAGAATCGAAAGTACTCACTTCAACTGCAATCTTTAAAAAACATATGAATCATCAAAGGCACATTTATTTGAGGGAGTAAGATTTTTTTTTTGTCCATTACTCGTGATTTTTCTTCCAATATTTTTCAGGCAGAGAAAGAACTGGAGCAAGATTAAGAATGGGATAACTTCAGCATCGGGATCAGTTGAAGCTTGGGAAGCATAAAGGCGCTGATACAGTCTTGTGTTAGCCCACCGACCTTGATTAATACTCTGGTTGCTGATTAATGTGAAATGTGTATATTATTATTTAGGAAATGCAATTTTGAAAGTTGGTTATCGAGGCCTTATTTAATCAAAGAGTATGGAATGTTATTTGAACCAAAGTGCTTCTCCTGTACTGGTTGGGTCGTATTGGATGGCTATGTTGCATTCTAACCAATGCACTCTCTTACTGTATGAAGTGTGTACACTTTTAGTCTAAATCAGTATAAAATATCATTAGCCATCCTTGTTTTTGGCTAAACTGCTACTCTCAGATAAAACAGAAAACCTTCAAGGTATGCTAATGATAGACCAAAAAAGATAAGGTTAGGGTAGTATGCATAGGCCGAATTTCTTTCTTTATACTTGAGTTCTTTGGTAGTGGTACAAGCCTTTTCATATGGGGTAAATAGTTATAAAATATTCTTAGCTGATGTGATTTTACACAAATACCTTCAACATTTTAATTACAGTAAAACACCGTAAGTGCTATTTTTGAGGGTTGTTTGGAGGTGGGAAATCTGTTGAAACCCCCTTGATTTTAAGGTAATGTATTGTAATAAAAATACTGAGGAAATTTTGTGAAAAACCATGATATTTTCGTGTAATTTACCCTTTCATATGCGCAGAACCTTAGCTAATAACCTTGGACCTGGCATGTCGACTTTCACTGATCGCATTTTTCTTGCTAAAGTTGCTAAATTAGCATCTTTAGTTGGTCGTCGTAATTACTTTTTATTACAGTAAGCACCCTTCAGTGCTATATTTAAGAGTACTTTTAGTGAAGATGACTTAATTAATACAAACGTTTGAAAAACTTCAGAACAGTTGCTTGAAGAAACAACAGTATTAAAGGTAGTTTAGTGTAACATAGCCTTTTATTCTTCTTCATCATGAAAGCATGCATACTTCTCATATAATCCTCGCATTGAGCCATTTTTCGACAATCCTGAAGCCAAAGATTTCTTACATTTGCACTAAAACATGCAATCTTTATGAAAGAAAACAACAAAGATTACAGCATACACTTCATCTTCATGGATTTGAAGAGAGTGGCATCTTCTGAAGTCTTGAAACTAACTCTGCAGTATATTGTTTACTGAGGAAGTGCTCGCTTCTTCATCATATCCCCATCATAGCTTTACATTCAAAAGGCACAAAGATTTGATCACGAAAGCCTGTTCTGATACCAAGAACGTCACACTGTTTGCACCGATTGAAGTGATTGTGGCCCAACATTTTCCCCTTCTGCAGCAGGCACCGACGAGTCATAGGTACCCTATGCGTTTTAACAAATCAACAAAAAAATCCCTGGTTTAGAGTTTCAAATCATAATTATTTTTCTTCAACACCTTGATTGCTGCTGTGTTCACTATTCCACGTGGCAGTTTTTAAAAAAAAAAATTACAATATACAGCATTTTATTTGAGAAAAGGAACAACTCTGAAACGAAGGTTTGAGGGGGCTTACTGTAACAAATATATTTGCAACATTCTTGTGAAACGCAGCGATAATTAAGGGTGGTAGTGTTATGCTATTGTGGTCATGAATTTATGACGGGCAACAACAGAATAACAGTAGGCAAAAACTGGATAGCTGAAGATAACTAGAGCCAAGTATCTGAAGCTGCTAATTATTTATTTCAATGAAAAGATGATGTAAAAAGAGATATACCTGTTGAGAGCGTTGGAGATGAAACAATGTTACTGCTCTCACAATGACATAAAGGGGTAGAACAATTCCAGCAGTCCTCAGAAGCAAGAGCTTGAAATCAGAAGAAAAACTGTTTTCATTTTTGAAAAAAGTTGGTTGCTTGAATTATACTCTTTTCGAGACTTACCACAACAAGTGCTACCGTGTACTCGTCGCCTCCACTGGTTAGAATCGGAATAACATGGCGAAGAATCAAGAGGAACATAAGCTGAAAATAAAGCACATCCAATTTTGACAACAGCCTATTAGTTCCATAAATTTTCATATCAAAGATGTATTTTATTTATGTTATTTTGCAACTATGTGTCTAAAAGGAAACACACGATTAAGGCAACTATGCAGCAATAGATGATGCTCCTTGTGCTTGAAGATGCATAATCATCATAAGATGTCGATCCCATGAATTCTCGACTGTTTTGAACCATTGTTATGAATCTGTGATTCTGCATGTCACGGCGTGATATCTCCCAATTTCCCCTAAATGTCAATGACCATAAGATAATATTTAAATTGATATTTTCATAAAATGTAGGTAAATATTAGAAATCAGAAGAAAGAATACCGGAAGTTCATTGGGATTCTCCCGTAGCGGAACAATTTAGGAGGAGCAGTGTAGTCCGGTTTGAATTGCTGATAATTCAAGATAGGTATGGATTTAAGAACTTTAATCTCATATATTCAACATACAAGAGTTTAATTCAATGTGGGAATAAACAAAAGAACTTGAATTGAATGAAACAAACCTGTAGGCAAATCTCGCACATCGTGTCGCCTTTCTCGTTGCACCACCTCTGAACACATTGGCGGTGAGCATACTGCAAGTAGTAAGAATATGTGATTAATTTCAATAATTAACATTTCTATTTTCCATATATGAGGGAACTTTTCAGTCTAAGAACTGAGTAGTTCTTAAACTTGATTGGTTTTAGCAAAAGATAAAAGGTTTTTTACTTGTAGCCCTCTTAAAACAAGCAAATTCCTTACTACCTCAAAAAACTTGGCATTTACTTTTTAAAACCCCCCCCCCCCAAAAAAAAAAAAACAAAAACAAAAAAAACTAATAAGCTACACCATTTTACCCCCTTTACGAATTCCATCAAACATCAGGTTTTTCTTTAGAACATCCCAAGCTCTCTTCTTATTTGGAAATACGCAATTTCTTCCCCAAATTGAAATTAAAGTTTAGGCTTCTGCTGCACCGTTCTTAAAATCGGCCATGAAATCAGGAGTATCTTCCACATCCTTCTCTAACTATGAAGAAGTTGAATGTTTTTGCAGTCTTACTTGTTTTCGGATAAATGGTAAACCTAAAATCTATGGTGAAAAAATAAAGTTAAAGTTAATGGGTTTTTTCTGACGGAAATCATAAAGAGGGTAAAATGATGTATTTTACTAGTTTTGGGGTTTGGGGGGGGGGGGGGGTTTTTAAAAAGTGAATACCAAGTTTTAGGGGATTAGAAAGGAATTTGCTTCGTTTTGGGGGAGCCTACAAGTAAAAAACCTATAGATAACAAAAAAAAAATCAGGTCCATGATGAAGCTCCAAATGAAAGAGCACCATTTTGTCACCATTATTGACATGGAGTTATCCTACTCATTAACTATGTCTGCAATGCTATAACAAGAATATATAACAACCCTCATGCATGATTATTTTGAAAGCAATTGTTGCATAAGCATTAAAATTACTATTAAACTACCCATAAGCTGGCAAAATTCATTGTTTGTAAATGTTTGGTGTTTTGCCGTTCAAGTTGGAATAAAGAAATGCATGTTTCCTATGTAATGCCAATAAGTAATCCAATCATGTCGGATCAATGAATCTATGTGCATTTCAGATCAAATTGAATGCCTAATCGGAATTTAAAATCTTAATCAATTTTTTTTTGGGTTGGCATTATTATGTGAAGCCCCAAATTAGCATTATTATGTGTCACGCTTTTCATTCTGTAAAGAGGAGAACCAGAAACCTCCGAAACTTAATGCAAAAATTACCATTTCTTTTATTGTAATGACCTCATTATTCATGCATATACTCGTCCCTACTGGAATCGTTTTTTCCCCTTTTGTGTGTGGGTGGTGTAAAAATTTAAAACCATCATTTAGGCATTGCAATAGGCATAAAAACATGCAAGGAAAAAAGGGCATACGATTATTTTTTTGCACTGGCCCGTAAGTCCTAACTTATGCATACAACACACACATCACACACAAGCACACAAGGACCCAGGGGACCCACGAGTCTGCTATGAAAGCATTAATTTGTGGCCATACAAAGCTATAGCCCAGAAAACAGAGTACCAGTTAAAAGTTTTTTAATTTTTTTAAAAATTGTGTTATTTTATGAAAAACTATTAGTAACCCGCTATCTACTAGATTTAGCTTTGTGCCTTTAAAAGTTCTTGTCCCTGCACCAAAGCTTCAAAGTTGTGATGATGGTTTAGGGAAATATTTTTAATATTCTCAACAGTATCATACCAACTAATCAACATTCAAACCCAGATACGAATTCCTCCAACAAATCCTATGTTATATAAGAGCTTATGCTTGTGGCATTCAATCATCTGTTTCAGTTCACAAGAACTGAAAACACTACACAATGGTCTTGTCTCCTCCACTATTCTATTTTTTTGACAACCGAGCACCCCTGTCTGGCTCAGGGGGTCCCATGACACACACTCACGTGCGTCCAGGATTGAACCTGGACATGCACATTTAATTAAAGACAGAAAAGGGGAAGGGGAAATACCCGGTGCGTGTGGGGGCTTGAACACGGGACCTCCCAACCCCGCACACCCATGCCACAACCAACCGGCCCATGAGTTATGGGTCTCCACCATTCTATTTTAATGTCACAAACAACTGTTTGTTCTTGATTCTAACGAGTAAACTATTGTATCTCTATTTATTTCTTCCAGTAGTTACATATAGATAAAAACTCAATATCCATTTTCAGTAAAAAGAAGTTTGGATTGGCATCGAATATGGATGTTACTCGATAGGATCTAAATCGGCGAGAAACACTGGTTAAACCTTCTGAGTTTATACCCTTTTTGTATAAACATAAGAAAATTCTATTAATGTAGCATGATCTGTGATTGATAGCAACATAAAACTGTATAAACTAAATAAACTGTAGTTTTTCTGTCTATAACTCACACAATGCAATACTAAATATACTTTTGAGTCAGTATGTATATTCCTACATTTCAGATAGTTACCGCTATAAGCATTCTATTCCCTATTTTTATGGATAGACATCAGATATTCACAAAAACAGCATATGAAGTAACCATTAATTTCAAAACTCAAGACTGAATTACGCATCCGATTCCAAATTTTAGCCAAACCCAGAACAAACACCAAATAAATCAGTAGAAAAGCCAAAGGAGGAAAAATATGAACCTTCAAGCTACCACAGCATGAACAGGGAATTTCCATGTTAGAATCCACATCCTCATCCTGGCAGATTCTGCACTCCACCAATTTTCCTTCTCCTTTCCGGTCTCCGGAACTCTTTTGATTTGTGAGCTCGGCCTTCGGGTCATCTAACCCGAGTTTGTCTTGATTTCTGCTCTCAATGGCAGCTTCGAGTGTTGCTTCCGTGATCAATCGATCCACAAACAATACAAAATGGTCCCCCATCACTTTATTTCACTACACAAAAGAGGAAGACGATTAAATTCGTATGTTGAAAGATTAGAACCCGCTGTTTAAATTTATTAGAGTGTTAAAACTTAGAAAAGGAAATAATATTTAGAGATTATGAACCCTGCATATCACAAACAATGTAAAATAAAAATTAAATCAATAAGCCAGTATGTTAGATTATACTATTTATTTAGCTCATATGAGAGGGGAAAAAAAACTTTGTAAAAGGAATTCTAACCTCTGTTATAGTGAAAGAGCTGCTACCTTTGTTACTAAAGCTGAAACAAAAACAAAAACATTCAAGTAAATGAAAGAGGGGAAAAGGTGCTAGCAATAAACATAGAAATAAATTAAATACATGAGAAAAAAAGAACCCAACTCTTCAGGCCCTGTTTGGGAATGGAGTTAGAATAGCCGGAGTTTTTCTTTTAAGTGGAGGTATAGCTGATGCAAACTCTAGTCTGTATCCCCTTTTGTTAAACTCCACAAAGAATGGAGTTTCACAAAGTTTCAAGCTGCTCTTTTTTCAGAACCCTATTATAACGAAACCTTGATTTCAAGATTATGTTGTCAGACGATCCTAAACTTTGTGAAACCCTATTTTTATGAAACCGTGGTTCGTTTTAACTTAAACAAAACTGGGGTTTCGGCAACCTTGTTGCCAAGCTATGCCTAACTTTGTTGGGGTGTTGGCTTTGGAGTTACCTGAACTCCATAAGAGTGTTTTCTTTTGTGTGTGAATTTAGTAAACTCTGGTTGGATTGGAGTAAACTCCGGATATCTAAACTCCAAAGTTCAGATAACCGAAGTTTTCTAAACTCCTAAAAATGAAAGCCAAATATGGCATAGTTCGGATTTTAGATAACTTCATGAAACTCCAGTTATCCAAACTTAACTCCATTCTCAAACAGGGCTTCAAAGGATGATGAGCAAGACCAGCAAAATACAAAACTTGAAGCATATATAATTAGATCCTAAACTCAGCTCAGAAACTGAAATAAACAAATCTCTAGTTCAATTTGGACTGAGCGAAGGTCATTTATATCAAAATAGAAAGAGCAATTTTTTTCAAGAAAAAAAGGGAAATTTTAATGTAGAAGAAATGAAGAGGACATTGAGAAAAGAAGCAGTACCCAGAAAAAGGAAGAAGACCCAACAGCAAAAACACACAAAAGGGAAAGAAAAAATGGAGGGGATATCAATAAAGGGGCATCTTTTTAATTTTTTTTAGGTTTTGAAAGCTAAGCTTCCCTTTTCCAAAATAGAGAAAGCTAATGCAAACATGAAAGAAGCAAGAACCAAATTGATAGAGGAGAGAGAAACGTGAAGAAGTAAGAGAAGAATACTTACAAGTTGGAGTTTGAATATCTTCAAGTGAAGGAAGAGGGGAGGTAGAGAAGAAGTCTTTTTTTGTTGTTGAGGGAAAAACAAAGAAGAAGCAAGACATGGAGTATGGGCTTTTTGACATTTAACAAAAGAAGCCTCAGGCTCAACCCTAATTAAATACAATCCCCTCTTCTCCCCATTTTCTTTTTGTTTTTTATTCTTTTTATTTAAAAACCCTTTAATGTGATTCTTAATTAGAAGAATAAACCGGTAACTTCTCATTTAAAAAAAAGGAGGAAATGGATCTACCCTAGTAGACCCAAAAATCAACAGGGTTCAGTCTCTGGATCCAAAAAACTTGCGAGAAGTCTGTATCTTTAAAACGATAAGTTTAAGTCCTTGCATGTTTTTCATTTTTTTTAATATCCCTATATTACTCTTGTAACTTTATGGCATATGACTAAAGCATTTATAGGATAATTACTACATTTACCAGATAACTATTACATTTTCCAGTTAACCAATACAAAATTATCCAATAACCCCAACATCCACATATGATATATACAAGAATGGCAGTTTGAAAAGAACTAAAGTGGTAGTTATCAGGTAAATACAGTTTTTGTCTGATAAAATAGTTTCACAGATGGTATGTGATGATGCTCGATATCGGTAACTCCCCAGATAATGACACGTGGTGGATGACGTGTCCCAGAGCTTACAAGAAAAGAGCGAGAACGTTGCGTTGGGATCACACCCCGGGCCTCCGGCCCGAGGATGTCCCCGACCTTCGGTGGCCTTCCAGCCCACTCCCTAGCTTGCCTCCGAGCTGTTACGGAACTAAGATGCCTCGTCCTCCCGCTCGTTCCCGAGCCTCCCGCCGAGCGCATCTTCCTCGGTCTCGCCGACCGGCCCACAGCACCGATCACAGGTGTCTCCGCCATGGCTCCGCGAATCTTGCCAGGCGCGAGATATCCGCTGCCCATGATCCCACGTTCTACGCCATTACGATCCCCCATTAACGGGCCTGTATCGCCATTAATGGGGAATCCCGCTTATCACGCGGGCGTGACGCCGGGGGCGTAACGGCCGGTGAGAATCTCGCGCTCGCCTGCCCACGGCTGCCGCTGTATAAACCCCTCTCTCAGACGACTCAGGTAAACCAATTTTATTCCAATAGGCCGTTACTCTGCCAAAATACCCCGTCTAATTTGATCGTCGGAGGGTCCTCGGTGGCACAACCACCCCGGAACTTCTTTGCATGTAGCTCGGCCACAACCACACAAAACCCACTGAGATCCACACGCTCCAGGAGGCAGCCCTCCAACTCAATCTCAGCCGTCCATCAACGCTCGCAGCAGATCAACGGAAGATAACATCTGAAGGAGATCCAGAGATCCATCAGTTGGCGCCGTCTGTGGGAACCCTAATTTCACTCAACCAAAAGTTCATCTTCCGATCTCGACTTCATGGCGAGCGGTCATGTCACGACCCAAAGTTCGGCCCGTGACCGGCCCTTAACCACGTAATGTCTACAGGCGTGACGCGACTAAGTAAGCCGAACCCAGAAATCAAAACCATTTAAAGTATTGAGTGTTTAAAACATTTGATGAAAACATTTGTTAAAACATTTAGAAAACCTTGGTAATTTAGTAAAGTTCTTTAAAATTTAAGTTATTTTCTTTAAAAATTTCGGCAGTATTTCCTTTGTAAAAACTAACCCTGAAATCGGGTACAAGACAAGATATAAGTAAAATGACACGCGATAAGAATAAAGTGTCCCAAACAGGAGTAATCACGCCCAACGGCGGAAACAATCACCACAATAAAATAATATACGACGTCGTAGCGAAGAAAGAGCAAAAATAAGTGAGGACAACATGAAAGATAAAACTGCATAAATAAATTCGGTTCACAACGAGCTCGACACCAGAGTACAAAATAATATATATCGTCCTCACAACTGGTCTCTAAATCAATACATGAATAGTAGATGGAGAGTACTAGATACAATAGTGAGTACAACTGGAAAATAAACGGATACCGCAAAAACCCACCTATCAGCAAAAGGGTTCACGCGCCAACTGCAGTGGTATCCGTATCAAAAGATGCAAGAAAGTAGCCTGCCGCGACTACTCTGAGGGGCAACCTGCAAACACTGTGGCACAACGGGGGTGAGTTGCCAACTCGTGAATAGTAGATAACATATAAAAGTAATCGCGAGTATGCACGTACTGCGATACTCTAACATATGCCAACAGATAACATCTATATGCGATGAGCAGGGTATGCAATAATCATGCCAAAGTACTCTATCAGGTACTACGACTACAGGATGAGATGCATAACAATGAATGCTGAGTATGGGATAAAATAATATCTACACGGAATGTCAATGTGGAAAATAACCGATGTCCATCAATGCACCCAAATCCCAGTAAAACTCAGGCGCCGTAACCCTTATCGGCCCTCCAATCCTGTAAATCTCATAGAATCGTGAGTGCCCAATATCGGCACTCGAAAATATCACGAAATCATCGTGCCCAGCATCGACACGCAAATCCTCAAGTATCGGGCTCCGTCAGTCCGGATCGGCCCACGGGCTCCGTCTGCGGAATCTGCCCTCGGCCCCGGCAGTACGGGTCGTCCCGTATCCATCTATCGACTCTGGTCAGTATCCTTCGGATAACCGCCAGGTCCAACCAATCACCGGTAGGTAGTAGCCCCTCTGCCAGGCTCACCGTCTGTATACACAGCATCCCTTTCTTTCTCCGAGGTACCATACCAGGTCCACCATGTACCCACAATCGGTCTCGTCCAGCTCCTCGATTCGGGTTCACTTGTCACACATCTCAGAACCGAGAAAACGCATGGTGAACGCACTGAAATATCATATCAAGAGAAACCGGGTTTTTAAAACAGTGCATATTTTCTTAAAATAATACCACGGTTCTCAAATCCAGAAATCACATGAATCCAAACTCAATGCGTAAATCCATGCAATGTGTCGTATGACACTAAGAGTAAAAAGGGAAAACCGCTCTTTTTTTAAAAGGATCCACTTTTGAAAATATCTCATGCGGTCCCTATTTTTTGAAATCAAGTCGATATCATCCATGTATGTAACATATGTATGTATATAGGTATGGATGTGCAAATGGATGTATACGCAAGTATGAGTGTAGCAATGTATATGTGCACTAATATGGATACACAATATGACTGTGCGCAATATAGGTATATCAATGTGAATATACAATATGAATGTGCACGATATATGGCAGAAACATGTCTAATCATCAATAATGCGGTAATCAAAATGATGTATGATTTGTAGCAATCCTATAGTGCGAGTGTCGTAGCAATCCTATAGTGCGAGTGTCATGGCAATCACTAACAGTGCGAGTGTAACATACAAATAGTGCTCGTGCAGCTTAAACCGTTAGTGACAGTGCGGTGTTATATAACTACCATTTCTATATGTAGCAAGGAGGGGTATGATACAATAATACATGTAAGTATATATGCGACTACGATAACCTATAACGCCCTGACGCTTAACGCCATATGGGCGATTTCCCCGTAGATGTTAAATCTACTCACCTGATCTCGTGCTAAGTGTAGCCGACTATCTGCTTTCCCTTCTTTGCGGCGTCCGACGTACCCGCATGCGAACCTGGAATTACACAAAGAATACACATAAGCTAAACTCCTGCAAAGATGCGATATTAAAACCAAACGAAAAACTCGCGTCGCGAACTAAACGCGTGCGTGTATACGTAACGTGTGTGCATACGCCATAACCCAACGCGACACGCTGTGACACACAGCGACACGCTGTGACACCCAGCAAACCAACTCGACTAGTATCGTACGTGTCGCGCAAGTCCCGCTACGCTAAAAATAGGTAAACAGTTCCAGATTTAATCTGGAGCAGAAACAAGAAAATTAAACAAGACCAAACACCTTATAATTCCTACAGACAGCTACCTGCAAAACTCAACACAAACCCTCAAAATTGGGCCGACGGCTAAGGGTGTGGTATCGGCAAAAAACCGGTGGAATGGGTCCAAGTTTCTACACTATGATCCTAGCACAATTCATAGCCTAGTGTATATGTTTACTTACTAAAATTACTACCCTAGTAACAGCAGATTCTATGTATCATATAGATTAGCTTAAAACGTTTTGAAACACTAAGTTTGCAACAATAGGGTGCACAAGTGATATTAGATGAAATTAAGTGATGCCACCAGCACAAATTAGAGCTAATCTAACTATAAGCTTAGCAATAAAACTCACTAAAAACACTAAACTTAGCTAAACAAACCCAGATTTCAACTTGTAAACAATCAAGGAAAATAAATAATACCAAACACAGAAAAATCCCCACAGACACCCCCTACACAAAGCACCAACACCCAGAACAACAGGGGGCCGGCGACGCCGGAATTTGGGGGATTGTCGCCGGATTTTTGGGAAGGGGGTGGGCTCGGATTTCAACACACTAGCCTAAAAAGCCAGCACACTAATCTGTATGTGTTTGCTAAGCTAGAAGATGATCACAGTTGAAGCAGATCTCATATATCCTATAATTTGCTTCAAAACCGTATTTTAAAATTTCAAGTTTGCGACTTTAAGGCGATTTAGCTAAATCTAGTGATATTACTAGATTTAAATAGCAATAATAACACTTGATTAGGTTCATTAGGCTATAATAACCCTAACTTAGCTTAAACCCCACCTAAATCACAAAACTAGCTCTAAAATCACACTAATCACTAACCGAAGCTAAAACAACACATGCAAGCAAAGAAAGGAGTTGGGTTTAAGAAATTATACCCCACTAGATCCTAGGATGCAAGGAGAAGGAGGAGAAGAAGAAGAGGTGCTTGCTGTTGCTGTTGCATGGAGCTGCTGTTGCTTGCTACTGCTGGTGCTGCTGCTGCATTGCTGTTGTTGCTGTTGTTTTTGCTGCTGCTGCTTTGTTGTTGTTGCTGCTGGATGCTGCTGCTGCTGCAACTTCTGCTGCTGCTGAGTATGGGTGTGTGTGTGTGAGTGAGAGTGAGAGAAGTGAGAATGAGCAAGAGAAAAAGAAATGAGAGCATAACTAGTCAACCCCTCTCTCTCTCCTCATTAAATGTGAGTATGGCTCAAGCCATCATGCCCACTCTCTCTCTCTCTCTAAGTCAACCCAAAACAATAATTCATTTTCCTTTTTTAAAAAAAAACCCTTAATTAAATTCAAATTAGCTTAATAAAAATGGGTTAGTTCACCATGGTTACTAAATATGGTTTAACCCTAATTTAACCCTAGTTTACATGCACATGTGTGTGCAAGCCTAAATAAATTCTAATAAAATATTCATTAATTTTGATAAAATATTTGAAAATTGTTTTGGTAAACTTTTTACTAAAAACCATACATTAAAGTATAATTAGCCACTAATCACGTCCTAAGGTGTTACAATCTCCCCCTTAAAGAAATTCGTCCCCGAATTTTAAAAATATATAGCTACGCGTACCTTCAAAGAGATGAGGGAATTTCTTCCGCATCTCGCCCTCGGCCTCCCAACTGATTTCTTCACCATTCGGGCTGCGCCAAAGCACCTTCACAGATGGCAAGACCTTCGATCGAAGTTTCTTCACCTGTCGGTCCAAAATCACGACTGGCTGCTCGGTGAACGAAAGATCGCGCTCGAGCTGAACGGTCTGATGCTGAATCATGTGAGAAGAGTCATGTAGGTATATGCGAAGCATAGACACGTGGAATACGGGGTGAACATCTGGGAAGTCGGGTGGAAGAGCCAAACGATATGCCACTGCGCCCACACGCTCGAGGATCTCGAAGGGACCTATGAATCTGGGGCTAAGCTTCCCCTTCCGTCCAAACCTCATCACTCCCTTCATCGGAGAGACTCTCAAAAAAATCGTGATCGCCAACTGCGAACTCTAATCTGCAGCGGCGTCTGTCAGCATACGATTTCTGCTTGCTCTGAGCTGTCCTCATCCTATCTCGAATCAGCTGTATCTTCTCGGTCGTCTCCTGTACGATCTGTGTAAGGTTCCTAGGCACTCTTGTGAAGGTTCATAAGGCATCAAACATGCCCGGATAAAAATTTAGACGTGCCGAACAACCCAAAGCCGGGATCTTTGCTAGATTATTAAGGTTTAACATGCAAGATGATAACTTTTATCTAAGTGTGAGGGATTACAACCTTTGTAGTCCGCTCCTTCGCTTCACAAGCTCCGAGTAGAAGTCCCTTTGCCGCGATCCACGATCTCCCGGACTCATGAGAGGCTCCACGACTCGAACAATCCATGCTAGCTTGAAGTGTTCCAAATCTCCGATGATCTACGTCGAAGTTGCAAAGACTCAAGCTTTCTCACTCTAAAGAGATGAACACACTAATCTCATGGGCTAGATGAGATGAGGATGAGAGAGTAGTAATTTTGCTTTCTTTTTAAATCATTTTCTCATATTTATTCATCACATAAAGAAAATCAAGTAAGCTTTCTTCAAGAGAGAAGAAGATGATAATGGAAAATGAATAATAAGATTAATCCTTTTGTGATGAATAGAAAGAAGACTATATGATTGATTTATAAACCATGGTCAAGGATGAGTGGCTAGGATTTAGTAGAGAATAAACTAGAGTTAGGGTTTGGTTGGGTTAAGAATGTGTCATCCAAAAATATCTTAAGAATGACAAAAGAAAAAGCTTCTAGAAGGTGCATGAAGCATCTAACCCTAATCAAACCCTAACCTCAATTAATCATCCTTAAACATGTTTAACAATTAATCATATCATGTCACAATAATATATATCACATATATATTATATATTTGCAACAAAAGAAAATAATACAATTAACATATATCGCATATATATCAATGTATCATCCAATGAGAAAATGAAATAATAAAGCGAGCCAATATTAGATAATGTAATAATATATCATATATATTATTATACATTAAATCATCGAATCAACACTTGATCCGACGATCCGGCTATATCGAATATTACCGACTAATATATCATGTACCGATTCATCGAATCAACACTTGATCCGATGACCCGGTTCATAACTAAATATCGCGAGAATATAATACGGTATCCCATATCGCATTATTCTCGGTCCTGCACATATCACATATGTGCCTCTACTCCGTTTCGCCTGAGCCAAGAAACCTCTGTGTAGGACTCTGAAGAATCGTCAATACGCCGGTAGCAGGTGATGATCATATCAAACACCCACAAGCTGCAAGCGGTCAGCTAAACGTAACAGCCACCCAGGTATTGAGCGATCAGAAGATCAACAAGCTAGCCTGTGCGTTCTCCTGTGAATCCAATCAGTAACACTCCCGTACAGTCCGGTCTGTTCGTCTGATATGTCGCATATCAAGTCTAGGGGAGGTATACGTCAGACCCCAGTAACTGATAAGTCGTGTCGATGTGTAGCTCATAACGGGTCGAGAAACTACTAGTAACACTTACCAGTAAATCTCTATATCAGCCCTGGCCAGGGACTTCCAGTTATAGCCAATCGAACACAGCACAACATCAACTCCCTATACCGGGAGAGACGAATCCCCTCCTATCGCTCATTGCCTCCATGTGATTCGGGACTGTACCCAAAAGCCACCGTTTTGCACGCCCTCTTGGACGTGGTAAGGTGGAAATCAAAGCACAGTGGGAATCACACAAGACTCCATGACGATCTCGGGTCTACAGACTACCCTGTACCAGTGTCACCGGAGAACTGCCATCTGACGTGTGGTATATCACCATCTGGGAGTTCTCGGCGAGTCCTTCCAGTGTACCCAGTCTCCACTGAGCACCCGTACACCATCTCTGATGTCAAAACACCGATGGATATGGGATCATCCTGTAAGTGCACGGCGGCGCCCCGGCCGTCAATCCGACGCCGGAATGCGGAAGCGGTGAATAACTTAAATTTTGCGGACTTTGCAAACCGGCACCACCGCGCACTTTAACCGGATCGTAACCATTAACAAGTCTACGCTACTAATAAGAAAGGGAAGAGATGTATACCGACGATCCAAGTCCTCCGGTCTTCTCGTCATGGTCCCGATCTCCTCCTCGTCGCCGGAAGTGCACCACATCGCCTTCTTCGTTTACGGGCTCCCACCTCAATGCCGAGGCAACTCGGGCACGAAGCCGGCTACTCGACGTGCCCAAGATATGCTGTAGGAAGTGTAGTGTAGAGGCTACTTGTCTCTTTGGGGTTTGTTGCCTTTGGATGGAGGAATGAATATTGAACTTTGGAGAGGTGAGAAGGTTATGTGTGCAAGGTAAAAATGAGATCATGAAATTTCCTCATACAAATATGAACCATTCTCTCTCTCTCACTAAAATGTGGCCGGCCCAATCAAGTAGGAAATTGGTGGGAAGGAAAAACAAAGGGAGGTGAGTGTAGGATCAAAAAATGGTGACCACATCCAAGGTCAAGGAAACATACACCATACTTCATTTCAAATCACACCATACTCATTTCAAATCACATTAAAGCAAGTAATGGATGAAAGAGAACAAAGATATCATAATCAATCTTTTACAAGAAACCCCCTCCACAAATGTTATTTGCACAATTGCAAATAACCCCCTCCATCGGAAAAGTCCGGCCGGGAAAGAACAAAGGAAAACCGGCCGGAACGGAATGCAAACTGGCAACTCCAGAAAACTGGTCCCGTAATAAATTACAGGAAAACCCCGATACTGTGCATACACACCCGCATCTGTATTCCGTCCGGATACAAATGCAAAGAGACAAAATCTACACTGTACTAAACTAGGACCGGCTTAAACCAAAGCCGGCTAGTAATATCCGTCCGATCCTGATCCGTGCAATACCGCACGTATCTGATCGAACCCTTCCATATAACCATACGGCTACCAGTACAAACCGTCCGATCCTGATCCGTGCAATACCGCACGTATCTGATCGGACCCTGCCATATCTCCATACGGCCTCTACAGCGTTTCGCCCGAAACTTGAGTAACTGAAAGTGTGGTGGACTCTAAAGACTCGTCAACACCTTGGTTGTGGATTTAACCACTAGCACGTCAGAGGTATAAGCCAATACGTGACGAGCTACCAGGTACTGACCAAATGGGACGTCGATGAGGAAGCTCACCCCGACACCCAACTGAGCCTGTCAGTGACAATATCCGTGCAGTCCGGTCCGTTCGTCTATGAGCATCGCATGGCGGGCCTAGGGGGTTGGTAAAAGTCAGACCCCCAAAAGCGGTACAAGTCGTGTCGGAGTGTAGCCCAGAACACCCTGAGATACTACTGGAATACCTACCAGTAAATCTCCTTGCCTTGGCCAAGGACTTTGTGTAATGGCTCTCCTAGACACAGCACGACCTCACCCCCAATACCGGGAGAGACGAACCCCTGAAGATACGCTCACTGCCTCCATGTGGCTCGGGACTGTACCCAACTAAAACCTGTTTGCACGACTCCTTTGAGCCGTGGTAGGGTAGTAATCAAAGTACAGTGGGAACTCACACGAGACAAATGACGATCCCCAGGTCGATGAACTAACCTGCACACATGTCACCAGGGAACTGCCATCTGACGTCTGGTATATGACCAACTAGCATGTTCCCGGCGAGTCCTGTCCGGTGTACTCATAACCCAATGAGCACCTGTATACATCTTAGGTGATCCAACTGACACCAGTGGCTTGTGAGACCGGCCACCGCCCCTCGTCGGGGTCTCGACTGTATACACTAGTCTACTAATGGAGTATCGATGCCCGGTCTCGAAACTCCCACGACTAGGGACCTTTTAAGGATATGCTTGTAGACCCCCAGCTCCCACTTATATGATCGCCCTCATACTGCTGGTGGTCAAGCAAGAATCCTAGGGGCTCTATCAACGTGTAATAGCGACGTGTCAGGTCACCTAAAGCAGTACACGATGATAAAGGTAAACCAGATAGCATACTATCATCTCGAGTAAGACTGTCCTACCGGGATAGGTCCTCCCTCAATCATTACAATCACGTACCTGTGACCTAATAATTGACTCTGAGGGCACTATCTCCAACAATCTCCCACTTGCACTCAAGGCTAATTATTGCGATGTCGCATACTCACAGCTCGTGTGATACCGAACACCCAACTCCTCTACTAGTCAGTCTCACAAAGCTCGTTTGCGAAACTATTGCGTTCGAGGAATAGCCTCAGTGAGTGGATCCGCTTTGTTGTTTCTTTCTATGTCTCTCTATATCTCAAGTTCGCGGAGAAACCCATCTCCCGAAATGAGCAATACCTGTCTTAGAATGTGTCTGGATGTCTGATGGGACATAGCTCATAAATGAACTCCAAATCCAAACTTCTTAGACTGTATCGACAACTGAACTTAATCAGTATCCTGCGCGCCATGCCTCCCTCAGTATTGCCTTGGATCACCTGTCCAAAATACTGCCCCTCGTCAGAAGGAAAACTATAACTCTGACAACCTCCTTGTCGTCCATGTTACCTTGGAAGCCTGGAATGATAACTGTCTCCTGAATGAGGCTGTCGTTATCATATCCCTAGAACATCCACTTATGTTCTAAAACTGCTTCCGACTGTTTCTCCAGGATTGGATTAATGTCAACTTATTGCATCTAGTGCAAGAACAACATCTGGTGTGGTACTTGATATCTCACGATTGACTCAATTGCCTAAGCAAGTGATCTGCCAATCATGCCCGTCCCTCTCCCCTTTAGTCTGTAAGACACCTTTGGAGAGGGTGACTCCATTACCTGCAGGTACACTACCGTGCATGGAGTCGTCCATTCTAAATACTCTTAGAATGCTGTTTAAGTATCCAGATTGGGAAACCACCCAAATCTAGATCTAAAACCATAGATCTAGTAACCAGTATGTCTGATATAATACCCAATTCCTATGTGGAGAAGCAACTGTGTGACGACCAAAGTACAACCGATTGTAGTATAGGAGTTTCTTTTCCTATTCTGTGTATGTCATCCAGATACCAGGACATCACACCCTACTACCTTCTCAACAGATCCATCCCCTATTCTGATGAAGTCAAACCCATGACTGTCACGTCAGAAATAGATGATCTATCTCCGCTACATCTGCTTTAGTCTATAAATAGACATAAGCTTCCTGTCCACCAATGCTTCCGCTGCTCCCACTGACTACGACAACCCTCTGGCAGAGTCATATAGACGTGCACTTCTAAAGCTAGTTTAGAACGACGCTATACTCATCCTCCTGCCGGGTCTCGCAGCCTGGAACAACAACAATGGCAAGTGTGGGTAAACAAGAACTTCCCCGTCACCGTCCTTGAGGCTACCGGAGTACCTCTCGGGTGCCTGAAGTTACCCACCTTATCTGCGGAGTGGCCAATTGAATGTCAATCCAGATTGAATCTTTAGGTTCCTTATCAAATCTTCAATAATCGTTTGTGGTTCTGGAATCACTTCCAGTTCTACCATACTCCCACTACTGTTTTCTGAAAAAATCCATTTTTAATAAAACTGTGGCGAGTCTAGAACAATATCGCTATTGTTCATCCAGATGGTAGAAAATCAACCCTCGTCATAGCCTGGGTCAACCCACAAACAGCCATTACAGAAACGTGCCTTGAGTTGTCCAGTGTCTGGTTTTAATCATAAACCGGACAACTCCCCGTACCTTAACATCGTTAAGATTTGAACTGTTCTATATCCAATATAGAAACAGAGGCACTGATTTAATTGAACCAGATTCAAATCATGCAGCTGTCCCCAGCGCATGTCAACTAAATGGAAGAAGGCCGATCAGCGTTACTCAACTTAGGAATACTTCCAATTATGAGTAACCTGAAAGAGAAGCAAGATCTCTTTATCAACTGAATACCATACACAAGTATCTACATCTTCGATCACCTTGAAGAATCCCGATACTTGCTACACCTGGTTCTCTACTCTATTCAAATACCTATAACTCCTCAAAACTTAGACCCTGTGTTTCTACGAAACACATGTCTAAGAACTAGAGAAGTTAAAAGTAAACAGAATATAGTATGAGGACCAACCCCTCTGTCCTAATGGACACCGGACAACATACAATACTCTGTATAAGTCCGCTGAGTCTAACAACTCTTTCACTGTGTGTCGTAGGTTGAAAACTGTACTTATGGTTAAGAAGAATTACACCGCTGTTTAATGCTCCTTACCTAACCATCCACTGATATAGGTAAATGTCGTAGACATAATTTCAGAAAGGTATATCTCACTCTATGAAAATAGACGTACAGATATATCAATTTGAAATTGGTGCATAACAGCGGATATTCAAAACCAAATATTTGCCGACCGGCAAACAGCCCAGGTGATTTCCTCAAATATCACCGATTACAACGAATCCCGATATAATGAGGATGATCACCCAATTCCCAATAACTTACTCCCACTCATCATCTGTAAAACCATACAGATGTGAGAATCATACCTGGTAAATACATACCCTGGAGTAAGTATCTAATCGGGAAATTAGTTTTCTTTTAACATTACACAGTGAAACTGAAACATTGAAATGTCTCGATGGGGTATCCTGGTATTCCTAGTAATGCCTCTTCCATCATCACGTCTGTAACCTTGTAATTCTTTGCCACCTCTCCAAATCCCTTCATCTGTCTTTAGTCTTTACCTTCTGCACACCCCTTTAGGCCAAATGGTTTTCTTCCTTCCCTACCGTTCGGCACCAGCCTATGGTTTGGAAGAAGACTATCCAATAAGCATAATGGGTGTACTGTCCTAATCCTAAGAACACTCGCAATGCGAGAGAAGGTGAGGATAAAAGACAACCGAATGAACTTAATTCCTATTTCTCTTGAACCAGAATCCATCCTCGAACTGGAACAAGTTCCTTTCGAGTTCGTATATAACCATACGATGGAGTATCCAAATAAACTGTGGATCTTCGTAGTGATACGGAGTGTCCTGGAGAAATACAAAGGTGATGTGGGAGTGGTAACGAAATATTTGGTTTGGTCGTGAATATCTGTTGCAATTTACTTTGCCCTCTTACTAATCCCTTGCTTTGTCTGAACTTAATACCTTCTGCACACCATCGTTATGCTAATTGGTTTTCTTCATTCCCTACCGGTCGGCACCAGCCTAAGGTTTGGAAGAAGACAATCCAATTTGCGTAATAGGTGTACTACCCCTAAACCAAGGAGTACTCGTAACCTGAGAGAGGGTAAAAGGAAAAGACAACTGAATAATCCTATCCGTTTTCTCCAGAACCGGAAACCATCCTCGAATTCCTTCGAGTTCGTATCTAACCATACGATGGTTTTGTCCAATGGAAGTGGACGTTCGCAGTAATACGGGGTGTCCTGGAGAAAAGGGTAAAAGTAGGAGTGGCAATGAGGTCTGCAACTCTGACAATCCAAAAGCCAGTGTTAAGAAGGTTCGGTCAACTTGGTCACTGAGTCAAAGTCTTAGGGTCGGGTCAATGGTCGCTGCCAAAGAGAGAGAGAAAAGAAACACTCAGCGTGCACTCTAACCTAGATCAGAATGGTCACCAATTTATCTAATCTGGAAACCTCCCACTGTACCTCAAATTCTCCTCCAAACCTGAAAGAAGAATTAGTCGGGGTCACCCGAGGAGTAAACCAACTCATCAGTGGGAATCGGGATCCAACTCTCATCGCATGACAACGTGACGGAATCCGCTCACGGTATCACACTCCAGAAGGTATGCGCATATCTGGCAAGTTTCAGTACTTTTGAAACTCTCGATGTGATTTTTGCCCCATGCTCTTATGACCTTGGCGAAGGTCAACAAATCATAAGTCACATGTCAAGTTCTACCCGTCATTATCCAGGTTAATTTGAATCCACCCGTACAAGCCCTTGACGAAGGTCAACAAGGCTGTACGACTGTCCCAAACCAACGCATCTATCTATGCAGCAGAAAGGTAACAAGCAGCTACCATACACTATGCCTTGACGAAGGTCAACAAACATAGCATGAATACTACGTGCTACCCGTCTGAAACGACGGAGGGCTACGAATGGTTTCTGGCGAAAACCTTTAACGTAAAGAACTTGATATCGTTGAAGGAACTGATAGCTTTTTAGAAAATATAGTGACGAAAACCTTTACTAAAGAGGTCACTCCCGGTGAAGGGATCTCGGCTCTTTCCCCGTAGAATGAGGTGCAGGATATTCCAACTGAATACCACGGTGCAAAGCAAAAGTAATCGGCTATAGTGAAGTTAATGCCCTGACGCAAACTTCTGTCCAAGGGGTCACTCCCGGTGAAGGGATCTCGGCCCTTGCCTCGTCGACTGAGGAGCAGGATATTCCAAATGAATACCACGATGCAAAACAGAAATGAACGTCCTTGCAATAACAGCTTTTTGAAAAGTGTTCCAACAACATCAGATTAGGTTTGTTTTAACTTGCATTGATCCGAATCAATGCAGTCCCATCAATTGATCACACCAAAAAGAACGAAAATATACTGATGTACGTATATGCCATCCGCATTCGCCACTGGGTCCCGTCATTACCCGTTAGGTTAGCTAACTAACGACAGAGCGGGGACTGGACTAGCGCGGATGCAAAACATATACAACATCTACTAATATATATACCAATATATTATATTCGCTCAAGGCGTGAATGAAATGCAACATCACAGATAATGAACAGCATCACAGAAACAATATAGATATCTGGGATCCCCGGGTTTCACAGAGCCACTGCTGAAACCCGACGTTCCCCTGGTCGTGTGGATAGCCTGTGCAATGAAATCCTAGACCCCTACGGGCGCGGCAAGTCACCCGCCAAAACCTGAAGCGAGGCAGCCCCCTTCAGCGCCGTGAATGGACCACCCAGCACTTCACGGAATCCGGTCACTTGGGCACCCCTCCTGGGTCAACCTGTACCCCCTACGAGTGCGGCGAATAGTCCGCCAATCCTGGAGTGAAGCCCCCTCCATCCCAATGCCATGAGATGCGGGCTTGTTGCCCTCCAGAACCCGGCTATCCGTGCACCCCTCCGCGGGGTAATCCTAGTACAGAAAGTAAAATATACATACAACGGGTACATCGACCGCAACCAGGCCGTGCCCCAAAATAATAATACAAACAGGCAGTGACGGCAGTCCACATGTCGGACGCTCGCCCCGCAATATCAAATGTACATAATACAACAAAACTGTACTAGCATTGCATCCAGGCTATCCCCCACGACCGATCCACAACATCACAGCAAATACATAGAACATCAACGTGAAAGTCACGTTCGCAAATCCGTCTAACCGGGCTATAGCAGTTAGACCGGATTTACCGATCGAGTGACATTCACGGTCGCAGATATAATGTAAATACTGTGAAAAATGTGTTTAAAAAATTTCCGATTGATCAAACAATTAACAAGTGGGCCCCAAAGAAAACTGTAGCACTCACAGAAACAATTGGCCCAACTTTAATATTCCAAAGCCCATATTTTAAGCCCAGAAGGCCTCTGTAAAAAAATGGTGAAGTGATGTGAATAGTGCGCGGCGGAAGGGCCGCACAAAGGTGGTTTTCGCGGCGGTTCCGCGCTCCAACTGTGGAGTTACTTCGTCAAATTTTTACAGAACTCTTAGATTTTCCAGTACATTAATATTTTACAACCTGAAAATTTTTTCGAGACTGAAAAATTTCAACAGAAACTGTCGTGGGTAAAATGCAGTTTTGGAACTTTTTGATCGATCGGAAATGCAAACACATTACACAAAGCTAGACTAAGTTAATGGTGAGGCTCTGATACCACTGTAAGTGCACGGCGGCGCCCCGGCCGTCAATCCGACGCCGGAATGCGGAAGCGGTGAATAACTTAAATTTTGCGGACTTTGCAAACCGGCACCACCGCGCACTTTAACCGGATCGTAACCATTAACAAGTCTACGCTACTAATAAGAAAGGGAAGAGATGTATACCGACGATCCAAGTCCTCCGGTCTTCTCGTCATGGTCCCGATCTCCTCCTCGTCGCCGGAAGTGCACCACATCGCCTTCTTCGTTTACGGGCTCCCACCTCAATGCCGAGGCAACTCGGGCACGAAGCCGGCTACTCGACGTGCCCAAGATATGCTGTAGGAAGTGTAGTGTAGAGGCTACTTGTCTCTTTGGGGTTTGTTGCCTTTGGATGGAGGAATGAATATTGAACTTTGGAGAGGTGAGAAGGTTATGTGTGCAAGGTAAAAATGAGATCATGAAATTTCCTCATACAAATATGAACCATTCTCTCTCTCTCACTAAAATGTGGCCGGCCCAATCAAGTAGGAAATTGGTGGGAAGGAAAAACAAAGGGAGGTGAGTGTAGGATCAAAAAATGGTGACCACATCCAAGGTCAAGGAAACATACACCATACTTCATTTCAAATCACACCATACTCATTTCAAATCACATTAAAGCAAGTAATGGATGAAAGAGAACAAAGATATCATAATCAATCTTTTACAAGAAACCCCCTCCACAAATGTTATTTGCACAATTGCAAATAACCCCCTCCATCGGAAAAGTCCGGCCGGAAAAGAACAAAGGAAAACCGGCCGGAACGGAATGCAAACTGGCAACTCCAGAAAACTGGTCCCGTAATAAATTACAGGAAAACCCCGATACTGTGCATACACACCCGCATCTGTATTCCGTCCGGATACAAATGCAAAGAGACAAAATCTACACTGTACTAAACTAGGACCGGCTTAAACCAAAGCCGGCTAGTAATATCCGTCCGATCCTGATCCGTGCAATACCGCACGTATCTGATCGAACCCTTCCATATAACGATACGGCTACCAGTACAAACCGTCCGATCCTGATCCGTGCAATACCGCACGTATCTGATCGGACCCTGCCATATCTCCATACGGCCTCTACAGCGTTTCGCCCGAAACTTGAGTAACTGAAAGTGTGGTGGACTCTAAAGACTCGTCAACACCTTGGTTGTGGATTTAACCACTAGCACGTCAGAGGTATAAGCCAATACGTGACGAGCTACCAGGTACTGACCAAATGGGACGTCGATGAGGAAGCTCACCCCGACACCCAACTGAGCCTGTCAGTGACAATATCCGTGCAGTCCGGTCCGTTCGTCTATGAGCATCGCATGGCGGGCCTAGGGGGTTGGTAAAAGTCAGACCCCCAAAAGCGGTACAAGTCGTGTCGGAGTGTAGCCCAGAACACCCTGAGATACTACTGGAATACCTACCAGTAAATCTCCTTGCCTTGGCCAAGGACTTTGTGTAATGGCTCTCCTAGACACAGCACGACCTCACCCCCAATACCGGGAGAGACGAACCCCTGAAGATACGCTCACTGCCTCCATGTGGCTCGGGACTGTACCCAACTAAAACCTGTTTGCACGACTCCTTTGAGCCGTGGTAGGGTAGTAATCAAAGTACAGTGGGAACTCACACGAGACAAATGACGATCCCCAGGTCGATGAACTAACCTGCACACATGTCACCAGGGAACTGCCATCTGACGTCTGGTATATGACCAACTAGCATGTTCCCGGCGAGTCCTGTCCGGTGTACTCATAACCCAATGAGCACCTGTATACACCTTAGGTGATCCAACTGACACCAGTGGCTTGTGAGACCGGCCACAGCCCCTCGTCGGGGTCTCGACTGTATACACTAGTCTACTAATGGAGTATCGATGCCCGGTCTCGAAACTCCCACGACTAGGGACCTTTTAAGGATATGCTTGTAGACCCCCAGCTCCCACTTATATGATCGCCCTCATACTGCTGGTGGTCAAGCAAGAATCCTAGGGGCTCTATCAACGTGTAATAGCGACGTGTCAGGTCACCTAAAGCAGTACACGATGATAAAGGTAAACCAGATAGCATACTATCATCTCGAGTAAGACTGTCCTACCGGGATAGGTCCTCCCTCAATCATTACAATCACGTACCTGTGACCTAATAATTGACTCTGAGGGCACTATCTCCAACACATCCATCGCCCATCATATGGGTCAAGATGCGTATATGCTAGTCTACTCTGGTGTATCGATGCCCTGTCTCGATATATCCTCGACTAGGAACAGTTATAGGATGTACTCATCGACTATCGTGGCCCCACTAGTATGATCTCATCATAGTCCCAGTAGTCGAGTACAGATCCTAAGGGCTTTATCAACATGTGAGAGTAAAACAGTAAACCAATACAAGTCAACATGTTAAGATAAAGTGAAACCAAATAGCATACTATCATGACGAGCAAGAAAGTCATCTCTATATATATCCAAGCATCCATTATAATATACATCATATGTACAACAATGGCCTCTAGGGCATATACATAACTACCAATCTCCCACTTGCACTAAGGCCAGCTGCTGTAGTATCTCATACCTAGCATCCCGAATAATCTCTCAAACTGTATCTGGAGAATAGCCTTCGTGAATGGATCCGCAGTGTTGTCCTTCGTATCTACTCTCCTGACCTCGATCTCCCGGCGATCAACTATCTCCCTGATCAGGTGATATCGCCTCAGAATATGTCTGGACTTTTGATGGGATCTGGGTTCCTTGGCCAATGCTACAGCTCCATTGTTATCGCAATACAGAGGTATTGGATGCTCAATGGATGGAACCACTCCAAGTTCAGTAATGAACTTCTTGATCCAGACAGCCTCTTTGGCAGCATCGTTGGCAGCGATGTATTCAGCCTCCATCGTCGAGTCTGCAACGGTATCCTGTTTGGAACTCTTCCAACATACCATCCCTCCATTGAGGGTAAAGACAAAACCCGAATGTGACTTAGAGTCGTCCTTATCACTTTGGAAGCTGGAATCGGTAAAGGACTCCACCTGGAGTTCTCCGTTACCATACACCAAGAACATCTCCTTAGTCCTTCGTAAGTACTTGAGAATGTTCTTCACAGCTGTCCAGTGACTCTCTCCAGGATCTGCTTGATACCGACTCACTACACTTAGTGAGTATGCTACATCGGGTCTGGTACATAGCATCGCATACATGATAGAGCCTACTGCCGAAGCATAGGGTATCCCTTGCATGCGAGCTCTCTCCAAATCAGTCTTGGGAGACATCTCTTTGGAGAGAGTGAGTCCAGAGATTGTGGGTTGGTTCCCACGCTTGGATTCTTCCATACTAAACCTCTTTAGTATGGTGTCAATGTACCTGGATTGGGACAATCCCAGTATCCTTTTAGATCTATCTCTATAGATCATGATTCCCAATACGCAGGAGGCATCAGCTAGATCTTTTATTGAGAATCTCTATGATAAGAAGAGCTTGACTGATTGCAGCATAGGAATATCATTTTCTATCAAGAGTATGTCATCCACGTACAATACGAGGAAGACAACCTTACCTACTGCTACCTTCTTATAGATACAAGCTTCATCTATATTTTTGATGAAGTCAAACTCTTTGACTACTACATCAAAACAGATGTTCCAACTCCGCGATGCTTGCTTTAATCCATAAATGGATTTAAGCAGCTTGCACACCTTTCCGCTGCTCCCACTATCTACGAAGCCCTCTGGCTGAGTCATGTACACGCTCTCTTCTAAATCACCGTTTAGAAAGGCGGTCTTAACATCCATTTGCCAGATTTCGTAGTCATGGTATGCAGCAATGGCAAGTAAGATCCGGATGGACTTAAGCATAGCCACTGGAGAAAAGGTTTCGTCATAGTCCACACCTGGTCGTTGACGAAAACCCTTTACTACAAGTCTAGCTTTGAAAGTCTCAACTTTTCCATCTACACCAAATTTCTTTTTAAAAATCCACTTGCTCCCAATGGGTTTTACCCCTTCAGGAGCATTTTCCAAAATCCATACTTTATTGGTGTACATGGATTCCATCTCAGATCGCATTGCATCCAGCCATTTCACAGAGTCACCACTCGTGATGGCCTGCTCGAAACTAGTGGGGTCATCATCATCCATGATGCAATCCTCGCTTCCAGCATCAATGAGAAAACCGTAGTATCTCTCAGGTGGACGAGAAACCCTACTAGATCGGCGGAGAGGCTGGGGTTCGTCGGGTACTACTGAATCCTCTGGTTCCACTAAATCATCTGTTGTAGTTTGTTCTGCTGGAACTTCTTCCAGTTCTACCTCAGAACCACTAATTTCTTTTTCAAGAAATTCCTTTTCTAAAAAGGTGGCATGTTGAGCAACAAACACCTTTTGTTGTTCACTGTGGTAAAATATATATCCATACGAATTGCTTGGATATCCTACAAACTTACAAAGAACTGATCGTGCCTCGAGTTTGTCCGGATTTTGCTTTTTAACATAGGCCGGACAACCCCATATCTTAACTCTTTTAAGAGATGGTCTCTTCCCATTCCATATCTCATATGGAGTAGTAGACACTGATTTAGTTGGAACTCTATTCAATAGGTATATGGCTGTCTCAAGCGCATACCCCCAAAAGGAAATAGGTAACCCAGCTGTACTCATCATAGAGTGTACCATATCTAATAGGGTGCGATTCCTCCGCTCCGATACACCGTTGAGCTGTGGTGTATAAGGAGGAGTAAGCTGAGAGAGAATCCCATTCTCTTTTAGATAATCTAGGAACTCATTGCTTAAGTATTCACCTCCTCGATCAGATCGAAGAATCTTAATACTTTTGCCCGTTTGATTCTCTACTTCTTGCTTATATTCTCTGAATTTCTCAAAAGCTTCAGACTTGTGTTTCATCAGGAATACATATCCTAATCTTGAGAGATCGTCAGTGAATGTAATGAAGTAGGAAGAACCGTTCCTGGCATGCGTAGACATGGGACCGCATACATCACTATGTACCAGTCCTAAGAGTTCGGTAACTCTTTCTCCGTGTCCACTAAACGGCGCTTTGGTCATTTTTCCTTTGAGACATGAATGGCAAGTATCATAAGATGATAATTCGAACGGATTCAAATAACCATCTTTATGTAACTTAGCCAGTCGTGTCACATTGATATGACCAAGTCTACAATGCCACAAGTAGGGTTCGTTCATATCCGAACTTTTCCTCTTGTGTGTGTTTTGTATATTCAGGACTGTATTCTGATTTAGAATGAATATGCCATTATGTAACGAGCCTGATGCAATCAACTTTTGATCTAGGAATATGTTCATAACATTATCCTGTACCACAAAATTATATCCTTCTTTACTTAATAAGGAGACTGATATAATGTTGCACATCATGTTCGGTATATAATAGCACCCATTTAGAATCAGTGTATTACGACTTGGTAATACAAGGTGATATTCGCCAACTGCTTTGGCTACAATACTTGCACCGTTCCCTACTTGAACGGAATGATCACCTTTTCCCAGTTCTCTACCTTTCCGTAGCCCATGTAACTGTTTACATATGTGGGATCCTGATCCGGTATCTAATACCCAGGATGTAGGGTGAACTGAGAAACAGTTCTCAATAACTAACACACCCGAAGAAGATGCATCAACATGTATGTTCTTTTGGGCGGCGTGAGAATCTAGATATTCTCCTGTTTCCTGTTCAGTCTTATAACTCTTATAAGAAAGAACGGGTCCAACAATCCCTAGCTCAGTACAATAATTGGGTTCAGTCAATACATCCATATTATTATCTTGATTATGGCCTGACATGGTCGCTACCTGGAGAGAGAGAGAAGAAAACACTTTAGCGTATGCTCTTGCAAGATTAGATTGGTTATTATCTTATCTAATCAGGATGTCTCCCACTGTTTTTATCAAATCTACCTTAAAACCCTAAAAGGTAAGATTAGCCGGGATTAATTACACCTTACAATTTCGTCAATCTTTCAGCCAGATCAGTGTCGGTACTTTGAGGGAGGTTCCCCGTGCTTTCGCACGAACCTAATTAAAGTAAACCTCGTTTTCCCAGAGGCGTAACCCCGTTAACACTTTTCTAGACACCTACTTGATCGGCTAATTGTCCTGTGTAAAACTCTCCCAGGAGTAACTCTTACTCACAGTGGGTATCGGGATCCAACTATCTCATAGGAGGTATGCAATCTCATTGCAAATTTCAACACTTGAAATTCCCGATAATGCTTTTACCCCTAACAACTTATGACCTTGGCTAAGGTCAACAAATCATAAGCGCTAGTCAAGTTTAACCCGTCATTTCTTGATTGAATTAAACCCACCCGTACGACCCTTGGCTAAGGTCAACAAAGTCGCACGACTACCCTAACTCAATCACATCTCATATTTTAGCAGATAAATACTAATTAGCTACCGTACACCACGCCTTGGCTAAGGTCAACAAACGCAGCACGAATACTAACTAGTCTCTATCTGAAATGACGGAGGGTTACGCAGGTTTTTCAGAAAACCCTGAGCGTAATGAACTTGATATCGTCGTAGAATCGAGTGAAGTTTTGAAAAGGAGTGTTTTTGAGGCTTTTCTTGTTTCGCTAAAGGGGTCACTCCCGGTGAAGGGATCGTCGGCCCTTTCCTCATCGAATAAGGTGCAGGATATATCATATATACCGCTGTGCAAAGCAAAACTCTAAAAGCAATCAAAAGACAAACCACGTTTTGTAGCATCTGCCAGTTTTGCTAAAGGGGTCACTCCCGGTGAAGGGATCGTCGGCCCTTTCCCCATCGAATAAGGTGCAGGATATATCATATATATCACTGTGCAAAGCAAAACTGTAGCTACCCCTTTTTATAAAGTTTTTGATTCTACAACATCTTTAGGTTTCTTTTCTTTTTATTAATCACATTAATAAAAATCCCATCAGCTTATGCTTCCTAAGCATCACAGAAGAAACGAAAGCAGTAATATTTATATGTCAGCATATATATATAGTATAAGCATTCGTCTCAGGCAGTAATATGATCTCATCACAGAACATTGCAGCAGAAGAACATATATGAAATATTGGATATAGTAGGACGTCCGTGTTTTCAATACGAGCCTGTATAAAACACGGATTCCACGGTCGCGACGAATAGCCAAACCCACATCCCAAGACCCCTACGAGAGCGGCAAGTAACACTGCCAATTCTAGGGTTAGGAGACCCGATCTCGACTCCTCGAGATGGCCTCCCACTGGACCCTAGAACCCGGTTACTTGTGCTCCCCTCCTTGGGTCTACCTAATGCGGAAAAGTAAATAATATACACTGGTGACAGCAACCGCAACCTGGAAGTGCCCCAAATAAAAGAATATTACATTACAAACGAATTTTACATGAATGAAAATAAAAACCCTCATCTCACATAAAACCCCCGGCTATTCTGAACGCGACGATCCAATATAACATATCACAGCAACACATAATATCTCATATCATCAACGTAAGTAAATATGCGCATCCCAATTGTCGTTGACATATAGCAACGAAACCGGCGATATCACATATTACACTTACGGTCACAGAAAAGAAAGTGTAAAACTACAATATTTGGAATTCACAATCACTTTAGACATCATAAATCCAAAACATCACATACTCCGCATTTCATGCCTAACTCTATGAATTCCACATATTGTATCACATTCCAGATAAATAGACAGTATTAAACTTTCCGAACAGATAATCAAATACCCAAGATTTCCCAAAGTGCTCAACTCTTGAGCGGAGTTCAAATAATCCCAGAACATGTCAAAGTACCAGTGATCCAGCCGTAGAAGGGTCAAACCAACGCCTCACATGTGGCACGCCGTACTGCCCCAAACCCGAAGGTTCAAAAGGCAGTTCAAGACGGTCACATAATCGAGTTAAGGTTTGTTGTCTTCTAGAAGGTCCACCGCTTAACTTGTACAATTTTTCCGAAAGATTTAAACCCGAAAAAAATTTCAACACTTGAAAGTTTGCCGTACCGGGAAACAGTGAGTTAATGATATCCGTTCAAATAGTTTAACAGTTTCTAAATATCCGGAAAGAAATACGAATTTAAATATTCCGATCGAACCTACTATTACAAAACAAACCCCAGAATTTTCAACACTTGAAACAGATTAAAAATACCCAGAAGCATCAACAAGCACCTACGGATATTACCATAAAAGCCACGTGTCGCCAATCCATGAATCCGCCGCGGAACCGCCGCGCAAGCATGCTTGCGCCGCGGTTCCGCCGCCGTTTGGTCGAATTGGGGGCTCGGGTTTTATGGTAATTCTTAGAATTCCCTGCTGATTTTTTACATATTTTTAATTCAGAAAAATCCCAAATTTTGAAAAATTTCCAGAGAGGGGGCTTTTTCCGTCGGTTCGGGTTCGATCGGAGTTTTAACTTCGTAAACACATCGCCTAATGCTCTAGCTAGTCTCTGATACCACTGTAAGGTTCCTAAGCACTCTTGTGAAGGTTCATAAGGCATCAAACATGCCCGGATAAAAATTTAGACGTGCCGAACAACCCAAAGCCGGGATCTTTGCTAGATTATTAGGGTTTAACATGCAAGATGATAACTTTTATCTAAGTGTGAGGGATTACAACCTTTGTAGTCCGCTCCTTCGCTTCACAAGCTCCGAGTAGAAGTCCCTTTGCCGCGATCCATGATCTCCCGGACTCATGAGAGGCTCCACGACTCGAACAATCCATGCTAGCTTGAAGTGTTCCAAATCTCCGATGATCTACGTCGAAGTTGCAAATGTAAGTGCACGGCGGCGCCCCGGCCGTCAATCCGACGCCGGAATGCGGAAGCGGTGAATAACTTAAATTTTGCGGACTTTGCAAACCGGCACCACCGCGCACTTTAACCGGATCGGAACCATTAACAAGTCTACGCTACTAATAAGAAAGGGAAGAGATGTATACCGACGATCCAAGTCCTCCGGTCTTCATCTCCACTCCAATCTCCTTGCGGGATCTCCGTCCACATCGTCGCCTCCTCGCCGGAAAGGGCACCACATCGCCTTCGTCTTTTACGGGCTCCCGCCTCAATACCGAGGCAACTCGAGCATGAAGCCGGCAACTCGACATGCTCAAGATATGCTGTAGAATGTAGTGTAGAAGATGCTTGTCTCTTTGGGGTTATGTTGTTGCCAATGAGGATGATGGAGGAAACAAGGATTAGAAAAGTGGTGCTTGCATTTTTCTAGCATGAAAACAAGATCAAGAAAGAAAAACTCTCAACAATGAAGCTCTCTCTTCTTCTTCTCATAACCATGAAAGACTTCTTCATCAAGTGAGAATAAAGGGTGGAGGAAAAACCATATGAAGCTAGAAGGGAGGTGAGTGTAGGAGAAGTCAAGAGGTGACCACAAACAAACATGAACCATGCTTGTTCTACTATTCAACCCATACCCTTTCAATCACAATAAAAAGCAAGTCAATGGTGCAAGATATGAAAGCCATCATAATCAATACAATTGCAAGAAACCCCCCCACAAAGTGTTATTTGCAAAACTGCAAATAACCCCCTCCATCGAAAAAGTCCGGCCGGGAAAGAACAAAGGAAAACCGGCCGGAACGGAATGCAAACTGGCAACTCCAGAAAACTGGTCCCGTAATAAATTACAGGAAAACCCCAATACTGTGCATACACACCCGCATCTGTATTCCGACCGAAATACAAATGCAATGAGACAAAATCTACACTGTACTAAACTAGTACCGGCTTAAACCAAAGCCGGCTAGTAAAAAACCGTTCGATCCTGATCCGTGCAATACCGCACGTATCTGATCGAACCCTGCCATATAAATCTATACGGCCACTAGTACAAAACTGTCCGATCCTGATCCGTGCAATACCGCACGTATCTGATCGGACCCTGCCATATCTCCATACGGCCTCTACAACCTTTCGCCCGAAAGCTGAGTAACTGAATGTGTGGGGGACTCTAAAGACTCGTCAATATAATGGCTGTGGATTTAACCACTAGCCCGTCAGAGGTATAAGCCAATACGTAACGGGCCACCAGCTATTGACTAAAAGGGACGTCGATGAGCGAACTCATCCTGACACCCTACTGAGCCTGTCAGTGACAATATCCGTGCAGTCCGGTCCGTTCGTCTATGAGTATCGCATGGCGGGCCTAGGGGGTTGGTAAAAGTCAGACCCCCAAAAGCGGTACAAGTCGTGTCGGAGTGTAGCCCAGAACACCCTGAGATACTACTGGAATACCTACCAGTAAATCTCCTTGCCTTGGCCAAGGACTTTGTGTAATGGCTCTTCTAGACACAGCACGACCTCACCCCCAATACCGGGAGAGACGAACCCCTGAAGATACGCTCACTGCCTCCATGTGGCTCGGGACTGTACCCAACTAAAACCTGTTTGCACGACTCCTTTGAGCCGTGGTAGGGTAGTAATCAAAGTACAGTGGGAACTCACACGAGACAAATGACGATCCCCAGGTCGATGAACTAACCTGCACACATGTCACCAGGGAACTGCCATCTGACGTCTGGTATATGACCAACTAGCATGTTCCCGGCGAGTCCTGTCCGGTGTACTCATAACCCAATGAGCACCTGTATACATCTTAGGTGATCCAACTGACACCAGTGGCTTGTGAGACCGGCCACCGCCCCTCGTCGGGGTCTCGACTGTATACACTAGTCTACTAATGGAGTATCGATGCCCGGTCTCGAAACTCCCACGACTAGGGACCTTTTAAGGATATGCTTGTAGACCCCCAGCTCCCACTTATATGATCGCCTTCATACTGCTGGTGGTCAAGCAAGAATCCTACGGGCTCTATCAACGTGTAATAGCGACGTGTCATGTCACCTAAAGCAGTACACGATGATAAAGGTAAACCAGATAGCATACTATCATCTCGAGTAAGACTGTCCTACCGGGATAGGTCCTCCCTCAATCATTGCAATCACGTACCTGTGATCCAATAATTGACTCTGAGGGCACTACCTCCAACAATCTCCCACTTGCACTCAAGGCTAATTATTGCGATGTCGCATACTCACAGCCCGTGTGATACCGAACATCCAACTCCTCTACTAGTCAGTCTCACAAAGCTCGTTTGCGGAACTATTGCGTTCGAGGAATAGCCTCAGTGAGTGGATCCGCTTAGTTGTTTCTTTCTATGTCTCTCTATATCTCAAGTTCGCGGAGAAAGCCCTCTCCCGAAAAGAGCAATACCTGTCTTAGAATGTGTCTGGATGTCTGATGGGACATAGCTCATAAATGAACTCCAAATCCAAACTTCTTAGACTGTATCGTCAACTGAACTTAATCAGTATCCTGCGCGCCATGCCTCCCTCAGTATTGCCTTGGACCACCTGTCCAACATACTGCCCCTCATCAGAAGGAAAACTATAACTCTGACAACCTCCTTGTCGTCCATGTCACCTTGGAAGCCTGGAATGATAACTGTCTCCTGAATGAGGCTGTCGTTATCATCTCCCTAGAACATCCACTTATGTTCTAAAACTGGTTCCGACTGTTTCTCCAGGATTGGATTAATGTCAACTTATTGCATCTAGTGCAAGAACAACATCTGGTGTGGTACTTGACATCTCACGATTGACTCAATTGCCTTAGCAAGTGATCTGCCAATCATGCACGTCCCTCTCCCCTTTAGTCTGTAAGACACCTTTGGAGAGGGTGACTCCATTACCTGCAGGTACACTACCGTGCCAGGAGTCGTCCATCCTAAATACTCTTAGAATGCTGTCAAGTACCCTGATTGGGAAACCACCCAAATCTAGATCTAAAACCATAGATCTAGTAACCAGTATGTCTGATATAATACCCAATTCCTATGTGGAGAAACAACTGTGTGACGACCAAAGTACAACCGATTGTAGTATAGGAGTTTCTCTTCCTATTCTGTGTATGTCATCCAGATACCAGGACATCACACCCTACTACCTTCTCAACAGATCCATCCCCTATTCTGATGAAGTCAAACCCATGACTGTCACGTCAGAAATAGATGATCTATCTCCGCTACATCTGCTCTAGTCTATAAATAGACATAAGCAACCGGTCCACCAATGCTTCCGCTGCTCCCACTGACTACGACAACCCTCTGGCGGAGTCATATAGACGTACACTTCTAAAACTAGTTTAGAACGATGCTATACTCATCCTCCCGCCGGGTCTCGCACCCTAGAACAACAGCAATGGTAATTGTGGGTAAACAAGAACTTCCCTGTCACCGTCCTTGAGGCTACCGTAGTGCCTCTCGGGTGCCTGAAGTTACCCACCTAATCTGCGGAGTGGCCAATGGAATGTCAAACCGGATTGAATCTTTAGGTTCCTTATCAAATCTTCAGTAATCGTTTGTGGTTCTGGAATCACTTCCAGTTCTACCATACTCCCACTACTGTTTTCTGAAAAAAAATCCATTTTTAATAAAACTGTGGCGAGTCTAGAACAATATCGCTATTGTTCATCCAGATGGTAGAAAATCAACCCTCGTCATAGCCTGGGTCAACCCACAAACAGCCATTACAGAAACGTGCCTTGAGTTGTCCAGTGTCTGGTTTTAATCATGAACCGGACAACTCCCCGTACCTTAACATCGTTAAGATATGAACTGTTCTATATCCAATATAGAAACAGAGGCACTGATTTAATTGAACCAGATTCAAATCATGCAGCTGTCTCCAGTGCATGTCAACTAAATGGAAGGAGGCCGATCAGCGTTACTCAACTTAGGAATACATCCAATTATGAGTAACCTGAAAGAGAAGCAAGATCTCTTTATCATTACTATCAACTGAATACCACACACAAGTATCTACATCTTCGATCTCTTTGAAGAATCCCGATACTTGCTATACCTGGTTCTCTACTCTATTCAAATACCTATAACTCCTCAAAACTTAGATCCTGTGTTTCCACGAAACACTTGTCTAAAAACTAGAGAAGTCATAAGTAAACCGAATATAGTACGAGGACCATCCCCTCTGTCCTGATGGACCCTGGACAACATACAATACTCTGTATAAGTCCCTTGAGTCTAATAACTCATTCACTGTGTGTCGTAGGTTTAAAACTGTACTTATGGTTAAGAAGAATTACACCGCTGTTTAATGCTCCTTACCTAACCATCCACTGATATAGGTAAATGTCGTAGACATAATTTCAGAAAGGTATATCTCACTCTATGAAAATAGACGTACAGATATATCAATTTGAAATTGGTGCATAACAGCGGATATTCAAAACCAAATATTTGCCGACCGGCAAACAGCCCAGGTGATTTCCTCAAATATCACCGATTACAACGAATCCCGATATAATGAGGATAATCACCCAATTCCCAATAACTTACTCCCACTCATCATCTGTAAAACCATACAGATGTGAGAATCATACCTGGTAAATACATACCCTGGAGTAAGTATCTAATCGGGAAATCAGTTTTCCTTTAACATTACACAGTGAAACTGAAACATTGAAATGTTCCGATGGGGTATTCTGGTATTCCTAGTAATGCCTCTTCCAGATTCACGACTGTAACCGTATAGTTCTTTGCCACCTCTCCAAATCCCTTCATATGTCTTTAGTCTTTACCTTCTGTACACCCCTTTAGGCCAAATGGTTTTCTTCCTTCCCTACCGTTCGGCACCAGCCTATGGTTTGGAAGAAGACTATCCAATAAGCATAATGGGTGTACTGTCCCAATCCTAGGAACACTCGCAATGAGAGAGGGTGAAGATGAAAAACAACCGAATAAACCTTATTCCTATTTCTCCTGAACCAGAATCCATCCCCGAACTGGAACAAGTTCCATTCGAGTTCGTATATAACCATACGATGGAGTATCCAAATAAACTGCGGATCTTCGTAGCGATACGGAGTGTCCTGGAGAAATACAAAGGTGATTTAGGATTGGCGAAGGAATAATTGGTTTGGTCGTGAATACCTGTTGCAATTTACTTTGCCCTCTTACTAATCCCTTGCTTTGTCTGAACTTAATACCTTCTGCACACCATCGTTATGCTAATTGGTTTTCTTCATTCCCTACCGGTCGGCACCAGCCTAAGGTTTGGAAGAAGACAATCCAATTTGCGTAATAGGTGTACTACCCCTAAACCAAGGAGTACTCGTAACCTGAGAGAGGGTAAAAGGAAAAGACAACTGAATAATCCTATCCGTTTTCTCCAGAACCGGAAACCATCCTCGAATCCCTTCGAGTTCGTATCTAACCATACGATGGTTTTGTCCAATGGAAGTGGACGTTCGCAGTAATACGGGGTGTCCTGGAGAAAAGGGTAAAAGTAGGAGTGGCAATGAGGTCTGCAACTCTGACAATCCAAAAGCCTGTGTTAAAGAAGGTTCAGTCAACTTGGTCACTGAGTCAAAGTCTTAGGGTCGGGTCAAATGGTCGCTGCCAGAGAGAGAGAGAAAAGAAACACTCAGCGTGCACTCTAACCTAGATCAGAATGGTTACCAATTTATCTAATCTGGAATCCTCCCACTGTACCTCAAATTCTCCTCCAAACCAGAAAGAAGAATTAGTCGGGGTCACCCGAGGAGTAAACCAACTCATCAGTGGGAATCGGGATCCAACTCTCATCGCATGATAACGTGACGGAATCCGCTCACGGTATCACACTCCAGAAGGTATGCGCCTATCTGGCAAGTTTCAGTTCTTTTGAAACTCCCGATGTGATTTCTGCCCCATGCTCTTATGACCTTGACTAAGGCCAACAAATCATAAGTCACATGTCAAGTTCTACCCGTCATTGTCCAGGTTGATTTGAACCCACCCGTACAAGCCCTTGACTAAGGCCAACAAGGCTATACGACTGTCCCAAACCAACGCATCTATCTATGCAGCATATGAATACCCAATAGCTACCAAACACTGTGCCTTGACTAAGGCCAACAAACACAGCTTGAATACTATTGACTACCCATATGAAACGACGGAGGGCTACGAATGGTTTCTGGCGAAAACCTTTAACGTAATGAACTTGATATCGTTGAAGGAACGGATAGCTTTTTAGAAAATATAGTGACGAAAACCTTTACTAAAGAGGTCACTCCCGGTGAAGGGATCTCGGCTCTTTCCCCGTAGAATGGGGTGCAGGATATTCCAACTGAATACCACGGTGCAAAGCAAAAGTAATCGGCTATAGTGAAGTTAATGCCCTGACGCAAACTTTTGTCCAAGGGGTCACTCCCGGTGAAGGGATCTCGGCCCTTGCCTCGTCGACTGAGGAGCAGGATATTCCAACTGAATACCACGATGCAAAACAAAAGTGAACGTCCTTGCAATAACAGCTTTTTGAAAAGTGTTCCAACAACATCAGATTAGGTTTGTTTAACTTGCATTGATCCGAATCAATGCAGTCCCATCAATTGATCACACCACAAAGAACGAAAATATACTGACGTACGTATATGCCATCCGCATTCGCCACTGGGTCCCGTCATCACCCGTTAGGTTAGCTTACTAACGGCAGAGCGGGGACTGGACTAGCGCGGGTGAAAAACATATACAACATCTACTAATATATATACCAATATATTATATTTCGCTCAAGGCGTGAAAGAAATGCAACATCTCAGAGAATGTACAGCATCACAGAAACAATACAGATATCTGGGATCCCCGGGTTTCACAGAGCCGCTGAAACCCGACGTTCCCCTGGTCGTGTGGATAGCCTGTGCAATGAAATCCTAGACCCCTACGGGCGCGGCAAGTTACCCGCCAAAACCTGAAGCGAGGCAGCCCCCTTCAGCGCCGTGAATGGACCACCCAGCACTTCACGGAATCCGGTAACTTGGGCACCCCTCCTGGGTCAACCTGTACCCCCTACGAGTGCGGCGAATAGCCCGCCAATCCTAGAGTGAAGCCCCCTCCGTCCCAATGCCATGAGATGCGGGCTTGTTGCCCTCCAGAACCCGGCTATCCGTGCACCCCTCCGCGGGGTAACCCTAGTACAGAAAGTAAAATATACATACACCGGGTACATCGACCGCAACCAGGTCGTGCCCCAAAATAATAATACAAACTGGCAGTGACGGCAGTCCACATGTCGGACGCTCGCCCCGCAATATCAAATGTACATAATACAACAAAGACTGTACTAGCATTGCATCCAGGCTATCCCCCACGACCGATCCGCAACATCACAGCAAATACATAGAACATCAACGTGAAAGTCACGTTCGCAAATCCGTCTAACCGGGCTATAGCAGTTAGACCGGATTTACCGATCGAGTGACATTCACGGTCGCAGATATAATGTAAATACTGTGAAAAATGTGTTTAAAATTTTCCGATTGATCAAACATTAACAAGTGGGCCCCCAAACAAAACTGTAGCAACCACAGAAAACCTGGGCCCAATTTTAATATTCCAAAAACCACAATTATCACTCAGAAACACACTGAAAAAATTTGGGGTGGTGAACAGTAAAATCCGCGGCGGAAGAGCGGCCAAATCAGGGCTTTGGCCGCCCTTCCGCGGCGGTATGGGGAGATCGAGGTACCAAATTTTTACAGTGTGCTTAGTTTTCCCTGCACATCATTCTGAGACCACCTGAAAAATTTTTGGACTCAAAAAAAATTCGACAGAAACTGATGTGCAAAAAAATACGGGTTTTCGGGATTTTGTTCGATCGGAAACGTAAAACACATTACACAAAAGCTAGACGAAGTTAATGGCGTGGCTCTGATACCACTGTAAGTGCACGGCGGCGCCCCGGCCGTCAATCCGACGCCGGAATGCGGAAGCGGTGAATAACTTAAATTTTGCGGACTTTGCAAACCGGCACCACCGCGCACTTTAACCGGATCGGAACCATTAACAAGTCTACGCTACTAATAAGAAAGGGAAGAGATGTATACCGACGATCCAAGTCCTCCGGTCTTCATCTCCACTCCAATCTCCTTGCGGGATCTCCGTCCACATCGTCGCCTCCTCGCCGGAAAGGGCACCACATCGCCTTCGTCTTTTACGGGCTCCCGCCTCAATACCGAGGCAACTCGAGCATGAAGCAGGCAACTCGACATGCTCAAGATATGCTGTAGAATGTAGTGTAGAAGATGCTTGTCTCTTTGGGGTTATGTTGTTGCCAATGAGGATGATGGAGGAAACAAGGATTAGAAAAGTGGTGCTTGCATTTTTCTAGCATGAAAACAAGATCAAGAAAGAAAAACTCTCAACAATGAAGCTCTCTCTTCTTCTTCTCATAACCATGAAAGACTTCTTCATCAAGTGAGAATAAAGGGTGGAGGAAAAACCATATGAAGCTAGAAGGGAGGTGAGTGTAGGAGAAGTCAAGAGGTGACCACAAACAAACATGAACCATGCTTGTTCTACTATTCAACCCATACCCTTTCAATCACAATAAAAAGCAAGTCAATGGTGCAAGATATGAAAGCCATCATAATCAATACAATTGCAAGAAACCCCCCCACAAAGTGTTATTTGCAAAACTGCAAATAACCCCCTCCATCGAAAAAGTCCGGCCGGGAAAGAACAAAGGAAAACCGGCCGGAACGGAATGCAAACTGGCAACTCCAGAAAACTGGTCCCGTAATAAATTACAGGAAAACCCCAATACTGTGCATACACACCCGCATCTGTATTCCGACCGAAATACAAATGCAATGAGACAAAATCTACACTGTACTAAACTAGTACCGGCTTAAACCAAAGCCGGCTAGTAAAAAACCGTTCGATCCTGATCCGTGCAATACCGCACGTATCTGATCGAACCCTGCCATATAAATCCATACGGCCACTAGTACAAAACTGTCCGATCCTGATCCGTGCAATACCGCACGTATCTGATCGGACCCTGCCATATCTCCATACGGCCTCTACAACCTTTCGCCCGAAAGCTGAGTAACTGAATGTGTGGGGGACTCTAAAGACTCGTCAATACAATGGCTGTGGATTTAACCACTAGCCCGTCAGAGGTATAAGCCAATAGGTAACGGGCCACCAGCTATTGACTAAAAGGGACGTCGATGAGCGAACTCATCCTGACACCCTACTGAGCCTGTCAGTGACAATATCCGTGCAGTCCGGTCCGTTCGTCTATGAGTATCGCATGGCGGGCCTAGGGGGTTGGTAAAAGTCAGACCCCCAAAAGCGGTACAAGTCGTGTCGGAGTGTAGCCCAGAACACCCTGAGATACTACTGGAATACCTACCAGTAAATCTCCTTGCCTTGACCAAGGACTTTGTGTAATGGCTCTCCTAGACACAGCACGACCTCACCCCCAATACCGGGAGAGACGAACCCCTGAAGATACGCTCACTGCCTCCATGTGGCTCGGGACTGTACCCAACTAAAACCTGTTTGCACGACTCCTTTGAGCCGTGGTAGGGTAGTAATCAAAGTACAGTGGGAACTCACACGAGACAAATGACGATCCCCAGGTCGATGAACTAACCTGCACACATGTCACCAGGGAACTGCCATCTGACGTCTGGTATATGACCAACTAGCATGTTCCCGGCGAGTCCTGTCCGGTGTACTCATAACCCAATGAGCACCTGTATACATCTTAGGTGATCCAACTGACACCAGTGGCTTGTGAGACCGGCCACCGCCCCTCGTCGGGGTCTCGACTGTATACACTAGTCTACTAATGGAGTATCGATGCCCGGTCTCGAAACTCCCACGACTAGGGACCTTTTAAGGATATGCTTGTAGACCCCCAGCTCCCACTTATATGATCGCCCTCATACTGCTGGTGGTCAAGCAAGAATCCTAGGGGCTCTATCAACGTGTAATAGCGACGTGTCATGTCACCTAAAGCAGTATACGATGATAAAGGTAAACCAGATAGCATACTATCATCTCGAGTAAGACTGTCCTACCGGGATAGGTCCTCCCTCAATCATTGCAATCACGTACCTGTGATCCAATAATTGACTCTGAGGGCACTACCTCCAACAGCAAAGACTCAAGCTTTCTCACTCTAAAGAGACGAACACACTAATCTCATGGGCTAGATGAGATGAGGATGAGAGAGTAGTAATTTTGCTTTCTTTTTAAATCATTTTCTCATATTTATTCATCACATAAAGAAAATCAAGTAAGCTTTCTTCAAGAGAGAAGAAGATGATAATGGAAAATGAATAATAAGATTAATCCTTTTGTGATGAATAGAAAGAAGACTATATGATTGATTTATAAACCATGGTCAAGGATGAGTGGCTAGGATTTAGTAGAGAATAAACTAGAGTTAGGGTTTGGTTGGGTTAAGAATGTGTCATCCAAAAATATCTTAAGAATGACAAAAGAAAAAGCTTCTAGAAGGTGCATGAAGTATCTAACCCTAATCAAACCCTAACCTCAATTAATCATCCTTAAACATGTTTAACAATTAATCATATCATGTCACAATAATATATATCACATATATATTATATATTTGCAACAAAAGAAAATAATACAATTAACATATATCGCATATATATCAATGTATCATCCAATGAGAAAATGAAATAATAAAGCGAGCCAATATTAGATAATGTAATAATATATCATATATATTATTATACATTAAATCATCGAATCAACACTTGATCCGACGATCCGACTATATTGAATATTACCGACTAATATATCATGTACCGATTCATCGAATCAACACTTGATCCGATGACCCGGTTCATAACTAAATATCGCGAGAATATAATACGGTATCCCATATCGCATTATTCTCGGTCCTGCACATATCACATATGTGCCTCTATTCCGTTTCGCCTGAGCCAAGAAACCTCTGTGTAGGACTCTGAAGAATCGTCAATACGCCGGTAGCAGGTGATGATCATATCAAACACCCACAAGCTGCAAGCGGTCAGCTAAACGTAACAGCCACCCAGGTATTGAGCGATTAGAAGATCAACAAGCTAGCCTGTGCGTTCTCCTGTGAATCCAATCAGTAACACTACCGTACAGTCCGGTCTGTTCGTCTGATATGTCGCATATCAAGTCTAGGGGTGGTATACGTCAGACCCCAGTAACCGATAAGTCGTGTCGATGTGTGGCTCATAACGGGTCGAGAAACTACTAGTAACACTTACCGGTAAATCTCTATCAGCCCTGGCCAGGGACTTCCAGTTATAGCCAATCGAACACAGCACAACATCAACTCCCTATACCGGGAGAGACGAATCCCCTCCTATCGCTCATTGCCTCCATGTGATTCGGGACTGTACCCAAAAGCCACCGTTTTGCACGCCCTCTTGGACGTGGTAAGGTGGAAATCAAAGCACAGTGGGAATCACACAAGACTCCATGACGATCTCGGGTCTACAGACTACCCTGTACCAGTGTCACCGGAGAACTGCCATCTGACGTGTGGTATATCACCATCTGGGAGTTCTCGGCGAGTCCGTCCAGTGTACCCAGTCTCCACTGAGCACCCGTACACCATCTCTGATGTCAAAACACCGATGGATATGGGATCATCCATCGCCCATCATATGGGTCAAGATGCGTATACGCTAGTCTACTTTGGTGTATCGATGCCTTGTCTCGATATACCCTCGACTAGGAACAGTTATAGGATGTACTCATCGACTATCGTGGCCCCACTAGTATGATCTCATCATAGTCCCAGTAGTCGAGTACAGATCCTAAGGGCTTTATCAACATGTGAGAGTAAAACAGTAAACCAATACAAGTCAACATGTTAAGATAAAGTGAAACCAAATAGCATACTATCATGACGAGCAAGAAAGTCATCTCTATATATATCCAAGCATCCATTATAATATACATCATATGTACAACAATGGCCTCTAGGGCATATACATAACTAACAATCTGCGGCCCCAATATACTGCTCTCACTGAGCTCTGTCCAACAGACGGGCGATCTACATCTCCTCCCATACAAGGCCTCGAAAGGTGCCATCTAAATAGTATCCTGGAAACTATTGTTGTAGGAGAACTCCACCAAGGGTAAATGATGATCCCAGCTACCACCAAAGTCTAAAACGCACGCTCGGAGCATGTCCTCGAGAGTCTGAATAGTCCGCTCTGACTGGCCGTCGGTCTACGGATGAAATGCCGTGCTGAAACTCATGCGGGTGCCCAAAGCTTCCTGAAGCCTCTGTCATATTCGGCTGGTAAACTGGGTGCCTCGGTCAGACACGATACATGTCGGGACTCCATACAGTCGTACAATCTCATCGATGTATATCTGAGCATACTGAGCAAATCCGAAAGTGGTCTTCACTGGCAGGAAGTGAGCCGCTTTCATCAATCGGTCCACGATCACTCAAATGGAGTCATACCCTCGACTAGTCCTGGGTGGACCCACAATGAAGTCCATAGAGATCTGCTCCCATTTCCACTCCGGAATGGGTAACGGCTGTAGCTCTCCCGCTGGCCTCTGGTGCTCGGCCTTGACTTGCTGACAAGTTAGGCATCTCGACACGAAGTCTGTGACGTCCCTCTTCATCCCGTCTCACCAGTAAAAATCTCTCATATCATGGTACATCTTGGTGGAACCCGGATGAACACTGTACACCGATCGATGTGCCTCCTCAAGAATCTCATGCCGCAGTCCCTCAGCATCTGGTACGCACAGTCTAGTCCCAAATCGCAGTATCCCCTGATCATCAATCACGAACTCGGAAAATCTGCCGTCCAATCTGTGCCATGATCTCTGAACAACGGTCATCCCTGTACTGTGCCTCATGTATACGGTCAAGCAACTGTGGGCGTGCACGAACATGCGCAAGCTGTCCCCCGATCGGCGTGAACTCGAACTGCACTCGGCTGTCGCATAAAATCTTCCAATCTGCCGACGACTGCCTCTGTACTGCGCTCAACCAAGATAGACTACCCCCGGGCCTCCTACTTAAAGCATTTGCCACTACATTAGCCTTGTCTGGGTGATACTGTAAGTGCACGGCGGCGCCCCGGCCGTCAATCCGACGGCCAAATGCGGAAGCGGTGATAAACTTAAATTTTACTTGAACTGGCAAACCGCCGCGCACTAATACCCGGATCGAACCATTAACTAGTCCTAGCTAACTACAAGAAAAGGAAGAGAGATATACCGACAGATCCGAGTCCTCCGGTCTTCTCGTCGTGGTCCCGATCTCATGCGGAAGCTCCGGTCTCCACCTCGTCGCCGGAAGTGCACCACATCGCCTACTTCTTTTACGGGCTCCCACCTCAATGCCGAGGCAACTCGGGCACGAAGCCGGCTACTCGACGTGCCCAAGGTTCGCTGTAGAATGTGTAGTGAGCAAGTCTCATTTGGGGTTGTAGGAATTGCCATTGGTGGAGGTGTTGATACAAGCTTTTTTTGGAGGAGGAGCTAATATGATTTTTGCCAAGCCAAATGAGTGAAAATCCCTCTTGCCAAAAATGGGATAGCCCCTCTAGGAGCATGGCCGGCCACCACAAGAGAGAGGAGAGTGAGAATGGAGAGAGTCAAAAAAATAATGGGAGCCATACTCATATTATGCAAGAGAGAGAGAGAGGAAAGGTTATCATGAAAGAACATGGTCACCAAAACAAAAACCACACACAACCAACCTCACCCCTCATCATCATCAACAATCATGACTTTAAAAGTCAAGTCATGATGGAGTCAAAACAAGTCAATGATGGTGCACATCATGAAAGCCATCATGATGCAACAAGATGCAAAGAACCCCCTCCACAAATGCCTATTTGCAACAATGCAAATAAACCCTCCTCCACCAATCTTCGGCCAATGAACGGAACAATGGAAATTGGCCGAAACGGAAAGCAAACTGGCAACTCCAGAAAACTGGTCCCGTAATAAATTACAGGAAAACCCCGATACTGTGCATACACACCCGCATCTGTATTTCGACCGAAATACAAATGCAATGAGACAAAATCTATACTGTACTATACTAGGATCCGGCTTATACCAAAGCCGGCTAGTAATATCCGTTCGATCCTGATCCGTGCAATACCGCACGTATCTGATCGAACCCTGCCATATAACCATACGGCCTATAGTACAGACTGTCCGATCCTGATCCGTGCAATATCGCACGTATCTGATCGGACCTTGCCATATCTCCATACGTCTTCTACAACCTTTCGCCCGAAAGCTGAGTAACTGAATGTGGGGGACTCTAAAGACTTGTCAACACCTTGGTTGTGGATTTAACCACTAGCACGTCAGAGGTATAAACCAATACGTAACGGGCTACCAGGTACTGACTAAAAGGGATGTCTGTGAGCGAACTCAGCCTGACAACCCTACTGAGCCTGTCAGTGACAATATCCGTACAGTCCGGTCCGTTCGTCTATGAGCATCGCATGGCGGGCCTAGGGGGTTGGTAAAAGTCAGACCCCCAAAAGCGGTACAAGTCGTGTCGGAGTGTAGCCCAGAACACTCTGAGATACTACTGGAATACCTACCAGTAAATCTCCTTGCCTCGGCCGAGGGCTTCGTGTAATGGCTCTCCTAGACACAGCACGACCTCACCCCCAATACCGGGAGAGACGAACCCCTGAAGATACGCTCACTGCCTCCATGTGGCTCGGGACTGTACCCAACTAAAACCTGTTTGCACGACTCCTTTGAGCCGTGGTAGGGTAGTAATCAAAGTACAGTGGGAACTCACACGAGACAAATGACGATCCCCAGGTCGATGAACTAACCTGCACACATGTCACCAGGGAACTGCCATCTGACGTCTGGTATATGACCAACTAGTATGTTCCCGGCGAGTCCTGTCCGGTGTACTCATAACCCAATGAGCACCTGTATACATCTTAGGTGATCCGACTGACACCAGTGGCTTGTGAGACCGGCCACCGCCCCTCGTCGGGGTCTCGACTGTATACACTAGTCTACTCTGGAGAATCGATGCCCTGTCTCGAAACTCTCACGACTAGGGACCTTTTAAGGATATGCTTATAGACCCCCAGCTCCCACTTATATGATCGCCCTCATACTGCTGGTGGTCAAGCAAGAATCCTAGGGGCTCTATCAACGTGTAATAGCGACGTGTCAGGTCACTTAAAACAGTACACGATGATAAAGGTAAACCAGATAGCATACTATCATCTCGAGTAAGACTGTCCTACCGGGATAGGTCCTCCATCAATCATTGCAATCACGTACCTGCGATCAAATAATTGACTCTGAGGGCACTATCTCCAACAATCTCCCACTTGCACTCAAGGGTAATTATTGCGATGCCGCATACTCACAGCCCGTGTGATACCGAACACCCAACTCCTCTACTAGTCAGTCTCACAAAGCTCGTTTGCGAAACTATTGCGTTCGAGGAATAGCCTTAGTGAGTGGATCCGCTTTGTTATTTCTTTCTATGTCTCTCTATATCTCAAGTTCGCGGAGAAAACCCATCTCCCGAAATGAGCAATACCTGTCTTACAATGTGTCTGGATGTCTGATGGGACATAGCTCATAAACGAACTCCAAATCCAAACTTCTTAGACTGTATCGTCAACTGAACTTAATCAGTATCCTGCGCCATGCCACCCTCAGTATTGCCTTGGACCACCTGTCCAAAATACCGCCCCTCATCAGAAGGAAAAACTATAACTCTGACAACCTCCCTGTCGTCCAGGTCACCTTGGAAGCCTGGAATGATAACTGTCTCCCGAATGAGGCTGTCGTTATCATATCCCTAGAACATCCACTTATGTTCTAAAACTGCTTCCGACCGTTTCTCCAGGATTGGATTAATGTCAGCTTATTGCATCTAGTGCAAGAACAATGTCTGGTGTGGTACTTGACATCTCATGATTGACTCAATTGCCTGAGCAAGTGATCTGCCAATCACGCACATCCCTCTCCAATTTAGTCTGTAAGACCCTTTTAGAGAGGGTGACTCCATTACCTGCAGGTACATTACCGTGCCAGGAGACGTCCATCCTAAATACTCTTAGAATGCTGTCAAGTACTCTGATTGGGAAACCACCCAAATCTAGATCTAAAACCATAGATCTAGCAACCAGTATGTCTGATATAAAATCCATTTCTTTTGTGGAGAAACCATTGTGTGACGACCAAAGTATAACCGATTGTAGTATAGGAGTTTCCTTTCCTACTCTGTGTATGTCATCCAAATACCAGGATATCACACCCTACTACCTTCTCAACAGATCCATCCCTTATTCTGATGAAGTCAAACCTATGACTGTCACGTCAGAAATAGATGATCTATCTCCGCTACATCTGCTTTAGTCTATAAATAGACATAAGCTACCTGTCCACCAATGCTTCCGCTGCTCCCACTGACTACGACAACCCTCTGGCAGAGTCATATAGACGTACACTTCTAAAACTAGTTTAGAACGACGCTATACTCATCCTCCCGCCGGGTCTCGCAGCCTGGAACAACAGCAATGGTAATTGTGGGTAAACAAGAACTTCCCTGTCACCGTCCTTGAGGCTACCGTAGTACCTCTCGGGTGCCTGAAGTTACCCACCTTATCTGCGGAGTGGCCAATGGAATGTCAATCCAGATTGAATCTTTAGGTTCCTTATCAAATCTTCAGTAATCGTTTGTGGTTCTGGAATCACTTCCAGTTCTACCATACTCCCACTTACTGTTTTCTGAAAAAAACCATTTTTATTAAAACTGTGGCGAGTCTAGAACAATATTGCTATTGTTCATCCAGATGGTAGAAAGTCAACCCTCGTCATAGCCTGGGTCAACCCACAAACAGCCATTACAGAAACGTGCCTTGAGTTGTCCAGTGTCTGGTTTTAATCATAAACCGGACAACTCCCCGTACCTTAACATCGTTAAGATATGAACTGTTCTATATCCAATATAGAACCAGAGGCACTGATTTAATTGAACCAGATTCAAATCATGCAGCTGTCCCCAGTGCATGTCAACTAAATGGAAGGAGGACGATCAGCGTTACTCAACTTAGGAATACTTCCAATTATGAGTAACCTGAAAGAGAAGCAAGATCTCTTAATCACTACTATCAATTGAACACCATACGCAAGTATCTACATCTTCGATCTCTTTGAAGAATCCCGATACTTGCTACATCTGGTTCTCTACTCTATTCAAATACCTATAACTTCTCAAAATTCGGACCCTGTGTTTCCACGAAACACCTGTCTAAAAGGTAGAGAAGTCATAAGTAAACCGAATATAGTACGAGGACCAACCCCTCTGTCCTGATGGACCCTGGACAACATACAATACTCTGTATAAGTCCCTTGAGTCTGATAACTCATTCACTGTGTGTCGTAGGTTGAAAACTGTACTTATGGTCAAGAAGAATTACACCGCTGCTTAATGCTCCTTACCTAACCATCCACTGATATAGGTAAATGTCGTAGACATAATTTCAGAAAGGTATATCTCACTCTATGAAAATAGACGTACAGATATATCAATTTGAAATTGGTGCATAACAGCGGATATTCAAAACCAAATATTTGCCGACCGGCAAACAGCCCAGGTGATTTCCTCAAATATCACCGATTACAACGAATCCCGATATAATGAGGATGATCACCCAATTCCCAATAACCTACTCCCACTCATTATCTGTAAAACCATACAGATGTGAGAATCATACCTGGTAAATACATACCCTGGAGTAAGTATCTAATCGGGAAATCAGTTTTCCTTTAACAGTACACAGCGAAACTGAAACATTGAAATGTTTCGATGGGGTATCCTGGTATTCCTAGTAATGCCTCTTCCAGATTCACGACTGTAACCGTATAATTCTTTGCCACCTCTCCAAATCCCTTCATATGTCTTTAGTCTTTACCTTCTGCACACCCCTTTAGGCCAAATGATTTTCTTCCTTCCCTACCGTTCGGCACCAGCCTATGGTTTGGAAGAAGACTATCCAATAAGCATAATGGGTGTACTGTCCCAATCCTAGGAACACTCGCAATGAGAGAGGGTGAAGATAAAAGACAACCGAATAAACCTTATTCCTATTTCTCCTGGACCAGAATCCATCCCCGAACTGGAACAAGTTCCATTCGAGTTCGTATATAACCATACGATGGAGTATCCAAATAAACTGTGGATCTTCGTAGTGATACGGAGTGTCCTGGAGAAATACAAAGGTGATGTGGGAGTGGTAACGAAATATTTGGTTTGGTCGTGAATATCTGTTGCAATTTACTTTGCCCTCTTACTAATCCCTTGTTTTTTCTGAACTTAATACCTTCTGTACACCATCGTTAGGCTAATTTGTTTTTCTTCATTCCCTACCGGTCGGCACCAGCCTAAGGTTTGGAAGAAGACTATCCAATTTGCGTAATAGGTGTACTATCCCCTAAACCAAGGAGTACTCACAACTTGAGAGAAGGTAAAAGGAAAAGACAACTGAATAATCCTATCCGTTTTCTCCAGAACCTGAAACCATCCTCGAATAAATTCCTTCGAGTTCGTATATAACCATACGATGGTTTTGTCCAATGGAAGTGGACGTTCGTAGCAACACGGGGTGTCCTGGAGAAAAGGGTAAAAGTAGGAGTGGCAATGAGGTTTGCAACTCTGACAATCCAAAAGCCAGTGTTGAGAAGGTTCGGTCAACTTGGTCACTGAGTCATAGTCTTAGGGTCGGGTCAATGGTCGCTGCCAAAGAGAGAGAGAAAAGAAACACTCAGCATGCACTCTAACCTAGATCAGAATGGTTACCAATTTATCTAATCTGGAATCCTCCCACTGTATCTCAAATTCTCCTCCAAACCTAAAAGAAGAATTAGTCGGGAACACCCGAGGAGTAAACTAACTCATCAGTGGGAATCGGGATCCAACTATCATCACATGATAACGTGACGGAATCCGCTCACGCTATCACACTCCAGAAGGTATGCGCATATCTGGCAAGTTTTAGTTCTTTTGAAACTCCCGATGTGATTTCTGCCCCATGCTCTTATGACCTTGGCGTGAGGTCAAAATATCATAAGTCACATGTCAAGTTCTGCCCATCATTATCCAGGTTAATTTGAACCCACCCGTACATACCCTTGACGTAGGCCAAAATAGTAGTACGACTGTCCCAAACCAACGCATCTATCTATGCAACAGATAAATACCCGGCAGCTACCAAACACTATGCCTTGGCGTGAGGTCAAAATACATAGCTTGAATACTACCGAATATTTAACTGAAATGATGGAGGGCTACGAATGGTTTCTGGCGAAAACCTTTAACGTAATGAACTTGATATCGTTGAAGGAACGGATAGCTTTTAAAAATATAGTGACGAAAACCTTCACTAAAGAGGTCACTCCCGGTGAAGGGATCTCGGCTCTTTCCCCGTAGAATGGGGTGCAGGATATTCTAACTGAATACCACGGTGCAAAGCAAAAGTAGTCGGCTATAGTGAAGTTAATGCCCTGACGCAAACTTCTGTCCAAGGGGTCACTCCCGGTGAAGGGATCTCGGCCCTTGCCTCGTCGATTGAGGAGCAGGATATTCCAACTGAATACCACGATGCAAAACAAAAGTGAACGTCCTTGCAATAACAGCTTTTTGAAAAGTGTTCCAACAACATCAGATTAGGTTTGTTTTTAACTTGCATTGATCCGAATCAACGCAGTCCCATCAATTGATCACACCACAAAGAACGAAAATATACTGATGTACGTATATGCCATCCGCATTCGCCACTGGGTCCCGTCATTACCCGTTAGGTTAGCTAACTAACGACAGAGCGGGGACTGGACTAGCGCGGATGCAAAACATATACAACATCTACTAATATATATACCAATATATTATATTCGCTCAAGGCGTGAATAAAATGCAACATCACAGAAAATGTACAGCATCACAGAAACAATACAGATATCTGGGATCCCCGGGTTTCACAGAGCCGCTGAAACCCGACGTTCCCTTGGTCGTGTGGATAGCCTGTGTAATGAAATCCTAGACCCCTACGGGCGCGGCAAGTTACCCGCCAAAACCTGAAGCGAGGCAGCCCCCTTCAGCTCCGTGAATGGACCACCCAGCACTTCACGGAATCCGGTAACCTGGGCACCCCTCCTGGGTCAACCTGTACCCCCTACGAGTGCGGCGAATAGCCCGCCAATCCCAGAGTGAAGCCCCCTCCGTCTCAATGCCATGAGATGCGGGCTTGTTGCCCTCTAGAATCCGGCTATCCGTGCACCCCTCCGTGGGGCAATCCTAGTACAGAAAGTAAAATATACATACACCGGGTACATCGACCGCAACCAGGTCGTGCCCCAAAATAATAATACAAACAGGCAGTGACGGCAGTCCACATGTCGGACGCTCGCCCCGCAATATCAAATGTACATAATACAACCACAACGGTACTAGCATTGTATCCAGGCTATCCCCCACGACCGATCCGCAACATCACAGCAAAAACAGAACATCAACGTGAAAGTCACGTTCGCAAATCCGTCTAACCGGGCTATAGCAGTTAGACCGGATTTACCGATCAAGTGACATTCACGGTCGCAGATATAATGTAAATACTGTGAAATAATGTGTTTAAAATATCCGATCGATCAAACTTTAACAAGTGGGCCCCAAAGCATTACTGTAGCAGATCAGGAAATTCTGGGCCCAATATTAATATTCCAAAACCCCTATTTTTAGCCCAGAAAGAGACTGTAGAAAATTGATGCAGCAAACCCAACAAAGTGCGGCGGAACCGCGGCCCAAAGGGGTGTTTGGCCGCGGTTCCGCGCTCCCGTAGTGGAATTGGTCCATCGAATTTCTACAGAACTCTTATTTCTTCTAGCACATCACTTTTCTGTAACCTGAAAAATTTTTTGAGACCAAAAAATTTCAACAGAAAACTGTCGCGAATAAAAATGTAGATTTTGGAATTTTGGTCGATCGGAAATGCAAAACACATTAAAACAAGCTAGACTAAGTTAATGGCGAGTCTCTGATACCACTGTAAGTGCACGGCGGCGCCTCGGCCGTCAATCCGACGGCCAAATGCGGAAGCGGTGATAAACTTAAATTTTACTTGAACTGGCAAACCGCCGCGCACTAATACCCGGATCGAACCATTAACTAGTCCTAGCTAACTACAAGAAAAGGAAGAGAGATATACCGACAGATCCGAGTCCTCCGGTCTTCTCGTCGTGGTCCCGATCTCATGCGGAAGCTCCGGTCTCCACCTCGTCGCCGGAAGTGCACCACATCGCCTACTTCTTTTACGGGCTCCCACCTCAATGCCGAGGCAACTCGGGCACGAAGCCGGCTACTCGACGTGCCCAAGGTTCGCTGTAGAATGTGTAGTGAGCAAGTCTCATTTGGGGTTGTAGGAATTGCCATTGGTGGAGGTGTTGATCCAAGCTTTTTTTGGAGGAGGAGCTAATATGATTTTTGCCAAGCCAAATGAGTGAAAATCCCTCTTGCCAAAAATGGGACAACCCCTCTAGGAGCATGGCCGGCCACCACAAGAGAGAGGAGAGTGAGAATGGAGAGAGTCAAAAAAATAATGGGAGCCATACTCATATCATGCAAGAGAGAGAGAGAGAGGAAAGGTTATTATGAAAGAACATGGTCACCAAAACAAAAACCACACACAACCAACCTCACCCCTCATCATCATCAACAATCATGACTTTAAAAGTCAAGTCATGATGGAGTCAAAACAAGTCAATGATGGTGCACATCATGAAAGCCATCATGATGCAACAAGATGCAAAGAACCCCTTCCACAAATGCCTATTTGCAACAATGCAAATAAACCCTCCTCCACCAATCTTCGGCCAATGAACGGAACAATGGAAATTGGCCGAAACGGAAAGCAAACTGGCAACTCCAGAAAACTGGTCCCGTAATAAATTACAGGAAAACCCCGATACTGTGCATACGCACCCGCATCTGTATTTCGACCGAAATACAAATGCAATGAGACAAAATCTATACTGTACTATACTAGGATCCGGCTTATACCAAAGCCGGTTAGTAATATCCGTTCGATCCTGATCCGTGCAATACCGCACGTATCTGATCGAACCCTGCCATATAACCATACGGCCTATAGTACAGACTGTCCGATCCTGATCCGTGCAATACCGCACGTATCTGATCGGACCTTGCCATATCTCCATACGGCTTCTACAACCTTTCGCCCGAAAGCTGAGTAACTGAATGTGGGGGACTCTAAAGACTCGTCAACACCTTGGTTGTGGATTTAACCACTAGCACGTCAGAGGTATAAACCAATACGTAACGGGCTACCAGGTACTGACTAAAAGGGATGTCTGTGAGCGAACTCAGCCTGACAACCCTACTGAGCCTGTCAGTGACAATATCTGTACAGTCCGGTCCGTTCGTCTATGAGCATCGCATGGCGGGCCTAGGGGGTTGGTAAAAGTCAGACCCCCAAAAGCGGTACAAGTCGTGTCGGAGTGTAGCCCAGAACACCCTGAGATACTACTGGAATACCTACCAGTAAATCTCCTTGCCTCGGCCGAGGGCTTCGTGTAATGGCTCTCCTAGACACAGCACGACCTCACCCCCAATACCGGGAGAGACGAACCCCTGAAGATACGCTCACTGCCTCCATGTGGCTCGGGACTGTACCCAACTAAAACCTGTTTGCACGACTCTTTTGAGCCGTGGTAGGGTAGTAATCAAAGTACAGTGGGAACTCACACGAGACAAATGACGATCCCCAGGTCGATGAACTAACCTGCACACATGTCACCAGGGAACTGCCATCTGACGTCTGGTATATGACCAACTAGCATGTTCCCGGCGAGTCCTGTCCGGTGTACTCATAACCCAATGAGCACCTGTATACATCTTAGGTGATCCGACTGACACCAGTGGCTTGTGAGACCGGCCACCGCCCCTCGTCGGGGTCTCGACTGTATACACTAGTCTACTCTGGAGAATCGATGCCCTGTCTCGAAACTCTCACGACTAGGGACCTTTTAAGGATATGCTTATAGACCCCCAGCTCCCACTTATATGATCGCCCTCATACTGCTGGTGGTCAAGCAAGAATCCTAGGGGCTCTATCAACGTGTAATAGCGACGTGTCAGGTCACTTAAAACAGTACACGATGATAAAGGTAAACCAGATAGCATACTATCATCTCGAGTAAGACTGTCCTACCGGGATAGGTCCTCCATCAATCATTGCAATCACGTACCTGTGATCCAATAATTGACTCTGAGGGCACTATCTCCAACAGATACAAGATCTCGCAATCATAGTCCTTCACTAACTCCATCCAACGACGCTGTCTAAGATTCAGGTCTCGCTGCTGAAATATATATTTTAAGCTCTTGTGATCAGTGAATATCTGGCATGACTCGCCGTATAGGTAATGTCGCCAGATCTTGAGTGCAAAGACCACTGCAGCCATCTCTAAATCATGAGCGGGGTAGTTCTGTTCGTGTTTCTTCAGCTGCCGAGAAGCATACACGATCACCCTGTCATGCTGCATAAAAACGCACCCTAGCCCCACTTGAGAAGCGTCACAATAGACCACAAATCCGTCCGATCCTGAAGGCAATGATAACACCGGCGCCGTAGTCAAACGAGTCCGCAACTGCTGAAAGCTATCCTCGCACTCTTCCGTCCAATCGAAAGGAACTCCCTTCCGGGTCAACCCGGTCAACGGTGCAGCAATGCGGGAGAAGTCCTGTACGAATCGTCTGTAGTAGCCGGCCAGACCTAGAAAGCTGCGGATCTCAGTAACTGATGTCGGTCTGGGCCAACGCTGAACGGCTTCGATCTTCTTTGGGTCCACACATATACCATCTCGTGTAATCACGTGACCCAATAAGTCTATGCTGTCAAGCCAGAATGCGCACTTTGAGAATTTTGCAAATAGCTGGTGCTCCCTCAAAGTCTGCAGTGTGATCCGCAGGTGCTGCTCGTGCTCCTCTCGGCTCCGGGAATACACCAAAAAATCGTCAATGAATACGATGATGAACAAATCAAGATACGGCCTGAAAATACGGTTCATCAAGTCCATAAACGCTGCTGGGGCGTTGGTGAGTCCGAACGACATCACCAAAAACTCATAATGGCCGTAATGCGTGCGGAAAGCCGTCCTCGGAATATCCTCCTGTCGAACCCGCAGCTGATGGTAGCCTGATCGCAAGTCGATCCTCGAAAAGTATCCTGCCCTCTGAAGCTGATCGAACAAGTCGTCGATGTGTGGCAAAGGATATCTGTTCCGCACGGTAACTCTGTTCAGCTGGCGGTAGTCGATACACAAACGCAAACTGCCGTCCTTCTTCTTGACAAACAGGACCGGGGCATCCCAATAAGACACACTGGGTCGAATAAGTCCCTTATCCAGCAAATCTTGCAACTGACCTTTCAACTCTCTAAGCTCTGCTGGGGCCATCCGATAAGACGGTACAGAAATAGGCCCCGTGCCGGAAATCAAGTCAATGCAGAAAACAATATCACGCTCAGGCGGTAGCCCAGGAAGCTCGTCAGGGAAAATATCAGGGAACTCACGAACAATCGGAACCTGGTCCAACAGAACATCTGTAGCTCTAGTATCGCAAACATAAGCTAGAAATCCCTGACATCCCTTCCTCAATAGCTGTCCAGCGTGAAGAGAAGAATTCAAACTGTGAGGGGCGGCACCACAGCCCCCCTGCACAATAAAAGCCGACTCGCCGGGAAAACAGAACCTAACTGTCTTCTCGCGGCAGTCCACAGACGCATAGCACGTGGCTAACCAATCCATGCCTAAAAGAACGTCGAAATCCAACATCTCAAGAAGGATCAAGTCGACAGGCAACTCTCTCTCGCCAATACGCACAACACACGATCGGAACACGTGTCTAGCAATAAACGACTCGCCCACAGGAGTGGTCACAACAAGTGGCTGATCAAGCAAATCGGACTCTCTACCCAAACTCGGCACGAAGTGTGTGGAAACGTATGAGTGCGTGGATCCGGGATCAAACAACACGTGTGCGTCAACAGAACATACTGAGAGGGTACCTAAGACTACAGCATTGGATGCCTGCGCGTCCTGATGCTGTTAGTGTATATGCTATAGAGGCCATTACTGTATCATACTAGTTTGTATATTACTTGATGGAAGCTTGGGATATTCACAGTTGTATAGACAATCTTGCTCAATATAGTAGTATGCTGCTTGGTTTGTCTCTGCTTTAATGTGTACATGTGTGTTTCTTTATTGTATTACCTATACGCATTAGTAGAGCCCTTAGGATCTTTGCTTGATTACCGGCGTTGTGATGGCGATCACACTCGTGGGGGCTGGGTAATCCACAAGCACATCCTTATACACGTCCCTAGTCGTGGGATTATCGAGACAGGGCATCGATACTCCGGAGTAGACTAGCGTATGCGCTTCTCATCCCAGCACGGGAGACGGTCTGTCCCACAGCCGTCAGTATGTCGTACTTGAGATAGTATGCGGGTGCTCGTTAGGATACGAGTAAACTGGACAGGACTCGTTGGGAACTGATGGTTGGTATTATACCTATCGTCAGTTATCAGTTCCCAGGTGACATGAGTACAGCTTTAGTCCGCTGACTTGACACTGTCACTTCGCCTCGAGTGTGTTCCCACTGTTCTTTGATTACTACCCTACCATGACTCTACTGAGTCATGCAAACAGGTAGTAGTTGGGTGCAGTCCCGAAGCACTTGGAGGCAGTGACGGTTAGACAGGATTCGTCTCTCCCGGTATTGGGGGTTGACATCGCGCTGTGTCTAGGAGAGCCATTACACATGTAGTCCCTGGACAGGGCAAGCGAGACATACTGGTAGGTTTCCAGTGATGTCTCAGGGTGTTCTGGGCTACACTCCGACACGACTTGTACCGCTATTAGGGGACTGACGTTCACCACCCCCTAGGCCCGCCATGCGATGTATCAGATGAACAGACCGGACTGTACGGAGATTGTCACATACAGGCTCAGTAGGAGTTCGGATGGGTTTACCTCATCGGCCTTCTTATCGACATCTACCTGGGGACCGTTACGTACAGCTAGTGCCGCTTGTGGTCTGTGGTTAAACCCACTGCCAGCGTAGTGTCGAGTCTTTAGAGTCCCACACAGAGAGTTTCCCTGCATTGAGCGAAACGTGTAGAGGCCGTATGGTTTTACGGCGGAGCTACGATCACTTACGTGCACTTGTGTGCGTATGCTGTTCGGGCAGGCAACACTAGTGGGCTTTGGTTTAAGCCAGATCCTAGTATTACACAGATGGATTTGATTTGTCTTCTGTGCATTCGCATTCTACGGAATGCGGATGCGGGTGTGTATGCACAGTTTTGAGGAGCGATGAAGGAGGTGGTGCCCCATTAGGGTTTTGGCAGTTGGTTCAGCCAAAACCGTAATGTGGCACACTCATTAGGGTTTTGACAGTTCGTTTGGTCAAAACCGTTATGAGCCGGAGACATTGTTTACTAATCTTTTTAGTGATAAATTTGTGATGGCTAATTGCATTGACCATTTGACCACTTGGATCTCTCTTGACTTTGTTGACCCGTTGACCGTGTTGACCATTGACCTTCAATAGAGATTCACACTCTTCTTTTATTTTCTTTTTATTTCTTGTGTTATGATAATGGTCAATTCAATGTGCCATCAACTTCTATCATGATAGGATTAGTAATGATGATTTTGTGTATTATTGGAACCATGGTTCATTTTCTTTTGGTTTGAAATCTTTTCATTATTCTCTTCTCATTCTCTCTCTTGAAGTGAGAAGAAAAAGAAAAGCTCCATGGTTGCTAAGTTTCTCCTTCTTCTTCCTCCTCTTGATCTCATCTTTTGATCTCATGTGTTGAGAGAAAAAGATCCCACAAAGACAAACACATCCATACATCTCCTCTACACAACCTAGGGATTCTAGACTAGCAATCTCTTTGCCCTAGTTACCTCGGCTCGAGGTGGAGCTCGGTGTACATCTCTCGGGTGGATCGTCTTCGACTCAAGGAGGCCGCGGAGGTGACCAAAGTCCGGATCAAGCCTCGGAGCAAGCAAGGAGAAGAACAACAAGAAGAGAAGGAGTACAAGTTAAGGTATAACCCCTAACCAAGTAGATAAATCTCTAGTTAGGATGCTAGTGTATTGTTTAGTAAAGATCCGGCTTTTACGGTCCATGTTACCATGTTCAGAAAAATTTTTGTTTTACCGTTTCCGCAACCCCGAAAGAACCGGGAGAGGTAACGTGGACCTAACAGTGGTATCAGAGCCTAACTAAACACACCCTAGCATGTTAGCAAAGTGTTTAGAATTTCGACCGGACGAAAAACCGCAAAACACCCCGGATATTTCAAGTTTCTGCCGATTTTTTTTCTGTTCAAAAATTAATAAATCATACACTAAAAATCGGCTCAGGCTTTTTTTAGAACATGCAAGAAAAATGATCGCACGAGTCGACCAACTCACCGCGGTTCCGCGGCCGAGTTGACTCGGCCGTGGATCGTTTTTGTTGCAGTTTGTTTCTGGTGAGTTTTTGGGATTTTTGGTATATGGCTTTTCTGCCCAGATTTTCCAGAAAGCAAAATTTGTTTTTGTGGCTCAAAAATCCGTATTTTTGGTCGATGTTCTATAGACTTTGGCTAATGGTTATATCTGTAATGTTATATGTGTATTGAACGTCTACTAATCGCTATACGTCGATTAGTGGGGGTTATACATATCTGTGATCTGTGTTGTTGATGGTATGTGTATATGAACTCGTTGGATTGTCGCGGATGAATAGCCGGGGTGGATGTGAGATGAGAGTTTCTTTTTCTTTCATTCATGTAATAAATTTGTAAATTGATGTAATATTATTTGTATGGCCGCACAACCGGGTCGGGGTTGTAGCCGTCATTGTATAATTCTTTTTACTATTTTTACTCCTAGGATAGACCCATGGAGGGGGTGCACAAACTACCAGGTATCTCGAAGTGCCGAGTGGCGTACTCACGGCGTTGAGGGAGGTTGCTTCGCTTCAGGTACTTGGCGGGTAGTTTGCCGCACCCGTAGGGGTCTTGGGTGGGGTATTGGCTATTCATCGCGACCGTGTAATCCGCTTTTCGTTGCAGGCTCGAACGAATCGCGGGTTCCTAGTATATCCAAAGTGTTCATCTGTGATCTGGATTGGCTATCATTGCTATATGTCTATATATAATAACTATTTAGGCGTTGCTTATGTTTTTCAGCCGCGCTAGCCCAGCCCCCGCTCTGTCGTTAGTTAAGTAACCTAACGGGTGATGACGGGGCCCCGTGGCGAATGCGAATGGCATAAGCGTACGTCATATTTTGGTTGTTTTCTGCAATGGTAGGATTTAAATGATGGGACGCATTAAAAGAAATAATGCAAGAAAATAAACCTAAAAGACGTTGTTGGAACATTTTTTCAAAAAAAAGCTGTTATTGCAAGGACATTCATTTTTGTTTTGCATCGAGGTATTCGGTTATGAATGCCCAGCACCTCATTCGACGAGGCAAGGGCCGAGATCCTCTCATTGGGAGTGACCCCTTGGACAAAAGTTTGCGTCAGAGTAATAACTTCACTATAGTCGATTAATTCTTGCTTTGCATCGAGGTATTCAGTTTGGAATATCCTGCACCTCATTCGACGAGGAAAGAGCCGAGATCCCTTCATAGGGAGTGACCTCTTTAGCAAAAGTTTTTCGCCACTATATTTTCAAAAAGTGTATCATGTTCCTTCAACGATATCAAGTTCATTACGTTAACGGGTTTTCGCCAAAACCCAGCCGTAGCCCTCCGTCATTTCTTATAAGTTATACTTAGTATTCGTGCTGCGTTTGTTGACTGTGTCAAGGCGCAGTGAACGGTAGCTGAGTATTGCTTATCTGCTGGATACAATGTGATTGGTTAGGACAGTCGTGTAACCTTGTTGACTGTGTCAAGGGTTATGCGGGTGGGTTTAATGCAATCAAGATAATGACGGGTTGAACTTGAGTAGGACCCTTTGATTTGTTGACTGTGTCAAGGTCACTTGGGTCCTAGGGGCAAAAACCACATCGGGAGTTTCAAAAGTACTGAAACTTGCTAGTGTTGCATACCATTTGGAGTGTGATGATTCTGGTAGGATTCCTTCAGTTTTGTCACGCGATGATATTTGGATCCCGATCCTACTGTGAGTATATGCTACTCCTCGGGAACTTTCTCGCTTAACGATCAATGCTATAAACCAAGTAGGTGTCTAGAAAGGTGTTAGCGGGGCTACGCCTACAGGGAAAAGAGGTTACTTAATTAAGGAACTTCGCGAAAGCATTGGAAAACCTCCCTTGAAGTACCGACACTGGCCTGGCTGAACGGTTAAGTAAGTATTGTACGGTGAGATTGATCCCGACTAATTCTTCCTTTATAGTTTGAGGAGGGATTCGAGAGACAGTGGGAGCCATCCTGTTTAGATAAATTAAAAACCAATCTAAACTTGCAAGAGTGCACGCTAAGTGTTTCTTTTCTCTCTCTCCAGGTAGCAACCATTTCACGCCCTAATCAAGATAATAAAATGTATCGCTTGACCGATCCGAATTCTTATTCGGGGCAGGGGAACGTTGGTTCGGCTCTAACTTGTGACAACAGTCATAAATATGAGCAAGGGAAAGGGGATTGTATGGATTCCCAGGATACCCAGTTGAAGAAGAAGCATGGTTTTGCATCTACTTCAGGTGTTCTTGTAATTGAGAACTGTTTTACGGTCAGCCCTACCTCCTGGGTACTTGATACCGGATCAGGATCTCATATCTGTAATTTATTGCAGGGACTGAGAAAAAGTAGGAAAGTTGCACCGGGTGATATGTCGCTAAGAGTAGCGAACGGAGCACAAGTTAATGCGGCAGCCGTCGGTGAATATCACCTAGTATTGCCAAATGGCAAGACTATGATTTTGAACGATTGCTACTATGTACCTTCCATGGTTTGCAACATCATATCAGTTTCTTTACTCAATAAAGATGGATATAACTTTGTTCTTGATAGAAATATCATGAACATTTACCTTCATAAGGTACTGGTTGCAGAGGGTACACTGTGTAATGGTATCTACGTTCTAAATCAGAATACAGTTCTCAATATACAAAACACACGCAAGAGGAAGAATTCAGATATGAATGAATCCTACTTGTGGCATTGTAGACTTGGTCATATCGGAGAGAAAAGACTGAGTAAGTTGCATAAAGATGGACTCTTGAATACGTTCGAGTTTTCATCCTATGAAACTTGTCAGTCTTGTCTCAAAGGGAAGATGACCAAATCTCCGTTCACCGGACATGGAGAAAGAGCAGCAGAGCTCTTAGGACTCGTACATAGTGATGTATGTGGTCCGATGTCTATACATGCAAGGGGTGGGTTCTCGTACTTCATCACATTCACTGACGATCTCTCTAGGTTCGGATATGTGTATCTGATGAAACACAAATCTGAAGCTTTTGAGAAATTCAAGGAATTCAGAAACGAAGTAGAGAACCAGACTGGCAAAAGTATCAAGATCCTCCGGTCTGACAGGGGAGGGGAGTACTTAAGCACGGAATTCTTAGATTACTTAAAAGAGAATGGCATTCTCTCTCAGCTCACTCCTCCTTATACACCACAGCACAACGGTGTTTCGGAGCGGAGGAATCGTACCCTATTAGATATGGTTCGCTCCATGATGAGTAGTGCTGAGTTGCCTCTTTCATTCTGGGGATATGCACTTCAAACTGCAGCACATCTATTGAATCAAGTTCCATCCAAATCCGTGCCTAAGACTCCGTATGAAATATGGAGTGGTAAAAGTTTGTATCTTAAACGTATTAAGATTTGGGGTTGCCCAGCTTATGTCAAAAAGCAGAACCCAGACAAACTTGAGGCACGGGCTGTTTTGTGTAAGTTTGTGGGATACCCAAAAGATTCAAGTGGGTATCTGTTCTACCATGCAGAGGAACAGAAGATAATTGTTTCAAGAAATGCCACATTTTTAGAAAAAGAATTTCTTGTCAAAAATATTAGTGGCAGCACGGTAGAACTGGATGAAATTCCAGAAACACAAGCTTTAACAAAAGATTTGGTGGAACCGCTAGATTCAGTTACAACCAACGAACCTCAGCCACTCTGCAGATCTGGTAGGATTTCTCGTCCGCCCGAGAGATACTACGGTTTTCTCATAGACGGGGATCGAGAGGATTGCATCTTGGAAGAAGATGACCCTACCAGTTTCAGGCAGGCCATTATCAGTAGGGACTCTGATAAGTGGTAGGAAGCAATGCAATCCGAAATGGAGTCCATGTACGCCAATAAAGTGTGGACCTTGGATATTGCTCCACCTGGGGTAAAACCCGTTGGATGCCAATGGATCTACAAAAGGAAACTTGGTGTAGATGGGCAGGTGGAAACCTATAAGGCTAGACTCGTTGCAAAAGGTTTTCGTCAAAGACCTGGTTTGGACTATGACGAAACTTTTTCTCCGGTGGCTATGCTCAAATCCATTCGGATCCTACTTGCTATTGCTGCCTTCCATGACTATGAAATCTGGCAGATGGATGTTAAAACGGCTTTCCTAAACGGTTGTTTGGAAGAGTGCGTTTACATGGATCAGCCAGAAGGTTTCATAGACAGTGGGAGCAGCAGGAAGGTATGCAAGTTGCTTAAATCCATTTATGGATTAAAGCAGGCATCGCGGAGCTGGAACATCTGTTTTGATGAAACAATCAAGGAATTTGATTTCATCAAGAACGAAGATGAACCCTGTGTCTATAAGAAGATTGTAGGACGAACTGTCGTATTCCTAGTCTTGTACGTGGACGACATTCTTTTGATAGGAAATGACATTCCTATGCTACAATCGGTCAAGCTATTTTTGTCACAAAGGTTCTCCATGAAGGACCTGGGTGATGCCTCGTACATTCTGGGGATCAAGATCTATAGAGATAGATCCAAGAGACTACTGGGACTTTCGCAGTCCAGGTACATAGAGACCGTACTAAAGAGATTTAGTATGGAGGATTCCAAGCGCGGTAGCATACCCGCATTGCACGGAATTACCCTCTCCAAGAAGATGTCTCCTAAGACTGACGAGGAGAGGGTTCGCATGAGCACTATACCCTACGCTTCGGCGGTAGGATCTATAATGTATGCGATGCTATGTACAAGACCAGATGTAGCTTACGCGCTGAGCGCGGTAAGCCGGTATCAGTCAGACCCAGGGGAGGACCACTGGACAGCAGTGAAGAACATTCTCAAGTACCTGAGAAGGACTAAGGAGATGTTCCTGGTTTACGGTAATGGAGACCTCAGGGTCGAGTCCTTTACCGATTCAAGCTTCCAGAGTGACAAAGATGACAGCAAGTCTGTCTCGGGTTTTGTGTTTACCCTCAAAGGAGGGGTGGTATGTTGGAGGAGTTCCAAACAGGATACCGTCGCAGACTCGACGATGGAGGCTGAATACATTGCTGCAAGCGATGCCGCAAAAGAGGCGGTCTGGATGAAGAAGTTCATTAGTGAACTTCAGGTGGTTCCGTCCATTGTTGACCCAATACCTTTGTATTGCGATAACAATGGGGCTATAGCTTTAGCGAAGGAACCAAGGTCCCATCAGAAATCCAGGCACATCTTAAGGCGGTATCACCTGATCAGGGAGATTATTGATCGCCAGGAGATCGAGGTGCGGAGAGTGGACACAAAAGACAACACGGCGGATCCATTCACGAAGGCCTTACCCCAGACTCAGTTCGAGCGGCTGATCGAGATGATAGGTCTTCGATACGCCAGTACATGGCCTTAGTGCAAGTGGGAGATTGTTAGTGTATATTCCCTAGAGGCCATTACTGTATCATACTAGTTTGTATATTACTTGATGGAAGCTTGGGATATTCACAGTTGTATAGACAATCTTGCTCAATATAGTAGTATGCTACTTGGTTTGTCTCTGCTTTAATGTGTACATGTGTGTTTCTTTATTGTATCACCTATACGCATTAGTAGAGCCCTTAGGATCTTTGCTTGATTACCGGCGTTGTGATGGCGATCACACTCGTGGGGGCTGGGTAATCCACAAGCACATCCTTATACACATCCCTAGTTGTGGGATTATCGAGACAAGGCATCGATACTCCGGAGTAGACTAGCGTATGCGCTTCTCATCCCAGCACGGGAGACAGTCTGTCCTACAGCCGTCAGTATGTCGTACTTGAGATAGTATGCGGGTGCTCGTTAGGATACGAGTACACTGGACATGACTCGTTGGGAACTGATGGTTGGTATTATACCTATCGTCAGTTATCAGTTCCCAGGTGACATGAGTACAGCTTTAGTCCGCTGACTTGACACTGTCACTTCGCCTCGAGTGTGTTCCCACTGTTCTTTGATTACTACCCTACCACGGCTCTACTGAGTCATGCAAACAGGTAGTAGTTGGGTGCAGTCCCGAAGCACTTGGAGGCAGTGACGGTTAGACAGGATTCGTCTCTCCCGATATTGGGGGTTGACATCGCGCTGTGTCTAGGAGAGCCATTACACATGTAGTCCCTGGCCAGGGCAAGCGAGACATACTGGTAGGTTTCCAGTGATGTCTCAGGGTGTTTTGGGCTACACTCCGATACGACTTGTACCGCTATTAGGGGACTGACGTTCACCACCCCCTAGGCCTGCCATGCGATGTATCAGACGAACAGACCGGACTGTACGGAGATTGTCACATACAGGCTCAGTAGGAGTTCGGATGGGTTTACCTCATCGGCCTTCTTATCGACATCTACCTGGGGACCGTTACGTACAGCTAGTGCCGCTTGCGGTCTGTGGTTAAACCCACTGCCAGCGTAGTGTCGAGTCTTTAGAGTCCCACGCAGAGAGTTTCCCTGCATTGAGCGAAACGTGTAGAGGCAGTATGGTTTTACGGCGGAGCTACGATCACTTACGTGCACTTGTGTGCGTATGCTGTTCGGGCAGGCAACACTAGTGGGCTTTGGTTTAAGCCAGATCCTAGTATTGCACAGATGGATTTGATTTGTCTTCTGTGCATTCGCATTCTACGGAATGCGGATGCGGGTGTGTATGCACAGTTTTGAGGAGCGATGAAGGAGGAGGTGCCCCATTAGGGTTTTGGCAGTTGGTTCAGCCAAAATCGTAATGTGGCACACTCATTAGGGTTTTGACAGTTCGTTTGGTCAAAACCGTTATGAGCCGGAGACATTGTTTACTAATCTTTTTAGTGATAAATTTGTGATGGCTAATTGCATTGACCATTTGACCACTTGGATCTCTCTTGACTTTGTTGACCCGTTGACCGTGTTGACCATTGACCTTCAAGAGAGATCCACACTCTTCTTTCATTTTCTTTTTATTTCTTGTGTTATGATAATGGTCAATTCAATGTGTCATCAACTTCTATCATGATAGGATTAGTAATGATGATTTTGTGTATTATTGGAACCATGGTTCATTTTCTTTTGGTTTGAAATCTTTTCATTATTCTCTTCTCATTCTCTCTCTTGAAGTGAGAAGAAAAAGAAAAGCTCCCTGGTTGCTAAGTTTCTCCTTCTTCTTCCTCCTCTTGATCTCATCTTTTGATCTCATGTGTTGAGAGAAAAAGATCCCACAAAGACAAACACATCCATACATCTCCTCTACACAACCTAGGGCTTCTAGACTAGCAATCTCTTTGCCCTAGTTACCTCGGCTCGAGGTGGAGCTCGGTGTACATCTCTCGGGTGGATCGTCTTCGACTCAAGGAGGCCGCGGAGGTGACCAAAGTCCGGATCAAGCCTCGGAGCAAGCAAGGAGAAGAACAACAAGAAGAGAAGGAGTACAAGTTAAGGTATAACCCCTAACCAAGTAGATAAATCTCTAGTTAGGATGCTAGTGTATTGTTTAGTAAAGATCCGGCTTTTACGGTCCATATTACCATGTTCAGAAAAATTTTTGTTTTACCGTTTCCGCAACCCCGAAAGAACCGGGAGAGGTAACGTGGACCTAACAGATGCGTCAAAGCGAAAACCCGTGCCTGTCCTCCACCTGCGACTGGCGGTCCCCTACTAGCAACTGGCTGTACTCTGCCGGCAGCTGGCTGTCCTCTGCCTCGGCCACCTCGTCCTCTATGAGCAAACCCTCCGCGACCATGGCCTCTCTGTGCATGAGTCTGACGTGGAGCAACAGTAGGCACAATAGGCAACGCCCTCTGGGGTAGGGAAGGTGGAAGTGTGACATGTGGTACGACAGTCTCGCCCTCACGTTGCTCCGGGCAATCTCGAACACGATGATAAGTACTCCCGCATCGGAAACATCTAGATGGTGCCGGCTGACCCTCCTGGGGATAAAAGCTGAGTAGCTGACCTCGTCCCGATCCTCCGCTAACCCCCGTACCTGAACGGAACCTGTCGCGGCGCCGAAAAGGCTGTCTCTGTGCTGATGTATCTGTATGAACTCTCTTCGGCCTTGGAACTACCGAAGTCTCAGCAAGGCGCTCCTCGACTAATATTGTTGGAGATAGTGCCCTCAGAGTCAATTATTGGATCACAGGCACGTGATTGCAATGATTGAGGAAGGACCTATACCGGTAGGACAGTCTTACTCAAGATGATAGTATGCTATCTGGTTTATCTTTATCATCGTGTACTGTTTTAGGTGACCTTACAAGTCACTATTGCATATTGATAGAGCCCTTATGATTCTTGCTTGACGGCCAGCAGTATGATGGCGATCATATACGTGGGAGCTGGGGTCTATAAGCACATCCTTAAAAGGTCCCTAGTCGTGGGAGTTTTCGAGACAGGGCATCGATACTCCAGAGTAGACTAGTGTATACAGTCGAGACCCCGACGAGGGACGATGGCCGGTCTCACAAGCCACTGGTGTCAGTTGGTTCACCTAAGATGTATACAGGTGCTCATTGGGTTATGAGTACACCAGACAGGACTCGCCGGGAACATGCTAGTTGGTCTTATACCAGACGTCAGATAGCAGTTCCCTGGGGACATGTGTACATGTTAGTTCATCGACCTTAGATCGTCATTTGTTTCGTGTGAGTTCCCACTGTACTTTGATTACTACCCTACCACGGATCAAAGGAGTCGTACAAACAGGTTTTAGTTGGGTACAGTCCCGAGCCACATGGAGGGAGTGAGCGGATCTTCAGGGGTTCGTCTCTCCCGGTATTGGGGGTGAGGTCGCGCTGTGTCTAGGAGAGCCATTACACGAAGTCCTTGGCTAAGGCAGGAGATTTACTGGTAGGTATTCCAGTAGTATCTTAGGGTGTTCTGAGCTACACTCCGACACGACTTGTATCGCTTTTGGGGGTCTGATTTTTACCAACCCCCTAGGCCCGCCATGCGACGCTCATAGACGAACGGACCGGACTGTACGGATATTGTCACTGATAGGCTCAGTAGGGTGTCAGGATGAGTTCGCTCATCGACGTCCCTTTTGGTCAATAGCTGGTAACCCATTACGTATGGCTAATACCTCTAACGTGCTAGTGGTTAAATCCACAGCCAAAGTATTGACGAGTCTTTAGAGTCCCCCACAGACAGTTTCTCAAGTTTTGGGCGAAACGCTGTAGAGGCCGTATGGATATATGGCAAGGTTCGATCATACACGTGCGGTATTGCACGCATCTTGATCGGACGGATGATACTAGCGGGCTTTGGTTTAAGCCGGATCCTAGTATTGTACAGTGTAGATTTTGTCTCATTGCATTTGTATTCGGTCGGAATACAAATGCGGGTATGTATATACAGTCGCGGGGTTTTCCTGTAATTTATTACGGGATCGTTTTTCTGAAGTTGCCAGTTTGCATTCCGTTTCGGCCATTTTCCTTTGTTTCTTTCTTAGGCTGGAAATTGGTGGAGAGGGGATTATTTGCAAGCATGCAAGGGTGTTATTTGCAAGTAGTAGTATCATGATGGTTCTACCATCCCTTGACTTCTATTTCTTCATCATTGCTTGACTTTTGAGACATGATGGCTTACTTTATATGATGGGAGTAGGTTGAGAATTTTTGGTATGATCATGACTCCTCATCATCACCCATTCTTTTCTCTCTCTCTCTCTCTTATATTTTTTGGTCCACTCCCTTCTCTCATTGATGATGAAGTTCGGCTGGCCACATGGGAGGGGCTGTCCATTTTTGTGGGGGGAAAAACACTCTCATTTGCTTACACAAAAATCCCTTTGTTCATCTCAAAAAGCTCATATCTCATTCCTCCACCCAAAAGGCAACTTCTATTAACCCCATTGAGACAAAAGGGTTCTACATTAGCCTATAGCATTCTTGGACACGTCGACTCGCCAACTTCGTGCCCGAGTTGCCTCGGTCCAGAGGTGGGAGCCCGTAAAAGAACCCGGCGATATGGTGCCCTTCCGACGAGGAGATGAAGACCGGAGATTCCGCGGGGAGATCGGGACGACGACGAGAAGACCGAAGGATACGGATCGCTCGGTATATCTCTCTACCCCTTCTCTAGTTATCTAGGAGTAGGTTAATGGCCCGATCTGGGTTTAAAGTCCGCGGCAGCGCCGGTTTTTAAAGTTAAAGAAAAGTTTCGTTTCCGCATTTTGGCCTCGTACAGACGGCCGGGGCGCTACCGTGCACTTACAATGGTATCAGAGACAGGCCATTAACCCAGTCTAGCTTGCTCTAACGTGTTTAGAACTCGATCGAACAAAAATTCCGAAACTACGTTTTCAAATGTAACAGTTTCTGTCGAATTTTGTTTGTTGTCAAAAAATTATTTGGTACATTGCATAAATTCAGGCAGGTTTTTTTTATGAAATCTGTGAAAATTTGGTGTTCTGATGTTACTGTAGCGCAGCGGAACCGCGGCTGTACCCCCCTTTTGGCCGCGGTTCCTCGGCTGAACTGTAGCAACAGTTCTCCATTTTTTCTACAGGGGTTCATGACTTGAAAAAGGGGTTTCTGGAATAATTTGTTTGGGCCCAGATTATTTTTAAGTGCTACAGTTGTGCTTGGGGCCCACTTCGGGAAATTTAGTCGATCGAAACTTTTAAACATGTTAGTTCACAGTATTTACATTATATCTGCGACTGTGAATGTCACTTGATCGGTAAATCCTGTCTAACTGCTATAGCCCTTTTAGACGGATTTACGAACGTGACATTCACGTTGATGTTCTGTGTTGTGCTGTGATGTTGCGGATTTGTCGTGGTGGATAGCCTGGATGCAATGGTAGTACAGTTTGGTTATTTATGTACATTTGATATTGCGGGGCGAGTGTCTGACATGTGGACTGCCGTCACTGCCTGTTTGTATATTATTCTTTTGGGGCACGACCGGGTTGAGGTCGATGTACCCGTTGTATGTATATTTTACTTTCTGTACTAGGATTACTCCGCGGTGGGGTGCACGGATAGCCGGATTCTAGAGGGCAACGGGCCCGCATCTCATGGCGTTGAGACGGAGGGGGTTTCACTCTAGAATTGGCGGGCTATTCGCCGCACTCGTAGGGGGTATAGGTTGACCCAAGGAGGGGTGCCCAAGTTACCGGATTCCGTGAAGTGCTGGGTGGTCCATTCACGTTGTTGAAGGGGGCTGCCTCGCTTCAGGTTTTGGCGGGTAACTTGCCACGCCCGTAGGGGTCTAGGATTTCATTGCACAGGCTATCCACACGACCAGGGGAACGTCGGATTTCAGTAGCGGCTCTATGAAACCCGGGGATCCCAGATATCTGTATTGTTCTGTGATGCTTATTACATTTCTGTGATGTTGCATTTTATCACGCCTTGAGCGATTATTATATATTGATATATATACTAGTAGATGTTGTATATGTTTTGCATCCACGCTAGTCCATTCCCCGCTCTGTCGTTAGTTAAGTAACCTAACGGGTAATGACGGGACCCAGTGGCGAATGCGGGTGGCATATACGTACATCATTATTTTCATGCTTTATTGGTGTGATCAATTGATGGGACTGCATTGATTCGGATCAATGCAAGTTAAACAAACCTATTCTGATGTTGTTGGAACATTTTTCAAAAAGCTGTTATTGCAAGGACGTTCTTTTTTGTTTTGCACAGTGGTATTCGGTTATGAATATCCAGCACCTCAGTCGACGAGGCAAGGGCCGAGATCCCTTCACCGGGAGTGACCCTTTGGACAGAAGTTTGTGTCAGGGCAATAACTTCACTATAGTCGATTACTTTTGCTTTGCATCGTGGTATTCAGTTGGAATATCCTGCACCTTATTCTACGGAGAAAGAGCCGAGATCCCTTCACCGGGAGTGACCTCTTTAGGAAAGGTTTTTGCCACTATATTTTTGTAAAAGCTATCCGGTTCCTTCAATGATATCAAGTTCATTACGTTAAAGGTTTTTCGCCAAAAAACATTCGTAACCCTCCGTCATTTCAGTTAAATGTTCGGTAGTATTCAAGCTATGTATTTTGACCTACGCCAAGGCATAGTGATTGGTAGCTATCGGATATTTATCTGTTGCATAGATAGATGCGTTGGTTTGGGACAGTCGTACTGTCTTGTTGGCCAAAGTCAAGGGTAGGTACGGGTGGGTTCAAATCAACCTGGAGAGTGACAGGTAGAACTTGACATGTGACTTATGATATTTTGGCCTACGTCAAGGTTATAAGAGCATGGGGCAAAAATCACATCGGGAGTTTCTAAAGAAACTGAAACTTGCAAGATATGCGCATACCCTCTGGAGTGTGATAACGCGAGTGGATTCCGTCACGTTATCATACGATGATAGTTGGATCCCGATTCCCACTGATGAGTTGGGTTACTCCTCGGGTGATCCCGACTAATTCTTCTTTCAGGTTTGGAGGAGAATTTGACGTTACAGTGGGAGGTTTCCTGATTAGATAAATAGATAACCATTCTGATCTAGGTTAGAGTGCACGCTGGTGTTTCTTTTCTCTTTCTCTTGGCAGCGACAATGACCCGACCTAGACTATGACTCAGTGACCAAATTAACCGAACCTTCTTAAACACTGGCTTTTGGATTGTCAGAGTTGCAGACCTCATTGCCACTCCTACTTTTACCCTTTTCTTTAGGACACACCGTATTACTACGAACGTTCACTTCCATTGGATAAAACCATCGTATGGTTATATACGAACTCGAAGGAATTTATTCGAGGATGGTTTCCGGTTCTGGAGAAAACGAATAGAACTATTCAGTTGTCTTTTCCTTTTACCTTCTCTCAGGTTGCGAGTGCTCCTTGGATTAGGGGATAGTACACCCATTATGCCTATTGGATAGTCTTCTTCCAAACCTTAGGCTGGTGCCGAACGGTGGGGAATGAAGTAAGTCGATTAGCCTAAGTGTGGTGTACAGAAGGTATTAAGTTAAGACAAATAAAGGGATTAGAAGGAGGGCAAAGTAAATTGCGACTGCTATTCATGACCAAACCAAGTATTTCATTACCACTCCCACTTCACCTTTGTATTTCTCCAGGACACTCCGTATCACTACGAAGATCCACAGTTATTTGGATATTCCATCGTATGGTTATATACGAACTCAAAAGGAACTTGTTCCAGTTCGGGGATGGATTCTGGTTCAGGAGAAATAGGAATAAGGTTTTATTCAGTTGTCTTTTATCTTTACCTTCTCTCGCATTGCGAGTGCTCCTACGATTAGGACAGTACACCCATTATGCTTATTGGATAGTCTTCTTCCAAACTATAGGCTGGTGCCGAACGGTAGGGAAGGAAGAAAACCATTTGGCCTAAATGGGTGTACAGAAGGTAATGACTAAAGACATATGAAGGGATTTGGAGAGATGGCAAAGAAATATACGGTTACAGTTGTGAATCTGGATAATGGAAGAGACATTACTAGGAATACCCGGATACCCCTACGAAACATTTCAATGTGTCAGTTTCACTGTGTACTGTTAAAAGAAAACTGATTTCCCAATTAGATACTTGCTCCAGGTATGTATTTACCTGGTTTGATTCTCACATCTGTATGGTTTTACAGATGATAAGTGGGAGTAAGTTATTGGGAATTAGGTGATCATCCTCATTATATCGGAATTCGTTGTAATTGGTGATATTTGAGGAAATCGCCTGGGCTGTTTGCCGGACGGCAAATTTTTGGTTTTGAATATCCGCTGTTATGCACCAATTTCAAATTGATATATCTATACGTCTATTTTCATAGAGTGAGATATACCTTTTTGAAATTATGTCTATGACATTTACCTATATCAGTGGATGGTTAGGTTAGGAGCATTAAACAGCGGTATAATTCTTCATAACCATAGTACAGTTTTCAACCTACGACGCACAGGATTTGAGTTATTCAAATCAGGGAACTTATACAGAGTATTGTATGTTGTCCAGTTTCCATTAGGATAGAGGGGTTGGTCCTCATACTATATTCGGTTTACTTATGACTTCTCCAGTTTTTAGACATGTGTTTCGTCGAAATGCAAGATCTAAGTTTTGAGAAATTATAGGTATATGAATAAAGTGGAGGACCAAGTATTGCAAGTGTCAGGATTCTTCAAGGTGATCGAAGATATAGATACTTGTGTATAGTATTCAGTTGGTAGTAATGATTAAGAGAACTTGCTTCTCTTTCAGGTTACCCATAACTGGAAGCACTCCTAAGTTGAGTAACGCTGATCGGCCTCCTTCCATTTAGTTGACATGCACTGGAGACAGTTGTATGATTTGAATCTGGTTCTAATTAAATCAGTGCCTCTGCTTCTATATTAGATATAGAACAGTTCATATCTTAACGATGTTAAGGTACGGGGAGTTGTCCGGCTTATGCTTAAAACCAGACTCTGGATAACTCAAGGCACGTTTCTGTAATGGCTGTTTGTGGGTTGACCTAGGCTATGACGAGGGTTGACTTTCTACCATCTGGAAGATCAATAGTGATATTGTTCTAGACTCGCCACAGTTTTAAAAGAAATGGATTTTTTCAGAAAACAGTAGTGGGAGTATGGTAGAACTGGAAGTGATTCCAGAACCGCAAACGATTACTGAAAATTTGATAAGAACCTAAAGATTCAATCTGGTTTGACATTCCATTGGCCACTCCGCAGATATGGTGGGTAACCTCAGGCACCCGAGAGGTACTCCGGTAGCCTCAAGGATGGTGACAGGGAGGTTCTGGTTTACCCAGACTTGCCATTGCTGTTGTTCCAGACTGTGAGACCCGGCAGGAGGATGAATATAGCGTCGTTCTGAACTGGCTTTAGAAGCGTACGAGTATGACTCTGCCAGAGGGTTGTCGTAGTCAGTGGGAGCAGCGGAAGCATAGTAGACAAGTAGCTTATGTCTATTTATAGACTAAAACAGATATAGCGGAGATAGATCATCTATTTCTGATGTGACAGTCATAGGTTTGACTTCATCAGAATAGGGGATGGATCTGTTAAGAAGGTAGTAGGGTGTGATGTCCTGGTATTTGGATGACATACACAGAGTAGGAAGTGAAATTCCTATACTACGATCGGTTATACTTTGGTTGTCATACAGTGGTTTCTCCACATAAGATATAGATATAATATCAGACATTCTGGTTACTAGATCTATGGTTTTAGATCTAGATTTGGGTAGTTTCCCAATCTGGGTACTTAAACAGCATTCTAAAGGTGTTTTAGAATGGACGACTCCTGGCATGGTAGTGTACCTGCAGGTGATGGAGTCACCCTCTCTAAAAGTGTCTTACTGACTAAAGGGGAGAGGGATGTGCATGATTGGCAGATCACTTGCTTAGGCAATTGAGTCAATCATGAGATGTCAAGTACCACACCAGATGTTGTTTTTGCACCAGCTGCAATAAGTTGATATTGATCCTATCCTGGAGAAACGATCGGAAGCAGTTTTAGAACATAAGTGGATGTTCTAGGGATATGATAACAACAGCCTCATTCGGGAGACAGCTATCATTCCAGGCTTCCAAGGTGACCTAGATGACAGAGTGATTGTCAGAGTTATAGTTTTCCCTCTGACGAGGGGCAGTATTTTGGACAGGTGGTCCAAGTGGATACTGAGGGAGGCATGGCGCAGGATACTGATTAAGTTCAGTTGATGATACAGTCTAAGAAGTTTGGATTTGGAGTTCATTTATGAATGAGGTCCCATCAGATATCCAGACATATTCTAAGACAGGTATTGCTCATTTCGGGAGATGGCTTTCTCCGCGAAATTGAGATAAAGAGAGACATAGAAAGAAACATTAGAGCGGATCCACTCACTGAGGCTATTGCTCGAACGCATTAGTTTCGCAAGCGGGTTTTGTGAGACTGATTAGTAGAGGAGTTGGGTGTTCGGTATCACACGGGCTGTGAGTATGCGACATCGCAATAATTAGCCTTGAGTGCAAGTGGGAGATTGTTGGAGATAGTGCCCTCAGAGTCAATTATTGGATCACAGGCACGTGATTGCAATGATTGAGGGAGGACCTATACTGGTAGGACAGTCTTACTCAAGATGATAGTATGCTATCTGGTTTATCTTTATCATCGTGTACTGCTTTAGGTGACCTTACAAGTCATTATTGCACATTGATAAAGCCCTTAGGATTCTTGCTTGACGGCCAGCAGTATGATGGCGATCATATACGTGGGAGCTGGGGTCTATAAGCACATCCTTAAAAGGCCCCTAGTCGTAGGAGTTTTCGAGACAGGGCATCGATACTCCAGAGTAGACTAGTGTATACAGTCGAGACCCCGACGAGGGGCGGTGGCCGGTCTCACAAGCCACTGGTGTCAGTTGGTTCACCTAAGATGTATACAGGTGCTCATTGGGTTATGAGTACACCGGACAGGACTCGCCGGGAACATGCTAGTTGGTCTTATACCAGACGTCAGATAGCAGTTCCCTGGTGACAGGTGTACAGGTTAGTTCATCGACCTGAGATCGTCATTTGTCTCGTGTGAGTTCCCACTGTGCTTTGATTACTACCCTACCACGGCTCAAAGGAGTCGTGCAAACAGGTTTTAGTTGGGTACAGTCCTGATCAGTCGAAAATACTGCATTTCTAACACGGCAATTTTCCTACCTTTTGCATTCATGTATAGGTATCCGGTATTCATATCGCACATATTAGCAAAACACATGTAAAATACTGGATTACTTGTACTGTATACTAAAACTGGCATTTTTAGGGAAATTGTGTGTTTTTCATGGCATTGCATCACCCTTGTATTGCGCAACTTTTGTCTTGGGGTCTAATGCAGGAAATTTCAGAAGCAAAGCCCAAAATTGGGAAAAAGAACTGATAAAAGATACGCCAACTCCAAGATGAAAAATCTGGTAATGTTACAGAAATCCAAATAAAAATCCACACATCAGAAAGAGGCCCATATATCAGCCCAAAGCAGCATAAGAAAGATCATTCCCCAAGGCCACTAAAGGGCAGCGGATCCGCGGCCCAAACCCCCTTGGCGCCGCGGATCCGCGGCTTGTTGAAGAGATCACAGCTCCAAATTTCCTCACGTGCTTACCTCTAACGGCCAAAGCTTCCAGAAGACCCCAGGAGCTCCACGTGGCGCATCTAGAAGGCTCGGCTTAACAAACTATTTCTAGAAGTTTCTCTTAACAAACTTTTGGAGGGAAATTTGAATCTTTGGCTAACAAACTTGTGGAGGGAAATTTCAAATTTCAAATCCTAGATCTAGAATTTTGAGGTCTATAAAAGAGAGCCTAGATCTAGGGTTCAAATTGTTCAAGAATCACCATCATCTTCTACCCACAAGTTGAGTGACACAACTTCTGCCTCAAATTCAAAATCCAATTCAAAATCAAGATCAAGATCCCGAGATCAATTCAAGCAAGAGAGCCTTCAACCTTTAGAAGCGACGCCGGATTTCAACGGAGCAAGAGATCCACGCCGATCCGTGACTCAAGGAGCCGAGCGAAGCCGAAATCGACGATCTAGTTCCTTCCTTTTGTAAATTCAAGAGAGTGGTAACGAAAATTGTCGATAAATAAAGGTGAATTTTCTATATTCTTGCTTATCTTTTAATTCAAGCATAATGATTAGATCTCAATTTGTGATTGTGTTTGTGATCATGATGTTTGAGTAATCTCCGCTCGTGTAGGAGTTGTGACGATCTTTAGATGATGATGATTTAGATATTTTTACAATTCTTAAATCCTATAATGTTTGGAAATTCTAGTGAATCAAATGATTAATAACCTAGTTTCGAGATGATGCTTTCTTGATCGTGTTCACTCGAAACTAGGGAACAACTATTGACCATTTGATTAACTAGAAGCTAGAATTTGAATGCGATCCATCGAAAGGACAAAGGATGAGTTGCGAAATCCCTAATTTCCTCGCAAGATCCTTAAACCTTGATGAATTTGCATCGATATAGTATCAATTCATTAATGGATAAGAATTAGTAATCTTTAGATCTCATCACATCTATAGATCCGATCTACTCCTACGAGCCATACTTCTAATCTTGATTGTTGGTTGGAAATTATCACACATCTCAATTCTTGTTTTTTAATGTTTTTTCTAGATCTAGATTTTTCTTATTTCTTGATCTTCAAATGCAAATCATGAATTGTTTTCTTTTCTTTGCCTTAAATTTTCAACTCATCTAATTCGAAAATTGAACGGATCTCACTTTCCCTGTGGACGATCCGCACTTACTAACGCGCTACATCCGACACCGTTATTGATTGTGGTCAAATATTTTTGGTTGTGATTTCTATACAATTTTCTCAAACATACACAATCCGAAATCGTTATTGATTGCGGTCAAATATTTTTGGTTGTGATTTCTATACAATTTTCTCAAACATACACAATCCGAAATCATATTCAATCAAAATGGCGCCGTTGCCGGGGACCATTTGAGTTACTTACACAATCGGAAAATATCATCAATCAAAATGGCGCCGTTGCCGGGGATCGTGTGCTATTTGTTCATTTTTTGAAATTTGAGTTGAAAAGTTTATTCCATCAACATTTTTAGATCAAAACTTGCGCAAAACACTAAACGAGTTGTTGTGGTTACTTGCAAGGAAATCTGGAGCTTGCTGCGAAATTGGAAAATTATTTGGAGAATTCCAGAGAGCTAAGGAAGTGTTCAGGATTGCTCTGGTGAAATTTTGTGCAGAGAGGAGCTCAAGGTGCGGCGGAACCGCGGCATAAGACGACTTGTGCGGCGGAAGCGCGGCAGTTCTAGGAGATCTCTGTACAATTTTTGGCAGGTAACCTCTATCTTTCTTATCTCCTTCCTAAACCTGCTCCAATTAACAATTTGTTGCAGGCTTCTTTGCAAAAATCGCAGCGCCGCAAAAAGCAAAATAAATTGTGCTTGTTTTAGATTTTGTGGTTGTTTGCATAATTAATACGGACATTAAGGGACACGGCCTAATCCAGATTAGGTGGGGAGTTCATTACCCTTCCTAAGCACCAAAAAATCACAAACTTGCATCCGTATTACCCTCATTAACTAAAAAATATCTAGAGATGACTCTAAGGACCGTCGCGCTCACTTAGGACAGAAGAAGGCCGTGGGTAATTCATTGCTTATCCGCGTTTCTTTTTGTGGTGTCTAAGGCAAGTGTGTCAAAGGCTAGTGGTTACTTAATTAGGCCCACTACTTACGTAGTGGAGAACCTCCCACTTACCTGGCACTTACCTGGCCATAGGAGAGACAAAGAGGCAGTGGAGGATTTTATCCTGCGACTTGTCTTTTGGAAGTTAGGAGCGGTCTAGAGCTTTAACCTAGGTGACCATTGATTTTAGGGTTGCTTGTTGCATTTGTTGTGATCGCATCATATTTCCAAAATCCGTATCATTTTTCAAAACAAACACCGCATTCACTTCATTTCCCCTAATTATAAATCACGCTGCCACTTGTACTAACCCCTTTTAGTGCAAGATAGGCTGGACACGGGATTCTAGTGCCCGACTTGTGCGCGTCCCCTCGATCGACTTCGAAATCGGTATTTCTCTATTTACCTTTCTTTTACCCACCACCACACCCACACCGATGGATCCGTCTCCATCGAACCTCTTTACCGCTGCTCTGCCGCTGTCCGTTGGTGCGCAGAATCCTCTCCGCATCTCTCTCCAAGAGAGGTGTTACCCTTTGCGAGGTCCTCTCTCGACCTGCTTATTCATTCCACCAGCCAACGGGGATAACTTTGAGATTAAGCCCCAGTACATCAACCTTCTACCCAAATTCCACGGTCTCGAGACTGAAGACGCTTACGTTTTCATTACCAAATTTGAAAACATATGCGCAATGATGGGTACATCACAACTTTCTGTGGATGCCACGCGTCTACGACTTCTTCCATTTACCTTGTGCGATATAGCCGAGAAGTGGCTGTATAACACCACCGCACATTCCATCACGAATTGGGAAGAATTCGTTGCAGCATTCCTTAAGAAATTCTACCCTATGCAAAAGACAGCTCGAATCCGTAGCGAACTCTATCAATTCTCCCAGCTTCCGGCTGAACCATTCTCAAAATGCTTTGAACGATTCAAGGATCTTTTGGTTCAATGCCCACATCACGGCATCCCGAGATGGGATCTTTGCCGAATCATATATGAGGGCAGTAACCCTACCACTAAACAAAACCTTGAAAACATGTGTCAAGTCACCTTTATGACCAAGGATGATGGGGAAGCATGGAAATTTTTAGAAGAGTTCGCTGAAAAGTCACTACAGTGGGAGACTGGAACCCAGCCATCGAGTAGGGGTGGCGTACACCAAATAGACGTGTCCATAGGTGTTCGAGCTGAGATGGCAGCAATGCAAAAGAAGCTTGACGCTATGGAACACAAATTCTTAGCAGCCTCCCTAAACCCAATGTCGCTCCCCAAAACTGTTCGTGGGTGCTGTTCTGATCCTTCTCACTTAACGGAAGAATGTCCATTAAACTCTCAGTTTCGAGGTCTCGAGCATACCAATGCCGCATTTCAAAGACCTGGAAACGACCCTTTTTCTTCCACATATAATAAGGGTTGGAGGAATCACCCGAATTTTGCTTGGAACCAATCCCAAAATACGGTTCCAAACCCTAATCAATTCCAATGGGTCCCTCCACCACAACAGCAACCACTTCAATTCACTCAGCATCCCTACCAGTCACAAAATTTCCAAAACCAGGTAAACACTCCTGCACCGTCTAATCCTATGCAGTCGACCTGTTCTGACGAGTTCTCTCAAGTCGCTCAAACCATGAAATCACTCCTGTCAAATTTCATGGAAGTGTCAGCCGAGCTTAGGTTTTCCGTTGGTGAGATAAAGAAAAACTCAGCGTCCCAAGCTGAGAGTATCAAAATGATGGAAGCTGAAATTGCACGACTTAAGGCCGAAATGAGTGCAAGAGAGAAAGGGAAACTCCCAGCTCAACCTTTACCCAATCCTGGCTATTCACATCATGTGAATGCAATCACCACGTTGAGATCTGGGAGAGTGCTGGATAACCATGTTGGGGAAGAAGTTGATGATATTGAAAATCCTATCAACACCCCGGCTGAGACCTTTCCTCACACACGCACTTCTGCTTCTGATTCTTGTTCTTCTACCCCACCGCCTTCTCACGAGCCTATTCTCCACTTCCCACTAGGCTCGACACCTCAGCCCACCTCTTCTATCCCTCCACAGACGATCCCTACTCCTCTTTCGGGATCATGTCTACCCCCACTTCTTTCTCCTATGATGGACCCAGCGCTCATTGCTAAAGCACCTTACCCGAACCGGTTAAGGGCTAACAAATCGAGTCTACATATGGAGAAAATTATGGAAATATTCAAACAGGTTAACATCAACATCCCTCTCCTAGATGCGATTCAACCCCCGCTTATGCGAAAATTCTTAAGGACTTGTGCACTAGGAAGAGGAAGACTCAAGTGCCAAAGAAGGTCTTCATGTCCAATAACATTAGCACTGCTTTTATCCCTCAGCTACCAAAGAAACGTAAGGACCCAGGATGTCCTACGATATCGATTTCTATTGGGGATAAACACATCAACCGTGCTCTTTTAGACCTTGGCGCAAGTGTTAACCTGCTTCCTTTCTCAGTCTATGAGCAACTAGGGATCGGAGAATTGAAACCAGCCCATTGTACTCTCCAGATGGCTGACCGCTCAATCACCAAACCTAGGGGTGAACTGGAGGATGTGTTAATAAAAATCGGGGAATTTGTATTCCCTGTGGATTTTATTGTACTTGATACACAGCCTGTAGCGAACCCCCGGAATCAAATTCCGGTGATTTTAGGTCACCCCTTTTTGGCCACTTCCAACGCTATCATCAACCGTCGTAATGGCTCTATGACCCTATCCTTCAGGAATAGGTCAATTGAGCTGAACATTTACAAGTTAGGAAGTGTACCCTCCGAACCTACTGCTCAGGTCTGTTCTGTCGACTTAATGGAGGTCGAAAGCAGCAAATTTGATGATCCTCCTGATACCGATCTTGACTCTTTTCATACGTTGTTGTTTGACTCAACTATGTATCATACACATACGGACTCTTCCACCAAGATGTCCGGGTCAACAACTAACACCGATTATGAACTGCTTTTAGAGTCTGAAGATCACCCCGCACTTTGTGATGACATTATTCTTCGGGGTATTGATGAAACTTTTGAGGAGATCTTCGCTGATGAACTCGCATTTCTGAATAACATGGGTGTTGAGATGAATCATGTCCCAATCAATGAAATTGAACCTCCACCCCTTCTTTTGAACTGTAAAAGGAATGCGAGCAATCCATCACATTACTGCATCATCTCTCCAAAATGAGACGCACACACTTTCTATTCCACCACTTACCCTTTCCCCACTTCTTCTTCCACCAACCAGAGTACTGCATTGATAAAATTTTTGAATGGTTGGTGTTAACATTCGGTCTTTGCAAAGCTTGGCATCGACCAATGATTTTTGACCCCCTCATGTGATTTTCAAAGCTTAACATTGCATAACTCAAGTTTGGGGGGGGGGATAATTTTTCTGGCTCTAGGAAAGAAATTTTTTACAAAAAATTTTGAGCCAAGAATAAGTTTGGGGGAGGGTCTTCACTTATATATTTTGCCCCCACTAATAAATTCCTCCCAGGCTTACAGGTTTTGTAGATATAGCGGTTGGCAACAGTGAGGACACTGTTGAAAACAAGTTTGGGGGAGGTTTGTGCTTAGTTTTGCATCATGTGCATATCATTTGCATAAGCACAAAACATTTCTTTAAAAACCATAAAAATTTAAAAATTTTCAAAACCCATAAAAATTTTGTGTACATATTTTTGGCTCATCATTTTTTGTAAATAGTTTTTCAAAACCCATAAAAACCTATAAAAATTTAAAAATTTTCAAAATCCATAAAAATTCAAAAATTTTCAAAACTCATAAAATTTTTAAAAATTTTCAAAATATAAAAATATTTAATATTTATGATAATAAAAGATTAGATAGTGAACAATTACATCCATGAGATTAGAAAAATTTAAGAAAACCAAGAAAATTAGAAGTTTTCTTATACGAACTAGTAATAAGTAGTTATGAGCCGTTGTCCCAAGGGTTAGTAAGATGGAGGAAGTCACTAATCTGAGAATAAAAATAAGTTTGAAAAATAGTTTCTATTCTGGAAAGCCAAGCATTTTGAACGTTGATACCCTGCTATTCGCACTTACACACGTCTTAAAGCCCGGGATAGTAGAGGATACCTTGAAATACTCTTGTCTTAAAGCCAATGTATGAAGAAAATAAAAGAAAAAAATGAATAAAATATAAAGTGGTGAGAAAAATGGACACTGGTCTTTGTTATCACCAAGGGCAATAAAAAAATGTATAGCGAGGGTGCCTCTTCACCTAGTGCCCTAAGGCCAACTGGTCTGGGAGTCACTGCTATGCCTAAAGTGGTGCAAGACGAGGAAAATACACCAAATAAGCAAGCACATGAGTAATCGGTCGGTTAGTACCTCAAGAAGTATTAATGGTCGCATGAAAGTGTGTGAGCAAATTCGTCTAAATATTCATTAATTAAAAAGTACTGAGGCTGATGGACAAGAGTATGATAGCTTGAATTGAATTCTACGGGTGTAGGGATGTCCTTTACACACACGCAGGGTGATATGATCGATGTTTGGAAGAAAGATAGGAATGAGGAATAATACGATGTTTTATTGAGGGAGGACGTGATTTCTGACATCTTTTCATGACCATTAAGATAGGGCTCATGATAACTAAAAAGCTAACTTAGTTGGAAACCCTAATTTTCAAGGCTTTTCTTTTATGATTCTTGTCTTTAAATGTAATATTCATGATCTTCCTTTTATTATTGGATTTTGTGGGTGCAATCCGCTGAAAACCCTCAGGAGACAACACTCCTCCTACTAGGGACACCTAGAGGTTTAAAGGCTTGTTCCACGTGCTCAGTGCAATCGTGTTGCCTACGAAAGTGTGCTTTTCTCTTTCTTTATTTTCTCTTTCTCTTTTTAATAAAACAATCCGATCGAGATGATCGAAAATAAGTTTGGGGGAATTTGATCAGTCGAAAATACTGCATTTCTAACACGACAATTTCCCTACCTTTTGCATTCATGTATAGGTATCCGGTATTCATATCGCACATATTAGCAAAACACATGTAAAATACTGGATTACTTGTACTGTATACTAAAACTGGCATTTTTAGGGAAATTGTGTGTTTTTCATGGCATTGCATCACCCTTGTATTGCGCAACTTTTGTCTTGGGGTCTAATGCAGGAAATTTCAGAAGCAAAGCCCAAAATTGGGGAAAAGAACTGATAAAAGATACGCCAACTCCAAGATGAAAGATCTGGTAATATTACAGAAATCCAAATAAAAATCCAGACATCAGAAAGAGGCCCATATATTAGCCCAAAGCAGCATAAGAAAGACATTCCCCAAGGCCACTAAAGGGCCTCGGATCCGCGGCCCAAACCCCCTTGGCGCCGCGGATCTGCGGCTTGTTGAAGAGATCACAGCTCTAAATTTCCTCACGTGCTTACCTCTAACGGCCAAAGCTTCCAGAAGACCCCAGGAGCTCCACGTGGCGCATCTAGAAGGCCCGGCTTAACAAACTATTTCTAGAAGGCTCTCTTAACAAACTTTTGGAGGGAAATTTGAATCTTTGGCCAACAAACTTGTGGAGAGAAATTTCAAATTTCAAATCCTAAATCTAGAATTTTGAGGTCTATAAAAGAGAGCCTAGATCTAGGGTTCAAATTGTTCAAGAATCACCATCATCTTCTACCCACAAGTTGAGTGACACAACTTCTGCCTCAAATTCAAAATCCAATTCAAAATCAAGATCAAGATCCCGAGATCAATTCAAGCAAGAGAGCCTTCAACCTTTAGAAGCGACGCCGAATTTCAACGGAGCAAGAGATCCACGCCGATCCGCGACTCAAGGAGCCGAGCGAAACCGAAATCAACGATCTAGTTCCTTCCTTTTGTAAATTCAAGAGAGTTGTAACGAAAATTGTCGATAAATAAAGGTGAATTTTCTATATTCTTGCTTATCTTTTAATTCAAGCATAATGATTAGATCTCAATTTGTGATTGTGTTTGTGATCATGATGTTTGAGTAATCTCCGCTCGTGTAGGAGTTGTGACGATCTTTAGATGATGATGATTTAGATATTTTTACAATTCTTAAATCCTATAATGTTTGGAAATTCTAGTGAATCAAATGATTAATAACCTAGTTTCGAGATGATTCTTTCTTGATCGTGTTCACTCGAAACTAGGGAACAACTATTGACCATTTGATTAACTAGAAGCTAGAATTTGAATGCGATCCATCGAAAGGACAAAGGATGAGTTGCGAAATCCCTAATTTCCTCGCAAGATCCTTAAACCTCGATGAATTTGCATCGATATAGTATCAATTCATTAATGGATAAGAATTAGTAATCTTTAGATCTCATCACATCTATAGATCCGATCTACTCCTACGAGCCATACTTCTAATCTTGATTGTTGGTTGAAAATTATCACACATCTCAATTCTTATTTTTTAATGTTTTTTCTAGATCTAGATTTTTCTTATTTCTTGATCTTCAAATGCAAATCATGAATTGTTTTCTTTTCTTTGCCTTAAGTTTTCAACTCATCTAATTCGAAAATTGAACGGATCTCACTTTCCCTGTGGACGAACCGCACTTACTAACGCGCTACATCCGACACCGTTATTGATTACGGTCAAATATCTTTGGTTGTGATTTCTATACAATTTTCTCAAACATACACAATCCGAAATCGTATTCAATCAAAATGGCGCCATTGCCGGGGACCATTTGAGTTACTTACACAATCGGAAAATATCATCAATCAAGCCCCGAGCCACATGGAGGCAGTGTGCGGATCTTCAGGGGTTCGTCTCTCCCAGTATTGGGGATGAGGCCGCGCTGTGTCTAGAAGAGCCATTACACGAAGTCCTTGGCCAAGGCAGGAGATTTACTGGTAGGTATTCCAGTAGTATCTCAGGGTGTTCTGGGCTACACTCCGACACGACTTGTACCGCTTTTGGGGGTCTGACTTTTACCAACCCTCTAGGCCCGCCATGCGATGCACATAGACGAACGGACCGGACTGTACGGATATTGTCACTGACAGGCTCAGTAGGGTGTCAGGATGAGTTCGCTCATCGACGTCCCTTTTAGTCAATAGCTGGTAGCCCATTACGTATGGCTAATATCTCTGACGTGCTAGTGGTTAAATCCACAGCCAAAGTATTGACGAGTCTTTAGAGTCCCCCACAGACAGTTTCTCAAGTTTCGGGCGAAACGCTGTAGAGGCCGTATGGATATATGGCAGGGTTCGATCATACACGTGCGGTATTGCACGCATCTTGATCGGACGGATGATACTAGCGGGCTTTGGTTTAAGCCGGATCCTAGTATTGTACAGTGTAGATTTTGTCTCATTGCATTTGTATTCGGTCGGAATACAAATACGGGTATATATATACAGTCGCGGGGTTTTCCTGTAATTTATTACGGGATCGTTTTTCTGAAGTTGCCAGTTTGCATTTCGTTTCGGCCATTTTCCTTTGTTTCTTTCTTAGGCTGGAAATTGGTGGAGAGGGGGTTATTTGCAAGCATGCAAATTTGATTAGTGGAGGGTGTTTGTCACGCCCCGCTTCCCAAAATACGGAAAACGAGGGATGACTAGGCCAGCCATGCTCCTACGGTCAAGGAATCATCCCGCCGTAGTCACACTTCGGCTTCTAGCATTACATGGTAATCAGTAAATAAAGTACAGTAGTAAAGGAATCACATCACTAATTTATTACATTAAAATCCATTGTTCACAAATTACAAATAACAAGAACAGTTACTAACCAAGTTCAATCTCACGATCACTTTTATGGAAAGCAGTAAAGAAAGAAAGTACACCAGACTATATCTCCGAGAACTCGAAAGATAGATCCGTCTCCTGCGCTGGTCCTTCCACGGGATCTGAGCATGCATACTCAGGTCGTCAGAGCGACACAATAACAATATTATTATAGTAAGGTGAAACAGGTAAAAGAGGTAATAACAGTAAAAGTACAATGCGAGTAATCACCATGTCACTACATGATGCAAAATAAGATCTGTGTCCCTATCGGTCTCTAGGTCATGTTTGAAATCGCATAGTGGAAAGGAGGATCATGTTTAACAGGAGTCTCGTACATACCCGAGACAACGGCCCACATGCCCGGGACATAACCCTGTCAGCCGGATCGCTAGATCCTACCTAATATATATCGCTGTTCGAATGATCATCCTCTAAAACACGGTCCCGCTAAATACGATTCTCTTTCCACTTCGATTTCCCCTTTATCCCCAGGTTTACACTATTTATGATTTTGATTTAGTCGTGTACAAGTATACCAATGGCATGGTTTTATCATTGTTCACTGTATCAATCACTGTCACGAATATTCACTTCCCATTGGTGTACTCGTCACTCCTAAACCAACATCAATCACACACGATAATACAATGTCCACTGACTCTAACACGCACTAACACTAAGTATATGGCAATTGGGGTATGATATATGTATGTATGCCATCAATAAGCTAAGTATGTTATGAACCAATGTGCACGTCATTAACTTACCAAAAATTGCATAAATTCATATGTTTAGAATTCGACAAAATGATACAAATACGATAAATAGAACACTCAGTCAGAAATTCATAAAAATTAGTTTCAGTTCAATCGGGTTTCTGGTATTCAAGATACAGCTGTTTCATTTTAAGTGCTCGCGGCTGGAAATTCAGTTTCTGAACTAAACATCCGTTTCGTGACACGAATTGCACCCAGTTGGGTTCAGAATTTAGCGATGCTACAGTTTAATAAAATCTAGGGTTTTTGATAGGGTATTCAACGCAATAGACAGATCCTCAATCTCATCTGTACGTCGAAAGTTATACACAGTTTAACATTAGTATGTCACTTCTGAATCTGTTCTGGACAGTTATACGTTCTACCCTTTTTATTTACAATTTAAATAGCAAATGGCAATGAAACGGAATGAAACCACTTGTTTTGTTTATCTAACAGATCCATCTTTAATCCACTGCAGAGTTCCGTAACATAAGAATTCAGTAAACAAAGGGACACACATTTTGGGACAGTAAACAGTAATCAGAGTCGCTCTGGACTGCAGTCCAGAGTCGCACTCCAATCTAAATATCGTTGCAGTTACAGTATAGAAAGCATTAGAAGTTTACATAGAGTTAAAGTTAGTCGAGTCGGCTTCGATTTAAGCCCTCGAACGCATCTTTCCAGTATGTACATAATTTACAGTGATTTTAATCATTTTCAGATACGGGAAATTTCTAGTTTTATTGGTATATTTGGGGGTATTCATTTTAGTCACTAACAGTCGTATTTTCTAGTGAGATTTATACACGATGTTCATCACTATATGGGCCAACAGAAACAATCTATTTCCGTCAAATTAAGTAAGTATTTTCATTGTGATCACGCATCGAACAGGTATATTGCATAATATATCGGAAATCTGTAAGTTATAATCTATATGATTTAAGTTTGTATCACAATTATATTAGCATGTAGCAAGTAAAACACTTGCCTGGAAACGTCTCGGGGTTGCACGGCAGCAGCGGCGTCACAAACGCGCGATGTACGGCGTGAAACGATTTGCGCGAGCTTGGCTCGCGATACGGATTTGATGTCGGAGTTGCCCGGAGCCGTTGCACGGTCACTGGAGGTTGAGGGGTGCTCAGTGGTCCTCTGCGAGTGCACCGGGGTCGACGACGGTCGGCGGCGCTCCGGCGACGAGCGAGAGGGTGTCGGGTTTTTTGGGTTTTGTATTTTTTTTGAAGAGAGAGAGAAGAGAAGTGGTGGCTCGGGTCTGTCGTGATGGAGATGAGGATGGGGAGAAGAGAGTGTAGAGGTCGACGACGTGGTGTGGAGATTGCCGGCGTCGAGGGTGCAGGGTGGTGGTTGAGCTCGGTGCAGTGGGTTCGGGTGCAGGGGAGTCGATTGGTTGTACTGGGTTGGGTGTGTAGGGTTCTAGGTTGGTGGAGGAAGATGGAGGAGGGTTCTGTGGGTGGAGGAGAGGCGAGGGATGATGAATGGGGGGGTCGACGAGGAGGTTCGCCGTCGTCGGAGGGAGTCGAGTGTGGTGGGTTCGTGAGTTTTCGAGAGGGAGAGAGATGAGGAATTTTTGAAAGTGAGAGAGGAGCGAGGGTGTGAGGGAGGTAAGGGAGATAGGGGATACAAGGGGGTAACGGCACTGCGAGGGCGTGGGTGTGAGCTGCGGCGGAGGAGGCGGATCGCGCAATGAAAAGGTGAGCGGGAAAGGAGGGAATTAGCCGTTGGGGGAAGGAGGAGGAATAGGAGTGGGTCGGGTCGGCGTGGGTGCGGGTTGGGCTTGGAGACGGGCTGGGCTGAGGGTTTTTAAAAGAATTCCTTTTAAATTTTAATTTTGTGTGTGTAGGCTAAGGAGGGGGACGGGCTGGGCTGATTGCTTTAATTTTAAATTTTAAATGGAAAATTTCAATGGGCTGGTGGTTTAAGATGGGCCCGGGCTTAAGAATTTTAATGTTAATTTAAATTTGATTATTTTTTGGTTGTTGGGCTGGGGGTTTAAGTATAGTTTGGGTTTGGATTTATTAATATATTTTTGGTTTTAGTTTGGTTTTAATTGGTTTTAAATTTTGGGTTTTGACTTTTAGGGTTTGGGAAATTTTAAATATTGGAATTTAAGCAAACAATTTCCCTACAAAATTTTACGAGGGGAAAAGAAAAGAACAACTCGAGAATTTAGGAAAAATTTTTTGAAAACTTTTATTGAGATGGGAACGGGGATTCACAGTGTTATTTGCAAGTAGTAGTATCATGATGATTCTACCATCGCTTGACTTCTATTTCTTCATCATTGCTTGACTTTTGAGACATGATGGCTTACTTTATATGATGGGAGTAGGTTGAGAATTTTTGGTATGATCATGACTCCTCATCATCACCCATTCTTTTCTCTCTCTCTTATATTTTTTGGTCCACTCCCTTCTCTCATTGATGATGAAGTTTGGCTGGCCACATAGGAGGGGCTGTCCATTTTTGTGGGGGGAAAAACACTCTCATTTGCATACACAAAAATCCCTTTGTTCATCTCAAAAAGCTCATATCTCATTCCTCCACCCAAAAGGCAACTTCTATTAACCCCATTGAGACAAAAGGGTTCTACATTAGCCTACAGCATTCTTGGACACGTCGACTCGCCAACTTCGTGCCCGAGTTGCCTCGGTCCAGAGGTGGGAGCCCATAAAAGAACCCGGCGATGTGGTGCCCTTCCGACGAGGAGATGAAGACCGGAGATTCTGCGGGGAAATCGGGACGACGACGAGGAGACCGAAGGACACGGATCGCTCGGTATATCTCTCTACCCCTTCTCTAGTTAGCTAGGAGTAGGTTAATGGCCCGATCCGGGTTTAAAGTCTGCGGTAGCGCCGGTTTTTAAAGTTAAAGAAAAGTTTCGTTTCCGCATTTTGGCTTCGTACAAACGACCGGGGCACTGCCGTGCACTTACAAATAAGGCGGCATCTACAGCTGCTGCATAGGTCTCGTAACGCTGCGCGCTGATCGCAAGAAACAACGGGGTAAGCATGCCTCAAACAAATCTCTTGACTCGCATCTCCTCAGTAGCCATTAAATATGGGCCATAAACAGATAGCTCGGTGAATAGCATATCGTACTCTGCCACTGTCATCTCTGGCGTCTGGCGTAAAGACTTGAACCTGCGCGCTCGGGCATCCCTGACACTCTGGGGAAGGAAACGGGCTAGAAATACCGTCACAAACTCAGTCCAGCTCATAGGAGGAAGATCTGCCGCTCTGCCTTTCTCGACCGACTCACACCATTTCTGCACAAGACCTTCCAGACGAAAACTCGCGAACTCTACCCATCTCGCATCTGAGAATCTGAGCGAACGACATATCCGGGCCATCCTATCAATAAAAGACTGTGGGTCCTCGGGTGCATCGGTGCCTGTGAAGACCGGAGGCTTCAGCCTCATGAACTCTGATAGCGATACTGTGATGACCTCTGTAGCTGCAGGGGCAACTGCCTGTACTGTAGGTACCATCGCGGTCCCTGTGACGGGTGGAACTACCTCTGGTCGCTGCACTCGAAGTGTCTCGACTAACGACCCTATCATCTGGCGCATCTCCTGTATACCGGCCCCTAGCATAGCGATCTGATTTGTCGTAGGAGGAACAGTCTGCTCTGGTATAACGGGTGTACTTCCCGGGTCAGTCCTCGTCTCAGACGAGTCAACTCTAATCTCGGCTCTCGCGGCCGCTCTCTGCGCCATCGTAGTCTTTGGCGGCATAATGGCTGAAAAGAAAGTAGGATTCGATAAGGATACGGAAATCGAATCACAAGAATGTATATAATCATGAAGGAATTTCAATCAATAAGTTCTAAGGTCACTTAGGCGGAGTACCGCGTCGTGAGTATGCCGCTGAACATACGCACGCTACGCCACTCTGCTTCAGCTACCTACTCCATCATAGCAGGGTCACCCTACACTCTGAAAGGTAAAACCTACGCTTTGATACCAACTTTGTCACGACCCAAAGTTCGGCCCATGACCGGCCCTTAACCACGTAACGTCTACAGGCGTGACGCGACTAAGTAAGCTGAACCCAGAAATCAAAACCATTTAAAGTATTAAGTGTTTAAAACATTTGATGAAAACATTTGTTAAAACATTTAGAAAACCTTGGTAATTTAGTAAAATTCTTTAAAATTTAAGTTGTTTTCTTTAAAAATTTTGGCAGCATTTCTTTTGTAAAAACTAACCCCGAAATCGGGTACAAGACAAGATATAAGTAAAATGACATGCAATAAGAATAAAGCGTCCCAAATGGGAGTAATCACGCCCAACGGCGAAAACAATCACCACAATAAAATAATATACGACGTCGCAGCGAAGAAAGAGCAAAAATAAGTGAGGACAACATGAAAGATAAAACTGCATAAATAAAGTCAGCTCACAACGAGCTCGACACCAGAGTACAAAATAATATAGATCGTCCTCACAACTGGTCTCTAAGTCAATACATGAATAGTAGATGGAGAGTACTAGATACAATAGTGAGTACAACTGGAAAATAAACGGATACCGCAAAAACCCACCTATCAGCAAAAGGGCACATGCGCCAACTACAGTGGTATCCGTATCAAAAGATGCAAGAAAGTAGCCTGCCGCGACTACTCTGAGGGGCAACCTACAAACACTGTGGCACAACGGGGGTGAGTTGCCAACTCGTGAATAGTAGATAACATATAAAGGTAATCGCGAGTATGCACGTACTGCGATACTCTAACATATGCCAACAGATAACATCTATATGCGATGAGCAGGATATGCAATAATCATGCCAAAGTACTCTATCAGGTACTACGACTACAGGATGGGATGCATAACAATGAATGCTGAGTATGGGATAAAATAACATCTACACGGAATGTCAACGTGGAAAATAACCAGTGTCCATCAATGCACCCAAATCCCAATAAAACTCAGGCGCTGTCACCCTTATCGGCCCTCCAATCCTGTAAATCTCATAGAATCGTGAGTGCCCAATATCGGCACTCGAAAATATCATGAAATCATCGTGCCCAGCATCGACATGCAAATCTTCAAGTATCGGGCTCCGTCAGTCCGGATCGGCCCACGGGCTCCGTCTGCGGAATCAGCCCTCGGCCCCGGCAGTACGGGTCGTCCCGTATCCATCTATCGACTCTGGTCAGTATCCTCCGGATAACCGCCAGGTCCAACCAATCACCGGTAGGTAGTAGTCCCTCTGCCAGGGTCACCGTCTGTATACACAGCATCTCTTTCTTGCCCCGGGGTACTATACCAGGTCCACTATGTACCCGCAATCGGCCTCGTCCAGCTCCTCGATTCGGGTTCACCTGTCACACATCTCAGAACCGAGAAAACGCATGGTGGACGCACTGAAATATCATATCAAGAGAAACCGGGTTTTTAAAACAGTGCATATTTTCTTAAAATAATACCACGGTTCTCAAATCCAGAAATCACATGAATCCAAACTCAATGCGTAAATCCATGCAATGTGTCGTATGACACTAAGAGTAAAAAGGGAAAACCGCTCTTTTTTTAAAAGGATCCAGTTTTGAAAATATCTCATGCGGTCTCTAGTTTTTGAAATCAAGTCGATATCATCCATGTATGCAACATATATATGTATATAGGTATGGATGTGCCAATGGATGTATACGCAAGTATGAGTGTAGCAATGTATATGTGCACTAATATGGATACACAATATGGCTGTGTGCAATATAGGTATATCAATGTGAATATACAATATGAATGTGCACGATATGTGGCAGAAACATGTCTAATCATCAATGATGCGGTAATCAAAATGATGTATGATTCGTAGCAATTCTATAGTGCGAGTGTCATGGCAATCACTAACAGTGCGAGTGTAACATACAAATAGTGCTCGTGCAGCTTGAACCGTTAGTGATAGTGCGGTATTATATAACTACCATTTCTATATGCAGCAAGAAAGGGTATGATACAATAATACATGTAAGTATATATGCGACTACGATAACCTATAACGCCCTGACGCTTAACTCCATACGGGCGATTTCCCCATAGATATTAAATCTACTCACCTGATCTCGTGCTAAGTGTAGCCGACTATCTGCTTCCCCTTCTTTGCGGCGTCCGACATACCCGCATGCGAACTTAGAATTACATAAAGGATACACATAAGCTAAACTCCTGCAAAGACGCGATATTAAAACCAAACGAAAAACTCACGTCGTGAACTAAACGCGTGCGTGTATACGTAACATGTGTGCATACGCCATAACCCAACGTGACACGCTATGGCACATAGCGACACGCTGTGACACCCAGCAAACCAACTCGACTCGTATCGTACGTATCACGCAAGTCCCGCTACGCTAAAAATAGAAAAACGGTTCTAGATTTAATCTGGAGCAGAAACAAGAAAATTAAACAAGACCAAACACCTTATAATTCCTACAGACAGCTACCTACAAAAACTCAACTCAAACCCTCAAAATTGGGCCGGTGGCTAGGGGTGTGGTATCGGCAAAAAACCGGTGGAATGGGTCTAAGTTTCTACACTATGATCCTAGCACAATTCATAACCTAGTGTATATGTTTACTTACTAAAATTACTACCCTAATAACAGCAGATTCTATGTATCATATAGATTAGCTTAAAGCGTTTTGAAACACTAAGTTTGCAACAATAGAGTGCACAAGTGATATTAGGTGAAATTACTAGACTTAAGTGATGCCACCAGCACAAATTAGAGCTAATCTAACTATAAGCTTAGCAATAAAACTCACTAAAAACACTAAACTTAGCTAAACAAACTCAGATTTCAACTTGCAAACAATCAAGGAAAATAAATAATACCAAACACAGAAAAATCCCCACAGACACCCCCCTACACAAAGCACCAACACCCAGAACAACAAGGGGCCGGCGACGTCGGAATTTGGGGGATTGTCGCCGGATTTTTGGGAAAGGGGTAGGCTCGGATTTCAACACACTAGCCTAAAAAGCCAGCACACTAATCTGTATGTGTTTGCTAAGCTAGAAGATGATCACAGTTGCAGCATATCTCATATATCCTATAATTTGCTTCAAAACCATATTTTAAATTTTCAAGTTTGCGATTTTAAGGCGATTTAGCTAAATCTAGTGATATTACTAGGTTTAAACATCAATAATAACACTTGATTAGGTTCATTAGGCTATAATAACCCTAACTTAGCTTAAACCCCACCTAAATCACAAAACTAACTCTAAAATCACACTAATCACTAACCGAAACTAAAACAACACATGCAAGCAAAGAAAGGAATTGGGTTTAGGAAATTATACCCCACTAGATCCTAGGACGCAAGGAGAAGGAGGAGAAGAAGAAGAGGTGCTTGCTGTTGCTGTTGCATGGAGCTGCTGTTGCTTGCTACTGCTGGTGCTGCTGCTGCATTGCTGTTGTTGCTGTTGTTTTTGCTGCTGCTGCTTTGTTGTTGTTGCTGCTGGATGCTGCTGCTGCTGCAACTTCTGCTGCTGCTGAGTATGGGTGTGTGTGTGTGAGTGAGAGTGAGAGAAGTGAGAATGAGCAAGAGAAAAAGAAATGAGAGCATAACTAGTCAACCCCCCTCTCTCTCCTCATTAAATGTGAGCAAGGCTCAAGCCATCATGCCCACTCTCTCTCTCTCTCTCCAAGTCAACCCAAAACAATAATTCATTTTCCTTTTTAAAAAAAAACCCTTAATTAAATTCAAATTAGCTTAATAAAAATGGGTTAGTTCACCATGGTTACTAAACATGGTTTAACCCTAATTTACATGCACATGTGTGTGCAAGCCTAAATAAATTCTAATAAAATATTCATTAATTTTGATAAAATATTTGAAAATCGTTTTAGTAAACTTTTTACTAAAAACCATAAAATAAAGTATAATTAGCCACTAATCACGTCCTAAGGTGTTACAGGTCACCGCGACGATCCAAGCACCAGCCGTCGTCCTCCCCGCAGCGGAGAAGAGGGAGAATCCCCTCCTCCCACGAACGCCATTCACGCCCTATCCGCACGGATAGATCGACTCATGTCCGTCGTGGATGCACTCGTCCGTGTCTAAACGGCTGGGCAAGCTCCCCAGGTCATCGCTCCCCCACCTCGGGACCGAGACCCCACAGAGGGAGAGAATACTCTGCCCGCATTGGCATGACCGATCAACGTTTCGCTGTCTCCGGCAGCCGCAGGTCCCCCGGGCCAACATATTCAATGACCCGGTGGGCGCCTTATAGCCTAACTCCGAGGTCTTATGCCAGAGCGCCTCGCCTCGAGACCCATCGCGCCCCTGTCCCTCCCGAGGAGGTGTCAGTCAGCTCGCTTGCGCCCAGGCATGACCGGCACCCCCTCCCTCGATGGGGTCACGCACACGGGACTCGCCACGGTAGCTCGAAGAAGACCTCACCAGGGGACCTAAGGAACCTCATCGAGCGGAACCGGGGCCATGGCCAGGCCGAGGTCTCTGGTAGCAGAGGCTGAAAATCAGAATATGCCGAATAATCGAGACACCACGGCCGACTCGATGCCCTCGAAAAGAGGATCGAAGGCATGCATCGGGAAAGTCGTCATTCAAGCGACGGGGCTAAATATGATGCTGACTCGCTCACGAAGCCCTTCACCGAAGAGCTACTTTCCATCCACTTCTCCTCCAGGAACAAGCCCCCGAAAGTCTCGCTCTTCGACGGGAAGTCCGACCCGAAGGACCATTTGGACGCGTTCACAGCCGGGATGAGTTTCCAAGACTGTTTTGACGCCACTCAATGCCACGCTTTCCCCACCACTCTCATTCGCTCCGGACAAAATTGGTTCTGAGGACTTGCGCCACGATCAACCTCCACCTTCGATAAGCTGGCCACCCAATTCCTTGGCCACTTCGTCGGGAACAGACGGCAGAAGCAGACCGTTGACCATCTTCACAATAAAGAGCGGGAACAAAGAAACCTTCAAAGGGTACGTCACCCGCTTCTACAACGCCCTCCTCGAGGTCCCAGAACATAAGGACGAGACGGTCATTATGGCCCTCCGGTCGGGTCTTAGGCACAAGGAGTGGCTACGCTCCTTTGCATTAGCGTAGCCTAAGAGCATGGCCGAGGTAAAGGCCGAGACCAAACGTGAGATCCAGCTTGAATCCAAGGTGAACGCTAACCTACCCGGGACAGAACAAGTTGATCGGAAGAAAAGGGTCCGAGAAAGGAAAAAAGAGGATTGAGCGGCCAAAACCATACTCCCCGAAGTTTCAGGAGTACACCCCGCTCAACGTCTCCCAGCGGTACTGTTGGAGGAGGCTAAGGGCGAGAGGTTCTTCAAATTCCCCCCAGTCTCGAACAAGGCCGCAAAGCACACCCGGGGCCCTTACTGCGGTTTCCATAGGTCGCAGGGCCACTCCACGGAGAACAGCAAGCAGCTCCGAGACTACATCGAGGAGCTAATCCGCTCCGGGCACCTGGCAACGTACTTGCGGGACAAGCGGCAAACTGACCGTGAGCAAGAACAACATCCACCTCTCGGCGAATTGACAGTCGTGTTAGTTGTATGTATGCCCTAAAGGCCATTATTGTACATATGATGTATATTATAGTAGATGCTTGGACATATATAGAGAGGACTTTCTTACTCGGCATGATAGTATGCTATCTGGTTGCTCTTTATCTTAACATGTATACTTGTCTCTTGATACTGTCTCATGGTTACATGTTGGTAAAACCCTTAGGATGTGTACTTGACTATCAGGATTATGATGCAGATCATACTAGTGGAGCCATAGTAGCCTATAAGTTCATCCTTTAATGTTCCTAGTCGTGGGTGTATCGAGACGGGGCATCGATATACCAGAGTAGACTAGCGTATACGCTTCTCGACCCATAAGATGGGCGATGGATGATCCCATATCCATTGGTGTTTGACATCAAAGATGGTATACGGGTGCTCAGTGGAGACTGGGTACACTGGACGGACTCGCCGAGAACTCCCAGATGGTATTATATCTCATGTCAGATGGCAGTTCTTCGGTGACACTGGTACAGAGTAGTCTGTTGACCCGAGATCGTCATAGAGTCTTGTGTGATTCCCACTATGCTTTGATTTCCACCTTACCACGTTCAAGAGGATGTGCAAAACAGTGGTTTTTGGGTACAGTATCGAGTCACATGGAGGCAGTGAGTGATAGGAGGGGATTTCGTCTCTTCCGGTATTGGGGGTAGATGTCATGCTGTGGTCGATTGGCTATAACTGGAAGTCCCTGGTCAGGGATGATTTAGAGATTTACTGGTAAGTGTTATCAGTAGTTTCTCGACCCGTTATGAGCTTCGTATCGGCATGACTTATCGAGTTATTGGGGTCTGACGTTTACCACCCCTAGACTTGATATGCGACATCTTAGATGAAGAGATTGGACTATACGGTAGTGTTACTGACAGGCTTTATAGGAGCTTGAGCAGGCTTGCTTGTTGATCTTTTGATCGCTTAATACCCGGATAGCCGTTACGTCCAGCTAGTACCGCTGACGGCTTATGGGTGCTTGATATGATCATCACCTACTGCCGGCGTATTGACGAGATTTTAGAGTCCTACATAGAGGTTTTACTGGCTCAGGCAAAATGAAGTAGGAACACATATGTGATATGTGCGGGACCGAGATTGATACGAGTATGTGATACGGTATTCTATTCTCGCGATATTTGTATCGGACGGTTATATGAGATATAGCTGGGTTATCGAATCAAGTGTTGATTCGATAAGTTGGTACATATAATATTAGTCGGTTATATGTAATTATTAAATCAAGTGTTGATTTGATAATTTAGTGTATAATTGTATATTTGATATACTAGTTTACATTAACTAATATTAGCTCACTTAAGCATTTATTTTTCTCACATGTGCATACTTAATATATATGTGATATATATTAATTGTGTTTTATTATGTGTCATGGTTGATGATACACACTACATGAGTGTATGAGACTTACACCATACTAATTATAATGTAGGGTTTAAATATTTAAAGTAAATCCAAATTAGTGGATAATTAGTCACATGCATGAAGCTTGTAGAAGCTTGTGGGTGCATTGACTTGGTCCACTAATTTTGTCTTATTAAAGATATTTATTAATCTAACCATTATAACTTAGCCATGGTTATGTCTCTACATGAGTTAGATATATGATACAAACTCACCCATGATTGATTCTCTCACCTCATTAGTTCATTCTCATCTCTTGACTTCATCTTCTTCATCCTTGAGAAAAAGCTTGCTAGCTTTTTCCAATGTGAGAAAATATTGTGAGAAAAATAAAACTAAAGTGAGCTCACTTCCTACTTCATCATTCTCTACTAGATTAGCACTTTAGTATAGGGTTTTAGCTTCATTAATCTTTCATTAGTGAAGTAGTAGCTTGAGTTAGTGTCTCCTCGACGTAGATCATCTTCAGCCTCGAAGACTTCAAGCAAGCTCGTTCCTTTCACCTTAAGAAACCATGCAAGAGTCCGGGAGTTCCATGATCGCAGCGAAGGGACCACTACAAGGAGAAATTGAAGTGAAGGGCCGGTCTACAAAGGTTGTATTCCGTTATCACTTAGATGTAATGTAGATTACAAAGTTTTGTTACCCTGGTTTTCTAGTTAGATTCTTTAGTTGTTCTCTTAACACCGCCTAAAATTTTTTGTTGTGGCATGTTTGATGCTTGCAAACCCAAGGCTTGGTGCTAAGGGAACTCTACAGTGGTATCAGAGCCAAACTAGAAACCTAGACAATGTTAGATGTAATACGAAACCGAAACAAATCCGAAAAACGATTTCTGAAACCCTGCAGTTTTTTGCTCTCTGTCGAAATTTAGAGGTCTGTAAAAAATTTTCAAACAACTGTAGAAGCATGTATATGATACAAGAAGTGCACAAAAGAAATTTGAGACCAAATGCTCGGATTTGACCCAAGCACCGTACCCTCATGGCCGGCCACTTTGGCTTGGTTTTGGCTCGAATTTGTTCTGTGCTCTGGTCTGTAGATTATAGGGTTTCAGGTATTGTTTGTTTAGTCCAAAATTGCATGTGATGTAAATTTTGATATAGGACTAAAACGGAGTGTTTCGTAGTCGTATAATTTAACATTGTAATGGTAAGCTAGTCTATGTTTAACAATTTGAACGAACTTCAAATATCACCCTATGACCCCCTCTGAAATTTTCCAAGAGTTGGAATTTTCTAAGTTGAAGTATATTCAATGGTTGTGCAAATAATTCTATGAACCCTCTAGAAGAACAAGAACCTTAACTCGATTCTATGCCTACGGAACCGCGAACGAACCTTAGGGTTTGCCGTAGTTCCGCGGTGCCATAGGCGAGGCATTGGTTGACCCTTCTACGGCTGGTCCATAGGTACCGTGGCACGTTTTGGGTATTTTAACTTTGCTCAAGTGTTGAGCTTTATGGGAGTTATGGGGATTTGTTGATTCGATCGGAATATTTAACATCGTCTAACAATTTCTGGAATGTGATACAATATGTGGAATTCGTATAGCTAGGCATGAAATCTAAAGTATGTGATATTTTGGGTTTATGATGTCTAATATTATTGTGGATTCCAAATGTTGTAGTTTGACATTTTCTTTTCTGCGACTGTAAGCGTAATATGTGGTGTATCGCCGGTTTCGTTGCTATAGGTCAATGAAAATTGGGATACGCATATTTACTTACGTTGATGACATGTGATGTTATATGTTGTTGTGATATGTTATATTGGATCATCGCGTTTTGAATAGCCGGGGGTTTTATGTGAGATGAGACTTTTTATTTTCATTCATGTAAAATTAATTGTATGTAATATTCTTTTATTGGGGCATTTCCGGGTTGAGGATGATGTCACCATTGTTATATATTATTTACTTTTCCGCATTAGGATAGACCCAAGGAGGGGAGCACAAGTAACCGGGTTCTAGAGTCCAGTGGGAAACCATCTCGAAGAGTCGAATCTGGGTCTCCTAACTGTACAATTGGTAGGGTTGCTTGCTACTCTTGTAGGGGTCTAGGGATGTGGGTTTGGCTATTCATTGCGACCGTGAAATCCGTGTTTTATATAGGCTCAAAATAAAACACGGACCTCCTACTAAATCCAATATTCATATGTTTCTTCTGCTGCTCTGTGATGTGATCACTGTGGATTCTAAGATGAATGGCTATATATTATATATGAGATATATAATAGATGTTGCTTATGTTTTGAACCCGCGCTAGTCCCGTCCCGCTATGCCGTTAGTTAAGTAACCTAACGGTGCATAACGGGGCAATGTGGCGAATGCGGATGGCATAAGTGTACGTTGTATTTTCGTTTCATTTTCTGTGATGCTTAGGAAGGTTTAAATGATGGAACTTCATTAATAAGATTAATGAAAGAAAAGAAACCTAAAAGATGTTGCAGAATCAAATTTTCAAAAAGGGTAGCTCTAGTTTTTGCTTTTCATAGCGGTATTCCTTATAGAATATCTAGCACCTTATTCGATAAGGAAAAAGCCGAGATCCCTTCACCGGGAGTGACCTCTTTAGCAAAAGCTAGCAGATGCTACAACACTCGGTTTTGTTTTTGATTGCTTCTATAGTTCTTACTTTGCATAGTGGTATTTATGAAATATCCTACACCTTATTCGATAAGGAAAGAGCCGAGATCCCTTCACCGGGAGTGACCTCTTTAGCGAAACTAGTAAAAGCCTAAAAAACACTCCTTTTCAAAATCACTCGATTCTACAACAATATCAAGTTCATTACGCAAAAGGTTTTCTTAAAAATCTAACATAGCCCTCCGTCATTTCAGATAAGTACTACTTAGTATTTGTGCTACGTTTGTTGACTATGTTAAGGCATAGTGTGCGGTAACTAATTAGTGCTTATCTGCTAAAGCATGAGATGCGATTGGATTAGGGTAGTCGTACGACTTTTGTAATATTTCAGAAAATGTAAAATATTATTTTCGGAATTTAATATTAAAATAATATATTTCCCGAAAACTGCCCAATTTGCGAAATTGGGGTTTTCGAAAAAAGGGTATAAATATATACCAATAATTGTGAAATAATTGGAGATTAAAATGATTTATTCATTTAAAAATATATTTATCGGATTTGGAATTTTTATAATTAATTATATGCAGTTTAAATAAAAACCCGATTAGTGCACTACTAATCGCGATTAAGCCAAATCCGTGTTTCTACAGTTTTTCATGGTTAGTGCACCAAAACATGTTGCATTTTGTTATATATTGTCTTCCTTTGTGTTTGTTCATTTCTTTTGGTTCTATTTTGTGAGAAAAGAAAGAAATGAGAGTGTATTATTGAGGAGAGAGAGGGGGGACCACATCATGACTTGAGACATGGCTTATGAGAGAGAGTGAGGTGAGAATAAGAGAGAGGGAGGGAGAGGGCAGCCACCATATCATCACCCCCATTTGTTTCTTCATCTTCCTCAACTCATTTCCTTCCACCTCTACCCCAAGATCCATCTCCAAATATTCATCCAAACCCTATACTCCCTTCATAAAAGTTGATCCCCATCTCACCCTCATCATATTGGACCCATCAAAGTTGGATTTTGGAGACTTTGGACTTTTAGGGTTTTGCTTGGTTGCATCCATGAGGTATAATTCTCTTCACTTAGTTTAGTTATGTTTTCCTAGCATTCTAGTTAGCTTAGAATTTGTTTAATGTGTGGATTTGTGAACTTGGAAATTCCAAGAGAAGGATTAGGGTTTGGGTTGTGTTGTGGTGATGTGTAGTGGCTGTTACAAGACTTTAGTGTGGTTTTTACTGGCCTAGACCCGGATTAGAAACCAAGATACGAACTTTAGATTTGTCGATATCGGGTTTTTGTGGATTTAGTGATGGTATTTAGAGATCTGGGATGACCCGAGACATTTGTAAATAAAGTTCCCTTGACAGTAATACGAGCAGGCAACCTAGAAGCCCCACCTGAAACCGTAGCCTCAAATGCAGTATTTCGGCCGCAGATTTATTCATTGTGGCCGCAAATTGCGGCCACATTTTGGTGGAATTCAGTGATTTTTGGTTGGTGAGTCCCTTAGGTGATATCTAGACTAACCCTATATGAAAAATTTCCTAGTTTGGCCTAGGGTGAAATCTGGGAGTGATTTCCTTCGTTGCTGCATTTGGTATTTGCGATTTATGAACTTGGGTTTTGATATTGATATGGTATTTTGGTTGTTGGGCGTTTGTACATCAACAACAAGGACTTGTTTGGTTGTTTTGCATGCGTAGGCTATAGGTTCTAACCTATGGACGCACCGTGTGCCGTATTGGTTTTCCGAACTCGATTTTAATAGCATTGCGATATGTGTTGATATTGTAGGTACCTTTGCGTGGATTCCGAGACGATGGAGCATGGTGTCATTTACTTCGGCGAGCAATGATCAAAGTGAGTAGATCTATATCTACGGGAGAAGTCGGGTGGATGGCATATAGCACCCCCGCAAATTTGATGGAAACCGATTTATAGGATACAGTCGTAGAAACCTAGGTTAGAAAACTAGGGATATGGTTAAAGAGATAGTTAGAGATGATATGAATGATTGAATATATGTATTGAGGTATGAGATGAAAGCTATAGAGATATGAAAGGTCAATGTGAATTACGGCTTATAGATATGTAGTTACACTAGAATAGTATGAATTTTAGAGTAGCATGAAATTTGATGTATTGGATAGAACATATATGTAAGAGACTTGATATGAGATATTAATGTGATGAAAATGATATACGAGATGATATGATGATTGATATGTCGGTATATGGATGCGAGTCGATTGAGATGATTGATACCTTTGCCGGTCCTCTGATATAAGTTTGTTATGGATGTGACCTGGGACATAGGTATATAGATATATATAAATGTTGTGAATCATGAGTGATATGCCGTACGAGATGTTAGGTTCGTATCCTCATTGTCATATAGGTTGATAGGATCCATAATTGTTTAATGCCGCCGTACGATGATTTACCGTACGTGATGAGTTTTATGATGATTGATCCATACCCTTGACTAGAGGATGCCGTACGATATATTGTACCGTACATGTTGTTGTGAGACTGGATGCCGATTGATAGATTCACCGACTCGGTCATGATAGATGCGTATACCTTATAGCTTTTAGCTGACGATTTACCTTATGCTGCATTCATGTTATTCTCATTTCGTTGCATATACCGGTGCTAGTACATCTACACCATTATCGATGATGCGTATGTTACACTTACACAGATTTGCCGGCTCACACACTTCATCATCAATAATTGCCATGTCACTATACAGTAGGATTGCTGCATCATGATATAACTCCTTCCTTAGTTTACTTGGTATAGTTACATATGCACCTTTATACGATGTTGCATTTGACTTTGGAGAATTTGGAAACCGCTGGATATATTTTAAAACTGGATTCATTTAAAAGAGCGGTTTTCCCTCGACATGTGCATATTACTGTTTCATGTTGCATGATATACGGATATACTTACATTTCTGTTATATATCGCATATATTATGCTTTATGATTATACGCATTGAGATATACCGTTTTCATGAGATTTCTGAATTTGAGAACCGTGGTGATTTCAAAAGAAAGTGTGTATTGTTTTAAAAACCTGGTTTATCTTGATATGATATTTCAGTGCGTCCACCATGTGTTTTCTCAGTTCTGAGTGTGACATGTGAAACCTGATTCGAAGAGTGGACGATTCGTTTGCGGGTTCATGGTGGACCCAGTATGGTTCCCCAGGACGGGAAATGTTTTTCGTGGAATAGACGATGAGCCTGGCAGGGTGGCTATACCTACCGGTGATTGGTTGGACTCGGCGGTTATCTGGAGGATACCGACCAGAGTCGTGAGATGATATGGGCCGATCCGGACTGACGGAGCCCGTGGGGCGATCCGGAATGACGGAGCTCGAGAGATATGAGGATTTACGTGTCGATACTGGACACGGGTTTCATGATGTTTCGAGTGTCGATGCTGGACACTCAGATTCCATGATTTTGATGTGTCGCGAGGGACACACGTTGATTTATATCCTCATACTTCCATGCACATGGTTTTATGATATTTACATGCATGATGTGGTTGTTGTAAGTCTGCGGCAGCGCCCCGGCCGTCTTTCCGAGGCCAAATGCGGAACAAAAAACTTTTTACGAAACTAGCGCTATCGCAAACTTAAATTCCGGATCGTTCCATTAACCGTAAACTAGTATTCTGTAATAGCGGGTTTAGAGATTATACCGATCGATCCATGCCCTTCGGTCTTTAACCTCTCTCCCTAGCTTATTGCGGTTGCGCCGACGAACTTCGCTCCCCGATCTCGCTCGATCTACCATCTCCTCCTCGCCGAAAACTGCGCCACGTCAACGAATCTTTATACGGGCTCCTGCCTCTGAACCGAGGCAACTCGGACACGAAGTTTGCAAGCTGACGTGTCCAAGGTTGCTGTAGAATAAGTGTAGAACGCTTTTTCTCGAGGGTTAATTGAAGTTGCCTTTTGGAATGAGGAGGAAATGAGCTATGGAGTTTGAGCTAGGGATTTTTCTTTGTAATGAAATGGAAAAATCATTCTTCTCCTTTCACAAAATGAGGCTCTGCCCTTTTTAATGAGCTCGGCCAGGGAATCTAAAAAATTGAGGAGGAGGTGAGCACAAGAGTAAAGCATGGGGGTGATGATAAGGAAAAATATCAATACATAATATCCTAAGCCATCCAAGAAACATTCAATGCAAAACAATAATGCACACAAGAAGTCATGCACATCATCATGAAGCTTCCACATTCTGCTGGAGAACCGGCCACCACAAAAAGACCCCTCCATTAACAAAAGCTACTTTGCAGAAAGATCCCCAATGGAAAATTCAGCCAAAGAACAATAGAATAGGAATTTGGCCGAAACGGAATGTAAACTGGCAACTTCAAAAAGCGATCCCATAATAAATCACAGGATAACCCCGCAACTGTATACACATACCCGCATTTGTATTTCGACCGAATACAAATGCAACGAGACAAAATCTATAAAGTATAATACTAGGATCCGGCTTAAACCAAAGCCCGCTAGTATTATCCGTCCGAACCATGACACGTGCACAAGTGCAGGGGTATGTTCGAACCCTGCTATAAAACCATACGGCCTCTACAACGTTTCACCCGAACTGGGAAACTTTCAGTGGGGGACTCTAAAGACTCATCAATACTCTGGCAGTGGGTTTAACCACAAGCCGTCAGTGGTACTAGCTGTACGTAACGGCTGCCCATGTATTGAATGAAAGGGAGTCCGATGAGCGAACTCATCCTGGAACCCTACTGAGCCTATGTGTGAAAATATCCGTACAGTCCGGTCCGTTCGTCTATGAGTATCGCATATCGGGCCTAGGGAGCTGGTAAACGTCAGACCCCCAAAAGCGGTATAAGTCGTGTCGGAGTGTAGCGCAGAACACCCTGAAATACTACTGGAATACCTACCAGTAAATATCGCTTGCCATGGCCATGGACTTCGTGTAATAGCTCTCCTAGACACAGCGCGATCTCACCCCCAACGTTGGGAGAGACGAATCCCCTACCGATCTGCTCACTGCCTCCATGTGGCTCGGGACTATACCCAACTAAAACCTATTTGCACGACTCCTTTGAGCCATGGTAGGGTAATAATCAAAGCACAGTGGGAACTCACACAAGACAAATGATGATCTCAGGTCGATAGACTAACCTGTACACATGTCACCTGGGAATTGCTATCTGACGACAGGTTTTAATAACCAGCTAGCATGTTCCCGGCGAGTCCTATCCGGTGTACTCATAACCCAATGAGCACCTGTATACATCTTAGGTGAACCAACTGACACCAATGGCTTGTGAGACCGGCCACTGCCCCTCGTCGGGGTCTCGACTGTATACGCTAGTCTACTCCGGAGTATCGATGCCCTATCTCGAAACTCCCGCGACTAGGGACCACTTTTAAGGATGTGCTTATAGAACACCCAACTCTCACATATATGATCGCCATCATACTGTTAGTAGTCAAGCAAGAATCATATGGGCTCTATCAATGTGCAATAGTGATATATCATGTCATCTAAAGCAGTACACGTATGATAAAGATAAACCAGATAGCTTACTATCATCTTGAGTAAGACTGTCCTACCGGTATAGGTTCTCCCTCAATCACTGCAATAACGTGCCTGCGATCCAATAATTGACTTTGAGAGCACTATATCCAACAATCTCCCACTTGCACTTAAGGCTAATTATTGCGATGTCGCATACTCACAGCCCGTATGATACTGAACACCCAACTCCTCTACTGATCAGTCTCACAAAGCTTGTTTGTAAAACTATTGTGTTCGAGAAATAGCCTCAGTGAGTGGATCCGCTCTGATATTTCTTTCTATGTCTCTCTTAATCTTAAGTCTGTGGAGAAAACCATCTCCCGAAATGAGCAATACCTGTCTTAGAATATGTCTGGATATCTGATGGGACCTAGTTCACGAATGAACTCCAAATCCAAACTTCTTAGACTGTATTGTCAACTGAACATAATCAGTATCCTGTGCCATGCCTCCCTCAGTATCCGCTTGGACCACTTGTCTAAACTACCGCCCCTCGTCGGAGGGAAAACTATAACTCCGACAGTCACTCTGTCATCCAGGTCACCTTGGAAGCCTGGAATGATAACTGTCTCCAGAAGGAGGCTATCATTATCATATCCTTAGACATCCACTTATGTTCTAAAACTGCCTCCGAACATTTCTCCAGGATTGAACCAATATCATCTTATTGCATCTAGTGCAAAAACAACATCTGGTGTGGTACTTGACATTTCATGATCAACTCAATTGCCTAAGCAAGTGATCTGCCAATCATGCACATCCCTCTCCCCTTTAGTCTGTAAGACACCTTTAGAGAGGGTGACTCCATCACCTGCTGGTACACCACCATGCTAGGAGTCTTCCATTCTAAATACCTTTAGAATGCTGTCTAAGTACCTAAATTGCGAAACTACCCGAATCTAGATCTAAAACCATAGATCTAGTAACCATAATATCTGATATAATATCCATATCCTATGTGGAGGAACCATTGTGTGACAACCACAGTAAAACTGATTGTAGTATAGGAATTTTACTTCCTACTCTGTGTATGTCATCCAAATACCAGGACATCACACCCTACTACTTTCTTAACTGATTCATCTCCTATTCTGATGAAGTCAAAGCCCATAACTGTCACATCAAAAATAGATGATCTATCTCCGCTATATCTGCTTTAGTTTATAAATAGACATAAGCTTCTTGTCAACTATGCTTCCGCTGCTCCCACTGACTACGACAACCCTCTGGCAGAATAATATACACATGCACTTCTAAGACTAGTTTAGAACGACGCTATACTTATCCTCCTGCCGGGTCTCATAGTCTGGAACAGCAGTAATGGCAAGTCTGGGTAAACAAGAACCTCCCTGTCACCGTCCTTGAGGCTACCGGAGTACCTCTCGGATGTCTGAGGTTACTCATCATATCTGCGGAGTGGCTAATGGAATGTCAAATCTGATTGAATCTTTAGGTCCTATTAAATTTTCCGTAATCGTTTGCGGTTCTGGAATCTCTTCCAGTTTTACCATACTCCCACTACTGTTTTCTGAAAAAATCCATTTTACTAAAACTGTGGTTAGTCAAGAACAATATCACTATTGATCTTCCAAATGGTAGAAAATCAACCCTCGTCAAAGCTAGGGTCAACCCACAAACAGCCATTACAGAAACTTGCCTTGAGTTATCCAGAGTCTGGTTTTAAGCATAAGCCGGACAACTCCATATACCTTAACATCGTTAAGATATGATCCATTCTATACAATATAGAAACATAGGCACTAATTTAATTGGAACCAGATTCAAATCATGCAGCTGTCTCCAGTGCATATCATCTTAATGGAGAAAGGCCGATCAGTATTACTCAACTTAGGAATGCATCCAATTATGAGTAACCTGAAATGAGAAGCAAGTTCTCTAAAACATTACTATCAACTGAATACTATACACAAGTATCTACATCTTCGATCACCTTGAAAAATCCCGATACTTGATACACCCGGTTCTCTACTTTATTCTTATACTTATAACTTCTCAAAACTTGGACCTTGTATTTCAACGAAACACCATGTCTAAAACTAGAGAAGTCACAAGTAAACAGAATATAGTACGAGGACCTACCCCTTTGTCCTAATGGACACTGGACAACATACAATACTTTGTAAAAGCCCCCTGAGTTTAATAACTCAAACCCTGTGCGTCGTGGTTGAAAACAGTACCCAGGCGATTTCCTCAAATATCACCAATTACAACGAATTCCGATATAATGAGGATGATCACCTAATTCCCAATAACTTACTCCCACTCATCATCTGTAAAACCATACAGATGTGAGAATCATACCTGGTAAATACATACCCTGGAGCAAGAACTAATTGGGAAATCAGTTTCTATTAACAATACACAGTGAAACTGAAACATGAAAATGTTTCGAGGGGGTATCCGGGTATTCCTAGTAATGCCTCTTTCATTATCCAGATTCATGACTGTAACCGTATATTTCCTTTGCCATCTCTCCAAATCCCTTTATTTGTCTTTAGTCATTACCTTCTGTATACCATCGTTAGGCTTAATGGTTTTCTTCCTTCCCTACCGTTCGGCACCAGCCTATGATTTGGAAGAAGACTATCCAATAAGCATAATAGATGTACTCTCCTAATCCTAGGAGTACTCGCATCCTGAGAGAAGGTGATGAAAAAAGACTACTGAATAAACCTTATTCTTTTTCTCCTGAACCAGAATCCATCCCCGAAATAGAACAAGTTCCATCGAGTTCGTATATAACCATACGATGGATTATCCAAATAACTGTGGATTTCGTAGTGATACGGGGTGTTCTGGAGAAATACAAAGGTGAAGTAGGAGTGGCGATGAAATATTTGGTTTGGTCGCGAATAGCAGTTGCAATTTACTTTTCTCTCTTTCTAATCCCTTTATTTGTCTTTATTTATTACCTTCTGTACACCACACTTAGGCTAATTGGTTTTCTTCATTCCCTACCTTTCGGCACCTGCTTATAGTTTGGAAGAAGACTATCCAATAAGCGTAATAGGTGTACTGTCCCCTAATCCTAGGAGCCCTCATAATCTGAGAGAAGAAGGAAAAAGGAAAAGACAACTGAATAGTTCTATTCTATCTCTCCAGAACCAAAATCCATCCTAAAATCTGGAACAATTTCCTCCGAGTTCGTATATAACCATACGATGGATTTATCCAATGGAAGTGGATATCCGTAGTGATACGGGGTATTCTGGAGAAATGCAAAGGGTATAAGAAAGAGTGGCAATGATGTATGCAACTCAGACAATCCAAAAGCCAGTGTTTTAAGAAAGTTCGGTTAACTTGGTTAATGAGTCATAGTCTAGGGTCAGGTCATGGTCGCTGCTAAAGAGAGAGAGAAAAGAAACACTCTGCGTGCACTCTAACCTATATCAGAATGGTTATCACTTTATCTAATCAGGAAACCTCCTACTGTCTCCTCAAATTCTCCTCCAAACCTGAAAGAAGAATTAGTCAGGATCATCTGAGGAGTAAACCAACTCATCAGTGAGAATCGGGATCCAACTATCATCGCATGATAACGTGACGGAATCCACTCACGTTATCACACTCCAGATGGTATGCGCATGCCTGGCAAGTTTCAGTTTCTTTAGAAACTCCCGATGTGGATTTTTACCCCATGCTCTTATGACCTTGACGGAGGCCAACATATCATAAGTCACATGTCAAGTTCTGCCCGTCATTATCCAGGTTAATTTGAACCCACCCATACATACCCTTGACGAAGTCCAAAATGGTAGTACGACTGTCCCAAACCAACGCATCTATCTATGCAACAGAAAAGTAACAAATAGCTACCATACACTATACTTTGACGAAGGCTAACATACATAGCATGAATACTAAGTGCTACCCGTCTGAAATGACGGAGGGCTACGAATGGTTTTTGGCGAAAAACCTTTAACATAATGAACTTGATATCGTTGAAGGAACCGGATAGCTTTTACAAATATATAGTAGCGAAGACCTTTGCTAAAGAGGTCACTCCCGGTGAAGGGATCTCGGCTCTTTCCTCGTAGAATGAGGTGCAGGATATTCCAAACTGAATACCACGATGCAAAACAAAAAGTAATCGACTATAATGAAGTTATTACCCTGACGCAAACCTCTGTCCAAGGGGTCACTCCTGATGAAGGGATCTCGGCCCTTGCCTCGTCGAATGAGGTGCTGGATATTCATAACCGAATACCGCTGTGCAAACAAAAGAGAACGTCCTTGCAATAACAGCTTTTTTTGAAAAATTGTTCCAACAACATCTGTATAGGTCTGTTTTCCTTGCATTGATCTGAATCAACGCAGTCCCATCAATTAATCACACCAATAAAGAACGAAAATAAAATGTACGTATATGCCATCCGCATTCGCCACTGGGTTCCGTCATCACCCGTTAAGTTACTTAACTAACGACAGAGCGAGGACAGGACTAGCGCGGGTATAAAACATATACAACATCTACTAATATATATATTAATATACAAAAATCGCTCCAGGCATGATAAATGCAACATCACAGAAAAGTAATAAGTATCACAGAACAATACAGATAATCTGGGATCCCCGGGTTTCATAGAGCCAAAAATGAAACCCGACGTTCCCCTGGTCGTGTGGATAGCCTGTGCAATGAAAATCTAAACCCCTACGAGTGCGGCAAGTTACCCACCAAAACCAAAAGCGAGGCAGCCCTCTTCAGCATCATGAATGGACCACCCAGCACTTCACGGAATCCGGTAACTTGAGCACCCCACCTTGGGTCAACCTATACCCCCTACGAGTGCGACGAATAGCCCGCTAATTCTAGAGTGAGGTCCCCTCCCTCTCAAAGCCATGAGATGCGGACCCATTGCTCTCCAGAACCCGGCTATCCGTGCACTCCACCGTGGGGTAATCCTAATACAGAAAAGAAAAATATGTACAACGGGTACATCGACCTCAACCCGGTCGTGCCCCAAAAGAATAATATACAAATAGGAAGTGACGGCAGTTCACATGTCGGACGCTCACCCCGCAATATCAATTGTACAAATATATCCAAACTGCACTACCATTGCACGCAAGCTATCCACCACGACAAATCCGCAACATCACAGCACAACACAGAACATCAACGTGAATATCACGTTCACAAACCCGTCTAAAAGAGCTATAGCAATTAGACAAGATTTACCGATCGAATGACATTCACGGTCACAAATAATAATGTAAAGCACTGCGAAACTTAAACAATGTTAGAAAATATCGACTCTGAAATAACCCCCGAATAGCCCAAACAACTTGATAAAACTATATCCAAACTGGGCCAAATAAACAACACCACAGGATCAAATTCCCAAAGACCAGAGCACACCTCAAACACGAACACCAAAGGCCTTACCAGGGCCGGCGACGCCGGAAAACAGGGTATGGTGGCCGGCCGAAATCCGGCAAGGTAGGTCCGTTTTTGGGGTGAGTTCTTGTGTCATCTAGAATAGTCCTCTGCACTTATTTAAATAATTTTTCTGGACCTTTTAAAAACAACAGAGAACTAAAATTTCACTGGCATCGTTAGGGTTTGTTCCGGTTTTGATACTTTAACATTGTCTAAACCAACTAGTTAACGGTTAATAGTTTGTCTCTGATACAGTCTGCGGCAGCGCCCCGACCGCCTTTCTGAGGCCAAATGCGGAATAAAAAACTTTTTACGAAACTGGCGCTAACGCAAACTTAAAATCCTGATCGTTCCATTAACCGTAAACTAGTATTCTGTAATAGAGGGTTTAGAGATTATACCGATCGATCCGTGTCCTTTGGTCTTTAACCTCTATCCCTAGCTTGTTGCGGTTGCGCCGACGAACTTCGCTCCCCGATCTCGCTCAATCTACCGTCTCCTCCTCGCCGAAAACTGCACCACATCAACGAATCTTTATACGGGCTCCCGCCTCTGAACCGAGGCAACTCGGACACGAAGTTTGCTAGCCGACGTGTCCAAGGTTGCTGTAGAATAAGTGTAGAATGCTTTGTTTCGAGGGTTAATCGAAGTTGCCTTTTGGAATGAGGAGGAAATAAGCTATGGAGTTTGAGCTAGGGATTTTTCTTTGTAATGAAATGGAAAAATCATTCTCCTCCTTTCACAAAATGAGGCTCTGCCCTTTTTAATGAGCTCGGCCAGGGAATCTAAAAAATTGAGGAGGAGGTGAGCACAAGAGTAAAGCATGGGGGTGATGATAAGGAAAAATATCAATACATAATATCCTAAGCCATCCAAGAAACATTCAATGCAAAACAATAATGCACACAAGAAGTCATGCACATCATCATGAAGCTTCTACATTCTGCTGGAGAACCGGCCACCACAAAAAGACCCCTCCATTAACAAAAGCCACTTTGCAAAAAGAACCCCCAATGGAAAATTCAGCCAAAGAACAATAGAATAGGAATTTGGCCGAAACGGAATGCAAACTGGCAACTTCAAAAAGCGATCCCGTAATAAATCACAGGATAACCCCGTAACTGTATAAACATACCCGCATTTGTATTTCCACCGAATACAAATGCAACAAGACAAAATCTACAAAGTATAATACTAGGATCCGGCTTAAACCAAAGCCCACTAGTATTATCCGTCCGAACCATGACACGTGCACAAGTGCAGGCGTATGTTCAAACCCTACCATAAAACCATACGGCCTCTACAACGTTTCTCCCGAACTGGGAAACTTTCAGTGGGGGACTCTAAAGACTCGTCAATACTCTGGCAGTGGGTTTAACCACAAGCCGTCAGTGGTACTAGCTGTACGTAACGGCTACCCATGTATTGAATGAAAGGGAGTCCGATGAACGGACTCATCCTGGAATCCTACTGAGCCTATGTGTGACAATATCTATACAGTCCGGTCCGTTCGTATATGAGTATCGCATATCGGGCCTAGGGAGCTGGTATACGTCAGAACCCCAAAAGCGGTATAAATCGTGTCGGAGTGTAGCCCAGAACACCCTGAGATACTACTAGAATACCTACCAGTAAATTTCGCTTGCCATGGCCATGGACTTCGTGTAATGGCTCTCCTAGACATAGCGCGTGTTAGTTATATGTATGCCCTAGAGGCCATTACTATACATACGATGTATATTGTAGTGGATGCTTGGACATATATAGGGATGACTTTCTTGCTCGACATGATAATATGCTATCTGGTTGTACTTTATCTTAACATATACTCTGATTGTCTCTATGTTACATGTTGATAAAGCCCTTAGGATATATACTCTACTATTGGGACTATGATGAGATCATACTAGTGGGGCCACGGTAGTCGACGAGTACATCCTATAACAGTTCCTAGTCGAGGGTGTATCGAGACAGCGTATCGATACACCAGAGTAGACTAACGAATACGCATCTTGACCCATAAGATGGGCGATGGATGATCCCATATCCATCGGTGTTTGACATCAAGGATGGTGTACGGGTGCTTAGTAGAGACTAGGTACACTGGACGGACTCGCCGAGAACTCCCAGATGGTATTACACCTCACGTCAGATGGCAGTTCTTCGGTGACACTGGTTCAGAGTAGTCTGTTGACCCGAGATCGTCATAGAGTCTTGTGTGATTCCCACTGTGCTTTGATTTCCATCATACCACGTCTAAGAGGGCGTGCAAAAAGGTGGCTTTTGGATACAGTCCCGAATCACATGGAGGCAATGAGCGATAGGAGGGGATTCGTCTCTCCCGGTATAGGGAGTTGATGTTGTGCTGTGTTCGATTGGCTATAACTGGAAATCCCTGGCCAGGGTTGCTGAGATTTACTGGTAAGTGTTATCAGTAGTATCTCAAATTGTTATAGACCTCATATCGACAGGACTTATCAAGCTACTGGGGTCTGACGTATACCACCCCTAGGCGAGACATGCGACATATCAGACGACGAGACCGGACTGTACGGGAGTGTTACTGATTGGATTCATAGGAGAATGTACAGGCTTTCTTGTTGATCTTCTGAGCGCTCAATACCTGGGTGGCTGTTACGTTTAGCTGACCGCTTGCAGCTTGTGGGTGTTTGATATGATCATCACCTACTGCCGGCGTATTGACGATTCTTTAGAGTCCTACACAGAGGTTTCTTGACTCAGGCAAAACGGAGTAGGGGCATATATGTGATATCTGCAGGACCGAGGATAATACGATATGAGATACCGTATTATATTCTCGCGATATTTGATATCAGCCGGGTCATCGGATCAAGTGTTGATTCGATGAATCGGTAAACGAGATATTAGTCGGTTATATGCGATATAGCCGGATTGTCGGATCAAGTGTTGATTCGATAATTTAATGTATAATAATATATATGATATATTGCATTACATTATCTAATATTGGCTCGCTTTATTGATTCATTTTCTCACCGGATAATACATTGATATATATGCGATATATGTTAATTATATTATTTTCTTTTGTTACAAATATATAATATATATGTGATATATATTATTGTAACATGATATGATTACTAATGCAACATGTTTAGTAGAGATTAAACATGGTTAGGGTTTGATTTGGGTTAAGCTTTTCTAGAAGTTTCTAGAAGCTTTCTTTTTTGTTTTGGAAAAGATATTTGTGTTGATATTTTAAGTGACTCATCTTTAACTCAACCCAAACCCTAGCCCTAGTTAAATCTCAACAAAGGTTTAGTTAACCATGGTTGCATAAATGATTATGACAACATTTTCATTATTCATCACAAATGATTATTCATCTTCTTCTTCCTTCTTTCTTCATGGAAGAGCTTTCTAGGTTTTTTCTAAGTGATGAAAATGAGTGAGAAATAGAAAACAAATGAGAGCAAAAATCCTACTTCATCATCCTCATCTATCCTTGCCATTTAGATGAGGGTGTTCACTTCATTTAGTGAGTGAGAGCTTGTGTTAATGAAACTTCAAGGTAGATCATCTTTGTTATCGAAGATCGGAAGCAAGCTTGCATCTTTCTCTTCGTGGAGCCTCTCGAGAGTCTGGAACACGATGATTGCAGCGAAGGGACCTCAACACGGAGCTTTAGAAGTGAAGGACTGGATCTACAAAGGTTGTAATCCCTCTCACTTAGTGTTAAAGTGTTTAACATGCTTGTTTTTGCCTAATCTCTAGTTTAAAGATCTCGTTTAGGGTTGTTCAGCACGGCTAAATTTTTAATCGGGCATGGTTGATGCTTTGTAGAACCTTGTGCGTGTGCCTAGCAACCCTACAGCACGATCTCACCCCCAACGTTGGGAGAGACGAATCCCCTACCGATCTGCTCACTGCCTCCATATGGCTCGGGACTGTACCCAACTAAAACCTGTTTGCACGACTCCTTTGAGCCGTGGTATGGTAATAATCAAAGCACAGTAGGAACTCACACGAGATAAATGACGTTCTCAGGTCGATAGACTAACCTGTACACATGTCACCTGGGAATTGCTATCTGACGACAGGTTTTAATAACCAGCTAGCATGTTCCCGGCGAGTCATGTCCGGTGTACTCATAACCCAATGAGCACCTATATACATCTTAGGTGAACCAACTGAAACCAATGGCTTATGAGACCGGCCACTGCCCCTCGTCGGGGTCTCGACTGTATACACTAGTCTACTCCGGAGTATCGATACCCTATCTCGAAACTCCCGTGACTAGGGACCACTTTTAAGGATGTGCTTATAGAATACCCAACTCTCACGTATATGATCGCCATCATACTGTTGGTAGTCAAGCAAGAATTCTATGGTCTCTATCAACGTGCAATAGTGATATATCATGTTACCTAAAGCAGTACACGTATGATAAAGATAAACCAGATACCTTACTATCATCTTGAGTAAGACTGTCCTACCGGTATAGGTCCTCCCTCAATCACTGCTATAACGTGCCTGCGATCCAATAATTGACTTTGAGGGCACTATATCCAACAGTTGTGTCATTGGTTGACACGTGGACGAGATCTACATGCATACTGGCATCGATTATATGGTTGGATGATATCCGCATGCATTTATACATTGAGTACATTATTGGCACATATGCCGTTACGGTCACCCTAGATATCATAGTATTACCTTCATGATATAGTTGACCTAGGAGTCGTTGTTTATTCGATTTTTACTTGTTGATGTTTTTCTACTCACGAGGTTGCAGCTCACCCCCGTTGTGCCACAGTTCTTGCAGGTTGACCGCATGGATCAGTAGCGGTATCGCTGGCACACAGTTGCATTCGGGTGATTGCTTTGGTAGGTGGTACATATTGGATCGTACCCTTCTTGTATTTATTATTCATATTGTATCTAGTCAACTCCATCAATCAAATTAGTATTTGTTTAAGTAATGAGACTTAGTGAGACTTGTGGTTGCGAGACTTAGAGCGAGGGGTTTTCCGCTACTTGTGGTTTTGATGTCGTGCTTATTTCTTTATCTTTTGTGGTGAACTTTACCGTTGGGCGTCGTATACTTATATTTATGCTTTGCGTGGTTGTGGATCCGCCTATTGGCGAAGAGCTAACTCCCGCTTGGGGATTCCTTTATATTATCATGTATTGTGGTTTTGGATCAAAAAATACAATAGAGGTGCTGCCCAAATTTTTAAAAGTCTAAACATGTTTTTCAACTAGTAACACCCACTTGCATTTTTATGTTCCATTGTTTATGTATTTAGGAAAACTTTTGATTTCATCATACCTTATTTTCAAAACTTCACCTCTTTTATATTCTTAAAAAGGTTTAGATTTCTGGGTTTCGGCTTACTTGAATTACGTTACGTTTTTAGACGTGGTGTGATTTAAGTGCCGGTCACGAGCTAATATTTCGGGTCGTGTCAAAGTTGGTATCAGAGCGCTAGGTTTAACCTTGGTTCGAGTCTATGTTTTACTATGCGGAGTCTAGAGCGGGTATGTATTTCGTAACCTAGGCTTGACCTTACGGAACTTAGACTTGAATAGGGGGTATTAGACCCGAACTTTCGTTTCATAGGTTAACCCTGATTGATAGAGTAGGCAGTTTGAGTAGAGTGACGTACCGTACGTATGTTCCGCGGCATATTTACGATACGAGACTCCACTTAAGAAACCTTAAGATGTACATGTTATGAGATCTGTGATTCTCTTCGTTTCAATAATCATACTCTCATTGTTGCTATTCCTTCTTATGATCATGTATCCATTCTGGATCTGTCGCTTCCTTTCATGCCCTTGATCTGTTTTCATCGATACACGATCGAGGTTCCTGTCACTATGTTTGAGCGTAGATTGAGCTGCTGTTAGTGTTGCGGTCAGGGCGAGCTCGTCACGGATGAGGACTGACCATTGTATTTTATGGTGACATGAGAACGTCTCGATGTAGTGTTTGTGTTGTGACCTCTTGTTGAGGCGAGTGTTTGGTTTTACACCGGATGATCGGGCCATTGATAGAGGCCGCCAGTTGTGAAAGGACCGTTGATGTATAGCATACCTCAGAGATTGTGATGTCGTCTACCGTGCAGACAGATAACCCAATTGCTGAGATGGATAGGATGTCGCTTCCATACTTTACGAGCTGAGATCGCTGGAGCTTTCAGGCAGAGATACGGCAGATGATAGCTAGTCTATCCCGATTTGAGAGACGAAGGTGATTCTTCAGATTGATGCGCCGACGCAGGCCCAATTGAGTTGAAGATTTCCAGTGTGGAGAGTCTTACTCAGATCTAGAGTAGACCGACCCAGAGATGACCGTTGATGTATCGTTTTTCCTGGAAGATTGAGGCATTGTTTAGCATGCGGACGAAGGGTATTCACATGCCGTCTAGACGAAATTAAAAAGTTCGAACGAATGTCAGAAAACCCATTTTTTCCAAGTTTAAAGTATTCGGAGGAATATGTAAGTAATTCTGTAGACCCTCTAGAAGAATGAAACCCTAACTCGACTTGATGACCATGGAACCGCTTTTGAACCTTAGCGTTTGCGGCAGTTTAGCGGTGCTATCAGTGAGGCTTGGGTTTGCCCTTCTACGGCTGGTCTGTAGGTACTGTGGTATGTACCAGATATTATTAAACTGTGCTCAGGTGTTGAGCTCTTGGGAAATTATGGGACTTTGACAAATCGATCGAAAAGTTTAACGTCGTCCGGATATCATGTGATAGGAGACCAGTAAGTGGACCATTTTCAGATAGAGGACCTCACCCAGATGCGTAGTGAGTTGATCGAGAACGGATGAGTATTGAGTATTCCTCCGATGGTTGGAACGAGTTCCCGAGAACGTGTTCGGCAAGATATCTTCTACAGAGTGATGAAGATACCGAGTTCGTGATTTCGAGTCCGTGTGAGGGACTCCGGATTGACTGTAAACGAGAATATAGCAGTACGCAGATAGCATAACGTGACGTCGAAGTGGACGATGATACAGACGAGTGGAACCAGAGGTTCATGCGAGATGCTGACGAGCTATTGTTACTCTCTGTCGAGATTAGAGATCCGATATGTATACAGAGGCGTTGGGATATAGCCAGTTTCTGAGAAAATGTTGTGCTGAGAACGCAAATGTCCAGAAAGCGAGAAAAGATTATGCACGAGTACCAGCCTCCGTACAGTTCGGCATAGGCGAGATAGAAAGAGACCTTGAGCAGGTTCCTTCCAGGACACTGCTGCGATGAGATTTGTACCAAGGATTAAATGTGTCACGAGTATTCAGAGGGCCAGGGACCGACACCAGTGACGTGTTGCTTTGCGAGTGGTCATGCTAATTGACCGAGAGTTGACCAGAGGGGTACTAGAGCGGATCATTTCCGTGAGTACACTGGACCGGGCCGTTGAACCGATAGATTGAGAGATTAGTGATCCACAGAGAAAATGAAGACCGGAGGTAGAAGACGCCAGACCGTGAGCAAGAGGCAAGTGGATGTTCTTGCTCTGCCAGTTTTAGGCGCACCGATATTTTTGGACATTGTAGGAGTTGTACCTCAATGTCATTTGTTGCGATTTACATTTGTGATCCGAGTATCATGCTTATATCGCTTGGATTTGAGTTTCGATGATTGAGTTTCATTATGTTGTTTTCGTGCACCATGGCTGCACCTACTGGGTATTTACATTTTTGTGCATAGTTATTACACTTGATATATTTTATACACCGTTGTGTTGATTTGCGATTTGTGTGTATTTATTGCACTTGATATCGATTTTGTGCCTTGATAGCATGTGTTTATGATTTCATGGACTTCATACAGTTGATTGATATTGTGCGAGTGGTACACACTTGATTTGATTTTTGCACTCGGTATAGCTCATATATGCTTGTAGTGCATTGATACGTGTTTTGTGCACGCAGTTGCACACGTTTTTGATTTTTTATACACCTTGGTACACTCGGTGTTGCTTTTATACGCATTTGAGTTATTGATGGGTTTTCGTGCATTGGATGCACTGTATTTGTATTTCGTTCACTGATTGCACTAGATTTGCATTTCATGCGTTTGTTGCACCACGTGGTTATTTCGTGCGTTGATTGCACTAGATTTATACTCCGTACATTGGCTGCACCGATTTATGCCTTTGAGCATTCGTTTTACCAGATTTGTGTTTTCGTGCGCGTTTGTACTCGATATTCATTTTTGTGCATGATACTGCACTATATGCTTTTACGGACCCGACGCGCTTGGGTTGGATTTTATGCATATTAGGCGCTTGATTTTGGGATTTTGTGCACATCGGATGTACTTGAGTGACATTTTACTCATGCATGTTGGATGCCCTTGATTTAGGTTTTTATTCATACATGTGGGATGCACTTGATTTCGATTTTCATTCGTGCATATTGGATACACTTGGTTTAGATCTTATTCGTACATGACAGATGCACTTGATTTGGATTTTCGTGCATGTTGGGCGCATGATATGAGATGCGATTTTGTGCATACCGGATGCACTCGATTGGAGTTTTCATTCGTGCATGTTAGTTGCACTGGATTGAGATTTTCATGCACTATACATGCACTAGATATTGTTGTCGTGCGCACCCGTTGCACAGGACAGATGCTTTCGTGCACACCCATTGCACATAGTTTTTCTTTTGTACATATTGTGGCACTTGTATTTGGATTTGATTTCCGTGCGCACCAGACGCATATGATTATTGGATACGCCTTTTGAGGCTGATTTTGCTCTTGAGCACCTTATTTTCATATTGGGCACTATATTGTATAGTAGCCAAACAGGACTAATCTGAGGACAGTACCTGAGTACTTTGCATGCAAAAAAAGTTTAACCAGAGGTTTTCAAAAAGGAGCTATAGTCTCGCTATTTCCTACGTGTCCGTGAGTGACACGAACGCTAAAAAGGAAAAACTTTTGGGATATTTCAAAACGGCGGAACGTATATTTGAGCAAAACATATATGAATGAATATTTACTATTTTACAAATGAGCGTCCATCGCTTGTGGGGTGAGTTACGCATCACACGGCGATTCAGAAAAGATTTTGTATGAGTTTTGTTCAGTTCTTGAAAGTTTTCCAAGGATGCGTACTATACACGTATTATGGTATTTGACTAGTGTATAATGGATTTCTGTAGTGGATTTCGAGATCTATATCTCCCTTGTCACTCCGATGATATGCGTGCAAATCCAATGATTTGCGTGACGCTTGACGGAGTTCGATTTGAGTTTTGTATTCGTTTTCAGGCGCATGGGATGCACTGTGCTATTTCTGTATCTTCCGTGATTTCGGAGCCCCGTTGATTAAGTTGATTATTGAAATGTTTTAATATTTAAGGGTTTAAATTTAAATTCGGGGACCGAACTTATTTAAGGGGGGAAGATTGTAATATTTCAGAAAATGTAAAATATTAATTTCGGAATTTAATTTTAAAATAATATATTTCCCGAAAACTGCCCGATTTGCGAAATCGGGGTTTTCGAAAAAAGGGTATAAATAGATACCAATAATTGTGAAATAATTGGAGATTAAAATGATCTATTCATTTAAAAATATATTTATCGGATTTGACATTTTTATAATTAATTATATGCAGTTTAAATAAAAACCCGATTAGTGCACTACTAATCGCGATTAAGCCAAATCCGTGTTTCTACAGTTTTTCATGGTTAGTGCACCAAGAAATGTTGCATTTTGTTACATATTGTTTTCCTTTGTGTTTGTGCATTTTTTTGGTTCTATTTTGTGAGAAAAGAAATAAATGAGAGTGTATTATTGAGGGGGAAGAGAGGGGAGGACCACATCATGACTTGGGGCATAGCTTATGAGAGAGAGTGCGGTGAGAATAGGAGAGAGGGGGAGAGAGAGCAGCCACCATATCATCATGTAAGTCTATGGTAGCACCCCGGCCGTCTAACAGACGCCAAATGCGGAACAAAAACTTTTAACTGGCGCTATCGTATACTATAACCCGGATCTGCCATTATTGCTAAACTAACAAACTACAAAGTGGGTAGAATTGTTATACCGAACGATCCGAGTCCGTCATTCTTTAACCATCATCCCACTCTTTGTTGCGGCTGCTCCGATCTCGCACGATCTCCGGTCTCCTCGTCCAGGTGGCACCACGTCAACGGTTCTTTAAACGGGCTCCCGCCTCTGACCCGAGGCAACTGGGTCACCAAGTTTGCTAAAAGAGATGACGAAGATTGATGTAGAGAATGAGTAGAACACTTTGTTTCGCTTCGTCCAAAACCATGGACGAACGGTTAATGAAGTTGCCTTTTGAATCGGATGAAAATGAGAAATGAGTATATTAATTTCCATGAACCAAAACCTTAATCTTTTTCCCAAATGAACAACCATAATCTTTTCTAGAGGGGGCCGACCACTATATATGAGGAGGGGGGTGAGTGTAGGAACCAAAAAGGTGACCATTAGCACTAAAACAAATGTATGAATCATATAGAACACCTTGCATAACATTAAATGAAACCTAATGAGTCATAAGCCAAGTCACCATTCATTTAATGCATACATTGAACCAAAACCAAGTCACCACATCTAGAACCTTCTAGAACCATGACTCACCCTCATGAAGAAAAGATAAATCCGCATTTAACCGAATGTTTAATATGGCCGATAGAAAACTGGAAACTGGCAACTTCCAAAAGCGATCCCGAAACGAATTTCAGGATAACCCCGTAACAGTGTAAACATACTCGCATTTGTATTGCGACCGAATACAAATGCAACTGAGACAAAGATATTATATCTACACAGTATAATACTCGTATCCGGCTTAAACCAAAGCCTACCAGTATTATCTGCCCGAAATATGACACGTGCGTAAACGCACTTACATTTTCCGAACCCTGCCATAAAACCATACGGCCTTTACAACGTTTCGCCCGAAATTGGGAAACTATCTGTGGGGGACTCTAATGACTCGTCAGTAACATGGCAGTGGGTTTAACCACAAGCCGTCAGTGGCACTAGCTGTGCGTAACGGCTGCCCATGCACTGACCTCAAGGGAAGCCGATGAGCGAACTCATCCTGGAACCCAACTGAGCCTAACAGTGATAATGTATATACAGTCTGGTCCGTTCGTCTATGAGTATCACATATCGACCTAGGGGGCTGGAAACGTCAGACCCTCAATAGCGGTATAAGTCGTGTCGGAGTGAAGCCCAGAACACCCTGAGATACTACTGGAGTACCTACTAGTAAATCTCCTACCTCGGATGAAGATTTGTGTAATGGCTCTCCTAGACACAGCGCGATCTCACCCCCAATACCGGGAGAGGCGAATCCCCTGCCGATCCGTTCACTTGCCTCCATGTGGCTCGGGACTGTACCCAAAAAAGACCTGTTTGCACGACTCCTTTGAGCCGTGGTAGGGTAGAAATCAAAACACAGTGGGAACTCACACGAGACAAATGACGATCTCAGGTCGATGAACTAACCTGTACACATGTCACCAGGGAACTGCTATCTGACGCTAGGTATAATACCAACTAGCAGGTTCCCGGCGAGTCCTGTCCGGTGTACTCATAACCTAATGAGCACCTGTATACATCTTAGGTGATCCAACAGACACCAGTGGCTTGTGAGACCGGCCACCGCCCCTCGTCAGGGTCTCGATTGTATACACTAGTCTACTCCGGAGAATCGATGCCCTGTCTCGAAACTCCCACGACTAGAGACAACTTTTAAGAAAGTGTTTATAGACTACCCAACTCTTACGTATATGATCGCCATCATACTGTTGGTAGTCAAGCAAGATCCTAAGGGCTCTATCTGTTAGTTATATGTATGCCCTAGAGGCCATTACTGTACATAGGATGTATATTGTAGTGGATGCTGGGACATATATAGGGAGGACTTTCTTGCTCGACATGATAGTATGCTATCTGGTTGCTCTTTATCTTAACGTGTACACTAATTGTCTCTCTGTTACATGTTGGTAAAGCCATTAGGATGTGTACTTGACTACCTGGACTATGATGCGGATCATACTAGTGGGGACATGGTAGTCCATAAGTACATCCTTCAAGGTCCCTAGTCGTGGGTGTATCGAGACGGGGCATCGATATACCAGAGTAGACTAGCGTATACCTTCTCGACCCATATAGATGGATGATGGATGATCCCATATCCATTGGTGTTTGACATCAGAGATGATATATGGGTGCTCAGTGGAGACTGGGTACACTGGACGGACTCGCCGAGAACTCCCAGATGGTATTATACCTCACGTCAGATGGCAGTTCTCTGGTGACACTGGTACAGAGTAGTCTGTTGACCCGAGATCGTCATAGAGTCTTGTGTGATTCCCACCGTGCTTTGATTTCCACCTTACCACGTCCAAGAGGGCGTGCAAAATGGTGGTTTTTGGGTACAGTCCCGAATCACATGGAGGCAATGAGTGATAGGAGGGGATTCGTCTCTCCCGGTATAGGGAGTTGATGTTGCGCTGTGTTCGATTGGCTATAACCGGAAATCCCTGGCCAGGGTTGCTGAGATTTACCGGTAAGTGTTACCAGTAGTTTCTCGAACTGTTATAGACCTCATATCGACACGACTTATCGAGCTACTGGGTCTGACGTTTACCACCCCTAGGAGAGATATGCGACATATCAGACGATCAGACCGGACTGTACGATAAGTGTTACTGGTTGGATTCACTGGAGTGTGAGCGGGATTGCTTGTTGATCTTCTGATCGCTCAATACCCGGGTGGCCGTTACGTTTAGCAGACCGCTTGCGGCTTGTGGGTGCTTGATATGATCATCATCTGCTGCCGGTGTATTGACGAGTCTTTAGAGTCCTACACAGAGGTTTCCTGGCTCAAGCGAAACGAAATAGGAGCGCATATGAGATATGTGCGGGACCGAGAATAATACCAGTATGTGATACTGTATTCTATTCTCGCGATTTGTATCATTGGACGGTTATATGAGATATAGCCGGGTTACCGAATCAAGTGTTGATTCGATACATTGATACACTAAATATTAGTCGGTTATATGCAGTATGACCGGATCATTAAATCAAGCGTTGATTTAATGATTTAATGCATAATTATATATTTGATATATCACTTTGCATTAACTAGTATTGGTTCACTTAAGATGGATTTTCTCACTTGATGTGCACATTGTATATATGATATAGTTTTGTGCACTAGTTTGTATCATATTTGATGATACATGCAAACTTGGGTGTGCATGATTAAACCATGGTTATGTTAATGGTTAGGGTTTTGATTTACTTATTTATTTATTCTCTTTATTCATTTTGGCAAAGGAAAATGAAATGGTGGCTTGCTTTGTCTTTTGTTGAAGCTTCATGAAGCTTTGAAGAGGTAACCATTTTGTTTCTTTCCTTTAACCTAACAATTCACTTAACCCTAGTTTATTCTCTACACTTAACCATGGTTGCAATATGATAAGGGTCACTTGATTTTCTTTTTTGGAGTTAATTCATTTTTCATTTCTTTCTTCTTCTTCTTCTTGATGAAGAAAGAAAAACTCTCTACAAAAATGTCAAGTGATGAAATCAAGTGAGAAATCCAAATCCAAAGTGAACCCACTTCCTATTTCTTCATCCTCTACCACTTGCCATGTAGTATAGAGTGTTTTCTTCACAAGTTTCATGACTTGGTGAAGTTGGAGCTCGAGTTAGAGTCGCCTCGACGTAGATCATCTTCGGCATCGAAGTCATCGACCTAGCCCGATCATTTCTTTGATGAAACCACCACGAGAGTCCGAGATCCGATGATCGCAGCGGAGGGACATCATCACGGAGCTAAAGAAGTGGAGGACCGGATCTACAAAGGTTGTATTTCCATTCACTTTAGAGTAAAGTTGTTTACCCGCATTTGTTTTCGCCTAATCTCTAGTTAACGATCTAGTTTAGGGTTTCTCGGCACCGGAAAATTTCATTTTGCCATGGTTGATCAGTTGTAGAACCTCTTGAGTGTGCCTAGGAACCCTACACTATCAACGTGTAACAGTGATCAGTCACCTGAACCTGTACACGACTGATAAAGGCATACCAGATAGCATACTATCATTTCGAGTAAGACTGTCCTACCGGTATAGGTCCTTCTCAATCATTGCAATCACGTACCTGCGATCCAATAATTAACTTTGAAGGCACTATACCCAATAATCTCCCACTTGCACTTAAGGCTAATTATTGCGATGTCGCATACTCACAGCCCGTGTGATACCGAACATCCAACTCCTCTACTAATCAGTTTCACAAAGCCCGTTTGTAAAACTATTGTGTTCGAGAAATAGCCTCAGTGAGTGGATCCGCTCTGACGTTTCTTTCTATATCTCTTTTAATCTCAAGTTCGCGGAGAAAGCCATCTCCCGAATTGAGTAATACCTGTCTTAGAATATGTTTGGATATCTGATGGGAACTAGTTCATAAATGAACTCCAAATCCAAACTTCTTAGACTGTATCGATAACTAAACCTAATCAGTATCCTGCACCTTGCCTCCCACAGTATCCTTTTGGACCACATTTCCATAATACTGTCCTTCATCAGAGGGAAAACTATAACTCTGACAATCACTCTGTCATCCATGTCACCTTTGAAGCCTGGAATGATAACCGTCTCGAAAGGAGGCTGCCGTCATCAAATCCGTAGAACATGCACTTATGCTCTAAAACTGCTTCCTTATGTTTCTTCAGGATTGGATTAATATAAACTTATCGCATCTAGTGAAAAAAAACAACATCTGGTGTGGTACTTGACATCTCATGATTGACTCAATTGCCTAAGCAAGTGATCTGCCAATCATGCACATTCCTCTCCCCTTTAGTCTGTAAGACACCTTTAGAGAGGATGACTCTATCACCTGTAAGTACACCACCATGCTAGGAGTCATCTATTCTATAAACTATTAGAATACTGTCAAAGTACCCATATTGGGAAACTACCCAAATCCAGATCTAAAACCATAGATCTAGAAACCAGAATGTCTGATATTATATCCATATCCTGTCTGGAGAAACAACTGTGTGACGACCACAGTACAACCGATCGTAGTATAGGAATTTTACTTCCTACTCTGTGTATGTCATCCAAATACTAGGACATCACACCCTACTACCTTCTCAACAGATCCATCCCCTATTTTGATGAAGTCAAACCCATGACTGTCACATCAAAATTAGATGATCTATCTCCACTATATCTGCTCAAGTCTATAAATAGACATAAGCTACTTGCCCACTATGCTTCCGCTGCTCCCACTGATCACAACAACCCTCTGGCAGAATAATATATACGTGCACTTCTAAAGCCAGTTTAGAACGACGCTATACTTAACCTCCTGCCGGGTCTCATAGCCTGGAACAACAGTAGTGTCAAGTCTGGGTAAACAAGAATCTCCCTGTCACCGTCTTTGAGGCTACTAGAGTACCTCTCGGGTGCCTGAGGTTACCCATCATATCTGCGGAGTGGCTAATGGAATGTCAAATCTGATTGAATCTTTAGGTCCTATTAAATTTTCCGTAATCGTTTGCGGTTCTGGAATCAATTCCAGTTCTACCATACTCCCACTACCGATTTCTGAAAAAATCCATTTTACTAAAACTGTGGCGAGTCAAGAACAATATCACTATTGATCTTCCAGATGGTAGAAAGTCAACCCTCGTCATAGCCTGGGCCAACCCACAAACAACCATTACAGAAACGTGCCCTGAGTTATCCAGAGTCTGGTTTTAAGCATAAGCCGGACAACTCCCCGTATCTTAACATCGTTAAGATATGAACCATTCTATATCCAATATAGAAACTTTGGCACTTATTTAATTGGAACCAGATTCTAATCATGCAGCTGTCTCCAGTGCATATCAATTTAATGGAGAGAGGCTAATCAGCATTACTCAACTTAGGAATCCATCCAATTATGAGTAACCTGAAAGAGAAACAAGTTTCTCAAAACCATTACTATCATCTGAATACCACTCACAAGAATCTACATCTTCGAACTCTTTGAAGAATCCCGATACTTGCGATACCTGGTTCTCTACTTTATTCTTATACCCACAACTTCTCAAAACTTAGACCTTGTATTTCTACAAAACACTTGTCTAAAACTAGAGAAGTCACAAGTAAACAGAACATAGTACGGGGACTAACCACTTTGTCCTGATGGACACTGGACAACATACAATACTCTGTATAAGTCCGTTGAGTTGAATAACTCAAAACCTGTGCATCGTAGGTTGAAAACTGTATTTATGGTTAAGAATTACTCCATTGTTCAATGCTCCTTACCCAATCGTCAACTGATATAGGTAAATGTCACGGACATAATTTAAAAAAGTTATATCTCACTTTATAAAAATAAACGTAAAGATATATCATTTTGAAATTGGTGCACAACAACGGATACTCAAAACCAAATACATGCCGTCCGGCAAAAACTCAGGCGACTTCCTCAAATATCACCAAATTCAACGAATTTCGATATAATGAGGACGATCACCTTATTCCCAATAACCTACTCCCACTCATCATCTCTAAAACCATACAGATGTGAGAATCATACCTGGTAAATACATACCCTGGAGTAAGTATCTAATTGGGAAAACAGTTTTCTTTTAACAATGCGCAGTGATACTGAAACATTAAAATGTCTCGTAGGGGTATCTTAGTATTCGTAGTAATGCCTCTTCCATAATCCAATTTATGACTATAACCGTATATCTCTTTGCCATCTCTCCAAATCCCTTTATTTGTCTTTAGTCGTTACCTTCTGTACACCTTCGTTAGGCTAAATGGTTTTCTTCCTTCCCTACCGTTCGACACCAGCCTATGGTTTGGAAGAAGACTATCCAGTAAGCATAATAGGTGTACCCTCCTAATCCTAGGAGTACTTGGAACTTGAGAGAAGGTGATGATAAAAGACAACTGAATAATACCTTATTCTATTTCTTCCGAACTGGGGAAAAAAGCAAAGGTGAAATAGGAGTGGCGATGAAGTACGCTGTTTGGTCGTGAATGATAACAGTCGCAATTTACTTTGCCCTCTTTCTAATCCCTTTATTTTGTCTTTAGTTATTACTTTCTGTACACCCTACTTAGGCTAATTGGTTTTCTTCATTCCCTACCTTTCGGCACCTGCCTATCGTTTGGAAGAAGACTATCCAATAAGCGTAATAGGTGTACTCTCCTAAACTAAGGAGCTCTCGCAACCTGAGAGAATGTGATAATAAAAGACAACTGAATAAACCAATTCTATTTCTCCTGAACCTTGATCCATCCTTTAAGAAGTCCCTCCGAGTTCGTATATAACCATACGATAGATCTATCTAATGGAAGTGGATGTTCGTAGTAATACGGGGTGTTCTGAGAAATGCAAAGGGTAAAAGAAGGAGTGGCAATGACTTATACAACTCTGACAATCCAAAAGCCAGTATTTTAAGAAGGTTCGGTCAACTTGGTCACTGAGTCATAGTCTAGGGTCGGTCAAAGGTTGCTGCCAAAGAGAGAGAGAGAAAAGAAACACTCTGCGTGCACTCTAACCTAGATCAGAATGGTTATCACTTTATCTAATTAGGAAACCTCCAACTGTACTGTCAAATTCTCCTCCAAACCTGAAAGAAGAATCAATCGAAATCACCCGAAGAGTAAACTAACTCATCAGTGGGAATTGGGATCCAACTCTCATCGCATGATAACGTGACGGAATCCACTCACGTTATCACACTCCAGAAGGTATGCGCATGCCTGGCAAGTTTCAGTTTCTTTAGAAACTCCCGATATGATTTTTGCCCCATGCTCTTATGACCTTGGCATTGGTCAAAATGTCATAAGTCATATGCCAAGTTCTACCCGTCACTATCTTGTCAATTTGAACCCACCCGCACATGCCCTTGACGTTGGCCAAATTGGCAGAACGATTGTCCCAAACCAACTCATCTATCTATGCAACAAATGAATACCCAGCAGCTACCAAACACAATGCCTTGGCGTTGGTCAAAATACATAGCTTGAAAACTACTGAATACCCAAAAGAAATGACGGAGGGCTACGGCTGGGTTTTGGCGAAAAACCTTTAACGTAATGAACTTGATATCGCTGAAGGAACCTGATAGCTTTTTATAAAAATATAGTGGCGAAAACCTTTGCTAAAGAGGTCACTCCCGGTGAAGGGATCTCGGCTCTTTCCCCGTGGAATGAGGTGCATGATATTCCAACTGAATACCGCGATGCAAAGCAACATGTAATTGACTATAGTGAAGTTATTACCCTGACGCAAACTTCTGCCCAAGGGGTCACTCCCGGTGAAGGGATCTCGGCCCTTGCCTCGTCGAATGAGGCGCAGGATATTCCAACTGAATACCACTATGCAAAACAAAAGGAAACGTCTTTATAATAACACTTTTTAAAACTGTTCCAACAACTGCCAAATAGGTTTGTTTTCCTTTGCATTGATCAGAATCAACGCAGTCCCATCAATTAATCGCACCAGAAAAGAACGAAAATAAAATGTATGTATATGCCATCCGCATTTGTCACTGGGTCCCGTCATCACCCGTTAGGTTACTTAACTAACGACAGAGCGGGGTTGGACTAGCGCGGGTGCAAAACATATACAACATCTACTAGTATATATACCAATATACAATAATCGCTCAAGGCGTGATAATATGCAACATTACAGAAAAGTAATAAGCACCACAGAACAGTACAGATAATTTAGGATCCCCGGGTTTCACAGAGCCGCTGCTGAAACCCGACGTTCCCCTGGTCGTGTGGATAGCCTGTGCAATGAAACCTAGACCCCTACGGGTGCGGCAAGTTACCCGCCAAAACCTGAAGCGAGGCAGCCTCCTATAGCAAAGTGAATGGACCACCCTGCACTTCACGGAATCCGGTAACGTTGGCACCCCTTCTTGGGTCAACCTGTACCCCCTACGAGTGCGGCGAATAGTTTGCCAATTCTAGAGTGAGGCCCCTCTGCCTCTCAAAGCCATGAGATGCGGACCCGTTGCCCTCCAGAACCCGGCTATCCGTGCACTCCGTCGCGGGGTAAAACCTAGTACAGAAATGAAATATATGTACAACGGGTACATCGACCTCAGCCCGGTCATGCCCCAAAAGAATATTATACAAACAGGCACTGACGGCAGTCCACATGTTGGACGCTCGCCCCGCAATATCAAATGTACAAATAAATTCAAACAGCACTACCATTGCACACTGCTATCCACCACGACAAATCTGCAACATCATAGCACAACACAGAACATCAACGCGAATGTCACGTTCGCAAATCCATCTAAAAGAACTATAGCAATTAGACGCAATTTACCGCTCAAATGACATTCCCGGTCGGAGATATAATGTAAGTACTGTAAACTAACAAGTTTAAAATTTCGATCGACAAAACTTCCCGAAGTGGGCCCCTCATACATCTGCTGTACAGTAACAAAATCTGGGCTAAAAGAAATATACCAAAAACCACAATTTACTGTGTAGAACTTACTGTAGAAAACTGGAGTACCAATCTCACAAAACGGCGGCGGACCCACGGCCAAGCCCTTGTTTGGGCCGCGGATCCGCGGTGGTACTGTGGAATTGGGCCACCAAATTTCACCAGTTTTCTTATAAAAGCCTGCTCAATTTTTTGTGGTATGCAAAATAATTTTTAGGCTTGATTTAAAATCGACAGAAACCTTGAACAGAAAATTATAGTTTCGTGAAATTTTGTTCGATCGATAATTTAAACGCGTTAGCACAAGTTAGTAAAGCTTAATGGCGTGGCTCTGATACCACTGTAAGTCTACGGTAGCGCCCCGGCCGTCTAACAGACGCCAAATGCGGAACAAAAATTTTTAACTGGCGCTATCGTATACTATAACCTGGATCTGCCATTATTGCTAAACTAACAAACTACAAAGTGGGTAGAAATGTTATACCGAATGATCCGAGTCCTTCGTTCTTTAACCATCATCCCACGGTTTGTTGCGGCTGCTCCGATCTCGCACGATCTTCGGTCTCCTCGTCCAGGTGGCACCACGTCAACGGTTCTTTAAACGGGCTCCCGCCTCTGACCCGAGGCAACTGGGTCACCAAGTTTGCTAAAAGAGATGACGAAGATTGATGTAGAGAATGAGTAGAACACTTTGTCTCGCTTCGTCCAAAACCATGGACGAACGGTTAATGAAGTTGCCTTTTGAATCGGATGAAAATGAGAAATGAGTATATTAATTTCCATGAACCAAAACCTTAATCTTTTTCCCAAATGAACAACCATAATCTTTTCTAGAGGGGGCCGACCACTATATATAAGGAGGGGGGTGAGTGTAGGAACCAAAAAGGTGACCATTAGCACTAAAACAAATGTATGAATCATATAGAACACCTTGCATAACATTAAATGAAACCTAATGAGTCATAAGCCAAGTCACCATTCATTTAATGCATACATTGAACCAAAACCAAGTCACCACATCTAGAACCTTCTAGAACCATGACTCACCCTCATGAAGAAAAGATAAATCCGTATTTAACCGAATGTTTAATATGGCCGATAGAAAACTGGAAACTGGCAACTTCCAAAAGCGATCCCGAAACGAATTTCAGGATAACCCCGTAACAGTATAAACATACCCGCATTTGTATTACGACTGAATACAAATGCAACTGAGACAAAGATATTATATCTACACAGTATAATACTCGTATTCGGCTTAAACCAAAGCCCACCAGTATTATCTGCCCAAAATATGACACGTGCGTAAACGCACGTGTATTTTCCGAACCTTGCCATAAAACCATACAGCCTCTACAACGTTTCGCCCGAACTTGGGAAACTATCTGTTGGGGACTCTAATGACTCTTCAGTAACATGGCAGTGGGTTTAACCACAAGCCGTCAGCGGCACTAGCTATGCGTAACGGCTGCCCATGTACTGACTTCAAGGGAAGCCGATGAGCGAACTCATCCTGGAACCCTACTGAGCCTAACAGTGACAATGTATATACAGTCCGGTCCATTCGTGTATGAGTATCGCATATCGACCTAGGGGGCTGGTAACGTTAGACCCCCAATAGCGGTATAAGTCGTGTCGGAGTGAAGCCCAGAACACCCTGAGATACTACTGGAGTACTTACCAGTAAATCTCCTATCTCGGCCGAGGATTTATGTAATGGCTCTCCCGGACACAGCGCGATCTCACCCCCAATACCGGGAGAGACGAATCCCCTGCCGATCCGCTTACTTGCCTCCATGTGGCTCGGGACTGTACCCAAAAAAGACCTGTTTGCACGACTCCTTTGAGCCGTGGTAGGGTAGAAATCAAAGCACAGTGGGAACTCACATGAGACAAATGATGATCTCAGGTCGATGAACTAACCTGTACACATGTTGTAAGTCCACGGTAGCGCCCCGGCCGTCTAACAGACGCCAAATGCGGAACAAAAACTTTTTACAAACTGGCGCTATCGTGTACCGTAACCCGGATCTGCCATTAAAGCTAAACTAACAAACTACAAAGTGGGTTAGAATTGTTATACCGAACGATCCGAGTCCTTCGGTCTTCAACCATCATCCCACGATTTATTGCGGCTGCTCCGATCTCCTGAATCTCCAGTCTTCTCGTCTAGGTGGCACCACGTCGACGGATCTTTAAACGGCTCCCGCCTCTAAACCGAGGCAACTCGGTCGTCAAGTTTGCTAAAAGAGACGACCAAGATGATGTAGAGAATGAGTAGAATACTTTGTTTCGTTACGTCCAAGGCTATGGACGAATGGTTAATGAAGTTGCCTTTTGGAATCGGGTGAAATGAGAAATGAGGCTTATCTAATTTCCATGAGTCCAAAACAATATCAATCTTTTTTCAAGCAACCATCATCACACACCAAGGGGGCCGGCCACTTTATAAGGAGGTGGGGGTGAGTGTAGGAGATGGGGAGGTGACCATAAGCACAATACTTATCATAACACCTAGTATGAACTCATTTAAAGCAAAGGATGAATCACTTAACCTTGTCATCAAAACATTAAATGATCATTTAAAGCACAAATGAGTCACATGCCACCTCATCATCCTAGTCATCATCTAGAAGCTTCCACACTTATCTCAAGAAAAGATAAATCCGCATTTAACCAAATGTTAAATACGACTGATAGAAAACTGGAAACTGGCAACTTCCAAAAGTGATCCTGAAACGAATTTCAGGATAACCCCGTATTAGTATAAACATATCCGCATTTGTATTATGACCGAATACAAATGCAACTAAGATAAAGATATTATATCTACACAGTATAATACTGGGTTCCGGCTTAAACCAAAGCCTACCAGTATTATATGCCCGAAAATGGGCACGTGCGAAAACGCACGTGCATTTTCCGAACCTTGCCATAAACCCATATGGCCTCTACAACGTTTCGTCCGAACTTGGAAAAGTGTCTCTGGGGGACTCTAATGACTCATAAATACACTGGCACTGGGTATAACCACTAGCATGTCAGAGGTACAAGCTGTACGTAACGTTTTGCCTATGTATTGATTGGAAGGGAAGCTGACGAGCGAACTCATCCCTAAACCCTACTGAGCCTAACAGTGACAATATACACACAGTCCGGTCCGTTCGTCTATGAGTATCGCATATCTGCTTAGGGGGCTAGTAACGTCAGACCCCCAATAACGGTATAAGTCATGTCAGAGAGTGGCCCAGAACACCCTGAGATACTACTGGAGTACCTACCAGTAAATCTCCTGCCTCGGCCGAGGGCTTTGTGTAATGGCTTTCCCAGGCACAGCGCGATCTTACCCCTAATACCGGGAGAGACGAATCCCCTGCCGATCCGCTCACTTTCCTCCATGTGGCTCGGGACTGTACCCAAAAAAGACCTGTTTGCATGACTCCTTTGAGCCGTGGTAGGGTAGAAATCAAAGCACAGTGGGAACTCACACGAGACAAATGGCGACCTCAGGTCGATGAACTAACCTGTACACATGTCACCAGGGAATTGCTATCCGACGCTAGGTATAATACCAACTTGCAGATTCCTGGCGAGTCCTGTCCGGTGTACTCATAACCCAATGAGCACCTGTATACATCTTAGGTGAACCAACTAACACCAATGGCTTGTGAGACCGGCCATCGTCCCTTGTCGGGGTCTCGACTGTATACACTAGTCTACTCTGGAGTATCGATGCCCTGTCTCGAAACTCCCACGACTAGGGACACTTTAAGGATGTGCTTACAGACCCCATCTCCCACGTATATGATCGTCATTATACTGCTGGTAGTCAAGCAAGAATCCTATGGGCTCTATCATCATGTAATAGTGAACTAAAGCATGTATACGATGATAAAGACAAACCAGATAGCATACTACCATCTCGAGCAAGACTGTCATATCGGTATAGGTCCTGCCTCAATCATTGCAATCACGTACCTGCGATCCAATAATTGACTTTGAGGGCACTATCTCCAACAATCTCCCACTTGTACTTAAGGCTAATTATTGTGATGTCGCATACTCATAGCCCATGTGATACCGAACATCCAACTCCTCTACTAATCAGTTTCACAAAGCTAGTTTGTAAAACTCTTGTGTTCGAGAAATAGCCTCAGTGAGTGGATCCGCCCTGATATTTCTTTCTATATCTCTCTAAATCTCAAGTTCGCGGAGAAAGCCATCTCCCGAATCGAGTAATACCTGTCTTAGAATATGTCTGGATATCTGATGGGACCTAGTTCATAAATGAACTCCAAATCCAAACTTCTTAGACTGTATCGATCACTGAACCTAATCAGTATCCAGCACTATGCCTCCCACAGTATCCTCTTGGACCACCTGTCCATAATACTGTCCCTCATCATAGGGAAAACTATAACTCTGACAATCACTCTGTCATCCATGTCACCTCTGAACCCTGGAATGATAACCGTCTCCCGAAGGAGGCTGCCGTCATCAAATTCGTAGAACATGCACTTATGTTCTAAAACTGCTTCCTTATGTTTCTTCAGAATTGGATTAATATAAACTTATCGCATCAAGTGCAAAAACAACATTTGGTGTGGTACTTGACATCTCATGATTTGACTCAATTGCCTAAGCAAGTGATCTGCCAATCATGCATATCCCTTTCCGCTTTAGTCTGTAAGACACCTTTAGAAGGGTGACTCCATCACCTGCAGGTACACCACCATGCCAAGAGTCATCTATTCTAAAATACTATTAGAATACTGTCAAAGTACCCACATTGGGAAACTATCCAAATCTTGATCTAAAACCATAAATCTAGAAACCAGAATGTCTGATATTATATCCATATCCTTTGTGGAGAAACAACTGTGTGACGACCAAAGTACAACCGATCGTAGTATAGGAATTTTACTTCCTACTCTGTGTATGTCATCCAAATACCAATACATCACACCCTACTACCTTTTTAACAGATCCATCCCCTATTCTGATGAAGTCAAAGCCATGGCTGTTACATCCAAAATTAGATGATCTTTCTCCGCTATATTTGCTTTAGTCTATAAATAGACATAAGCTACTTGCCCACTATGCTTCCGCTGCTCCCACTGACCACAACAACCCTCTGGCAGAATAATATATACGTGCACTTCTAAAGCTAGTTTAGAACGACGCTATACTTATTCTCTTGCCGGGTCTCATAGTCTGGAACAACAGTAGTGTTAAGTCTGGGTAACCTATCACCGTCCTTGAGGCTACCGGAGTACCTCTCGGGTGTCTGAGGTTACCCACCATATCTGCGGAGTAGCTATTGGAATGTCAAACCTGATTGAATATATAGGTCCTATTAAATTTTCCGTAATCGTTTGCGGTTCTGGAATCACTTCCAGTTTTACCATACTCCAACTACTGTTTTCTGAAAAATTCCATTTTACTAAAACTGTAGCGAGTTAAGAACAATATCACTATTGATCTTCCAAATGGTAGAAAAATCAACCCTCGACATAGCCCGGGTCAACCCACAAACTGCCATTACAGAAACGTGCCTTGAGTTATCCAGTGTCTGGTTTTAAGCATAAGCTGGACAACTCCCCTTACCTTAACATCGTTAAGATATGAACCATTTTATATCCAATATAGAAACAGAGTCACTAATTTAATTGGAACCAGATTCAAAACATGCAGCTGTCTCCAGTGCATATCTAGTTAATGGAGAGAGGTTAATCAGCATTACTCAACTTAGGAATCCACCCAATTATGAGTAACCCGAAAGAGAAACAAGTTTCTTAAAACCATTACTATCATCTGAATACCAATCACAAGAATCTACATCTTTGATCTCTTTGAAGAATCCCGATACTTGCGATACCTGGTTCTCTACTTTATTCTTATACTCACAACTTCTCAAAACTTAGACATTGTATTTCTACGAAACACCTGTCTAAAACCTAGAGAAGTTACAAGTAAACAGAACATAGTACGAGGACCTGCCCCTTTGTCCTGACGGACACTGGACAACATACAATACTCTGTATAAGTCCGCTGAGTTGAATATCTCAAAACCTGTGTATCGTAGGTTGAAAACTGTACCCAGGCGATTTCCTCAAATATCACTAATTACAACTAATTCCGATATAATGAGGATGATCACCTAATTCCCAATAACTTACTCCCATTCATCATCTGTAAAAACCATACAGATATGAGAATGAAACCTGGTAAATACATACCCTGGAGTAAGTATCTAATTGGGAAAACAGTTTTCTTTTAACAATGCGCAGTGATACTGAAACATTAAAATGTCTCGTAGGGGTATCTTAGTATTCGTAGTAATGCCTCTTCCATAATCCAATTCATGACTATAACCGTATATCTCTTTGCCATCTCTCCAAATCCCTTTATTTGTCTTTAGTCGTTACCTTCTGTACACCTTCGTTAGGCTAAATGGTTTTCTTCCTTCCCTACCGTTCGGCACCAGCCTATGGTTTGGAAGAAGACTATCCAGTAAACATAATAGATGTACCCTCCTAATCCTAGGAGTACTCGGAACTTGAGAGAAGGTGATGATAAAAGATAACTGAATAATACCTTATTCTATTTCTCCTGAACTGGGGAAAAACAAAGGTGAAATAGGAGTGGCGATGAAGTACGCGGTTTGGTCGTGAATGATAACAGTCGCAATTTACTATGCCCTCTTTCTAATCCCTTATTTTGTCTTTACATATTATCTTCTGTACACCCTACTTAGGCTAATTGGTTTTCTTCATTCCCTACCTTTCGGCACCAGCCTATGGTTTGGAATAATACTATCCAATAAGCGTAATAGGTGTACTCTCCTAAACTAAGGAGCCCTCGCAACCTGAGAGAATGTGATAATAAAAGACAATTGAATATACCAATTCTATTTCTCCTGAACCTGGATCCATCCTCGAAATAGTACCTTCGAGTTCGTATATAACCATACGATGGATCTATCCAATGGAAGTGGATGTCCGTAGTAATACGGGGTCTTCTGAGAAATACAAAGGGTAAAAGAAGGAGCGGCAATGACTTATGCAACTATAGACAATCCAAAGCCAGTATATTAAGAAGGTTCGGTCAACTTGGTCACTGAGTCATAGTCTAGGGTCGGTCAATGGTCGCTGCCAAAGAGAGAGAGAGAGAGAAAACAAAACACTCTGCGTGCACTCTAATCTAGATCAGAATGGTTATCACTTTATCTAATCAGTAAACCTCCCACTGTAATCTCAAATTCTCCTCCAAACCCGAAAGAAGAATTAGTCGGGATCACCCGAAGAGTAAACTAACTCATCAGTGAGAATCGGGATCCAACTATCATCGCATGATAACTTGATAGAAGCCACTCAAGTTATTACACTCCAGAAGGTATGCGCATATCTGGCAAGTTTCCTGTGAGTTTGAAACTCCCGATGTAAATTTTTACCCCATGCTCTTATGACCTTGACTAAGGGCCAAAATATCATAAGTCACATGTCAAGTTCTTCCCGTCATTATCCAGGTTGATTTGAACCCACCCGCACATGCCCTTGACTAAGGGCCAAAATGGCAGAACGACTGTCCCAAACCAACTCATCTATCTATGCAACAAATGAGTACCCAGCAGCTACCAAACACTATGCCTTGACTAAGGGCCAAAATACATAGTTTGAATACTACTGAATATCCATAAGAAATGACGGAGGGCTACGACTGGTTTTTGGCGAAAAACCTTTAACGTAATGAACTTGATCTCGTTGAAGAAACCTGATAGCTTTTTATAAAAATATAGTGGCGAAAACCTTTTGCTAAAGAGGTCACTCCCGGTGAAGGGATCTCGGCTCTTTCCTCGTGGAATGAGGTGCAGGATATTCCAACTGAATACCGCTATACAAAGCAACTTGTAATCGACTATATTGAAGTTATTACCCTGACGTAAACTTCTGCCCAAGGGGTCACTCCCGGTGAAGAGATCTCGGCCCTTGCCTCGTCGAATGAGGTGCAGGATATTCTAAACTGAATATCACTATGCATAACAAAAGGAAATATCTTTGTAATAACAATTTTTAAAATTTGTTCCAACAACATCAAATATAGGTTTGTTTTATCCTTGCATTGATAAGAATCAATGCAGTCCCATCAATCAATCACACCAGAAAAGAACGAAAATATAATGTACGTATATGCCATCCGCATTCGCCACTGGGTTCCGTCATCACCCGTTAGGTTACTTAACTAATGACAGAGTGGGGGCTGGACTAGCGCGGGTGTAAAACATATACAACATCTAATAGTATATATACCAATATATAATAATCGCTCCAGGCGTGATAATATGCAACATTACAGAAAAGTAATAAGTATTTAAGAACAATACAGATAAACTGGGATCCCCGGGTTTCACAGAGCCGCTGCTGAAACCTGACGTTCCCCTGGTCGTATGGATAGCCTGTGCAATGAAATCTAGACCCCTACGGGTGCGGCAAGTTACCCGCCAAAACCTGAAGCGAGGCAGTCCCCCACAGCATAGTGAATGGAACACCCGGCACTTCACGGAATCCGGTAAATTGAGCACCCCTCTTTGGGTCAACTTGTACCCTCTACGGGTGCGGCGAATAATCTGCCAATTTTAGAGTGAGGTCCCTCTGCCTCTCAAAGCCATGAGATACGGACCCGTTGCCCTCCAGAACCCGGCTATCCGTGCACTCCTTCGCGGGATAAACCTAGTACAGAAATAAAAATATGTACAACGGGTATATCGACCTCAACCCGGTCGTGCCCCAAAAGAATATTATACAAACAGGCAGTGACGGCAGTCCACATGTTGGACGCTCGCCCTGCAATATCAAATGTACAAATAAATCCAAATTGCACTATCATTGCACCCTGCTATCCACCATGACATATTCGCAACATCACAGCACAACACAGAATATCAACGCGAATGTCACGTTCGCAAACCCGTCTAAAAGAACTATAGCAATCAGATGCGGTTTACCGGTCAAATGACATTCCCGGTCGAAGATATAAAGTAAGTACTGCATACTAACAAGTTTAAAATTTCGATTGACTAAATTTCCCGAAGTGGGCCCCACGTACATCTGCTGTACAGTAACAAAATCTGGGCCCAAAAGAATATTACCAAAACCCACAATTTCCAGTGAAGAAGCTACTGTGCAAATTTAGAGCAGTGATCACATAGACTGGCCGCGGATGTGCGGTCAAACCCTAGGTTTTGACCGCGATTCCGCAGCGGTCTTGAAGGCTCACGTGCCCAAATTTGTACCACGTGCTTATAAAACCCTGCACAACTTTCTGTGATATGCAAAATAATTTTTCGACATTGTTTAAAATCGACAGAAACTTTAGCACTTGAAAATTGTGTTTTTCGAAATTCGGTTCGATCGATATTTTAAACGCGTTAGCACAAGTTAGTATAGCTTAATGGTGAGGCTCTGATACCACTGTAAGTCCACGGTAGCGCCCCGGCCGTCTAACAGACGCCAAATGCGGAACAAAAACTTTTTACAAACCGGCGCTATCGTGTACCGTAACCCGGATATGCCATTAAAGCTAAACTAACAAACTACAAAGTGGATTAGAATTGTTATACCGAACGATCCGAGTCCTTCAGTCTTCAACCATCATCCCACGCTTTGTTGCGGCTGCTCCGATCTCCTGAATCTCCAGTCTTCTCGTCCAGGTGGCACCACGTCGACGGATCTTTAAACGGGCTCCCGCCTCTGAACCGAGGCAACTCGGTCGTCAAGTTTGCTAAAAGAGATGACCAAGATGATGTAGAGAATGAGTAGAACACTTTGTCTCGTTACGTCCAAGGCTATGGACGAACGGTTAATGAAGTTGCCTTTTGGAATCGGGTGAAATGAGAAATGAGGCTTATCTAATTTCCATGAGTCCAAAACAATATCAATCTTTTTTCAAGCAACCATCATCACACACCAAGGGGGCCGGCCACTTTATAAGGAGGTGGGGGTGAGTGTAGGAGAGGGGGAGGTGACCATAAGCACAATACTTTATCATAACACTTAGTATGAACTCATTTAAAGCAAAGGATGAATCACTTAACCTTGTCATCAAAACATTAAATGATCATTTAAAGCACAAATGAGTCACATGCCACCTCATCATCCTAGTCATCATCTAGAAGCTTCCACACTCATCTCAAGAAAAGATAAATCCGCATTTAACCAAATGTTAAATACGGCTGATAGAAAACTGGAAACTGGCAACTTCCAAAAGTGATCCTGAAACGAATTTCAGGATAACCCCGTATTAGTATAAACATACCCGCATTTGTATTATGACCGAATACAAATGCAACTGAGACAAAAATATTATATCTACAGAGTATAATACTGGGTTCCGGCTTAAACCAAAGCCTACCAGTATTATCTGCCCGAAAATGGGCACGTGCGAAAACACACGTGCATTTTCCGAACCTTGCCATAAACCCATATGGCCTCTACAACGTTTCGCCCGAACTTGGGAAAGTGTCTGTGGGGGACTCTAATGACTTATCAACACGCTGGCACTGGGTATAACCACTAGCACGTCAGAGGTACAAGCTGTACGTAACATTTTGCCTATGTATTGATTGGAAGGGAAGCTGACGAGCGAACTCATTTCTAAACCCTACTGAGCCTAACAGTGACAATATACACACAGTCCGGTCCGTTCGTCTATGAGTATCGCATATCTGCCTAGGGGGCTAGTAACGTCAGACCCCCAATAGCGGTATAAGTCGTGTCAGAGAGTGGCCCAGAACACCCTGAGATACTACTGGAGTACCTGTAAATCTCCTGCCTCGGCCGAGGGCTTTGGGTAATGGCTCTCCCAGACACAGCGCGATCTCACCCCCAATACCGGGAGAGATGAATCCCCTGCCGATCCGCTCACTTGCCTCCATATGGCTCGGGACTGTACCCAAAAAAGACCTGTTTACACGACTCCTTTGAGCCGTGGTAGGGTAGAAATCAAAGCACAGTGGTAACTCACACGAGACAAATGATGACCTCAGGTCGATGAACTAACCTGTACACATGTCACCAGGGAATTGCTATCTGACGCTAGGTATAATACCAACTAGCAGATTCCTGGCGAGTCCTGTCCGGTGTACTCATAACCCAATGAGCACCTGTATACATCTTAGGTGAACCAACTAACACCAATGGCTTGTGAGACCGGCCATCGCCCCTCGTCGGGGTCTCGACTGTATACACTAGTCTACTCTGGAGTATCGATGCCCTGTCTCGAAACTCCCACGACTAGGGACACTTTAAGGATGTGCTTACAGACCCCAGGTCCCACGTATATGATCGCCATCATACTGCTGGTAGTCAAGCAAGAATCCTATGGGCTCTATCATCATGCAATAGTGAACTAAAGTATGTATACGATGATAAAGACAAACCAGATAACATACTATCATCTCGAGCATGACCGTCATATCGGTATAGGTCCTGCCTCAATCATTGCAATCACGTACCTGCGATCCAATAATTGACTTTAAGGGCATTATCTCCAACACATGTCACCAGGAAACTGCTATCTGACGCTAGGTATAAACCAACTAGCAGGTTCCCGGTGAGTCCTGTCCGGTGTATTCATAACCCAATGAGCACCTGTATACATCTTAGGTGATCCAACTGACACTAGTGGCTTGTGAGACCGGCCACCGCCCCTCATCAGGGTCTCGACTGTATACATTAGTCTACTCCGGAGAATCGATGCCCTGTCTCGAAACTCCCACGACTAGGGACAACTTTTAAGAAAGTGCTTATAGACTACCCAACTCTCACGTATATGATCGCCATCATACTGTTTGTATTCAAGCAAGATCCTAAGGGCTCTATCAACGTGTAACAGTGATCAGTCACCTGAACCTTTACACGACTGATAAAGGCAAACCAGATAGCATACTATCATCTCGAGTAAGACTGTCCTACCAGTATAGGTCCTCCTCAATCATTACAATCACGTACCTGCGATCCAATAATTGATTTTGAGGGCACTATACCCAACACATCACCCCCATTTGTTTCTTCATTTCTTTCTTCATCTTCCTCAACTCATTTCCCCCCACCTCTACCCCAAGATCCATCTCCAAATATTCATCCAAACCCTATACTCCCTTCACAAAAGTTGATCCACATCTCACCCTCATCACATTGGACCCATCAAAGTTGGATTTTGGAGACTTTGGACTTCTAAGGTTTTGCTTGGTTGCATCCATGAGGTATAATTCCCTTCACTTAGTCTAGTTATGTTTTCCTAGCATTCTAATTAGCTTAGAATTGGTTTAAGGTGTGGATTTGTGAACTTGGAAATTCCAAGAGAAGGATTAGGGTTTGGGTTGTGTTGTGGTGATGTGTAGTGGCTGTTATAAGATCTTAGTGTGGATTTTACTGGCCTAGACCCGGATTAGAAACCAAGATACGAACTTTAGATTTGTCGATATCAAGTTTTTGTGGATTTAGTGATGGTATTTAGAGATCTGGGATGACCCGAGACCTTTGTAAATAAAGTTCCCTTGACAGTAATACGAGCAGGCAACCTAGAAGCCCCACCTGAAACCGTAGCCTCAAATGCAGTATTCCGGCCACAGATTTATTCATTGCGGCCGCAAATTGCGGCCACATTTTGGTGGAATTCAGTGATTTTTGGTTGGTGAGTCCCTTAGGTGATATCTAGACTAACCCTATATGCAAAATTCCCTAGTTTGGCCTAGGGTGAAATCTGGGAGTGATTTCCTTCGTTGCTGCATTTGGTATTTGCGATTTATGAACTTAGGTTTTGATATTGATATGGTATTTTGGTTGTTGGGCATTTGTACATCAACAACAAGGACTTGTTTAGTTGTTTTGCATGCGTGGGCTATAGGTTTTAACCTATGGACGTACCGTGTGCCGTATTGGTTTTCCGAACTCGATTTTAATAGCATTACGATATGTGTTGATATTGTAGGTACCTTCGTGTGGATTCCGAGACGATGGAGCATGGCGTCATCAACTTCGGCGAGCAAGGATCAAAGTGTGTAGATCTATATCTATGGGGGAAGTCGGGTGGATGGCGTATAGCACCCCCGCAAATTTGATGGAAACCGATCTATAGGATACAGTCGTAGAAATCATGGTTAGAAAACTAGGGATATGGTTAAAGAGATAGTTAGAGATGATATGAATGATTGAATATATGTATTGAGGTATGCGATGAAAACTATAGGGATATGAAAGGTGAATGTGAATCACGACTTATAGATATGTAGTTACACTAGAATAGTATGAATTTTAGAGTAGCATGACATTTGATGTATAGGATAGAATGTATATGTAAGATGACTTGATATGAGATATTAATGTGATGAAAAGGATATACGAGATGATATGATAACTTGATTGATATGTCGGTATACGGATGTGAGTCGATTGAGATGATTGATACCTTTGTCGGTCCCCTGATATGAGTTTGTTATGGATGTGACCTGGGACATAGGTATATAGATATATATAAATGTTGTGAATCATGAGTGATATGCTGTACGGGACGTTAGGTCCGTACCTTCATTGTCATATAAGTTGATAGGATCCCTAATTGTTTAATGCCGCCGTACGATAATTTACCGTACGTGATGAGTTTTATGATGATTGATCCATACCCTTGACTAGAGGATGCCGTACGATGTATTGTACCGTGCGTGTTGTTGTGAGACTGGATGCTGATTGATAGATTCACTGATTCGGTCATGATAGATGCGTATACCTTATAGCTTTTAGCTGACGATTTACCTTATGCTGCATTCATGTTATTCTCATTTCGTTGCATATACCTGTGCTAGTACACCTACACCATTATCGATGATGCGTATGTTACACTTACACAGATTTGCTGGCTCACACACTTCATCATCGATAATTGCCATGCCACTATACAGTAGGATTGCTGTATCATGATATGACACCTTTCATAGTTTACTTGCTATAGTTACATATGCACTTTTATACGATGTTGTATTTGACTTTGGAGAATTCGGGAACCGCGGGATATATTTTAAAACTGGATTCATTTAAAAGAGCGATTTTCCCTCGACATGTGCATATTACTGTTCCATGTTGCATGATATATAGATATGCTTACATTTCTGTTATATGTCGCATACATCATGCTTTATGATTATACGCATTGAGATATACTGTTTTCATGAGATTTCTGGATTTGAGAACCGTGGTGATTTCAAAAGAAAGTGTGTATTGTTTTAAAAACCCGGTTTCTCTTGATATGATATTTCAGTGCATCCACCATGTATTTTCTCGGTTCTGAGTGTGACATGTGAAACCCGATTTGAGGAGTGGACGATCCTTTTATGGGTTCATGGTGGACCCGATATGGTTCCTTGGGGCGAGAAATGTTTTTCGTGGAGTAGATGATGAGCCTGGCAGGGTGGCCAGTACCTACCGGTGATTGGTTGGACTCGGCGGTTATCCGGAGGATACCGACCGGAGTCGTGAGATGATATGGGCTGATCCGAACTGACGGAGCACGTGGGCCGATCTGGACTGATGGAGCCCGAGAGATATGGGGGTTTACGTGTCGATGCTGGATACATGTTTCATGATATTTCGAGTGTCGATGCTGGACACTCAGGTTCCATAATTTTAATGTGTCGTGAGGGACACACGTTGATTTATATCCTCATCCTTCCATCCACATGCTTTTATGATATTTACATGCATGATGTGGTTGTGTCATTGGTTGACATGTGGATGAGATCCACATGCATACTGGCATCAATTATATGGTTGGATGATATCCGCATGCATATATACATTGAGTACATTATTGGCACATATGCCGTTACGGTCATCCTAGATATCATAGTATTACCTTCATGATATAGTTGACCTAGGAGTCGTTGTTTATTCGATTTCTACTTGTCGATATTTTTCTACTCACAAGTTGGCAACTCACCCCTGTTGTGCCACAGTTCTTGCAGGTTGACCGTATGGATCAGTAGCGGTATCGCTGGCATACAGTTGCATTCGGGTGATTGCTTTGGTAGGTGGTACATATTGGATCGTAATCCTCTTATATTTATTATTCATATTGTATCTAGTCAACTCCATCAATCAAACTAGGATTTGTATAAGTAATGAGACTTAGTGAGACTTGTGGTTGCGAGACTTAGAGCGAGGGGTTTTCTGCTACTTGTGGCTTTGATGTTGTGCTTATTTCTTTATTTTTTCTGGTGAACTTCGCCGTTGGGCGTCGTATACTTATATTTATGCTTTGCGTGGTTGTGGATCCGTCGATTGGCGAAGAGCTAGCTCCCGCTTAGGGATACCTTTATATTATCATGTATTGTGGTATTGGATCAAAAAATACAATGGAGGTGCTGCCCAAATTTTTAAAAGGCGAAACATGTTTTTCAACCAGTAAAACCCACTTGCATTTTTATTTTCCATTGTATGTATTTAAGAAAACTTTTGATTTCATCATACCTTATTTTCAAAACTTCAGCTCTTTTATTTTCTTAAAAAGATTTAGATTTCTGGGTTTCGGCTTACTTGAATTACGTTACGTCTTTAGACGTGGCGTGATTTAAGTGCCGGTCACGAGATAATATTTCGAGTCGTGACAATGTTGACTATGTTAAGGGTCGTGCAGGTGGGTTTAATTCAATCAGGAAATAATGGATTGAACTTGGCTAGCGGTTATGATTTTGTTGACTATGTTAAGGTCATAAGTTGCTAGGAGCAAAATATTATCGGGAATTTCAAGTGTTGAAATTTGCAATGAGATTGCATACCTTCTATGAGATAATTGGATCCCGATACCCACTGCAAGTAAGAGTTACTCCTGTGAGAGTTTTACACAAGACAATTAGCCAATCAAGTAGGTGTCTAGAAAGGTGGCAATGGGGCTATGCCTCTGGGAAAACGAGGTTTATTTTAATTAGGTCCGTACGAAAGTACGGGGAAGCTCCCTCAAACTACCGGCACTGGACTGGCTGAAAGATTGGCGAAATTGTAGGGTGTAATTAATCCCGGCTAGTCTTTCCCTTTAGGGTTTGAAGGAAGATTTGATAAAAAAAGTGGGAGCCATCCTGATTAGATAAAATAATAACCAATCTGATCCTGCAAGAGCATACGCTAAAGTATTTTCTTCTCTCTCTCTCCAGGTAGAGACCATGTCACGTCTTAATCAAGATAATAATATGGATGTATTGACCGAACCCGCTTGTTATACTGAGCAGGAGAACGTTGGTTCCATTCTTTCTTATAATCGTTATAAGACTGAATAGAAAATAGGGGAATATCCGGATTTCTATGCCGCCCAAACGAAGAATAAGCATGTTGACGCATTTTCTTCGGGTGTGTTAGTTATTGAGAACTATTTATCAGTTCACTCTGCGTCCTGGGTATTAGATACCGGATCGGGATCCCATATATGTAATATGTTATTTGGGCTAAGGAATGGTAGAGAACTGGGAATAGGTGATTATTTCATAAGAGTAGAGAATGGTGCAAATGTTGCAGCCAAAGCAGTTGGCGAATATCACCTCGTATTACCAAATGGTAATACATTGATTCTGAACGAATGCTATTATATTCTGACCCTGATATGCAATCTTATATCAGTTTCTTTATTAAGTAAAGAAGGATATAATTTTGTAGTACGGGATAATGTTATGAACATCTTCCTGAATCAAAAGTTGATCGGATCAGGCTCATTAATTAATGGCATACACATTCTAAATCAAACCATAGTTCTTAACATACAAAACACACACAAAAGGAAGAGTTCAAAAATGAACGAATCCTTCTTGTGGCATTGTAGACTAGGTCATATCAATGCGACACGACTAGCTAAGTTACATAAGGATGGATATTTGAATCCGTTTGAATTTTCATCTTATGACACTTGCCAGTCATGACTCAAAAGAAAAATGACCAAAACACCGTTTACAGGACACGGAGAAAGAGTTACGGAACTCTTGGAACTGATACATAGTGATGTATGTGATCCCATGTCTACACATGGCAGGAATGGTTCTTCGTACTTCATTACATTCACTGATGATCTCTCAAGATTCGGACATGTGTTTCTGAGGAAACACAAGTCTGAACGTTTTGAGAAATTCAAGGAATATAAATCCGAAGTTGAGAATCGGATGGGTAAAAGTATTAAAATCCTTCGATCAGATCGAGGAAGAGAATACTTGAGCAATGAGTTTCTGGATTATCAAAAAAAGAATGAGATTCTCTCTCTGCTTACTCCTCCATATACACCAGAGCACAACGGTGTATCGGAGCAGAGGAACCGCATCCTATTAGATATGGTGCGCTCTATGATGAGCACCGCTGAGTTGCCTATTTCCTTTTGGGGTTATGCGCTTGAGACAACAGCATACCTATTGAATCAAGTTCCATCTAAATCTGTACCTACCACACCATATAAGATATAGAGTAGGAAGAGACCTTATTTTAAACGAGTTAAGATATGGGGTTGTCCGGCCTATGTCAAGAGGCAAAATCCGGACAAACTCGAGGCACGATCAGTTCTTTGCAAGTTTGTGGGATATCTGAAGAATTCACAAGGATATATTTTCTACCATGCTGAGGAACAAAAAGTGTTTGTTTCTCAATATGCCACCTTTTTGGAAAAGGAATTTCTTGTAAAAGAAATTAGTGGCAAAGAGGTAGAGGCACAAACTGCAACTGAAGATTTAGTGGAACCTGTGGATTCGATAGTTCCCAACGATCCTCAGCCTCTCCGCCGATCTAGTAGGGTTCTTCATCCACCTGAGAGATACTACGGTTTTCTCATTGATGGTGGGAGCGAGGATTGCATCATGGAAGATGATGACCCAACTAGCTTCGAGCAGGCCATCACGGTGGGGACTCTGTGAATTGGATGGATGCAATGCGATCTGAGATGGAATTCATGTAAACCAACAAAGTATGGACTTTGGAAGTTGCTCCTGAAGGTGTAAAACCCATTGGGAGCAAATGGATCTTTAAGAAGAAACTTGGTTTAGATGGAAAAGTTGAGACTTTCAAAGCTAGACTTGTTGCAAAGGGTTTTCGTCAACGACCAGGTGTGGATTATGACGAAACCTTTTCTCCAGTGGCTATGGTTAAGTCCATCCGGATCCTAGTTGCCATTGCTGCATACCATGACTACGAAATCTGGCAAATGGATGTTAAGACTGCCTTTCTAAATGGTGATTTAGAAGAGTGCGTGTACATGACTCAGCCAGAGGGTTTCGTGGACAGTGGGAGCAGCGGAAAGGTGTGCAAGCTGCTTAAATCCATCTACGGGTTAAACCAGGCATCGCGGAGTTGGAACATCTATTTTGATGTCGTTGTCAAAGAGTTTGATTTCGTCAAAAACGTAGATGAACCTTGTATATACAAGAAGGTGGCATAGAGTAAGGTTGTCTTTCTCGTATTGTACGTGGATGACATACTCTTGTTAGGAAATGATATTCCAATGCTGCAATCGGTCAAGCTCTTCTTATTACAAAGATTCTTAATGAAAGATCTAGGTGATGCCTTGTCACGTCCCGAAAGTACGGAACATGACCGACATTTAAACTACGAAACGTCTCGAGGCGTACGTAATCTAAGTAAACCGAAAACCCAGAAATCCGAACCAAGAAAAGTAGTAGAGTGAAGGAAAACCAATTTAAAACAAGTAGTTTTAATAGCATAAGCCGAATTATGTGGTTTTTAAGAACATCAAAATTTACTGAAAATTTCGGCAGAGTCTCCTTTGTAAATACTGGCCCCCAAACGGGATACAACATGAATAGTATACGAAATCAATAAAAAGGCATCCCCAAGCGGGAGCTAGCTCTTCGTCAATCGACGGTCACAACCACACAAGCAATATAATATACAACGCCAACGGCGAGGATCAAAATTCAAAAGGAAACTCAAAACCACAAGAAAACCGTAGAAATATAACGCGCGACTCTAAGGTCGAAGGAATAACATCACTGGTCTCTATCTCAAAATAAATACATGTTTGGTTGATGGAACTTCTAGATACAACAGAATAATAATGTACAAGATATATAATGGGGGTACGATACAAGTAAACCCACCTACTAGCAAATCACCCGAAGGAAACTATGCCCGCAAGCCGTAAAGAAACCTGTACGGTAAACCTGCAAGAAACTGGGGCACAACAGGGGTGAGTTGCCAACTCGTGAATAGAAAAACATCTACGAATAGAAATCGCATAAATAACGCAACCTAGGTCAATGATCATAATATATCCTCAATTATATATATAACATGCAACCTATAACAAGGCTAGGGTAAATATCTAACCCGAGTGTAATCTCATGTGCCCGTGTCAGTGCCTCAGGTAGCAATATATCATATGAATGAGGTATGAATGCACGGAAACAGAATACATGTAAATGAAGAACTGTTTTCATAATTTAGTGAGATTTCCTTTGTATTTTTAAAATGAGGTATCACAATGAAATCAGCATAAAACAGTGCCTAGCATCGGCACAAAATGTAATCCCAATATCTCAATATCTCTGTATCACAGTCTCTGTACCTCAATATCTCAAAATCTCAAAATCTCAATCACAATATCTAGGGCGCCGTCAGTCCAGACCGGCCCCTACCATCCATCTCAAGACCACGACGGTATCCTCCGGATATCCGACGCGTCGGGTAAAATCACCGGTAGGTAGTGCTCCCCTGCCAGGCTCACATCGTCATCATCACGTGCTTCTTTCCCCGGGGTACCTTACCGGGTCCACCATGTACCCGAAACGGTTCATCCGTCTCCTCGAATCGGGTCTCGAAATCCATCAGCAAACTCATGGTGGACGACTCATACATCATGGGAAAAACCGCATTTTTTATTTTAAAAGAGAGAAAATGTTTATTTATGTTTTTGCGGTTTTCCTCCAAATCCAGAAAATCTCATGGAAATCCGAATCCAAAACCTCAATAACACGTAAAATAGTGAATATATGCATGAGAATCCATGAATGCGGCATAACAATGAATAACAGTATGCATGAAGTAGCAGGTAATAACTACAATGTCTAAACTAACATATAAGGCAAGTACGCTATGTCAAGCAATAATATTTTCTAAGGTGTACGTGACATGGCAATTACCGATGAAGATGTGTGTGAGCCGGCAAGTAAGTGTACGTGGTACATACGCATCATCGGTAATGGTGCTGGTGTCCTAACAATATGATATCAACATTGCAATAAGAAATTATAACATAAGTATGCGATGCGAAACGAACCACAATAATAAGCGGGAGCTGAATACTAGACGCAGCTGTAACTAACCTGCATTAATGTAATATAAGTCCTACAAATGGTGCCTTTTGAAATAACACGAATCATGGGGTTTCGAAAAAAGGGGCTACGGTGTTTTTATGAAAAGATACGTCTTTTGAAATATCCGTAGGATCCCTTGGGCTGTCTTTTAAAATACCCACGATTCGTTAGTTTTTGAAATAGGTAAGAATCGAATCTAATCTAACAACTAAATTAAACTAAAGGGCTAAGCTAACAAGCTGGACTACAGGTAGGGAAACCGCCTAACATCTGAGTCGATCCATATACATACCTGTAAATATATTAGTCGGTGATCCCGCCTCAATAATATCATATCCGATACCATATCTACAATCAGACATCCCAAGTCAAGAGTACGGATCAATCATTAAGATATAGCTCGTACGTAAATCCGTCGTACGACATCCCCAAATCTGGGTACGGGTCAATATCATATTCCTCACGCCATTCCTCTGGTATCCTCTTTATTCAAGATCGTAGTCTAGGGTACCGACCTATGTCTAGTACAATACTAATATCCTCAAGATACTCATGATCTGACTACTGATCGACAATCTCGTACAAACCGATATCATTAGCACATATCATCATCAAGGGGTATACATCGCCCAATACGGCCTAGTATCAATATCCTAGCATATCATATCTTATATCACGATCACATGTCGACCATTTTATTTATAACACTATTCACCCGTATCGTCGTCCCAAGATTCGCTATAACACCAGGACGTACCTCAAGTACGAATCCTGCCATATCACCGCTATCACAACCACAAAACAAATCTCATCGACTAGGCTCAATCCCAAGTATCATCCTCAAATCCGTATGTGAACACATAGTCCCATATCCATGTGATCACATAACTATAAAGAATCCCATGAGCACATATAAATAGGAATGTATGCATGTATGTATGCGTGTATGTGTAGTGCAACACTACCCTAGGGTTCGCAACACTAAAATAATCCAACACACCAATATCCATCCTAAACATCGTTATTAATCCCAAATAACATATAATAAATTGTTGGTGTGTATACGCATCCGTATACACCACCACGGACTGCGGGGGTGCTATACGCCATCCACCCGACTTCTCCCCGTAGATACAAATCTACTCACCTGGTCCTCGCTCGCCGGTGCCGACGTCGCCACGTGCTTGCTTGTTGTCTCGAAGTCCACATGGGGTACCTACATATCATAACGCACCGTATCGCATTAAAATCCGACTCATGACCAAAACGACTCACGAATCCCACATAGGTCAAAACCTATGGTTTGCTTTCACAAATCAACCCAAAAACCCTCGACGTCGGCGTACAAACGCCGATTAATCGAGAAAAACACCAAACGTATCAATCATGGTTTCAAAACTCACTAACTGTATAAGAAATAGGGATTAATTCATCAAATCCATAAAATTAAACCAATCGTTTTATTTTCCAAAATCTAGTTATCACAAATTCCCATTTCGGTTCAAAACTTGATGTTTTAACCAATCTACAAATTTTAACGATTCAAATGGCCAAAATACTCATTAAATAACATAATTAGGTCATACAAATCACTTTCATAAATTAAACTCATCAATTTGCATATATTCCAAATTCCTAGTTTGCAAAAATACCGATTTTAACTCTTTTTAAAGTAAAATTCACAATTTTACAATTAAGCTTGGTTTTGCATATACTAAAATATTAAACCATAATTTATAATGTTAATAATGCCATGAAACCCTAATTAGAATTTTGTAGGGTTCCTAGGCACCCTAATGAGGTCTCACGAGGCATCAACCATGCCAATTTCAAAAAAACTAGGTGCCGAGAAACCCGACTACGGACCGTTTGCTAGAAATCTAGGCGAAAAACAATCTAGTTAACACTTAACTAAAAGTTTAACGGAAATACAACCTTTGTAGATCCGGTGCTCCACCTCCATAGCTCCGCAACGAAGTCTCCTCGGCTGTCCAAATCAAATCCGGGCTCTAGCGTCGGCTTCATCGGAGAATGGACGGGCTAGGTCGTCGACGACGTGCCGAAGATGATCTACGTCGAAGCATCACTAGATCAAGCTCCACCTTCACCTAGTCTTGAAAACTTGTGAAGGAAACACACTCTACTACTTGGCAAGAGGTAGAGGATGAAGAAATAGGAAGTGGGTAGACTTTAGTTTTGGATTTCTCACTCTAATTCATCAATCACCATTGATGAAGTTAAGGTTTCTTCTTTGGTTCAAGGAAGAAGAAGAAGAATATTATGATAAGAGTAATTAGAAAAGAAAAGAAAAAACAATGCTTATCATAATTGTAACTATGGTAAAGTGTAGAGAATTAACTTAGGTTAAATGAATGGTTAGGGTTAAGGTATCATGAAGCTTCCACTAAACAACAAAAAAAGCCACCATTCTTTTTCTCCTTTTTCCATCTATTTTCCAAAATGAATAAATAGATAAAGGAAAAGAGAAAAGGAAATAAAACCCTAATCATAAGTTTAACCATTGTTTAATTCTTTACACTTAACCAAGTAAACATGTATCATCAAACATGATACAAACAAGTGCATAAAAATATATCGCATATACAATGCGCACATCCGAGTGAGAAAATCCATTTAAAGTGAACCGATACTAGTTAATGCAAAGTAATATATCAAATATATAATTATGCATTAAATCATTAAATCAACACTTGATTTAACGATCCGGTCATATCGCATATAACCGACTAGTATCATTAGTAACAACTTATCGAATCAACACTTGATCCGATAACCCGGCTATATCGCATATAACCGATCAATGTCACATCGCGAGAATCAAATACAGTATCACATACTGGTATCATTCTCGGTCCTGCACATATCTCTTACGCGCTCCTATTTCGTTTTGCTTGAGCCAGGAAAGCTCTGTGTAGGACTCTAAAGACTCGTCAATACGCCGGCAGCAGGTGATGATCATATCAATCACCCATAAGCCGCAAGCGGTCTGCTAAACGTAACGGCCACCCGGGTATTGAGCGATCTGAAGATCGACGAGCAAGCCCGCTCACACTCCAGTGAATCCAACCAGTAACACTACCGTACAGTCCGGTCTGATCGTCTGATATGTCGCATATCTCGCCTAGGGGTGGTAAACGTCAGACCCCAATAGCTCGATAAGTCGTGTCGATATGAGGTCTATAACAATTCGAGAAACTACTGGTAACACTCACCAGTAAATCTCAGCAACCCTGGCCAGGGATTTCCTGTTATAGCCAATCGAACACAGCGCAACATCAACTCCCTATACCGGGAGAGACGAATCCCCTCCTATCGCTCATTGCCTCCATGTGACTCGGGACTGTACCCAAAAACCACCATTTTGCACGCCCTCTTGGACGTGGTAAGATGGAAATCAAAGCACAGTGGGAACCACACAGGACTCTATGACGATCTCGGGTCAACAGACTACTCTGTACCAGTGTCACCAGAGAACTGCCATCTGACGTGAGGTATAATACCATCTGGGAGTTCTCGGCGAGTTCGTCCAGTGTATCCAGTCTCTATTGAGCACCCGTATATCATCTCTGATGTCAAACACCAATGGATATGGGATCATCCATCGCCCATCTGTATGGGTCGAGAAGGTACACGCTAGTCTACTCTGGTATATCGATGCCCCGTCTCGATGCACCCACGACTAGGGACTTTGAAGGATGTACTTATGGACTACCATGTCCCCACTAGTATGATCCGCATCATAGTCCAGGTAGTCAAGCACACATCCTAAGGGCTTTACCAACATGTAACAGAGAGACAAACAGTGTACACGTTAAGGTAAAGAGCAACCAGATAGCATACTATCATGTCGAGCAAGAAAGTCCTTCCTATATACGTCCCAGCATCCACTACAATATACATCCTATGTACAGTAATGGCCTCTAGGGCATACATATAACTAACAATCTCCCACTTGCACTAGGGCCATCTGTAGCAGTGGTTGTAGTATCTCATACTCAACCATCCCATAAAAGTCTCTCTCTGGGAAAAGGCCTTTCGTGAGTGGATCCGCTGTGTTGTCCTCTGAATCTACTCTCCTAACCTCGATCACCCTGGAGATCAACCATCCCCATGATCAAGTGATACTGCCTTAGAATATGTCTGGATCACTGATGGGACCGGCGTTCCTTGGCATAAGCCACAACTCCATTGTCACACAATGGGAGGAACATAGTTCATCTCATGAACCAATATACACCCAAACAACCTCTTTGGTAGCATCTTAAGTAGCGATATATCCAGCCTTTATCGTCTAGTATGTCACGGTATTTTGCTTGGAACTCTTCCAACATACCGTCCCTTTACTGAGGGTAAAGACAATGCCTGTGACTGACATTCAGTCGTCTTTATCACCCTGGAACACTTCCAGTGATTCTCCCCAGGATCAATTGATACTATCTCACTACAACTAGTGAGAATCCCAACATCCAATTAGATCTATCTCATAGATCCAAAACCCAGGATTTAGGAGGCATCACTTTGATCCTATATGGAGAATCATTGTGATAAGCGGAGATTGATCGAGCGTAGCATAGAAAACTCCTTCCCTATCAAGAGTATGTCATCCACATACTCTACGAGGATCACCACCATACTCCCTACTACCTTTTTGTATATACAAGGTTCATCTACCATTTTGATGATGTCAAACTGTTTGACTAATCCATCAAAACAGATGTTCCAACTCCGCGATGCCTTCTTTATCCTATAAGGCAGCTTGCACACGTTTCCGCTGCTCCCACTGTCTACGAGGCCCTCTGGCTGTGTACTTATAGACGCTCTCTTCCAAATCATCATTTAGAAAAGCAGTCATGACACCCAACCACCAGATATCGTAGTCATGGTATGTATCCGTGGTAAGTAGGATCTGAATGGACTTAAGCATAGCCACTGGAAAATGTTTCATCATTATCCACGCCTGGTTGATGACGAAAACCCTTAACAAGTCTAGCTTTGAAAGTCTCAACTTTTCCATGTACACCAAGTAATCTTCTCAAGATATACTTGCTCCTGATGGGGATTTAACCCTTCAGATATAGCAACCAAAGTCCATACTTTGTTGGTGTATATGGATTCCATCTCAGATCACTAAGCATCCAGCCATTCTTATAGAGTCTTACTCTCGATGGCCTGCTCGAAACTAGTTGGGTCATTATCTCATGATGCAATCCTCGCTCCCACTGTCATAGAGAAACCGAAGTATTTCTCAGGTGGGTGAGGAACCCTACTAGATCGGCGGAGAGGCTGAGGTTCGTTGGAATCTACTGAATCCTTTGGTTCTATCAAATCATCTGCTGTAGTTCGTATAGCTGGAACTTTTCCAGTTCTACATTACAGACCTTGCCTCGAGCTTGTCCGGATTTTGCTTTCAGACACAGGCCGGACAACCCCAAATCTTAACTAACTTAAGAAATGGGCTCTTCCTTTTCATATTAAATATGAAGTGGTAGGCAACTGATTTGATTTGAACCCTATTCAATAGGTATGCAGCTTCTCAAGTGCATAACCCCCTAAGGAAAAAGGTAACTCAGTAGTACTCATCATAGAGCACACCATATCAAATAGGGTGTATCTGCTCCGCCCCGACATACCATCGTGCAATGGTGTATACGGAGGAGTAATGCTGAGAGAGAATCTCATTCTCCTTTAGAATAATCCAGGATTTCCGTGCTCAAGTATTCTCCTCCTTGATCACATCAAAGGACATAATACTTATACCCGTATGTTGGTTCTCTACTTCTCGCTTATATTCTGTGAATATCTCAAAAGGTTCGGACTCATGTTTCAGCAGGAACATATGACTGAATCTTGAGAGATTATCAGAGAACGTAATGAAGTATAAAGAACCAGTCCTGGCATGTGTAGACAGGGGACCTACATACATCAACATGTATCATCCCAAGAGTTTACTAACTCTTTCTCTGTTTCCAGTAAACGGAGCTATGGTCATCTTATCTTTGTGACATGACTGGCGAGTTTCACAAGATGTAAATTCAAACTGATTTAAATATGCATCTATATGTAACTCTAGCTAGTCGGGTTACATTGATCTGACCTAGTCTGCAATGCCTCAAGAAGAATTCGTTCAGTTCTGAACTCTTCCTCTTGTGTGTGTTCCATATACTAAGAACTGTGGTTTGATTTAGAACATTAATGCTTTTAGATAACGTGCCTGAACCGATCAACTTTTGATATAGGAAATGTTCAAAACATTATCCAACAATACAAAATTTTATCATTTCTTTACTAATAAAGAGACTGATATGATTTTGTATATCAGGTTCGGTATCTAATAACATTCGTTCAGAATCAATGTATTGTAATACAGGGTGACAGTGACCAACAGACTTGGCTGCAACTCTTGCCCCGTTTTCTGCCTCATGAAACTTATCACCCGTTCTCAGTTCTCTACCTTTCTGTAGCCCTATGTAACAGATTACATATCTGGGATCCTGATCTGGTATCACATACCCAGGACGTAAAGGATACTGAGAAACAGTTCTGTGTAATGAACACACCCGAAGATGATGCATCAGCATGCACTCTCTTCGTTTGGGCGGCACGGGAATTCTGGTAATCCCCAATTTCCTGCTCTGTCTTATAACATTTATAAGTTGGAGTGGGACCAACGTTCCCCAGCTCAGTATAACAAGCGGGTTCGGTCAATATTCCGTATTATTATCTTGATTAAGGCGTGATATGGTCGCTACCTGGAGAGAGAGAGAAGAAAACACTCAGCGTGCGCTTTTGCAAGAATAGATTGGTTATAATTTTATCTAATCAGGATGGCTCCCACTGCTTTTTATCAAATCTTCCTTCAAACCCTAAAAGGAAAGACTAGCCGGGATTAATTACACACTACAAGTTCGCCAATCTTTCAGCCAGGCCAGTATCGGTACTTTGAGGGAGGTCCCCCGTGCTTTCGCACGAACCTAATTAATGTAAACCTCGTTTTCCCAGAGGCGTAACCTCGTTGACACCTTTCTAGACACCTACTTGATCGGCTAATTGTAATGTATAAAACTCTCCCAGGAGTAACTCTTACTCGCAGCGGGTATCGGGATCCAACTATCTCATAGAAGGTATGCAATCTCATTACAAATTTCAACACTTGAAATTCCCGATAATATTTTGCCCCGAACGATCTATGACCTTGACAAGGTCAACAAACCATAGACCGCAAGTCAAGTTCAACCCGTCATTTCTTGATTGAATCAAACCCACCCGCACGACCCTTGACAAGGTCAACAAGGCCGCACGACTACCCTAACCCAATCTGCATCATATGCATAAGCAGATAAATACTGGTTAGCTACCGCATACTGCGCCTTGACAAGGTCAACAAACGCAGCACGAATACTAAACAGGACTTATCTGAAATGACGGAGGGCTACGACAGATTTTTCTGAAAACCTATTGCGTAATGAACTTGATATCGTTGTAGGATCGAATGAATTTTGAAATGGAGTTTTTATGAGGCTTTTCTAGTTTTGCTAAAGGAGTCACTCCCGGTGAAGGGATCGTCGGTCCTTTCCTCGTCGAATGAGGTGCGGGATATATCATATATATCACTGTGCAAAGCAAAAAACTCTTAAAAGCAATCAAAGCCAAACCGAGTGTGTAGCATCTGCCAGTTATTGCTAAAGGAGTCACTCCCGGTGAAGGGATCTCGGTCCTTTCCTTATCGAATAAGGTGCAGGATATATCATATATACCGCTGTGCAAAGCAAGAACTGTAGCTACCTGTTTTATTTTGAAATTCGATTCTACAACATCTTAGGTTTCTTTTATTTCATTAATCACATTAATGAAGTCCCATCATTTAAGTACCTAAACATCACAGATAAATACGACGTACACTTATGCCATCCGCATTCGCCTCGATGTCCCCTCGTGCACCGTTAGGTTAGGTAACTAACGGCAGAGCGGGGCAGGGCTAGCGCGGGTGTAAAACATAAGTAACGTCTATATAATATATCATAAATACTATATACTGTATCTATCACAGAACATCACATGATCACATCACAGATATCGCAGCAGAAGAAACATATGAAATATTGGATATACTAGGACGTCCGTGTTTTCAATACGAGCCAGTATAAAACACGGATTCCACGGTCGTGATGAATAGCCAAACCCACACCCCTAGACCCCTACGAGAGCGGCAAGCAACCCTACCAATTCTGGAGTTAGGAGACCCGGATTCGACTCCTCGAGTTGGTCTCCCACTGGACTCCAGAACCCGGTTACTTGTGCCCTCCTCCTTGGGTCTATCCTAGTGCGGAAAAGTAAATAATATACAAAGGGTGACAGCTTCCGCAACCTGGAAGCGCCCCAAAAAAAAGAATATTACATACAAGTTTTTACATGAATGAAAATGAAAAACACTCATCTCACATAAAAACCCCCCGGCTATTCAAACACGACGATCCAATATAACATATCCAGCAACACATAACATCACATGTCATCAACGTAACTAAATATGTCCATCCCAATTGTCGTTGACATATAGCAACGAAACCGGCGATATCACATATTACACTTACGGTCACAGAAAAGAAAGTGTAAAACTACAACAGTTGGAATCCGCAACCACCTCAGACATTGCATGCCTGACCAAATGAATTACTTAGACATCGCATGCCTAACAATTTTAAACCCCACATTTTAGTCTCATTATCGAAAACACTTTTCAATATCAAGTCGGGAAATTCAACAAGATTCCCGAAAAACTGATCGAATGCTCGTCGCAAACTTTAGTAGGCGGCAGCACCCCTGATACCGTCGACGAAGTGCACCAAGGCGGAACACCGCTACCGCGAGCACCCGAACGGATGCTTTCGGCGACGGGGTTCTCCTACAGTCACTTGGTCGGTGCTATGGAGTGAGGCTGTCTATTAAGTTTACCCGGCGAGTATCCGCGTACGCTACGTGATTGCGACGGACTTTTGATCACATCAAAATTCCGTGGAAACCGATCAAGTGAGACTAAAGTGCTATGTTTATAACATTCATTCAGTTATCTCATAACTATTTGTGAATTCCAATTATTGTATCCCATTCCGGATATATAGAAAATGTCAAACTTTTCGATCGAACAATCGAACACCCAAGTTTTCCCGATACAGATCAACACATGAAATAAGTCTAAAAACATTCAGTTCGTGCCTCAGTACCAACGGTCCAGCCGTAGAAGGGTCAAGCCAACGCCTCACATGTGGCACGCCGTACTGCCCCAAACCCGAAGGTTCAAAGGGCAGTTCAAGACGGTCATATAATCGAGTTAAGGTTTGTTGTCTTCTAGAGGGGCCATCGCGTTACTTGCACTACTTAGAACGTCGTCAAACTACGGAAAAATCCAACACTTGGAAATTTCCCAACAGGGGAAAAATTGGGTATTTATATCCGGTCGAACTTTTTAACATATTCAAGAATTTATCCGGAAAGCCACATAGACAAAATTTGATACCCCGATCGAAACACCGAATCCCCAAATCAACCCAGAAAATAAAACTATGGAATAAATTTTAAAAATACCCAGAGAACTCAGCACCAGAAACAATGAATTACTGTGGAAAATTCTACGCCACATAAGACAATACTGCCGCGGAACCGCCGCACGAGCCATGCTCGTGCCACGGATCCGCGGCGCAATGATGGAATTAGGCGTACAAATTTTACAGTAACCCTTAGAAATTCCTGCTGATATTTCTACATATTTTTAATTTTGAAAAATACCAGATTTCAGAAATCGTCCAGAGAGCAATTTTCCGGGTTGGTTTCGGGTTCGTTCGGGCTTCAAATTCCGTCTAGACTTCGCCTAAGGCTCTAGCTAGTCTCTGATACCACTGTAGGGTTCCTAGGCACCCTAATAAGGTCTCACGAGGCATCAACCATGCCAATTTCAAAAAAACTAGGTGCCGAGAAACCCGACTACGGACCGTTTGCTAGAAATCTAGGCGAAAAACAATCTAGTTAACACTTAACTAAAAGTTTAACGGAAATACAACCTTTGTAGATCTGGTGCTCCACCTCCATAGCTCCGCAACGAAGTCCCCTCGGCTGTCCAAATCAAATCCGGGCTCTAGCGTCGGCTTCATCGGAGAATGGACGGGCTAGGTCGTCGACGACGTGCCGAAGATGATCTACGTCGAAGCATCACTAGATCAAGCTCCACCTTCACCTAGTCTTGAAAACTTGTGAAGGAAACACACTCTACTACTTGGCAAGAGGTAGAGGATGAAGAAATAGGAAGTGGGTAGACTTTAGTTTTGGATTTCTCACTCTAATTCATCAATCACCATTGATGAAGTCAAGATTTCTTCTTTGGTTCAAGGAAGAAGAAGAAGAATATTATGATAAGAGTAATTAGAAAAGAAAAGAAAAAACAATGCTTATCATAATTGTAACTATGGTAAAGTGTAGAGAATTAACTTAGGTTAAATGAATGGTTAGGGTCAAGGTATCATGAAGCTTCCACTAAACAACAAAAAAAGCCACCATTCTTTTTCTCCTTTTTCCATCTATTTTCTAAAATGAATAAATAGATAAAGGAAAAGAGAAAAGGAAATAAAATCCTAATCATAAGTTTAACCATTGTTTAATTCTTTACACTTAACCAAATCATCAAACATGATACAAACAAGTGCACAAAAATATATCGCATATACAATGCGCACATCCGAGTGAGAAAATCCATTTAAAGTGAACCGATACTAGTTAATGCAAAGTAATATATCAAATATATAATTATGCATTAAATCATTAAATCAACACTTGATTTAACGATCCGGTCATATCGCATATAACCGACTAGTATCATTAGTAACAACTTATCGAATCAACACTTGATCCGATAACCCGGCTATATCGCATATAACCGATCAATGTCACATCGCGAGAATCAAATACAGTATCACATACTGGTATCATTCTCGGTCCCGCACATATCTCATGCGCGCTCCTATTTCGTTTTGCTTGAGCCAGGAAACCTCTGTGTAGGACTCTAAAGACTCGTCAATACGCCGGCAGCAGGTGATGATCATATCAATCACCCACAAGCCGCAAGCGGTCTGCTAAACGTAACGGCCACCCGGGTATTGAGCGATCTGAAGATCGACGAGCAAGCCCGCTCACACTCCAGTGAATCCAACCAGTAACACTACCGTACAGTCCGGTCTGATCGTCTGATATGTCGCATATCTCGCCTAGGGGTAGTAAACGTCAGACCCCAATAGCTCGATAAGTCGTGTCGATATGAGGTCTATAACAATTCGAGAAACTACTGGTAACACTCACCAGTAAATCTCAGCAACCCTGGCCAGGGATTTCCTGTTATAGCCAATCGAACACAGCGCAACATCAACTCCCTATACCGGGAGAGACGAATCCCCTCCTATCGCTCATTGCCTCCATGTGACTCGGGACTGTACCCAAAAACCACCGTTTTGCACGCCCTCTTGGACGTGGTAAGATGGAAATCAAAGCACAGTGGGAACCACACAAGACTCTATGACGATCTCGGGTCAACAGACTACTCTGTACCAGTGTCACCAGAGAACTGCCATCTGACGTGAGGTATAATACCATCTGGGAGTTCTCGGCGAGTCCGTCCAGTGTACCCAGTCTCTACTGAGCACCCGTATATCATCTCTGATGTCAAACACCAATGGATATGGGATCATCCATCGCCCATCTGTATGGGTCGAGAAGGTACACGCTAGTCTACTCTGGTATATCGATGCCCCGTCTCGATGCACCCACGACTAGGGACTTTGAAGGATGTACTTATGGACTACCATGTCCCCACTAGTATGATCCGCATCATAGTCCAGGTAGTCAAGCACACATCCTAAGGGCTTTACCAACATGTAACAGAGAGACAAACAGTGTACACGTTAAGGTAAAGAGCAACCAGATAGCATACTATCATGTCGAGCAAGAAAGTCCTTCCTATATACATCCCAGCATCCACTACAATATACATCCTATGTACAGTAATGGCCTCTAGGGCATACATATAACTAACAAATTTTATCTCACCAAAATATATATATTTTTAAAACCTAGTTTCCAATTTATATAATTATCACAATTTAAATTAACAAAAATGCAAACTAGCAACTAGATTTGATTTGGCATGCCCACTACATGTTAACTATATCACACAACCACAATCTCATCACTAAAAACCTAACTTGACTTTTGAAACCCTTCTCTTGAATTCACAAGTTTTAAATTTAGAACCTAATTAAGCATCTAATTTAGTCGAATTGAAGTATTAAAGCAACAATTTAATTATAGGGCAAAGATTTATACCTCACAATTTCAAGAGATCTCTCAAGAATCTAGCACCAAAATCTTGGCCTCCAAAATGAAAACTTTTCACCAAAATCCATGCTTGAGAGGCTAAGGAAAAATGGGTAGGAGTTAGATTTTGATTTTATGGGACTTTTGGTGGATTTTTGATGCATTTTGTGAGGATTTTTGATGAGGAATTGAGAGGGGAAATTGGGGGCTGTTGTAGAGGGAGGGCTCGGCCAGAAAATGGGGAGAAGAGGAGAGAGAGGGAGGTGGGGAAAATAGAGTCAAGTCCACACAAAAGTCAAAGCCCACTCACTTATCTATTTCTTTCTTCTTTTCCTTTGTTTTCTTTTCTTTTCTTTTCTTTTGCAAAACAAGTGGGGACAAGAGAGGGGGGGCTGCTGAATTCAGCCAAGGGGGAGGGAAAATGGGGGTGTGTGAGTGTGGGTATGGGTGTGGGGTGATGGAAAATGATAAATACTATACCCCCAAACATCCATTAACACTAAATTCACTATTTAAGCCTTTTTCTTCGATATTTTCTAAACCGTTATGGCAAACCATTTCATTTCAAAAACCACATGATAAAATTTTGTTTAATGTGTTATGATGCACAAAATTTGTTTCAATTCATTCCAATTTGTAATTTTCCCTAATTAAATATATTAGTACTATTAAAATAATTAATTTCGGAAAATTTTTCAGAAAATTTGAAATTTCATCAGTGGCTCAATAAACACCAAATACTAGCAATTACATAGCTAGAATATGTATATTTAATTTTATAATAAAGATATTTGTATTTTGACTTTTTACAGAAACCCCCCTTATTTTACCGTTTTTTTGAAATTTCACCGAAACGATTTTCAAAACGTTACATGCCTCCTACATCTTGGGGATTAAGATCTCTAGAGATAGATCTAAACGGATACTAGGATTGTCCTAATCCAGATACATTGACACTATACTAAAGAGGTTTAGTATGGAAGAATCCAAGCGTGGGTTTTTACCCACGATCTCAGTTCTCACTCTCTCCAAAAAGATGTCTCCCAAGACTGATTTAGAGAGAGCTCGCATGCAAGGGATACCCCATACTTTGGCAGTAGGCTCTATCATGTACGCGATGCTATATACCAGACCCGATGTAGCATACTCACTAAGTGTTGTGAGTAGGTATCAAGCAGATCCAGGAGAGAGAGTCACTGGACAGCTGTGAAGAGCATTCTCAAGTACTTGAGAAGGACTAAATGGATGCTCTTGGTGTATGGTAACGGAGAACTCCAAGTGGAGTCCTTTACCGATTCGAGCTTCCAGAGTGATAAAGATGACTCTAAGTCGCACTCGGGATTTGTCTTTACCCTTAATGGAGGGGCGGTATGCTGGAAGAGTTCCAAGAAGGAAACCGTGGCAGACTTGACGATGGAGGCTGAATACATCGCTGCCAACGATACTGCCAAAGAGGCTGTCTGGATGAAGAAGTTCATAACTGAACTTGGAGTGGTTCCATCCATTGAGTATCCAATACCTTTGTATTGTGATAACAATGGAGCGGTGGCTTTGGCCAAGGAATCCAGGTCCTATCAGCGATCCAGACATATTCTAAGGCGGTATCACCTGATCCGGGAGATAGTTGATCGCCGGGAGATCGAGGTCAGGAGAGTTGACACAAAGAACAACATAACGGATCCACTCACAAAGGCCATTCCCCAGATACAGTTCGAGAGACTCTTCAGGATGTTGGGTATGCAATACTACAACAGCTGGCCCTAGTGCAAGTGGGATATTGTTAGTTGTATGTATTCCCTAGAGGCCATTATTGTACATATGATGTATATTATAGTGGATGCTTGGACATATATAGAGAGGACTTTCTTGCTCGACATGATAGTATGCTATCTGGTTGCTCTTTATCTTAACATGTATACTTGTCTTTTGATACTGTCTCATGGTTACATGTTGGTAAAGCCCTTAGGATGTGTACTTAACTACCAGGATTATGATGTAGATCATACTAGTGGGGCTGGTAGTCTATAAGTTCATCCTTTAATGTTTCTAGTCGTGGGTGTATCGAGACGGGGCATCGATATACCAGAGTAGACTAGTGTATCTGCTTCTCGACCCATGAGATAGGCGATTGATGATCCTATATCCATTGATGTTTGACATCAAGATGGTATACGGGTGCTCAGTGGAGACTGGGTACACTAGACGGACTTGCCGAGAACTCCTAGATAGTATTATACCTGACGTCAGATAGCAGTTCTCTGGTGACACTGGTACAGGTTAGTCTGTAGACCCGAGATCGTCATAGAGTCTTGTGTGATTCCCACCGTGCTTTGATTTCCACCTTACCACTTTCAAGAGGACGTGCAAAACGGTGGTTTTTGGGTACAGTCCCGAGTCACATGGAGGCAGTGAGTGATAGGAAGGGATTTCGTCTCTCCCGGTATTGGGGGTAGATGTCGTGCTGTGCTCGATTGGCTATAACTGGAAGTCCCTGGCCAGGGCTGATTTATAGATTTACTGGTAAGTGTTATCATTAGTTTTTCGACCCATTATGAGCCTCGTATCGGCATGACTTATAGAGTTATTGGGGTCTGACATTTACCACCCTTAGACTTGATATGCGATATCTCAGATGAAGAGACCGGACTGTACGGTAGTGTTACTGACAGGCTTTACAGGAGCTTGAGCATGCTTGCTTGTTGATCTTCTAATCGCTCAATACCAGGGTAGCCGTTACGTCCAGCTAGTACCGCTGACGGCTTGTGGGTGCTTGATATGATCATTACCTACTGCTGGCGTATTGACGAGTCTTTAGAGTCCTACACAGAGGTTTTACTGGCTCAGGCAAAACAAAGCAGGAGCACATATATGATATGTGCAGGACCGAGATTGATACGAGTATGTGATACGGTATTCTATTCTCGCGATATTTGTATCGGACGGTTATATGAGATATAGCCGGGTTATCGAATCAAGTGTTGATTCGATAAGTTGGTACATATAATATTAGTCGGTTATATGTGATATAATCGGATTATTAAATCAAGTGTTGATTTGATAATTTAGTGTATAATTGTATATTTGATATACTAGTTTACATTAACTAATATTAGCTCACTTAAGCATTTATTTTTCTCACATGTGCACACTTAATATATATGTGATATATATTAATTATGTTTTATTATGTGTCATGGTTGATGATACACACTACATTGGTGTATGAGACTTACACCATACTAATTATAATGTAGGGTTTAAATATTTAAAGTAAATCCAAATTAGTGGATAATTAGTCACATGCATGAAGTTTGTAGAAACTTGTGGGTGCATTGACTTGGTCCACTAATTTTGTCTTACTAAAGATATTTATTAACCTAACCATTATAATTTAGCCATGGTTATATCTCTATATGAGTTAGATATATGATACAAACTCATCCATGGTTGATTCTCTCACCTCATCAGTTCATTCTCATCTCTTGACTTCATCTTCTTCATCCTTGAGAAAAAGCTTGCTAGTTTTTTCCAAAGTGAGAAAATATTGTGAGAAAAATAAAAATAAAGTGAGCTCACTTCCAACTTCATCATTCTCTACTAGATTAGCACTTTAGTATAGGGTGTTAGCTTCACTAATCTTTCATTAGTGAAGTAGTAGCTTGAGTTAGTGTCTCCTCGACGTAGATCATTTTCGGTCTCGAAGACTTCAAGCAAGTTCGTTCCTTTCACCTTGAGAAACCTTGCAAGAGTCCGGGAGTTCAATGATCGCAGTGAAGGGACCACTACAAGGAGCAATTGAAGTGAAGGACCAGTCTACAAAGGTTGTATTCCGTTATCACTTAGATGTAATGTAGATTACAAAGTTTTGTTACCCTGGTTTTCTAGTTAGATTCCTTAGTTGTTCGTTTAGCACCCCCTAAAATTTTTTGTTGTGGCATATTTGATGCTTGCAAACCCAAGGCTTGGTGCTAAGGGAACTCTACAAGTCGGCCAAATCATGGCCATATCAGCAGAGGGTACGGCGAATACCGACGAGGCTCAGCACACCTCGCCGATCGAGGAGACTGACAGCCACCTGAGGAAGAGGGCCAGGGCAGCCGAGCCGATCGTTTTTAACGACGAGGACCTCCACGGTATATCCCTGCCCCACAATGACCCGCTGGTGATCACAGCTCGGGTCCACCGCTACGAGGTGCAGAGGATACTGGTTGACTCTGGAAGTTCGAAAGTCATTCTGTTTTATGACTGCTTCCTGCATATAGGACTCACCCCGTCGGACTTAAGGCCGACCACCCACGTCCTGTCAGAGTTCACTAACCACTCCATCCCAGTGGAAGGGGTAATCACTCTCCAATTTAACATCGAGGAGGTCGGCCGTATGCGCACCATGCCTGTGGAATTCATTGTAGCGAGAATCCCGTCGGCCTACAACATCCTCCTCGGCCGCCCTACACTGAACTCTCTCAGGACCCAGATATCAACCTTCCACCTGGGGATGAAATTCCCGCTCGACCAAGGCGGGATAGATCGGGCCTACGGAGACCAACGAACTGCAAAGGTTTACTTCACTGTAACATCTACATCTAAGCGGCCAAACAATGACGTCGAGGGCGAGGGTGACATCAAGGGTTTTCTGGACACTCGAGGCAAGCAAAAAGAGGTCTGAGGGACCCCGGTGGAACCACTGACAGAGGTCCCCCTCATAGAAGGGGACGACGAACGAACCGTTCAGATCGGGTCGCTTTTAACGGGGACTCGGCGAGACGACTTGGTTCACTTCCTCAGAAACAACTCTGACGTGTTCGCCTGGGCACCTGCCGATATTCCTGGGATCGACCCCAAAATCATATCTCACAAACTCGGGGTAGACCCTACGGCCTGACCCGTCAGGCAGAAAAATGATGTTTCGCCCCGATCAAACAAAAGGCGATCGAGGACGAGATAGACAGGCTCCTCGCCGCCAACTTCATTCGGAATGTGCCTTACTCAGAGTGGTTGGCGAACATGGTCATGATCAAAAAGTCAAGCGGGAAGTGGCGCATGTGTGTCGACTTCACCGGCCTTAACAAGGCCTGCCCGAAAGACAACTATCCCCTCCCTCGGATAGACCAGCTCGTCGACGGCTCGGCAGGCCACGAACTACTTGGCTTCATGAATGCCTTCTCCGGCTACAACCAGATTCGTATGAATCCGGTAGACAAGGATCTCACCGCATTCACAATGGACCGGGGGGTATACTGCTACAAGGTAATGCCTTTCGGCCTCAAAAATGCCGGAGCAACGTACCAATGCTTGGTCAATCGCATGTTCAAGCCGCAGATTGGCAGGAACATGGAAGTTTACGTCGACGACATGCTCGTCAAATCGATCTCATCAGACGGGCACGCCAAGGATCTGGGCGAGGCCTTCGACGTCCTCCGCAAATACAAGATGAAACTGAACCCCGCCAAGTGCGCATTCGGGGTCACCGGAGGAAAGTTCCTCGGTTTCATGGTCACTCACCATGGGATCGAAGCTAACCAGGAGAAAATCAATGCCATCCTCAACATGGCTGTGCCCAAGACTAACATCGAAATCATGCGGCTGACAGGGCGGGTAGCCGCTCTGAGCCATTTCATGTCGAGGTCTGGGGAGAAGTGCCTCCCGTTCTTCAAGGCTCTAAGGAAGATTCCAAGGTTCGAGTGGTCGGAGGAGTGCCAGACCGCCTTTGACCAATTAAAGAGGCACCTTGCGACTCCACCGCTGCTTACCCGACCAGTTGAAGGGGATGAGCTTTCGCTATATCTGGCGGTATTCGACCAAGCTGCAGGCTCAGTGCTCGTCCGAGAGGTCGACGGAGTCCAGAATCCGGTATACTATGTGAGCCACGTCTTCAAGGATGCGGAAACGAGGTACCCGGCCATAGAGAAGATCTTCTTGACACTCATCATGGCCTCGAGAAAACTACGACATTATTTCCAGGCGCACACCATCCTCGTTCTTACCGAGCGGCCTTTGGGAGCTATCCTTGCCTCCCCTGAGTCCTCTGGCCGCCTAGAGAAATAGAGGTGGGAGTTGTCGCAGTTCGACATAAAATACCGCCTAAGGCAGGCTATCAAAGTGCAAGCCCTGGTCGATTTTATCGTCGAGTGCACCATCCCCAGCAAAGAGCCGGAGTCTACACCGGCCCTCGCTGCTCAACCCTCAGTTGAGGGGAAGCCTGACTCCGTCCCTGATTGGATCCTCTACGTCGACGGGTCCTCGACCGAGGATGGCTGTGGAGCCGGCCTCATCATTCGGGGCCCGAACGAAGCAGAAATGGAGTATCCGCTGAAGCTCGGGTTCAAGGCCTCAAATAACATGGCGGAATACGAGGCTTTGCTGGCTGGACTGCGGATAGCCTTTTGACCGGGGCTGAAAAAGATTCGGATCCGCAGCGACTCCGCCCTAGTCGTTGGCCAAGTGACAGGCCGATTCGAGGCACGGGAGCCTCTGATGGTGAAGTATCTGGCCGAGGTAAGAAGATTACGGAAAGACTTCGACGAAGTCCAGGTAGAGCAGATCCCCAGGCAGCTCAATGCCCAAGCCGACGCCTTGAGTAAGCTGCCTTCATCTTATACGACCAACAACAAGAGGAACATCCTCTTCGAGGTCTTGCCATGGCCCAGCATGGAAGACGGGGCAACGCCACTTCAAGTGTACACGGCCCGGGAAGAAGACCGAGACTGGAGAAAGCCCCTCATGGAATTCTTGAGGGAAGGTACACTCCCAAAAGATCGGGGAGAAGCCCGCCGACTCCGAGCCAAAGCTCGCCATTTCGTCTGGAGCAACGGGAACCTCTAGAAGAAGTCCTTCACTCAGCCCCTACTCCGGTGCGTCGACCCCTATGAAGCCGACTATGTCCTCCGTGAGATCCACGAGGGGGTCGGTGGCATGCACCAAGGGGCCCGCATCTTAGTCTAGAAGGCACTGCTCCAGGGGTACTACTGGTCGACGATTCATCAGGGCGCCCAGAAGCTCGTCAGGAGATGCAAGAGCTGCCAACTCCATAGAAGCATACCTTGCCTTCTTGCTACCGAGCTAACCGCCCTAACCTCCCCATGGCCATTTGCCAAGTGGGGAATGAACATGATAGGCTAGTTCCCTACCGGTACGGGCGGGCACAAGTACGTCCTCGTCACAGTGGACTACTTCACAAAGTGGATTGAGGCCATTCCCATCAGGAAACCGGATGCCACCACGGCTATTAAGTTCCTGTAGAATAACATATGTATCCACGATTTAGAATTCGTTAATAGTATATTTCCTATATATCTATTATATCTATTTCGCAACATATTTGGTAGATAAAAGTCAAAAGATATGTGCATATGTTATGTTACATTCTGGTATATGATACCGATTTAATTACGTATCAATTGTGGATCTAGGAAGAAATCGACAGAATCCTCTTGATTAAGTAAAAAAGAAAATTATCCTTCGTGAATGCATAAATGTAGCATCCCTTTCTATCCAAATCAAATTTTGATACTCCGGTTTGGCATCCCGAGGTGTATCATTACCGACCATGGGACAAAATTTGAAAACGAAAAAGTTAAGGAATTCTGCAGCGAATATCGTATCCTCATGAAATTTGCCGCGGTCGCGCATCCTCAATGCAACGGGCAGGCCGAAGTCGCTAACCGGGATGCTCTCCGAGGTCTTTGGACATGCTTAGAAGGACGCCAAGGCAGTTGGGTCGAGGAATTACCTCGGGTCTTATGGGCCCTGCGCATATCGAAGAAGACCCCACCGGGGAGATCCCTTTCAGCCTCTGCTACGGTACCGAGACAATGGTCCCAGCGGAGATCGGGCTCCCCAGTCACCGGGTCGATCATTTCGATGATGAAGCGAACACCTCAGCCCTCCGAACTAACCTCGACATCTTGTTAGAAAAACGAGACCGGGCTCAGATTAGAGCTGTCGCCTATCAGCAGCAAACCGCCGGCTACTATAATGCGCGAGTCAAGCGTCGCTTCTTCAGGACCGGAGATCTAGTCTTAAGGCGGAACGAGTTCGTCGATCAAGACAAGCTGCATAAGTTTTCCCCAAAATGGGACGGTCCTTTCCCCGTCTTCTAGGTCCTGCCCGGCGGAGCCTACCGCTTACAAGACGCGGATGGTCGCAAATTTCCATGGCCATACAACGCTGAGAAGCTCAACCTGTACCTCTGAAAAGAATATCTAAGAGTGTATATTTCTTCTTTCACAAAGGTGATGTAAACTTTTTTTTAAAGTTCTTTCTACTCAAATAATAAAAAGGGAACAACAGAGCATTGCAAAATGGAAGAATTTTATTCATTCAAAGGTATAAAGGGCTCCTCAGCCTTACAGAAAAGAGAAAGGAAAATTTACAACAAAGGTGGAACGGGATCGAGAAAATACTCCTGGTGATACTCAGAGTAGATTTCCGCTAGCCGGGCCCTAGCCTCTGCAGCCCGCTCCCGCCGATGCTGCACGCGAACCCAGGACGCCACGGAAGCACCCGACTCTCCACCCTCTGCGCCGTGGCTAATGATATGCCTCATCTTGAAACACTCCAAAATGAGGGCCAAGGACCGGTCGTGCCTGGCCTTTGAGATGTGGCCGAGGAGGAACATCGAGCGCCTCGTCCAGCAGCTCCTCGAAAAAGGGGTTGTCCAACTCCGGGGACCTCCTCTAAATTGCGTACATCAGCAACTGAAGCAGGGACGACCGCCAAGGGAGAAGCCGGCCGACGTGATCCTTGAGGCGTTGAACCACTCCCCGGTACCCATCCTCATCTAGGGATTGGTCATACACAGAGACGTCGCCGAGGGTGATGATCTCTGCCATCGAATACATGCGGTTGGTCATCTCAAAGGAAAGCGATGCTGAAGGAGTCGCCGTCTCCTTCTCTATTTATAACCTAAAATAGAATCTTGAAGGACCCGGATTCACGCGTGCATGGGCGCAAATCCTAGGATCTGCCAAGATCGCTCTAATACCGCGCTGCCACGTAGCAGAACTGACACGACTTCCCGAAACGTTACGCCTCCCCCAAGAGTCCCTGGCACGTGCGGCCTGCGACGGTCGCTCCCCCTAATGTTCACGAACCAAAGAAGGTTAGACTGTGTCCTTGGATCCACCGAGCAGCTACCCTGCTCGATCCTTCCTTAGCAGACCGCTACTTGGGTTCTTCAATGAAGCGATGTAAATTCTTCTAAGTTCTTTTTTTAAGCAACAAGAATGACACGATATAGCATTGCAGAAAGAAGAATTTTATTGATTCAAAAAGGTATTGTGGACTCCTCAGCCTTACATAGAAAAATAAAAGAATAAAAAATTACAGCAGTGGGGGAAGGGGTTGCAAGAAGTATTCCTCATGGTACTCCGAGGAAATCTCCACCAGCCGAGCCCTTTCCGCCTCGGATCTCTGCCTTTGATGCTGTCTGCGAACCCTTGTGGCCACGGACGGGCCATAAAGCTCCACGGGCGGGCACCCATCGGCGAGATACCTCAATTGGTAACACTCGAGAACGAGTGCCACCGAGCGATCCTGCCGACTCATCGAGATCAGGCCGAGACAACATAGCGACCTCAGCTTCCCAACCGTCTCGTCCTTCAGCTGTTTGGACAAGGGGTTGTGTAGCCCCGGCGATGCCCTCTAGATGGAATACATGAGCAGCTGGAGAAGGGGCGATCACCGAGGGAGCAGGCGGCCGATGTGATCCTCAACCCGCTAGATCACCGCCTGCTGCATCTCCTCGGAGCACAGCTGGTCGTACAGATACATGTCCTCGAAAGAGATGATCTCGGGGATGGTGAAAGGGAAAGTGTCCATTCCTACGTTTAGGGGATGAAGAAAGGAGTGATCAACACGCCCTCCTTTTTATAGCCCTAAACCGCCCCCAAGAGTCCAATAGTCGCTCGTTTCTCCCACTACTGCACCGCCACACGGCGGACATCCCGCCTTTCTCGGCGAAATCGGAACGACGCTGCTCTTACGCTTCGCCTCCCCTACGCGTTCATAACCCGTGTCGCCCGCGACGGTCCCTCTTCCCGACGTTCACACCATGGAAGGTCGGATAGAACCTCACGAATCAACCGAGCAGCTACCCTGCTCGGTGCATCCTTGGCTGGTAATTTCTTACTCCACGACGCCAAGGATCAAAGCCCTCACCATGAGGCAACCGGGCAGCAACCCTGCTCAGTCCATCCTTAGCAGGCCTCTCCATGCCCTCCCGTGCTATGGATCAAAGCCCTCACCAAGAGGCAACCGGGCAGCAACCCTGCTCGATCCATCCTTGGCTGGTAATTTCTTACCCCACGACGCCAAGGATCAAAGACCTCACCAAGAGGCCACCGATCAGCTACCCTGCTCGGTCCATCCTTGGCTGGCCTCTCCATGCCCTCCCGCACTAAGGATCAAAGACCTCACCAAGAGGCAACTGGGCAGCAACCCTGCTCAGTCCATCCTTGGCTGGTAATTTCTTACCCCACGACGCTAAGGATCATAGCCCTCACCAAGAAGCAACCGGACAGTAACCCTGCTCGGGCCATCCTTAGAAGGCCTCTCCATGCCCTCCCGCGCTAAGGATCAAAGCCCTCACCAAGAGGCAACCGGGCAGCAACCCTGCTCGGTCCATCCTTGGCTGATAATTTCTTACCCCACGATGCCAAGGATCAAAGCCCTCACCAAGAGGCAACCGGGCAGCAACCCTGCTCGGTCTATCCTTAGCAGGCCTCTCCATGCCCTCCCGCGTTAAGGATCAAAGCCCTCACCAAGAGACAACCGGGCAGCAACCCTGCTCGGTCTATCCTTGGCTGGTAATTTCTTACCCCACGACGCCAAGGATCAAAGCCCTCACCAAGAGGCCACCGAGCAGCTACTCTGCTCGGTCCATCCTTGGCCGGTAATTTCTTACCCCACGACGCCAAGGATAAAAGCTCTCACCAAGAGGCCACCGAGCAGCTACCCTGCTCGGTCCATCCTTCGCTTGTAATTTCTTACCCCACGACGCCAAGGATCAAAGCCCTCACCAAGAGGCCACTGAGCAGCTACCCTGCTCGGTCTATCCTTGGCTAGTAATTTCCTACCCACCGACGCCAGGGATCAAAAGCCCTCATCAAGGAGCCACCGAACAGCTGCCTGGCTTGGTCCATCCACGTCTAAGCGATCTCTACCTCGACTTCGGGGCCATGGAAATACCGACCTTTCACCGGTCTTTCCATACTTGGCAAATGGTCGACTTCAACTCTTAACTCGATGTGCAATCGCTAGACGAAAAACCGACTTAACATGAAGGCGGTACTGCGCAAATATAAATGTTTACCACAAACAAAGGGAAAATGCACACGCAAAGACTACTACAAAAAGATTTTTTTATTCATAAAAAACCGTAAGTCTTTATAGAGGTATTATGGACTCCCCAGCCTTACAAAAACACCCGGGGGGCTTACAAGATTTTAGCGCAAAGAAAATAAGGAGGCGGGGAAGTTCAGACCTCAGGGCCGGGGAGAACCCCGATGTGCTGCGCGTCCACTGCGACAACGGGAGCGACGTCTTGAAGGTCAGCATCCGTCGCAGGAGCCTCGGTGCCGGGAGTCGGGGAACCGACTTCTCCCCAATGCTCCCACCGGGGGCCTCTTCCCCTACAGCATTTCCAGGAGCATTTCCCCGCGCATCATTCTCGAGAGGGTACTCATCCCGGAGCTTGCCGTCAGGGAACTCCGGCATCTGGGCCTTGACGGTGTCGAGGGCGTCGTGCCAAATGACGGCAGCGGCTCCAGCGAGGTCGGCGTAGAACTGATCCGACTTCTTGTAGTTCTCCACTGCTTTCGACGCTCGAACCTTCGCCGCTTCGTTCTCCCTCCGGAGAGTGTGCGTTGTCTTTTTCAGGGTGGCGACGAGCACCTTGAAGTCTTCCAACTGGGCCTCGGCGGCTCGGGCGGCCTCTCGGCACCTGGCGGTCTTCCGATTCCCGGCCGCCACCCGGTCTTCAAGGGCAGCGACCCTCTCCATCGTTGCCTCCAGCTCCAGCCTTGAGCTCTCCTCACGTGAGGAGAGCTCGCCAGCAGCCTACATCGCCAGGGCGATTTCCTCATCCTCCATGTTGACGATGAGGGCGACATGCTGAAGGGCCTGAAGAAAAGAAAGAGGATTAGAAAGGAAAGGGAGGCACCCAATCACGCGAACAAAAATGCTGAATAAAGAACCAAATGGGGTGCGAACACTAACCTGCATGGCCTCTTGAGCTATGGCCGCCATTTGGGCCCGGAGGGTACCCCGAGAGATTCTGCCCCTGGCCGGTCTTTCCATCTCCGAGAGCAGGCTGTCGGCGACGGAAAGCCCTGAGGGCACCTTGAAGCGAAGCTCCCCATTGTTCATGAGGATCGGGGAAGCCGGGGAGGGGGGCCGTCTTATGAAACCTCTTGAGGAGCGACGCGAGAGAACCAGTCTCGCCTCCCACCTCGGGAGCCCGGGGCTCTTGCTCCCGAACACGCTTTCGGTTCAGCGCATGACTGGACTCTGGGGCCCAGGGCACTCTTGGGCGCCTGGATAGAGCAGCCACCGGTGGAGCCAGAGCTGACGACAAGCGAGAAGGGCCTGCGCCTCCGGCCTTCTTCCCCTTCTTCGTGTCGACCAGGGCTGCCCGAAACTTGCCTAGGTCCATGGGTTCTGCATAAGACAAAATACAGAGGAGTCAGCAATGCCGAAATAAAAAAATGCACAAGTCTAAACAGGTTGCCTGAAAACCCCTAACTTACCCGCGAACTGTGCGGGGCTGAGCCCGGCCCAACTGAGGGCCCACTCAGATAGCAACACATCAGCTCGGGAGATGGGCTCCCACTCCGACACCGCCACCGCGTCGGGATGATTCGACCGACTCACCCACGAGCAGCTGCCTCCGTGTCACTGGATGGGCACAGGCCAATCCTTACCCTCAGGCGGCCCAATAAACAAAAACTTCTTCTTCCATTCGTGAATGGAAGAAGGTACTACGATGACCCCCGACCCGGCGGCATCCCACCCGTTGTTTTCTAAATGAGATGTATACCCAGCTCGGCTCGTCCCTGCGAGCGCCAGGGTGGTTTTTGTAGTAAAGAGAAGAAACGAGAAGGCTTCGGCTAAACAGGATCAGACTCAATTTCAACCGGACTAGGAACCCAAGAAGAATACTCCAAGAGTTTGGCACTAACTGGCCCGGGGCTAACCCAAAACAGTTCAACGCCGCAATCACCTCGGGAGGAAAGGGCAGGCGCATTCCGGCCCAAAAGGCTTCCAGGTATAAGGCAATCTCTTTGCCTTGTACCTGGTCTGCCCTCTCCTCTTCCTCGACTAAACGGAGCGAATAGCCGGGAGGAATGTGGAAACGAGTCCGGATGGTGGCAAGCTCATCCACATGCCTCAGCGTGGATGCCGCTCCATGAACACCCGTGACTTGCGCTCTGGGGACCGCCCCTGTCGCACGACCTCGAAGAGCATGACTAACCTTAACTCCCCGGGGGAACTCCGACTCAGAGAAGGAAGAGGAAGAAGTAGAAGAGGAAGCTTCAGAAGACTCCCTAGACTCTATCCGGACTATATCTACAGACTCCTCGGAAGAAGACATCTAACCTGATCGAAAGGACATGTCCTTGGGAGAGAAAACGCGAGGAATCCGACCTGAGCAGAAGAACGTCGGGCTAACACGACTAGGGACAAGGAAATTATGAAGAAATATGAGCCCTGATGGGGATCCCGCCTCTATTTATAGCTGGCGGCTTGCACATCCTACGGCTCCGATCACCTCCCGCCAAAACAACGTTTCGCAACCAACGGCCGACAACGTTCCACCTTTCGCACTCACATTGGGTGTGTCCCATCGGGCGCGGGAATGTCTGCGGCCCGTCTCGCCAGCCAACCAGCGCCAGACACGTGGGTTGTCGTTTCGACGAACGTACGTACAAACCGGCGTTTCCTCTTAAATGCAAGATCTCTCCCCTGATCCGCTGACATCATCAGGAAAATACGACTGATTTCCCGGGAACACACACCGACGATATCTTCAAACGAGAGCTCACCCCGGGTGACCGGTCAGACCACTCTCGACCCGACCCAAGAATGGGTCGAGATGAGAGTGAGGGGCTAATGATGATGCTCGATATCGGTAACTCCCCAGATAATGACACATGGAAGATGACGTGTCCCAGACCTTACAAGAAAAGAGCGAGAACGTTGCGTTGGGATCACACCCCGGGCCTCCGGCCCGAGAATGTCCCCGACCTTCATTGTCCTTCTAGCCTACCCCCCAGCTCATTCCCGAGCTGTCACAGAACCAAGATGCCTCGGCCTCCCGCTCATTCCCGAGCCTCCCGCCGAGCGCATCTTCCTCGGTCTTGCCGACCGACCCACAACACCGATCACAGGCGCCTCCGCTACGGCTCCGCGAATTTTGCCAGGCGCGAGATATCCGCTGCCCATGATCCCGCGTTCCACGCCATCATGATCCCCCATTAATGGGTCTGTCTCGCTATTAATGGGGATCCCGCCTATCATGCGGGCGTGACGCCAGGGACGTAACAGCCGGCGTGAATCTCGCGCCCGCCTGCCTACGGCTGCCGCTATATAGACCCCTCTCTCAGACGACTCAGGTAAGCCAATTTTATTCCAATAGGCCGTTACTCTGCCAAAATACCCCGACATACTTGATCGTCGGAGGGTCCTCGGTGGTATAACCATCCCGGGACTTCTTTGCAGGTAGCTCGGCCACAACCACACAAAACTCACTGAAATCCACACGCTCCAGGAGGCAACCCTCCAACTCAATCTCAGCCGTCCATCAGCGCTCGCAGCAGATCAACGGAAGATAACATCTGAAGGAGATCTAGAGATCCACCAGTATGGGAATATTTATTTAGAAATAAAAAGCAACTAAATTCTTCAACTTGTCGCCTTTTGGGGGAAGAGGAAGTTTTTCACTTGTTTTTTTTTTCTTTTTTACCCAAAAGATAGACTCTATTGCTTTTGGGTCCTAGGCCCTAAACACATATTTCCATTTCAAAAAAAAATTGATTTACTTCTAGGCTATGCGTTTTGTGGTCCGCAATATTTAGCATCTATTCTAAAATCATTCCCCTTTCACTTTTAGTTTGCAAGTCTTTTTCAAACGCATATAGAGTTACATAAAAGAAACATCTAACAAAATTTTGCGAATATGATAGATGTTAATCTACTCTAATGTCAGTTCTTAACAGAGCCGAAAGACAAAAACGATTTTTTCCTTGTATGTGTTCCTAAAAAGAAATTTGTAAAGAGCTAAGTAAAGGTGATAGAAAGAAAGAATAGAAATATAAATGATAGATGATTACAATATGTAGAGTCTGAATCCCTTTACCGAGAAGATCCATCGACCCAAGGCTAAAAGAAAGGTCTAGCTCAGCATATATACCTTTCCTAACGTCAGTGTTGATGGCCCAATTGTGAGAGTTTGGAATGATCACTTTTTGTTGTTGGAATTTACGTTAGTTGTGTATATGTCCATTTAATGTACTCCAATTTATAAAATTGCAAAGTTGATCAATTAAGGTTCCTTGGTTTAGCAATTGAGATATTTGATTCCATTGAGTTTCCATTCTTGGGTTAGATGTGCTTAGAATTGAATAATGTGCAACCTATAGTTGAAACTCGATCTATGAGTAGATCATTTAAAGTCAGTAGAAAATCTTTTATCACAAATTATAGCTGTGTATATGAAAAGTAGAAAATACAACAACAATGCAAATGGCCGCCGGGTAAAAGATGTAAAAGATTCAACGAAGAAAGACAAGATAAAAGAAGAGTATATTTGATAAAGAATGAACTTCAGAAAATTTAGTGAAGATGATAAATATCCATTCATCTCCACATATGTAACAATCTACTCGGAGTTGAGATCGGTGCTATTGCGCTTAAAATTTTTAAAACCTCCATGCATACATGGCCATAAATTAATTCATTATTCATCCGATATATACCAGCTTCATAATACATGACGTTTAGCAAAGTGTTTGAGCTAGATCGAAGTAAATATTTGATCTATTACTTCTTCTAATGAAAAATGAACGGTAGCTAGGCACGTAGTTCATATCAAAAGCTAGTAAATTAATTAAGAAGCTTGTCAGCTAAGTACTGATGCTGCATTTTGCACCAAAAGCTGCATGCAACATGCTAAATAAACAAATGATACAATACTCATTAAGAATTTATTTTCTCATTTAACAGTACCTTGTGAAAACATTTTATATATATATATATATATATATATATATATATATATATATATATATATATTTCAATTTATGTCAACAATAAGTATTAGACTTCTTGACATAAATCTATCAAATATCACAATTTATGGACAATGAGTCAATATCTTTGCTAAGGTCTCTCTTATAAACTAATATAATTACTCCTAACAACTTTCTAATTAGATCTTGTAACAATAATAATCTACATTAATGGGAAAAAAACTATTTAGTTAGTGAGTGATGGTTGTGGTCAATGACCCAAGATTCTAAGTTGAAAAATTGGTGAAGGTTTGGTTTGGATCCTAGCTAATGATTAGGTTAGGTTTTTTCTCTTTTCCACATTGAGGGGAAGTGATGCAAGCTATTATGCTAAGGAGGGATGTAAATGGACCGGGTAGAGATCAGATATAAGTGTAATCATATCGGTATCCGGTAGTCGTTAGCGGATACGGATACGGATAATGAAAACAACTATCTGTATTTTGAAAAATGGGAAATGAATATATATATAAATCGAATATCGTAAAAATCATATTCGTATTTAGTATAAAAAGTCGGATGTTAAATCGGACACGGATACGGAAGGAATATATGCATACCATATCTGATTCCGGTTATCGTTGACGGATACGATAACGGATACAAATAGTCATCGGATATGAAAATCAATATCCGTATTTGATAAAAAAATCGAATATGAACACGGATTTCGGTCGGATTACCCGTATCCATTTACATGTTAAGCCATTTGTCTTAGGGCTTTGATGGAGATTTAAGTGGCCCCACAATGAGATCATTAGGATTAATGTGTGTGCTGTTGACCAACCTGTTCCCTTTTGCATGTATCATGATAGGCTTACCTTAGAGGGTAAATAATAGGATTTGTGATGCCAAAATGTTTGTTTAAATGGTTCATAATGGGGTTCATTTTGGGGTGTTATTTTTCCTAGTACTAGTATTTTTTCTATTCTCATCAATTTTATTGAAGGAATTTCTATCCGCACCCTGCTGTTATATCTAGAAAATTTGGGGACATATGGCAAACCCGACTTATTTCAAGTAGTCGCATGTGTGTGTGTATATACACTAGATTTTTTGCGTGTGTCACATTCATGGAAAATTAATAAACTCTTTCTTTATATATACACACTAGATTTTTCGGTGATGAAGCAAGAATAAAAAATCTCATATCAGAATATTGACAAATACAAATAAAAGAATGAATCTAATTTTGTATTCGAAAGTATTATACAACATGATGAAATATTGGACAATCTCTCTCTTTCTCGCTCTCTTTCTAATTTAATATGGAAGATTTCTTCTTTTTTTTCCTCAAAAAATAGTTATGACTTATAACAATTTGTTAAATTTGCATATGTTTATAAGAATTAAAAAATATCCTAAATATTAGTTTTAACAAGAGAACAGAATGCAATAGAAAAAATTGCAATTGGGTTTTTTTGAAATGATATAGATAACTAACTTTTATATTTCGATTTTGACCTAATCCTAACATATTTAATACTGTATAATTCTATCTTGAAATTGTAAAATCTAATCATAATTTGTAAAAACAATATGCAAACTTTTCAATAAAAAAATATAAATAATCAATAATCAATATGGATTTTATTTTAAAAAGAGAGAAGAGAAGACGGTGCTTATTTAGCATATGAGTTTGTTGGTATAAGCAAAACATGATTTATACGGATATAACAAATATATAGACCAAATCCTATGTAAACTAAAGGCTTTCAATTAATTAATTTTTAATATTAAATTTTATCTCTAACTTCAAAAAATTCACATACTACACATGCGGATAGATCATTTATTATTTAAAATTTGATAATTGCATCCGTGCAATAGTTAAAAATTTAAAATGTTTTTTATCTTTAAAGAAAATAACTTATAAAATATAAATAGTATATTCTTAAAATTCACATATATTTAGTTGCACATGATTTATTTACTTTGAAAAGATTTTAAATTGATAATTGCATATGTACATTGGTTAAAAGTTTCAAATGTTCTAAGAAAATAACTTATAAAATACAAATAGTCCTTAAAATTCACACATATTTAGTTGTATATGATTTGTTTGTTTTGAAAAGATTTTCTTTCTACGTAAAATGATAAATACATAATTTATAAAGATTTTCCAAATTTATGTTTGTTATTTTAAATCTTATATTTGAATTTGTTAAAGTACAATATACAAACTTTTAAATAACAATAAAAATATATAAATAATAAATAATACTTATATAGCACATGAGTTTGTTGGCATAAGCAAAACATGATTTATACAAATATAATAAACATATAAACCAAATCCTATGTAAACTAAAGGTTTTAATAACATATAAAATACAAATAGTATAGTTCTTAAAATTCACACATATTTAGTTGCACATGATTTGTTAGTTTTGAAAAGATTTCCTTTCTATGTAAAAAAAAATAAATACATAATATATAAACTGTTGGCTATAGTGCCCTCAAGGCAATTATCATAGTCGCAGGCAGGTGATTATGATGATTGAGAGAGGACCTATACCGGTAGAACAGTCTTGCTCGAGATAATAGTATACTATCTGATTTGTCTTTATCATCATGTATATGTTGATAGAGCCCATACGATTCTTACTTTACTACCAGCATTATGATGACGATCATATACGTGGGAGCTGGGCGTCTATAAGCACATCCTTAAATGTCCGTAGTCATGGGAGTTTCGAGACTGGGTATCGATACTCCGAAGTAGACTAGTGTATACTGATCGAGACCCCGACGAAGGACGGTGGTCCGGTCTCACAAGCCATTGATATTAGTTAGTTCACCTAAGATAGTATATAGGTGCTCATTGGATTATGAGTACACTGGACGGACTCACCGGGTGTTGGATATATGTATGCCCTAGAGGCCATTATATATATAGTGGATGCTTGGACATGTATATATGTATATAAATGACTTTCTTGCTCGACATGATACTATGCTATCTGGTTTACTTTGTCTTAACATGCTCATTTGATCATGCGTTTTATTCATCTAGTACATGTTGATAAAGCCCATAGGATATTTGCTTGACTACTGGGACTATGATGTAGATTATACTAGTGGGACACTTGTAGTTTATAAGCATATCCTTTAAACTGTTCCTAGTCGTGGGTGTATCGAGACGGGGCATCGATATTCCAGAGTAGACTAGCGTATACCATTCTTGTCTCATATTATGGGCGATGGATGATCCCATATCCATCTAGTGTGGTGACACCAAAAATTGTATGCGGGTACTCAGTGGAGACTGGGTACACTGAACGGACTCGCCGAGAACTCCTATGTGGTGTTATATCTATCGTCGGATAGCAGTTCTCAGGTGAAACTGATACAGGTTAGTCTGTAGACCCGAGATCGTCATAGAGTCTTGTGTGTCCTCCCACTGTACTTTGATCTCCACCCTACCACGGCTCTACTGAGTCGTGCAAACAGGTGGTCTTTGGGTACAGTCCCGAGGAATAGAGGCAATGAGCGATAGAAGGGGTTTTGTCTCTCCCGGTATTGGGAGTTGATGTTGTGCTATGCTCAATTGGCTATAACAGGAAGCCCCTGGCCAGGGCTGCTGAGATTTACTGATAAGTGTTATCAGTAGTTTCTCGATCTGTTATGAGCCATAAACCGGCATGACTTATTGAGTTATTGGGGTCAACGATTCCATCCCTAGACTCGATATGCAATATGTCACGCCCCGCTTCCCAGAGTACGCTAGATTGGGCACGTGACATAGCCAACCATGCTACCTGTGGGTAGGAAGTATCCATCCACAGTCACATTACGGCTGTAGAGATATCAAGAACAAGATAAAACTATCTAAAATATGTCCATAATCCAGAATAACAGGAGTCAATAATAAATAAATGCGGAAGCAAATGATCCAATACAAATAACTGAAAAGTGTGTCCCATAATGCGGGCTCACATCAGGAAATAAATGCAGGAAATAAAACTAACTACTACTGAACTCACAGCTCAGCCTGCTGGCTGAACTACTCCTGCTCGGACTGCAACAGCGGTACGGAATCTGGGCCATGCAAAACCCAGACGTCAGCGCGTCATGTCATCAAGTAATATAATGTGAACAGTGTAGCAGGCAAAGTAATATAAACATGAATACAGCAAGAATAACAATAATATGAATCAAAGCAGTGCAGGGTATTGTGCAGTGGGAAAACTAAACTGTTCTATCAGGTTTTCTATTCGAAAGTCTTTGAAATCAATTGATGAATCGTCGATGTAACTCAATAGTATCCCGTGCGTGTCCGGGACCACGGTCAAGATTCTCGGGGCTGAATCCGAGACGTGCCGCTAGGCAGTAACAAGTAGCAGGATGGGCGAGTGATGTCAGCATCATCACTCCGGGGCTGGCCTAGCCCGTAAGACTGATCAGAACAAGTATCGAACTGTTGAGTTACAAGTCGGTTTCACCTTTGATTTCCCCATACCCCCAAATTATGTATGTCGAGTCAGGTATTCAGTAATCAAGAACTAATGCCAACACAGGATCAGGTAAAAGCAGGTTTGTCTGGATAGACAACAGGAACGGTCCATGAGAACTACATGTCAGGTTTGTTGGCATTAGACACAAGATCAGGTGACAGTCAGGTCATGGTACATCAGGTCAAGTCAACAGTATACGGTACCATGTCAAGTGTATCAATATATATGTATGTAGCAATGTCGGGTCAAGATGTAAACAATATCGTGGGTGTGCTCACAAGCAGATATAAAATCAAACATAGGTATTAACAGCATGAAATAAGCAATGAATTAAGTAATAAGCATTTTCATTCAATTTGCAATACAGATATCAATTTGTTACAGAGGTGATTACAGGAGTGCAGTAAGACAAATATAGCCGTTTAGTCATGTTAACAGATTTAAGAACCCTTAGAGGTGCAATAATTTATGTAACGGTTCAGTACAGCTATTTCAGGTTAAATGCATACGAGTGTCCGAATGTAACAGAACTACAGGGGTAAATGCCATAAGCTACGTTAACATTAAAAAAATGTGATTTAACAGGGAAATATGGTTATTAGGTTCAATTTGCAACTGTAGGTTCCAAGTGTAGCGGTAAAATGATATAATGTAATACTGTATACGGAAAATGAATAATGATTGTACCAAAACTAAATTTATAGTTTAAGGGTGTCACAATATATATGTAAATATTGTATAGCATGTAGCAAGGGGTACTTGCCTCGACGGGTTACGAACCGGGAAAACGGGACGTAAAAGTCGGCGGGAAAACTCGCGACGGATGCACGGTTCACGGATTGAACCCAAATAACGAACAATGGAACCACACGGGTCGGGGTACCACGCTGGAACGTCGGGACGCATTGTCGGATTCCGGCCAAGCAATGAACAGTAAACATACAAGAGATGCAAACAAGAAAGAAAAGAGAATAGAAAGGAAGGAAAGGAGGAAAGAGGAGAAGGGAATGCTCACGAGGATCTGTGGGACGGGTGGTGACGGTCGACCTTATCGACGGAGCTCCGGCGGTCGGCCAACAGTGACCGCGAAAAACCTGCCGATCAAGAAAATATTTACAGAGAAGGAAAGAAGAAAGAAAAAGAGGAGGGGAGGAGAAGAAGCTTACAGAGGGGATGTGCGAGGACGGGGAGGCGGATCGAGATCGCCGGCGGCGACTCACGGCGGTGCAACGGTGTGCAGGGGGTGCGCGGGCCTGGTCGGGGTGTGCAGGCTCGGAGGAAGGAGATGGGAGAGAAGGTGATGAGGGTGAGGAGATGACGAGGACGAGGAGACGAGGATGATGGCGGGAGGCGACGACGAGGTGATCGTCGGCGGCGAGATGCAGGAGCGGGGTGAGGTTGCAGAGGAGGAAGGAGATGGCTGTGGTGGTCTAGCCGGGGTCGGGGATACTTGGGGTGGTGCTCGGAGTTGAGGGGAAAGCGACGGTAGTGGGCCTCGGCTTGGGTGTTGCAAAGACGAGGCGCCGGCGAGGAAAATGGTGGGTGTAGGTTATGGAGTCGGCTAAGGAAGAAGAAGGCATGAGTTTTAACAGAGGTAAGTTATGAAAATATGCAGAAAGATTTGCACATGGAAATATAATGAAAGAGAGAGAGAGATGGTGATTCTGTGAGAGAGAGAGAGAGAGAAGAGAGAGAGAGAGTAAGGAGAGAGGAGAGAGGTACGGGAGTGGGGCCCATGGGAAAAGAGAGAGCCTTGATTGGCTGAGAGATTAGAGGTTAGGAATAAAAGATATAAAAGATTATGTATGAACAGTAAATATATTTTAAGGTTTAGGAAAATTTCGACGATTAAAATATATTAAAATTTGGGATTTTTGCGCCAAATAAAACATTTCCAAATCGCGCCCGGGTTGGGTCCAAAAATTTGAAATTTAAATAATAGGATTTTAAGCGGGGCGGGATCCAAACTTTAAAATTAAGTGTCTTATGATTAAAAAGCATACCCCCAAAACTGACACATGTACGCGCGCGTAACCATCCAAACTCGCCCGTTTCACTGAACGGGACGAGAACACAATACACGGACGCTACCACAGGGCTAGGGGTGTCGAGTAGACCAAGATGGATATTTTTAATTTTATTTTAGATGCCAAAATTTGTTATATGCAGAATGACTTTACCGGATAAAATTTTACAGTAAGCAACAAACAAGTAAGCTAAAAAAAATGAGTACTACACTAGACTCAAACAGTAACTGAAATTAGGAGCATTGGGCTCGGGTGTTACACAATATATCTGATGAGGAGACCGGACTGTACGGTAAGTGTTGCCAGTTGACTCGATGGGAGTTTTGACAGTTTTGCTGGTTTTCTTCTGATCGCTTAATACCTGGGTGGCCGTTATGTTTAAGCTGACCGCTTGCGGCTTGTGGGTGTTTGATATGATCATCATCCACTGCCGGCAGATTGACGAGTCTCAGAGTCCCACACAGAAGTTTTGTAGCCCAGGCGAAACGATGTGGTGTGCATATAAGATATGCACCGGGACCCGATTAAATATGTGCATGTGATACCGTATTTTAGTCAGGCATTTTTCTATTGATTGGGTCGTGTGTGATATGACCGGTTTGTTAAATCAAGTGTTGATTTAACATTTGACTTTTAGTTTAATTTCTTTATTAAACCCATTTCTTTTTATATGATGTATGCATGCATGTATGCACATGTTGATGTGCATGGACACATACATGCATACATAGTATCATGGTTGATGATATACCCTTGATGGCAATACAAGACTCACATGGAACTTATATTTTTATATACATTTGTATTTAAGTTAAAAGAAAAGAAAAGGAAAAATCAATCCATGGTTATCTTTCTACACTCTTCCAAAGTAAACCATACTTCACCAAACTTTTAACCTTGGATTAGTTTTCCTTTTGGCTTTTAACTCATTTACAATAATATCTAGATATTTGTTACCATGGTTTGAGATGAGAACAAGAATATATATATATATATATATATATATATATATATATATATATGTTATTTTCTATTCTCATTATTCATTATCTTTGATATTATCTTGAGCTCTTGAGTTGCCTTCATCTTCCTTCTCATTCTCCAAGCTCTCTTGAGTTTTCCATAGAGTGGGGGTATAAAAAAGAAAGGGTTTTGATTAGAGAAAACAAACCACCTCATCATTCTACTCTAATTTAGCCAATTAGATTAGAGTGTTTAGCTTCATCTTCTTCTTTGATCAAGTGGAGCTAGGAGCTTGGACAAAGTGGATTTCGGGTGGATCATCGTGGACAAAGGAGCTTACTTGCAAGCTTTTTCAAACTCTCAACGATCTTAGGAGTCATTACAAGAGGACTACAATGGTTGTATTTCTTTCACTTAGTGATAATATGTTTATTGTATGCGATACTTTAGTTGTTACCCTAGACTTATAGTTAAAGATCCTTACTTTGTTTACTTAGCACCTCTATAATTTTTAAAGTGGCATGTGTGATGCTTCCACACTCTATAATAGGTGCTAGGGAAACCCAACACCGGGAACATGCTAGTTGGTATTATACCTATTGTCAGATAGCAATTCCCAGGTAACATGTGTACAGGTTAGTCTGTCGACCTGAGATCGTCATTTATCTCATGTGAATTCCCACTGTGCTTTGATTACTACCCTACCACGGCTCAAAAGAGTCATGCAAACAGGTTTTAGTTGGGTACAGTTCCGAGCTACATGGAGGCAGTGAGCGAATCGTCGGGGATTCGCCTCTCCCGGTATTGTGGGTTGATGTCGCGTTGTGCATAGGTAACCATCACCAGAAATCCTCGGCCGGGATATACGAGAATTACCGATCCAGGATCGATAGTTTCTCAGGTGGTGGTGAGTTTCATATCAACACTAAATGTCATGTTGTTAGGGGTCTGATTTTATCTACCCCCTAGACTCGATATGCGATACTCTTAGACGAACAGACCGGACTGTACTGATATTCTCACTGTCAGGCTCAGTAGGGGTTTGGATGAGTTTGCTCGTCGGCCTTCCTTTCGCTCAATACCTGGATAGCTGTTACGTACAGCTAGTGCCGCTGACGTGCTTGTGGTTAAACCCACTGCCAGCGTATTGACAAGTCTTTAGAGTCCCACAAAGAGGGTTTTCACGGCTCAGGCGATATGGTGTAGATGACGTATGTTGGTACATACAGGTGTCCGATTAAATATGTGTACAGGCTGCATAGACTTTAATCGAACGGTTGATAATACTAGGGGCTTAAGATTAAGCCGGATTATTAATCAGGTTTTGATTTAATAATTTATATATATGTATTCTAGTATTATTGTTCACTATTCATCTTCTCTCTTGGCTATTCGTATTTTTGTACGAATACGTGTATATGTATTTCGATACGTGTACCGGGAAGTATTCCGTATTTATACGGAATAGCTTCTAGAAGATAGCCACCTCATTATTGATTTTCTTTTTAGAAAATCAACTATGGAAATGATGGAGGGTGAGTTGGCATGGGCATGGGCTTGGCATGTAGAGAGGTATGGCATAGATTTGTTTATTTGGAAAAATTGAAGTCATATTTTCTTGTGTGCATGATTGAGAGAGGGGGGGCAGCCACATTCTTGACTTGGCTTGCTCATTTTTCTTTTCTTCACTTGATTGATCACTTGCTTCATGGCTCATTTTGCTTCTCATTCTCACTTGGAGAAAACCCTTAGCCATTTCTTGAGTTGCTTATGCCACATGTTTCCTCAACTCATTCATCTTCTTGAGTTGCTCTTTTGAGCATTATGATGAGAGAACAAATATACTGACATATTCCTACACCTCCACTCTCCATTGCTAGCAACCTTGGAGTATCGGTTGTCTCGCTTGGCGAGGCTGAAGTTTGCGCCGTTTCCCCTAGGTGGATCATCGTAGATGGAGGAATACCAGCAACCAAACTCGATCCAGACGACCACTAGGAGCTTGGAATGAAGGTTGAAGACCGAAGGACACGGATCAACTCGGTATAACCATCTAACTTCTTATTTTACATATTGCTAGTATAGGGTTTAGGGTAGATCCGGGCATCGGGTAATGGTAGCACCAGTTTAGAAAATTTTTGTTTCACATTTGGCCATGGTTTGATGGCCGGGGCGCTGCCATAACCCAACATGGTATCAGAGTCAACCTTAAAACCCTTTGCTAGCTTGTTTAAACAATTTTAAAGTATCGAAACCGAAACAACTCCAAAACGATGCCCTGCAGATTCCAGTCTCTGTCGTTTTTCAATGTCTTCAAAAATTTTTTTAAGCAACTGCAGAAGACTACTTGAGTGATCACTAGAGCACACCACAAATATGAGCCCAAACCGCCGGATTTGACCCGGCGAGATTTGCAAAAAAACGGGTGAGGCCGGTTTTTTGTTGGAGTTTGGACTTGAGATTTTTGGTGTTTTCTAGTCTCTGGAATATTGGTGCAGTGGTAATTCTTGTTTTGCCCATTTTGGATATTATGTTATTTATTGTTCAGGGGCAATTCGGGGTGTTTCGAAGTCGATAATTTAACACTGTTTAAATGTTTATAGTATATGCATTACTATCTGCGACCGTGAATGTCATTCGAGTGGTACAACTCGTCTAATTGCTATATATTCTTTTAGACGGTCTTGCAAACGTGACATTCATGTTAATATTTTGTGTTGTACTGTATTGTGGTTGGATCGTCGTAGTGGATAGCTTGGGTGCAATGTTAGTACAATTTAGATTTATTTGTACATTTGATATTACGGGACGAGCGTCTGACATGTGGACTGTAGGGTTCCTAGGCACGCTAGTGAGGTCTCACAAGGCATCGAACATGCCAATTTCAAATTTTACCGTGCCTACAAACCCTAAACTACGGATCGTTTGCTAGAAGTCTAGGCGAAAAAGAACTAGTTAACACTTAACTAATGGGATTACGGAAATACAACCTTTGTAGATCCGGTGCTCCACTTCCACGGCTCCGCAATGAAGTGCTCTCCGCTGTCCAAATCGAATCCGGGCTCTAGCGTCGACTTCATCGGAGAATAAGCAAGCTAGGTCGTCGATGTCCATGCCGAAGATGATCTACGTCGAGGCATCGCTAAATCAAGCTCCGACTTCATCAAGTCAAGAAACTTGTGAAGTAAACACACTCTACTACTTGGCAAGAGGTAGAGGATGAAGAAATAGGAGTTGGGTTCAATTTAGAATTGGATTTCTCACTCTTTATCATCAATCACCATTGATGACCTAAGCTTTTCTTCTTGAGTTCAAGGAAGAAGAAGAAGAAAAGATATAATAAGATGAATAATTATTGAAAAAGAAAATCAATACTTATCATAACATGAACCATGGTCAAGTGTAGAGATTAAACTAGGGTTAATGGAGTGGTTAGGGTTAAGCATGAGACAAAATGGTTACTTAGGTCAAAGCTTCATGAAGCTTCAACTAGAATCCAAAACAAGCCACCATTTTCTTTTATGCTATTCATTTTTCCAAAAAGAATAAATGAACAAATAAATGAATAAGAAAATGTAAACCCTAACCATTACATAACCATGGTTTAAACTTTACACAAAACACAAGTAAACATGTATCATCAAACATGATACAATCAAGTGCACAAAATCATATCGCATATGCAATGCGCACACCCGAGTGAGAAAATCCATTTTAAAGTGAACCGATACTAGTTGATGCAAAGTAATATATCAAATATATAATTATGCATTAAATCATTAAATCAACACTTGATTTAACGATCCGGTCATGCGCACATAACCGACTGGTATCATTAGTAACAACTTATCGAATCAACACTTGATCCGATAACCCGGCTATATCGCATATAACCAATCAATGTCACATCGCGAGAATCGAATACAGTATCACATACTCGTATTATTCTCGGTCCCGCACATATCTCATATGCGCTCCTATTTCGTTTTGCTTGAGCTAGGAAACCTCTGTGTAGGACTCTAAAGACTCGTCAATACGCCGGCAGCAGATGATGATCATATCAAACATCCACAAGCCGCAAGCGGTCTGCTAAACGTAACGGCCACCCGGGTATTGAGCGATCTGAAGATCGACGAGCAAGCCCGCTCACACTCCAGTGAATCCAACCAGTAACACTACCGTACAGTCCGGTCTGATCGTCTGATATGTCGCATATCTCGCCTAGGGGTGGTAAACGTCAGACCCCAATAGCTCGATAAGTCGTGTCGATATGAGGTCTATAACAATTCGAGAAACTACTGGTAACACTTACCAGTAAATCTCAGCAACCCTGGCCAGGGATTTCCTGTTATAGCCAATCGAACACAGTGCAACATCAACCCCCTATACCGGGAGAGACGAATCCCCTCCTATCGCTCATTGCCTCCATGTGACTCGGGACTGTACCTAAAAACCACCATTTTGCACGCCCTCTTGGACGTGGTAAGATGGAAATCAAAGCACAGTGGGAACCACATAAGACTCTATGACGATCTCGGGTCAACAGACTACTCTGTACCAGTGTCACCAGAGAACTGCCATCTGACGGGAGGTATAATACCATCTGGGAGTTCTCGGCGAGTCCGTCCAGTGTACCCAGTCTCTACTGAGCACCCGTACATCATCTCTGATGTCAAACACCAATGGATATGGGATCATCCATCGCCCATCTGTATGGGTCGAGAAGGTATACGCTAGTCTACTCTGGTATATTAATGCCCCGTCTCGATACACCCACGACTAGGGACCTTGAAGGATGTACTTATGGACTACCATGTCCCCACTAGTATGATCCGCATCATAGTCCAGGTAGTTAAGTACAGATCCTAAGGGCTTTACCAACATGTAACAGAGAGACAATCAGCATACACGTTAAGGTAAAGGGTAACCAGATAGCATACTATCATGTCGAGCAAGAAAGTCCTCCCTATATATGTCCCAGCATCCACTACAATATACATCCAATGTACAGTAATGGCCTCTAGGGCATACATATAACTAACAATCTCCCACTTGCACTAGGGCCATCTGTAGCAGTGGTTTGAAGTATCTCATACTCAACCATCCCATAATAATCTCTCTCTGGGAACAGGCCTTTGTGAGTGGATCCGCTGTGTTGTCCTCTGAGTCTACTCTCCTAACCTCGATCACCCTGGAGATCAACTATCTCCATGATCAGGCGATACTGCCTTAGAATAAGTCTGGATCACTGATGGGACCGGCGTTCCTCGGCATGAGCCACGACTCCATTGTCTCACAATGGTAGGAACGTAGTTCATCTCATGAACCAATATACACCCAAACAGCTTCTTTGGTAGCATCTTAAGTAGCGATGTATCCTGCCTTTATCGTCTAGTATGCCACGGTATCTAGCTTGGAACTCTTCCAACATACCGTCCCTTTACTGAGGGTAAAGACAATGCCTGCGACTGACATTCAGTCATCATTATCACCCTGGAACCCTTCCAGTGATTCTCCCCAGGATCGATTGATACCGTCTCACTACTACTAGTGAGATACCTAACATCCAATTAGATCTATCTCATAGATCCAAAATCCAGGATTTAGTAGGTATCACTTTGATCCTAAGTGGAGAATCATTGTGATAAGCGGAGATTGATCGAGCGTAGCATAGGAAACTCCTTCCCTATCAAGAGTATGTCATCCACGTACTCTACGAGGATCGTCACCATACTCCCTACTACCTTTTTGTTTATACAAGGTTCATCTACCATTTTGATGATGTCAACTTCTTTGACTAATCCATCAAAACAGATGTTCCAACTCCGCGATGCCTGCTTTATCCTATAAAGCATCTTGCACACGTTTCCGCTGCTCCCATTATCTACGAAGCCCTCTGGCTGTGTACTTATAGACACACTCTTCTAAATCATCATTTAGAAAAGCAGTCAAGACACCCAATCGCCAGATATCGTAGTCATGGTATGTAGCCGTGGCAAGTAGTATCTGGATGGACTTAAGCATAGATATTGGAAAAGGTTTCATCATTAGCCACGCCTGGTCGATGACGAAAACCTTTATCAAGTCTAGCTTTGAAAGTCTCAACTTTTCCATCTACACCAAATAATCTTCTCAAGATATACTTGCTCCTGATGGGGATTTAACCCTTGAGATATTGCAACCAAAGTCCATACTTTGTTGGTGTATAAGGATTCCATCTCAGTTCACTAAGCATCCAGCCATTCTTACAGAGTCCCACTCCTGATGGCCAGCTTGAAACTAGTTGGGTCATCATCTCATGATGCAATCCTCGCTCCCACTGTCATAGAGAAACCGAAGTATCTCTCAGGTGGGTAAGGAACCCTACTAGATCGGCGGAGAGGCTGAGGTTCGTTGGAATCTACTAATCCTTTGGTTCTATCAAATCATCTGCTGTAGTTTGTATAGCTGGAACCTTTCCAGTTCTACATTACAGTCCTTGCCTCGAGCTTGTCCGGATTTTGTTTTTAGACATAGGCCGGGCAACCCCAAATCTTAACTAACTTAAGATATGGGCTCTTCCCTTTCCATATCGCATATGAAGTGGTAGGCAACTGATTTGATTCGAACCCTATTCAATAGGTATGCAGCTTCTCAAGCGCATATTTCCCAAAAAGGAAACAGGTAACTCAGTAGTACTCATCATAGAGCACACCTTATCACATAGGGTGTAATTGCTCCACCCCGATATACCATCGTGCTATGGTGTATTCAGAGGAGTAATGCTGAGAGAGAATCTCATCCCCCTTTAGAATGGTCCAGGAATTCCGTGCTCAAGTATTCTCCTCCTTGATCACATCAAAGGACATAATACTTATACCCGTATTGGTTCTCTACTTCTAACTTATATTCTGTGAATATCTCAAAAGGTTCGGACTCATGTTTCAACAGGAACATATGTCTGAATCTTGAGAGATTATCAGAGAATGTAATGAAGTATAAAGAACCTGTCCTGGCATGTGTAGACAGGGGACCTACATACATCAACATGTATCATCCCAAGAGTTTACTAACTCTTTCTCTGTTTCCAATAAACGGAGCTATGGTCATCTTATCTTTTGTGACATGACTGGCGAGTTTCACAAGATGTAAATTCAAACTAATTTAAATATGCATCTTTATGTAACTCTAGCTAGTCGGGTCACATTGATCTGACCTAGTCTACAATGCCTCAAGAAGAATTCGTTCATTTTTGAACTCTTCCTCTTGTGTGTGATCCGTATACTAAGAACTGTAGTTTGATTTAGAACATTAATGCTTTTAGATAACGTGCCTGAACCGATCAACTTTTGATATAGGAAATGTTCAAAACATTATCCAACAATACAAAATTTTATCATTTCTTTACCAATAAAGAGACTGATATGATTTTATATATCAGGTTCGGTATCTAACAACATTCGTTCAGAATCAATGTATTGTAATACAGGGTGACAGTGACCGACAGACTTGGCTGCAACACTTGCCCCGTTTTCTGCCTCATGAAACTTATCACCCGTTCTTAGTTCTCTACCTTTCTGTAGCCCTATGTAACAGATTACATATCTGGGATCCTGATCTGGTATCACATACCCAGGACGCGGAGGATACTGAGAAACAGTTCTGTATAACGAACATACCCGAAGATGATGCATCAGCATGCACTCTCTTCGTTTGGGCGGCACGGGAAATCTGGTATTCCCTATTTCCTGCTCTGTCTTATAACAATTATAAGTTGGAGCGGGACCAACGTTCCCCAGCTCAGTATAACAAGCGGGTTCGGTCAAATATCCGTATTATTATCTTGATTAAGGCGTGATATGGTCGCTACCTGGAGAGAGAGAGAAGAAAACACTCAGCGTGCGCTCTGTCAAGAATAGATTGGTTTTTATTTTATCTAATCAGGATGGCTCCCACTGCTTTTTATCAAATCTTCCTTCAAACCCTAAAAGGAAAGACTAGCCGGGATTAATTACACACTACAAGTTCGCCAATCTTTCAGCCAGGCCAGTGTCGGTACTTTGAGGGAGGTCCCCCGTGCTTTCGCACGAACCTAATTAGTGTAAACCTCGTTTTCCCAGAGGCGTAACCCCGTTGACACCTTTCTAGACACCTACTTAATCGGCTAATTGTAATGTATAAAACTCTCCCAGGAGTAACTCTTACTCGCAGCGGGTATCGGGATCCAACTATCTTATAGAAGGTATGCAATCTCATTGCAAATTTCAACGCTTGAAATTTCCGATAATATTTTGCCCCTAACATGCTATGACCTTGACGAAAGCCAACAAATCATAGCCCGCTAGTCAAGTTCAACCCGTACATTTCTTGATCGAATTAAACCCACCCGCACGACCCTTGACGAAAGCCAACAAAGCCGCACGACTACCCTAATCCAATCGCATCGTATGCTGGCAGATAAGCAGCATATAGCTACCGCACACTGCACCTTGACGAAAGCCAACAAATGCAGCACGAATACTATATACAACTTATCTGAAATGACGGAGGGCTACGACAGGTTTTTCTGAAAACCTATTGCGTAATGAACTTGATATCGTTGTAGGATCGAATGAATTTTGAAATGGAATGTTTTTGAGGCTTTTCTAGTTTTGCTAAAGGAGTCACTCCCGGTGAAGGGATCGTCGGTCCTTTCCTCGTCGAATGAGGTGCGGGATATATCATATATATCACTGTGCAAAGCAAAAACTCTTAAAAGCAATCAAAGACAAACCGAGTGTGTAGCATCTGCCAGTTATTGCTAAAGGAGTCACTCCCGGTGAAGGGATCTCGGTCCTTTCCTCATCGAATAAGGTGCAGGATATATCACATATACCGCTGTGCAAAGCAAGAACTGTAGCTACCTGTTTTATTTTGAAATTCGATTCTACAACATCTTAGGTTTCTTTTATTTCATTAATCACATTAATGAAGTCCCATCATTTAAAGTACCTAAACATCACAGATAAATACGACGTACACTTATGCCATCCGCATTCGCCTCGATGTCCCCTCGTGCACCGTTAGGTTAGGTAACTAACGACAGAGCGGGGCAGGGCTAGCACGGGTGTAAAACATAAGTAACGTCTATATAATATATCATATATACTATATAAAGTATCTATCAAAGAACATCACATGATCACATCACAGATATCGCAGCAGAAGAATCATATGAAATATTGGATATACTAGGACGTCCGTGTTTTCAATACGAGCCAGTATAAAACACGGATTCCACGGTCGTGATGAATAGCCAAACCCACACCCCTAGTGTTAGTGTATATGCCCTAGAGGCCATTACTGTATCATACTAGTTTGTATATTACTTGATGGAAGCTTGGGATATTCACCTTGTATAAACAATCTTGCTCAATATAGTAGTATGCTACTTGGTTTGTTTCTACTTCAATGTGTACTTGTGTTTATTTCAGTATATCACTTATACGCATTAGTGGATCCCTTAGGATCTTTGCTTGATTACCAGCGTTGTGATGGCAGTCACACTAGTGGGGGCTGGGTAATCGATAAGCACATCCTTATACAGGTCCCTAGTCGTAGGACTATCGAGACAGGGCATCGATACTCCGGAGTAGACTAGCGTATGCGCTTCTCATCCCAGTGTGGGAGATGGTCTGTCCCACAGCCATCAGTACGTCGTACTGGAGATAGTATACGGGTGCTCGTTGGGTTACGAGTACACTGGACAGGACTCGTAGGGAACTGACAGGTTGGTATTATACCTATCGTCAGTTATCAGTTCCCAGGTGACATGAGTACAGCTTAGTCCGCTGACTTGATACTGACACTTCGCCTCGAGTGTGTTCCCACTGCACTTTGATCACTACCCTACCACGGCTCAAAGGAGTCGTGCAAACAGGTGGTGGTTGGGTGCAGTCCCGAAGCACTTGGAGGCAGTGACGGTTAGACAGGATTCGTCTCTCCCGGTATTGGGGGTTGACATCGCGCTGTGTCTAGGAGAGCCATTACACGAGTAGTCCCTGGCCAGGGCAAGCGAGATATACTGGTAGGTTTCCAGTGTTATCTCAGGGTGTTTTGGGCTTCACTCCGACACGACTTGTACCGCTATTGGGGGACTGACGTTTTACCGCCCCCTAGGCCCGCCATGCGATGTATCAGACGAACAGACCGGACTGTACGGAGAATGTCACATTCAGACTCAGTAGGAGTTCAGATGGGGTTTCACCTCGTCAGCCTTCTTGTCGGCATCTACCTGGGGACCGTTACGCACAGCTAGTGCCGCTTGCGGTCTGTGGTTAAACCCACTGCCAGCGTAGTGTCGAGTCTTTAGAGTCCCACACAGAGGGTATTCGCCTCTGGGCAAAACAGAGTAGAGGTCGCATGGTTTTGCGACAGGGTTCGTTCTCATCCGCGCACTTGTGCACGTTTGGAGTCCGGACGGATTATACTGGCAGGCTCTGGTTTGAGCCAGATACTGGTATATGTTTTGGGGGTTGCTTTTATATCTTGGTATTCTTGTTCCTCGGAATGAGAATGCAGGTGTGTATGCACAGTTGCTTGAGGCGGAGAATGAGGTTTTTCATTAGGGTTTCGGATCGGGTGCGTATGCACAGTTGACAGTTATCTTTTTCCAAACCCTAATGGATTTGTATATTATCTATTAATAATAGTAATTAAATAAGAATTATGTTATGGTTGTTTTTTGTTGACTTGTTGACCATTGACCACTTTCATGCCTTGAAAGTCTTCCTTGATTCATGCTTACACTTCATTAAAAGAGGTATGATAGTGGTCATTCCATATTTACCATCAACTATTCTTATTTCATTTATTATCATTTAGATAATTCATTTCTTTTTGCAATATGGTTGCAAGAAAGAAATAATTGAGCTCATTCTATCATTCTCACTCTCTCTCCTCATTTCATCTTCTTCTTCCTCTTGAAAAGAGAAACCTTCTCATGTGTTGAGAATCATTCTCTTTAGATAGAAAAGCAAACCCTAATCACTCTCTACTCATTCTAGGATGAAGGTTTAGCAAGCCGGAAACCCTAGTTCACTCAAAGATCGAGGAAGAGCCCAAAGGTCGAACCTTCAAGGTGGATCTATCTTCGGCAAGAAGAAGGCGACGAGAAGAGAACCATTCAAGCTTCTACAAAGAACAAGAAAGAAGAACAACAACAAGAAGAGAAGGAGTTCAAGTTTAGGTATAACCATCCTCCATAGTAGCTAACTCTCTTTAGCTTGTTAACTAGTTTTAGTTTAGACAACGATCCCGACATAGTTTAGTCCATGTTGCCTCTTGCGATAAAAATTCGTTTTTTATACCGTTTCCGCCTCCCCGTAAGTACCGGGGGTCGCAATATGGACTTAAAGTGGTATCAGAGCCTAACTAAACTTAAACTAGCTTGGTAGTAAGGTGTAACGAAGTTCGGAACCGAAAAAATCGCAAAACCGGAAATTCAAAACCCTAACTTTCTGTTGAATTTTTTTCTGCTCAAAATGAAAAACTTTATACTTGTAAAATCGACTCAGGGTTTTCTAAGAACACACAAGAAAAACGATATCATGTTTCCTCCAAACCGCCGCGCTTCCGCGGCCTCACCTATTCATCTGGCCGCGGAACCGCCGCAAGTTGGTGTCTTCTTTGCATCGTTTTTCGTGCAGTGTTCTTCTGTGTTGGTTTTGGGATTTTTAAGATATATTATATGTACCCAGATTTTCCAGAACTGAAATTCACTTTTGGGGTCCTATAATTCCGTATTTTTTTCCGAACTTCACTGCACTTTGGCTATGTTGGTTATATCTGTGATGTTTGCATGTATTGAACGTCGGCTAATCGCTATAAGTCGATTAGTCGGGGTTATACATGATCTGTAATGTGCTGGAATGTGTATATGAATGTGTTGGACTGTCGCGGGTGAATAGCCGGGGTGGATGTGAGATGAGCTTTTGTTTTTCTTTCATTCATTGTAAATGTAAATTGATGTAATTATATTATTTGTTTGGCCGCACAACCGGGTCGGGGTTGTAGCCGTCATTGTATAATTCTTTTTACTGTTTTTGCTCCTAGGATAGACCCATGGTGGGGTGCACAAACTACCGGGAACATGGAGGGTAGTTTGCCGCACCCGTAGGGGTCTTGGGTAGGGTATTTGCTATTCACCGCGACCGTGTTATCCGCTTTTCGTTTCAGGCTCGAAAGGAATGCGGATTGCTAGTATATCCAATGTATTCATCTGTGATCTGTAATGTCTATCATTGCTTTCTATTTAGGCGTTGCTTATGTTTTACAGCCGCGCTAGCCCAGCCCCCGCTCTGTCGTTAGTTAAGTAACCTAACGAGTGATGACGGGACCCCGTGGCGAATGCGAATGGCATAAGCGTACGTCATATTTTGGTTGTTTTCTGCAATGGTAGGGTTAAATGATGGGACGCATTAAAAGAACTAATGCAAGAATATCACGCATTAAAAGAACTAATGCAAGATAATAAACCAAGTTTAAGTCGATGGAACACTTTCGAAAAACCACTCGGTTCTTTTCAAAACTAACTTTTAAATGCGGAGCTTGAGCCACTCCTTCTAAAAGCTATCTCGTTCCATCGATTATATCAAGTTCACTACGTTCACGGTTTCGCCAAAACCATTCGTAGCCCTCCATCATTTCAGTTAAATATACGGTAGTATTCAAGCTATGTATTTTGACCTCACGCCAAGGCATAGTGATTGGTAGCTGCCGGATATTTATCTGTTGCATAGATAGAATGCGTTGTTTTGAGACAGTCGTACCACCATTTTGGCCTACGTCAAGGGTAGGTACGGGTGGATTCAAATCAACCGGGATAATGATGGGAAGAACTTGACATGTGACTTATGACATTTTGACCTCACGCCAAGGTCATAAGAGCATGGGGCAAAAATCCACATCGGGAGTTTCATAAGTACTGAAACTTGCTAGATTTGCATACCATTTGGAGTGTGATGATTATGGTAGGATTCCTTCATTTTCGTCACGCGATGATATTTGGATCCCGATCCTACTGTGAGTATATGCTACTCCTCGGGAAATTTCTCACTAAACGATCAATGCTATAAACCTAGTAGGTGCCTAGAAAGGTGTTAGCGGGGCTACGCCCCCAGGGAAAAGAGGTTCTTAAATTAAGGAACTTCGCGAAAGCGTTGGAAAACCTCCCTCGAAGTACCGACACTGGCCTGGCTGAACGGTTAAGCAAGTATTGTACGGTGGGATTGATCCCGGCTAATTCTTCCTTTGTGGTTTGAGGAGGGATTCGAGAGACAGTGGGAGCCATCCTGTTTAGACAAATTAAAAACCATTCTAAACTTGCAAGAGCATCGTGCTAAGTGTTTCTTCTCTCCCCCTGCAGCGACCAAATCGAAATGACTGGACTTAAGTTACTTCTAGATAAAAACATATTGACAGGGCCAAACTACAAAGATTGGCTCAGGAATGTCAAATTGGCAATCTCTTACGACAAGCTGGGGTATCTTCTTACCAGCAAAGCTCCCCCCGTCCCAGGTCCCACCTCCAGCGTCGCGGATAAGGAAATCCGTAAGACTTGGGAGATTGACAGCGCGAAGGCCAGATGCCTCGTACTTGCCTCGATGGACAATGACCATCAGAGGAGGCACGAGAATATGGATTTGGAATCCATATTTCTTCATACAAAAGAACTGTATGGAGAGCAGTCTCGTATCGCAAGATACGAAGTGTCGAAGAAGTTATTTTCGACTAAGTTGGCCGTCGGATCATCGGTAGCGGACCACGTGCTTAAGATGATTGGCTACACTGAGGAGCTCGCGGAACTTGGGACCACGTTGGATAGTGAACTCTACACAGATATAATTCTCCAGTCCCTTCCATCCACTTACGCCCAGTTCATACTGAATTTCAACTTACAAGAAAAGGAAGTTGAACTTTCAGAACTCCTCAACCTGCTGAGGAGCGCAGAGGGCACCCTACAGAAGGGTAGGGATACATCCACTTTGTTTGTAGGAAGATCTTCTTCTTCTAGGTCCAAGGCGAAAGCCAAGGGAAAGAAGAAGAAAGCCCCCGCCAAACCAAGAGGCGGTGTTAGTAAAGTGGGTGCGAAGGGAAAGGAAAAGGCAACAAAGATAGCGGGGAAGCTTGTTGGTAAAGAGGAATGCTTCTATTGTCACAAGAGTGGACACTGGAAGAAAGATTGCAGGGCTTGGAAAGCCAGGACACAGGAACTGAAGCAGGTTGCGGCTTCAGCTTCAGGTGTGTATGTTATTGAAAACTGTCTTTCTATAAACTCTACTTCCTGGGTATTGGATACCGGATCAGGATCTCATATCTGTAATTCTTTGCAGGCGTTGAGAAACCGTAGGGTTTTGAAGGCAGGTGACATGACCCTCAGAGTTGCGAACGGAGCTAGCATGGATGCTAAAGCCGTGGGGGACTATCACCTGGGAATGTCAGATGGGCATGTTTTGGTTTTGCGTAATTGCTTTTTTGTACCCAACGCAACTTGTAATATCATTTCTGTATCTTTAGTTTCTAAAGAAGGTTATGAATTTGCGTTTGTAAGTAATGTTGTAAACATTCACCTTAATCAAGTTTTGATTGGGTCAGGTACTTTGAGTAATGGTATATACGTGTTAAACCAACCACAGATTTTTAATGTCCAGAATACACACAAAAGAAAGTCTCCAGAAATAAATCAGACTTTCTTATGGCATTGTAGATTGGGTCACATCAATGAGAGAAGGTTGACGAAGTTACATACAGAAGGGTATTTGAATGCGTTCGAATATCAATCGTATGCCACTTGTCAATCCTGTCTCAAGGGAAAGATGACAAAGACTCCGTTTACTGGACATGGAGTAAGAGCGAGCGAGCTCTTGGGACTCGTACACAGTGACGTGTGCGGTCCAATGTCTACACATGCCCGAAGCGGACATTCTTACTTCATTACTTTTACGGATGACTTCTCAAGGTACGGTTATGTCTTCTTAATGAAACATAAGTCCGAGGCCTTTGGAAAATTCCAGGAGTATAAGAATGAAGTAGAGAAACAGACCGGCAAAAGTATCAAGATTCTAAGATCGGATCGAGGTGGAGAATACTTAAGTGCCGAGTTCCTGAATTACTTAAAAGAGAATGGGATTCTCTCTCAGCTTACTCCTCCTTACACCCCGCAACATAACGGTGTATCGGAGAGACGGAATCGGACCCTATTGGATATGGTACGGTCCATGATGAGTAACGCTGAGTTACCGCGATCATTCTGGGGGTATGCGCTAGAAACAGCTGCATACCTATTGAACCGAGTTCCTACTAAGACTGTGCCTACCACACCATATGAGTTATGGAGTGGGAAGAAACCCCATCTTCAGTACCTGAAGATTTGGGGATGTCCAGCTTATGTCAAAAAGCAGCATACGGACAAGCTCGAGGCGCGCTCAGTACTGTGCAAGTTTGTGGGATACCCAAAGAACTCCAGGGGGTATCTTTTCTATTACGCAGAGGAGCAAAAAGTCCTTGTTTCTCGTAATGCCCATTTTCTGGAACATCAGTTCTTAGAAAAAGAAGTAAGTGGGAGCGAAATAGAACTGGAAGAAATTCCAGAACCACAGACTATTACTGAAAGCTTAATGGAACCAGAGGGTTCAAATGAACAGGACATTCCTATGCCGCTCCGCAGAAGTAGTAGGCAGTCTCATCCGCCCGAGAGATACTACGGTTTTCTCATAGACGGGGATAGAGAGGATTGCATCATAGACTATGATGAGCCTACTAGCTTCCAGCAGGCCGTTCAGAGCATTGACTCGGTAAAATGGCTGGATGCAATGCGGACCGAAATGGAGTCCATGTACACCAACAAAGTATGGACGTTGGACATTGCTCCAGACGGGGTAAAACCCGTAGGATGCAAGTGGATCTTCAAAAGGAAGATTGGTGTAGATGGACAGGTTGAGACCTATAAAGCTAGACTTGTAGCAAAGGGTTTCCGTCAAAGACCTGGCTTGGACTACGACGAAACCTTTTCTCCAGTGGCTATGCTGAAATCCATTCGGATCCTTCTTGCCATTGCTGCCTTCCACGATTATGAGATTTGGCAGATGGACGTAAAAACCGCTTTTCTAAATGGAAATTTAGAGGAGTGTGTCTATATGGATCAGCCAGAGGGTTTCATTCAGAGTGGGAGCAGCGGAAAGGTGTGCAAGTTGCTTAAGTCCATCTATGGACTAAAGCAGGCATCGCGGAGTTGGAACATCTGTTTTGATGAGACGGTCAAGGAATTTGACTTTATCAAAAATCCAGATGAACCATGCATCTATAGTAGATTTGTAGCGAGAACTGTGGTATTCCTTGTTTTATACGTGGATGACATTCTCTTAATAGGAAATGACATTCCTATGCTACAATCTGTCAAGGGTTTCTTGTCACACAGGTTCTCCATGAAAGACCTGGGTGATGCCTCTTACATCCTGGGGATCCGGATCCATCGTGATAGATCCAAGAGGATATTAGGACTTTCACAGTCCAGGTACATCGACACCGTACTGAAAAGATTCAGTATGGAAGATTCCAAGCGCGGTAACTTACCGGCTTGTCACGGGATCACCCTCTCTAAAGAGATGTCTCCCAAGACTGATTTGGAGAGGGATCGCATGTCTATTATACCCTACGCTTCTGCGGTAGGCTCTATAATGTATGCGATGTTGTGTACCAGACCGGATGTAGCTTATGCACTGAGTGTAGTAAGCCGGTATCAGTCAAACCCTGGGGAGAAACATTGGATAGCAGTAAAGAACATTCTCAAGTACCTGAGGAGGACTAAGGAGATGTTCTTGGTGTATGGCGGAAAAGACCTCCAGATTGAGGCCTTTGCTGACTCCAGCTTCCAGAGTGACAAGGATGATTCCAAGTCCATGTCGGGTTTTGTCTTTACCCTCAACGGAGGGGCGGTATGTTGGAAGAGTTCCAAACAGGAAACCGTTGCAGACTCGACTATGGAAGCGGAATACATCGCTGCATCTGATGCCGCAAAAGAGGCTGTCTGGATAAGGAAGTTCTTAAAAGAACTTCAGGTGGTTCCGTCCATTGTTGACCCAGTACCTCTGTATTGCGACAACAACGGGGCTATAGCTTTAGCAAAGGAACCCAGGTCCCATCAGAGATCCAGGCACATCTTGAGGCGGTATCACCTGATCAGGGAGATCGTGGATCGCAAGGAGATCGAGGTTCGGAGGGTTGCTTCAGAAGAGAACACTGCAGATCCATTCACCAAGGCCCTACCCCAGACTCAGTTCGAGCGGCTGATCGAGATGATAGGTCTTCGATACGCCAGTACATGGCCTTAGTGCAAGTGGGAGATTGTTAGTGTATATGCCCTAGAGGCCATTACTGTATCATACTAGTTTGTATATTACTTGATGGAAGCTTGGGATATTCACCTTGTATAAACAATCTTGCTCAATATAGTAGTATGCTACTTGGTTTGTTTCTACTTCAATGTGTACTTGTGTTTATTTCAGTATATCACTTATACGCATTAGTGGAGCCCTTAGGATCTTTGCTTGATTACCAGCGTTGTGATGGCAGTCACACTAGTGGGGGCTGGGTAATCGATAAGCACATCCTTATACAGGTCCCTAGTCGTAGGACTATCGAGACAGGGCATCGATACTCCGGAGTAGACTAGCGTATGCGCTTCTCATCCCAGTGTGGGAGATGGTCTGTCCCACAGCCATCAGTACGTCGTACTGGAGATAGTATACGGGTGCTCGTTGGGTTACGAGTACACTGGACAGGACTCGTAGGGAACTGACAGGTTGGTATTATACCTATCGTCAGTTATCAGTTCCCAGGTGACATGAGTACAGCTTAGTCCGCTGACTTGATACTGACACTTCGCCTCGAGTGTGTTCCCACTGCACTTTGATCACTACCCTACCACGGCTCAAAGGAGTCGTGCAAACAGGTGGTGGTTGGGTGCAGTCCCGAAGCACTTGGAGGCAGTGACGGTTAGACAGGATTCGTCTCTCCCGGTATTGGGGGTTGACATCGCGCTGTGTCTAGGAGAGCCATTACACGAGTAGTCCCTGGCCAGGGCAAGCGAGATATACTGGTAGGTTTCCAGTGTTATCTCAGGGTGTTTTGGGCTTCACTCCGACACGACTTGTACCGCTATTGGGGGACTGACGTTTTACCGCCCCCTAGGCCCGCCATGCGATGTATCAGACGAACAGACCGGACTGTACGGAGAATGTCACATTCAGACTCAGTAGGAGTTCAGATGGGGTTTCACCTCGTCAGCCTTCTTGTCGGCATCTACCTGGGGACCGTTACGCACAGCTAGTGCCGCTTGCGGTCTGTGGTTAAACCCACTGCCAGCGTAGTGTCGAGTCTTTAGAGTCCCACACAGAGGGTATTCGCCTCTGGGCAAAACAGAGTAGAGGTCGCATGGTTTTGCGACAGGGTTCGTTCTCATCCGCGCACTTGTGCACGTTTGGAGTCCGGACGGATTATACTGGCAGGCTCTGGTTTGAGCCAGATACTGGTATATGTTTTGGGGGTTGCTTTTATATCTTGGTATTCTTGTTCCTCGGAATGAGAATGCAGGTGTGTATGCACAGTTGCTTGAGGCGGAGAATGAGGTTTTTCATTAGGGTTTCGGATCGGGTGCGTATGCACAGTTGACAGTTATCTTTTTCCAAACCCTAATGGATTTGTATATTATCTATTAATAATAGTAATTAAATAAGAATTATGTTATGGTTGTTTTTTGTTGACTTGTTGACCATTGACCACTTTCATGCCTTGAAAGTCTTCCTTGATTCATGCTTACACTTCATTAAAAGAGGTATGATAGTGGTCATTCCATATTTACCATCAACTATTCTTATTTCATTTATTATCATTTAGATAATTCATTTCTTTTTGCAATATGGTTGCAAGAAAGAAATAATTGAGCTCATTCTATCATTCTCACTCTCTCTCCTCATTTCATCTTCTTCTTCCTCTTGAAAAGAGAAACCTTCTCATGTGTTGAGAATCATTCTCTTTAGATAGAAAAGCAAACCCTAATCACTCTCTACTCATTCTAGGATGAAGGTTTAGCAAGCCGGAAACCCTAGTTCACTCAAAGATCGAGGAAGAGCCCAAAGGTCGAACCTTCAAGGTGGATCTATCTTCGGCAAGAAGAAGGCGACGAGAAGAGAACCATTCAAGCTTCTACAAAGAACAAGAAAGAAGAACAACAACAAGAAGAGAAGGAGTTCAAGTTTAGGTATAACCATCCTCCATAGTAGCTAACTCTCTTTAGCTTGTTAACTAGTTTTAGTTTAGACAACGATCCCGACATAGTTTAGTCCATGTTGCCTCTTGCGATAAAAATTCGTTTTTTATACCGTTTCCGCCTCCCCGTAAGTACCGGGGGTCGCAATATGGACTTAAACCTAGACCCCTACGAGAGCGGCAAGCAACCCTACCAATTCTGGAGTTAGCAGACCCGGACCCGACTCCTCGAGTTGGTCTCCCACTGGACTCCAGAACCCGGTTACTTGTGCCCTCCTCCTTGGGTCTATCCTAGTGCGGAAAAGTAAATAATATACAAACGGTGACTACTTCCGCAACCTGGAAGCGCCCCAATAAAAGAATATTACATACAAGTTTTTACATGAATGAAAATGAAAAAACACTCATCTCACATAAAAACCCCCCGGCTATTGAAACACGACGATCCAATATAACATATCCATCAACACATAACAACATGTCATCAACGTAAGTAAATATGCGCATCCCAATTGTCGTTGACATATAGCAACGAAACCGGCGATATCACATATTACACTTACGGTCACAGAAAAGAAAGTGTAAAACTACAACAGTTGGAATCCGCAATCTCTTCAGATATCGCATGCCTGACCAAATGAATTACTTAGATATCGCATGCCTAACAATTATAAACCCCGCATTTTAGTCTCAAAATCGAAAACACTTTTCAATATCAAGTCGGGTAATTCAACAAGATTCCCGACATCCTGATCGAATACTCGTCGCAAACTTCAGTAGGCGGCCGCACCCCTGACGCCGTCGACGAAGTGCACCAAGGCGGAACACCGCTGCCGCGAGCACCCGAACGGATGCTTTCGGCGACGGGGTTCTCCTACAGTCACTTGGTCGGGGCTATGGAGTGAGGCTGTCTATTAAGTTTATCGGCGAATATCCGCGTACGCTACGTGATTGCAACGAACTTTTGATCACATCAAAATTCCGTGGCAACCGATCAAGTGAGACTAAACTGCTATGTTTATAACATTCATTTAGTTATCTCATAACTTGTTGTGAATTCCAATTATTGTATCCCATTCCGGATAAATAAAAAATGTCAAACTTTCCGATCGAACAATCGAACACCCAAGTTTTCCCGATACAGATCAACACATGAAATATGAGTCTAACAACATTCAGTTCGTGCCTCAGTACCAACGGTCCAGCCGTAGAAGGGTCAAGCCAACGCCTCACATGTGGCACGCCGTACTGCCCCAAACCCGAAGGTTCAAAGGGCAGTTCAAGACGGTCACATAATCGAGTTAAGGTTTGTTGTCTTCTAGAGGGACCATCGCGTTACTTGCACTACTTAGAACGTCGTTAAACTACGGAAAAATCCAACACTTGGAAATTTCCCGACAGGGGAAAAATTGGGTATTTATATCCGGTCGAACTTTTTAACATATTCTAAAAATTATCCGGAAAGCCACATAGACAAAATTTGATACTCCGATCGAAACACCGAATCCCCAAAAACACAGCAGAAAAATTCAACTCTTGAATAAATATTAAAAATTCCCAGAAAACTCAGCTATTTGAACTAGGAATTACTGTGCAAAGTAACAGGGCTGACGTCATCAAGTGGCCGCTGATCCGCCGCAGAAGCAATGCTTCTGCCGCTGATCCGCCGCGAAATTTACTGTTCACCAGAAAATTTTTGGACCGTAATTCTTATTTTTCCCTGCTGAAAATTTTAGCAATTTTTAATTTGGAAAAACTCACTGTTTTCAAAAAAGTACAGAGAGCAAGATTGATTTGGTGTTTCGGGTTCGTTCGGACTTCAAATTCCGTCTGGACTTCGCCTAAGGCTCTAGCTAGGCTCTGATACCACTGTAGGGTTCCTAGGCACGCTAGTGAGGTCTCCCAAGGTATCGAACATGCCAATTTCAAATTTTACGGTGCCTACAAACCCTAAACTACGGATCGTTTGCTAGAAGTCTAGGCGAAAAAGAACTAGTTAACACTTAACTAATGGGATTACGGAAATACAACCTTTGTAGATCCGGTGCTCCACTTCCATGGCTCCGCAATGAAGTGCTCTCCGCTGTCCAAATCGAATCCGGGCTCTAGCGTCGACTTCATCGGAGAATAAGCGAGCTAGGTCGTCGATGTCCATGCCGAAGATGATCTACGTCGAGGCATCGCTAAATCAAGCTCCGACTTCATCAAGTCAAGAAACTTGTGAAGTAAACACACTCTACTACTTGGCAAGAGGTAGAGGATGAAGAAATAGGAGTTGGGTTCAATTTAGAATTGGATTTCTCACTCTTTATCATCAATCACCATTGATGACCTAAACTTTTCTTCTTGAGTTCAAGGAAGAAGAAGAAGAAAAGATATGATAAGATGAAAAATTATTGAAAAAGAAAATCAATACTTATCATAACATGAACCATGATCAAGTGTAGAGATTAAACTAGGGTTAATGGAGTGGTTAGGGTTAAGCATGAGACAAAATGGTTACTTAGGTCAAAGCTTCATGAAGCTTCAACTAGAATCCAAAACAAGCCACCATTTTCTTTTATGCTATTCATTTTTCCAAAAAGAATAAATGAACAAATAAATGAATAAGAAAATGTAAACCCTAACCATTACATAACCATGGTTTAAACTTTACACAAAACACAAGTAAACATGTATCATCAAACATGATACAATCAAGTGCACAAAATCATATCGCATATGCAATGCGCACACCCGAGTGAGAAAATCCATTTTAAAGTGAACCGATACTAGTTGATGCAAAGTAATATATCAAATATATAATTATGCATTAAATCATTAAATCAACACTTGATTTAACGATCCGGTCATGCGCACATAACCGACTGGTATCATTAGTAACAACTTATCGAATCAACACTTGATCCGATAACCCGGCTATATCGCATATAACCGATCAATGTCACATCGTGAGAATCGAATACAGTATCACATACTCGTATTATTCTCGGTCCCGCACATATCTCATATGCGCTCCTATTTCGTTTTGCTTGAGCTAGGAAACCTCTGTGTAGGACTCTAAAGACTCGTCAATACGCCGGCAGCAGATGATGATCATATCAAACATCCACAAGCCGCAAGCGGTCTGCTAAACGTAACGGCCACCCGGGTATTGAGCGATCTGAAGATCGACGAGCAAGCCCGCTCACACTCCAGTGAATCCAACCAGTAACACTACCGTACACTCCGGTCTGATCGTCTGATATGTCGCATATCTCGCCTAGGGGTGGTAAACGTCAGACCCCAATAGCTCGATAAGTCGTGTCGATATGAGGTCTATAACAATTCGAGAAACTACTGGTAACACTTACCAGTAAATCTCAGCAACCCTGGCCAGGGATTTCCTGTTATAGCCAATCGAACACAGCGCAACATCAACCCCCTATACCCCGAGAGACGAATCCCCTCCTATCGCTCATTGCCTCCATGTGACTCGGGACTGTACCCAAAAACCACCGTTTTGCACGCCCTCTTGGACGTGGTAAGATGGAAATCAAAGCACAGTGGGAACCACACAAGACTCTATGACGATCTCGGGTCAACAGACTACTCTGTACCAGTGTCACCAGAGAACTGCCATCTGACGTGAGGTATAATACCATCTGGGAGTTCTCGGCGAGTCCGTCCAGTGTACCCAATCTCTACTGAGCACCCGTACATCATCTCTGATGTCAAACACCAATGGATATGGGATCATCCATCGCCCATCTGTATGGGTCGAGAAGGTATACGCTAGTCTACTCTGGTATATTGATGCCCCGTCTCGATACACCCACGACTAGGGACCTTGAAGGATGTACTTATAGACTACCATGTCCCCACTAGTATGATCCGCATCATAGTCCAGGTAGTCAAGTACAGATCCTAAGGGCTTTACCAACATGTAACAGAGAGACAATCAGCATACACGTTAAGGTAAAGGGTAACCAGATAGCATACTATCATGTCGAGCAAGAAAGTCCTCCCTATATATGTCCCAGCATCCACTACAATATACATCCAATGTACAGTAATGGCCTCTAGGGCATACATATAACTAACATGGACTACCGTCACTGCCAGTTTGTATATTATTTGTTTAGGGCACGACCGGGTTGAGGTCGGTGTCACCCTTGTACATATTATTTTCTTTTCTGTACTAGAATTACCCCAAGGCGAAGTGCACGAATAGCCGGGTTTTAGAGGGCAACGGATCCGCATCTCATGGCGTTGAGACGGAGGGGACCATACTCTAGAATTGGCGGGCTATTCGCCGCACTCGTAGGGGGTATAGGTTGACCTACGGAGGGGTGTCCAAGTTACCGGATTCCGTGAAGTACTGGGTGGCCCATTCACGTTGTTGATTGGGGTTGCCTCGCTTCTAAGATTGGCGGGTAACTTGCCGCGCTCGTAGGGGTCTAGGTTTTATTACACAGGCTATCCACACGATAGGGGACGTTGGGCCTCATTTGCGGTTCAAGTGAAACCCGGGGCTTCAAGATTATCCACCATTCTGTGTTGCTTCTGTGATACTTTTGTGATGTTTTTTATATCATGCCTGGGATGATTGTTATATATATTTATATATATACTAGTATATGTTGTATATGTTTTGCACCCGCGCTAGTCCTGTCCCCTCTCTGTCGTTAGTTAAGTAACCTAACGGGTGATAACGGGACCTAGTGGCAAATGCGGATGGCATATACGTACATCATATTTTCATTCTTTTCTGGTGTGATTAATTGATGGGGCTGCGTTGATTCTTATCAATGCAAGGATAAAACAAACCTATATATGATGTTATTAGAACCAAGTTTTTAAAAACTGATATTACAGACGTTTTCTTTTGCTTTGCACAGTGGTATTCGGTTATGAATATCCAGCACCTCATTCGACGAGGCAAGGGCCGAGATCCCTTCATCGGGAGTGACCCCTTGGGCAGAAGTTTGCGTCAACGTAATAACTTCACTATAGTCGATTCTCTTGCTTTGCATCGTGGTATTCAGTTTGGAATATCCTGCACCTCATTCGACGAGAAAAGAGCCGAGATCCCTTCATCAGGAGTGACCTCTTTAGCAAAAGTTTTCGCCACTATATATTTGTAAAAGCACTTGGATTCCTTCAATGATATCAAGTTCATTACGTTAAAGGTTTTTCGCCAAAAACCATCCGTAGCCCTCTATCATTTCTTACAAGTATTGCTTAGTATTCATGCTATGTATGTTGGCCTACATCAAGGCATAGTGTATGGTAGCTGGGTAAAACTTGTTTGTTGCATGGATATGCGATTATTTAGGACAGTCGTGCAGTCATTTTGGCCTACGTCGAGGACTTGTACGGGTGGGTCTAAGTTAATCCAGGATAATGACGGGTTGAACTTAACTAACAACTTATGATATATTGGCCTACGTCAAGGTCATAAGTTGTTAGGGGTAAAAATCACATCGGGAGTTTCAAACATACAGGAAACTTGCCAGGCTTGCGCATACCTTCTGGAGTATGGTGACTTGAGTAGATTCCATCAAGTTATCATGCGATGATAGTTGGATCCCGATTCCCACTGATGAGTAGTATTACTCTTCGGGTGATTTTAGATGATCCCGACTAATTCTCCTTTTGGATTTGGAGGAGAATTCGAGGAAACAGTGGGAGCCATCCAGATTAGATAAAGTGATTAACCATTCTGATCTAGGTTAGAGTGCACACTGATTGTTTCTTTTCTCTCTCTCTTTGGCAGCGACCATGGCCCGACCCTTGACTAAAACTCATGAACCAAGTTAACCGAACTTTCTTAAAACACTTTGGCTTTTGGAATGTCACAGTGTCGCATATGTCATTGCCACTTCTATATCACCTTTGCATTTCTCCAGAACACCCCATATCACTACGAACATCCACTTATATTGGATAAATCCATCATATGGTTACATATGAACTCAAAAGAACTTGTTCCAGATTCGAGGATGGATTCTTGTTCTGGAGAGATTGAATAGGATTATTCGGTTGTCTTTTCCCTTTACCTTCTCTCAGATTGCGAGAGCTCCTAGGATTAGGAGAGTACACCTATTACGCTTATTGGATAGTCTTCCTCCAGACCATAGGCAGGTGCCGAAAGGTAGGAAAGGAAGAAAACCAATTAAGCCTAAGTGTGGTGTACAGAAGGTAATAAGTAAAGACATATAAAGGGATTAGAAAACGGCAAAGAAAATTGCGACTGCTATTGTTCACGACGAAACCAGATATACCCCTGCCACTCCTACATCCACTTTGGTTTTCTCTAGAACACTCTGTTTCACTAAGGATATCCACTCCTATTGGATATGCCATCGTATAGTTATATATGAACTCGAAAGAATTTGTTCTAGATTCGAGGATGGTTTCCGGTTCAGGAGTAATAGAATAAGATTATTCAGATATCTTTTTCCATTACCTTCTCTCAAGTTGCGAGGGCTCCTGGCATAAGGAGTGTACACCTATTACGATTATTGTATATTCTTCTTCCAAACCTTAGGCTGGTGCTGAAGGGTAGGGAAGGAAGAAAACCAATAAGCCTAAAGGAGGTGTACAGAAGATAATAAGTAAAGATATAATAAATAGATTGCAGTAAGGGCAGATAAGTATATGGTTACTGTCATGAATTAGGATAGTGGAAGAGGCGTTACTAGGAATACCATATTACCCCTTCGAAACATTTTCATTTTTCAGTTTCACTGTGCGATATTAATTGAAAACTGTTTTCTCAATTGGAATCTAACCCCAGATTATATATTTACCAGATCAGTTTCTCATATCTGTATGTTATTACAGATGGTGAGTGGGAGTAAAATATTGGGAATTGGGTGATTAGATCCTCATTATATTGGAATTCGTTGTAATTGGGGATGTTTGAGGAAATCACCTGGTTTTTGCCTGACGACAAATTTTTGATTTTGAATATCCGTAGTTATGCACCACTTTCAAACTGATATTTTTATGCATTTATTTTATAAAGTGAGATATATATTTTTGAAATTATGTCTGTAATATTTACCTATATAAGTTGGTGATTAGGTAAGGTGCATCCAACAGCGGTGTAATTCTTCTTAACCATACTACAGTTTTCAATCTACGACGCGCAGGTTTTGAGTTATTGAACTCAATGGATTGATACAAAGTATTATATGTTGTGCAGTGTCCATTAGGACAAAGGGGTTGGTACTCGTACTATATTCTGTTTACTCATGACTTCTCCAGTTCTAGACAATTATTTCGTTGAAATACAAGGTCAAGATATTGAGAAGTTATAGGTATAAGAATAAATAAGAGAACCATTTGTTGGAAGTATCAGGATTTTTCGAGGTAGTCGAAGATATAGATACTTGTGTTTGGTATTCCATTGATGGTAATGGTTTTGAGAACTTGCTTCTCATTCAGGTTACTCATATATAGATGCGCTCCTAGATGAGTAATGTTGATTGGCCCTTTTCCATCTGGTTGATATGCACTGGAGACAGCTGCATGATTTTGAATCTGGTTACAATTAAATTAGTGTTTTTGTTTTTATATGGTATATAGAATCAATTTATATTTTAACGATGTTAAGGTATAGGGAGTTGTCTAGCTGATGCTTAAAACCAGAATCCGGATAAACTCAAGACATGTTTCAGAAAACAATTTATGGGTTATCCCGAGTTTTGACTAGGATTAACTTTCTACCATCAAGAAGATCAATAGTGATGTTGTTCTTGACTCGCCACAGTTTTAGTAAAATCGATTTTTTCAGAAAACAGAAGTGGGAGTATGGTAGAACTGGAAGTGATTCCAGAACCACAAACGATCACTGAAGATTTAATAGAACCTGAGGATTCAATTGGTTTCGACGTTCCATTAGCCACTCTGCAGATATGGTGGGTAACCTTAGGCATCCGAGTGGTACTTTGGTCTTCTCAAAGAAGGTGACAGGAAGGTTTTTGTTTATCCAGAGTTGTCATTGCTGCTGTTCTAGACTATAAGACCCGGCAGGAGGATGAGTATAATGTCGTTCTAAACTAGCTTTAGAAGTGCACGTGTATATGACTCTGCCAGAGAGTTGTTGTAGTCAGTGGAAGCAGCGAAAGCATAATGGGCAAGTAGCTTATGTCTATTTATAGAGTCTATTTATAGACTAAAGCAAGTATAGGGAAATAGATCATCTATTTTTGATGTGACAGTCATAGGTCTTGACTTCATCAGAATAGGAGATGGATCTGGTAAGAAGGTACTAGAAAGTGATATCCAGGTATTTGGTTGACATGCACTTAATAGGAAGCGATATTCCTATACTACGATCAGTTATACTGTGATTGTCACAAAATAGTTTCTCCACATAGGATATGGATAAAATATCAGGATTCTGATGACTAGATCTATAGTTTTAGATTTAGATTTGGGAAGTGTCCCAATCTGGGTGTTTTGACATTATTCTAAAGAATTTTAGAATGGACGACTCCTGGAATGGTGATGAACCTGCAGGTGATGGAGTCACCCTCTATAAAGGACGTCTTTCAGACTGATGGGGAGAGAGATTTACATGATTGGTATATCACTTGCTTAGGCAGTTGAGTCAATCATGTGATGTCAAGTACAACACCAGATATTGCTTTTGCACTAGCTGCAATAAGCATATATGTTAATACAATCTTGGAGAAACGTTAGGAAGAAGTTTTGAACATAAGTGAATGTTCCTGGGATATGATAACGGCAACCTTCTTCAGGAGACGGTTATCATTTCAGGATTCCAAGGTGACCTGGATGACAGAGTAACTGTCAGAATTATTTTTTCTCCTCTTTTGAGGGATAGTATGTTGGACAGGTGGTCCAAGCGGATACTGTGGAAGGTATGGTGCAGGGTACTGATTAAATTAGTGGACGATACAGTTTAAGAAGTTTGTTGGATTTTCAGTTCATTTATGAACTGGGTCCCATCAGATATCCAGATAAATTCTAAGACAAACTCCCAGTGGAGAAATGAGGTATTGCCTTAAAATTTGAATTTACACCATATTTTCCGATGATCAGCACCGTTCATTTTATTCTCCATAGTGTAAAATATGGGTACACCAAGTTTCATGCGATTTCGATAACATTTGCTCATTGATCTAGCTTTATCAAATGTTCTATTGTCAGGAATCCGTTATTTTTTCAACCACCCGATGTAAGGGTACCATTATCGAAAACATATGAGATTTGGTATACCTATGATCAAAATCGTGAAGATCAACTTGAACGGTGCCGATCATCGGAAAAATAATATCGGAAAACATGATGTAAATTCAAATTTTCATATATATATATATATATATATATATATATATATATAATAGGTCAAAAAAACGAATCTTTTTGGTATTTTCCATTACTTAGCGAAGGCTAACGGTGAGTATCACATTAAGGTTTTAAAACATTCACAACCCCTCTTCTTTTCCAATATTCATAAATTTTCTGTTTAATTGGCTTTAGGATTAAGGTTTCGATCAAATATCTCTCAAATTGCTCATGAAAACCGGCTCATCTTTCTCATTCATCTCTAGCAACGAGCTTATCAAGTGCCGTTGTCCCTTCAATTGCAAGTTCGTAGGTAATCTCATTTGAAAAGAGAGCGATTCTTTAGTTACGTCAAATTCCATTCTTCAACTAAGCGAGAATGTGGATTCTTTTTATGAGAGAAAGACATACCTAAAAACCTAGAAAGTAAGAGAAGAACTCAAACATAAATTCCAGCTTCATCTTTTCTAATATGACGCTAACTTTTGATGGAAAACCAGTGAATGGGGCTTTTTAGTGCAATTTAAATATGAAGGCCTTTTAAGCAAATGCAAAATATGAAGAGGCTTTCTAGTAATTAGTGATGTATTTAAGGGCTTTTTATTAAAAAGTCCTTTTAAATATGCCAATCTATTAATTTACTATCTTATGATCTTGAGGATGAGAGAGAGAGAGAGATGCACTGGTAGAGATAGTACATGTTCTCTTAAAATAGACACAGATAAGAATTCTAATGTATGTTGTCAATTCCAGCATTCATATATATCTGATAAAATGAAATACATGCTAGCATCGTATACTAATTGTAACTTTGATATTACTGGATATTACAAAAATTGTAAAGAAGCATGAAACTTTACTATATATTGATCCTGTCTTAGGCTTGAGATTTAGTCTTCTTATATCATGATGGGGTAAGTTGATGGGTTCTGAATCTTCTGATACCCAACACCAACACTTTACAAAAACTAAGCAGAAATTGATATTCTTAAGGAGATCTTAACAGTTAAGAACAGGATATGATAAATTCTAAAGTCCTTTAAAATTAAAAAAATTGAAATTGAAATTGAAATGAGCCATTATTTTTCAATTGAAGCAAGGATAACAACCAAACATAGTATCTTCCACAGTAATTTCCATGTTGCTAACAAGACTAACTGGATCTAATAATAGTTTTATATGTCCCCAAATCTCATGTAGTCAATTGATTTATATGTGTGATCTTATAAAGTCAAATATTTGAGCAATAATGTTTCCTATTTTTAAATCCTAAGCATCAAATCTTCCAAGGAGTAGGTGATTGTGTCTCATTCAAAAGGGTGCATGCAATCTTTAGTACTCAATGCTTCAGTAAATTTTCAAATAAACACCAAAGTTATGTAATCATTTGAGGTGACAACTAGATTTCACACATCTAACTATGTTTGCAGAATGTGGAAGAAAAAGCCATGATAGTGTGTCAAGAACAGAGGGATGGTGAGTAGCAGTCTAGTGCCCAAGGTATCATTAAACGAAGCACCATAGCCAAAAAAAAAAAAATTTAAAAATCCATTATCATACTTTGCGAATTACTAAAAAGCTCCTCTATTCCTCATATTTACTTAAAACACTCTCCGTACATTTAAATTGCACTAAAAAGCCCCTCCAACAAGACAAAATAGAATCTTTTTGGTATCTTCCATTGCTCTGCTAGGAATAGGCCTGGCAAATGAGGCGAGAATCCATTTACTCGCCTCGTTGATGACATGGCCGATTTAACGAGTTGACTCGCCTCATCCTAAACGAGTTGGCAAGATGAGCAGGTTTCCAAAATACCAAATATTTACTCGCTGCAATTTGTCTCGTCTAACTCGTGACTCGTCGAGTTGGCTCGTTTAGACTTGTTTAAACTGCTATTACAAATCCCAACAGCTAAATATGAGTCGCCTCGCCTTGATGTTGGATGTATATACCCTAGAGACCATTATTGTATAGTACGTGATTGTATATTATATATGGGTACTTAAGATATATATGTACAGGAAAATCTTGCTCAATATGATATTATACTATCTGGTTTGTCTTAACCTCAACATGTGTACATATTCTATTTTTATATTATGTATCCCGATTACATGTTGGTAAAGCCCATAGGATATTTGCTTGACTGCTAGAGCTGTGAAGGCGATCATACTCGTGGGGTCTAGGTAGTCTATTAGCACATCCTTAAAATGTCTCTAGCCGTTGGAGTTTCGAGATAGGGCATTGATACTCCGAAGTAGATGGTGTATACGTTTTTATTCCCATGAAGAAAGGTAGCCTGTCCTACAACCATTGATGTTCGGCACCAAAGATAGTATACATGTGCTCATTAGGTTATGAGTTACACTGGACGGACTCGCCGAGAACTTATAGATGGTATTATATCTATCGTCAGATAGTAGTTCTCTGGTGACACAGGTACAGGTTAGTCTTTAGAACTGATATCGTCATTCGTCTCGAGTGTGTTCCCACTGCACTTAGATCACTACCCTATCACGGCTTTAAAGAGTCGTGCAAACAGGTTTTGGTTGGTTACAGTCCTGCAGCACTTGGGGGCAGTGAGCGATAGAAGGGATTCATCTCTCCCGGTATTAGGAGTTGATGTCGCGCTGTGTTCGATTGGTCATCACCATAAGATCTTGGCCAAGGCAGTTGAGATTTACTGATTGTGAGATCATTAGTTTCTTGGGATGGTTTTGGGCCACATCGACATGAGTTATTGGGTTATTAGGGGTCTGACGTTTTCCACCCCCTAGACCCAGTATGCGATACTCTCAGACGAAGAAACCGGACTGTACTAAGATTGTCACTTTCAGGCTCGGTAGGAATACAAACAAGTTTTCTTGTCGGCTTTCCTTTCGATCAATACTTGGGCAGCCGTTACGTACAGCTGGTGCCGCTGACGTGCTTGTGGTTAAACCCACTACCAGCGTATTGTCGAATGTTTAGAGTCCCACATAGAGGGTTTCCCAGGTTAGGCGAAATGATATAGTGTACGTATTTTGATACGTATCTGGGTTCGATTAAATACGTGTTTTACTACACGTACCTTTAATCGGACAGTTTGTTAATACTAACAGGGTTTGAAAGATAACCAGGTTATCACATTTAGATTAACTATGAGCTAATATTATTTATCTCTTTTTAATATCTCTCTTTTTCTTATTCGTATTTTGACAGAATATGGTATTTATACGAATACGGCTATTTGTATAAATACGTGTATTTGTGTTTTAATACGAATATGGGTATTTGTATCTTTATACGAATACGGGTTTTCGTATTTTATACGAATACGGTATTCATATTTTGATACGAATACGGGCGTATGTATTTACCACATATACTTGTATTAGTGTATTTGTATGTGTGTGTGTACACACACACACACATTTATACATATGTATATGCGAACACTTGATATGGAAAACTCACTTCTTCTCGTTCTTTCTTGTGTTTGTGAGAAGAGTGTGGGTTTGTGACTCACCATGGTGAGTCACAAGTCCATTCACTCTCACAAACAAAAGATAGAGATAAGATAGAAATGAGTAGAGATTTTTCTTGAGTTGTCATTCTCTACTATATCACCATGTTCTTCTTCTTGATCTCCTCTTGAGTTTTAGTGAGTGGAGATAAAAAGACAAAGAGAGAAAAGATTAGAGATTAGATTACTACATCATCTAGTGAATCGTTCTTAACAAGTTTAGTTCACTAGTTTCTTCACTTAGTTACTGATATGAAGATATAGACTATTCTTGGGTTCACTCAGATGGATCTTCTTCGACAACGAATGCCGACTTCCAAGCTCGATCCTGGGGGCCCTAGGAGCGTAAGAAGAAGGAAAGAAGACGAAGGACACGACCACAAAGGTAGCTAAATATCTATCTGAATAGTTAACCTTCTCTAGTTCGCTAGTTTAGTGTATGGTTTCGATTCTAACTCGTAGAAGTTCATGCTTTAGTTGTAGAAATTTTTTGTTTTCTAGTCCTTCTTGGTCGCTGGTTTGCGACATGAGCACGAGCATCTACTTACATGGTATAAGAGCCACCCAAACACTGGAACTAGTTTAGACGATGTTTTAAGTTTCGAACCGATAAATTTCCTTATTTTCAAAACCAATTATTCATGTTTCTGTAAAAAACAAATTGATCTCAAAAAATTATTTTGCGTATTGCAGAAATATGATAGAGGCAAGTATATCACACTGTATAAATACGAACCCATATTGAGATTTTTGGGCCGCAGATTTATTCTTTTTGGCTACAAATTGCGGCCAGACTTGCTCTAATGGGGTTCGTCTTTGTGGTGTGTCTTGGTCTTTGAAAATGGGGATTTTTGTTAAACTTCTTTTTTGCTCAGATTTCACTTAGTGTTATCTTTATATTCGGGCAACACGGAAAGTTCCAAACTCGAAACTTTTGCATCGTTTAATGGTTTTGTATTCGTATTTATGTTTGTATACATCGTCTAATTGCTATAGGTCGATTAGATGGGGTTGCAAACACTTGCTTCCGCTGTGGTGGTTAATATCTTGTGATGGAATAGTCGGATAGTCGTGTGGATAGGCTCTCATCGTAGCAATGGATGTATATTTGATATTGGAGACGAGCGGCCGGATTGTGGCTGTCGTCACCTCTTGTTGTATATTATTTTTTTAGGACATGACCGGGTTGAGGTCGATATTACCATTGTATATTCATTCATTCATGTATTAGGATTACCTACGGAGAAGTGCACTAATAGTCGGGTTTTAGAGTGGGCTAGGTGGTCGTTTCGCAGTGGCGAGTTCGAGCCGCCTCACTCTAGAATTGGCGTGCTATTTTGCCGCACTTATAGGGGTATAGGATAGACCCAAGATAGAGTGCTCAAGTTGTCAGATTCCTTGGAGTGCCGGGTGGCCCACTCATTTTATTGAGTGATAGTTGTCTTACTTCTAGAATCGACGGGTAGCTTGCCGCGCTCGTAAGGGTCTTTGGTACAGGTGATGTTCGAGCTATCCATACGATCAGGGAACATTGGTTTTCATTTGCGGCTCAAACGATACACATAGCTCCTAGTTTATCCGCTAATTCCATCTTGTTTATCGCATGCCTGTGATGTTTATTAACTGTCCGTGATCTGTGTTGGTTTATCATTGTTCGGGACAAATGGCTATATATATATATATATATATATATATATATATATATATATATATATATAATAAAAGTTGCTTATATTTTGCATCCGCGCTAGTTTTGTCCCCACCCTGCCGTAAGTTAAGTAACCTTACGGTGAAAATCCGAGACATGTGGCGAATGCGGATGACATAAGCGTACGTTCTATTTTCGTTTTTTCTGCAATGATAGGGGTAATTGATGGGACCGCATTAATTCATATTAATGCAAGAAAATAAACCTAAAAGAAAAAGATGTTATTGGAATCAAATTTCAAAACCACTCGGTTCTTTTCAAAACTACTCGGTTTTTCAGAAAACCAAAAGTTTTTAAAATTAAGTTTGAACCACTCATTTCGAAATCATCAGTTTCCTTCAACGATATCAAGTTCATTACGTTAAAGGTTTTTCGCCAAAAACCAGTCGTAGCCCTCCGTCATTTCTTTCGAGTAGTAATTAGTATTCGTGCTGCGTTTGTTGACAGTGTCAAGATGTAGTGAACGGTAGTTAAGTGGTGCTTATTTGTAACATGTAAAGTGATTGGTTAGGACAGTCGTATAACCTTGTTGACTGTGTCAAGGGTTATGCAGGTGGGTTTAATGCAATCAAGAAAATAACAGGTTGAGCTTGACTAGAACTTTTTGATTTGTTGACTGTGTCAAAGTCACTAAAGTCTTAGGGGTAAAAACCACATCGGGAGTTTCAAACATACAGAAAATTTGCTAGTGTTGCATACCTTCTGGAGTGTGGTGACTAGAGTGGCTTTCATCTAGGTTATCACACGATGATAGTTAGGTCATAATCCCACTGATGTGTAGGATTACTCTCGGAAGATTTTCACTTCACAACTAGCTAACACATTAGGTGTCTAGAAAGGTGTTGATGGGGTTATGCCTCTGCAGAAACGAGATTATTTAATTAGTACCGTGTGAAAGCACGGGGAGCTTCCCTTAGAGTACCAACACTTGTCTGGCTAAACATTTAGCAAACTTGTGGAGCGTATATGATTCCAACTAGTTCTACTTTGAGGATTTGAATGAGAATTTGAGGAAACAGTGGGAGTCATTCTGTTTAGATAAACTAATAACCAATCTAAAGTTGCAAAAGCATACGCTGAGTATTTCTTTTCTCTCTCCTAATTCCAGCTACGTCACCTCTTTATCAAGATAATAAAATGTATGACTTGACCGACCCGAATTCTTATTCGGGGGCTGGGGAACATCGGTTTGGCTCTGACTTATGACAGATGTCACGAGCATGAACATGGGAAAGAGAATTGCATGAATTCCTTGAGAACCCTGGTGAAGAAGAAGCATACTATCGCATCTCCTTCAGGTGTCTTTGTAATTGAGAACTGTCTTTCATTCAGTACTACCTCCTGGGTACTAGATACTGGATCAGGATCTCATATCTTTAATTTATTATAGGGACTGAGAAAAAGTAGGATGGTTGCACATGGTGATATGTCCCTCAAAATAGAGAACGGAGCACAAGTTGATACTGCAGCCGTCGGTGAATATCACCTGGTATTGCCAAATGGTAGTACTAAGATTTTGAACAACTGCTACTATATACCTTTCATGCTTTGCAACATCATATCAGTTTCTTTACTTAATAAAAATAGATATAACTTTTTTCTAAATAGAATTATCATGAACATTTACCTTGATAAGGTATTGGTTGCAGAAAGTATACTATATAATGGTATCTATGTTCTAAATCCAAGCACGGTTCTTAATATACAAAACACCCGCAAGAGGAAAAGTTCAGATACAAACGAAACCTACTTATGGCATTGTAGACTGGGTCATATCAACGAGAAAAGATTAGCTAAACTGCATAAGAATGAATATTTAGATCCGTTCGAATTTACATCTTATGAAACTTGCCAATCTTGTCTCAAAGGTACGATGACCAAATCTCCGTTCACCGGACACGGAGAAAGAGCTACAGAGCTCCTAGGACTCGTACACAGTGATGTGTGTGGTCTAATGTCTACACATGTAAGGGATGGTTCTCTTACTTCGTTACATTAACTGACGATCTTTCTAGATTCGGATATGTGTATCTTATGAAATATAAATCTGAAGCTTTTGAGAAATTCAAAGAATACAGAAATAAAGTAGAGAACAAGATTGGCAAAAGTATCAAGATCCTCTGATCGGATAAAGGAGGGGAGTACTTAAAAACGGAATTTCTTGACTACTTAAAAGAGAATGATATTCTCTCTCAGCTTACTCCTCCGTATACACCATAGCACTACGGTGTATCGGAATGGAGGAATCGTACCCTGTTGGATATGATTCGCTCCATGATGAGTAATGCTGAATTACCTCTTTCTTTCTGAGGATATGCACTTCAGACAGCCGCATACCTATTGAATCAGGTTACATCTAAATCCGTGCCTAAGACTCCATATGAAATATGGAGTGGTAAGAAGCTATATCTTAAGCGAGTTAAGATATAGGGCTGTCCGACTTATATTAAAACACGAAATCCGGACAAAATGCAAGCACGATCAGTTCTATGTAGGTTTGTGGGATATCTCAGGCAAACAAATGGATGTTTATTCTACCACGCAGAGGAAAAAAAGATAGTTTTTTCTTGGAATGCTACCTTTTTAGAAAAGGAGTTTCTTGCAAGAGAAACCAGTGGGAGCGTGGTAGAACTGGATGAAGTTCTAGAAACACAAACTCAAATTGAAGATTTAGATGAATCTCATGATTCAATAATCCCTGATGAATCTCAGCCACTCCGCAAATCTAGTAGGATTTCTCATCCGCCTGAGAGATCGAGAGGATTGTTACGATATGTATGCCCTAGAGACCATTATTTCATATTATAGTAGATGCTTGGACATATATAGATAGAGGATTTTCTTGCTCGACATGATAGCATACTATCTGGTTGCTCTTTATCTTAACATGTGCACTTGTTTTAGTTTACTATCTCTTTGATACATGTTGATAAAGCCCTTAGAATGTTGGCTTGACTACCAGGACTATGATGTAAATTATACTAGTGGGGGTTGAGTAGTCCACAAGCACATCCTTAACAGTTCTTAGTCGAGAGAGAATCGAGACAGGACATCAATATTCTAGAGTAGACTAGTGTGTACGTTTCTTGACCCTGTATGGGACGATGGTTGTGTAAGTCCACGTTACCCATCCCGGTGCTTACGGGGAGGAGGAATAGGTAAAAATCAAATTTTTAACACAAGGTAACATGGACTAAAACTTGAGGATCTTTGCCAAACCATTGCTAACAAACTACAAGAGCTTCTATCTACTATGCTTAGGAGATTATATCTCATGCAACAAGTCCTTCGGGCCTTCTCTCCACTGTCCTTCTCGTCCATGCAAGCTCCGAGGATCGGTTCGGATCTTGGTCACCTCCGCGGCCTCCTGGAGTCGAAGACGATCCACCTGAGAGTCTGTAGTTCGAGCTCCACCTCAAGCCGAAGTAACTAGGACAACAAGTTTACTACTCTTGATGTCCTAGGTGATGTAGAAGATGATAGTGGATTTGTTTGTCTATTTTGTTTCTATTTTTCTCAACACATGAGAGCTATAGAAAATCAAGAGAGGAAGAAGAAGGAGGAGCCATGGGAGCTCTCACTTGAAGAGAGAGAATGAGCAAGAGATAATGATCCATATGCAAAATAATTACTAATCTCTTATCATGATAAAGTGTGATGGTTACATTGATTTGACCATTATCATCTCAAATCAAATCCAAAGCCAAAAGCAAAAGAAGGATCTAGTGCTCTCAAGAAAAGTCCAAGTCAAAAATGGTCAATTAGGTCAAATGGTCAAGCATGGTCAAATGGTCAAAGCAATTAGCCATAACACAATTATCATTAAAAAGATTAGTAAATATTTTCCTCACCTCATAATGGTTTTGACCGAACCAACGGTCAAAACCCTGATGAGGCACCTCCTTCTTCTTCGCTCCTCACAACTGTGCATACACACCCGCATCCGCATTCCGTAGAATGTGAATGCACAGAAGACAAAACTAATCCATCCATACAATACTAGGATCCGGCTTAAACCAAAGCCCGCTAGTATTGTCTGCCCGAACAGTATACGCGCACAAGTGCACGTAAGTGATCGTAGCCCTGCCGTAAAACCATACGGCCTCTACACCTTTCGCCCAGTGCAGGGAAACTCTCTGTGTGGGACTCTAAAGACTCGACACTACGCTGGCAGCGGGTTTAACCACAGACCGCAAGCGGCACTAGCTGTACGTAACGGTCCCTAGGTAGATGTCGATAAGAAGGCCGATGAGGTAAACCCATCCGAACTCCTACTGAGCCTGAATGTGACAATCTCCGTACGGTCCGGTCTGTTCGTCTATGAGTATCGCATGTCGGGCCTAGGGGGCGATAAACGTCAGACCCCTAATAGCGGTACAAGTCATGCCGGAGTGTAGCCCAGAACACCCTGAGAAACTACTGGAAACACTACCAGTAGTTCTCGCTTGCCCTGGCCAGGGACTTTGTGTAATGGCTCTCCTAGACATAGCGCGATATCAACCCCCAATACCGGGAGAGACGAATCCTATCTAACCACTACTGCCTCCAAGTGCTTCGGGACTGCACCCAACTACTACCTGTTTGCATGACTCCTTCGAGCCGTGGTAGGGTAGTAATCAAAGTATAGTGGGAACACACTCGAGGCGAAGTAGCAGTGTTAACTCGACGGACTAAGTTGTACTCCTGTCACCTGGGAACTGTTATCTGACGATAGGTATAGTACCAACCAACAGTTCCCGACGAATCCTGTCCAGTGTACTCATAACCTAACAAGCACCCGCATACTATCTCCAGTACGACATACTGATGACTGTGGGACAGACCATCTCGCCTGCTGGGATGAGAAGCGTATACACTAGTCTACTCCGGAGTATCGATACCCCGTCTCGATAATCCTACGACTAAGGACATGTATAAGGATGTTCTTGTAGATTACCCAGCCCCCACAAGTGTGACTGCCATCACAACGCTGGTAATCAAGCAAAGATCCTAAGGTCTCCACTAATATGTATAAGCGATATGCTAAAAGAAACACAAGCACATATTAAAGTAGAAACAAACTAAGTAGCATACTACCATTTTGAGCAAGATTGTCTATACAACTGTGAATATCCCAAGCTTCCATTACGTAATATACAAACTAGTATGATACAGTAATGGCCTCTAGGGCATATACACTAACAGGTTGATCCCATAGACATTGGTGTTTGACATCAAAGATTGTACACATGTGCTCATTGGAGAATGAGTACACCGAACTGAGTCGCCGAGAACTCCTAGATGGTACCATACATATCATCAGATAGCAGTTCTCTGATGACACTTGTACAGGTTAGTCTGTAGACCTGAGATCGTCATAGTGTCTTGTGTGGTTCCCACTGTGCTTTGATTTCCTCCCTACCACGGATCAAATGAGTCGTGTAAACAGGTGGTTTTTGGGTACAATCCCGAGTCACATGGAGGCAGTGAGCAATAGGAGGGGTTCCGCCTCTCCCGGTATTGGGAGTTGATGTTGTGCTATGCTCGATTGGTTATAACAACAAGTCCCTGGTCAGAGCTGATGAGATTTACTGATAAGTGTTATCAGTAGTTTGTCGAAAGGTTATAGGTCAAATATCGGCATGACTTATCGAGTTATTGGGGTCTGATGATTCCACCCCCCCCCCAAAATTGATATGCGACACATCAAACGAAGAGACCAGACTGTACGGTAAGTGTTGCTTATAGGCTCCACGAGAGTTGGACAAGTTTGCTTGTTGATCTTCTATTCGTACAATACCTGGATAGCCGTTACGCCAGCTAGTACCGCTGATGGCTTGTGAGTATCTGATATGATCATTATCTACTGCTGGCGTATTGACGAGTCTTTAGAGTCCCACATAAAGGTTTCCTAGCTCAAGCGAAACGAAATAGGGCATGTATGGGATATGTGCGGGAGCTTGATTAAATACGAGTATATGATACCATATTCTAATCTAGCGTTTTTTTATATTAGCCGGGTTATATATGATATAACCGGATTATTGAATCATGTGTTGATTCAATGATTTGATATGTGTGTGTGTGTGTGTGTGTATAATAATGCTCACTTTAATTCTTGTTTTCTCATTATATATTTGATATATAAACATATTTGTATCATTGTTGATGATACATGAAATATGGCTATATGAGAATCACATTGGAGATAAAGATAAGAAGAAAATGATTTACTCATATGAATAAATAACAAGAAAAAAAAGAAATGAGTCATGCTTCCTAAAATGTTCTCTAAGATTCTAAGAACCACGACCTATTGTTTCTTTTGTTTTATTCATCCAAGTCTATTGTTTCTTTTAGCTCATCTTATCTTCAAGGCTTATTCTCTCATATCTATGTTCGTCTTCTTTATCTCCTCTCTAGCTTTTTCTATTTTTCAAGAAAAAGAAAAGAGAAAAAGAGATAAAGAAAAAGAAAGAAAGATATTTTAGTGAGAAAAATCTCTACTTCATCAATCTACACTACTCTAGCAAATTAGTATAGGTTGTTTTCTTCACTAATATCTTAATTAGTGAAGTGTGAGAAGTTTCAAGGTGGATCATGTTCGACGACGAAGATTTTGAGCAAGCTCGTTCCATTCTTGAAGTGGAGTCAAAGAAGAGTTATAAGACTACTACTCGGAGCTTTTGAAGTGAATGACTAGACTACAATGGTTGTAACCTTTCTTCACTAAGTTAGATTACTAGTTTGCTAACTTTGAAACCATAATTCTCTAGTTCGATTTTTGTTTAGTATACTTAACCCTATAGAATTTTTAAAATTACATACTTGACGTTCATAGAAAACTAGTAGAGGTGTTAAGGCATACTTTTAAGGATTACATCTTAGAAGAAGATGATCCTATTAGTTTTGAGCAGGCCATTGCCAGTAGGGAATGGCTGGATGCTATGCGATCCGAAATGGAGTCCATGTACACCAACAAAGTTTGGAATTTGGACATTGCACTGCCTGTGGTAAAACCTGTCGGCTGCAAATGGATCTTCAAGAAGAAGATTGGTGCAGATGGACAGGTGGAAACCTATAAGGCTAGACTTGTTGCAAAAGGTTTTCGTCAAAGACCAGGTGTGGATTACGACGAAACCTTTTCTCCCGTGGATATGCTCAAATCCATTCGGATCCTACTTGCAATTGCTGCCTTTCATGACTATAAGATCTGACAGATGGATGTAAAGACATATTTTCTAAATGGTGCTTTAGAAGAGTGCGTCTATATGGATCAGCTAGAAGGTTTCGTAGACAATGGGAGCAACGGGAAGGTGTGCAAGTTACTTAAATCCATTTATGGATTAAAGAAGGTATCGTGGAGTTGGAATATCTTTTTTGATGAAACAGTCAAAGAATTTGACTTCATCAAAAACATAGATGAGTCTTGTATATATAAGAAGATTGTAGGGAGAACAGTCGTGTTCCTCATTTTGTACGTCGATGATATTCTCCTAATGGGAAATGATATTTCTATACTACAGTCGGTCAAACTGTTCTTATCTCAGAAGTTCTACATGATGGACCTGGATGATGCCTCCTACATTCTAGAAATCAAGATCTATCATGATAAATCTAAGAGATTGTTGGGACTTTCACAGTCTATATATATTAACACCATACTAAAGAGATATAGTATGGAAGATTCCAAGCGTGGTAATCTACCAGTTTGTCATGGAATCACCCTCTCTAAAGAAATGTCTCCCAAGACTGATGAGGAGAGGGCTCGCATGAGCATTATACCCTACGCTTCTGCGGTAGGATCTATAATGTATGCAATGTTATGTACCAGACCAGATGTAGCTTATGCACTTAGCGTAGTAAGCCAGTATCAATCCAACCCAGGGGAGAAGTATTGGACAGCTGTGAAGAACATTCTGAAGTACCTGAGAAGGACTAAGAATATGTTCTTGATGTATGGTAATGGGGACCTCCAGATGGATTTTTTACTGATTCAAGCTTCCAAAGCGATAAGGATGACAGTAAGTCTGTCTCGGGTTATGTGTTTACCCTCAATAGAGGGGCAGTCTGTTGGAAGAGTTCCAAACAGGACACCGTAGCAGACTCGACAATGGAGGCTGAATAGATTGCTTCCAGCGATGCCGCAAAAGAGGTTGTCTGGATGAGGAAGTTCATTCTTAAACTTGAGGTGGTTCCGTCTATTATTAATCCAATACCTTGATATTGTGACAACAATGAGGCTATAGCTTTAGCGAAAAAACCACGGTCCCATCAGAAATCCAGGCACATCTTAAGGTAGTATCGCCTGATCAAGGAAATCATTGATCGCCGGGAGATCGAAGTTAGGAGAGTAGACACAAAGGACAACACGGCGGACTGATTGATGTGAAAAAGTGTTTACATTTGATTGATGTGAAAAAGTGTTTGTAGATTAACCGCAATCAATAACGGTGCCGCTTGTAGCTAGCCGACATGAGTACGGGTCGTCCGCAGGGAAACGTGGAATATTTTATTCTTTCTTTAGGCGCGTTGAGAAAGAAAGGGGGAAGAAATAAGAATGGTTGTAGGTTCTAGATCTACGTTAAACATGGATGCAAAATATAGATCCAGATTAATTATGGATGTAAGTTCAATATTAAAAAGGAGCTTGTAGGGTTCATTAGGATTTAGTAGTTATGGATGGTTAATTAAAGATTACGCTTTTTATCCTATAATAGATTTAAAACTAGAACGACAGAGATGCATGTAGATTAGGGTTTCTGGAGGGAAAAGGGTTCCCACTCTTAACCCTTATCTCTACATGGAACTCCGTTCATATCTAGCCTTTACCAAAACAATCATTAATCTAATCTCTGATCGCGGTCGAGACTAACAATAAATTGGTAGCGCGCCCGATTAGGATGTTAATGATTCTTTTAGTAAAGTTTATAAATTTTATAGGACGTAAAAAGAGTTTAAGGATCTTCATCATCCATTAATCTACCCTAATCCTATGAACCCTAACAAGCGGAGAATTACTCACGCATGTTGGGAAAAGAACATGAAAAGACAGAGAGGGAAAATATAATGTAAAATGCAAAAGAATTAAATAAAACAACTACCTTTATTAATCAACTTGAACAATCTACACTTTATTCCTTAGAAAATGATTACAAAAACTTGGTTTGCTTCTCGAACTCTTCCGAAGGAGGTAGATGAACAGTTGATGATCAGCCTACATGCGTGAACCGTCTTGGACTTCGTGATGTCTTTGGCTTGATAATTTTTCCAAGAGGCTCTCGGTCTTTATTTGTAGTCCCAAAGTCAGAAATCTAGCTTCTAAATTTGAAAGCAACTAGTTATGATCCAACAGAAAAAAATCCCACATTCTGAACCCTTTGGCACGCAGCGGATCCGCGGCCAATAGGGGGGTTTGGCCGCGGATCCGCGGCCAAAAAGTTAGATCTCATGTTGATTTTTCTGTCCTTGCATCTTCATGACACATGGTGATCAATGGAATCTTCGTAAACTGGAAATCCTTTCTTTGTTTCTGCCAGATTTGATTTTTTTAGTTTGCTTTCTTAATTAGACAGGTTTGTTTTAACAACTTTGATTCCCTTGATTTTAGCCCTGCAAATTCTGCACAATAACTCAACAAATAATATTTAGTAGAGTTTGTTATATTGAGATATTAACTTAACCATTAAGACTTTGGTCAAAGGTATTTAATAAAGTAAGCATATTTTAAATGGGCCAAATGTTACATGGATATTATATGCTTACATTTTCCTACCAAATGTTAATTATAATATATAAACACATGAAAATAGTATTTTTACAGATAAACCCTCATATGTATCATATATTATAATAAACACCTTTTCTAATATAGAAATAGTAGGAAAAATGTCATATTAAATGTGCAGTTTTATCAACTGAACAAATACCCCCAAACTTATCTTTGATCGTCCCGAGCAAACTAGTTTATTGAAGAGAAGGAGAAAAAAGAAAGGAGAAAACTAAGCACACTTTCGTAGGCAAACACGATTGCACTGAGCACGTGCAACTAGCCGTTAAACCTCTAGGTGTCCATAGTAGGAGGAGTGTTGTCTCCTGAGGGTTTTCAGCGGATTACACCCACAAAATCCTATAATAAAAGAGAGATGGTGAAATTTACATATAAAGATAAGAACCATAAAAGAAAGACTTTGAAAATAAGAGTTTCCAACTAATACTAGCTTTTCAGTTATCATGTGCCCTATTTTAATAGTCATGAAAAGATATTAGAAATCACATCATCCCTCAATAAAACATCATCTTATTCTTCATTCCTATCTTTCATCCAAACATCGATCATATAACCCTACGTGTGTGTAATAGACATCCCTACACTCGGAGAATTCAATTCAAGCTATCATACTCTTGTCCATCTACCTCAGTACTTTTTAATTTGATGAATATTTAGATTTGCTCATACATTTTCATGCGACCGTTAATACTTCTTGAGATACTAATCGACCGATTACTCATGTGCTTGCTGATCAGGTGATAGTATTTTCCTCGTCTTGCACCACCTAAGGCTTAGCAGTGACTCCCAAACAGTTGGTCTAAGGCACTAGGTGATGAAGCACCCTTGCTATATTTTTTTATTGCTGCCTTGGCGATAACAAAACCAGTGTTCATTTTTCTTTTCACCATTTTTATATTTTCTTCATTTTTTATTTCCTTCATACTTTGGCTTTTAGACAAGAGCATTTCAAGGTATCCTCTACTATCCCGAGTTTCAAGACGTGTGTAAGTGCATATAGTAGGGTATCAACATTCAAATATTTGGTTTCCAGAATAGAAACTATTTTTCAGACTTATTTTTATCCTCAGATTAGTGACTTCCTTCATCTTACTAACCCTTGGGACAACAGCTTATAACTACTTATTACTATTTCGTTTAAGAAAACTTCTAATTTTCTTGGTTTTCTTAAACTATTCCTATCTTTTGGATGTAATTTTTTACTTTCTACTCTTTTGTTATAAAAGAAAAAAAAATTTATAATTTTTTTTGAAAATGTTGTGCTTATGCAAAATATGATGCAAATTGATGCGTAAATAAGCACAAACCTCCCCCAAACCTGTTTATAGCAGTGTCCTCACTGCTGTCATCCGTTAAGCTCAAAAACCTGTAGACTTGGTAGGAAATTATTAATTGGGGCAAGAACATATGAAAGTGAAAATCCTCCCCCAAACTTATTTTTGGCTCACAATTTTGTAAAAATCATTTTCTTTCAAGAGCCAAAATATCCCCTCCCCCAAACTTGAGTTAAACAATGTTAATCTTTTAAAATTACACGAGGGGGTCAAGGTTATTAGTCAATGCCAAGTTTTGCAAAGACCGAAGGTCAACACCAACCATTCAAAAAATTTATCAATGAAGCACCAAGGTTGGTGGAAGAACATGTCACCTTTCGACGTGAAGAAGTGGGGAGGTGATAAGAGGTGTAATGGAAAAGGATTGCGTCTCAATTTGGAGAGACGACACAGTGATAGTGATGATGGATTACTCGCATTATCATGATTGTCCAGAAGAAGGGGTAGAGGTTCAATTTCTTTGTCTTGGAGTTGATTCATCTCAACACCCGTATCTTGTAAAAATGCGAGTTCATCAGCGAAAATTTCCTCAAAACTTTCATCGATACCCCGAAGAATAATGTCATCAGGAAAAACAGGGTGATCGTCAGACTCTATAAAAAGTTCCTCATCAGCGTTAGATGTTGACCCGGACAACTCGGTGGAAGAGTCTGTGTATGTATAATACATGGTTGGGTCAAACAACAACATATGAAAAGAGTCAGTATCATGAGGTTGATCAAATTCGCTGCTGTCGACATCCATTAATTCGACAGAACACACAAGAGCATAGGGTTCGGAGGGTTCACTTCCCAACTTGTAAATGTTAAGCTCAATTGACTTCTTTCCAAAGGATAGGGTCATGAGCCGTTTCTACAATTGATTACTGCGTTGGAAGTTGCTAGGAAGGGTCGACCGAGTATCACCGGGATTTGATTGCGTGGGTTTGCCATAGGCTGTGTATTTAAAACAAAAAAGTCCATAGGGAATATAAATTCCCCGACTTTGATTAACACATCCTCTATCTCATCTCTAGGTTGGGTGATAGATCGATCGGCCATCTGATGAGTGCAATGCGCCGGTTTTAACTCTCCGATCCCTAATTGCTCATAAACAGAATACGGAAGTAAGTTAACACTAGCATCTAAATCGAGTAGAGCACGATTGATATTTTTACCCCAATAGAAATAGAAATTGTAGGACTTCCGGGGTCCTTTCGTTTCTTGGGTAGTTGTTGTGTAAAAGCAGTGCTCATATTACTCGCAAGGAAAACTTTTTTAGGTACTTGAACTTTTCTCTTCCTAGTGCACAAGTCCTTTATAATTTTCGCATACGACGGAACTTGTTGAATAGCATCTAGGAGAGGAATGTTTATGTTAATTTGTTTAAAAATTTCCACAATCTTCTCCATTTGTGGACTTGGTCTGTTGTCCCTTAACCTGTTTGGATAAGGTGCTTTATCAATAAGGGTTTGGTCCAACATTGGAGAGGATTGTGGGGATGGAGTGGATCCCAGAATTGGAGTGGGGATCGTTTTAGGTAGATTCGAGGAAATGGGTGAAGGGTTCGAGCCTTGGGGAAAACGGAGAATATGCTCGGAAGTAGGTGGGAGACTAGACGAATTAGGGGAAGAAGTAGAAGCTGGGGTATCATTGGTGTCACTAACATCATCACATTGCTCACCCACTCGGTTATTCAGCATTTTTCCCGATCTCAACGTAGTAACGGCACTCACATTATAACTTTGTGAGTGGACAGGATTAGGTATAGGTTGAGATGGGAGTTTCCCTTTCTCTCTCGCACTCATTGCGGCGTTCAACTGTGCAATTTAGTTTTCTATTGATTTAATACTCTCACCGTGAGAGGCGGAGTTTTTCGTTAGGGTATCAATAGAAGACTTCATATTAGCCGACATTTGAATGGAATGTTTCATAAACATATCCAAAGTTTGTGCGAGTGAAGAGTTATCAGTACCGGCCAATTGTGGTGCAGAAGTGTTGGCCGGATTTTGAAAATTTTGTGACTGAAAGGGGTGCTGACTTTGTGCTTGTGGTTGTTGTGGAGGAGTTCTTTGATAATTTCTTTGTTGGTTTTGGTTCCAAGCAAAGTTAGGATGATTTCTCCATCCGTGATTGTACGTGGAAGAATAAGGATCGTTTCTAGGTCGCTGCTGAAAAACAGCATTAGTTTGCTCGTGACCTTGAAACGGTGCATTCATAGGACATTCTTCCGTTAAGTGTGAAGGATCTGAACAGCAACCACACACAGTTTTGGGAAGCGTGACCTGATTTAGGAAGACTGATGAAAATTTGTTCTCAATAGCGTCGAGTTTCTTCTGTATCGCTGCCATTTCGGCTTTCACTGCGATGGAAATATCGAACTGGTGAATACCTCCCCTAGATGAAAGTGGTCTTACGCTTTCCCACAGCAGAGTGTTTTCAGCGAGGTTTTTCAGATATTTCCATGCTTCACCATCATCTTTAGACATGAAATTGCATTGACACATTGTTTCAAGCATCTGCTTTGTTGCTGGATTAATGCCCTCATATATAATTCGACATAAATCCCATCTTTGTATTCCATGATGAGGACATTGGACAAACAGATCCTTGAAACGTTCAAAGCACTTCCAAAATGGTTCATTGAGAAGCTGGGTGAACTGGTTGATCTCGCTCCTAATATAGGCAGTCTTATGGTTTGGATAAAACTTCTTAAGAAATGCTATTACGAATTCATCCCAGTTAGTGATAGAGTGTGCGGCGGTATTATAAAGCCATTTTTCTGCCAAGTCGTACAGTTTGAATGGGAGAAGACGCAAGCGCATAGCATCCACAGTCAATTGTGAAGTACTCATCATTGCGCATACGTTTTCGAATTTGGTGATGAAAACGTACACGTCTTCCGACTCAAGCCCGTGAAATTTGGGCAGCAGATTGATGTGGTGGGGTTTAATTTCAAAATTATCCCCGTTAGCTGGTGGAATAGATAGACAAGTGGGAAAAGGGCCACGGATAGGATAGCATCTCTCTTGGAGAGAGATGCGCGGTGGATTCTGCGCACCTACGGGCGGTGGCAGCATGGTGTTATAATATGATGGAGTACCGTCCATCTCGGTCGTTGTAGTATAGTGGTGAGTATTCCCGCCTGTCACGCGGGTGACCCGGGTTCGATCCCCGGCAACGGCGCCATTTGATTGATGTGAAAAAGTGTTTGTAGATTAACCGCAATCAATAACGGTGTCGCTTGTAGCTAGCCGAGATGAGTACGGGTCATCCGCAAAGAAACGTGGAATATTTTATTCTTACTTTAGGCGCGTTGAGAAAGAAAGGGGGAAGAAATAAGAATGGTTGTAGGTTCTAGATCTACGTTAAACACGAATGCAAAATATAGATCTAGATTAATTATGGATGTAAGTTCAATATTAAAAGGGGGCTTGTAGGGTTCATTAGGATTTAGTAGTTATGGATGGTTAATTAAAGATTACTCTTTTTATCCTTTAATAGATTTAAAACTAGAACGACAGAGATGCATGTAGATTAGGGTTTCTGGAGGGAAAAGGGTTCCCACTCTCAACCCTTATCTCGACATGGAACTCCGTTCATATCTAGCCTTTACCAAAACAATCATTAATCTAATCTCTAATCGCGGTCGAGACTAACAATAAATTGGTAGCGCGCCCGATAAGGATGTTAATGATTCTTTTAGTAAAGTTTATAAACTTTATAGGACGTAAAAAGAGTTTAAAGATCTTCATCATCCATTAATCTACCATAATCCTATTGATCAGTCGAAAATATTGTATATTTTAGCCGGCAATTTCCCCATCTTTTGCATACATTTAGAAGTGTTCGGTATTCATATCTCACATATTAGCAAATCAGTCGTAAAATATCAGATTGCATGTATTAGACTTTTAAACCGACACTTTAAGGGAAATTAACCGCATTTCATGGCATCGCATCATTTCTGTATTTGCGCAACACTTGTCTTGAGTCTGTGCAGGAAATACGGAAGAAAAGCAAAAGAGCTGATCAAAAATACACAAACTAAATCATTTTTGATCTGATAGCAATTCAGAAGGAATTATACAATTATATATATCAAAAGAAGGCCCAACAATCATCCCAAGACTGTACCAGAAGAATAGAAGCCCAAAGCCCACATGTAGCCGCGGATCCGCGGCAGGAACCTGAATGAGCCGCGGATCCGCGCCTCTTATGCCACTTCATCAATTCATTTTTACTGCAGAATCTCAATTTCTGGGCCCACAATTATTTCTGATATGTAAAGTTCCAGAATACCCTCGAAGATACTGCCAGATCAGCAAAGAAGATTAAAGCAAGGCTAATCCTAATTAAGCCCCTAACTAACTTCTTCTAGAAGCTCCCTCCTAACTAATCACATCTAGAAGCTTCTCCCCTAACTAACTTTTGGAGGGAAATTTGAATTTCTTCAACAAACTTTAGGAGGGAAACTTAGAATTTAAAATCTTAGATCTAGGGTTAGTTATCTATAAATAGGAACCTAGACCTAGGGTTAAAGAATAATCAATAATCAATAATCATTGGTTCATTCTACACCATTTTCTTCCACATGTCTCGTGACAAGGCTTGTGCGAAACCCTAACCCTAATTCCACTCCAAATCCAAGATCTTGAGTACCAAATCAAGTGAGAAGCCTTCAACCTTTTAGGAGCCGAGCCGATCTTCAATCAGGCAAGTGATCCAAGCCGATCCGCGATCCACAGAGACGAGTGAAGCCAAATCGACGATCAAGTTCTTCCTCTTGTAGTTCTTGAGCGAATGTAACTAAATTGTTGATATAAATAAAAGGTGAAATTCTTTAATCTTGCTTTCTTTTAATTCTTGCATCATGATTAGATCTCAATTTGTAATTGTTGCTCTTGTTGTGATGTGAGAGTGAAACTCCGCTCGTTAAGGAGTCGAGACGATAAATAGTATGATGATGTAACAAATCTTTAAACAATTTTTAAGTCCTATGAGTTTTGTAAAGCCTAGCAAGTTCAAGAATCGATGACTTAGTTTGGTTGTGATGCTTTCTTGATTGTGATCGCTCGAAATTAGGGATCTACGATCGTTTCTTGAATTTACTAGAGGCTAGAATATGAATGATATCGATGAAAGAACAAGGGATGAGATGAAACCATAGTTTCACAAGAAATCCCTAATTCTTGTCGATCATCATCGATCTAGTATCAATTCATCGAAGGATAAGAATACGTAATTGTAAGATTACATCACATCTATAGATCCGATCGATTCCTACGAGCCTCATTTCGATTCTTGATATTTGGTTTGGAAAAATCATCAAACGATCAATTCTTGATTCTATCTTTTAATGCTTTCTTAGATCTAGTTTTTTTTTCATTTCTTAAACTTCAATTCTTTAAATCATGAATTGTTTTCTTTTGTTTTCATTAAAGTTTCGACTCATCTAATTCAAAAGACGAACGATTACACTTTCCCTGAGGACGATCCGCACTCACTTACAATCTACAATCCGACACCGTAGTTGATTGCGGTCAAATAATTTTTGGTTGTGATTTCTTTACAATTTTATACTACACATCAAGAATTCGTTTCAATCAAATGGCGCCGTTGCCGGGGACTATTTGATTCTGTTGGGGTAAAAATTTACACCCCGGTTGACCGAGTCAAAGTCAAGGTCAACCCCCAAGTTAGGTGGGCTCAAGCCCAGGTCAAGCGGGCCCAAGCCCAGGTCGAGCTCGCGGCCAGCCTCTCTCATGCCAACAACAAAATCATGTCATAAATAATTTTTATGTAATTTTTTATGCATGAATGTAAACAAAATGGGCATAAAGCCAATATTTTGTAAGCCCATGGCTTATGTGCAAAAATGAAATGGCACATGAGCCATGGGATGGCAAAATGCCATTTTGTGAAGCCCAAGGGGCTATGTGTAAAATGTATGGCCTATAAAGGCAAAGATAATGAAAATATCTAACAACTTTTTTCTCTCTCCAAAAAAAGTTTCAGATCTGAGATCTTTCTTCCTTCTTCAAGGTTCCAAAACCTTCTTTTTTCTTGAATTAAATCAAGAGTTTTACTCTTCCTTTTTCAAAACTAAATAGTTTTCCACCACAAAACCCATTAAGGGGAACTCAGATCTGCCATCAGATCTTAAAAAGGAGAGATTTTGAGATTTCACATCTCTTGATCTTCAAGATCCAGCAAGCAACAGGAGGAAGAAGAAGAACCACTTCTATTAAATCCAAAACACATTCAGGAGCCTGACTCCTCTCTGATTTCTCTTTGAGAAATCTTTTTTCAGGCTAAAAGCCTCTTGTCCTCTCCAGCGCTTGCGCAAGTGCGCAAAGCGCCCGCGTGCCGACACGTGGCGCGCGCGCTTGCGCACCTGCGCGCTTGTGCAAGTACGCAAAGCGCCCGCGTGCCGACACGTGGCGAGCGCACTTGCTTGCGCGCTTGTGCAAGTGCGCAAAGCGCCCGCGTGCCGACACGTGGCGCGCGCGCTTGCTTGCACACCTGCGCGCAACGCGCATTGCGCAAAACGCCCGCGTACCGACACGTGGCGCGCGCGCGCTTACGCACCTGCGCGCAGCGCTCTTGCGCAAAGCGCCCGCGTGCCGACACGTGGCGCGCGCGCTTGCGTGCAGCGCTCATGCGCAAAGCGCCCGCGTGCCGACACGTGGCGCGCTTGCGCCTGAGCACACAGCACCTAAGCGCACAGCGCCCAAGGTGCTGCTTCACGCATCGTTTGGATGCCTTTTCCCCTTTATTTATATATATATGTATATATATACATTTGTATACAAATGTACACATACGCATACTCCGCAACATTCTCCCCCTCCAAAAAATTTTCGGGCCGGGGCGCTGCCCCGAACCCCGCAAAGGGGCTGCTAGCCCCCTTGACCCCCAGCCCGCTATCCGGGTAGCGGGACCCCCGTAAAAACTCTGCGTGGCTCCCGATATATCCAAACCCCCTTTTCAAACAAAACACACGTACACTGCACATTGAGTTCGCATGACCAGTTTAACCCGTTAATCGGAGGTTCCCTCGCCCCAAAGGCGAGGGGTAATTAACGGCAGCTTAGTCCGCGGCTGCCGGAGATTCGGATCCCCACAATCATTAAACCCCGGCCTACCCTAGGCAGGGGGAATCTGTAGTACGCCTGACAAGCGTGCGCGTATTCCCATCTCAATGGGGTGACGAAAAACACCCTACAGATTCTGGCACGCCCGGTGGGACCAATCTCTCCTCCCATATTTCGGGTTAAACGTTCATGCGAACTCAATCAATTTACATGTCTGTATTTATACTAAAATAATGCTCTTTCATGCAGATTTTCAAGCAATCACCTTCCGACGATGTCTTCGATGATGAACTCAGCTCCTGTCTCCTACACGATGAAGATAGACTCCAGGACGGTCCTTCCGGCCAGTCTCGGGCGACAATGGGAGGAGCCGCTGCTACCATTCGGCTCTATTGTGTTCATGCCAGTTGGGGCCATCCCAGCTCCTCAAGCCCCGGTGGCAGACAAACCGGTCTCGAAAGGCAGGAGACCAAATGTGGTGATCTCGAGGGCGCCCCAACCCAAACGCAAGTCGGTGTCTGAACGACTTTCCTTGGCCCCAGCTGGGGGCAAGGCCATCAACCCCAACAAAGCTACAACGTGTCCCGAGCAAGCTCCAGCGGTGCCCTTGACCACTGCTCGATCGGGTGTCTTCTCTAAGCTCCCCTCTGATCAACTCACAATGGCTTCCCGGGTAGCGGATGCCCGCCAAGCCTTCAAAATCAAGAAGCTGAGGCAGAAGCGGCTCAGATATAGAGCCAACAAAAAGGCTAGGGCTCTGGCCATGTTAAAATTTATGAATTTCTAAAGCCCGGACCGCTCCGCGAAACTGGCTGCCAGTGGTGAAAGAACGGCTGAATGTGTTATCCACACTGTCTACATGGCTGGACATGAAGAAACGAACCCTCTTCTTCTTAATAGCCATGGCGATGATACGGTTGACGCTACCCAGCATCGGCTTGATCTAAATGATGAAGAGCCCGCTCAGGCCGATAAGCCAGAGGAGCCCGTGGTTCCTACGGAATGGAGCTCGGGCAATAAAGATTACCCGGTTTTCATAGCCGGAACTACAGAGCAAGCATTATTCCAATGGCTTCAAAGGCAATTTCAGGACAGGGATGAGAAGATGGCCGAGGTCTATTCCAAAGTCGACGAGCTGGCAAACGTCGTGGCAGATCTCGCTACCCAAGTCTCCCGATTGCAATTACAACAGAATCAAATTTTGGCTCATGAGCCAGGGATTGATACCCGGAGGCAGCTAACTGATATCCCTTTCAACCTAAAAGCAGAGCGCCTTCGTGAAAAACGGCCGCAATCAGCCTTCAGTCCCTCCGATACATACACCGGGGGGGAATCGCCTCTGAAAGAGAAGCTGGAAAAGGTCTATTCCTTCAAAAGGGAAAAGGTCCACAAGATATTCAAGGACGCCTTGAAGAACGGTCTACGACTGCCGGAATCAAAGAGACCGCAAGAAGCGAATATGACCGACGACCCAGAATATTGTCCCTATCACCGGGTGATAGGTCATGCCATTGAGGACTGCTTCGTCTTCAAAGATTGGGTCGAAAGGCAATATAAGATGGGAGAGATAGAACTGTCTAAAGGCGTGCTAGCAAACAGTCAAGCTACGATCGGCGATTTCATGCGGATAGAGACCGAAACCTTTCGGGAACCTAATCCTCCCAGACATGTGCCTCGAGGACCAGCATCAGTAAAGGCACCTACTCCAATGGAGGGAAAGAAGAAGGTATACTCCTTCAGGAGGGATGAAGTCCGCAAAATATTCATGGACGCCCTGAACAGTGGTCTACAACTGCCTGTTCCAAAGAGGCCACAGGAAATGAACATGACCAGCAATCCTATATACTGCCCATATCATAGAGTGGTGGGTCATACCATCGAAGACTGCTATATTTTCAAAGATTGGGCAGAGGACCAATATAAGCATGGAAAAACCTCACAATCCTCGGATGTATCGGCAAGCCACAGAGCTAGGTCATCAACACAGCTCCGCCAAGATCAAAGTTCAAGGAACTGGGATAAGCAAAAAAGACCACCACGTCATTAAACTGGGAACAATCGACCACCATGTCATTAAACTGGGAACAATCGACCTCTAAGTCGTTAAACTGGGAACATAAAAATATATGTATACATATATATGTAAATAAACAAAAAATGTGTAAATAAAAAAAAATAGAGAAAAGCCGAAATGATGGGGCAACCGCGAATAAATAGCCGAAATGATAGGGCAATCGCGACCTTCGCGATAAGGAAAGCTGAAATGATAGAGCAATCGCGGTAAACTAAAAAAAAACAACAAAAAAACAAAAAAAAAGGGCGGATGATGAGTTGCTCCTGGCATTATTCCAGTGCAGCAATGCAGACGCCAAACAAAAATTCAAATTTCCAAAATTCTCCCGGCCCTACGGTTAGTCCCCAACTTGACTACCGTATACAATCCACGGGCTCAAATAATTCTCATCATACCCATATCCCACTGCAATCACCAGTCCAACGGTTGGTCTCCGCCGTCGGATTTATGCTCCATTGGGAAGACCCACTTATGTGTCCTTGCGCATGTGCTTCAGTGTTAGCAACGCTTATGCCGGCCCCTACCCCAAAATTCCGAGCTCGCCATCGATCGACCTCCAAGTCGTTAAACTGGAAACAGTCGACCTCCAAGTCGTTAAACTGGAAACAGTCGACCTCCAAATCGTTAAACTGGAGACAGATGACCTCTACGTCGTTAAACTGGAAACAGATGACCTCTACGTCGTTAAACTGGAAACAGATGACCTCTACGTCTTTAAACTGGAAACAGACGACCTCTAAGTCGTTACTGGAAACAGTCGACCTCTAAGTCATTAAACTGGGAACGAGGGAAATCCACTCATATGTCCTCACGATACATGAGGAGAACAAACCTTTGTGGGATCCTTACGCTCACCAAGGAAAAACACACTTAGGAGTCCTCACGACTCTTAAGGAGAAAATACACCTGCGGGATCCTTACGACTCGTAGGGAGAAAATGCTTTTATGGGACCCTCACTGCCCATAAAATTGAAAAGTCTTAGGTGATAGGGCTCCAAACCTGTCTCCTAAGCCATCGCTCCCCAATCCCCAAGTGGCGAATGATGAGTCGCTCCTGGTACCATATTCCAGTGCAGCGATGCAGACGCCAACCAAATTCCAAAACTCAAATTCCCAAGCGGCGAATGATGAGTCGCTCCTGGTACCATATTCCAGTGTAGCGATGCAGACGCCAACCAAATTCCAAATCTCATACCAACGGCGAATGATGAGTCGCTCCTGGTACCATATTCTGGTGTAGCGATGCAGACGCCAACAAAGCCCCGAAATGTTTCTGGCCCTACGGTCTGGATCATACATCCTGCAAAACCGTATACAATCCACGGGCGTAAAACAATCCCGATCTCTCCAAAAAAAAAAGAAAAAAAAAGAGAAGAAGAAAAAAAGAAGAAGAACGGTATGTCCACAAGCAAAACGGGTACGGATGAAAACCCGAAAGGGGCTCCGTGAGTAAAAATAGCAGGACTGCCGGCGAGTTTGTGAAAACCCGAAAGGGCGCAAACTCGTAAAAAAAAAAAAAAGAAGAAATGAAATGCACTCGCAAAGTCCTCTCGACTTTGTGAGGAGAAAATTCCCGCGTGAGATCCTTACGACTCACAAAGGAGCAACACACTTAGGAGTCCCCATGACTCCTAAGGAGAAAATACACCTACGGGATCCTTACGACCCGTAGGGAAAAAATGCTTTGTGAGACCCTTACGGCTCACAAAATTGAAAAGTCTTAGGTGATAGGGACCTAAAACCTGTCTCCTAAGCCATCGCTTCCTGATAAGCAAGCGCAAATGATGATTCGCTCCTGGTACCATATTCCAGTGCAGCGATACTGATGCCAAACAAACCCAATCCAAATCCTCTCGGGGCAAATGATGAGTTGCTCCTGGCATCATTCCAGTGCAGCAATGCAGATGCCGAAAAAAAAATCCCCAAATCCTCTCGGGGCAAATGATGAGTTGCTCCTGGCATCATTCCAGTGCAGCAATGCAGATGCCGACAAAAAAAAATCTCCAAATCCTCTCGGGGCAAATGATGAGTTGCTCCTGGCATCATTCCAGTGCAGCAATGCAGATGCCGGAAAAAAAAATCCCCAAATCCTCTCGGGGCAAATGATGAGTTGCTCCTGGCATTATTCCAGTGCAGCAATGCAGATGCCAAACAAAAAAAAAAAATTCCCGCATCCTCTCAAGACAGATGATGATTCGCTCCTGGTACTATATTCCAGTGTAGCGATGCTGATGTCAACCCAAATCAAATCAAACCAACAACCTCTATAGCGGAATCATGCTCCGTCCAAGAATTTAACCCGTGTCGAAATTATGCTTCACCTCGGGATATCTACCTTCCCTGCCGGAATTATGCTCCGCCTCAGAATCAAATCAACCAGCAAGCTCTGCGTCGGAATTATGCTTCGTCTCAGAATGCACCCCGTATCGAAATGATGCTTCACCTCGGTGTACCTGCCTTCCCTGTCGAAATTATGCTTCGTCTCGGAATCAAGTCAACCACCGACACTTCGCGCCGGGGAAAAGTCCATCAGCGACACTCCGAGCCGGGGAAAAGTCAACCCGACACTCCGCGCCGGGGAAAAGTCCATCAGCGACACTCCGTGCCGGGGAAAAGTTAACCCGACACTCCGCGCCGGGGAAAAGTCCATCAGCGACACTCCGTGCCGGGGAAAAGTCAACCACCGACACTCCGCGCCGGGGAAAAGTCGATCAGCGACACTCCGTGCCGGGGAAAAGTCAACCCGACACTCCGCGCCGGGGAAAAGTCCATCAGCGACACTCCGTGCCGGGGAAAAGCCAACCACCGACACTCCGCGCCGGGGAAAAGTCCATCAGCGACACTCCGTGCCGGGGAAAAGTCAACCCGACACTCCGCGCCGGGGAAAAGTCCATCAGCGACACTCCGTGCCGGGGAAAAGTCAACCACCGACACTCCGCGCCGGGGAAAAGTCGATCAGCGACACTCCGTGCCGGGGAAAAGTCAACCCGACACTCCGCGCCGGGGAAAAGTCCATCAGCGACACTCCGTGCCGGGGAAAAGTCAACCACCGACACTCCGCGCCGGGGAAAAGTCCATCGGCGACACTCCGTGCTGGGGAAAAGTCAACCACCGACACACCGCGCCGGGGAAAAGTCGATCAGCGACACTCCGTGCCGGGGAAAAGTCAACCCGACACTCCGCGCCGAGGAAAAGTCCATCAGCGACACTCCGTGCCGGCGAAAAGTCAACCACCGACACTCCGCGCCGGGGAAAAGTCCATCAGCGACACTCCGTGCCGGGGAAAAGTCAACCACCGACACTCCGCGCCGGGGAAAAGTCAATCAGCGACACTCCGTGCCGGGGAAAAGTCAACCACCGAAACTCCGTGCCGGGGAAAAGTCGATCAGCGACACTCCGTGCCGGGGAAAAGTCAACCCGACACTCCGCGCCGGGGAAAAGTCGATCAACGACACTCCGTGCCGGGGAAAAGTCAACCATCGACACTCCGCGCCGGGGAAAAGTCGATCAGCGACACTCCGTGCCGGGGAAAAGTCAACCCGACACTCCGCGCCGGGGAAAAGTCGATCAGCGACACTCCGTGCCGGGGACACGTCAACCAGCGACACTCTGCATCGAGAAAACGTCCAACACAGACACTCCGCATCAGGGAAACGTCAACCAGCCGATACTCCGCCTCGGGGAAACGTCAAGCAGACACTCCGTGCCGGGGGCACATCGACAACAGACACTCCGCCTCGGGGAAACGTCGACCAGCGACACTCCATGCCGGGGACACGTCTACCAAATCGCTTCGGATCAGAGCGTCGACCGTCTATGTCGCAAAAAAGGCAGTGCAGGCTCCCGCAAATTGGGAACCCAAATCGCTCCGGATCAGAGCGTCGACCGTCTACGTCGCAAAAAGGGCAGTGCAGGCTTCCGCAAACTGGGAACCCAAATCGCTCCGTAACAGAGCGTCGACCGTCCATGTCGCAAAAAGGGCAGTGCAGGCTTCCTATAAAGCAGGAACCGGATATCTCCGGGCAAGGGAAACGTCTACCACGAACACTCTCTCTCGGAGACGCGTCAAGCGTCGACCGTCCATGTCGTAAAAAGGGCAGTGCATCCCAAAAAATGGGAACCAAAGCAAGTCGCCTCCACGTGAAAGAAGATCCATCAATTTCATGCACACGACCCACATATGCGGTGTGCATTTATTGATGGGGGGCAATTTGTTGGGGTAAAAATTTACACCCCGGTTGACCGAGTCAAAGTCAAGGTCAACCCCCAAGTTAGGTGGGCTCAAGCCCAGGTCAAGCGGGCCCATGCCCAAGTCGAGCTCGCGGCCAGCCTCTTTCATGCCAACAACAAAATCATGTCATAAATAATTTTTATGTAATTTTTTATGCATGAATGTAAACAAAATGGGCATAAAGCCAATATTTTGTAAGCCCATGGCTTATGTGCAAAAATGAAATGGCACATGAGCCATGGGATGGCAAAATGCCATTTTGTGAAGCCCAAGGGGCTATGTGTAAAATGTATGGCCTATAAAGGCAAAGATAATGAAAATATCTAACAACTTTTTTCTCTCTCCAAAAAAAGTTTCAGATCTGAGATCTTTCTTCCTTCTTCAAGGTTCCAAAACCTTCTTTTTTTCTTGAATTAAATCAAGAGTTTTACTCTTCCTTTTTCAAAACTAAATAGTTTTCCACCACAAAACCCATTAAGGGGAACTCAGATCTGCCATCAGATCTTAAAAAGGAGAGATTTTGAGATTTCACATCTCTTGATCTTCAAGATCCAGCAAGCAACAGGAGGAAGAAGAAGAACCACTTCTATTAAACCCAAAACACATTCAGGAGCCTGACTCCTCTCTGATTTCTCTTTGAGAAATCTTTTTTCAGGCTAAAAGCCTCTTGTCCTCTCCAGCGCTTGCGCAAGTGCGCAAAGTGCCCGCGTGCCAACACGTGGCGCGCGCGCTTGCGCACCTGCGCGCTTGCGCAAGTGCGCAAAGCGCCCGCGTGCCGACACGTGGCGAGCGCACTTGCTTGCGCGCTTGCGCAAGTGCGAAAAGCGCCCGCGTGCCGACACGTGGCGCGCGTGCTTGCTTGCACACCTGCGCGCAACGCGCATTGCGCAAAGCGCCCGCGTGCCGACACGTGGCGCGCGCGCGCTTGCGCACCTGCGCGCAGCGCTCATGCACAAAGCGCCCACATGCCGACACGTGGCGCGCGCGCTTGCATGCAGCGCTCATGCGCAAAGCGCCCACGTGCCGACACGTGGCGCGCGCGCTTGCGCTCCTGCGCGCAACGCTCATGCGCAAAGCGCCCGCGTGCCGACACGTGGCGCGCTTGCGCCTGAGCACACAGCACCTAAGCGCACAGCGCCCAAGGTGCTGCTTCACGCATCGTTTGGATGCCTTTTCCCCTTTATTTATATATATATGTATATATATATACATTTGTATACAAATGTACACATACACATACTCCGCAACATTCTCCCCCTCCAAAAAATTTTCGGGCCGGGGCGCTGCCCCGAACCCCGCAAGGGGGCTGCTAGCCCCCTTGACCCCCAGCCCGCTATCCGGGTAGCGGGACCCCCGTAAAAACTCTGCATGGCTCCCGATATATCCAAACCCCCTTTTCAAACAAAACACACGTACACTGCACATTGAGTTCGCATGACCAGTTTAACCCGTTAATCGGAGGTTCCCTCGCCCCAAAGGCGAGGGGTAATTAACGGCAGCTTAGTCCGCGGCTGCCGGAGATTCGGATCCCCACAATCATTAAACCCCGGCCTACCCTAGGCAGGGGGAATCTGTAGTACGCCTGACAAGCGTGCGCGTATTCCCATCTCAATGGGGTGACGAAAAACACTCTACAGATTCGATACTTTTACATCCAATCAAGAAAAATTATTACAATCATCTATGAACCCTAACAAGCGGAGAATTACTCGCGCATGTTGGGAAAAGAAGATGAAAAGACAGAGAGGGAAAATATAATGTAAAATGCAAAAGAATTAAATAAAACAACTTCCTTTATTAATCAACTTGAACAATCTACACTTTATTCCTTAGAAAATGATTACAAAAACTTGGTTTGCTTCTCGAACTCTTCCGAAGGAGGTAGATGAACAGTTGATGATCAGCCTGGATGCGTGAGCCGTCTTGGACTTCGTGATCTCTTTGGCTTGATAATTTTTCCAAGAGGCTCTCGGTCTTTATTTATAGTCCCAAAGCCAGAAATCTAGCTTCTAAATTTGGAAGCAACTAGTTATGATCCAACAGAAAAAATCCCACCTTCTGAACCCTCTGGCACGCGGCGGATCCGCGGCCAATAGGGGGGTTTGGCCGCGGATCCGCGGTCGTGGTGTGTGGTGGAGGGGAAAGAAGATGAAGAAGTACCGATTTCGGCATCGATAGCAGGAACGCGGACAAGACGGGCACTAGAATCCCGTGTCCAGCCGACCATGCACTAAGCGGGTTTAGTGCAAGTGGCAGCGTGTGTGTGCTTTAAAATTGGTTTGTTTTGAAAAAAGTGGGACACAAGACAAATCACTCTACAATGCACAAACAACCCTGGAACTAAGGTTACATAGGTCCAGTCTCTAGACCGCTCCTAGACTTCCAAAGGACAAGCCGCAGGATCAATCCTCTACCGCCTCTTTACTACCCGTGTAGCCAGATAAGTGCCAGGTGAGTGGGAGGCTCCCCACTACAAAAGTAGTGGTCCTAATTAAGTAACCACTCGCCTTGGACACACTTACCCAGTCACCACAAAAGTAATGCGGATAAGCGATAGATTACCCACGACCTTCCTCTGTCCTTATTGAGCGCGACAGTCCTTAGAGTCTGGTCTAGATATTTTTTAAATTAATGTAGGGTTGATTCAGATGCTCGGTTTGTGATTTGTGGGGCTTAGGAAGGGTGATGAAATCCCCACCTAATCTGGATTTGGTCTTTGCCCCTTAAAGTCCGTATTAAATATGCAAAACAAAACCAATAACAAAACTTTTGCAAAAAGATTTTTGAGCGACGCTATTTTGCAAAGAATCCTGCAGAAAATAGATTTTATTGGATTTGAGAGGAGAGAGGAAGAGTTTAGAATGATACCAGAGAAGTTTGGAACCCTAGATCTCTTAGCCCGCCGCGCTTCCGCCGCGGATATGCCTCCTTTGCCGCGGATCCGCCGCAAGAAGAAAAGATATGTTGATGAAATTTTCTCTGTTCCCTTCTGTGGTCCTCTGGATCTCTAAGAATGTCTCTGTTTCCTGTTTCCTCAAGTCTGTGACTCCAGATCTCCTTGCAAAAATTCACGCACAAATCGTTAAATATGCAATTTGCAGTTTTGTTTTAATTATGATATGGATCGTATAAGAATTCAACACAAATAGTAATAATAAAAAATTACGCGCGTATCCCCGGCAATGGCGCCATTTGATTGGATGAAAAAGTGTTTGTAGATTAACCGCAATCAATAACGGTGCCGCTTATAGCTAGCCGAGATGAGTACGGGTCATCCGCAGAGAAACATGGAATATTTTATTCTTTCTTTAGACGCGTTGAGAAAGAAAGGGGGAAGAAATAAGAATGGTTGTAGGTTCTAGATCTACGTTAAACACGGATGCAAAATATAGATCTAGATTAATTATGGATGTAAGTTCAATATTAAAAGGGAGCTTGTAGGGTTCATTAGGATTTAGTAGTTATGGATGGTTAATTAAAGATTACGCTTTTTATCCTATAATAGATTTAAAACTAGAACGACAGAGATGCATGTAGATTAGGGTTTCTGGAGGGAAAAGGGTTCCCACTCTTAACCCTTATCTCTACATGGAACTCCGTTCATATCTAGCCTTTACCAAAACAATCATTAATCTAATCTCTGATCACGGTCGAGACTAACAATAAATTGATAGTGCGCCCGATAAGGATGTTAATGATTCTTTTAGTAAAGTTTATAAACTTTATAGGACGTAAAAAGAGTTTAAGGATCTTCATCATCTATTAATCTACCCTAATCCTATGAACCCTAACAAGCGGAGAATTACTCGCGCATGTTGGGAAAAGAAGATGAAAAGACAGAGAGGGAAAATATAATGTAAAATGCAAAAGAATTAAATAAAACAACTATCTTTATTAATCAACTTGAACAATCTACACTTTATTCCTTAGAAAATGATTACAAAAACTTGGTTTGCTTCTTGAACTCTTCCGAAGGAGGTAGATGAACAGTTGATGATCAGCCTGGATGCGTGAGCCGTCTTGGACTTCGTGATATCTTTGGCTTGATAATTTTGCCAAGAGGCTCTCGGTCTTTATTTATAGTCCCAAAACCAGAAATCTTGCTTCTAAATTTGGAAGCAACTAGTTATGATCCAACAGAAAAAATCCCACCTTCTGAACCCTCTGGCACGCGGCGGATCCACGGCCAATAGGGGGGTTTGGCCGCGGATCCGCGGTCGTGGTGTGTGGTGGGGGGAAAGAAGATGAAGAAGTACCGATTTCGGCATCGATAGCAGGAACGCGGACAAGACGGGCACTAGAATCCCGTGTCCAGCCGACCATGCACTAAGCGGGTTTAGTGCAAGTTGCAGCATGCGTGTGCTTTAAAATTGGTTTGTTTTGAAAAAAGTGGGACTCAAGACAAATCACTCTACAATGCACAAACAACCCTAAAACTAAGGTTACATAGGTCCAGTCTCTAGACCGCTCCTAGACTTCCAAAGGACAAGCCGCAGGATCAATCCTCTACCGCCTCTTTACTACCCGTGTAGCCAGGTAAGTGCCAGGTGAGTGGGAGGCTCCCCACTACAAAAGTAGTGGTCCTAATTAAGTAACCACTCGCCTTGGACACACTTGCCTAGTCACCACAAAAGTAATGCGGATAAGTGATAGATTACCCACGACCTTCCTCTGTCCTTATTGAGCGCGACAGTCCTTAGAGTTTGGTCTAGATATTTTTTAAATTAATGTAGGGTTGATTCAGATGCTCGGTTTGTGATTTGTGGGGCTTAGGAAGGGTGATGAAATCCCCACCTAATCTGGATTTGGTCTTTGCCCCTTAAAGTCTGTATTAAATATGCAAAACAAAACCAATTACAAAACTTTTGCAAAAAGATTTTTGAGCGGCGCTATTTTGCAAAGAATCCTGCAGAAAATAGATTTTATTGGATTTGAGAGGAGAGAGGAAGAGTTTAGAAAGATACCAGAGAAGTTTGGAACCCTATATCTCTTAGCCCGCCGCGCTTCCGCCGCTTATATGCCTCCTTTGCCGCGGATCCGCCGCAAGAAGGAAAGATCTGTTGATGAAATTTTCTCTGTTCCCTTCTGTGCTCCTCTGGATCTCTAAGAATGTCTCTGTTTCCTGTTTCCTCAAGTCTGTGACTCCAGATCTCCTTGCAAAAATTCACGCACAAATTGTTAAATATGCAATTTGCAGTTTTGTTTTAATTATGATATGGATCGTATAAGAATTCAACACAAATAGTAATAATAAAAAATTACGCGCGTATCCCCAGCAACGGCGCCATTTGATTGGATGAAAAAGTGTTTGTAGATTAACCGCAATCAATAACGGTGTCGCTTGTAGCTAGCCGAGATGAGTACGGGTCGTCCGCAGGGAAATTTTATTTTTACTTTAGGCGCGTTGAGAAAGAAAGGGGGAAGAAATAAGAATGGTTGTAGGTTCTAGATCTACGTTAAATACGGATGCAAAATATAGATCTAGATTAATTATGGATGCAAGTTCAATATTAAAAGGGGGCTTGTAGGGTTCATTAGGATTAAGTAGTTATAGATGATTAATTAAAGATTACTCTTTTTATCCTTTAATAGATTTAAAACTAGAACGACAGAGATGCATGTAGATTAGGGTTTCTGGAGGGAAAAGGGTTCCCACTCTCAACCCTTATCTCGACATGGAACTCCGTTCATATCTAGCCTTTACCAAAACAATCATTAATCTAATCTCTAATCGCGGTCAAGACTAACAATAAATTGGTAGCGCGCCCGATAAGGATGTTAATGATTCTTTTAGTAAAGTTTATAAACTTTATAGGACGTAAAAAGAGTTTAAGGATCTTCATCATCCATTAATCTACCATAATCCTATGAACCCTAACAAGCGGAGAATTACTCGAGCATGTTGGGAAAAGAAGATGAAAAGACAGAGAGGGAAAATATAATGTAAAATGCAAAAGAATTAAATAAAACAACTACCTTTATTAATCAACTTGAACAATCTACACTTTATTCCTTAGAAAATGATTACAAAAACTTGGTTTGCTTCTCGAACTCTTCCGAAGGAGGTAGATGAACAGTTGATGATCAGCCTGGATGCGTGAGCCGTCTTGGACTTCGTGATGTCTTTGGCTTGATAATTTTTCCAAGAGGCTCTCGGTCTTTATTTATAGTCCCAAAGTCAGAAATCTAGCTTCTAAATTTGGAAGCAACTAGTTATGATCCAACAGAAAAAATCCCACCTTCTGAACCCTCTGGCACGCGGCGGATCCGCGGCCAATAGGGGGGTTTGGCCGTGGATCCGCGGCCAAAAAGTTATCTCATGTTGATTTTTCTGGCCTTGCATCTTCATGACACGTGGTGATCAATGGAATCTTTGTAAACTGGAAATCCTTTCTTTGTTTCTGCCAGATTTGATTTCTTTAGTTTGCTTTCTTAATTAGGCACGTTTGCTTTAACAACTTTGATTCCCTTGATTTTAGCCCTGCAAATTCTGCACAATAACTCAACAAATAATATTTAGTAGAGTTTGTTATATTGAGATATTAACTTAACCATTAAGACTTTGGTCAAAGGTATTTAATAAAGTAAGCATATTTTAAATGGGCCAAATGTTACATGGATATTATATGCTTACATTTTCCTACCAAATGTTAATTATAATATATAAACACATGAAAATAGTATTTTTACAGATAAACCTTCATATGTATCATATATTATAATAAACACCTTTTCTAATATAGAAATAGTAGGAAAAATGTCATATTAAATGTGCAGTTTTATCAACTGAACACGGACCCACTCACGAAGGCACTTCATCAGACTCGGTTGGAGCGGCTATTGGAGATGATTGCTCTTCGATATGCAAATACACAGCCTCAGTGCAAGTGGGAGATTGTTGGATGTATATGCCCTGGAGGCTATTATTGTATAGTACATGACTGTATATTACATATGGATGCTTGGGATATATGTGTACAGGACAATCTTGCTCAATATGATAGTATGCTATTTGGTTTGTCTTTACCTCAACATGTGTATTGTTCTATTTTTATATTATGTATCCCGATTTCATATTGGTAAATCCCATAGGATCTTTACTTAACTGCTAGAGTTGTGATGGCGATCATACTCGTGGGGTCTAGCTAGTCTATAAGAACATCCTTAAAATGTCCCTAGTAGTTAGAGTTTCGAGATAGGGCATCGATACTTCAGAGTAGACTGGTGTATATATTTCTTATTCCCATAAGGGAAGGTGTCTTGTCCCACAACCATTGGTGTTCGGCACCAAAGATAGTATACAGGTGCTCATTAGGTAATGAGTTATACTGAATGGACTCACCAAGAACTTCTATATGGTATTATACCTATCGTCAGATAGTAGTTCTCTGGTGACATAAGTACAGGTTAGTCTTTAGACCTGACACCATCATTCGTCTCGAGTGTGTTCCCACTGGACTTAGATCGCTACCCTACCACGGCTTAAAGAGTCAGGCAAACAGGTTTTGATTGGGTATAGCCCCGAAGCACTTGGGGCAGTGAGCGATAGAAGGGATTCGTCTCTCCCGGTATTAAGAGTTGATGTCGCGCTGTGTTCGAATGGTCATCACCATAAGACCTTGGCCAAGACAGTTGAGATTTACTGATTGTGAGATCAGTAGTTTCTCGGGATGGTTTTGGGCCACATCGACACAACTTAGTGGATTATTAGGGGTCTGACGTTTTCCACCCCTAGATCCAGTATGCGACACTCTCAGACGAAGAGACCGGACTGTACTAAGATTGTCACTTCCAGGCTCAATAAGGATACAGACAAATTTGATTGCCGGCCTTCCTTTCGATCAATATTTGGGCAGCCGTTATGTACAGTTAGTACCGCTGACGTGCTTGTGGTTAAATCTACTGCCAGCGTATTGTCGAGTTTTTAGAGTCCCGCACAGAGGGTTTCCCAGTTTAGGTGAAACGATATAGTGTACGTATTTTGATACGTACCTGGGTTCGATTAAATACGTGTTTTACTACATGTACCTTTAATCGGACAGTTTGTTAATACTAGCAGGGTTTGAAAGATAGCCAAGTTACACATTTGTATTAAATGTGAGTTGGAATTATTTATCTCTTTTAAGTGTCTCTATTTTTCATATTCGTATTTTGACAGAATACGGTATTTATACGAATATATCTATTTGAATAAATACATGTATTTGTGTTTTAATATAAATACGGGTTTTCGTATTTTATACGAATACGGGTTTCGTATTTTGATACGAATATGGGTGTATATATTTGTCACTGTAACGACTCTGTTTTAATGTACTGAAATCTGCTTAAAGTTAAAATACTAAATGGAGTATTTGCAACCCTGAGTATGCTATAAATATTTAATTTGTTTTAGAACATCAAGAAAGCACTTATAGCTCATTAGTAAAGCCTTGCACTGCTGTGACGTAGCCTCTGTGTTCGAATCCCATCAGCCACATATTATTTTACTAATTTTTATTTTAAACTTTTAGAATCCCAAAAGTTTACACGTGCAATACACGTAAAAATGAAAAGTCACTAAAATCAAAAATGTGAAAATTGTTATTTGAACAGCCTAGAACATGTGGCCCCAATCCAAGCACCCCACCCCCTACATCGACCGGCGAGATGGCACTAAAGGCCGGTGCCGTCGAGCCCCACATGGCAAATGCTCCTAAATTTTTCCCCAACACCCTTTGATTTTTCTGCACATTAACAGATAATTAAAATGAGCTTTAAAACCAAAATATAATGTATTTTTAATTCTCAGTTTAAGTCTCTAAACCCTAATTTCTCCTATAAATACCACATCATATCCTAGCCCTCTCCATTCTGAAATCCATTATCAAAACTCTCAAAATTTTCCAAGTTAAATAAGGTGTACAAGTAGAGTTAGCCCAAGATCAACTTCCGACGACGACTCGGGACAAATCCGGCGATACCGTGACTCCACGACGCTTTCAAACCATTCCTATACCTCCCCTCTCTCTTCTCAATCAGTAAGTTCCCTCTCATCTCATCTCTTTCCATTCTAAAACGATCTTTTATTAAAACTCGTCGAAAGCGGAGTTATTCCGACTTCCGGTTCTAATTTCATTAAAAACTTAACTTTTCTTAACAACAAATCAACAATTTCTTTATATCTTGTTTAACAACCTTAAAACAACATTTAGAACAAGTTTCAATTCAAAATAAAATACTATGCAACTTGTATTACACTTTTTTATTTAAATACCACAAAATTTACCCACGACATTACTTCATCATATTTCTCATATTACCTTTAGAAAACTCACGAGGTAATGACCTACCTCATCACAACACTCATCATGACATAGCATGATGGCTTGAAAATAATATTTTTGTGACTAAAACAAATTTACAGTTAAATACCATAAACTATCAAAACCGTATTTCTTTTAATTGTTTTAAACAAATCTCATACGATTATGTCCTTACAACCCATTATGTGGAATCCGATTTGGTTAGTACGGGTTATCGCACATCCATCAGACTAGTAGGGCGAGATACAGACCTCCTCACAGAGCATACAATCTCGATGGAATTTTTAATACAATTTTTAAGAAAACGTGATAAACAAATTCTATTTTTTTAATAATTATATATATATATGTATATGTATATGTATATGTATATATTCAAAACACCTATTTTAATTATATAATAAATTCTATTGTTTTCAAACAAAAGAAAAGAATCACAATTTTTCATGAAAATAACATCACAATCCATTCAATTCCAAGTTACACTAAAATACCATATACTATTCAATCTAGATTTATAATCATTAGAATACCTCATTTCAAAAAATTTACATCCATAAAACTCATAAAGACGATAAATAAATACTTGAGAATTAATTTGAAAGTATACTAAAAATATTTTTCATAAAACCCCCTCAAGATTATTAATTTACAATAAGGACCCTAATAAATATAGGTTTAAGCGGAATGCATTCTCTTGAGCCTCAGGGAGCCGGAGAATGAAAGTGCTTTCCTATTTAAGGTAGACAAACTAAAAACGGTGTAATCAATATGGTAATTGTCTTAAAAAAAGACACAAATTGTAAGTCGCGGTAGCGCCCCGGCCGTCAATCTGACGCCAAACGCGGAACAAAAACTTTTATAACTGGCGCTATCGCATACTATAACCCGGATCTTGCCATTAACGCTAAACAAACAAACTGTAAAGAGATAGAAAGGCTATACCGATCGATCCGAGTCCTTCGGTCTTTAGCCATCATCCAACGCTCTTTTGCGGCAACTTCGATCTCTTAGCTCCTCGTCGAGATGGCACCACATCTATGGATCTTTAAACGGGCTCCCGCCTCTATACCGAGGCAACTCGGTCATCAAGTCTGCTAAAAGAGATGACCAAGATGAAGTAGAGAACGAGTAGAATACTTTGTCTCAAACACTCTTTGGTTCTCATCACGTGAGAGGGTAAGAGTGGAGGTTGAAGAAGATGCTAAGGTTTGGAAATGGTGAACTCAAGAAACACTCGTGAGCCAAAAGAAAACTAAGCTCATAAACTTGTGTTCTATGTATCTTCTTTTGTGAATAGATATGAGAGGATATATAATCAAAACCATAAACAAATATCTAATAAAAATATCTCCTCAAATATCCAAACCCAAAACAAAACACATTTAATTCTTCATGGCTCACTTAGTGACTCATTAGCATGAGTCACTAATGAACATGCTAGAATAATGTGTCATCCATAATGAGTCACCATTTCCAAAACCAAATAATCATTTAAACCAAAATGATTAATCCAAAAAGAAATGTATCTTCTAAAATATTCTCGTAACGGATTACGAAAATATCCCTCACCTGTATATACATACCTGTATCCGTATTCCGACCGAATACGAATACGAGAGACTAAAATATTCCGACTCAATATAATACATGGATCCGGCTTAAACCAAAGCCCACCAGTATTATCTGCCCGAAATATGACACGTGCATAAATGCACGTGCATTTTCCGAACCCTGCCATAAAACCATCCGGCCTCTACAACCTTTCGCCCGAACTTGGGAAACTATCTGTGGGGGACTTTAATGACTCATCAGTACCCTGGCAGTGGATTTAACCACAAGCACGTCAGCGGTACTAGCAGTGCGTAACGGCTGCCCATGTACTGACCTCAAGGGAAGCCGATGAGCGAACTCATCCTGGAACCCTACTGAGCCCAACAGTGTCAATATACATACAGTCCGGTCCGTTCGTCTATGAGTATCGCATATCGGGCCTAGAGGGCTGGTAACGTCAGACCCCCAATAGCGGTATAAGTCGTGTTGGAGAGAAGCCCTGAACATCCTGAGAAACTACTGGAATACTTATCAGTAATTCTCACCTGCCTTGGCCAAGGACTTGGTGTAATGGCTCTCCTAGTCACAGCACGATCTCACCCCCAATACCGGGAGAGACGAATCCCCTGCCGATCCGCTCACTTGCCTCCATGTGGCTCGGGACTGTACCCAAAAAAGACCTGTTTGCACGACTCCTTTAAGCCGTGGTAGGATAGAAATCAAAGCACAGTGGGAACTCACACGAGACAGATGACGACCTCAGATCGATGAACTAACCTGTACACATGTCACCAGGGAACTGCTATCTGACGCTAGGTATAATACCAACTAGCAGGTTCCCGGCGAGTCCTGTCCGGTGTACTCATAACTCAATGAGCACCTGTATACATCTTAGGTGATCCAACTGACACCAATGGTTTGTAAGACCGGCCACCGCCCCTCATCGGGGTCTCGACTGTATACACTAGTCTACTCCGGAGTATTGATGCCCTATCTCAAAACTCCCACGACTAGGGACCACAATTAAGGATGTGCTTATAGACTACCCAACTCTCACGTATATGATCACCATCACACTGTTGGTAGTCAAGCAAGATCCTAAGGGCTCTATCAACGTGTAATAGTGATCAGTCTTCTGAACCTGTACACGACTGATAAAGGCAAACCAGATAGCATATTATCATCTCGAGTAAGACTGTCCTACCGGTATAGGTCCTCCTCAATCATTGCAATCGCGTACCTGCGATCTAATAATTGACTTTGAGGGCACAATAACCAACACAAATCATGTCGTCCATGTATAGCAGTTACCGATAACTCCTAAACCTAATTCAGGACTCAAATTTATTAAACTGTCTGACTCAATCTGAGTCTCAGTCTAATTTGAATACAATCTAAACATGAATACAATTCAATATAGCTCTAAAAACAACATGAATCCATATATACTGGAATTTGAACATGAACATGCAATATGACTCGACCGAACCGAACCATGGATATACTCTGATTACATGACTACCCGTTTATATCCATTCCGTTTACATGAACAATAGATATCATGGTTTCGGCAAGTCGTATACAGCAATTCATTACATTGATACAATTTGCATTACGGGCTTTTAAAGGGGTAGATTGGTACGGATTGTGCTCAAAGTAGCATGAGATGGACATTAAAAGACGTAACTATAACATCTATTGTCGTTGTTCCGTGGGGTTTGACAGAGCCTTGTACTAGGGTTGCCTTGTACTACAGGTTACCTAAGTCCACGGGATAGTTGGACTCCTCTCGTATACACTGATATATTCTGTACCAAGCTATAAACAACTACGTTAACATAACCAACCATAACTATAAATACTTTACCTGTTCTATTCTCTGTCTACTCTTCTTTATCTTTTTGGGACTTACCGAGCGATTGTTCGCTGACAACATTCCTTTCTCTTCTTTCTTTGGAATGTTATCAGGAGGATCCGACTCTCTGGAGATAGAACCCAGCTCAGAAGACTTGGAGCAGTTTATCGAGGACCTGGAGCTCTAGTTCACTTGTATATACTTTACTTTCAGTTCATACCATTGTTTAGGCATTGCTTTTCTCATTGTATTTACTTTTCAGTTGTATTGTAAAGAATATTTAATAAATAAAAAGTTGATGTTCATTTTCATCTCATGTCATTCATGTGTACAATTATATTATATTGTTTATTTACGCTTAGCGTATTTGCTTCTGAGTAAATAAGTCGCGTGACCCGTCGCGTCTCCTTACCCGTACGCTGGGAAGCGGGGCGTGACAGTCATGTATACTTGTATTAGTGTATTAGTGTGTATTTATATATCTACATTTATACATATGTATATGTAGACACTTGACATGGCAAACTCAGTTCTTCTCATGCTTTCTTGAGTTTGTGGGAAGAGTGTGGGCTTGTCACTCACCATGATGAGTCACAAGTCCATGGTGAGTGACAAGCCCACTCACTCTCACAAACAAAATATAGAGATAAGATAGAAATGAGTTAGAGATTTTTCTTGAGTTGCCATTCTCTACTTCATCACCATGGTCTTCTTCTTGATCTCCTCTTGAGTTTTAGTGAGTGGAGATAAAAAGACAAAGAGAGAGAATATTAGAGATTAGATTACTACATCATCCGGTGAATCATTCTTGGCAAGTCCGGTTCACTGGTTTCTTCACTTAGTTTACTAGTGTGAAGATATAGCATATTCTTCGATTCCTTTGGTGGATCTTCTTCGACAACGAAGGCCGGCTTCCAAGCCCGATCTCGGAGTCCCTAAGAGCGTAAGAAGAAGGAAAGAAAACGAAGGACACAACTACAAAGATAGCTAAACGTCTATCCGAGTAGTTAACCTTCTCTAGTTTAGTGTTTGGTTTCGATTCTAGCTCGTAGAAGTTCATGCTTTAGTTGTAGAATTTGTTTGTTTTCTAATCCGTCTTGGTTGCTGGTTTGCGACACGAGCACGAGCATCTACTTACACTTGATTCGTCTCGTTCCCCCATCCAACAATCGGACTCGCCTCAAAATCGGCCCGCCTCGCCTAGAATTTCCTCTTCGTGGCTAGTAATGGAGTGTTTTGACCAAGCCAACTCGCCTCGCTTTGACTCGTCTCGTAACGACTAACTTTTACTAACATTTTTAGTTTTTAGTTTATTTATTTGCCTTTTTATTAAACTTTTTCTTTTAAAAAGCATGCAAACTTAGGCGAGTAACTTGCCTAACCCGTCGAACCCGACTCGCCTCCCATCGCGAATCACCTAGGCGAGTTAGCGATGCGCGTGGATTCATCTTGTCGCCTTTGTTGCCCTGCCTCAGCTCGCCTTGCCTGGCTAACGAGGCGAGTCCGACTCACCTCACCTGACAAACAAGTCAGGCAAGTCGCGAGAGGAGTTGGCCCGGTTCATCTTATTTGCCAAGCCTAGTTAGGAGGCCAACGGTGAGTATCGGGTTAGGGTTTTAAAACCTTCACAACCCATATTTTCCCAAAATTTCTAAATTTTCTGTCAAATTGGCTTTAGGATTAGGGTTTCAATCAAAGATCTCTCAAACTGATCATGAAAACCTGTTCACCTTTCTCAACCTTCTTGAACAACGAGCTTATCGAGTGTTGTTGCCCTTCAATTGGAAGTTTCGAGTTCGTGGACAAGCTCATTTGAAAAGAGAGAGATTCTTTAGTTGCGCTAAATCCTAATCTTCAAAGTAAGAATGTAGCTTATTTTTATGAGAGAAAGATTTATCTAAATAATTAAAAGGTAATATAATTGCTCAAACACGAGTTCCAGCTACATCTTTCTAAGGGGACACTGACTTTTAATGGAAAACTAGAGAGGGGTTCATTGCAATTTAATGTATGAGAGGTTTTTTAAGTAAATAATAATTGTGGAGAGGCTTTTTAATAATTAGCGAAATACGATGGGGCTTTTTTAGTAAAATAATACCCATTTGAAAAGGTTAAAATCTGAAGTGAATGACAAATCATGGAAGAATGTTATGGGGCTGCCGGCAACTGAAAAGAGGGTCTCGCTTTAGTTTAATGGGGTGTGATCCACCCGCCGCTTTCTCTCTTGTGCTTACATCTAAGTGGCCGCAAGCATCCTCAGCAACCTATCAAAGAACAAAGGTAGCAAAAGAATTAAGCATGGCATTGAACTCCGATGAGGAACAATGTGTTTGAAACCAATGAGCAATAGCTCAGCTGGTATGGACACTTCACCTTTTGAGGATAGTACAGAGTTAGAATCTCAGAAATCCCAGAAAGGGAAGTGGTCACACATTAACACTTTCTGAACAAATTTGTAGTTCCCGTGCATGTGTGTTGTGTATTTGTGCGTGGTATGTGTATGGATGGGTTTATGTGTGTTGTATGTTAGGGCATAGTACAGTAACAAAAAAATCCAAAAAAAACAAAGGGTTTGAACATACGAGATTGATTCTCCATACCTGAAGTAGAGTTGTTGGAACATCTCGATGTTAGCTGCCTAACTAAAATATAAAATGTTAATTTGGATTGTAAAACCAAGACCAATAAATATCCGAACAGAACGGATTCGAATTTCTCAAGACTTGCCTTTTAGTCAGGGAACGATTCCGGTTGAAGCTGTGATTCTTCTTCCCTTTTCTTTGTTTGTGTAACAGTGGCGGAGCCAGGGCTCAATGCCAAGTAGGACAAGGAATTAAAGGTTAAATTGCAAGAAACCCTCGCCATTTTTTATTCGAGTAGGTAAATCGATGGGGCATCATGCTAATCACCGGAAGTTAAGGAATATTATACGGTTTTGACAATTTGTTTTTCGTTTAGTACAAAATGTATATAAAAAAAACTTATATCCAGAAGCGGACCGTCTTGAGGACAGGGTGGGGCCAAGGACCCACTTGAGGAGAGGGTGGAGCCATGGCCCCACCCTGTTTTGAAAAATAAACACCATATATATGTATATATATTGATGTGTGCATATATCGTTATATAGATATAAATAAAGACATGAAGATGAAGGTGACCTGGCGTTCTTAAGTGCTCGCCTTAAGCTCTTCTTTTTGATAGGGCGGGTTCAACTTCCACCCGAGACTTATTTTTTTGGAATTAAATTATTTTCACACTATTCAAAACTCCATCACAATATAATTTTCTCTTGCTCTGTCCTTTTATTTTAACTTCATCAAAAATATAGATGGATTATATAATAGTTTTTCTCTGTTCTTTTTTTACAAATTTGTCGTGCTCTCTCTCTCTCTCTCTCTCTCTCTATATATATATATATATATATATATATAGTCAAAATATGTTTGAAGGCTCTTTATGTGTCATATGAAAATACCATATGCGTATTATTACTCAAAAAACTGGCTCAGGGGCTATCGTCCCTAAACCCCATGTTCAGGTACAGAGCCTTTACAACGATAGCAATTTTGGTCTCACCCTTGATAAAATCCTGGATCCGCCACTGCTTATATCTGCTACGAGTTTCATTTTTTACATCAATTAGAACTTCAAATTACTTTAAAGTCATCAGTTTTTTTAATTTAAAATGTTAACCAATTTTTAAAATGCTTTTCAAAGCAGTTGATATAATAAACCAGTTTCTTGACGTATATGAAAGTGCAAGGGCTTCAATTGGGTACGCTAATAAATAAGTGAAAATATTTTCCTTTTCTTCTAAAGCAAATAACCGTTCAAAACAATCTTCTACCAGCTATTTCTTACCTTGAAAAGTTATTGTTTGACAAAAGTGTTAGTTTTCAGTTTGATAGTTATACAACAAAGTCGATAACAATTCCATTGATGAATTTTTAGAAAAACAAAAGTTCATCAACATAATTTGAGGATTTTACTCACAAGATTTTTGAATTTGAAATGAATAAATAATATTTGATTAGATAGTTGTTTTTAAAAGAAGCATAGGAATAAATAACTTTTATACAAAGAGATGAAAAAGATGACTTTAAATAAAACTCGGGGGACCCGCATGGCAAATGAAAACAAAACAAAAATCATGCCCAATGGCTTTTTTGGTTGGATAGGGTTAAACTCCATTGGAAAGACTTTAGGGTGTAAGAGATAATTTAGATGGTAATTCTAGATTACCATGAAATATTATTACCATAGTTGTTGATGCGTAAAAAATATTCCCAGCAATATAGGATTACCATGCTAATCCTATTTCCCAAAACACGTATATCCTAAATTACAACGCAATATTCCCGCCTAATATGAAACGAGTGATGACCACACTAACATGAAACGAGCCATGACCACCCGCTGTCGGCCTCCCTCGCCACCCGTCGACCGGCTGGCCCCACTGCCCATCGTTAGTCGTTCGCAGGCCGGCCGGCGGTCGATCGGCAGTTCACCGCCGACCGGCCGCCTATCTAACATTCGTCGTGGAGCGGCCATCGGTCATTCGCCACCGGCTGTTCACTCGCCGCCGGGCGGCCATCGGTCATCGTTCACCGGCCGGTTCCCCGCCGGCCTGGGGACGAAACTCATTCCATGAGAAGAAAATAGGTCCAGTAATCATTTCAAAATTCGACCATTCAATCATTTACAATGTATACCATCAAGCATTCAGATAAAAGAGTATATATATTTCAAGTTGCTGTTAAAAGTGACAAACTGATTGATTGATTACCAGTTCATAATGGTCAAGATTTATATGGAGCAGAAGCAAAGAAATTAAAACAAATTGGTGAAACAGCGAACTTGATAATCATGGAAAAATAAATAAGTAAATTTACCTTTCTTGGGCTCCTTAAAATATGTGCTGGCTTACTGAACTTCCTTGAACTGCATCTTTACCACATACAAATAATATATACAACAATGCAATTAGCTGAGCCACAGAGAAACTTGATCTCTATTTTCCAGCAAGAACATGTATATTAAAATTTGAGTAAAAGATCATCAAGGCAAAGCATTTTAAGAATTTTAACAATAATCACTCAGCATATGCTATGATTATGAGATAATTAAGGTAAAGAATAAGGTGCTGTTTTACTATATTCACTCGGTTAATATGCAAATAACTTGAGAACCTTAAACATCAACACCAGGAAAAGAAACTAAAAAGGGGAAAGAATTGTTAACAAAGACAACGACTTGCTAGTCGCCACAAATTGAAAGGCTTGGCTTGCCCCTGGACCAAGGGCTTTGATCAAACCATTAATAGAGCTAATGCTCGGATATATATATCCAAAAAGTACAGCTAAAATATATATTAACAGAAGGCTGAATTTCATTGAAATGAACGATCCCAATTTTCACATAAAACTACCATGTGCTTATTGAATCATAAAAAAGTACCATGAGTTTCCAACTTACATTGAACACCCGGATGGTGTTAACAGCAGTCACAAACTAGCATGTCTGCCCTTTAGGAGAACCCAAACCATGCCTTGATATGAAATTGAGGGGTATTTTAAGTCGCATGTCACCGCATGCATGCCACATGACATAGTAATCTACTGAAACATCATGGACACATAATACTATTTCATCCAAACTTTTTTTTTTGGGGGGGGGGGGGGGGATTGAAAAGTATATTGAGCTGAATCTGGATACAACCAGTAATAACTAGATCAAATAATTCTAGATATAATGATGACGATGACGTGTCTAGTGTCTACAGCCTACACAAGAACTATGCATCAACAAAATCAACCAATACCACTACTACTACACCACCCATATAGCATCAATATTTGCAGGTTCAGAAACATCCTCAAAAAATATCCTTCACAATTGATACGTACATAAATAAACCAAGTAGATAACTATCTCACATGGTATAATCTTCCATTAAGCGACATCAGGAAAGAAAAAACCTAGAACGTGAAAGATTTTATAAAAACTAGTCCATATATAGATTCGATGCCAACTGCAAAATATATAGAAAGCTCCAAAATAGAGCTTGAAGACGTGATAAAATTCTATACAAATTCTCAGTTGGAATGAGTTGTACTGGGACAATGTCCTACTTTCTTTTATCTGTGTCTTTGGCATGTATATCCCTACTAAAATTCCTTCATCTTTTCTCCTTCGTGTAGACTTTCCCTCCGTCTCGGAAAATTTGGAGGACAAGGAGACCAACTAGATATTTAGGATTATGACAAGCCCATTTTCGTCCTTACTTTCCACTTTCCTCGACCAAGAACTGAACTTTAATTAAAAAAAGGGTTGATGCCATACCAGACAGTTGAAAGAAATTGTTAGCTCTTGTTTGGTGCCTTGCTTCACAGCAAATCTCGTGTCATAGGAAAAGTCTGTTTTGATGGAATTAGGTCATGGTGGTGGTGATTGTGGTGGTGGTGGTATGAAGATAATGGTGCATTAATACAAATCTTAATCAGTTTCCGAATAATAGAAAATAAAAGCAATTCTATAACATGTTCAAACTACGAAGCCAGGAAAATCTAGACCAGCTTTTGAATAGCTCCCAAGGACAGCGCTGATACTGAAAAAAAATCGAGCAAGTAAAAAAATCGAGCAAGCAAAAAAATACTGCTAATAAATTTACATGGGCAACAAAGATTTGCTTATATATTAGTACTCAACAGCAAAAATAAGAGCTGATCCAACAATCTCAATGAGAGATCCCGCACACGCACACGCACATGCACGCGCACAACCACACACAATATAGAACACAAGTGGAAATCACTAAAATGTCTTTTTCCATGTTATAAATGTAGGGGACCTATGTAGCACAGATCCGCATCGTATCCTAGTCAGTTTCTTTCAGATTCATATAGAATAATTGTGAAACTCTTTTTAGCACTTTCTAAACTTATATTATGCACTAGATGTAGTGAACATGAATCTCCGGCTAAAACATCAACTATCTATAGACCAAAAAATAATAATAAATGTTTGTGCTTTTAGTTTAGATTTGCTTATATATATATATATATATATATATATATATATATATATACATATATATATATATATACATATATATATATATATACACACACACATATATAAATATATATAGACTTTTTGTTAACACGTATATACATTTTATATAACAAAAAATTAGTGTATCTTCACGAACCGTATCCTTGATTTTTGGAAAATCATGAATCAACGAATCCGACTCGTATTGTGTCTCAATTCCGTATCCAAACCCATGCTACATTGTAGGGAACAGAGTAAATACAAGGAATCCAGTATAAAGGTATTGGTACATTGAGTTACACTAAGTATATCACTCCATAAAAGAATGTTAAGAACAGAAAACCCCATTAGCCATGTTCAACATATGTATCTCCATTCTATCTGTCCCAGACCACTAAAACCATTCAAAAACAATCAAATGTAGGCTTTATGTTCTACAACCTGAATTCTACCGAATAGAAAAATCTTAATCCATCACCATAATATAATTGTGTGTGTGTGTGTGTGTGTGTGTGTGAGAGAGAGAGAGAGAGAGAGTACCAAGTTTGTTAGATATTAACAACACAAGTTCATCACAAGTTTTTTGGGCCTGTTGCAAGGATATCTTTCCAATTCATCTCAATAAAGGGTCATATTAGCATCATTGCTTGTATGTTAAATAAATATAAAATATGCTCTTTAGGAGTCATTTCATTAGATTATGATTTTCAATGCTGCTACTGCCCAACAGAACCTCCTAAATTATCTGGAAGAATATGACAATTGAGCAAGCACTAACGGAGTTACGCTATTAATTACTCCCTCCGTTCCTTTTTAAGTGTCCAATTTTGGTTCTATTTTGTTCCATTATAAGTGTCCATTTATAATATCAATACTACTTTTTGTGTTATCAATACAAATTTAAATTTTGATCCCCATACTAACCCTCATTAATATTGATACATAGAGCAAAAAATATGAGATAGACATAAATGGACATTTAATGAGGTTTACTTTAAATGGGATTAATATAGTAATTTAGTATCAAACATATCATAAGTTTAAATGAGACAGTGGTTTTTCAAAAGTTTTCTTAAAGGGGGTGAAAACCAAAATTGGACACTTTAAAGGGAACGGAGGGAGTAACATTTTACACACAATCGTGCAGTGTTATAAAAGCGAAAGGCGACGAAGCCTATCGACTGACGCGAGAGGTGCTAAAAAGACGACCGCCTAAGTGAAGTGAAGCAACAAACATTTAAGTCGCCTACAAGATTTTGTTAGGTCAGTTTGAGGATTAGAAAGAATGGGAAAGAAAAGAATAAAAACTATTTCTACTTGGAATTAAAAACCTAGTTTTTAGTCATTTTTGGTTCAATTTTGTTCTCATAGAAAACTTTTCTATAATTAAGGAGAAAGTAAGTATACATCAACAAAAAGGAGAGTGAAATAACATGAAATTTATTTTATTCTTATTTTTACAATAAAAAACACTCATACACTCGCCACAAAGCCTAGCCTTGGACGCCTGAGACGAGCGCCTAGACACTTGAGACGATAGCAGCTCAAATTGCCTCACCAAGACGCTTCGTTTAAAACACTGTGATTGTAGTAGAAATAAACATGAAATTAAATTTATAAGCAAACCATGGAGCAACTATCACATCCTACAATACACCATGATACTAATCGCATAACCCCTACATGTTTTCACTTATCAACAAACAAGAAGATATAGATAAGAAAAATACTTACTCTAGCAAACTGGTAGGTTCCACAAAGGCTGTCAGGTTGGTGATTGATTAGGGGGAAGGGGTATGAGTTCAAGCCCCCAAAGCTACCAACTTTACAGCCATTAGCCAATCACCGGCCTACTAGCCTACCTGGAATCTACCAGGCTGCTATGTAATCACACTCCGCACGGTATCCTAGAATGAGAAACCCGATAGCGTATGTGTATTATACTGAGGTAGAGATGGCATTTTTAATTACTCGCCAAGGAACTCTCTCTGACCTTGTATACACAATAATTACAGATCAAGCAGCTAAGAACCTGCGCAAAATACACAAACACAGCATACTCTAATTGCCACAATCAGCAACCATCATATTTTGTAATAGAAAGCCAGCTGACAGTCAAGAAGACATCCATTTCATATACTTGAGGCAGCATTTTAATTTAATTTTTTGGGTGGGGGGTCCTCAAAACTGATAGCTTGCTATTGGAAATTTGATATAACATTCATATTAGAACATAAATTAGTATAATTAGCCCTATATATTAAGATGTAAATACCACCAATCAAAACCATGGCTGAAACCCATTGGAGGCCTCTGCATCCTTATCCACTAATAAGGATGCCACACTCCTAGTACACATCTAAAACAAAATCCCCCGAAAAATAAAAAAACCCAATAATATCTGAAGTTACCTCCTTTGTCCTGCAGCAACCTCCCCTTTGCTCTTCACAACAACAACCCCATCCTTCCCTGCAACTATCACCTCCGTCGCCAGACCGAGAAACATCCCATGCTCCACGACCCCAACGATCCTCAGAATCTCGTCGCTGATGGCATCAAGATCCCCTTCAATGCCCTTCTCAAAGAACAACTCAACAATGTAATTCGAATTGTCCGTCTCGAAAATCTCGTCCCCGTTCATCCTCAGCCTCGCGTCGAATCCCGCCACCCGATCGAACAGCTCCCTCAGCTTCGTCAGAGTGTAACGCCACCCGAAGGGAACCACCTCCACCGGTACCGCCATCCCACTCCCGCCAAGCCTATCCACCTTCTTCGAGTCGTCAACGATCACCACGAACCGCTTGCTGGCCCCCTCAATCATCTTCTCGCGCAGCAGCGAGCCGCCGCGGCCTTTCACGAGGTTGAGGAAGGGGTCGACCTCGTCGGCGCCATCGATGGAGAGGTCGATGGAGGGGACGGGGCCGAGGTCGGCGAGGGGGATGCCGAGGTCCCTGGCCTGGGACTCGGTCTTCTTGGAGGTGGGGATGCCGACGATGTCCTTGAGGTCGCCGGAGCTGAGGAGGTCGGCGATGCGGCGGAGGGCGTGGATGGCGGTGGAGCCTGTTCCGAGGCCGAGGACCATGCCGGACTTCACGAAGTCGACGGCGCGGTGGGCGGCGATGCGCTTCAGATCGTCTTGAGACGACGGCGACGGCGATGGCGATGGCGATGGCGATGGTGATGAGGAGGAGGGTGAGGGGATTAGGGTGGGGATGAGGGAAGGGTAGGAGAGAGTGGCCATGGGTAGGGTTTTGTGAGAGGAGGAGAGAGCGCGGATCTGCATTCTCTTTTATAGAGCGTGGAAAAATGGTTAGGGTTTCGTTGGGGGATTTAGGGTTACGGTTTCGTTGCGGATTAGGGTTACGGTTAGGGATGACGGAAGAGAGAGAGAGAGAGAGGATTCGTTTTTTTTAAGAGGTGGGGAGGATAGATGAGAAAGGAGAGGCGGAGGAAGAAAGTCAGTGGCGCCTTTGATTTGATGGGTGTTATATAACAGGAAACTCTATAAGTGGTGTTAAACCCTACTGTTATGCTCCTTCCTGATTCTGGATCTGGATCTGGATCTGGATGAGTGTATTTTTCATAATTATTTATAAAAGATTATTTCTGAAAAAAATGGAAAAAATCAATTTTAAATGCTTATAGCAAATAAGTTGATTTGTGTTTGGATAATTTTGTATGAAAATTGATTATATGTAGATAATGTGTTTGGATGAAAAGATAGATTTGTGATTATTGAGTGTAAAATGACCAAAGGGGCGTATCGTTAATGTCATCTTATAATTTGAATAAAAAGAGAATGGGAATTATGGAACATTACTTGGTCAACTATACTATTGCATAATCACTTATGAAATAAGTTAGGAATTACCAGCTTATTTTTAAGTGAGAAAACATGTCATTTTTAAGCTAGTCATGCTAGGATCCATGATAAAATAATCATTTATTAAATAGTAAAAGAGATATCCAAACATACTATCTAGTTGGGACCCATCTTGATGTGATTTTTAATCACTCGTTGACCAAATATAATCCAATCCAAACAAGCCCAATATTTCAACATATATGGTCGGCACTTAAAAAAATTTCTCTTGATCCTTAAAAGTGACTGGAAAATATAGTTTTGTAGAATTTTTTAAAATGGGGCTGATTTTTTCAGCCTATAATTTCCAGAAAGAACTCATTGGAACATGTTACGACCATGAAAATTTTATTTTTGCAGAGTTCAACTCATACAATATTTTGTTATAGTTTATCAAACAACACTAATTATTAGATAGTATTGTGTTGTGTTGATTTTCTCCTGTGCTAAACCTTCTTTTCTTTTTCATTTTTGTTTATTTTTCTAAAATTTTGTCAAATATCATAACTTAAGAGCAGCAATGCCCTCGATGTATTTGCGATGTGTCCTCACAAAACCGAGAAATCCATATAAATCTTTTGAAGTTGAATATTTATTTTTAATGCTTCACTGCCTTAGTGTATTTGTACTACTGGAAATTAAATCGCTTGTTTAATATCTTAATGTTTTGTCATTTGATATCGAAATGCATTTCTCATATTCGGTTTATTTATTGGGACACTTTTTACATAGACTTTTTACATAGACGGTCAATGCACTAATACATGATAAATATTTATAATTTAATGTTTAATTAGTGGTAACCGCCTATGGAACGCAAAGGTCAAATCACGACATTAAAAGCACAAACAAATAACACTTGTGTCGCAAAACATATTATTTTAACTGAACAAAAGAATGGAAGTTACAGCATTGGTTGTTGGTTCTACGTGTGGTTGTAAATGCATCATTTTTTCAGCTACAAGCAGCCAATTCTCGACAAAAGACTTATAATAGGGTAAGCTTTTTGTGATATTCTTGTTTGACATTGTGAGGTAGAATCTGTTATCCGCCGTTTATTCTGCGACTGTAAAATAATGATAACCTGATAAATTTATTAATATAATTTTTTGATCGGGATCATAGCTTACCATGTAAAATAAAGACACCCTGATGGTTTTATTAATATAATATTTCTTTATTTATAGTGATACAGAACGCATAAAGAAAATAGAAAACAAAACGATCTAGAAAAGGAAAAATACATAATTCAAATCTGACCTAATACATAAACTAATAGATCATTTTTAATAAAGCAGTCTGATAAGCAATAACATGAAATAGAATCAATCATGATCTTTTTCATCAACAAAACAATGAGACAATAATGGTTAAGATTTGGCAAGAGAAAATGATATTTTATAGATAAGATTTCATTTTTCTTTCAATATTATCTCTACCTATAGCGTAAAATGGATAGTGAATAACCCGTTTTAACCTGATAATGTCAAATAAGAATTTTACAAGCCCTCGCTCATGTTTTATCAGATAATAGAGATGTAAATGAGTATGGATATTTCGAGTTGTCTCCGCATCATATCCAATTTCTATCAACTGCAGATAGTTATTTTCATTTTCGATGATTATTCGAATCCGTATCCATATACTCATCCGCTAATAGCTACCGGATACAGATATGCCAACACCTATATTTGGTCCGTATCCGATTTTTCTATTAAATACGTATGATATTCGTTTCTAACGGCTATCCGTATATATCCGTATGGTATTCGAACTTATATCCGAGAATAAGGATATGATAATAAAAGCTGCAGAGCTGATTGTGTTTGATTTTGTGTTGTTTTCAGCGGATCCTGTGCAATATCTCAGTGTGCCGTTCACGGCGCGCCAAAAAACAGCCATCTTTACGTGGGGACCACCTTATACTTTTTAAAACGGTTTTTATGGGAAGGCGTGTGTCTTTGTTTTTTATTTGTGCGAAGACCACCGAATCTCGTTTGGACGGTGGAGATCTCCTCCTCATCTCAGAGGTGGGCCCCACGCGCCTCGCCCATGAGGTTAGGCCGATTGCTTTTGCTTAATACGAATATATGCATTTGCACCCACTTTTCTACTTAAAGGAAAGAATGATGCGTGGGTCCCGTTTTGGGTGTTTTTTATTTTAAAGAGAAGCACACGGGTCTCCGCGTCGCCACAAATCTATTGATATTTTTCGAGTTTCTCATTTATCAATCAATTAGAAGAAGACATTGATAGAATAAAAGTGGGCCCCAGGCAGCTAGGGAACATTAATGGAGATATTTCTACAAGCTGTTGGGCCCCACCGGGAGAAATTATTCCCTTGCGCCGACTGTAATAAACGAAGGGTGTGGGGGAAGAATTTCGGACGGATTTGATAACGTGTGGGATCTGTATTTCTGTCTATTCTTTTTTATCCAGAGCGTATACGGCGCATACAATAATTTTTCCTTTTCATGGGACGGGTCTTATCTAATTTTTTTGCATTTGCATAGTCTATTTTTGGTAAGCTCACACAAAAAAACAATTAAGATGAAGTCACTCACACAAATTGGAAGCAAGGATTGCATGTGTAAAAAAAAAATGGGTACAAACTTTTCTGCGGTCAAAAATCTTCTGACTGCAATACCTGTATAGTTTGCTACAATATCTAGTTAGCTACATATACATTGCAAGAAACTAGATATGGCAGGAAACTATACATATATGCTAGTTAGATATTGCTAGAAACGATACGGATATTGCAACCGGGGCTTTTTGACAATGGAAAAGTTTGTTAGATTTTTTTGACAAGATTCTTTAAGCCACGGGTTATTTGATAGTGGAAAAATCTGTTAGGTTTTTTTTCCTGACAATTTCCCATTTTTTGGTCCAATAATATTAAGGGGTGGAGGCGCCAGAGAGAGTTTCTATCTTATTATTGTCAATAAGTCAACTTTTCATGATTTTTTAATGACCGGCATCGTTTATATTGATCTTCATGGCCATGTGATTTTGGTACCTATGACAATTGATTTGGTTATGGAAAATGTTTTATTATCAATAAGAGGAAAAGAGGATGCAAATCTTCTTGGAATAGACAGGCGATTCTCATGTGCGTCAGCAGGGCCTAGTTTTCCTAGTTTTACCCCAAATTCGGAGGGGGTTCGTAGGCCTCCTAACCTCTATCGATATATAAACCGTAAAATTTGTGATTCTCCAATGCAGATACAAGAAGTATGAAAATCACGTAACATTTTGTATGTACATGTTTTAGAATATGTTGATCAAATTGAACGATATTGGTCATTAAATTGCTTATAGATTGCTGGTCCATCTAGATTTTTTCCCCATGCCTTTTCCCCTACATTCCTAGCTTCTCTTTTCCCTTCTATTTCTCCTCCAACTAATATTTTTTTATAAAGCCAATATAAACTTCAATAAATACTAGCGGTGAGGCTCGTGGATACCAGTCGGTTTTTGGAATAATGTATAAAAATAAATAAACAATAACTCATGTAAATAGCTATATCAGTGTTCATTACGGTAACAGTTCGTAACATTTATGTAATAAAAAAAGTCTGTGGTATTTATCTGAAAACATTCAAATTTCAAGGTATTTGTTTGTAATACACAAAATCCATGGAATTTATTTGAAATTTATTAAAAGTTCATTGTATTTATTTGTAATAAACAAAATCCATATTATTTATATGCAAAAAATGAAATCTCCTTGTATTTATTTGTAATTAACAAAGTCCTTAGTATTTATTCAAAAATGGCGAAAAATCGTAACATTGATTTACAATAAATAAAGTCCATGATATTTATATGGAAAACAATGAAAGATCGTGGTATTTATTTGTGTTAAACAAAACCCATGGTATTAATCTAGAAAACGGCGTAAGCCATGATATTTATTTGTAATAAATAAAGTTCATGGTATATATCTAAAAAATGGTGAAAGCCATGGTATATATTTGCAATAAATAAAATGTATGGTATTTATATGAAAAAAGTCGAAAGACCATGGCATTTTTGCGAAAACTTAGCAGTGACAAATGAAGTCTATGTATTTTGTTTGTAAACAATAAAATTCACGGTATTTTACTTTTACAATGTTGAAAGCTCATGGTATTTTAAGGAAAACCTAAAAGGTTTTGAGCTGATGGCATAATGATAAATAAAGAAAAGTTCTTTCAAAATAAGGAAATTTTATCTATACCACTTCACAAAAATAACAAAATTGTTAATTTGTTGATTTTTCTCATAAATCTAAATTAATAGAAAGTGTGGGTTTGTAGGGGGAGAGGGATGGGGGCATAAGTGGAAATTTTGAAATTTTCATTTTTGATACCATTTTCTATTAGTATAATGATAGATTATGACTATTATTTGTATGTATCATTGTTAAAGCCTAGATAATCTGCATTATCACGGCACTTCATTCATTTAGAAGGCTAATTGCAATTCGTCAAAAAGCATAAGTGATGATGCTCGATATCGTCAATTTCCCAGATCATGACACGTGGCAGATGACGTGTCCCGAAACTAGCAAGAAACGACCAGGAATGGTACGTCAGTAGAATACCCCGGGTCTGCGGCCCATGGACGCGGCCGACCTTCTGTGACCGTCCACACCATTCCTATGCCCGTCTTACAAACAACCGTTGGATCGCCTCCGAGCCCCCTGCACAATTGGCCTCCTCGGACCTCTCAGCTCGTCTCCGGGCTACCGCAGAACCAAGATGCCTCGGCCTCCCGTTCGTTCCCGAGCCACCCGCCGAGCTCATCTTCCTCAGTCCCATCGACCGACCAGCAGCACCAGTCGCAGGCACCTCCGCCACGCCTCCGCGAATCTCGCCATGCGCGAGCTATTCGCCGGCCACGTCCCGCATTCCACGCCATCACGGTCCCCCATTAACGAGCCTGTCTCGTCATTAATACGGGATCCCGCCTATCACACGGGCGTGACGCCGGGGGCGTAATGGCCGGCGTGATTCTCACGTCCGCCTGCCATTCGCTGCTGGGTATATAAACCCCTCTTTCAAGCGACTCAAGTAAGTCATTTTTTCCTCACTAGGCCGTTACTCGGCTCAAATATCCGGTTTAGCTTGATCGTCGGAGGGTCCTCGGTGGTAAAACCATCCCGGGACTTCCTTGTAGGTAGCTCGGTCTCAACCACCTCAAACCCATTGAGATCCACACGCTTCAGGAGGCAACCTCAAACTCAATCTCAGCCGTCCATCGTCGCTTGCAGCAGATCTACGGAAGGTAGCATCTTGACGAGATTTGACATCCGTCAGCTGGCGCCGTCTGAGGGAACTTCTTGATTTCATTCAACAAAGTCGATCTTCCGATCTCAACTCAATGGCGAGCGATCACCACGACGATCCAAGCACTAGCCATCGCCTCCCCCACAATGGAGGCGTGGACGAATCTCCTCCCCCGAACGCCATCAATGCCCTAGCCGTCCGGATAGATCGACCCGCGTCCGTCGTGGATGCGCTCGTCCATGTCCAAATGGCAGGGCCAGCTCCCCAGGTCGCCGCTCCCCCACCTCGGGACCGGGACCCCTATAGAGGGAGAGAAGACTTTGTTCGCGTCGGCATTGCCGACCACTGCCTCGCTGCCTCCCACGGCCGCAGATCTCCCCGGCCAACATATTATATGACCCACTGGGCGCCCCACAGTTCAACACTGAGGTCCGTCGCCAGAGCGCCTTGTCCTGAGCCCCATCACGCCCCTGTCCCTCCCGAAGTGGTGTCGATCAGCTCGCCTGCACCCAGGCATGACCGACACCCCTCCCTCGACAGGGTCGCGCGGACAGGACTCGTCACGGCAGCTCGAAGACTACCTTGCCAGGGGACCTAAGGAACCTCATCGAAAGGAACCAGGGCTCATCAAAAATCATGGTCATGTCGGCGGGGGGTACGTCGAGTACTTACGAGACTCAGCACCCCACGCCGGCCGTGGAGGCAACAGTCGTCCGAGGAAGAAGGCCAGGGAAACCGACCCGATCATTTTTTACGACGGGGACCTCTACGGCATATCCCTGCCCCACAACGACCCTCTGGTGATTACGGCTCGGGTCCACCAATACGAGGTGCATAGGATACTGGTCGATTCGGGAAGCTCGGCGGACATTCTCTTCTACGACTGCTTTCTGCGCATGGGGCTCACCCCGGCAGACCTAAGACCGACCTCCCACGTCCTTTCAGGATTCACCAACCACTCCATCCCGGCGGAAGGGGTAATCACTCTGCAGTTTAACGTCGGGGAGGCCGGCCGTACGCGAACAGTGCTTGTGGAATTCATCATAGCGAGAATCCCATCGGCCTACAACATCCTCTTCGGCCGCCCAACGCTGAACTCCCTCCGGGCCCAGATATCGACCTACCACCTCGCGATGAAGTTCCCTCTCGACCACGGCGGGATAGGTCGGGTCTATGGAGACCAGCGAATTGCAAAGGTTTGCTTCACCGCAACATCTTCATCTGAGCGGCCAACCGATGATGTCGAGGGTGAAGGTGACATCAGGGGTTCTCTGGACACTCAAGACGAGCAAAAAGAGGTCAGAGGGACCCCGGTGGAGCCACTGACAGAGGTCCCCTCGTAGAAGGGGATGACGAAAAAATCGTTCAGATCGGATCGCTTTTGATAGGAACTCAACGAGACGACCTGGTTCATTTCCTCAGAAACAACTCCGGTCGCCTGGGCGCCTGCTGACATGCCTGGGATCGACCCCGAAATCATATCTCATAAGCTCAGGGTAGATCCTACGGCCCGACCCGTCAGGAAGAACAAGCGAAGCTTCGCCCTGGTCAAACAGAATCTTCAAGGACCCGGATTCTCGCGCGTATCGGCGTGAATCTTGGGAATCGCAACAACTACTCCAATGCCACGCCGCCACATGGTGAAACTGACGCGGCTTCCCGAAATGTTCTGCCTTCCCCCGTACGTTCCTGACACGTGTCGTCCGTGACTATTACCCTTCCCGATGTTCACACGACGGGAGGGTCGAACGAGTCCTTGCGTGACCAGGCAATAACCCTACTCAATCCATCCTTGGCAGGCCTCTTACGGCCCCTCCCGCGCTAAGGATCGAAGCCCTCACCAAGAGGCAACCGGGCTCGCCCTTGCTTGGTTATCTCTGACTGGTAGTTCCTTACCCCACAACGCCAGGGATTGAAGCCCTCACTAAGAGGCAACCGAGCGGCTACCTTACTGGGTTATCCCTGGCTGGTAGTTCCCTACCCTACAACGCCGGGGATCGAAGCCCTCACCAAGAGGCAGCCGAGCGACTACCCTGCTCGGTTATCCCTAGCTGGTAGTTCCCTACCCCACAACGCCAGGGATCGAAGCCCTCGCAAAGAGGCAGCCGAGCGGCTACCCTGCTCGACTATCCCTGGCTGGTAGTTCCCTACCCCACAACTCCAGGGATCGAAGCCCTCACCAAGAGGCAGCTGAGCGGCTACCCTGCTCGGGTATCCCTGGCTGGTAGTTCGCTACCCCACGACGCTAGGGATCTAAGCCCTCACCAAGAGGCAGCCGAGCAGCAACCCTGCACGGCCCGTCCTTAAGGATCAAAGCCCTCTCCAAGAGGCACCGGGCAGCAACCCTGTTCGGCCCATCCTTTGCAAGCCTCTTACGGCCCCTCCCGCGCTAAGGATCAAAGCCCTCGCCAAGAGGCACCGGGCAGCAACCCTGTCCGGCCCGTCCTTAAGAATCAAAGCCCTCGCCAAGAGGCATCGGGCAGCAACCCTGCTCGGCCCATCCTTAGCAGGCCTCTTACGGCCCCTCCCACGCTAAGGATCGAAGTCCTCACTAAGAGGCAACCGGGCTCACCTTTGTGTAGGGTTGCTATGCACGCGTACAAGGGTCTACGAGGCATCAACCATGCCCGATTAAAATTTTAGCCGTGCCGAACAACCCAAAGCCAGATCTTTAAACTAGGGTTTAGGCGAAAACTAACATGTTAAACACTTTAACACTAAGTGAGAGGGATTACAACCTTTGTAGATCCGGTCCTTCACTTCTTAAGCTCCGTGTTGAGGTCCTTTCGCTGCGATCATCGTGTTCCGGACTCTCGAGAGGCTTCACGAAGAGAATGATGCAACCTTGCTTCCGATCTTCGATAACATAGATGATCTACCTTGAAGTTTCATTAACACAAGCTAACACTCACTAAATGAAGTGAACACCCTCATCTAAATGGCAAGGATAGATGAGGATGATGAAGTAGGATTTTTGCTCTCATTTATAATCTTTTTCTCACTCACTTTCATCACAAAAGAAAGCTTTTTCATGAAGAAAACTCAAGGAAGAAGAAGAATGAATGAAGATCATAACTTAGTCCTTTTGTGATGAACAATGAATTATTGTAGTGGTTACAAATCTAACCAAGGGTTAAGCATGAAAGAGTTAACCCTTGTAGAGAGTTAACTAGAGTTAATGGTTTGGATTGGGTTAACATAACATCTCACAAAATATCAAGCAACCACAAAGTCAAAGCTTCATGAAGCTTCATGCAAAAGCTAACCCTAATCCAAACCCTAACCAAGTTTAAACCCTAATTCATTGTTAAATTTGTAACCCTAACATGTTACAATATTATATATCACATATACAATATATTTTGTAACAATATAAAATAATACAATTAACATATATCGCATATATATTAATGTATTATCCCGTGAGAAAATGAATCTTTTAGTGAGCTAATATTAGTTAATGTAATTTAATATATCATATATATTATTATACATTAAATTATCGAATCAACACTTGATCCGACAATCCGGCTATATCGCATATAACCGACTAATATGATGACCCGGCTATATTACATATACCCGGCCGATATCTCATATCGCGAGAATTCAATACGGCATCACATACCGCATTATCCTCGGTCCCACACATATCACATATGTGCTCCTACTCCGTTTTGTCTGAGCTAAGAAACCTCTGTGTAGGACTCTAAAGAATCGTCAATACGCCGGCAGTAGATGATGATCATATCAAACACCCACAAGCTGCAAGCGGTCAGCTAAACGTAACAACCACCCAGGTATTGAGCACTCAGAAGATCAACAAGCAAGCCTGTACGTTCTCCTGTGAATCCAATCAGTAACTCTCCCGTACAGTCCGGTCTCGTCGTCTGATATGTCGCATATCTCGCCTAGGGGTGGTAAACGTTAGACCTCAGTAGCTCGATAAGTCGTGTCGATATGAGGTGTATAACAGTTCGAGAAACTACTGATAACACTTACCAGTAAATCTCAACAATCCTGGCCAGGGATTTCCGGTTATAGCCAATCGAACACAGCGCAATATCAACTCCCTATACCGGAAGAGACGAATCCCCTCCTATCGCTCATTACCTCCATATGATTCGGGACTGTACCTAAAAGCCACCTTTTTGCACACCCTCTTGGACGTGGTATGATGGAAATCAAAGCACGGTGGGAATCACACAAGACTCTATGACGATCTCGGGTCAACAGACTACTCTGTACCAGTGTCACCGGAGAACTGCCATCTGACGTAAGGTATAATACCATCTGGGAGTTCTCGGCGAGTCCGTCCAGTGTACCCAGTCTTCACTGAGCACCCGTATATCATCTCTGATGTCAAACACCAATGGATATGGGATCATCCATCGCCCATCTGTATGGGTCGAGAAGGCATACGCTAGTCTACACTGGTATATCGATGCCCCATCTCGATACACCCACGACTAGGGACCTTGAAGGATGTACTTATGGACTACCATGTCCCCACTAGTATGATCCGCATCATAGTCCAGGTAGTCAAGTACACATCCTAAGGGCTTTACCAACATGTAACAGAGAGACAATCAGTATACATGTTAAGGTAAAGAGTAACCAGATAGCACACTATCATGTCGAACAAGAAAGTCCTCCCTATATATGTCCAAGCATCCACTACAATATACATCGTATGTACAGTAATGGCCTCTAGGGTATACATATAACTAACAATCTCCCACTTGCACTAGGGCCATCTGTTGTGGTATCACATACCCAACAATTAGCTGTGGTTGAAGTATCTCATACTTAACCATCCCATAAAAGTCTCTACTGGGAAAAAGGCCTTTGTGAGTGGATCCGCGCTGTTATCCTCTCTGTCTACCCTCTTAATCTCGATCTCCCTGGAGATCAAGCATCTCCATGATCAGGTGATACTGCCTAAGAATTATATCTGGATTTCTGATGGGACGGGGGTTCCTTGGCCAAAACCACAACTCCATTGTCACACAATGGTAGGAACGAAGTTCATCTCATGAACCTATATATATCCAGACTGCCTCTTTGGTAGCATCCTTGGTAACGATGTATCTTGCCTTTAATCGTCTAGTAAGTCACGGTATCTGGCTTGGAACTCTTCTAACATACCGTCCCTCCACTAAGGGAAAAGACAATGCCTGCGACTGACATTCAGTCGTCCTTATCACCCTGGAACCATTCCAGTGATTCTCCCCAGAATCGTTTGATACCATCTCACTACAACTAGTGAGAATCCTAACATCCAAATAGATCTATCTCATAGATTCATAACCCAGGATTTAGGAGATATCATCTTGATCCTATATGGAGAATCCTTGTGATAAGCGGAGATTGACCGATCGTAGCATAGGAAACTCCTTCCCTATCAAGAGTATGTCATCTACGTACTCTATGAGGATCACCACCATACTCCCTACTACCTTTTTGTATATACAAGGTTCATCTACCATTTTGATGAAGTCAAACTCTTTGACTACCACATCAAAACAGATGTTCCAACTCCGCGATGCCTGCTTTATCCTATAAAGCATCTTGCACACGTTTCCGCTGCTCCCACTGTCTACGAAGCTCTCATGGTATGTAGCCGTGGCAAGTAGGATCTGGATGGACTTAAGCATAGTTTTGAAAGTCTCAACTTTTCCATGTTCACTAAGTAATCTTCTCAAGATATACTCACTCCTGATGGGGATTTAACTCTTCAGATAAAGCAACCAAAGTCCATACTTTGTTGGTGTATAAGGATTCCATCTCAGATCACGAAACATCCAGCCATTCTTACAGAGTCCCACTCCTGATGGCCAGCTCGAAACTAGTTGGGTCATCATCTCATGATGTAATCCTCACTCCCACTGTCATAGAGAAACCGAAGTATCTCTCAGGTGGGTGAGGAACCCTACTAGATTGGCGGAGAGGCTGAAGTTCTTTGGTAACTATTGAATCCTTTGGTTCTATCAAATCATCTGCTGTAGTTTGTATAGCTAGAACCTTTCCAGTTCTACATAACAGACCTTGCCTCGAGCTTGTCCGGATTTTTCTTTTAGACATAGGCCAGACAACCCCAAATCTTAACAAACTTAAGATATGGGCTCTTCCCTTTCCATATCACATATGAAATGGTAGGCAATTGATTTGATTTGAACCTTATTCAATAGGTATGCAGCTTCTCAAGTGCATAACTCCCAAAAGGAAATAGGAAACTCAGTAGTACTCATCATAAAGCACACTATATCACATAGGGTGCTATTGCTCCGCCCCGATATACCATCGTGCTATGGTGTATACGGAGGAGTAATGCTGAGAAAGAATCTCATTCTCCTTTAAAATAGTCCAGGAATCTCGTGCTCAAATATTCTCCTCCTTGATCACATCAAAGGACATAATACTTATACCCATTTTGGTTCTCTACTTGTAACCTATATTCTGTGAATATCTCAAAAAGTTCGGACTTGTGTTTCAACAGGAACATATGTCTGAATCTTGAGAGATCATCAGAGAATGTAATGAAGTACAAAGAACCGATCTTGGTATGTGTAGACAGGGGACCTTCATACATCAACATGTATCATCCCAAGAGTTCACTAACTCTTTCTCTGTTTCCAATAAACAGAGCTAAGGTCATCTTATCTTTGTGACATGACCGGTAAGTTTCACAAGATGTAAATTCAAACTAATTTAAATATGCATCTTTATGTAACTTCAGCTAGTCGGGTCGCATTGATATGACCTAGTCTACAATACCTCAAGAAGGATTCATTCATTTCTGAACTCTTCCTCTTGTGTGTGTTCTGTATACTAAGAACTGTAGTTTGATTTAGAACGTCAATGCTTTTAGATAACGTGCCTGAACCAATCAACTCTTGAAATAGGAAATGTTCAAAACATTATCCAACAATACAAAATTATATCCTTTCTTTATTAATAAAGAGAATGATATGATGTCGTATATCAGGTTCGGTATCTAATAACATTTGTTCAAAATCAATGTATTCTGGTAATACAGGATGATAGTGACTAACAGACTTGGCTGCAACACTTGCACCGTTTCTATCTCATGAAACTTATCACCCGTTCTCAGTTCTCTACCTTTCTGTAGCCCATGTAACAGATTACATATGCGGGATCCTGATCCGGTATCTCATACCCAGGACGTAAAGGATACTGAGAAACAGTTCTTTGTAATGAACACACCCGAAGAAGATGCATCAGTATGCACTTTCTTCGTTTGGGCGGCACGGGAAATCTGGTATTCCCCAATTTTCTGCTCTGTCTTATAACAATTATAAGTTGGAGCGGGACCAACGTTCCCCAGCTCAGTATAACAAGCGGGTTCGGTCAATATATCCGTTTTATTATCTTAATTAAGGCGTGATATGGTCGCTACCTGGAGAGAGAGAGAAGAAAACACTCAGCGTATGCTCTTGCTAGATTAGATTGGTTATCTAATATATCTAATCAGGATATCTCCCACTGTTTTAATCAAATCTTCCTTCAAACCCTAAAAGGAAAGACTAGCCGGGATTAATTACACGCTACAAGTTCGGCAATCTTTCAGCCAGGCCAGTGTCGGTACTTTGAGGGAGGTTCCCCGTGCTTTCGCACGGACCTAATTAAAGTAAACCTCATTTTCCCAGAGGCGTAACCCCGTTAACACCTTTCTAGTCACCTACTTGATCGGCTAATTGTAATGTTTAAAACTCTCCCAGGAGTAACTCTTACTCGCAGCGGGTATCGGGATCCAACTATCACATAGAAGGTATGCAATCTCATTGCAAATTTCAACACTTGAAATTCCCAATAATATTTTGCCCCTAGCAGCTATATGACCTTAACATAGTCAACAAATCATAAGTGCTAGTCAAGTTCAACCCGTCATTTCCCGATTGAATTAAACCCACCCGCACGACCCTTAACATAGTCAACAAAGTCGTACGACTACCCTAATCCAATCGCATCATATGCTTTTACAGATAAGCACTAATCAGCTACCGCACACTACGCCTTAACATAGTCAACAAACGTAGCACGAATACTAACTAGTATTTATCTGAAATGACGGAGGGCTACGACAGGTTTTTAAGAAAACCCTTTGCGTAATGAACTTGATATCGTTGTAGAATCGAGTGATTTTTAAATGGAGTGTTTTTGAGGCCTTTCTAGTTTTGCTAAAGGGGTCACTCCCGGTGAAGGGATCGTCGGCCCTTTCCTCATCGAATAAAGTGCAGGGTATATCATATATACCACTATGCAAAGTAAGAACTATAGAAGCAATCAAAAGACAAACCGAGTGTATAGTATCTGCTAGTTTCACTAAGGAGGTCACTCCCGGTGAAGGGATCTCGGCTCTTTCCTTATCGAATAAGATGCTGGATGTTCTACAAGGAACACCGCTATGCAAAGCAAGAACTAGAGCTACCTGTTTTTAAACAAGTTTCTACAACATCTTTAGGTTTCTTTTATTTCATTAATCTCATTAATGAAGTCACATCATTTAAGTCACCTAAACATCACAGATAAATACGACGTACACTTATGCCATTCGCATTCGCCTCGATGTCCCCTCGTGCACCGTTAGGTTAGGTAACTAACGGCAGAGCGGGGCAGGGCAAGCGCGGGTGTAAAACATAAGTAACGTCTATATAATATATCATATATACTATATACAGTATCTATCACAACATATCAAATGATCACATCACAGATATCGCAGTAGAAGAAACATATGAAATAATGGATATACTAAGACGTCCGTGTTTTATTTTGAGCCTCTATAAAACACGGATTCCACGGTCGCGATGAATAGCCAAACCCACATCCCTAGACCCCTACGAGAGTGGCAAGCAACACTGCCAATTCTAGGGTTAGGAGACCCGGTCTCCCCTCCTCGAGATGGTCTCCCACTGGACCCTAGAACCCGGTTACTTGTGCTCCCCGCCTTGGGTCTACCTAATGCGGAAAAGTAAATAATATACAATGGTGACATGATCCTCAGCCCGGAAGTGCCCCAATAAAAGAATATTACATACAAATGAATTTTACATGAATGAAAAAAGAAAAACTCTCATCTTACATAAAAACCCCGGCTATTCAGACGCGACGATCCAATACAACATATCACAGCAACACATAATATCCCATATCATCAATGTAAGCAAGTATGCGTATCCCGATTGTCGTTGATGTATAGCAACGAAGCCGGCGATACACCACATACTACGCTTACGGTCACAGAAAAGAAAGTGTAAAACTACAACAGTTGGAATCCGCAACCTCTTTAGACATCGCATGCCTAACCAAATGAATTCCTTAGACATCGCATGCCTAACAATTATAAACCCCGCATTTTAGTCTCATTATCGAAAACACTTTTCAATATCAAGTCAGGTAATTCAATAAGATTCCGGACAACCTGATCGAATGCTCGTCGCAAACTTTAGTAGACGGCCGCACCCCCGATGTCGTCGACGAAGTGCACTAAGGCGGAACACCACTGCCGCGAGCACCCGAACGGATGCTTTTGGCGACGGGGTTCTCCTACAGTCACTTGGTCGGGGCTATGGGGCATGGCTGTCTATTAAGTTTACCCGGCGAGTATCCGCGTACGCTACGTGATTGCGACGGACTTTTGATCACATCAAAATTCTGTGGCAACCGATCATCTGAGACTAAACTGCTAGATTTATAACATTCAAATCAGTCATCTCATAACTACTTGTGGATTCTAAATATTGTATCACATTCCAGATAAATAGACAATGTTAAACTTTCCGATCGAATATCAAACACCCAAGTTTTCCCAAATAGCTCAACACTTGAGCGGAGTTCAAAAATATCCATCACATGCCATAGTACCGATGATCCAGCCGTAGAAGGGTCAAGCCAACGCCTCACATGTGGCACGCCGTACTGCCCCAAATCCTAAGGTTCAAAAGGCAGTTCAAGACGGTCACATAATCGAGTTAAGGTTTGTTGTCTTCTAGAGGGTCCATCGTGTTACTTGCATGACTTAGAACGTTCTTAAACAACGGAAAAATCCAACTCTTGGAAATTTTCCGGGTCGGGAAAAAGTGAGTTATTGATATCCGGTCGAACTTTTTAACAGTTTCTAAAAATATCCGGAACAAACTAAACAAAGTTAAATTATCCGATCGAATCAACGAGTCCCCAATACAACCCTAGAAAACTCAACACTTGAGTGGAATAAAAAAATTCCCAGAAAAAATTGACAAGAAAGGACCTAAGAATAAATATATGAAATATGAGGGACTAAGTCCAAATTTTGGCCGCGGAACCGCCGCCAAACCAAGAGGGACTTAGTGGACCGTACTTCACAGTAATTCTTATTTTTTCCTGCTTGTTTTTCTGAGCATTTTTAATTCATAAAAAATCACATTTTCAAAAAATGTACAGAGAAGGGTTTACATCGGGGTTTTTGGGATCGATCGGACTTTAAACTTTGTCTAGACTTCGTCTAAAGCTCTAGATTGGCTCTGATACTACTGTAGGGTTTCTATGAACGCGCACAAGGGTCTACGAGGTATCAATCATGCCCGATTAAAATTTTAGCCGTGCCGAACAACCCAAAGCCGGATCTTTAAACTAGGGTTTAGGCGAAAACTAACATGTTAAACACTTTAACACTAAGTGAGAGGGATTACAACCTTTGTAGATCCGGTCCTTCACTTCTTAAGCTCCGTGTTGAGGTCACTTCGCTGCGATCATCGTGTTCCGGACTCTCGAGAGGCTTCACGAAGAGAATGATGCAACCATGCTTCCGATCTTCGATAACATAGATGATCTACCTTGAAGTTTCATTAACACAAACTAACACTCACTAAATAAAGTGAACACCCTTATCTAAATGGCAAGGATAGATGAGGATGATGAAGTAGGATTTTTGCTCTCATTTATAATCTTTTTCTCACTCACTTTCATCACAAAAGAAAGCTTTTTCATGAAGAAAACTCAAGGAAGAAGAAAAATGAATGAAGATCATAACTTAATCCTTTTGTGATGAACAATGAATTATTTTAGTGGTTACAAATCTAACCAAGGGTTAAGCATGAAAGAGTTAACCCTTGTAGAGAGTTAACTAGAGTTAATGGTTTGGATTGGGTTAACATAATATCTCACAAAATATCAAGCAACCACAAAGTCAAAGCTTCATGAAGCTTCATGGAAGCTTCATGCAAAAGCTAACCCTAATCCAAACCCTAACAAAGTTTAAACCCTAATCCATTGTTAAATTTGTAACCCTAACATGTTACAGTATTATATATCATATATACAATATATTTTGTAACAATATAAAATAATACAATTAACATATATCGCATATATATCAATGTATTATCCCGTGAGAAAATGAATCTTTTAGTGAGCTAATATTAGTTAATATAATTTAATATATCATATATATTATTATACATTAAATTATCGAATCAACACTTGATCCGACAATTGTCACGACCCGCAGGGTACGGAACGTGACTGGCACTTAAGTTTACGAAACGTCTAAAGACGTCCGTAAAATAAGTAAGCCAAAGCCCAGAAAACAAAACCAATTAAGCAAAAGAGTGAAGAAAACCCAATCATTTGAAAGCAAGTTTATCAAATAAGTCATGAAAAACACTTTTAAAAACAATACCAATTTTTCCCGAAAATTTCGGCAGAGTCTCCTTTGTAAATACTGACCCCCAAAAATGGGTACAACAAAATATATACATGAATCCAACAAAAAAAGGGCATCCCCAAGCGGGAGCTAGCTCTTCGCCATAAGGCGGTCACAAATCCCACGCAATGTAAATGACAATAAGCATAATAATCATAAGGAAGCATGAAAAAGTAACATGTCGGCTCAAGTGAGCTCGACCCCAAAATACAGCATAAAATCCACAAACCTCACAGTCTCATCTCTAGGTCAATATACAATAATCTGGTAGAAACAGTAGATGGAGTACACTAGATACAAAGAATATACAAGTGGTACAAAAATATTAACATAACCCACCCATGAGCAAATCTCGAGTCCAGGCAAAAGAGGCAAAAGAAGCAAGCGCACCCGCCGCTACTGAACTGACGGAGCGGACCTGCAACAGGCTATGGCACAACGGGGGTGAGTTGCCAACTCGTGAGTAATAAATAACATTTACACAGGCTATCGAATGCATGCACACAAGCATCCTAGCATCTATATACAGGTAAGGCAGGACATAATGGCGAGTATGTATGCAATATGGATATACTAGCAGGTGTGTATACAACATCAGTGTACGAATATGTATGCAACATGTATATCTGAGGTCTCAATAGGTTTATATATAAAAATATTTTATCAGATGTTGTTTTTGAAACTCTTTTAGAATGCCAGCAAATGTCAATGAATCGACGAAAACCGGTGTCCAGCAACGACACCCCAAAAGCTGTCTCAAATCTCATAAATGTATCGCTGGCCTCAGCCGTCCGTTTGACCCATCTCAAATATCAATATCTCATCATCTAGCGGCCACGGTCGGTATCCTCTGGATATCCGCCGTCCCAAACAGTCACCGGTAGGTAATCCGTCCCCTGCCAGGCTCAACGTCATCACCACATTCCTCTTGCCCCGGGGTACCTTACCGGGCCCACCATGTACCCGTGCCGGTTCCTCCACTCCTCGACACGGATTTCCAAAGCCACAGCAAACTCATGGTGGACGACACTTACATCACTAGAAAACCGCAATTTTACATATTTTAAAAAATATAATAAGTTTAGAAATTTTGCGGCTTTCCCCCGAAATCCAGCAATATCATAAAATCTCCAGAAATCCACATAAGTGCATATATCAATGATAATGAATGCGTATGATATCAATAATCAAGTTGCGATGTGTGATTAATATATTAAGCATGAACAATTAATATGATGAAGTACATGCACATGAATTAGCAATACTACGGTTTCATTTTTAAGGAATTAAAGGCAATAGTACCAGTTTAAGTATCAATTAGTAAAAGGTTTCAATTTAAAAGTTATCTAGTGTGGTGGCATGGCAATTACCAGGGTGTGTGTGTAAACATGAATAGTGCTCGTGCTGCATATAAAAACCTGGTAATGGTGCATGTGTCCTACAATTGAGTTTGCGTATATGGGTATAACATATTGATCTAATTGCAGCAATTATCATGCCAGTAATATTATTCTAATGTCACAAGTGGTTATCCAATTTACTATTTTCCAGTTTACTAAATCTATCGGGCGACTTGCGCCATCCAAACGATCGTCCCCCGTAGATGTTAAATCTACTCACCGGAATCCCTGGCTAGCTATGTCCAATCACCGCCTTTCCCTTTCGCGCCGCGTCTGACGTTTCCGCGACCGAACCTGGAATTTACATCAATACCAAATATAAGGTTACATATCAAGAACGACGCAAAACCCCAACGAAACTACTAAGGTTCGCTAGCTAGGTACAACGTGCACAAAGTGCGCGGACACACGCGAAAATCGCAAAAACTGCCGAAAAACGCCGATTTGGGTCGCCCGGCAAAACTAAAACCCGACTACCCAAAGAACCGCACTCACGCATCCTAAAAGTCGTAGGACAAGCCATTACAATCATCAAGATATCAAAAATAGTCCATCACATAATTTATATAAAAATCTAGTAAGCATATACATTCCAAAAATCGGTGCAAAAATCGCCGATTTGCGACAAAACGACTACAATAAAGCATACTCACCCAAGCACACTACAAGCAATCCACACCCACTAATTACAACACATTAACCATGCTCCAAAACCTATATTCCACAACCAAACCCTTTCTTGATTTTTATAAATAGCAATTGCAAATCAAAAACCATACTTGAAAAACTTAATTAACACTAATTTCAACCCCAATTAGCAAGTTCACCTCTTAGATTAAGGTTAGCAAAACACTAGATAGCAAATTAGGTTTAAATCAATTTAATAATGCTTTCTAAAACTTAATCAACTCACTAATCAAGTTTCAACTATCAATTCCATACAAAAACCTTCTCTTGAAAATTTAAAACAACAATTTACAACTAAAATCAACTTCTAAAATTACCTAAATTAGCATAATTAAAGACTACATAACAAGGTAACCATATAGATTAGTTCACTAACAACTAGATTAACTAATAAACAACTTAATTAATTATCATGGCTTCAAAACCCTAATTTAAACAAACTACTCTTTTAAACTAGATTAGAAATAAGCTAACTTTTAACACTAACCATACAATTAAAGGAATTTTTAGCAAAAGAAAGCAACTTGATGAGAATTATACCTCTTGATCTATGGATCAAGCAAGAAAATTTGCTCCAATTGATGGCCTCAACACCAAGGTCCAAGCAAGAATGGCTAAGGATAATGATAGCATAAGGATTTTTGTTTGGATTTTTGAATTAAATCATGGATTTTGATGTATTTCTTGAAGAAATTGAAGAAAAATGAAAAGAAAAGAGAGGAAGAAGAGGGTGTGCAGGAATTTCGGCCAGAATGAGGTATGGGGGAGGGTGTGGGCAAGTGGGGAAAGTCATGGTCAAGTCCACAAAAGTCAATGTATCATACATTATCCATTTTAATTAAAATAACACCATAAACTATCAAATTAACTCAAGAAAGAAACCAAGAAGAGAGAGGCCAGAAATTTCTGGTCTCACACAAGGTGGGGCTGTCCTAGGGCTGAGGAAAAAGAGAGAGGGGTTTTACAAAAGAAATTTTATGCAAAAAGGCCCCCTACAACTCAAAAATTGCAAGTTTTAGCTCAAAATTCAATAAATTCGTTTCAAATCATAAAAATTTGTTAAAAATCAAAATAAATTACTAAAAATTCATGTTATCACTAGATTATAATTATCATAATTTTAGAGATTAAAATTAGCCCGGAAAAATTTGTATTTATCGCTTATTTAATGTATTTTCTTACCGGCTTAAAATAATATTAAAAAATTGAAAAATAGGGAAAAATTTTTAAATGACCAAAATTTCATAAATAACTCATTAGCTACTAAAAACAAGAAATTACCTATCCTTTTTAGGTATAATTAGCCCTAAACTGCAAAATAACAAGAAAGACGGTTTTCGGAAGAATACCGAATTTTCACCGAATTTCAGAAAAACACCAAAACGACTTTTCAAGACGCTACAATCTTCCCCCCTTAAAGAAATTCGGTCCCCGAATTTAAAAATATAGCTACGCGTACCTTCAAAGAGATGGGGATATTTCTTCCTCATCTCGCCCTCGGTCTCCCAGGTAACCTCCTCGCTGCTTGGGCTACGCCAAAGGACCTTGACGGTTGGTATAACCTTCGACCTCAACTTCTTCACCTGCCGATCCAGGATGGCTACCGGCTGCTCTGCAAAGGAAAGGTCGCGCTCTAGCTGGACTGTCGGGTGCTGAATCGCATGCGAAGGGTCGTGAAGGTACTTGCGGAGCATCGAAACATGAAAAACGGGGTGAACATCGGGAAAGCTGGGAGGAAGAGCCAAACGATATGCAACAGCGCCAACCCGCTCGAGGATCTCGAAGGGACCTACGAATCTAGGGCTAAGCTTCCCCTTTCGCCCAAAACGCATCACGCCCTTCATCGGGGAGACTTTCAGAAAAACATGGTCGACAACTGCGAACTCTAACCTGCGACGGCGCCTGTCTACATAGGATTTCTGCCTGCTCTGAGCCGCTCTCATCCGGTCTCGGATCAAGTGGATCTTCGATGTCGTCTCCTCAACAAGCTGCGGCCCCAAAATGCTGCTCTCGCTGAGCTCTGTCCAACTAACGGGCGATCTGCATCTCCTCCCATACAATGCCTCGAAAGGTGCCATATGAATAGTATCCTGGAAGCTATTGTTGTAGGAGAACTCCACTAGAGGTAAATGACGATCCCAGCTACCACCAAAGTCTAAAACGCACGCTCTGAGCATGTCCTCGAGAGTCTGAAAGGTCCGCTCTGACTGTCCGTCTGTCTGCGGATGAAACGCTGTGCTGAAGCTCAAACGAGTGCCCAAAGCCTCCTGAAGTCTCTGCCAAAGTCGGCTGGTGAACTGAGTGCCTCGATCTGACACGATACAAGTCGGTACGCCATGTAGTCGCACGATCTCGTCAATATAGAGCTGAGCATACTGAGCGAAGCTGAAAGTCGTCTTCACTGGAAGGAAGTGGGCCGCTTTCGTCAATCTATCCATGATCACCCAGATGGAGTCGTACCCTCGACTGGTCCTGGGTAGACCCACAACGAAATCCATCGAAATCTGTTCCCATTTCCACTCTGGAATGGGTAACGGCTGTAGCTCTCCTGCGGGCCTCTGGTGCTCGGCCTTGACTTGCTGACAAGTCAGGCATCTCGAAACGAGCTCCGCAATGTCCCTCTTCATCCCGTCCCACCAGTAGGTCTCTCTCATAACATGGTACATCTTGGTGGAATCGGGGTGGACACTATACACTGATCGGTGTGCCTCCTCGAGAATGTCGCGCCGTAATCCATCAGTATCTGGTACGCACAGTCTAGATCCATATCATAAAATCCCCTGATCGTCAACCATGAACTCGGAAAATCTGCCCTGTCCCATCTGTGCCATGATCTCTGAGCAACGGTCGTCACTACGCTGTGCCTCATATATACGGTCAAGCAACTGTGGGCGTGCACGAACATGCGCGAGCTGTCCCCCTGTCTGAGTGAACTCGAACTCAACTCGGCTGTCGCATAACATCTGCCAATCTGCTGACGACTGCCTCTGCACTGCGCGCAAAAGGATAGACTACCCCCGGGCCTTCTACTCAACGCATCTGCCACCACATTCGCCTTGCCTGGGTGATATAAGATCTCGCAGTCGTAGTCTTTCACCAACTCCATCCAACGACGCTGTCTGAGGTTCAGGTCTCGCTGCTGAAATATGTACTTTAAGCTCTTGTGATCGGTGAATATCTGACACGACTCGCCGTACAGGTAATGTCGCCAAATCTTCAGTGCAAAGACCACTGCAGCCATCTCCAAATCATGAGTGGAGTAGTTCTGTTCATGCTTCTTCAACTGCCGAGAAGCATAAGCGATCATCCGGCCATGCTGCATCAATACGCATCCTAATCCCACTCGCGAAGCATCACAGTAGACAACAAATCCGCCTGATCCCGAAGGCAAAGGTAATACCGGCGCCGTAGTCAAACAAGTCCGTAGCTGCTGAAAACTGCGCTCGCACTCCTCTGTCCAAACGAAAGGAACTCCCTTCCGGGTCAAACTGGTCAACGGTGCAGCTATACGGGAGAAGTCCTGAACAAAACGCCTGTAGTAGCCCGCCAGGCCTAGAAAACTACGGATCTCAGTAACCGATGTAGGTCGGGGCCACTGCTGAACGGCCTCAATCTTCTTCGGGTCCACACGAATGCCGTCTCTCGTAACCACGTGACCCAAGAATCCGACGCTGTCCAGCCAGAATGCACACTTGGAGAACTTCGCGAACAGCTGGTGCTCCCTCAGAGTCTGTAACGTAATCCGCAAGTGCTGCTCGTGCTCCTCTCTGCTCCGGGAGTACACCAAGATATCGTCGATAAACACGATGATGAACAAGTCAAGATACGGCCTGAATGTACGGTTCATCGAATCCATAAATGCAGCTGGGGCGTTGGTGAGTCCGAACGACATCACCAAAAACTCGTAGTGGCCGTAGCGCGTGCGGAAAGCTGTCCTCGGTATATCCTCCTGTCGAACTCGCAGCTGATGGTATCCTGATCGCAAGTCGATCCTCGAAAAATACCCCGCACCCTGAAGCTGGTCGAACAAATCATCAATGCGCGGCAACGGATATCTGTTCCGAACGGTAACTTTGTTCAGCTGGCGATAGTCGATACATAAGCGCAAACTTCCATCCTTCTTCTTGACAAACAGGACCGGAGCACCCCACGGAGAAACACTCGGTCGAATAAGCCCTTTGTCCAACAAATCCTGCAACTGATCCTTCAGCTCCCGAAGCTCTGCCGGGGCCATCCGATAAGGCGGTATAGAAATAGGCCCCGAACCGGGAATCAAATCAATGCCGAACTCAACATTGTGCTCAGGCGGTAGCCCAGGTAGCTCATCAGGGAAAACATCAGGGAACTCACAACCTACCGGGACCCGGTCCAACGGAACCTCTGCAGCTCGAGTAACACAAACAAACGCTAAGAATCCCTGACATCCCTTCCGCAAGAGCTGACCAGCGCGAAGAGACGAAATTAAGCTGGGAAGGGCGACACTGCGGTCTCCCTGAATAACAAGGACTGGCTCTGCCGGAAAGCTAAATCTGACTGCCTTCTCACGGCAGTCCACCGAAGCATAACAAGTGGCTAGCCAATCCATGCCCAGAAGCACATCAAGTCCAACATATCGAGGAGTATCAAATCAACTGATAAATCCCTCTCCCCGATACGAACGGAACACAAACGAAATACAAACCGAGCGACAAACGACTCGCCTACCGGAGTAACAACAACAAGCGGCTGATCCAACGACGACGACTCACGGCCCAACATCGGTGCAAAGTGTGTAGAGACGTACGAATGTGTGGAACCTGGGTCGAATAATACCCACGCGTCGAAAGAACAAACTGGCAAAGTACCTGTCACAACGGCATTGGATGCCTGCGCATCCTGCGGTGTCAAAGCAAATACTCGGGCCTGTCCTCCACCGATAGCGGGCGGACCTCGACCTCGGCCTCTGCCTCCTCGTACTCTCTGAACAGGACCGCCACGTCCTCGGCCTCTCGGTGCACCTAACTGGCGTGGAGCATCGCCTGGGGTAGAAAGTAGGGCTCTCTGAGGAGGGGGTGGTGATGGTGGTAGGGTCACATGCGGAACTGTCTCTGCTCCCTGTCGTCTCACCGGACAGTCTCTGATACGATGATGCAGGCTACCACACCAAAAACATCCTAACCATGGCTGCTGACCATATGGGTGAAGGCGATATAACTGGCCCCTAAAGAATCCACCACGGCCTCTGCGAACCCTCCTAGGTGCTAACATATCAGTGCGAATCCGACTCGGTCTCGAAACGACTGCAGGGGAAGTAATATCCGATCTCTGTGCTCGATTGACCTCTACTAACGATTCCACCATCTGTCGTAACTCCTGCATGCTTCCCATCATCTGTCGCAGCTCCTCCATACCGGACTCAAGCCTATCCATGCGACCTGGGGAATGCGGATCAGTCTGTCTCTGCGGCGTAGGCATACCACCCTGCTCAGTCCTAGTCTCGGACGAGCCAGCTCGAATCTCGTCTCGGACGGCAGCCCTCTGTGCCCTCGTAGCCTTCGGCGGCATAGTGGCTGGTACAGGAAAAGGATAATAAGGACAGTGCAATAGGATCATAGGATACACGGAGTTGAAGAAGGAATTTTTCAAGCAAGTATATCCTAAAGTCACTTAGGCGGAGTACCGTATCGTAAGTATGCCGCGGACATACGCACGCTACGTTACGCTGCTTAAGTCACTTACTCCATCTACCAAGGGTCATCCTACACTCACAAAGGTAAAACCTATCGCTCTGATACCAACTTTGTCACGACCCGCAGGGTACGGAACGTGACTGGCACTTAAGTTTACGAAACGTCTAAAGACGTCCGTAAAATAAGTAAGCCAAAGCCCAGAAAACAAAACCAATTAAGCAAAAGAGTGAAGAAAACCCAATCATTTGAAAGCAAGTTTATCAAATAAGTCATGAAAAACACTTTTAAAAACAATACCAATTTTTCCCGAAAATTTCGGCAGAGTCTCCTTTGTAAATACTGACCCCCAAAAATGGGTACAACAAAATATATACATGAATCCAACAAAAAAAGGGCATCCCCAAGCGGGAGCTAGCTCTTCGCCATAAGGCGGTCACAAATCCCACGCAATGTAAATGACAATAAGCATAATAATCATAAGGAAGCATGAAAAAGTAACATGTCGGCTCAAGTGAGCTCGACCCCAAAATACAGCATAAAATCCACAAACCTCACAGTCTCATCTCTAGGTCAATATACAATAATCTGGTAGAAACAGTAGATGGAGTACACTAGATACAAAGAATATACAAGTGGTACAAAAATATTAACATAACCCACCCATGAGCAAATCTCGAGTCCAGGCAAAAGAGGCAAAAGAAGCAAGCGCACCCGCCGCTACTGAACTGACGGAGCGGACTTGCAACAGGCTATGGCACAACGGGGGTGAGTTGCCAACTCGTGAGTAATAAATAACATTTACACAGGCTATCGAATGCATGCACACAAGCATCCTAGCATCTATATACAGGTAAGGCAGGACATAATGGCGAGTATGTATGCAATATGGATATACTAGCAGGTGTGTATACAACATCAGTGTACGAATATGTATGCAACATGTATATCTGAGGTCTCAATAGGTTTATATATAAAAATATTTTATCAGATGTTGTTTTTGAAACTCTTTTAGAATGCCAGCAAATGTCAATGAATCGACGAAAACCGGTGTCCAGCAACGACACCCCAAAAGCTGTCTCAAATCTCATAAATGTATCGCTGGCCTCAGCCGTCCGTTTGACCCATCTCAAATATCAATATCTCATCATCTAGCGGCCACGGTCGGTATCCTCTGGATATCCGCCGTCCCAAACAGTCACCGGTAGGTAATCCGTCCCCTGCCAGGCTCAACGTCATCACCACATTCCTCTTGCCCCGGGGTACCTTACCGGGCCCACCATGTACCCGTGCCGGTTCCTCCACTCCTCGACACGGATTTCCAAAGCCACAGCAAACTCATGGTGGACGACACTTACATCACTAGAAAACCGCAATTTTACATATTTTAAAAAATATAATAAGTTTAGAAATTTTGCGGCTTTCCCCCGAAATCCAGCAATATCATAAAATCTCCAGAAATCCACATAAGTGCATATATCAATGATAATGAATGCGTATGATATCAATAATCAAGTTGCGATGTGTGATTAATATATTAAGCATGAACAATTAATATGATGAAGTACATGCACATGAATTAGCAATACTACGGTTTCATTTTTAAGGAATTAAAGGCAATAGTACCAGTTTAAGTATCAATTAGTAAAAGGTTTCAATTTAAAAGTTATCTAGTGTGGTGGCATGGCAATTACCAGGGTGTGTGTGTAAACATGAATAGTGCTCGTGCTGCATATAAAAACCTGGTAATGGTGCATGTGTCCTACAATTGAGTTTGCGTATATGGGTATAACATATTGATCTAATTGCAGCAATTATCATGCCAGTAATATTATTCTAATGTCACAAGTGGTTATCCAATTTACTATTTTCCAGTTTACTAAATCTATCGGGCGACTTGCGCCATCCAAACGATCGTCCCCCGTAGATGTTAAATCTACTCACCGGAATCCCTGGCTAGCTATGTCCAATCACCGCCTTTCCCTTTCGCGCCGCGTCTGACGTTTCCGCGACCGAACCTGGAATTTACATCAATACCAAATATAAGGTTACATATCAAGAACGACGCAAAACCCCAACGAAACTACTAAGGTTCGCTAGCTAGGTACAACGTGCACAAAGTGCGCGGACACACGCGAAAATCGCAAAAACTGCCGAAAAACGCCGATTTGGGTCGCCCGGCAAAACTAAAACCCGACTACCCAAAGAACCGCACTCACGCATCCTAAAAGTCGTAGGACAAGCCATTACAATCATCAAGATATCAAAAATAGTCCATCACATAATTTATATAAAAATCTAGTAAGCATATACATTCCAAAAATCGGTGCAAAAATCGCCGATTTGCGACAAAACGACTACAATAAAGCATACTCACCCAAGCACACTACAAGCAATCCACACCCACTAATTACAACACATTAACCATGCTCCAAAACCTATATTCCACAACCAAACCCTTTCTTGATTTTTATAAATAGCAATTGCAAATCAAAAACCATACTTGAAAAACTTAATTAACACTAATTTCAACCCCAATTAGCAAGTTCACCTCTTAGATTAAGGTTAGCAAAACACTAGATAGCAAATTAGGTTTAAATCAATTTAATAATGCTTTCTAAAACTTAATCAACTCACTAATCAAGTTTCAACTATCAATTCCATACAAAAACCTTCTCTTGAAAATTTAAAACAACAATTTACAACTAAAATCAACTTCTAAAATTACCTAAATTAGCATAATTAAAGACTACATAACAAGGTAACCATATAGATTAGTTCACTAACAACTAGATTAACTAATAAACAACTTAATTAATTATCATGGCTTCAAAACCCTAATTTAAACAAACTACTCTTTTAAACTAGATTAGAAATAAGCTAACTTTTAACACTAACCATACAATTAAAGGAATTTTTAGCAAAAGAAAGCAACTTGATGAGAATTATACCTCTTGATCTATGGATCAAGCAAGAAAATTTGCTCCAATTGATGGCCTCAACACCAAGGTCCAAGCAAGAATGGCTAAGGATAATGATAGCATAAGGATTTTTGTTTGGATTTTTGAATTAAATCATGGATTTTGATGTATTTCTTGAAGAAATTGAAGAAAAATGAAAAGAAAAGAGAGGAAGAAGAGGGTGTGCAGGAATTTCGGCCAGAATGAGGTATGGGGGAGGGTGTGGGCAAGTGGGGAAAGTCATGGTCAAGTCCACAAAAGTCAATGTATCATACATTATCCATTTTAATTAAAATAACACCATAAACTATCAAATTAACTCAAGAAAGAAACCAAGAAGAGAGAGGCCAGAAATTTCTGGTCTCACACAAGGTGGGGCTGTCCTAGGGCTGAGGAAAAAGAGAGAGGGGTTTTACAAAAGAAATTTTATGCAAAAAGGCCCCCTACAACTCAAAAATTGCAAGTTTTAGCTCAAAATTCAATAAATTCGTTTCAAATCATAAAAATTTGTTAAAAATCAAAATAAATTACTAAAAATTCATGTTATCACTAGATTATAATTATCATAATTTTAGAGATTAAAATTAGCCCGGAAAAATTTGTATTTATCGCTTATTTAATGTATTTTCTTACCGGCTTAAAATAATATTAAAAAATTGAAAAATAGGGAAAAATTTTTAAATGACCAAAATTTCATAAATAACTCATTAGCTACTAAAAACAAGAAATTACCTATCCTTTTTAGGTATAATTAGCCCTAAACTGCAAAATAACAAGAAAGACGGTTTTCGGAAGAATACCGAATTTTCACCGAATTTCAGGAAAACACCAAAACGACTTTTCAAGACGCTACAACAATCCGGCTATATCGCATATAACCGACTAATACGATGACCCGGCTATATTACATATACCCGGCCGATATCTCATATCGTGAGAATTCAATACGGCATCACATACCGCATTATCCTCGGTCTCACACATATCACATATGTGCTCCTACTCCGTTTTGCCTGAGCTAAGAAACCTCTGTGTAGGACTCTAAAGAATCGTCAATACACTGGCAGTAGGTGATGATCATATCAAACACCCACAAGCTGCAAACGGTCAGCTAAACGTAACAGCCACCCAGGTATTGAGCGCTCAGAAGATCAATAAGCAAGCGTGTACATTCTCCTGTGAATCCAATCAGTAACACTCCCGTACAGTCCGGTCTCGTCGTCTGATATGTCGCATATCTCGCCTAAGGGTGGTAAACGTCAGACCCCAGTAGCTCGATAAGTCGTGCCGATATAAGGTGTATAACAGTTCGAGAAACTACTGATAACACTTACCAGTAAATCTCAGCAACCCTGGCCAGGGATTTCCGGTTATAGCCAATCGAACACAGCGCAACATATACTCCCTATACCGGGAGAGACGAATCCCCTCCTATCGCTCATTGCCTCCATGTGATTCGGGACTGTACCCAAAAACCACCTTTTTGCACACCCTCTTGGACGTGGTATGATGGAAATCAAAGCACGGTGAGAATCACACAAGACTCTATGACGATCTCGGGTCAACAGACTACTCTGTACCAGTGTCACCGGAGAACTGCCATCTGACGTAAGGTATAATACCATCTGGGAGTTCTCGGCGAGTCCGTCCAGTGTACCCAGTCTTCACTGAGCACCCGTATATCATCTCTGATGTCAAACACCAATGGATATGGGATCATCCATCGCCCATCTGTATGGGTCGAGAAGGCATACGCTAGTCTACACTGGTATATCGATGCCCCGTCTCGATACACCCACGACTAGGGACCTTGAAGGATGTACTTATGGACTACCATGTCCCCACTAGTATGATCCGCATCATAGTCCAGGTAGTCAAGTACACATCCTAAGGGCTTTACCAACATGTAACAGAGAGACAATCAGTATACACGTTAAGGTAAAGAGTAACCAGATAGCATACTATCATGTCGAACAAGAAAGTCCTCCCTATATATGTCCAAGCATCCACTACAATATACATCGTATGTACAGTAATGGCCTCTAGGGCATACATATAACTAACACTTTGTTGGGTTATCCCTGGCTGGTAGTTCACTACCCCACGACGCCAGGGATCAAAGCTCTCGCCAAGAGGCACCGGGGATCAACTCTGTTCGGCCTGTCCTTAGCAGGCCTCTTACAGCCCCTCCCGCGCTAAGGATCAAAGCCCTTACTAAGAGGAAATCGGGCTCGCCCTTGCTCGGTTATCCTTGGCTAGTAGTTCACTACCCTATGACGCCAAGGATCAAAACCCTCGCCAAGAGTCACCGGGCAGCAACCCTGCTCGGCCCGTCCTTAGTAGGCCTACTACGGCCCCTCCCGCGCTAAGGACCAAAGCCCTCGCCAAGAGGCACCGGGCAGCAACCCTGCTCGGCCCGTCCTTAAGGATCCAAACCCTCGCCAAGAGGCACCGAGCAGCAATATCGCTCACCCAATTCTTTGGAAATCGCCAACCTTCTTGCAATAAAGGTTTCTCTACACTATTCAAGTAAACGATCACCACCTCGACTCCGGGGGCTGGAGGACACCGACTTTCTTTCACAGCGGTTAATCGACAAGCACTCGAAGGGCGATCGTTAACTAAAACATAGGCCATCGACCTGCGGCCTAACGCTTGATCGAGGGCAGAACTGACAAGCTCAAGTACTCACGCAGGAAAAGCATTGTCACGCAGAAAAAAAAGGCTAAGTTTCATTCAAACTTCCAAAATCTTTTACAAGGTGCTCTGGGCTCCCCAGCCTTACCAAATTGACCGGGGGCTTATAAAAAGAAAGAGAAAAAGGAAAAGCCAAAAAGTTCAGACCCCAAGCCCCGCCTAAACCTCACCTTCCTCGGTACCATCCCTAGGAGCCAGGGCTTCCGCTTCAGCAACAGCCCCTCCCTCATCACCATCTGCCGGAGGCATGACCACCGAAAGTGGGACCCGAGCGTGGAGCTCACCGTCGGCAAACTCCGGAAACTGCGCCTTGACAGCATCAAGAGCTTCGTGCCATACAATGGCAGAGGCTTCGCCGAGGTCGGCGTAAAACTGGTCCGACCCCTTGTAATCGGCCACCGCCTTTCGAGCTTGAATCTCGACGACCTTCGCCGCCTGAAGCGCAGCCTCGGCATCCCATCCGCTGGTATCCCTCGCCCTCTTAACTGCTGCATAGCGATTGGCCAGCTCCGCCAACTTAGCCTCGATGGCTCAGTGGGATTCACTTAGCCGGCGATAGGACTCCTAGCACTTTGAGACGGTGAGCTCCCCGGCGGCCAATTGGACTTCGAGGACGACCATTCTCTCCCTCTCCTGATGTAATAGCCCTAATTTTCTTATACACTTTTTCCATACAAAATTTTAAATTGTTTTTTTAAAAATCCTTAAAGGGGTATTTATTGCCTTAGCACAATACTTAAGTAATTAATTAGCAATTTAACTACAAGAAGGAGCTTGTGGCTCATTGGTAATATCTTGCACTGCCGAACCAAGCCACCAGAGTTCAAATCTCATGCCCCACATTATTTTTAATATTTATTTTGTTTTAAATTTTTAGAAGCCCAACAGTCCACACAAGATAACTCCCAAACTTTCTACTGAACCTGAAAAACTGAAGGTACCAGAGGCTTCACCAGGCGACCCCCACCTCCCAAGCTACTGACTCAGCCCGCCTCGGCCGAGTTGTCAACACAAAAAATTTGTCTCTTGGCCTTCCCTACCCCCCTGCATACTCCATTTATTTAGATCGGTTCCAGAGAAGCCATAAAGTCCCTTTTTACTCCATTTTTAATGCATTTTAACATATTTTTTACATTTTTAAATTAAAACCCTTCATCTACCCTAACCCTACCCTAACCCTATAAATACTATCCTAAGCACCACCCCCTCACTCACATTTCTGAGCCAACTCTCAAGAAAAATCCTTAGAACCCTAGTGTGCAATCGAAGTGAGCACGAGGCGAAGCTACGGCGAATTTTTCGGCGAATTTCCGACGATCATTTTAGGAACTCCCGGCGACGAAACGACGCACCGGCAACTCCTTCCGATCCATCTCCCTCTCTTTATTGTCCAAAACCCGTAAGTCCCATTTTCTATCTCTCTTTTCTATTCTAAAAATACGGATTTACAAAACCCGACGGAATCGGAACAAATCCGATTTCCGATCCGGTTTTCTTATAAAACTCCATTTCTCATTAATACAATTATGCTTAAACTTCCTAATGTTGACTATTAAACACTAATCAACTAAATTGATCAAGTTTCATTTCATAAAATGATGGCTATTTCAATTTATCGTATTTTTCACTTAAATACCACATTGTTTCAATTCTACATTTAACTCCATTAAACTTGCTATACCTTTAAAGTAGATCACGAGATAATGACCTACCTCCCCACACACTCATATACAACCTAACACGATACCCTCAAGAACTCAGAATACGGGAAAACAAACATTTTCATTTAAATACCCTTTACTAAATAAAGCCATTTCTAAAGGATTTAGTATTGATACATCTTTACAAATAAATATCACTTATTATGAAAATAGGATAAGGTTGCGGACATCAGTCGTTTATCTAAACCTGACTTTGTGGTGTCTAGGCTAGGCAAGTGAAAAAGGTAACTTTAAAACGCCCGTCTCACGGTGATTCGTGAGCGGATCCCTCCTTTCTTCACTTGTACTTACCTGGCACAATTGGCGGTGAAGAGGCGATTTGAGGTATCTCACAACTTGTCGCTTTGGACCAGTTAGGAGCAGTCTAGTTGACTTAGGAGACCCTAGAACATAGAATACAGGAAATTTGACAACTTTACAAATAAATACCATTTACTTCATAAAACCGTTTTCTAAAAGATTTAGTATTTATACAATCTTTGCAAAACGCCGCTATAACCCATTTTGGGGAACCCGTTCGGGATGGTGCGGATTATCATACATCCTTGGGCTTAGTAGTGCGAGATTCAGACCTCCGCAAGGAGCATTCGGTCTCGAAAGATTTAAAATACGATATCTTAAGAAAACGAGATTTCTAGAATATTATAGATATATACAAAAAAAAATTATTTTCATATAAATATATGTATATGCAATATAAACATATCTATTTTTGAAGTATTATAAATATTCTACCTTTTCTACAATATCACAAGAATCAAGTTTACACTAAAATACCATGAATTTCACACAAATCAATATTACAAATAAATACCTTTATTTCTGAAATTAAGATATTTTCACTAGAAATATCACAATATAAAATCCGCATTCATTACAAGTCTAAAGACGAATAATAAATGCTTCGGGTGTATTTTGAAAAGTATATAAAAGTATTTTTACATAAAATTCCCTCAAGTTCTATAAATTACCCTAAGGACCCTAGTAAACATAGGTTTAAGCGGGACCAATCTCTTGAGCCTCAAGGAGCCGGAGAAGTGGGTGCTTGCCTATCTAAGATAGACAAATTAATAAAAACAATCAGGACTTCAATTTACTTTCCTGATTGTCTGACTCAGTTTGAGTCTCAGTATAATCTGACTTGAATATGATTCAAGTACAATCTACAATTTTCAATATTACAATTCAACATGAATCCATGAATCTAATTATCAATCTATACAACTTGACTGAACCGAACCATGGATATACATTCCATTTACATGGTTCTTCAGTTATTCCATTTACATGATTCTACGGTTACATCCGTTTACTGATATCATGGTTTCGGTCAGTCAATCAATTATACAATCAATACAATTTACAAGACAAACAATACAATCAAAACACTACGGGGTTTAAGGGGTAGATTGGTACGGAAGGTGTTAAAAGTGGTACGAGACAGTAAAATTAAGACACCTAATCTATATTCCGTTGCTGTTGTATCGTGGCTTAACGGTTCCTTGTATATTCCGTTTGCCCTGGTCTCTAGCATATAGAGACCCCTCTCGTATACACTGGTATCCTTCTGTACCAAGTTACAAACAACAGCGTTAACACAACATTACAACAATATAATACAACTTTAAAGATACATTCTTATTCTGTCTATTCTACTTTCCTCTTATCTTTGTGACTTACCGAGCGACCTGTTCGCTGACGACATTCTATTTCTTTCTTCTTTGAATGTCGTCAGGTGATTTGGACCCGTCAGAGATCGAGCCAACTGTAGAAGAGTTGGATCAGTACAGCGAAAACCCTGAGCTCTAGTCATTGTACACTTCCATTCAGTACTTTTCATTTCTGTTATGCCATTGTTTAGGCATCACTTTTATTTCAGTTGTATTTTCTTTTCATGTATTGTACAAAAGAATGTTAATAAATAAAGTTACTGTTTTTATTATATCTTGTCTCTTGTGCATTTACTATTTATATTGCTTAGTTACGCTTAGCGTATTTGCTTCTGAGTAAATACTGTAAGTCTACGGTAGCGCCCCGGCCGTCAATCCGAAGCCAAACGCGGAACAAAAACTTTTTAGGAAACCGGCGCTATCGTAATCTTTCACCCGGATCGAACCATTAACGCTAAACTAGCTAACTACTAAGAAGTGAGAGTGGCTATACCGATCGATCCGTGTTCTTCGGTCTTTGGCCACCATCCCAAGCTCCTCGCGGCATCTCCAATCTCCGGTCTTCTCGTCGGAAGGGCACCACATCAATGAGTCCTTTTACGGGCTCCCGCTCCGTCTGAAGTAACTCGAACATGAAGTTTACTATCCGACATGTCCAAGGTGAAGTAGAGAATGTGTGTGATAAGTTTGTCCCTTGACACTCTAGGATTCTCAACATATGAGATGGGTAGAGTGGAGGTAGAAGAAGAAGCCATGGATGAAGAACTTGTGAGCTCAAGAGAAGAAAAGAGAAGAAGAGCTTTTGTTATTGTGTAAGATAATGTTGTGAGTGCTAGAATATAATCCAAGAGCTCATCCCAAATATTGTGTGGCTGCCCTCACTCTCCTCCCATCACAATCTCACACAATAATCAACCATGAAATGATAGCATGCATAAAGAATAATACTATGAGTCACTACCCTTGCACATGCCACATTTAATGCACTCCATCATTACTTTGAGCTCACAATTTCCATTTGCAAACATTAGTCCAAATGTTTGCAACAATAAAAAGAGCATGGCATCTACTAAAGTAAACTCGTGACGGATCACAAGAGTACCCCTCACCTGTATATATATAGCTGCATCCACATTCCGACTGAATGCGAATGCAAAGAGACTAAAGTAATCCAACAAATCTAATATTAGGATCCGGCTTAAACCAAAACCCACTAGTATGATTTGTCCGATCATGATCCGTGCACTACTGCACGTATATGATCGAACCCTGCCATAATACCATACAGACTCTACAACGTTTCGCCCGAAACTTGAGAAACTGTCTGTGGGGGGCTCTAAAGACTCGTTAATACTTTGGCTATGGATTTAACCACTAGCACGTCAGTGGTACTAGCCGTACGGGCTACCAGGTATTGACCAAAAGGGAGGTCGATAAGCGAACTCATCCTGACACCCTACCGAGCCTGTCAGTGACAATATCCGTACAATCCGGTCCGTTCATCTATGAGTATCGCATGTCGGGCCTAGGGGGTTGGTAAAAGTCAGACCCCCAAAAGCGGTACAAGTCATGTCGGAGTGTAGCCCATAACACCCTGAGATACTACTGGAATACCTACCAGTAAATCTCCTGTCTTGGCCAAGGACTTTGTGTAATGGCTCTCCTAGACACAGCGCGATCTCACCCCCAATAGCGGGAGAGACGAAACTCCTGCCGATCCGCTCACTGCCTCCATGTGGCTCAGGACTGTACCCAACTAAAACCTGTTTGCACGACTCCTTTGAGCCGTGGTAGGGTAGTAATCATAGCACAGTAGGAACTCACATGAGACAAATGACGATCTCAGGTCGATAGACCAACCTTTACATATGTCACCAGGGAACCGCTATCTGACGTCAGGTATAATACCAACTAGCATGTTCCCGGCGAGTCCTGTCCGGTGTACTCATAACCTAATGAGCACCTGCATACATCTTAGGTGATCCAACTGACACCAATGGCTTATGAGACCGGCCACCGCCCCTCGTCGGGGTCTCGACTGTATACACTAGTCTACTAATGGAGTGTCGATGCTCAGTCTCGAAACTCCCATAACTAGGGACCACTTTAAGGATGTGCTTATAGACTACCCAACTCTCACGTATATGATCGCCATCATACTGCTGGTAGTTAAGCAAGAATCCTAAGGGCTCTATCAACGTGTAATTATGATCTGTAATATCATCTAAAGCATATACTCGATGATAAAGATAAATTAGATAGCATACTATCATCTTGAATAAGACTGTCCTTCCGGCATAGGTCCTCCCTCAATCATTGCAATCATATGCCTGCGATCCAATAATTTATTTTGAGGGCACTATATCCAACAATCTCCTACTTGCACTCATGGCTAATTATTGCGATGTCGCATACTCACAGCCCGTGTGATACCGAACACCCAACTCCTCTACTGATTAGTCTCACAAAGCCTGTTTGTGAAACTATTGCGTTCAAGGAATAGCCTCAATGAGTGGATCCGCTCTGATGTTTCTTTCTATGTCTCTCTTTATCTCAAGTTCGCGGAGAAAGCCATCTCCCAAAATGTGCAATACCTGTCTTAGAATATGTCTGGATATCTGATGGGACCTAGTTCATAAATGAACTCCAAATCCAAACTTTTTAGACTGTATTGTCAACTGAACTTAATCAGTATCCTGCGCCATGCCTCCCTCAGTATCCGTTTGGACCTCCTGTCCAAACTACTGCCCTTGTCAGAGGGAAAGCTATAACTCTGATAGTCACTCTGTCATCCAAGTCACCTTGGAAGTCTGGAATGATAACCGTCTCCCGAAGGAGGCTGTCATTATCATATCCCTAGAACATCCACTTATGTTCTAAAACTGCTTCCGAATGTTTCTCTAGGATTGGATTAGTATCAACTTATTGCATCTAGTGCAAAAACAGCACCAGGTGTGGTACTTGACATCTCGTGATTGACTCAATTGCCTAAGCAGGTGATATGTCAATCATGCACATCCCTCTCCCCTTTAGTCTGTAAGACACCTTTAGAGAGGGTGACTCCATCACCTGCAGGTATACTACCGTGCCAGGAGTCGTCCATTCCAAAATACCTGTAGAATACTGTCTAAGTACCCAGATTGGAAAACTACCCAAATCTAGATCTAAAACCATAGATCTAGTAACCATAATGTCTGATATAATATCCATATCCTATGCGGAGAAACCATTGTGTGACAACCAAAGTATAACCGATCGTAGTATAGGAATTTCACTTCCTACTCTGTGTATGTCATCTAAATACCAGGACATCACACCCTACTACCTTCTTAACAGATCCATCCCCTATTCTGATAAAGTCAAAGCCCATGACTTTCACATCAAAAATAGATGATCTATCTCCGCTATATCTGCTTTAGTCTATAAATAGACATAAGCTACTTGTCCACTATGCTTCCGCTGCTCCCACTGACTACGACAACCCTATGGCAGAGTCATAAACACATGCACTTCTAAAGCTAGTTTAGAACGACGCTATATTCATCCTCCTGCCGAGTCTCATAGTCTAGAACAACAGTAGTGTCAAGTCTGGGTAAACAAGAACCTCCCTGTCACCGTCTTTGAGGATACCGGAGTACCTCTCGGGTGCATGAGGTTACCCACTATATCTGCGGAGTGGACAATGGAATGTCAAACCAGATTGAATTTTTAGGTTCTTATCAAATTTTCAGTAATCATTTGCGGTTCTAGAATCACTTCCAGTTCTACCATACTTCCACTATTGTTTTATGAAAAAATCCATTTTTATTAAAACTGTGGCGAGTCAAGAACAATATCACTATTGATCTTCCAGATAGTAGAAAGTCAACCCTCATCATAGCCCGGGCTAACCCACAAACAGCCATTACAGAAACGCGCCTTGAGTTATCCAGAGTCTGGTTTTAAGTATAAGCCGGACAACTCCCCGTACCTTAACATTGTTAAGATATGAACTATTCTATATCCAATATAGAAACAGAGGCACTGATTTAATTGGAACCAGATCCAAATCATGCAGCTGTCTCCAGTGCATGTCAACTAAATGGAGAGAGGCCGACCAGCATTACTCAACTTAGGAATTCATCCAGATATGAGTAACCTGAAAGAGAAACAAGTTCTCATAATCATTACTATCAACTGAATACCATACACAAGTATCTATATCTTCGATCACCTTGAAGAATCCTGATACTTGCAATACCTGGTTCTTTACTTTATTCATATACCTATAATTTCTCAAAACTTAGACCTTGTATTTCTACGAACCACTTGTCTAAAACTAGAGAAGTCACAAGTAAACAGAATATAGTATGAGGACCAACCCTTCTGTCCTAATGGACACCGGACAACATACAATACTTTGTATAAGTCCGTTGAGTTAAATAACTCAAACCCTGTACGTCGTAGGTTGAAAACTGTACTATGGTTATGAAGAATTACACCGCTGTTAAATGCTCCTTATCTAACCATCAACTGATATAGGTAAATGTCATGGACATAATTTCAAAAGGTTATATCTCACTTTATAAAAATAAACGTACAGATATATCAGTTTGAAATTGGTGCATAACAACGGATATTCAAAACCAAATATTTGCAGTCCGGCAATAACCCAGACGATTTTCTCAAATATCACCAATTACAACGAATCCCGATATAATAAGGATGATCACCTAATTCCCAATAACTTACTCCCACTCATCATCTGTAAAACCATACAGATGTGAGAATCAAATCTGGTAAATACATACCCTGGAGCAAGGGCTAATTGGGAAATCAGTTTTCTTTTAACAATACACAGTGAAACTGAAACATGTAAATGTTTCAAAGGGGTATCCGGGTATTCCTAGTAATGCCTCTTCCATTATCAGGTTCATAACTGTAACCGTATATTTCTTTGCTATCTCTCCAAATCCCTTTATATGTCTTTAGTCATTACCTTCTGTACACCACCTTTAGGCCAAATGGTTTTCTTCCTTCCCTGCCGTTCGGCACCAGCCTATGGTTTGGAAGAAGACTATCCAATAAGCATAATGGGTGTACTCTCCTAATCCTAGGAGCACTCGCAGCGCGAGAGAAGGTAAAGATAAAAGACAACTGAATAAACCTTTTTCCTATTTCTCCTGAACCATAATCCATCCCCAAACTGGAACAAGTTCCTGTTCCCCTCCGAAAGACGGCCGCACAAGACTGCGAAGTCCTGGCGCTGAGATTCGGGGCAGATGCTATTTGGTTTTATCCGTCTACCTCTCCGAAGATGCCAAGTTGATTTATGGCACCGTGTATCGAAGGTTTAGACGGATGAGGCCGATATAGCAGACTTTGTCAGATTCCCCCTCGCTTAAGGGGTTTTTGATTGTGGGGACGCTCTTCCCTGCAGGCGCAAGCCCCTGCAGTTAATTACGCTACCGCATCGCGGTAGCCACTTTCTCCTTCTCCAGAATTTCACTTCATGTCGTGTGTGTTTGTTTTGTTTGTGGTTGCCCGTGGATTGTATACGGAGACTGAGTAATGCCGTCGCCCGTAGAACGTGGATTAGTCCAAATCCGTATTTACTTAGATTTGGGTTTGGTGTTTTTAGTTTAAGGATACATTAGTCGCGTTGCGACTAAGATCAACTCAAACATTCGTCAAGGATACGTTAGTCCTGTTTTGGACTAAGATCAACCTGACGTGGTGATTCATTTAATCTATGGCCGTCGGGACTCATCACCTCTCTAACATCGTTGAAGGATTACAATGATAGGTGTTAGAGGAGCTCAGAGATGTACCCTTGAACCAAAGCTGATTGAGGGTTTTATAGTCCATTTAAATGTTTAAGAATACGTTAGCCGTGTTTGGGGCTAAGATCAACTTAAACGGGATCGTTTAGATCCAGCAAAAGAGCAATTGGCTCTATTGTTCCAGTTTAGGGACGTAGTGGTCCATTATTAGTTTAGAGACGTCTCGGTCCGATACCAGTTTAGGGACGTAGTGGTCCACTATTAGTTTAGGGACGTTTCGGTCCGATATTAGTTTAGGGACGTCTCGGTCCATCATTAGTTTAGGGACGTCTCGGTCCAATATTAGTTTAGGGACGTCTCGGTCCGATATTAGTTTAAGGACGTCTCGGTCCAATATTAGTTTAAGGACGTCTCGGTCCGATATTAGTTTAAGGACGTCTCGGTCCACGAGTTTAAGGACCCCGCAGTCCATAGCGATGTATGGTCGTTGGGACCCGTCACCTCTTTGACGTCGTTGAGGAATTACAACGATGGATGTCAAAGGAGTTCGGAGATGTACCCTCGAACCGGTTGTGAATTGATTTAGGAGAGCCATTTTGCTCGATCAATTTAATTTAAGGACTTACGGCCAGAATTGGGCTAAGTCCGGTTGAAAATGTTCGGCATTTTTATTTGTTTTTGGCCTAATAAGATTGTGCTAGGGCTTGGCCTCTTTTTAATAATGCATAGCATTATTTATTTTGTCAGGGCTGTTCTCATTTATAGATGATGCAAAGCATCAGTCTTATTTGGGCTCTGCCCTGTCTATTTTTGTTTGGGCTTCATTCTGTTATTAAAGATGCAGAGCATCAATATTGTTTGGGCTCTGTCCCCTTACAATTGTGTTGAAATTTAATCTGGCCTACTAGGCCCCTCTGATTTGGGCTTGGCCCTTTAGTAAAAGAAATGCGTTGCATTTGTCAGGTGTTTTGCGCCAATCATTGAACGCAAGCGCTTGTGGTGAGGACACGTGTCATGCTCTAGTGAGCGCAAGCGCAACAGCGCAGTGCGCTGCGCTAGTGTGCTGCGCTGTTGCGCTGTTGACACGTGGCGCGCTCAGGTGAGTTGCGCCAGTTCCAAAAAGCAAAGCTCTATTTTAAGCGCGCAAGTTGTTCTGCAGCTGACACGTGACGTTCTCTCGGGAGCGCAACAGCGCAGTTTGGAAGTGCAAAGCACTAAGAATCTTTTTAGATCCAAGAAAGGAAGTGCAAAGCACTTATTTGTTTTCTTTGATCAAAAATAAATTTTTCTTTTTTGTTTCAAGAACCAGAGGTTCATAAAAGTGCAAAGCACTGTTTCTTATGTGAAGACATTGATCCGATTTTTTAAATCAATGATTAAAAAGAAGTGCAAAGCACTAAGAATCATTTAGATTCAAGAACAGAAGTGCAAAGCACTATTTGTTTTCTTTGATCTAATTAGAATCAAAGAAAATAAATTTTCTTTTTGTTTCAAGAACCATAGGTTCATAAAAGTGCAAAGCACTATTTTCTTTTTGTTGTTTTTTCTTGTTTTTTACAGAACCAGGGGTTCATAAGAAGTGCAAAGCACTGTGTTTTTTTTTATGTGAAGAACATTAGTCCAAAAAGAGATTTTTCTTCTCTCATGGAGGTTTTTTACCTTCTTCTTTGAAATTTTCTCAGAATTCTCTCTGTTTGAAGCTCTTGACTTTTTTTAAGAAAATGTTGATGCCTTTGAATTGAGGCTTAGGGTCCTTTTTATAGTGCTTACAAATTAGTTAAATTTGTTAAAGAGATCATTCTCTGAGTGATCTGGGGAATTTTTCCCACCGTTGGATCTTTAATCCAAGGGCTTCTGCTTTGCAGAAGAAAATTTCCTTGTTTTAACAAGAACAGAAAAGATTTCTTAAAATCTTAATTTAATTTGGCGCAGATGCCCCATCTGCGCTGACACGTGTCGCGCAGCGCACAGCGCAGCGTAACTGCGCTAGCGCATCTGCGCTGACACGTGTCGCGCAGCGCAGAGCGCAGCGCAACTGAAGCGTTGCTTCAGACAAATAGAGCTCTGCTCTGATTGGGCGCGCCTTCTTGGGCGTTGCGCTGACGTATTAGCGCCTGACGCGTGGCGCGTTGCGCCCGAGACTTGAAGCGTTACTTTAAAATTTTGAATTTTGAAATTGAACAGAGCTTTGCTCTGATTGGGCGAAACAAATGCCCCCCACCGTTGCGCTCACGTGGCGCACACGTGAGTGCAGCGGTGGCAACCCCCCTGACCGTTAGATCAAGGGGGTGAGCTCAAGAGGCGCAAGCGCCTTATAAATAGGGCCTCTGGCCCTTAGAAAACTCTCCACCATTTTCTAGATTTAGATTTTCAGAGCTCTGCTCTTGCTTAAGAATTTCAGAGCTTTGCTCTTGCTTTCAAAACTCTAGAGCTTTGCTCTCATTTCCCAAAGTTTAGAAAACTTTAGGTAATAATTAATTTAGAATTAAGTTAAATTAATTTAAATCAATTTTAACCAACAGAGCTTTGCTCTCATAGATCTTTTGATCTAAAGAAATTCCCTTTGGGGTTTCATCGGCAGAGCTTTGCTCTCATAAATCCATAGATCTACAGAGATCTTGTTCATGGGTTCTAACCCATGAATAGAGCTTTGCTCTTGAATCAAATGTAGATCTTTTAGATCTGAAAAATGAAGAAAAATTTCTTTACAAGTTTTTCATGGAATTTTCAGGATTCCAGAAATTTTAATTTTAAATTTCTTTTCAAAAATTTTCTCTTTGATGGGAAATTACAGAGCTAAGTTCTCTTTATAGAATTTTATTCTTTTGAGACCAGAATTTGACAAGTGTCATTCTGTGACAGAGTTTTGCTCTGAAAGAGGAGATTTTCTCCTTGTCTCTAGGGATTCTTCCCCCTTTTCAAAATGGGAATGTCTCCCCGGGGGCCAACTGACAATCTCATCCAATGATGAGTTTGTCTTATTAATTGACGTATTGTCATTTAGATTTTGTGGGTCCCTCTTTGGTCTCCTACTCACTGCACTGTAGTGCGATGTAATTAATTAATTTTGATTTTTATTTAATTAATGCATTTTTTTTAATACCAAACGTTGGGATTACAACACTAACGGCTACATTGTTCTTTTGCAGCGATCATGTCTGAAGACACTTCATTCCCGTTCGTCCGCTCGGAGGAGGGATTTCCCGAGGCGCCCTTGGACCGTGAAGCCCTAACCATGATTAGAGAGTACGACCCTGAGTACAAGAAACTCCACCTTTGGGGGTCTTGGTATAACCAGATTATTATGGGTCGACACAGCTTCACTTGCGCGGTGCCGTCAGAACCTATCACGGCGATTCACTGCGCTAACCCACCTCCAGTGCAGTATGCCGTGGAGATGATAGACTGGACCGCGAACAGCTTTCTTCATCCCGCTATGGATGCGGTCCCGGTTCAGCGTCCTATGGTTTTGGATATCCTAGGACGCCGTATCTGTCAGGGAGAAGCACGACCCTGGGGGCAATCATATAACCTTGGTTTGATTCCCCGCCACCCAATTGGATATCTGCCGTGGGCCCGGTACATCCTGTCGACGAGGAAGTCGCAGTTGATAAGACTAGGACTGTACACCGCGGTCTACGTCTCTCTTTTCCAATATCCTACGCTCCCCACTTGGTGGTTCAAGGCTTTCTTGGAGCAATGGAATATTCCCACCCACACTTTCCTTGCCATGGATCGGGAAGTGTCCATTTCTTTGGAGGAATTCGCGGAGGTATCCGGCCTACCAGTCATGGGGGAACACTATGAAGAGCTGCTCCCGACAGATGAGTACGTCTTCGGTGCTAAGCCGATGGTAAGGGGGATTACGTCGGAAAATGCCGTTCAACACCAATTCCTAAGCCTGATCAAGGTGTTGAACATCTACGAGTCCCTTTTCATCGAACACGGGAGCCGAGGAGTTAATTTTGAGGACTTCATTGCTCGCTTCCTCCGTCCTAGCGTCATTTCGCCAGGAGCCGTCAAATCTGCTATTCTGGATGATCCTTTTGGTCTAGGTTTGGCTAACCTGCCGACGAAGGAGATAGACCAAAAGGCTTTCTTCCTCCCAGACTTCCCTACCATATCTTTCGCGGAAATTGCAGTCCCTGGGATGGATGAGGAGGCCTTTTTCTTAGGATTTCTCGGGCTGTGGCTGAGTTGGTTCGCGATCCCAATGCATTCTCATCGCATGCGGCCCTCTGTCTTTTATCCATCCCACCGCATGGTCATTGGGGTAAAGGTGGCCGTGGGGATTGCCGGCCTGGCGCACCTATATCATGGCCTCAGCCGAGCAGCGGATGCCAACGAGCCCGGGGTACTGCACGTGGTCTTCCCGATGCACTACTTTGCATCGTGGCTCGAGCTACACACGGCGGGTGTCTTTGGTATGCATAAAAGGCCTTCATTCTTTGACAAGTGCGGTTTTCCTCGCATTTTACATCTGATTGGCTCATCAATCGTGACCCCTTCACCACGGGACGCCAGGGGTTTACTGCTTCGCCCTCACACCGTTGGAGTCGGAATGTCCTTTATTGATAAGGTATTAACCATTGGGAAGGCGTCCACCACTGCGGTGCGACCATTACAGGACTCCTTCAAGGATGGAGTTTCAGTGTTGACGGCCCGGGAGATCCTCCATTTGTATTCTATTAGACCGGGTTTCCTAGTCTTCAGGCAGGGCGGTGCAGCAGTCGTTATGAGATATAACCCGCATCGTTTTGCCTGACAGCTGGGTTACGATCAAGGGGTACCCTTAGAAGCTTTCTTACTGGAACCTGCTGTAAATGAAGAAGGGATGGAGAACGCGTTACACCATTTCATGCGCCTGAACACGGGTTCTCGTTTTTTCATTAGCACGCCGGTCTGTGCTCCACGACTCCTTAACGTATATAAAGAGTGGTACAATCATGCGACGGGGGCTGTTATAAAGGAAGAGAGGCGAGTGTTGATCGACCGTAAAGAAGTACCCCCGGTACCAATCGTAACGCTCCCTTAGCGCAAGGATCCTGGTGGTCCCTCCTCTAAAAGATGCTGGGGGCAGACCATCACGTGCGCAAAGTCCTCCACGTGAGCTGACGCTCCCTGATATCACAGACGCACCTCCCGCACCCTGTGCTCCAGTGGAGGCAGTGGTTGTACCCTCGCCAGAGTCTGGCGTGGGTGCGGACATCGGGACTCGTCGTCCCAAAGTGGCTGCTAAGCGGAAGTCGATCCCCCACGAGCCTAGGGTTGGGGGTCAAAAGAAAAAGAAGAAGTCACTCTTCGCTGCGGATGTCGTGTTCGGCCAGGAACCCCATGCCCCTCATGCTGAAGGTCTGCTCGAATATGGGACTAACGCAGGGTTGGTGATGCCGCCGCCGGACGATACAGACTTGGAGGCTGCTCTCAGAGCTTCGGCATGGTTGGTGAAGCGTGACGCGTGGCTGGCTAAGCTTGCGCAATCAGGTAACTACTAGTCGCCTTTTCTTTATTGCAACATATCCTCTTCATTATTTTTGACTAACGCTTTTCTTTCTTTTCTTTCGACAGGCATCACTGATGAAGAAGCCATTGCTGCTTCTCTGAGGACTTTTCAGGAGGAGGAACGTCTCAGGGCATCTATGGGCCTTAGTAAGTTTCAACTCATCAAGTTTTTCATTTTCCTTGTGTTATTGTCGATCTAACCCTTCCCTTTTAACTACAGGAACCTCAATGCCGTTCCCTCCTAGCGACGCAGATGTTGTACCAGCTGCTGACGTTCCTGCTTTTTCTGGGCCACCGCAGGAGGTTCGTCTTGGAGAGCCGATGAGAGGTGCCTTAAAGGCTCTGGAGGCATCCCTGAATGAAGACGATGATGCCTTGAAGGAGGCATCACAGAGGTCCCTCATGACCGCTCGGGAGGAGAGGAAGCGGTTGAGGCGTGAGGCGAAGGCGCGCAGGGCTGCCTTGGCTATGGGAGCGGGCCCCAGCACCGCCCCTCGAGCTGATATTCCCTCTGAAGAGGCCCCTGTCGCCCTATCCACTGCCCGCAGAGAGGTGGCGCGAGCAGTTCGGAGCGCAAACGGTAAATCCGCTTCAGGTAATATTTCTCTCAGAGTTTTTGTTATAAGGATTTTAATGTCATTGGTCCTTATATCTCTTATCTTTGCAGGGCCAAGTCCGATCGAGGGGGAGGCGGAAGCCATTGATCCCAAAGAAATAGAGGAAGCGGTACTTGCCGAACTCGAGCCGACGGTGGGCAACGTCGTTATGGCTTTGGAGCCTGAGGTAGAGGTTGAGGGGCCTTCCGCCGAGAAGGTCATTGATGCCGAACCTGAAGCAGTGGCAGATGATATGATCATTATAACTGAGTCCAGGGTGGTGGCGGCTGAGGCGCTCGAGGTCGGCGGACCCTTGGTGACGATAGACGATACAACCACAGCTACTGAACCTGAGAGAGTAGTGGGTGAGGTGGCCATGATTTCCGAGGACGAGCCAACCGCTCCCTCTCTGGAATCTGGCAATACTCCAATCATAGCTCTTCCCGTCTATGGCCCTCCACCGTCCCCAGGTCTTGCTAGCACGACGACGGTCCCCATCGAGTCAGGTGACAAGGCTACGGGCGGTGGTCTCATGTCGGTAGAGGAGGGAGTCGCCTCCGTTTCAGCCGGGAGCTCCTCAGGTAAACCCCAAGTGACTGCCTTTCTTAACTTTACAATCTTTTCTGACAAGTTCAGTTTTTTGTAATGCAGGTGCAGCTAGTGCTGATGCCCCACTGCTTGAAGGAGCGCCTTCAACGACTGCCTTGGCGGTGGTCACCTCTCAACCCTCTCTTATTCCTTCGAAGATGTTGGAAGGTATGGGTTTATAACTTATTAATCCTTTCTTTCAGATATACAGTTTATGTACTGAAGTCATACTATTGTATCTTTCAGGAGTGCTTTTTGATCATCTCTATCAAGTGTTGCTCCTACACTTTTCCTTCCCATCTGAATTCGCCTCCCCGTCGGGTGGCGCTGGTGAGTAATGTTCCCGATTGGTAGCTTTGTCTTTTTAGCGGTAGAATTATTTCCAACTCTCTCTTATTTTGACTGCAGCGTTGCAAATCGAAGGGGGAGCAGAAAGATCGGCTGCGCCACCAGCCCTTCCGGCCTTGCCACCTGTTTCCACTGGTATAGTAAACCGTCTTATCAATGACTTCCTTTGTATCCATTGAATCATCATCTAATCGCCTTTCGTCTTTTTCCAGCTGTCGTTCCAGTCTCGATATCTTTTGAGTCTCGCATTACAATACCGGGCGGCCCTTCCCAGCGACGCCCGTCCTCAAAAGATGCCGCGAATAGTTTGCGCATGTTGAGCGACTACATCGAGGAGCTCGACATCGAGGCTCCAGTATCTGCCGAGGATTTCGCCACGACGGTTAACCCGATGTTGGCGATATTTGCTACCTTCCATGACGAGGGTACTGTCACCTCTTGGGTTAACTATTGTCGGGAGATCGAGGCTCGCCTTCATCAGCTAGAGTCAATGCGCCTGTCCCCTGAGACTTTGGCCTCGAGCACTCAACGGGGAGCATGGCTCGAGCAAAGCGCTTCTCATTTCCGTCATCTGGAACAAGAAGTGGTTTTGAGGCTGAAGGAGTGCCAAAAATCTTCAAGAAACACTGCTCACCTGCGTGCTGAAGTTGAGACGAACACCGCTGAGGTAAAGGCCGTTTTCGAGGGTCTTCTGGAGCGCATCTCAAATGGGCTGAGACTGAAGCGGGCACTCGATATTGCTGAGCGTGACATTGCAGGCCGTGAGGATGCTCATCAGGTCGTCAGGGATCAGCTTGCATCCGTCGCACAACAACGGGCCCAAGTGGAGGCGGAGTTGGCAGTGGTGGCCAATCGGGAAAAAGCATGGAAGGAAGTGCGCGAGCAATTGCTGGATCTGTGCAAGAAGCTTCCTTCTCAGTAACTTTCCTTGTATCGTTGGTATTTGTAACATATATGTATATCTTGTATTCTTTAGTACGATGTATCCTAAACTCAATCAATATTTATGAATGAAAGGTGCATATTTTTGTAATGTCTTATGTCATTTCTCCGTCTTTTCTTTCTTTTATTATCAGTATGCCACCTTAGTAACCAGGATTGACGGATGATTAGGACGAGTATCCCGACCTTCTTAAGAAATAACGATGGCTTAGGCTGCAGGTTCAGATGTGTTGCCTAAGACTTTTCAATTCTATGAGCCGTGAGGGTCTCATAGAGGCTTTTCTCCTTACGGATCGAGAGGATCTCATAGGTGGATTTTCTCCTTAGGAATCGTGAGGATTCCTAAGTGTGGTTTTCTCTTATAAGTCGTAAGGATCCTATAAGAGAATTTTTCCATCTTACGAGTCGAGAGGATTCGTAAGTGGTTGTTTCCCTCCTCGTCGAAATTCGACTACGGAGAGTGAGACCCGTGAATAGTATGCAAGAGACCATTTTGGATTGACTTGCAGGGCCCCATTGCTCAAGAAGCAAGTTTTTCAATCCTTGCTGTCTGAGACTTCTTCTTACAAATTGGGACGAATCGGGAATTTGCTCGCGGAGAGGGTGATGGCTCTGCGAGTTGACATGAGTTAGGAGGCTCTCATCACGGAGTGTTTGTATCCGTGAGTCGAGGAGTTTGCTAGGGATTATTTGTTTCCCAAGCGCCAAGGATTATTTGTTTCCTTGGGGTTTGAAACGAGTCGAGGGTTCCCACGGGGGCTCTGGTAGCTCTGCGGGTCGACGCGGATCAGGAAGCTCTCGTCAAGGAGTGTTTGTATCCGTGAGTCGAGGAGTTTGCTGGGATTATTTGTTTCCCAACCGCCAAGGATTATTTGTTTCCTTGGGGTTTGAAACGAGTCGAGGATTCCTACGGAGGCACTGGTGCTTCTGCGGGTCGACGCGGATCAGAAGGCTCTCATCAAGGAGTGTTTGTATCCGTGAGTCGAGGAGTTTGCTAGGGATTATTTGTTTCCCAAGCGCCAAGGATTATTTGTTTCCTTGGGGTTTGAAACGAGTCAAGGGTTCCCACGGAGGCTCTGGTGGCTCTGCGGGTCGACGCGGATCAGAAGGCTCTCGTCAAGGAGTGTTTGTATCCGTGAGTCGAGGGATTTTGCTGGGATTATTTGTTTCCCAAGCGCCAAGGATTATTTGTTTCCTTGGGGTTTGAAACGAGTCGAGGGTTCCCACGAAGGCTCTGGTGGCTCTGCGGGTCGACGCGGATCAGGAAGCTCTCGTCAAGGAGTGTTTGTATCCGTGAGTCGAGGAATTTTGCTGAAGTCACTGGCTTCTTCGGTTGAAATGAACCGGTGAGATTTGGGGTTCGTCTTCTGACGGAATCCGCTGGGAAAGCATGGTCCATTCTTTGTTTACGCCCTTGGATTGTATACAGGGATCGACGTGATCTTAACTGTAGGGCCAAGGTTTTATCATTTCTTCTTTTTATTTTATTTTATTTCCGCGATACTCTATTATTTCAGCTTTTATATCGCGAAGGTCGCGACTGCCCGATCATTTCGGCTATTTTTCGCGGTGCCCAATCATTTCGGCTATTTTTTTTTTCTTTTTTGTTTTTTTTTTGCTCGTTGCTTTTTATTACGAGTTGCCCAATCATTTCGGCTATTTTGCATGCATACATTTTACTTGCTGCTTTTTTTTTTGCAAGTTGCCCTATCATTTCGGCTATTTCGTATGCATGAGCGGCCTACTGGCTTTCGCCGTAAACCTGAAATTGGACACCGATTTCGGCATCAGCACCGCTGCAACTGGGATATCACCAGGAGCGAATCATCATTTGCCTCTGTCGTTGTCGAACAAAGGAGGCTTAGCGACCAGGGTTAGGATCCTGTCGGCTAAGGCTTTTGACTTCATGAGCCGTAAGGGTCTCATGAAGGTATTTCTCCCTACAAGTCGTGAGGATCTTGTAGGTGCATTTTCTCCTTAGGAACCGTGAGGGTTCCTAAGTGTTTTGTTCTTCTGTAAGTCGTAAGGATCCTACAAGAGGGTTTTCTCTTTGCAAATCGAGGGGATTTACAAGGGTCATGCGAACATATCCCCACTCACGGATGGACCTTGGTTAGGGAAATGTTTATTCGCGCCCGTGGATTGTATACAAGGGTCAGTATTGAGCCTCTTGTAGGGCAATATTGGAAGTTTGTGGGGGTTTGCTTAAGCACAGGTTTAGGTCTCTGTGACTTAAGACTTTCAAATCCTATGAGCCGTGAGGGTCCCATAGGAGAGTTCTCCTTACGAGTCGTGAGGATCTCGCAAGTGTATTTTCTCCTTAGGATTCGTGGGGATCCCTAAGTGTGTTGCTCCTTCGTGAGTCGTAAGGATCTCATGCAAGTGGTTTCTCCTTACAAGGTCGAGAGGATCTTGTAAGTGTTCTTTAACGAGGTTGCGCCCTTTCAGGTTTTCACAAACACTCGCCGGTAGTCCTGCTGTTTTTACTCACGGAGCCCTTTCGGGTTTTCATCCGTGCCCCTTTTTGCTTATGGACATACCGTTGTTTTATTATTATTATTATTATTATTATTATTATTATTATTATTATTTTCCATCTCGTCAGCCTAAGGATGCTGCGGTAATAGCTTAAAGACGTTTTTGTCTGCTATTAGTTTTAGGACATTTCGGTCCGCTGTTAGTTTAAGGACATTTCGGTCCACTGTTGAGAAGTTGGCTACTGCTTATAGAACTTGAGCTTAGGAAGATAGCGAGCGGACATAGTCGTCGTCATCTATCGTTGACCTAGGTTGTGGCTCATTAAGCGTAGTATTTCTTTAGGAAGCGACCGTTTATCGGCCTGAAAGGCCTTTCACCATGCATGTCCATAAGTAGATAGGCCCCACCCTGGTAAACTTTATCTATGATGTACGGGCCTTCATAGTTCGGCTCGAATTTTCCCCGCTTGGCGCGATTGGGGATCATAGGCCTTTTAACCACTAGCACGAGTTCGCCTTGGTGGAATGCCCTCGGTCGGGTCAATCTTTCGTATGAGCGCATCATCTTTGCTTTATAAGCTTCCAGATTTTGTTGCGCTATGAGCCTAGTTTCATCAAGGGCGTCAAGCTCCTCAAGCCGAAGGTGAGCATTTTCTTCGTCCGTTAGCTCGTGGTGAACTGCCACTCGTAGAGAGGGTAACTCTATCTCGAGAGGGAGTACTGCTTCCGTACCGAACACCAACGCGTATGGCGTTATGTTTGTGGCTGTCTTGAACGTAGTTCGATACGCCCAAAGAGCTTCTTGCAGTCTCTCATGCCAGTCTTTCTTATTTCGGGACACTGTTTTCTTTATAATTTTCGTCAAGGTCTTGTTGAAGGCCTCGGCGAGACCGTTAGCTCATGGATTATAGAATGAGGAATATCTCCAGTCTATGTTATGCTGCTGTGCGAAGTGGCTGATTTTATGACTTCGGTAAGCTGGCCCGTTATCGGAGATGATCCGTCTCGGAGTTCCAAACCGATATATGACGTGCGTTTTGAAGAAATGGAGGATATTCTCCGTCTTCACTTCTCTCAATGGTACTGCTTCTGCCCACTTAGAGAAGTAGTCAGTCGTTGCTAGGATGAAACGATGTCCTTTAGACGATGCTGGCTCGATGGGGCCGACTATATCAATCCCCCACATTTCGAATGGCCAGCTAGCTACCGTTGGATGCAGCGGATTTGGGTGCTGGTGGATGAAGTCCCCATGAATCTGGCATGAGTGACATTGCTTCGCATATTCGATGCAGTCTTGAATCATCGTGGGCCAGTAATAGCCCATCCGTTTGATCTTCAACTTCATTTTTGGACCTGCTTGGTGAGAACCGCAGATTCTGTCATGAATTTCCTGAACGACTCTTTCCGATTCGTCCGGTCCTAAGCATCTCAGCCACAGAGAATCGAATGACCTCTTGTAGAGAGTATCATTGACGAAGGCGAAGGACAGAGCTCGTTTTATGAGTTGATGTCTTGCGGACGCATCTTCAGGCATTTGGTGGGACCTGAAGTAGTCTATAAAGACTTCCCTCCAATCCTCAACCTTCTCATGTTCTTTTATTTGCAAGGTCGCTTGTTTAGTCACTCCCTTCTCTTCGGGTGATTCCGAAGGTATTTCTGCGGGGCGAGCACCTGACTACTTTGTACCATGATTCTAACGTCATCGAGGTTCTCGTCAGCCATTTCTTTAGCGAGTTTGGCCAACGCGTCCGCTTTGCTGTTATCCGCGCGTGGTATGCTCTCCAAAGTATAGGAGGGAATTTGGGTTAGCAGTTGTTGCACCTTTTCACCGTATTTTACTAACTCCGGTCTGCATGTTTGGTAATCGCCGTTTACTTGACTAACGACCAGTTGCGAATCTCCGTATATGAGGAGGTTTTCAATTCCCATGTCAATGGCGATCTCGAGGCCTGCTATCAGAGCTTCATATTCGGCTTCGTTGTTTGTCCTCGGCTCCGTCAGGGAGAACGCGTAGCGCATTATCCCTCCTTGTGGAGTTATAAAGATGAGTCCTACCCCGATTTGATTATAGGGGTACTTTGTTTGCGTTTCTTCATGGAAGATGCTCCGTCGAAATAAAGCTCCCATCGAGTATTATCACCATCGATCGCATCAAACGCATGTTCGTCTGGAAGATCGCAGTTTAAAGGAGAGTCAGCTGGTATTGGGTGCTCAGCAAGGAAGTCAGCGATGGCCTGGCCTTTTACTGCTTTGAATGGTCGATATGCTATCGAGAATTCCATTAAGAGAAGGGCCCATTTAGCGAGTCGTCCTGTCAATATGGCCTTTGACATTAGATATTTGAGAGGGTCTACCTTTGAAATGAGATAGACTTCATGCGCTAATGCGTAATGTCTAAGCTTTGTTATTGCGAAGATCAACACCAGGCAGTGTTTTTCAATGGGGGAATAATTTCTTTCTGCCCCCAGCAGCACTCGACTTAAATAGTAAAGTGCTCTTTCTTTCCCTTGGTCATTCTCTTGTGCCCATAATGCGCCAAAAGAACCTTCAAGGGCGGCCGTGTAAAGAATGAGAGGCTTTCCCTTCACTGGAGCAGCCAACACTGGAGGGTTTTGCAGGTACTGTTTGATCTCGTCTAGTGCACTTTGGCACTTTTGATCCCAGACGAACGGGGTTCCCTTCTTCATCAGGTGGCTGTAAGGGCGGCACTTTCCCGAGAGGTTGGCTATAAATCGCCGTATGTACGCGAGCTTTCCTTGGAGAGATCGCAATTGTTTAAGAGTTCTCGGCGGAGGCATTTCCATGATCGCCTTAATCTTAGACGGATTTATTTCAATACCTCGGTGTCGAACGACGAATCCCAGGAATTTGCCCGAGGAAACCCCGAATGCACACTTTAGAGGGTTCATCTTTAAGTTGTATTGTCGAAGACGTTGAAATACGGTCTTCAGATGCTCGAGATGTTCCTCGTATGATTTGCTTTTAACCACGAGATCGTCGATATAGCATTCGACGATTTCATGAATAAGGTCGTCGAAGATCTTTGTCATGGCCCTCTGATAAGTAGCACCAGCGTTCTTTAAACCGAAGGGCATCACTTTATAACAGAATATACCTAGAGGGGTCCTGAAGGCCGTATGCTTCTGATCTTCAGGATGCATTTTTATCTGGTTATACCCCGATGAGCCATCCATGAAGGAGAAAACTTCATGAGTGGATGTGTTGTCTATCATCAGTTCGGTGACTGGCACTGGGAAATCATCTTTTGGGCAGGCTTTATTAAGATCCCGAAAATCCACGCATATGCGCACCGTCCTATTTTTCTTCATCACCGGGACGATGTTAGCGATCCATTCAGGGTATTGAACTTCATGGATAAAGCCGGAGTCTATCAGCTTTTTGACTTCGGCGTTGATGCTCATTTCAAGCTCGAGCCGCATTCTTCTCGGCGCCTGTTTGACTGGTTTGACGTTTGGGGATATTGCTAGTCTATGTACAGCGACTTCTGGATCTAGTCCTGGCATCTCGGAATAGTTCCATGCGAAGCAATCTTTATGCTGCACAAGGACGTCTTTTAACGCAGCCACCCTCTCTTCAGACAGCAGCTCGCTGACGAATGTCGGTCGCGGATCATTTACCGTCCCCAACTCGATTTTCCTGAGGTTATCTGCAGTAGTATGTATTCCATCCTTTAGTTCTTTCGGAGCTGGGGGAAATTCTGAGATTACCTCATCGCTGCTGTTTTCAAAGCACCGAGGAAGGCTGTTCATGTCCTCGGACTCTTCTTTTAATATTGTTATCACGTGGCAAGTGCGAATTTTCTGCCAATCCCAATGCGGAGTTGGTTCTATCCTGGTGTTTTCGGGTTCGTGCTTTTGCGGCGGCGCTACCCTCCAGTTGTCAGACAACGCGAATTTACCAAGCTGATATTGGTCCTCAACCCAATTCTTAAAGGTGAAACAATTTTAAAGCGGATGCCCTACTACTCGATGGTAAGAGCAATAATTTGGGTTGGAGACTTCGCCTGCTTGTTCAGGGTGTTTAGACTCTGGCAGTGTAAGCATTTGATGTTTTAGAGCAAGATCAAGTATTTTCCTTGTTTTGCTCCGAGGAAACGAGTATGCTCGACCCATTTTCTTCATGAGGGCTAGGTCAATAATGCTCGACCCTCGGATGCGTGGCTTCTTAGCTCTGCTTTGTGGTTGTTGAGCGTCTTTCTTGCCTTTCGACTTGTTTTTGCCTCCGCGCCGAGCCCTTTTTGTATCAGGTTGGTATGGGGCAGCATCTTCGTTCTTTACTGCCTGTTGAAGGAGGCGCTGTGTCTTGGCTTTCTCATAGATTGCCATTTCACGATTGTGATCATCTCGGGCTTTTTGACTCGCATCCCTTATAAGTTTGCTCACCCGGTCTTCAAATGATGGACTGGGCGGTTTTGTATCAGGAACTTTTGCTGGTTCAGGATTAGCGTCCTCCCATTGAGCGTCCGCTTCTTCATCGAAGTCATACATGACATAACAGCTGTCTACTGGCTCCCTTTTCTTTGACCGGATGTACCCGAGCCCTTTTGTTTCTATTCTCCCGTTAGGCAATTTGCATTGAGTCCCGGGAACGTTCCATACTTTGTCATAGAATTTGGCCTTTCTAACGGTTTGTTCGAAAGGTATTCCCTGGCGTTTCAGCAGTTTCCTCAAACCTTTGGTATAATATCTGGGAAGACGGATGGGCTGAAGCCTGTCGAGCGTGGGATCCGCGCCATGCCAAATTTCTTTTTCCACCTTGTTTTCTTCAGAACGGTAGAATAGGATTGCCTTCTCGCCTTTTCGTCCGGGAGGAATATAGAATGTGTGCAATTCTTCTACGTTGTTGGCGTTGAGTGCATCCAGTTCTTTGTAATGTTCAAGCGGCACCATGGTTATCTGCAGACTTCGCTCTTTATCAGCAGAAGCTCGTATTGACAGCCGAGCAGGGAATACAGCGTGAACTTCATCCTCTGAATCACTGCCGAAGATTAATGAAGGAACGGATGGTCCTGGCCTGGTGGATTGGGATGGACCTGAATAAATTATATCCTCCTCCTCCTCGGTGTCACTGCCGAAGACAGGGATGGTGGCGTTAGTTTTGTTCTCCGGTTTGTGACACCTTTCCGTGTCTTCGAAACTCGGTAAGAAGTACTTGGCATCTTCATACTTGCGAACTTCGTTTACGGAAAACGGATTCAACTCTCCCGCCACAGTGTACTCAAGGCCATCCCTAGAATACTTCATGCACTGATGCTGTGTAGAAGGGATGATATTGTACTCGTGTAGCCATGGTCGGCCGAGCAGAGCGTTGTAGCATGTCTTGGCGTCTATAACTTGGAATTTGATGTCTGTGACAAGCAACCCGAAGCGTAGCGTCAATATCACAGATCCAAGTGTTTTTGATGATTGAGAGTCGAATCCGGAGATAGTGATTTTGTCTCGGACGAGGTGTTGGACACTCATGCAAATCTCCTTTAACACTCGCACATTGAGTAAATTGACAGACGATCCGTTATCGACCAAGATTTTGCCTATCTTTATGTCATGGCAGTATCTTGAAACATAAAGGGGGCGATTTGTTCACACGTCCCGAGGAGAAGGTCTTCATCACCAAAAACAACGTCGGCTGTGTGCACTTCCTCTAATTCATCTTTCATCTTTTCTTCGGCTAGGAAGGCTTGGAACTGGTCCGGCTCTTGTAGGGCCTTAATCAAAGAATCCCTCGCCTCTTTTGATAGTAATAGGGCATCGAGAATGCTGAGTTGTGAGGGTAGCTTCTTCAGATGCGCTAAGACATTGTAATCTACTCTATTCCTCTTTGGGGGATTCTTGGCGGTCAACTCTTCCGCGACTCGGTCATCCAAGGAGATATCTTCAGAGACCTTCTCTTTCCCTTTGTCTTTTCTGTTCAAGGGTCCGAGGTTCTTTTCGGGTAATGTTCGATTGCGCAGCTGTATATTCTCGCAGGCCTTTGGTTCTTCTTCTTTTCCCGAAGTGGATTCTTTGAAGAGGGGGCCAAGTTCTAGTTCCTCATCAGAGTCGCTCCCAAATGTAGGCACTTGTGACCCGGCAGTGTTAACCATGTGACAATTGCCGGCAGTTCTTTCAAGTTCTTCAGTCGTATTTCTTTGCTCTCGGCGAATTTTACGTTTTTCCCATTTAAAGCGTTGTCGATTAGCGACGTATCCTTGCCACCATCCATTGAAAGCCTTGCACTCTTGGGTAGGATGCGAGACCTTCTGATGATATAAGCAATAAGAGGGGTGCATTTCTACCACACCAGTAATTTTTCCTTCAGAGGATGGTAGCTTCATGCCCATTGATATGGCCTTAGCAAACCTCTTTTTTATCTTGAATTGGCTTTTGTCAGCGGTGGAGGCATTTTGCTCCAGCGGGATCGTCTCAGCTCTTTCATCAAGTCGCTGGCGCTTGGCCTTTTCGAATATAGCCGTCTCGCGTTCTCGATCAGCTTTACTTTTCAATCGAGCTTCATTAAGAAACGCGCCAATCATCTCAACTGATAACCCTGGAGCTCTTGATTCGGCATTTGCCCCCAGCGTTTCTGTGCCAGAGGTCTCTTCATCATTCGTGACCGAATGAGAGATCATATGACAGCTCGCCACATACTCCTCGGATTCGTCCGATGAACTTTCTCCCTCATCTTCCTTTTGAAAGACGCGATCAAGGAAATCTTGGAGCGTAATGGGAGTCCGCGCCTTTTGGTTATATTCATCCAGCACGTCGATCTGCTTTTGTAGGTCCGTGCGCTTGTCGCCAGGCTTCACGGGCTTCTTAGATTTCTTCTTCTTCTTTTTCGAAGATTTTGACGGCTGGCTATGAATGCTTGAACCACCACCATCAGTCTTCGGAGTTAGTCGTGGCTTCAACATCCCCTCAATAACCTGCGGTTCCAAGGGGTTCTTCCACTTGACCGCTGGACAGGTCTGAAGATTGTTTAGCATCCTCTTTGTCTTGGCTGACAATACGACCTCCCAAGGGGCTTCCTCAATGACGGAGCATGTTGCCCCCGGCGTGTTCGTCCCTTTAGAGGTGTAGGGCTGCGGGGGATTCACCTTCCATTTGTCAGATAGCGCAAATTTGCCCTGCCGGTACTGGTTCTCAAGCCAATTCTTGAAAACGTAGCAATCCTCGATGGGATGGCCCAGCACTCGATGGTAAGGGCAATAATTGGGCTCGTTGACGTCGTTCGGTTGCAACGGTCGTTTTGGATCTGGAAGATTTATGAGTCTATTGCGCAACGCCAGCTCGAATAGCCTCCTCGATTTATCGCGGGGGAAGGAGTAAGGACGTCCCATCCTGTCCTCAAGGGGTACGTATGGGCGCGTATTGTTTGGACGAGCAACCGGCTTCGAGTCGCTCGGTTGTTGTTGGGCATTAGCGACAATGATCGCTTTTCCCTTTCCTTTGTCGTTTCGGGAGTCCGGCTTCGGGAGAGGGGGTTTATGGCCCATCTGATCCATCTGCGCTAGTTTGTCGATCAAAGCCTGGAAGGTAGTCGGCTTGAAGAACATCATGAACTGCGAGATGGTTGCCTGTGGATCAAGCGTTCCAACAAACATTCCCACCGCTGGAGCTTCTTCTATGAGCTGTTCGCACTTCGACCACAGATTTCGCCACCGTATAGCGTACTGAACCCATGTCTCGCCGGGTTTCACCCTGGCATTAATCAGTGCCGTCATCGGGGTACGCTCACTGGCACTTGCAAAACGTTGGGTGAAGAGCAGCTCCATCTCCGCAAAGGTTTTAATAGAGTCGTTGGGAAGCTCAGAATACCATTCAAACGCCGTATCTGATAAGCTTCCAACAAACTGGCGAAGCAACAGTTTGTCGTTGCCGCCGGTGTTACCGCAAAGAGCCCTGAACTGGGCAACATGTTGATGGGGATTGCCGGTCCCTTTGTAGACATGAAACTTGAGAATTGTGTAACCCGACGGGTACTTGATTTGGTCACACCAGCCTGGATACGGTCGTCCCGTTTTTACGACGTGGCCGGCTGCTTCGGCCGCGTGATGAACCTTTATTTGCTGGGCTATATATTCGTCCAGATCAGTCTTAGAGATTGTATCCTCTTTAGCCGTTAATAGAGCCGGTGGCGGATTTGATGCCTCTCCCCTATCGTCTTCAAGAATGATCGGGAGATCTCCAGCAGGTGGATCCTGTTGAATCATCATACCCACCATATCCTGGAACAGGAGGGCCATCCGCTGTATGTTGGCTGCTTGTTCAGCAGCCTCTCTGTCCCTCTTTTCCAGTACTCGGCGAAGGAACTCAGCGTCGGTCTCTTCCTCCTGGCGCTCATCTAAGGACGTCTCAGGGTTCTCTTTCGGCCCAGTGAGTGCAGCCATTGTGGTCATCATCTCCTGGAGCTTTTGTTGTTGCTCCTGAGCCTTGGTCACTGATCGGGTAAGCGGTCGGTGACCCGTAGCAGTACGATTTTCTTCCTTTCCAGAAGCCATATAAACCGTATGAACAATTATGCCTCCTGACTTAAGGCGTTTAGGTTCACTGCTTTTAAACTTTGCTGGTGACGCGGGAGTTTTCTCTGGCTTCCTTCTTTTGTGGGCCAACGAGGTCAAAGGAACCGTTGAAGTGGGCATCCTAGCAACCGTTTCCCCCTGCCGTTTAACGGGGCGGGTTTTGTCCTTTTCGACCTTTGCCTTTTTCTGGCGATGAAAGTGATCTGGGTCAATCACAGAGTCTTGAACCCTCCGCCAAACCTTGTATGTCTTTGACGATAGCCGTTGAGGGGGCTGCTCTTGTTTTGTTTCTGGAACTCTCTCCGCAGGTGGAGGAGATCTTTTCAAGGTAGCGGTTGGAGAGTTCTTACACACTCTCCTCAGTAGTTCAAAGCTGTTTCCAGTTGGAACAGCAGCGTTGACTTCCACCATTGGAGCGGGTGGAGTTATCCCTGAGGGGGAGTTGCCCCCTGCTTTCCTCACTCGTCGCCAATGGCGACGTCGCGCACGACGAGCCGTTGGGACTGGCTCGGAAATCGAGATGGTTTCTTTTTGTCCCCTGTTTGAGTGTGGGGTAACTGCCGATGTCAGCTTGTCGAAGACTGATGCCTTTTGATCAGCTGGGGGAGGAGTGGGAACCGTCAATCTTGTGAAGACCGACTCTCTGATAGGAGAGGCCGCTTTAACGACTTCCGAAGCAGCGGCCGTTGCCTTCTTTGGGACGGACACTTTATAATTCTGACCTAGCCTGGTGAAAACGGAGGCTGTCGGTTTAGTAGCGGGCGACCCGTTGACAGAGGCTGTCGAAACAATGAGCCGGTTGAAGACCGATTTTTTACCCACTTCCGGCGCAGGTATTGGTGCAGAAAAGCTTGCAGGTGGGATCATAGTCCCGAAGAACAAGCCGGTGGTGGCTTGGGTCACCTGGTCTACCGGCAGAGTAAGGAAGGAAGCCGCTTGGGGCCCATATGCTACGCCTCCCGGTGAGGTGGAGCGTCCGTTGCAGCGGCATTTCGAGTAATTGGTACAGCTAGAGGCCATTGAATCTTGAATTATGCACCAGGTAAAAGACCAAATCTTAGTAACTTGAAATCCGAAGACAACCATTTAACGAACCGCGATTGGTTCGCGAAGAAGAAACACGAAGTGTGGAGTGGAAAGAGGAAGAGGTCCCACCGGGCGTGCCAGAATCTGTTCCCCTCCGAAAGACGGCCGCACAAGACTGCGAAGTCCTGGCGCTGAGATTCGGGGTAGATGCTATTTGGTTTTATCCGTCTACCTCTCCGAAGATGCCAAGTTGATTTATGGCACCGTGTATCGAAGGTTTAGACGGATGCGGCCGATATAGCAGACTTTGTCAGATTCCCCCTCGCTTGAGGGGTTTTTGATTGTGGGGACGCTCTTCCCTGCAGGCGCAAGCCCCTGCAGTTAATTACGCTACCGCATCGCGGTAGCCACTTTCTCCTTCTCCAGAATTTCACTTCATGTCGTGTGTGTTTGTTTTGTTTGTGGTTGCCCGTGGATTGTATACGGAGACTGAGTAATGCCGTCGCCCATAGGACGTGGATTAGTCCAAATCCGTATTTACTTAGATTTGGGTTTAGTGTTTTTAGTTTAAGGATACATTAGTCGCGTTGCGACTAAGATCAACTCAAACATTCGTCAAGGATACGTTAGTCCTGTTTTGGACTAAGATCAACCTGACGTGGTGATTCATTTAATCTATGGCCGTCGGGAGTCATCACCTCTCTAACATCGTTGAAGGATTACAACGATAGGTGTCAGAGGAGCTCAGAGATGTACCCTTGAACCAAAGCTGATTGAGGGTTTTATAGTCCATTTAAATGTTTAAGGATACGTTAGCCGTGTTTGGGGCTAAGATCAACTTAAACGGGATCGTTTAGATCCGGCAAAAGAGCAATTGGCTCTATTGTTCCAGTTTAGGGACGTAGTGGTCCATTATTAGTTTAGGGACATCTCGGTCCGATACCAGTTTAGGGACGTAGTGGTCCATTATTAGTTTAGGGACGTTTCGGTCCGATATTAGTTTAGGGACGTCTCGGTCCATCATTAGTTTAGGGACGTCTCGGTCCAATATTAGTTTAAGGACGTCTCGGTCCGATATTAGTTTAAGGACGTCTCGGTCCACGAGTTTAAGGACCCCGCAGTCCATAGCGATGTATGGTCGTTGGGACCCGTCACCTCTTTGACGTCGTTGAGGAATTACAACGATGGATGTCAAAGGAGTTCGGAGATGTACCCTCGAATCGGTTGTGAATTGATTTAGAAGAGCCATTTTGCTCGATCAATTTAATTTAAGGACTTACGGCCAGAATTGGGCTAAGTCCAGTTGAAAATGTTCGGCATTTTTATTTGTTTTTGGCCTAATAAGATTGTGCTAGGGCTTGGCCTCTTTTTAATAATGCATAGCATTATTTATTTTGTCAGGGCTGTTCTCATTTATAGATGATGCAAAGCATCAGTCTTATTTGGGCTCTGCCCTGTCTATTTTTGTTTGGGCTTCGTTCTGTTATTAAAGATGCAGAGCATCAATATTGTTTGGGCTCTGTCCCCTTACAATTGTGTTGAAATTTAATCTGGCCTACTAGGCCCCTCTGATTTGGGCTTGGCCCTTTAGTAAAAGAAATGTGTTGCATTTATCAGGCGCTTTGCGCCAATCATTGAGCGCAAGCGCTTGTGGTGAGGACACGTGTCATGCTCTAGTGAGCGCAAGCGCAACAGCGCAGTACGCTGCGCTAGTGTGCTGCGCTGTTGACACGTGGCGCGCTCAGGTGAGTTGCGCCAGTTCCAAAGAGCAAAGCTCTATTTTAAGCGCGCAAGTTGTTCTGCAGCTGACACGTGGCGTTCTCTCGGGAGCGCAACAGCGCAGTTTGGAAGTGCAAAGCACTAAGAATCTTTTTAGATCCAAGAAAGGAAGTGCAAAGCACTTATTTGTTTTTTTTGATCAAAAATAAATTTTTCTTTTTTGTTTCAAGAACCAGAGGTTCATAAAAGTGCAAAGCACTGTTTCTTATGTGAAGACATTGATCCGATTTTTTAAATCAATGATTAAAAAGAAGTGCAAAGCACTAAGAATAATTTAGATTCAAGAACAGAAGTGCAAAGCACTATTTGTTTTCTTTGATCTAATTAGAATCAAAGAAAATAAATTTTCTTTTTGTTTCAAGAACCATAGGTTCATAAAAGTACAAAGCACTATTTTCTTTTTGTTGTTTTTTCTTGTTTTTTACAGAACCAGGGGTTCATAAGAAGTGCAAAGCACTGTGTTTTTTTTTATGTGAAGAACATTAGTCCAAAAAGAGATTTTTCTTCTCTCGTGGAGGTTTTTTACCTTCTTCTTTGAAATTTTCTCAGAATTCTCTCTGTTTGAAGCTCTTGACTTTTTTCAAGAAAATGTTGATGCCTTTGAATTGAGGCTTATGGTCCTTTTTATAGTGCTCACAAATTAGTTAAATTTGTTAAAGAGATCATTCTCTGAGTGATCTGGGGAATTTTTCCCACCGTTGGATCTTTAATCCAAGGGCTTCTGCTTTGCAGAAGAAAATTTCCTTGTTTTAACAAGAACAGAAAAGATTTCTTAAAATCTTAATTTAATTTGGCGCAGATGCCCCAGCGCGTGACACGTGTCGCGCAGCGCACAGCACAGCACAACTGCGCTAGCGCATCTGCGCTGACACGTGTCGCGCAGCGCAGAGCGCAGCGCAACTGCGCTAGCGCATCTGCGCTGACACGTGTCGCGCAGCGCAGAGCGCAGCGCAACTGAAGCGTTGCTTCAGACAAATAGAGCTCTGCTCTGATTGGGCGCGCCTTCTTGGGCGTTGCGCTGACGTATTAGCGCCTGACGCGTGGCGCGTTGCGCCCGAGACTTGAAGCGTTGCTTCAAAATTTTGAATTTTGAAATTGAACAAAGCTTTGCTTTGATTGGGCGAAACAGTTCCTTCGAGTTCGTATATAACCATACGATGGATTATCCAAATAACTGTGGATCTTCGTAGTGATACGGTTTTTCTGGAGAAATACAAAGGTGAAGTAGGAGTGGCGATGAAATACTTGGTTTGGTTGTGAATAGCAGTCGCAATTTACTTTGCCATCTTTCTAATCCCTTTACTTGTCTTTACTTATTACCTTCTGTACACCTTACTTAGGCTAATCGGTTTTCTTCATTCCCTACCTTTCGGCACTTGCTTATGGTTTGGAAGAAGACTATCTAATAAGCATAATAGGTGTACCGTCCTAATCCAAGGAGCACTCGCATCCTGAGAGAAGGTAAAAGGAAAAGACAACTGAATAGTCCTATTCATTTTCTCCAGAACCGGAAACCATTCTCGAATCTGGAACAAGTTCCTTCAAGTTCGTATATAACCATACGATGGTTTTATCCAATGGACGTAGACGTTCATAGTGATACGAAATGTTCCGGAGAAAAAGGGTAAAAGTAGGAGTGGCAATGAGGTATGCAACTCAGACAATCCAAAAGCCAGTGTTTTAAGAAGGTTCGGTTATCTTGGTCACTGAGTCATAGTCTAGAGTCGGGCCATGGTCGTTGCCAAAGAGAGAGAAAAAAGAAACACTCTGCGTGCACTCTAACCTAAATCAGAATGGTTATCAATTTATCTAATCAGGAAACCTTCCACTGTAATCTCAAATTCTCCTCCAAACCTGAAAGAAGAATTAGTCGGGATCACCCGAGGAGTAAACCAACTCATCAGTGGGAATCGGGATCCAACTATCATCGCATGATAACGTGATGGAATCTACTCACGTTATCACACTCCAGAAGGTATACGCATATCTGGCAAGTTTCCTGTATGTTTGAAACTCCTGATGTGATTTTTACCCCATGCTCTTATGACCTTGACTGAGGCCAACAAATCATAAGTCACATATCAAGTTCTACCCGTTATTGTCCAGGTTAATTTGAACCCACCCGTACAAGCCCTTGACTAGGGCCAACAAGGCTGTACGACTGTCCCAAACCAACGCATCTATCTATGCAACAGAAAAGTAACAAATAGCTACCATAAACTATGCCTTGACTAAGGCCAACAAACATAGCATGAATACTAAGTGCTACCCGTCTGAAATGACGGAGGGCTACGAATGGTTTTTGGCGAAAAACCTTTAACGTAATGAACTTGATATCATTGAAGGAACGAGATAGCTTTTTATAAATATAGTGGCGAAAACCTTTGCTAAAGAAGTCCTCCCGGTGAAGGGATCTCGACTCTTTCCCCGTAGAATGAGGTGCAGGATATTCCAACTGAATACCACGATGCAAAGCAAAAAGTAATCGACTATAGTGAAGTTATTATCCTGACGCAAACTTCTTCCCAAGGGGTCACTCCCGGTGAAGAGATTGTTGGGTTCCGGCAGCGCCCCGGCCGTCGAAACGCGGCCAAAATGCGGAACAAAAATTTCTAAATCGGCGCTACCGCTACCCGATTCCCGGATCGACCTTAAACCCTAAACTAGCAAACTAACTAAGAGTTAAAATCGTTATACCGAGTTAATCCGAGTCCTTCGGTCTTCATTCCAAGCTCCTAGCGGTCCTTTGATGATGTTTGGTTGCCGGTCTTCCTCCATCTCCGATGATCCACCTGAGGGAAACGGTGCAAGCTCCAGCCTCGACAAACGAGGCAACCGACGCCCCAAATTTGCTAGCTATGGAGAGTGGGGGTGTATGAAAGTGTCACTACAATTCTCTCTCCTTTCATGTGCTCCATGGTGCAACCATAGAAGAAGAATGGAGGTGAGGAAGCTTTGGCATGAACTAAAAATGGCTAAGTCTTTCTTGTGTGAATGAGAGTTGAGAGTTTAATCAAGTGTGTCATCAAGCAAATGAAATGAGCCCCATCTCCTATATTGGCTGCCCCCCTTTCTCATTCACACAAAAAGAAATATTTCATTTTCTAATTTGATTAAACAATGTGAACCATTAAACAAATGTGCACCATACCTTGGTCCATGCCTAAACCCATGCCACAAATCACATCACCTTTTCCACCTCATTAATAAAAACAAATGAATTTCCATAAATGGAAAATCATATAAATGAGGTGGCATCTTCTAGAAGCTATTCCGTATAAAATACGGAATACTTCCCGGTACATGTATCGAAATACATATACGCGTATTCGTACCAAAATACGAATAGCCGAGAGAGAAAACGAATAGTGAAAAATAATGCTAGAATACGTATATACAAATACATATATAAATTATTAAATCAAAATCCGATTTAATAATCCGGCTTAATCCTAAGCCGCTAGTATTATCAACCGTCCGATTAAAGTCTGCGCAGCATGTGCACATATTTAATCGGACACCTGTATGTATCAACATACGCCATATACACCATATCGCCTGAACCGTGAAACCCTCTGTGTGGGACTCTAAAGACTCGTCAATACGCTGGCAGTGGGTTTAACCACAAGCACGTCAGCGGTACTAGCTGTACATAACGGCTACCCAGGTATTGAGCGAAAGGGAGGCCGACGAGCAAACTCATTCTGAACCCCTACCGAGCCTGACAGTGACAATATCCGTACAGTCCGGTCTGTTCGTCTAAGAGTATCGCATATCGAGTCTAGGGGGGTGGATGAAGTCAGACCCCCAACAACGCGATATTTAGTGTCGGGATGAAATCCATCACCACCTGAGAAACTATCAATCCTGGATTAGTAGTTCTCGTCCACCGTGGCCACGGATTTATGGTGATGGCCATCCGTACACAACGCGACATCAACCCCCAATACCGGGAGAGACGCATCCCCGACGATCCGATCACTGCCTCCATGTGGCTCAGGACTGTACCCAACTAAAACCTGTTTGCACGACTCTTTTGAGCCGTGGTAGGGTAGTAATCAAAGCACAGTGGGAACTCACACGAGACAAATGACGATCTCTGGTCAACAGACTAACCTGTACACATGTCACCTGGGAACCGCTATCTGACAATAGGTATAATACTAACCAGCAGGTTCCCGGTGAGTCCGTCCAGTGTACTCATAACCCAATGAGCACCTGTATACTATCTTAGGTGAACAAACTAACACCAATGGCTTATGAGACCTGGCCACCGTCCCTCGTCGGGGTCTCGATCAGTATACACTAGTCTACACTGGAGGATCGATGCCCGGTCTCGATACTCCTACGACTAGGGACATTTAAGGATGTGCTTATAGACCCCAGCTCCCATATATATGATCGCCATCATAATGCTGGCAGTCAAGCAAGAATCTTATAGGTTCTATCAACACGTACATGATGATAAAGACAAACCAGATAGCATACTATCATCTTGAGTAAGACTGCTTTATCGGTATAGGTCCTCACTCAATCATCATAATCACAAGTCTGCGAATATGATAATTGCCTTGAGGGCACTATAGCCAACAATCTCCCACTTGCACTTAAGGCCAATTATTGCGATGTCGCATACTCACAACCCGTGTGATACCGAACACCCAACTTCTCTACTAATCAGTTTCTCAAAGCCTGTTTGCGAAAATGATTGCGTTCGAGAAATAGCCTCAGTGAGTGGATCCGCTCCAATGTTTCTTTCTGTATCTCTCTTAATCTCAACTTCGCGGAGAAAACTATCTTCCAAAATGAGCAATACTTGTCTTAGAATTTGTCTGGATATCTGATGGGACCCAGTTCTCAGATGAACTCCAAATCCAGCAAACTACTTAGACTGTATCGTCCACTGAATTAAATCAGTATCCTGCGCAATGCCTTTCTTCAGTATCCGCTTGGACCACCTGTCCAACATACTGTCCCTCAGAAGAGGGAAAACTATAACTCTGACAGTCACTCTGTCATCCAGGTCACCTTGGAAGCCTGAAATGATAACCGTCTCCTGAAGGAGGCTGCCGTTACTATATCCCATGAACATTTACTTATGTTCATAAACTGCTTCCCAATATTTCTCCAGAATTGGATTAATATATGTTTATTGCAGCTAGTGCAAAAAACAATATCTGGTGTGGTACTTGACATTTCATGATTAACTTAATTGCCTAAGCAAGTGATATGCTAATCATGCAGGTCCCTCTCCCCTTTAGTCTATAAGACACCTTTAGAGAGATTGACTCCATCACCTGCAGGTAGACCACCATGCCAGGAGTCGTCCATTTAATGTCAAAATACCCAGATTAAGATACTTCCCAAATCTAGATCTAAAACCATAGATCTAGTAATCAGAAACTCTGATATTACATCCATATCCTGTGTGGAGAAACAACTTTGTGACAACCATAGTACAACCGATCGTAGTATAGAAATATCTCTTCCTATCAAGTGCATGTCATCCAAATACCTGGACATCACTCTTTACTACCTTCTTACCAGATCCATCTCCTATTCTGATGAGGTCAAAGCCTATGACTGTCACATCAAAATTAGATGATCTATTTCCGCTATACCTGCTTTAGTCTATAAATAGACATAAGCTACTTACCCACTATACTTCCGCTGCTTCCACTGACTTCAACAACCCTCTGGTAGAGTCATATAGACGTGCATTTCTAAAACTAGTTTAGAACGATACTATACTCATCCTCCTGCCGGGTCTTATAGTCTAGAACAATAGTAATGGTAAGTCTGGGTAAACAAGAACCTCCCTGTCACTGTCTCTGAGAAGACCGAAGTACCTCTCGGGTGATTGAGGTTACCCACCAAATCTGCGGAGTGGCTAATGGAACATCAAATCCAATTGAATCCTTAGGTTCTATTAAATCTTCAGTAATCGTTTGTGGTTCTGGAATCACTTCCAGTTCTACCATACTCCCACTATTATTTTCTGAAAAAGTCCATTTTATTAAAACTGTGGCGAGTCAAGAACAATATAAATATTGATCTTCCTGATGGTAGAAAGTTAACCCTCGTAAAAGCCCGGGATAACCCACAAACTGCCATTACTGAAACGTGCCTTGAGTTTATCCGGATTCTGGCTTTAAGCATCAGCCGGACAACTCCCTATACCTTAACATCGTTAAGATATAAATTGATTATATATATATATCTAATATAGAAACAAAAGCACTAATCTAATTTGAACCAGATTTAAAATCATGCAGCTGTCTCCAGTGCATACAACCAAATGGAAAGAGGACAATCAGCATTACTCATCTAGGAGTGCATCCATATATGAGTATCCTGAAAGAGAAGCAAGTTCTCAAAACCATTACTATCAATGGAATACCAAACACAAGTATCTGCATCTTCGAATACTTCGAAGAATCTCGATACTTCTAATAAATGGTTCTCTACTTTATTCTTATACCTATAACTTCTCAAAATTTGGACCATGCATTTCAACGAAATACTTGTCCAGAATTGGAGAAGTCACAAGTAAACAGAATATAGTACGAATACCAACCCCATTGTCGTAATCGACACTGGACAATATACAATACCTTGTATAAGTCCCCTGAGTTAAACAACTCAAACCCCGTGCGTCGTAGGTTGAAAAACTGTAGTATGATTAAGAAGAATTACACCGCTGTTGAATGCACCTTACCTAATCACCAGCTGATATAGGTAAATGTCACAGACATAATATCAAAAAGTTATATCTCACTTTATAAAATAAATGTACAGATATATCAGTTTGAAATTGGTGCATAACAACGGATATTCAAAACCAAATATTTGCCATCCGCAAAATCCAGATGATTTCCTAAAATATCACCAATTACAACGAATTCTGATATAATGAGGATCTAATCACCCAATTCCTAATATCTTACTCCCACTCACCATCTATAATAACATGCAAATGTGAGAAACTGATCTGGTAAATACATACCCTGGAGTTAGATTTCAACTGGGAAAACAATTATCAATTAACATCGCACAATGAAACTGAAACATGGAAATGTTTCGAAGGGTTAACTGGTATTCCTAGTAACGCCTCTTCCACTATCCCGATTCACGACAGTAACCATATACTATACCTGCCCTCACTGCAATCCCTTTATTATGTCTTTACTTATTACCTTCTGTACACCTTCTTTAGGCTAATTGGTTTTCTTCTTTCCCTACCCTTCGGCACCAGCCTAAGGTTTGGAAGAAGACTATCCAATAAGTATAATAGGTGTACTCTCCTAATCCTAGGAGCCCTCGCAACCTAAGAGAAGGTAATGGGAAAAGACATCTGAATAATCCTATCCAATTTCTCCAGAACCAGAATCCATCCTCGAAAAAGTTCCTTCGAGTTCGTATATAACCATACGATGGATTTATCCAATAGAAGTGGATATCCGTAGTGATACGGAGTGTTCTAGAGAAAAGCAAAGTGGATGTAGGAGTGGCAGGGGTATACTCGGTCTTTGTCGTGAAAGATGGTGGTCGCAATTTGCTTTGTCATTATTCTAATCCTTTTATATGTCTTTACTTATTACCATCTGTACACCACAGTTAAGCTTGTTGGTTTTCTTCCTACCTTACCGTTCGGCACCTGCCTATGGTCTGAAGGAAGACTATCCAATAAGCTCAATAGGTATACCCTCTCCTAATCCTAGGAGCCCTCACAACCTGAGAGAAGGTAAAGAGAAAAGACAACCGAATAATCTTATTCAATCTCTCCAGAACTAGAATCCATCCTCGAAAAAGTTCCTTCAAGTTCGTATGTAACTATACGATGGATTTATCCAATGGAAGTGGATGTTCGTAGTGATACGAGGTGTTCCGGAGAAATGTAAAGATGATATAGAAGTGGCAATGATGTATGCGACCCCATGACATTCCAAAAGCCAAAGTGTTTTAATGAAGGTTTGGTTAACTTGGTTTCATGAGTTTTAGTCAAAGGTCGGGTCATTGTCGCAGCCAGAGAGAGAGAGAGAAGAAACACTCAGCGTGCACTCTAATCTAAATCAGAATGGTCAATCGCTTTATCTAATCTGGATGGCTCCCACAGTTTTCTCAAATTCTCCTCCAAACCCAAAAGGAGAATTAGTCGGAATCACCCGAGGAGTAATCCTACTCATCAGTGGGAATCGGGATCCAACTATCATCGCATGATAACTTGATGGAAGCCACTCAAGTCACCATACTCCAGAAGGTATGCGCAAGCCTGGCAAGTTTCCTGTATGTTTGAAACTCCCGATATGATTTTTACCTCTAGGACCCAAGTGACCTCGACAATGCCGACATATCAAAGAGTCATAGTCAAGTTCAACCCGTCATTATCTTGATTGCGTTAAACCCACCCGTACGAGTCCTTGACAATGCCAACATAACCGTACGACTGCCCTAACCAATCTACATATCCATGCGACAGAAAAGCATTACAGAGCTACCGAACATTACGCCTCGGCAATGCACAACATACGTAGCACGAATACTAAGCAATACTAATCTGAAATGACGGAGGGCTACGGCTGGTTTTTGGCGAAAAACCTTTAACGTAATGAACTTGATATCGTTGAAGGAATCCAAGTGGTTTTATAAATATATAGTGGCGAAAACTCTTGCTAAAGAGGTCACTCCCGGTGAAGGGATCTTGGCTCTTTCCCCGTAGAATGAAGTGCAGGATATTCCAAATGAATACCATGATGCAAAGCAAAAGGAAATGACTATAGTAAAGTTATTACGTTGACGCAAACTTTTACCCAAAGGGTCACTCCCGATGAAGGGATCTTGGCCCTTGCCTCGTCGAATGAGGTGCAGGATATTCCAAATGAATACCACGATGCAAAGCAAAAGTGTACGTATGTAATATCAGTTTTTAAAAAACTTGGTTCCAACAATATCATATATATGTTTGTTTTATCCTTGCATTGATAAGAATCTATGCAGTCCCATCAATTAATCACACCAGAAAAGAATGAAAATAAAATGTACGTATATGCCATTGGCATTCGCCACTGGGTCCCGTCATCACCCGTTAGGTTACTTAACTAACGACAGAGCAGGGACTGGGCTAGCGCGGGTGCAAAACATATACAACATCTACTAGTATATATAAATATATATATATATATATATATATATATATATATATATATAACATTTGTCCCAGGCATGATATAAAGCAACATCAAAGAAACATCACAGAAGCAACACAGAATGGTGGATAATCTGGAGCCCCGGGTTTCACTTGAGCCGCAAGTGAGACCCGACGTTCCCTGTCGTATGGATAGCATGTGCAATGAAACCTATACCCCCTACGAGTGCGGAGAATAGCCCGCCAATTCTAAAATAAAGTCCCCTCCGTCCCAACGCCATGAGATGCAGACCTGTTGCCCTCTAGAATCTGGCTATTCGTGCACCCCACCGCGGGGTAATCTTAGTACAGAAAAGAATATAATATACAAGGGTGACATCGACATCAGCCCGGTCGTGCCCCAAAAGAATAATATACAAACTGACAGTGACGGCAGTCCACATGTCGGACGTTATCCCGCAATATCAAATGTACAAATGAAATAAAACTGTACTAACATTGCACCATTGCTATCCACCACGACGATCCAACCAACATCACAGCACAACACAGAATATCAACGTGAATGTCACGTTCGCAAACCCGTTTAAAAGACATATAGCAATTAGACGAGTTTACCAATCAAATGACATTCACGGTCGCAGATATAAATGTATGTACTGTTAAACGCCCACTTAAATTATCGATCGACTAAAATTCCCAAATTGGCCCCAAAAGCAGATCCAGCAGTCAAACAGAAATCTAGGCCAATAGCATATATTTCAAAAATTGCAATTTCAACCAACTGAGCTACAGAAATTTTTTTTACGCTCGTTGCCACTAAGTGGCCGCGGAACAGCCGCCAATAGGGCCTAAGTGCGGCGGTTCCGCGGTGCTTTAGATGATCCGTAGGCCCAAATTTTTTGTGTACTCCTAAAAAAGCCTGCACGGAGTTTTAAGCCTCTGGAAAATATTTTTAGACCACATTTGAAAAACGACAGAAACATGAAAATTGAAATCGTGATTTCGGTAACTTTGGTCGATCAATCTTTTAAGCACGTCTAAACAAGCTAGTAGGGGGTTTAAAGGGTGGCTCTGATACCATGTTGGGTTCCGGCAGCGCCCCGGCCGTCGAAATGCGGCCAAAATGCGGAACAAAAATTTCTAAACCGGCGCTACCGCTACCCGATTCCCGGATCGACCTTAAACCTTAAACTAGCAAACTAACTAAGAGTTAGAATCGTTATACCGAGTTGATCCGAGTCCTTCGGTTTTCATTCCAAGCTCCTAGCGGTCCTTTGATGATATTTGGTTGCCGGTCTTCCTCCATCTCCGATGATCCACCTGAGGGAAACGGTGCAAGCTCCAGCCTCGACAAACGAGGCAACCGACGCCCTAAAGTTGCTAGCTATGGAGAGTGGGGGTGTATGAAAGTGTCACTATAATTCTCTCTCTTTTCATGTGCTCCATGGAGCAACCATAGAAGAAGAATGGAGGTGAGGAAGCTTTGGCATGAACTAAAAATGGGTAAGTCTTTCTTGTGTGAATGAGAGTGGAGAGTTTAATCAAGTGTGTCATCAAGCAAATGAAATGAGCCCCATCTCCTATATTGGCCGCCCCCCTTTCTCATTCACACAAAAAGAAATATTTCATTTTCTAATTTGATTAAACAATGTGAACCATTAAACAAATGTGCACCATACCTTGGTCCATGCCTAAACCCATGCCACAAATCACATCACCTTTTCCACCTCATTAATAAAAACAAATGAATTTCCATAAATGGAAAATCATATAAATGAGGTGGCATCTTCTAGAAGCTATTCCGTATAAAATACGGAATACTTCCCGGTACATGTATCGAAATACATATACGCGTATTCGTATCAAAATACGAATAGCCAAGAGAGAAAACGCATAGTGAACAATAATACTAGAATACGTATATACAAATACATATATAAATTATTAAATCAAAACCCGATTTAGTAATCCGGCTTAATCCTAAGCCGCTAGTATTATCAACCGTCCGATTAAAGTCTGCGCAGCATGTGCACATATTTAATCGGACACCTGTATGTATCAACATACGCCATATACACCATATCGCCTGAACCGTGAAAACCCTCTGTGTGGGACTTTAAAGACCCGTCAATACGCTGGCAGTGGGTTTAACCACAAGCACGTCAGCGGCACTAGCTGTACGTAACGGTTACCCAGGTATTGAGCGAAAGGGAGGCCGACGAGCAAACTCATTCTGAACCCCTACTGAGCCTGTCAGTGACAATATCCGTACAGTCCGGTCTGTTCGTCTAAGATTATCGCATATCGAGTCTAGGGGGGTGAATAAAGTCAGACCCCCAACAACGCGATATTTAATGTCGGGATGAAACCCATCACCACCTGAGAAACTATCGATTCTGGATCGGTATTTCTCGTCCACCGTGGCCACGGATTTATGGTGATGGCCATCCGTACACAATGCGACATCAACCCCCAATACCGGGAGAGACGAATCCCCGACGATCCGATCACTGCCTCCATGTGGCTCGGGACTGTACCCAACTAAAACCTGTTTGCTCGACTCCTTTGAGCCGTGGTTGGGTAGTAATCAAGCACATTGGGAACTCACACGAGACAAATGATGATCTCAGGTCGACAAGCTAACCTATACACATGTCACCTGGGAACCGCTATCTGACAATAGGTATAATACCAACTAGCAGGTTCCCAGTGAGTCCGTCCAGTGTACTCATAACCCAATGAGCACATGTATACTATCTTAGGTGAACAAACTAACACCAATGGCTTGTGAGACCTGGCCACCGCCCCTCGTCGGGGTCTTGATCAGTATACACTAGTCTACACTGGAGTATCGATACCCGGTCTCGATACTCCTACGACTAGGGACATTTAAGGATGTGCTTATAGACCCCAGCTTCCACATATATGATCGCCATCATAATACTGGCAGTCAAGCAAGAATCTTATGGGCTCTATCAACACGTACATGATGATAAAGACAAACCAAATAGCATACTATCATCTTGAGTAAGACTGCTTTATCGGTATAGGTCCTCACTCAATCATCATAATCACAAGTCCGCGACTATGATAATTGCCTTGAGGGCACTATAGCCAACAGGTATCTCGGCCTTTGCCTCGTCGACTGAGGTGCTGGATGTTCATAACCGAATACCACTGTGCAAAACAAAAGAGAACGTCCTTGTAATAACAGCTTTTTGAAAAGTTGTTCCAACAACATCAAACAGGTTTGTTTAGTTTGCATTGATCCGAATCAATGCAGTCCCATCAATTGATCACACCAATAAAGAACGAAAATATGATGTACGTATATGCCATCCGCATTCGCCACTGGGTCCCGTCATCACCCGTTAGGTTACTTAACTAACGACAGAGCGGGGACTGGACTAGCGCGGGTGTAAAACATATACAACATCTACGAGTATATATATAGCAATATATAATAATCGCTCCAGACGTGATAAATGCAACATCACAGAAAAGTAATAAGTATCACAGAACAATACAGATAATCTGGGATCCCCGGATTTCCTTCGAGCCGCAAGTGAAACCCGACGTTCTCCTGGTCGTGTGGATAGCCTGTGCAATGAAATCCTAGACCCTTACGGGCGCGGCAAGTTACCTGCCAAAACTTGAAGCGAGGCAGCCCCCTTCAACAAAGTGAATGGACCACCCAGCACTTCACGAAATCCGGTAACTTGAGCACCCCTCCTTGGGTTATCCTATACCCCCTACGAGTGTGGTGAATAGCCCACCAATTCTAAAGTAAAACCCCCTCCATCTCAAAGCCATGAGATGCGGTCTCGTTGCCCTCTAGAACCCGGCTATCCGTGCACTCCACCTTGGGGTAATCCTAGTACAGAAAGTAAAAATATGTACAACGGGTACGTCGACCTCAACCCGGTCGTGCCCCAAAAGAATAATATACAAATAGGCAGTGACGGCAGTCCGCATGTCGAACGCTCGCCCCGCAATATCAAATGTACAAATATAACAAAACTGTACTAACATTGCACTATGCTATCCACCACGACAAATCCGCAACAACACAGCACAACACAGAACATCAACGTGAATGTCACATTCGTAAATCCGTCTAAAAGAGATATAGCAATTAGATAAGATTTACCGTTCGAATGACATTCACGGTCACAGATAGTAATGTAAGTACTGCGAACTAACTTATTTAAATTTCGATCGATAAAATTTCCCGAAGTGGGCCCCAAGAACAAATCCAGTACTGTAACAAATCTGGGTCCAAACAAAATATTCCAGAAACCGCAATTCCACACAAAAGACCAGCACAAGAAAAATGGTGCACTGAAGCCACATAACTACGGCAGAACCGCGGCCAAAACGTGGGTATTGCCGCGGTTCCGCGGCGTTACTGTGGACTCACGCTACCAAATTTCTATAGAGGTCTTAGAAAAGCCTGCCTGATTTTTTGAAACGCTCAAAATAATTTTTCGACGACAAAAAATATCGACAGAAACTTTGAACTTTGAAATGCGGTTTCGGAAATTTTGATCGATCGATATTTTAAACATGTTAGAACAAGGTAGTAATGGTTAATGGCGTGGCTCTGACACCATGTAAGTCTACGGTAGCGCCTCGGCCGTCAATCCGAGGCCAAATGCGGAACAAAAACATTTTAGGAAACCGGCGCTATCGTAGTCTTTCACCCGGATCGAACCATTAACGCTAAACTAGCTAACTACTAAGAAGTGAGAGTGGTTATACCGATCGATCCGTGTCCTACAGTCTTTGGCCACCATCCCAAGCTCCTCGCGGCATCTCCGATCTCCGGTCTCCTCGTCGGAAGGGCACCACATCAATGAGTCCTTTTACGGGATCCCGCTTCGTCCGAAGCAAATCGAACATGAAGTTTGCCAGCCGACATGTCCAAGGTGAAGTAGAGAATGTGTATGATAACTTTGTCTCTTGACACTCTAGGATTCTCAACATATGAGATGGATAGAGTGGAGATAGAAGAAGAAGCCATGGATGAAGAACTTGTGAGCTCAAGAGAAGAAAAGAGAAGAAGAGGTTTTGTTATTGTGTGAGATAATGTTATGAGTGCTAGAAAATAATCCAAGAGCTCACCCCAAATATTGTGTGGTTGCCCTCTCTCTCCTCCCATCACAATCTCACACAATAATCAACCATGAAATGATGTCATGCACAAAGAATAATACCATGAGTAACTACCCTTGCACATGCCACATTTAATGCACTCCATCATTACTTTGAGCTCACAATTTCCATTTGCAAACATTAATCCAGATGTTTGTAACAATAAAAAGAGAATGGCATCTACTAAAGTAAACTCGTGACGAATCACAAGAGTACCTCTCACCTGTATATACAGCTGCATCCGCATTCCGACTGAATGCGAATGCAATGAGACTAAAGTAATCCAACAAATCTAATACTAGGATCCAGCTTAAACCAAAGCCCACTAGTATGATCTGTCCAATCATGATCCGTGCACTACTGCACGTATATGATCGAACTCTGCCATAATACCATACGGCCTCTACAACGTTTCGCCCGAAACTTAAGAAACTGTCCGTGGAGGACTCTAAAGACTCATCAATACTTTGGCTGTGGATTTAACCACTAGCACGTCAGTGGTACTAGCCGTACGTAACGGGCTACCAGGTATTGAACAAAAGAGAGGTCGATGAGCGAACTCATCCTGACACCCTACTGAGCCTGTCAGTGACAATATCCATACAGTCCGGTCCGTTCGTCTATGAGTATCGCATGTCGGGCCTACGGGGTTGGTAAAAGTCAGACCCCCAAAAGCGGTACAAGTCGTGTCGGAGTGTAGCCCAGAACACCCTGAGATACTGTTGGAATACCTACCAGTAAATCTCCTGCCTTGGCCAAGGATTTCGTGTAATGGCTCTCCTAGACACAGCGCGATCTCACCCCCAATACCGGGAGAGACGAAACCCCTGCCGATCCGTTCACTGCCTCCATGTGGCTCGGGACTGTACCCAACTAAAACCTGTTTGCACGACTCCTTTGAGCCGTGGTAGGGTAGTAATCAAAGCACAGTAGGAACTCACACGAGAAAAATGACGATCTCAGGTCGATAGATTAACCTGTACACATGTCACCAGGGAACCGCTATCTGACGTCAGGTATAATACCAACTAGCATGTTCCCGGCGAGTCCTGTCCGGTGTACTCATAATCCAATGAGCACCTGTATACATCTTAGGTGATCCAACTGACACCAATGGTTTGTGAGACCAGCCACCGCCCCTCGTCGGGGTCTCTACTAATGGAGTGTCGATGCCCAGTCTCGAAACTCCCACGACTAGGGACCACTTTAAGGATGTGCTTATAGACTACCCAACTCTCACGTATATGATCGCTATCATACCGCTGGTAGTCAAGCAAGAATCCTAAGGGCTCTATCAACGTGTAATTGTGATCTGTAATATCACCTAAAGCATATACACGATGATAAAGATAAACCAGATAGCATACTATCATCTTGAGTAAGACTGTCCTTCCGGCATAGGTCCTCCCTCAATCATTGCAATCACGTGCTTGCGATCCAATAATTGACTTTGAGGGCACTATATCCAACAAATACGTAGCGGACCAGTCGCGTCCCCTTCGCCGTATACCGGAAAGCGGGGCGTGACAGGTTTTGTTGGTGGCCCATGCAGGTCAGAGTTGCATGGAACACTGCCATGCAATTCTATTCTGCGTGAACAACCTAAGCAATATAACACAAGAACCAGCAACTAAAACATTCTTTATAATCCATGTTCTTTGAATCTTATCAATTTCATATTCCTTGAATCATATACTTTGAATCTGTCATAACCTAAATTTTTCATTCAAAGTTATGGATTCTCCAAACAACACCAGCACCAATGTCAACAACACACCTTCACCACTACCTCTCACACCTGCTGTTCCTGTGCCACCCACCGAGCAAACGGTTCTACTTGAGGCGATCTGCAGCCTCCTTGAGGGACAGCAACAACTCCTGAACCGTCTCGAGACTGACGCACCTGGTGTAAAGCAATTCAGGGCTTTACATCCCAAGCAGTTCTCCGGAAAGGGAAGCCCACTTGAAGCTAAGGAATGGGCATAAAGCATAGAGGATGATCTGGCGGTAGCACAAGTGCCAGACATAGCATGGGTCCGTGTAGCGAAACTGGAGCTCACGGACAATGCTCGCAACTGGTGGAAAGCGGAAGAAAGCCGTCTTGTACAACCTATTGAATGGAAGACTTTTCGCGATAAGTTCGACGCGAAATACTTCCCTGTGACTGCCATCATTCATATTTCTGCATATAACAATTTAAGTCATTTAAAATAATTTAAAAATGCTTGACATGGCTTGCTTGATACCCCTAACCCTGTGGTAGCGTCCTTGCATCGTGTTCTCGTCCCGTTCAGTGGAACGGACGTGTTTGGATGGCTACGCGCACGTGCGTGCGTCCGTTCTTGGGGGTATGCTTTTCTGTTACAAAATCCTTCATTCTAAATTTTGGAACTTGCCAATAATTTTCATGTTTCAAATTCAAAATTTTGGACCCAACCTGGGCGCACTTCTCAAATGTTTTATTTTTCCGCTAAAATTCAACTATTTGAAATTTTAAATTTAAATTATTTTTTTGATCCCTTCAAAATATTTTAGCCGGCACAATATTTTTTCTATTATTGAAAAATCTTTCCTAATCTATTTCTCTTTTTTCCAACCTATTCTTCCTTCCCCAGCTTACAGAATAATTCTGTAAGATTATTAAAAATCTTTTATAACATTTTCCCAAACCCAACTTCAGCCAATCACAATTCTTCCTTGTTAATACCGGGCCCCACACCTCTCTCCACCTCTATTTCTTTGGCTCTCTCTTTCTCTCTCACCTTTCTCTTTCTCTCTCTCTCCTCCCTATTCCCTACGCTAAAAGCCAACTTTATCTCTCCTCTCCCCTCTTTCTCTCCTCTCGATCTCTCTCTTCCTCTCTATCTCTTTCTTCTTCTCTCTCCTCTCGAATCTCTTCTCTCTCTCCCCGTGTATCTCTCTCTCCCCCCTTATATATTTCTCTTTTCTTCCTCGTTCTCTGAAGAAAACCCATCACCAGAAAAACCCTAGCCGCCGTCTCCCCTCGCCTACTGTGTCGCCGCCAAAGCCACCATCACCGTCCGCCGCCGCTCGTCACCCTCATCTCCATTCTCACCTCTCTTTCTCCTTTCCCTGTGCGCGCACCCGAGCAGCCGTGCACCTCTGCACACATCTGCACCGCCGGGGAGTCACCGTCGGTGACCTCGTCCCCGTGCCCCTGGCCTTTGTGCACCCCCAGTGAGCATTGCATCCCCTTCTTCTTCCTTCTTTCCTTCTTCTTTCTTTCTTCCTCATTCTATTAAATTTCTTCTAGTGATCGCCGGGTTCTCTACAAGTAGTTCACCGGAGCTCCGTCGACGTCGTCGATCCTCACGACCCCTCCACTGACCGTTGTGAGCTTCCTTTACTCAATCCTCCTTCTCTTCTTCTCTTCTTTTCTTTCATGCATCTCTTTTCTAGTTATGATGTTTACTGTTTTTCTGGGTCGCCGGAATCCGACCGTGCCGGCGACGATCCCGACGACCCAGCGAGGACCTCTGACCCGTATGATCCCACTGTTCGTGGTTTGGACTCATTCTGTGTACCGTGTGCGCGTCACGACTTTTCCCGCTGACGCGTGACGTTCCGTTTACCGCTTCGCGATCCGTCGAGACAAGTGAAACTTGCTACATGCTATTCATACTATTCATATATTAATTTATCTATTTTCCTATTAAATCTATAGATGAAATCTAAAGTCTTGAATTCCAAGTTAACAGCACAATGTTCCGTTTGCATATTTCAGATCTAGAACTTGAAACCTAATTGTTACATTTAGTTGACTATACCTAGTAATCACATTTATATGTTAGATCACATAATCACAATTTTTTTATAGCCATAATACCATTTTGTAGTTTTACCCTATCGGACGACCGGTTGCATACATTTAGCCTTATTCACCTTCAATTGCATCTCTAGATTGTTTTAATGCATATTAATATAATTTTTATCATCCACATTTGTTATACTGCATTCCTGAAATGTTAAAACTATTCCTTAAAGCTAAACTGATAACCGTGCATCCAAGTAGTTTAATCCGTACCTATTTACATATCATATTACATGTGCCAGTTTCTTGTTCTGATAATAACCATGCTTGTTTATTTGTAACTATGATTTTGCTAGTTGATTATGAGCACCCACATGATATCTTGTATACCCTGACGTGACTTGCTACACATATTACTTGACCCGACATGGTACCGTACACTCTTGACATGACATGACACCTAAATACACTACTTGACCTGACCTGATGTACCATGGTTTTACCCGTTACCTGATCTTGTGTCTAATGCCAACAAACATAACATGTAGTCCTTACGGACCGTTCCTGTTCTCTATCCAGAAAAACCTGTACTTGCCTGATCCTGTGTTGGCATTAGCTCCAGATTACTTGAATACCTGACTTGAACACGTATAACTTGGGGGTATGGGGAAATCAATGATGAAACCTGACTTGTAACTCGATAGTTGCTTCCTTTTACTGATCAGTTTAGAGGCTAGGCCCGCCTCGGGACGATGCTGCTGACATCGTTCGTCTTTACCCTTTTCCTTTTAGTGCCTAGCGGCACGTCTCGGTTTCAGCCCGAAAGTCTTAGACCGTGGTCTTGGGCTTGCACGGGATACTATTGAGTTACATCGATGATTCATCAAATTGATTTCAAGGACTTGAGAGTAGATAACCCAATAGACCGGTTTAGATTACTCACCGTATACTGCTTTTCACTGCCTTGATTTATATTGTTGTTACACCTGCTTTACAACTTATGATTATACTTGCATGCCTTCATACATTATTACTGCTTGACGTTATGACGCGCTGACGTCTGGGTTTTGCATGGCCCAGATCCCGTACCTTTGCTGCAGTCCGAGCAGGAGTACTTTAGCCAGCAGGCTGAGCAGTGAGGATTCAGTAGTAGTTAGTTCTTTACTTTTCAGCATTTTATTTCCTGATGTGAGCCCGCATTATGGGACATACATTCCAGTTATATTTTGTATTGGATCTTTTGCTTCCGCATTATTATTCTTGACTCATTTTATTTTGGCTCATGGACATGTATTAGATAGTTTTATTTTTGTTCTTGATATCTATACAGCCGTAATGTGACTGTCGAAGGACAATTCCTATCCACAGGTAGCATGGTTGGCTATGTCACGTGCCTACTTAGTGTACTTTGGGAAGCGGGGCGTGACAGGCGGTGAAGAGGCGATTTGAGGTATCTCACAACTTGTTGCTTTGGACCAGTTAGGAGCAGTCTAGTTGACTTAGGAGACCCTAGAACATAGAATACGGGAAATTTGACAATTTTACAAATAAATACCATTTACTTCATAAAACCGTTTTCTAAAGAATTTAGTATTTATACAATCATTGCAAAGCGCCGCTACAACCCATTTTAGGGAACCCTTTCGGGATGGTGCGGATTATCGCACATCCTCGGGCTTAGTAGTGCGAGATTCAGACCTCCGCAAGGAGCATTTGGTCTCGAAAGATTTAAAATACGACATCTTAAGTAAACGAGATTTCTAAAATATTATAGATATATACGAAAAATTATTTTCATATAAAGATATGTATATGCAACATAAACATATCTATTTTTGAAGTTTTATAAATATTCCACATTTTCTACAGTATCACAAGAATCAAGTTTACACTAAAATACATTGAATTCCACACAAATCAATATTACAAATAAATATCTTTATTTCTGAAATTAGGATATTTTTACTAGAAATATCACAATATAAAATCCACATTCATTACAACTCTAAAGACGAATAATAAATGCTTGAGGTGTATTTTGAAAAATATATAAAAGTATTTTTACATAAAACCCCCTCAAGTTCTATAAATTACCCTAAGGACCCTAGTAAACATAGGTTTAAGCGGGACCAATCTCTTAAGCTTCAGGGAGCCGAAGAAGTGGGTGCTTGCCTATCTAAGGTAGACAAATTAATAAAAACAATCAGGACTTCAATTTACTTTGCTGATTGTCTGACTCAGTTTGAGTCTCAGTATAATCTGACTTGAATATGATTCAAGTACAATCTACAATTTTCAATATTACAATTCAACATGAATCAATGAATCCAATTATCAATCTATACAACCTGACTGAATCGAACCATGGATATACATTCCATTTACATGGTTCTCCAGTTATTCCATTTACATGATTCTACGGTTACATCTGTTTACTGATATCATGGTTTCGGTCAGTCAATCAATTATACAATCAATACAAGTTACAAAACATACAATACAATCAAAACACTATGGGGTTTAAGGGGTAGATTGGTACGGAAGGTGTTAAAAGTGGCACGAGACCGTAAGATTAAGACATCTAATCTATATTCCGTTGTTGTTGTACCGTGGCTTAACGGTTCCTTGTATATTCCGTTTGCTCTGGTCTCTAGCATATAGAGACCCCTCTCGTATACACTGGCATCCTTCTGTACCAAGCTACAAATAACAGCGTTAACACAATATTACAACAATATAATACAACTTTAAAGATACCTTCTTATTCTATCTATTCTACTTTGCTCTTATCTTTGGGACTTACCGAGCGACATGTTCGCCGACGACATTCTATTTCTTTCTTCTTTGAATATCGTCAGGTGATTTGGACTCGTCAGAGATCGAGCCAACTGCAGAAGACTTGGATCAGTACAGCGAAGACCCTGAGCTCTAGTCATTGTATACTTCCATTCAGTAATTTTCATTTCTGTTATGCCATTGTTTAAGCATCGCTTTTATTTCAGTTGTATTTCCTTTTCATGCATTGTACAAAAGAATGTTAATAAATAAAGGTGCTGTGTTTATTATATCTTGTCTCTTGTGCATTTACTATTTATATTGTTTAGTTACGCTTAGCGTATTTGCTTCTGAGTAAATACGTAGCGGACCAGTCGTATCCCCTTCGCCGTATACCGGGAAGCGGGGCGTGACACCTGACGCAGCTCGAGTCGCAGGTCCTCGGCCCCCGAAGAAGACTCCCCTGCCAACTACATATCAGGGGCAGTCTCCTCAGCCTCCATGCGAGCAACGAGAGCGCAGTGTTGAAGGACCTGATGATACACAGCAGAGAGACTTAGAGATGCTCGAACTGAGAAAAGGGTGCTCAAAATATCACATAAGGGAGTACGTACCTGCACCGCCTCCTGAGCTATAACTGCCACTTGGGCCCTCAGGGTCCCCCGCGGAATCTTGCCTCCGGACGACTCTTCCATATCAGCGAGCAAACTGGCAGCAACGGAAAGCCCGGACGGGACTAAGAAATAGGCGTCCCCTTCCTGCACAGGAATCCCCTTGAGAATATCAGTCGGTGGCGCGCGAGAGACTGTCTTCTTCCTCTTAAGAGGAACCTCGTCTTCGTCATGTTCCGCTTCCCTCGTCCGGGGTTTGGAAACCCGCTGACGCCTCTGACCGCCGCCACGGCAATCATCGGGGGCTCGGGTCGAGGCAGATGGCCCCGTCACCTGCGACCCCTTTGGTGCGGAGCTCGGGTCAGCCCGAGGCACGGCCACGCCCCCAGCTCTTTTCTGGGACAGGGCACCAAGGGCAGCAAGAATCCTGGATCGATTCATTTGTTCTGCCAAGGGGGAAACTGGTGTTGCGCCACGGCAGCGCCCCGGCCGTCTTACTCGAGGCCAAAATGCGGAATCAAAAATTTCCTTACTCGGAAACCGGCGCTACCGCGGACAATTACCCGGATCGTTTACCATTAACCTAATGCTAGCAATCAAGAGATGGGGTGAGAAGTATACCGAGTGATCCGAGTCCTCCGGTCTTCTCTTCATCGTCCCGATCTCCCGCGGAAAGTCTTGTCTCCATATCGTCGCCTCCTCGCCGGAAAGGGCACCACATCGTCTGCGTCTTTTACGGGCTCCCGCCTCAATACCGAGGCAACTCGAGCATGAAGCCGGCAACTCGACATGCTCAAGAAAAGCTGTAGAATATAGTATAGATGATATGTCTCATTTGGGGTTATGTTGTTGCCATTGAGGAGGTGAAGGAAGAATGAAACTTTGAGAGAAATGATGCTATCAATTTTAGCAAGCAAAAATGAGATGATCAAAAAGCAACACTCTCATTTTTTTCTCTCCTCCAAAAGAGTGGCCGGCCAAATAAAATGGAGATGAGAATGATGGTGGAAAAAAGAAATCAACCATACTAAAAACTATCAAGGAGAGTGAGTGTAGGATCAAATGAATGGCGACCACATCCAAGGTCAAAGAAACAACAACCATGCTTTTTCTCCATACCCTTTCCAATCACATTAATGCAAGCATGGAGCAAAGAAAAAGAAGCCATCATAATCAAACAATATGCAAGAAAAACCCTCCACAAAAGTAATTTTGCAAAACTGCAAATTACCCCCTCCATCGTAAAAGTCCGGCCGGGAAAGAACAAAGGAAAACCGGCCGGAACGGAATGCAAACTGGCAACTCCAGAAAACTGGTCCCGTAATAAATTACAGGAAAACCCCGATACTGTGCATACACACCTGCATCTGTATTCCGACCGGATACAAATGCAATGAGACAAAATCTACACTGTACTAGACTAGGACCGGCTTAAGCCAAAGCCGGCTAGTAAAAACCCGTTCGATCCTGATCCGTGCAATACCGCACGTATCAGATCAAACCCTGCCATATAACTATACGGCCACTAGTACAAAACTGTCCGATCCTGATCCGTGCAATACCGCACGTATCTGATCGGATCCTGCCATATCTCCATACGGCCTCTACAGCGTTTCGCCCGAAAGCTGAGTAACTGAAAGTGTGGTGGACTCTAAAGACTCGTCAATACAATGGCTGTGGATTTAACCACTAGCACGTCAGAGGTATAAGCCAATACGTGACGGGCCACCAGCTATTGACTAAAAGGGACGTCGATGAGCGAACTCATCCTGACACCCTACTGAGCCTGTCAGTGACAATATCCGTACAGTCCGGTCCGTTCGTCTATGAGTATCGCATGGCGGGCCTAGGGGGTTGGTGAAAGTCAGACCCCCAAAAGCGGTACAAGTCGTGTCGGAGTGAAGCCCAGAACACCCTGAGACACTACTGGAATACCTACCAGTAAATCTCCTGCCTCGGCCGAGGGCTTTGTGTAATGGCTCTCCTAGACACAGCGCGACCTCACCCCCAATACCGGGAGAGACGAACCCCTGCAGATCCGCTCACTGCCTCCATGTGGCTCGGGACTGTACCCAACTAAAACCTGTTTGCACGACTCCTTTGAGCCGTGGTAGGGTAGTAATCAAAGCACAGTGGGAACTCACACGAGACAAATGACGATCTCAGGTCGATGAACTAACCTGTACACATGTCACCTGGGAACTGCTATCTGACATTATGGTATAAGACCAACTAGCAGGTTCCCGGCGAGTCCTGTCCGGTGTACTCATAACCCAATGAGCACCTGTATACATCTTAGGTGAACCAACTGACACCAGTGGCTTGTGAGACCGGCCACCGCCCCTCGTCGGGGTCTCGACTGTATACACTAGTCTACTAATGGAGTATCGATGCCGAGTCTCGAAACTCCAATGACTAGGGACCTTTTAAGGATGTGCTTATAGACCCCAGCTCCCACGTATATGATCGCCATCATACTGCTGGTCGTCAAGCAAGAATCCTAGGGGCTCTATCAACGTGTAATAGCGACATGTCGGGTCACCTAAAGCAGTACACGATGATAAAGATAAACCAGATGGCATACTATTATCTCGAGTAAGACTGTCCTACCGGGATAGGTCCTCCTTCAATCATTGCAATCACGTGCCTGTGATCCAATAATTGACTCTGAGGGCACTATCTCCAACAATCTCCCACTTGCACTCAAGGCTAATTATTGCGATGTCGCATACTCACAGCCCGTGTGATACCGAACACCCAACTCCTCTACTAGTCAGTCTCACAAAGCTCGTTTGCGAAACTATTGCGTTCGAGGAATAGCCTCAGTGAGTGGATCCGCTGTGATGTTTCTTTCTATGTCTCTCTATATCTCAAGTTCGCGGAGAAAACCATCTCCCGAAATGAGCAATACCTGTCTTGGAATGTCTGGATGGCTGATGGGACCTAGTTCATAAATGAACTCCAAATCCAAACTTCTTAGACTGTATCGTCAACTGAACTTAATCAGTATCCTGCGCCATGCCACCCTCAGTATTGCCTTGGACCACCTGTCCAAAATTCTGCCCCTCGTCAGAGGGAGAACTATAACTCTGACAACCTCCTTGTCGTCCATGTCACCTTGGAAGCCTGGAGTGATAGCCGTCTCCTAAAGGAGGCAGCCGTTATCATATCCCTAGAACATTCACTTATGTTCTAAAACTGCTTCCGACTGTTTTTCCAGGATTGGATTAATATCAACTTATTGCACCTATTGCAAGAACAACATCTGGTGTGGTACTTGACATCACATGATTGACTCAATTGCCTAAGCAAGTGATCTGTCAATCATGCGTATCCCTCTCCCCTTTAGTCTGTAAGACACCTTTAGAGAGAGTGACTCCATTACCTGCAGGTACATTACCATGCCAGGAGTCGTCCATTCTAAATACTCATAGAATGCTGTCAAGGTACCCAGATTGGGAAACCACCCAAATCTAGATCTAAAACCATAGATCTAGTAACTAGTATGTCTGATATAATATCCAAGTCCCTTGTGGAGAAACCACTGTGTGACGACCAAAGTATAACCGATCGTAGTATAGGAATATCACTTCTTACTACCTTCTCAACAGATCCATCCCCTATTCTGATGACGTCAAACCTATGACTGTCACATCAGAAATGGATGATCTATCTCCGCTACATCTGCTTTAGTCTATAAATAGACATAAGTCTGATGTCCACCAATGCTTCCGCTGCTCCCATTGACTACGACAACCCTCTGGCAGAGTCATACAGACGTGCACTTCTAAAGCTAGTTTAGAACGACGCTATACTCATCCTCCTGCCGGGTCTCGCAGCCTGGAACAACAACAATGGCAAGTGTGGGTAAACAAGAACTTCCCTGTCACCGTCCTTGAGGCTACCGTAGTACCTCTCGGGTGCCTGAAGTTACCCACCTTATCTGCGGAGTGGCCAATGGAATGTCAAATCAGATTGAATCTTTAGGTTCCTTATCAAATCTTCAGTAATCGTTTGCGGTTCTGGAATCACTTCCAGTTCTACCATACTCCCACTACTGTTTTTGAAAAAATCCATTTTTAATAAAACTGTGGCGAGTCTAGAACAATATTTCTATTGATCTGCCAGATGGTAGAAAGTCAACCCTCGTCATAGCCTGGGTCAACCCACAAACAGCCATTACAGAAACGTGCCTTGAGCTATCCGGAGTCTGGGTTTAAGCATAAGCCGGACAACTCCCCGTACCTTAACATCGTTAAGATATGAACTGTTCTATATCCAATATAGAACCAGAGGCACTGATTTAATTGAACCAGATTCAAATCATGCAGCTGTCTCCAGTGCATGTCAACTAAATGGAAGGAGGCCTATCAGCGTTACTCAACTTAGGAGTACTTCCAATTATGAGTAACCTGAAAGAGAAGCAATTTCTCTTTATCATTACTATCAACTGAATACCATACACAAGTATCTACATCTTCGATCTCTTTGAAGAATCCCGATACTTGCTACACCTGATTCTCTACTCTATTCAAATACCTATAACTCCTCAAAACTTAGACCCTGTGTTTCCACGAAACAGCTGTCTAAAATCTAGAGAAGTCATAAGTAAACCGAATATAGTACGAGCACCAACCCCTCTGTCCTAATGGACACTGGACAACATACAATACTCTGTATAAGTCCGCTGAGTCTAACAACTCTTTCACTGTGTGTCGTAGGTTGAAAACTGTACTTATGGTCAAGAAGAATTACACCGCTGTTTAATGCTCCTTACCTAACCATCCACTGATATAGGTAAATGTCACCGACATAATATCAAAAGGTATATCTCACTCTATGAAAATAGACGTACAGATATATCAATTTGAAATTGGTGCATAACAGCGGATATTCAAAACCAAATATTTGCCGACCGACAAACAACCCAGGTGACTTCCTCAAATATCACCGATTACAACGAATCCCGATATAATGAGGATGATCACCCAATTCCCAATAACTTACTCCCACTCATCATCTGTAAAACCATACAGATGTGAGAATCCAACCTGGTAAATACATACCCTGGAGTAATTGTCTAATCGGGAAATCAGTTTTCTTTTAACATCACACAGTGAAACCGAAACATTGAAATGTTTCGTTGGGGTATCCTGGTATTCCTAGCAATGCCTCTTCCATTATCCAGATTCACAACTGTCACCGTATATCTCTTTGCCATCTGTCCAAATCCCTTTATATGTCTTTAGTCATTACCGTCTGCACACCCCTTTAGGCCAATTGGTTTTCTTCCTTCCCTACCGTTCGGCACCAGCCTATGGTTTGGAAGAAGACTATCCAATAAGCATAAAGGGTGTACTGTCCTAATCCTAGGAGCACTCGCAATGCGAGAGAAGGTGAAGATAAAAGACACCTGAATGTACTTTATTCCTATTTCTCCTGAATCAGAATCCATCCCCGAACTGGAACAAGTTCCTTTCGAGTTCGTATATAACCATACGATGGAATATCCAATAAACTGTGGATCTTCGTAGTGATACGGAGTGTCCTGGAGAAATACAAAGGTGATTTAGGATTGGCGAAGAAATACTTGGTTTGGTCGTGAATATCAGTCGCAATTTACTTTGCCCTCCTACTAATCCCTTTCTTTGTCTGAACTTAATTCCTTCTGTACACCGTTTAGGTTAACTGGTTTTCTTCATTCCCTACCGGTCGGCACCAGCCTATGGTTTGGAAGAAGACTATCCAATTTACGTAATAGGTGTACTACTCCTAAACCAAGGAGTACTCGCAACCCGAGAGAAGGTGAAAAGAAAAGACAACTGAATAGTCCTATCCGTTTTCTCCAGAACCAGAAACCATCCTCGAAGTCCTTCGAGTTCGTATATAACCATACGATGGTTTTGTCCAATGGAAGTGGACATTCGTAGTAATACGGGGTGTCCTGGAGAAAAGGGTAAAAGTAGGAGTGGCAATGAGGTCTGCAACTCTGACAATCCAAAAGCCAGTGTTAAGAAGGTTCGGTCAACTTGGTCACTGAGTCAAAGTCCAGGGTCGGGTCAATGGTCGCTGCCAGAGAGAGAGAAAAGAAACACTCAGCGTGCACTCTATCCTAGATCAGAATGGTTACCACTTTGTCTAATCTGGAAACCTCCCACTGTACCTCAAATTCTCCTCCAAACCTGAAAGAAGAATTAGTCGGGATCACCCGAGGAGTAAACCAACTCATCAGTGGGAATCGGGATCCAACTATCATCGCATGATAACTTGACGGAATTCACTCAAGTCACCACACTCCAGAAGGTATGCGCATGCTTGGCAAGTTTCAGTTCTTTTGAAACTCCCGATATTTGTTTTTACCCCTAGGACCCAAGTGACCTTGACAATGCCAACAAATCAAAGAGTCCTAGTCAAGTTCTACCCGTCATTATCTTGATTGCATTAAACCCACCCGTACGAGTCTTTGACAATGCCAACAAGACTGTACGACTGTCCTAACCAATCCACTTATCCTTGTGACAGAAAAACATTACATAGCTACCGAACACTACGCCACGGCAATGCACGACAAACGCAGCACGAATACTAAGTAATACTAATCTGAAATGACGGAGGGCTACGACTGGTTTTTGGCGAAAAACCTTTAACGTAATGAACTTGATATCGTTGAAGGAACTGGATAACCTTTTTAGAAAATATAGTGACGAAAACCTTTACTAAAGAGGTCACTCCCGGTGAAGGGATCTCGGCTCTTTCCCCGTAGAATGAGGTGCAGGATATTCCAACTGAATACCACGATGCAAAGCAAAAGAAATCGGCTATAGTGAAGTTAATGCCCTGACGCAAACTTCTGTCCAAGGGGTCACTCCCGGTGAAGGAATCTCGGCCCTTGCCTCGTCGACTGAGGAGCAGGATATTCCAAATGAATACCTCGATGCAAAACAAAAGTGAACGTCCTTGCAATAACAGCTTTTTGAAAAATGTTCCAACAACATCAGATTAGGTTTGTTTATCTTGCATTGATCCGAATCAATGCAGTCCCATCAATTGATCACACCACAAAGAACGAAAATATACTGACGTACGTATATGCCATCCGCATTCGCCACTGGGTCCCGTCATCACTCGTTAGGTTAGCTTACTAACGACAGAGCGGGGACTGGACTAGCGCGGATGAAAAACATATACAACATCTACTAATATATATACCAATATATAGTATTTCGCTCAAGGCGTGAATAAAATACAACATCACAGAAATGTATAGCATCACAGAACAATACAGATATCTGGAAGCCCCGGGTTTCACAGAGCCGCTGCTGAAACCCGACGTTCCCCTGGTCGTGTGGATAGCCTGTGCAATGAAATCCTAGACCCCTACGGGCGCGGCAAGTCACCCGCCAAAACCTGAAGCGAGGCAGCCCCCTTTCAGCACCGTGAATGGACCACCCAGCACTTCACGGAATCCGGTAACTTGGGCACCCCTCCTGGGTCAACCTGTACCCCCTACGAGTGCGACGAATAGCCCGTCCTGGAGTGAAGCCCCCTCCGTCCCAATGCCATGAGATGCGGGCTTGTTGCCCTCCAGAACCCGGCTATCCGCGCACCCCTCCGCGGGGTAATCCTAGTACAGAAAGTAAAATATACATACACCGGGTACATCGACCGCAACCAGGTCGTGCCCCAAAAGAATAATACAAACAGGCAGTGACGGCAGTCCACATGTCGGACGCTCGCCCCGCAATATCAAATGTACATAATACAACAAAGCTGTACTAGCATTGCATCCAGGCTATCCCCCACGACCGATCCGCAACATCACAGCATAAACATAGAACATCAACGTGAAAATCACGTTCGCAAATCCGTCTAACCGGGCTATAGCAGTTAGACCAGATTTACCGATCGAGTGACATTCACGGTCGCAGATATAATGTAAATACTGTGAAATAATGTGTTTAAAATATCCGATCGATCAAATAATTAACAAGCGGGCCCCAAAAGAAAACTGTAGCACTCACAGAAATAACTGGCCCAATTTTAATATCCCAAAAGCCCTATTTTCAGCCCATAAGCCCACTGCAAAAAAATAAACACACGAGCCCACATTTCTGCGGCGGAAGCGCGGCCAAAAGGGGGTTATGGCCACGCTTCCGCGGTCGTACGGAGGGATTGTGTGACCAAATTTTTCCAGTGTTCTTAGGATTCCCTGCACATCATTCTGAGACCACCTGAAAAATTTTTGGACTTCAAAAAATTTCGACAGAAACTGATGTGCTTGAAATACGCGTTTTCGGGATTTTGTTCGATCGGAAACGTAAAACACATTAAACGAAGCTAGGTAAGGTTAATGGCGTGGCTCTGATACCATGTTGCGCCACGGCAGCGCCCCGGCCGTCTTACTCGAGGCCAAAATGCGGAATCAAAAATTTCCTTACTCGGAAACCGGCGCTACCGCGGACAATTACCCGGATCGTTTACCATTAACCTAATGCTAGCAATCAAGAGATGGGGTGAGAAGTATACCGAGTGATCCGAGTCCTCCGGTCTTCTCTTCATCGTCCCGATCTCCCGCGGAAAGTCTTGTCTCCATATCGTCGCCTCCTCGCCGGAAAGGGCACCACATCGCCTGCGTCTTTTACGGGCTCCCGCCTCAATACCGAGGCAACTCGAGCTTGAAGCCGGCAACTCGACATGCTCAAGAAAAGCTGTAGAATATAGTATAGATGATATGTCTCATTTGGGGTTATGTTGTTGCCATTGAGGAGGTGAAGGAAGAATGAAACTTTGAGAGAAATGATACTATCAATTTTAGCAAGCAAAAATGAGATGATCAAAAAGCAACACTCTCATTTTTTTCTCTCCTCCAAAAGAGTGGCCGGCCAAATAAAATGGAGATGAGAATGATGGTGGAAAAAAGAAATCAACCATACTAAAAACTATCAAGGAGAGTGAGTGTAGGATCAAATGAATGGGGACCACATCCAAGGTCAAAGAAACAACAACCATGCTTTTCCTCCATACCCTTTCCAATCACATTAATGCAAGCATGGAGCAAAGAAAAAGAAGCCATCATAATCAAACAATATGCAAGAAAAACCCTCCACAAAAGTAATTTTGCAAAACTGCAAATTACCCCCTCCATCGTAAAAGTCCGGCCGGGAAAGAACAAAGGAAAACCGGCCGGAACGGAATGCAAACTGGCAACACCAGAAAACTGGTCCCGTAATAAATTACAGGAAAACCCCGATACTGTGCATACACACCTGCATCTGTATTCCGACCGGATACAAATGCAATGAGACAAAATCTACACTGTACTAGACTAGGACCGGCTTAAGCCAAAGCCGGCTAGTAAAAACCCGTTCGATCCTGATCCGTGCAATACCGCACGTATCAGATCAAACCCTGCCATATAACTATACGGCCACTAGTACAAAACTGTCCGATCCTGATCCGTGCAATACCGCACGTATCTGATCGGATCCTGCCATATCTCCATACGGCCTCTACAGCGTTTCGCCCGAAAGCTGAGTAACTGAAAGTGTGGTGGACTCTAAAGACTCGTCAATACAATGGCTGTGGATTTAACCACTAGCACGTCAGAGGTATAAGCCAATACGTGACGGGCCACCAGCTATTGACTAAAAGGGACGTCGATGAGCGAACTCATCCTGACACCCTACTGAGCCTGTCAGTGACAATATCCGTACAGTCCGGTCCGTTCGTCTATGAGTATCGCATGGCGGGCCTAGGGGGTTGGTGAAAGTCAGACCCCCAAAAGCGGTACAAGTCGTGTCGGAGTGAAGCCCAGAACACCCTGAGACACTACTGGAATACCTACCAGTAAATCTCCTGCCTCGGCCGAGGGCTTTGTGTAATGGCTCTCCTAGACACAGCGCGACCTCACCCCCAATACCGGGAGAGACGAACCCCTGCAGATCCGCTCACTGCCTCCATGTGGCTCGGGACTGTACCCAACTAAAACCTGTTTGCACGACTCCTTTGAGCCGTGGTAGGGTAGTAATCAAAGCACAGTGGGAACTCACACGAGACAAATGACGATCTCAGGTCGATGAACTAACCTGTACACATGTCACCTGGGAACTGCTATCTGACATCTGGTATAAGACCAACTAGCAGGTTCCCGGCGAGTCCTGTCCGGTGTACTCATAACCCAATGAGCACCTGTATACATCTTAGGTGAACCAACTGACACCAGTGGCTTGTGAGACCGGCCACCGCCCCTCGTCGGGGTCTCGACTGTATACACTAGTCTACTAATGGAGTATCGATGCCCAGTCTCGAAACTCCCATGACTAGGGACCTTTTAAGGATGTGCTTATAGACCCCAGCTCCCACGTATATGATCGCCATCATACTGCTGGTCGTCAAGCAAGAATCCTAGGGGCTCTATCAACGTGTAATAGCGACATGTCGGGTCACCTAAAGCAGTACACGATGATAAAGATAAACCAGATGGCATACTATCATCTCGAGTAAGACTGTCCTACCGGGATAGGTCCTCCCTCAATCATTGCAATCACGTGCCTGTGATCCAATAATTGACTCTGAGGGCACTATCTCCAACAACTGGCTCGACTCAGAAGAGGAAGAAGCAGAAGAAGAAAAGGAAGAACTTACAGGGGGCTCCCTAGACTCTACCCGATCTATTTCTATGGACTCTTCACAAGAAGACATCTAACCTGATGGAGGGGATGAATTCTCGGAAGAGCAAAACGCAGATATTCCGACCTAAAAAGGATAGCGCCGAGCTAACGAGACTCAAGACGGGGAAATTATAAAGAAGTATGGGCCCTGATAGGGACCCCACCTCTATTTATAGCCGCCGGCGTGCACATCCAACGGCGACAGTCATCTCCCGCCGAAACGACTCATCGCATTCCACGGCCCCCATCGCTCCACCTGTCACGCACGCATTGATCGCACCCCGTCGAAAACGGGAAATCTACGGCCCGTCGCGTCAGCCAACCAGCGCAAGGCACATGGACAGTCGTTTCGGCAAACGTACGCATGATCCGGCGCATCCTCTTTAATGCAAGATCTGACCCCTGATCCGCTGACGTCATTAAGAAAATACAGATGATGGCCCGGGAATGCGCACTTACGATATCTTCGAAAAGGAGCTCACCTCAGGGACCCGGCAGACCACTCTTGACCCGACCCGTGAACAGGCCGGCATGAGAGTGGGGGGCTAATGATGATGCTCGATATCGTCGATTTCCCAGATTGTGACATGTGGCAGATGACGTGTCCCGAAGCTAGCAAGAAAGGATCAGGAACGGTATATCGGTAGAATACCCTGGGTCTACGGCCCATGGACGTGGCCGACCTTCTGTGACCATCCACACCACTCCTATGCCCGCTTTACAAACAACCGTTGGCTCGCCTCCGAGCCCCCTACACAATTGGCCTCCTAGGCCCTCTCAGCTCGTCTCCGGGCTACCGCAGAACCAAGATGTCTCGGCATCCCGCTCGTTCCCGAGCCACCCACCGAGCTCATCTTCCTCGGTCCCATCGACCGACCAGCAGCATCAGTCGCAGCACCTCCGCCACGCCTCCGCGAATCCCGCCATGCGCGAGATATCCGCCGGCCACGTCCCGCGTTCCACACCATCACGATCCCCCATTAACGAGTTTGTCTCGTCATTAATGCGGGATCCCGCCTATCACGCGGGCGTGACGCCGGGGGCGTAACGGCCGGCGTGATTCTCACGCCCGTCTGCCATTCGCTGCTGGGTATATAAACCCCTCTTTCAGGCGACTCAAGTAAGTCATTTTTTCCTCACTAGGCCGTTACTCTACTCAAATATCCGGTCTAACTTGATCGTCGGATGGTCCTCGGTGGTACAACCACCCCGGGACTTCCTTGTAGGTAGCTCGGCCTCAACCACCTCAAACCCATTGAGATCCACACGCTTCAGAAGGCAATCTCCAACTCAATCTCATCCGTCCATCGTCACTTGCAGCAGATCTGCGGAAGGTAACATCTTGACGAGATCCGACATCCGTCAGTAAGTTTCCCGATTTTAGTTGAAATATGCAAAAATAGAGATAAAGAGATGGGAGGAGAAATGGACTTCAGGATTAATGAAGCCTTATTTTGGAAGGTGAAGCAATAAAGTTAGCTAATGGGCTATTATATGCCAAAAGCAATGCGACATTTTGTGATGGAAAATCTATACATAGCTTGATTACATGTACTTTTTCCTTTCTTGAATATGCTCTATGATTTCTTCAACCATTATCATGGTGGCCACTTTGCTTACCTTGTGTTTGATGGAAGCATCCATTACTTAAGGCTGCTTTAATATTCTTGATCCTTAATCATTTAGTTTGCTTAATATTCTTGCTTCAACACAATTCTTTATAATTAAATAGTATGGAATATTCTCTGTTTTCTAATATCTCAACTGCCATAACATTTCGATGTACACAAGAATTCACGTTTAGAAAATTAAGCATGTGTCTCCATACAAGACCATGTCGAGATTTTCTTTTTATATTTTGACTTGAGATTAGAATGGCATATTTATGTAGCCTTTTAAGATTATAAAACATTCTTTTTATGTTAAATATGGAGAGATGGAAAGAGAGGGGACATGCTGGTGTGCCTAATTTTCTTTGGTACAGATATAACTATGTTACACTTAAATTAATTCGAGTGGAAAAAGTTCAATAATAAAAAGAAGAATACCCATATGACATGTCATTTTAAATTGGATTTTAATTAAATAGACCATGTTTAACGGCAGCATCTATCAACATTACAACCAAAAAGAAATTTAAAATGGCTGAAAACAAATAGTTATTTTTTTACCGCAACCAAAGCCCACCGGCTCCGCATGCCTCTCTTCGAGAACCTGTGTCTTCCCCCGTAAATTTCTACTGCCCACCATCAGGCAATGTGACCCGCTAAAACAAATAGTTTCTTTGTGTCCATATTAACATCCTTAAGTGTTCGTGTATAAATTTACATTATTAACCCTTTCTGACGCGGGTTGGATCGCGTCAAGATGTTATCTTCCGTTGATCTGCTGTTGGCGATGATGGACGGCCGGGATTTGAGTTGGAGGATGGCTGTTGAAGTGTGTGGATCTCAAAGGGTTTGAGGTTGTTGGGGCCGAACTATCTGCGAGAAAATCCCGGGGCGATTGTACCACCGAGGACCCTCCGACGATCAAGTTAGACAGGAAATCCGAGCAGAGTAACGGCCTAGTGAAAGAAAAAATTACTTACTTGAACTGTCTAAAGGAGGGGTTTAAATAGCGGTGGCAGTAGGCAGGCGAGCGCGAGAATCACGCCGGCCGTTACGCTTCCGACATCACGCCTGCGTGATGGGCGGGATCTCCCATTAATAGCGAGACAGGCTCGTTAATGGGGGATCGTGATGGCGTGGAATGCGGGACGTGGCTGGCGGATATCTCGCGTATGGCGAGATTCGCGAGATGGCGGTTGCGCCTGCAAGTGGAGCCGTTGGTCGGTCGATGAGGCCGAGGAAGATGAGCTCGACGGGAGAGCTCGGGAACGAGCGGGAGGCCGAGCTATCTTGGTTCTGCTAGAGCTCGGAGGTGAGCTGAGAGGGCCGAGGAGGCCAGTTGTGCAGGGGGCTCGAAGGCGAGCCAAAGGTTGTATGTAGGACGGGCATAGGAGCGGCCTGGTCGGCCACTGTGGGTCCTTTCTGGCATGCTCTGGGACACGTCATCTGCCACGTGTCATGATTCGGGAGATCACCGATATCGAGCATCATCATTAGCCCCTCACTCTCGTCCCGACCTGTTCACGGGTCGGATCGAGGGTGGTCTGCCGGGTCATCCGAGATGAGCTCCTTTTCGTAGATATCGTCGGGGGGTGTCCCCGGGCAATCTGTCGTATTCTCTTGGTGGCGTCAGCTGATTAGGGGCCAGATCTCGCATTAAAGAGGATGCACCGGATTGTGCGTACGATCACCGAAGCGACAACCCACGTGTCGGGTGCTGGTTGGCTGATGCGACGGGCCGCAGATTTCCTGCGCTCGATGGGTGCGGCCAATGAGCACATGACAGGTGGAGCGATGGTGGCCGTTGAGTGCGAAGAGTCGTTTTGGCGGGAGACGACTGTCGCCGTTGGATGTGTTACGCCGGCTGCTATAAATAAAGGTGGGGTCCACATGAGGGCCCATTCCTCTTCATAATTTCATCGTCTTTGGTCTTGTTAGTTCGACGCTCTCTTTTTTAGGTTGGATCTTCGCGTTTCCCTTTCCGAGGACCCATCCTCTCGATCAGGTTAGATGTCTTCTTCTGAAGAGTTTGTAGAAATAGATCGAGCAGGGTCTAGGGAGCCCCCTGTAAATTCTTCTTCTTCTTCTTCTTCTTCTTCTTCTTCTTCCACTGAGTCGGAGTCTTCCCAGGAAGTCAGGGTCAGATCCTCTTCTCGGGGTCGCGAAATGGGGGCGGTTCCCAGAGCGGATGCCGCGGAAGCCCCTAGCGTGTCATCCACGGTGAGGTACAAGGATGAGCCTGCCACCGTTCGGACTCATTTCTATATCCCTCTCGGCTATACGCTACGTTTGGTCGGGGAAGGAGAGAGGGCAGATCAGGTACGAGGTAAAGAGATTGCCTTGTACCTGAAAGCCTTTTGGGCCGGAATGCGCCTGTCTTTCTCTCCCAAGATTGTTAGAGCGCTAAATTACTTTGGGTTAGCCCCGGGCCAGCTAGTACCGAACTCTTAAAGGATTCTCCTTAGGTTCTTGGTCTGTTTGAAGTTGCAGATGATCCCTTTCAGTCTGTCCACCCTTGCCTCCTCTCTCATTTACAAAGGTTACCCCGGCACTCGCGCGGGCGACCCGAGGTGGGCTTACCTCTCCTTTAGGAAACAACGGGAGAGTGCAGCTGAAGGGTTACCTAGGACGGCAGAAAGGTTTCGGGAGGCATCGTCCATGCCAGATTCAAAAATTTGCCGTTCTAGCTAACCCTAACTAAGAATCGTTTACTAGAAATCGACGTAATATTATGCAAATATCTTCGCATATGAAAAGTGAGCAAGGAATACAATCTTTGTAAACCGGTCCTTCACTTCAATAGCTCCGTGTAGTAGTCCCTTCGCTGCGATCGTGAACTCCGGACTCTAGAGAGGATCCCTTGAAGAAACGAACAAGCTTGCTTCAAAAACTTCGAGACCGAAGATGATCTACGTCGAGGAGACACTAACCCAAGCTATCTCTTCACTAATTATGGAATTAGTGAAGCAAACACCCTATACTAAATGGCAAGTAGTAGAGAATGATGAAGTAGGAAGTGGGCTCACTTTAAATTTGATTTTCTCACAATTTTTCTCACAACTCCATTGAAGTTAGAAAGCTTTTTTTGGAAGAAGAAGAAGATGAAGAAAAATATCTCATATGATAATTATCCAAGTGAGAATAGCAACCATGGTGAGTTAATATCATATATTAACTTTTGTAGAGAGTTAACCATGGCTAGATTTAATTAGTTGGGTTAACAAATATCTTAGCCAAAACAAAAGAGTGGACTTGGTCAATGAAGACTACAAGCTTCTACAAGCTTTCATCCATGACAAAATGCCACCTTTTGTAATTACCGAAATAAATAAAACCCTAGCAATTAAACCAAGTATGGTGTAAGTCATACACTCATCTTTGTTGCATGTATCATCAAGCATGACACAAAACATGTATACAAAAATATATCATATATATTCAATGTGCACAAAATGAGAAAAAGAAATCATAAGTGAGCTTAATATTAGTTAATGTAATGTAATATATCAAATATATAATTATACATTAAATTATTAAATCAACTCTTGATTTAATAATCCGGCTATATCACATATAACCGACTAATAGCAAATATAACAACTTGTCGAATCAACACCCGATCCGATAACCCTGCTATATCTCATATAACCGACCAATGTCATAAATCGTGAGAATAGAATACGGTATCACATATCGTATTAATCTCGGTCCCGCACATATCACATATGTGCTCCTACTCCGTTTCGCTTGAGCCAGGAAACCCCTGTGTAGGACTCTAAAGACTCGTCAATACGCCGGCAGTAGGTGATGATCATATCAAACACTCACAAGCCTCAAGCAGTCTGCTAAACATAACGGCCACCCGGGCATTGAGCGATCAGAAGATCAACAAGCAAGCCTGCTCGTACTGCTACGAATCCAATCAGTAACACTACCGTACAGTCCGGTCTCTTCGTCTGATATGTCGCATATCTCGTCTAGGGGTGGTAAACGTCAGACCCCAGTAACTCGATAAGTCGTGTCGATATGAGGATTATAACGGGTCAAGAAACTACTGATAACACTTACCAGTATATCTCTAAAGCAGCCCTGGCCAGGGACTTCCTGTTATAGCCAATCGAGCACAGCGCAACATCCACACCCAATAGCGGGAGAGACGAACCCTCTCCTATCGCTCATTGCCTCCATGTGATTCGGGACTATAACCAAAATCCATCATTTTGCACGTTCTCTTGAATGTGGTAAGGTGGAAATCAAAGCACAGTGGGAATCACACAAGACTCTATGACGATCTCGGATCTACAGACTAACATGTACCAGTGTCACCAGAGAACTGCCATCTGACGTTAGGTATAATACCATCTGGGAGTTCTCGGCGAGTCCGTCCAGTATACACAGTCTCAACTGAGCACCCGTATACTATCTCTGATGTCAAACACCAATGGATATGGGATCATCCATCGCCCATCTACATGGATCGAGAAGCTATACGCTAGTCTACTCTGGTATATCGATGCCCTATCTCGATCACCCACAACTAGGAACATTTGAAGGATGTACTTAGCGACTACACTGTCCCCACTAGTATGATCATCATCATAATTCTGGTAGTCAAGTACTCATCCTAAGGGCTTTATCAACATGTAACATAGAGACAATCAGTGTACATGTTAAGATAAAGATCAACCAGATAGCATACTATCATGTCGAGCAAAAAAGTCCTCCATATATATGTCCAAGCATCCACTACAATATATATCGTATGTACAGTAATGGCCTCTTGGGCATACATATAACTAACAATCTCCCACTTGCACTAGGGCCATCTGTTGTAGTATCCCATACCCAACAATCAGCAGTGGTTGAAGTATTTCATACTCAACCATCCCATAAAAGTCTCTCCTGGGAATAGGCCTTTGTGAGTAGATCCGCCCTGTTTTCCTCTGTGTCTACTCTCCTAACCTCGATCTCCCTGGAGATCAACCATCTCCATGATCAGGTGATTGATCAGGTGATACTGCCTAAGAATATGTCTGGATCACTGATGGGACGGGGGTTCCTAGGCCTAAACCACAACTCTATTGTCACACAATGGTAGGAACGAAGTTCATCTCATGAACTTTTATACATCCAGACTGCCTCTTTGGTAGCATCCTTGGTAGGAATGTATCTAGCCTTTATCGTCTAGTTTGTCATGGTATCTAGCTTGGAACTCTTCTAACATACCGTCTCTCTACTTAGGGAAAAGACAATGATTGTGACTGACATTCAGTCGACCTTATCACCCTGGAAGCTATCCAGTGATTATCCCCAGGATCGATTGATACCATCTCACTACACCTAGTGAGAATCCTAACATCCACTTAGATCTATCTCATAGATCCAAAACCTGGTATTTAGGAGGTATCACCTTAATCCTATATGGAAAATCATTGTGATAAGAGGAGATTGACCGAGTGTAGCATAGGAAACTCCTTTTCTATCAAGAGTATGTCATCTATATACAATACGAGGATCACCACCATACTCCCTACTACTTTTTTGTATATACAAGGTTCATCAACCATTTTGATGAAGTCAAACTTTTTGACTATCACATCAAAACAGATGTTCCAACTCCGTGATACCTGCTTTAACTCATAAAGCAACTTGCATATGTTTCCACTGCTCCCACTGTCTACGAAGCGCTCTGGCTGTGTACATATAGACGCTTTCTTCTAAATCACAATTTAGAAAGGCAGCCATGACACCCAACCGCCAGATGTCGTAGTCATGGTATGTAGCAATTGCAAGTAGGATTCAGATGGACTTAAGCATAGGGACTAGAAATGGTTTCATCATTATCCACACCTGGTCGATGACGAAAAACCTTTTGAAACAAGCCTTAGTTTTGAATGTCTCAACTTTTCCATGTACACCAAGTATTCTTCTCAAGATATACTTGCTCTTGATGGGGATTTAACCCTTTAGATAAAAAAACCAAAGTCCATACTTTGTTGGTATATATAGATTTTATCTCAGATCGCTTAGCATCTAGCTATTTGTAAGTGCACGGCGGCGCCCCGACCGTCAATCCGACGCCGGAATGCGGAAACAAAAAACTTTTCAAACTAGAAAACCGGCACCACTGCGCACTTAAAAACCGGATTGGGCCATTAACCTAATCCTAGCAAAGTAGAGAAAGGGTAGAGAGATATACCGAGCGATCCGTGTCCTTCGGTCTTCGGCCTCCACTCCGATCTCCTCGCGGAATCTCCGGTCTTCAGCTCCTCGTCGGAACGGGCACCACATCGCCGGGTTCTTTTACGGGCTCCCACCTCTGGACCGAGGCAACTCGAGCACGAAGTTGGCAAGTCGACGTGCCCAAGGATGCTGTAGGCTAGGTGTAATAGCTTTGTCTCAATGGGGTGATTGAAGTTGCCATGATAGTGTGGAGGAAAGAACAAAGGAAAATGAGCTTAGGAATTTTGGTGCAAGCAAAATATAAGATGAACTAATTTTTCCCACTCCAAATGAATTCCCCTCCCCTCCCTAGAAGTGGCCGGCCTCACTCTCAAAAATGGTGGAGGAAAATTGCAAGAAGAAAAGTAAGGGGGAAATGTGTGATAATTGGAAGAAAATATAGTCACACCATTTCCAAATCAATCCCTTCATCAACCATCACAATAAATGCAAAAGAAGTGATTTAAAAGGAATCTAATGATGCAAAGAACCATCATGAAGCGACATATACAAATAACCCCCTCCACAATGCTAATTTGCACATTTGCAAATTAGCCCCTCCATCGGAAGAATCCGGCCGTGAAGGAACAAAGGAAAACTGGCCGGAACGGAATGCAAACTGGCAACTTCAGAAAACTGATCCCGTAATAAATTACAGGAAAACCCCACGACTGTATATACATACCCGCATTTGTATTCCGACCGAATACAAATGCAAAGAAACAAAATCTACACTGGACAATACTAGGATCTGGATTAAACCAAAGCCCGCTAGTATTATCCGTCCGATCATGATCCGTGCAATACCGCACGTATCTGATCGAACCCTGCCATATCTCCATACGACCTCTACAGCGTTTTGCCCGAAACTTGAGAAAACGGTCTGTGGGGGATTCTAAAGACTCGTCAATTCTTTGGTTGTGGATTTAACCACTAGCACGTCAGAGGTATTAGCCTATACGTAACGGGCTACCAGGTATTGACAAAAAGGGACGTCTGTGAGCGAACTCATGCTGACACCCTACTGAGCCTGTCAGTGACAATATCCGTACAGTCCGGTCCGTTCGTCTATGAGCATCGCATGGCAGGCCTAAGGGGTTGGTAAAAGTCAGACCCCCAAAAGCGGTACAAGTCGTGTCGGAGTGTTGCCCAGAACACCCTGAGATACTACTGGCATACCTACCAGTAAATATCCTGCCTTGGCCAAAGACTTCGTGTAATGGCTCTCCTAGACACAGCGCGACCTCACCCCTAATACCGGGAGAGACGAACCCCTGCAGATCCGCTCACTGCCTCCATATGGCTCGGGACTGTACCCAACTAAAATCTGTTTGCACAACTCCTTTGAGCATGGTAGGGTAGTAAACTAAGTACAGTGGGAACTCACACGAGACAAATGACGATCTCAGGTCGATGAACTAACCTGTACACATATCACCAGGGAACTGCTATCTGACGTCAAGTATAAGACCAACTAGTATGTTCCCGGCGAGCCCTGTCTGGTGTACTCGTAACCCAATGAGCACCTGTATACATCTTAGGTGAACCAACTGACACCAGTGGCTTATGAGACCGGCCACCTCCCCTCGTCGGGGTCTCGACTGTATACACTAGTCTACTCTGGAGTATCGATGCCCTGTCTCGAAACTCCCTCGACTAGGGACCTTTTAAGGATGTGCTTATAGACCCCAGCTCCGACGTATATGATCGCCCTCATACTGCTGGCAGTAAAGCAAGAATCCTAGGGGCTCTATGACCGCGCAATAGTGACCTATAAGGTCACCTAAAGCAGTACACGATGATAAAGATAAACCAGATAGCATACTATCTTCTTGAGTAAGACTGTCCTACCGGTATAGGTCCTCCCTCAATCATTGCAATCACGTGCCTGTGATCCAATAATTGACTCTGAGGGCACTATCTCCATCAATCTCCCACTTACACTCAAGGCTAATTATTGCGATGTCGCATACTCATAGCCCGTGTGATACCGAACAACCAACTCCTCTACTAGTCAGTCTCACAAAGCTCGTTTGCGAAACTATTGCGTTCGAGGAATAGCCTCAGTGAGTGGATCCGCTGTGATGCTTCTTTCTATGTCTCTCTTTATCTCAAGTTCACGGAGAAACCCATCTCCTGAAATGAGTAATACCTATCTTAGAATATGTTTGGATGTCTGATGGGACCTAGTTCATAAGTGAAGTCCAAATCCAAACTTCTTAGACTGTATCGTCAACTGAACTTAATCAGTATCCGCTTGGACCACCTGTCCAAAATACTGCCCCTCGTCAGAGGGAAAACTATAACTCTGACAGCCACTCTGTCATCCAGGTCACCTTGGAAGCCTGGAATGATAACTGTCTCCCGAAGGAGGACGTCGTTATCATTTCCCCAGAACATCACTTATGTTCTAAAACTGCTTCCGAATGTTTCTCCAGAATTGGATCAATATCAACATATTGCATCTCGTGCAAAAACAACATCTGGTGTGGTACTTGACATCTCATGATTGACTCAATTGCCTAAGCAAGTCTGCCAATCATGTACATCCCTCTCCCCTTTAGTCTGTAAGACACCTTTAGAGAGGGTGACTCCATTACCTGCAGCTATACTACCGTGCCAGGAATCGTCCATTCTAAATACTCTTAGAATGCTGTCTAAGTACCCTGATTGGGACACTGTTAGTTATATGTATACCCTAGAGGCCATTACTGTACATACGATGTATATTGTAATGGATGCTTGGACATATATAGGGAGGACCTTCTTGCTCGACATGATAGTATGCTATCTGGTTGTACTTTATCTTAACATGTACTCTGATTGTCTCTATGTTACATGTTGATAAAGCCCTTAGGATATGTACTCGACTACTGGGACTATGATGAGATCATACTAGTGGGGCTACGTTAGTCGACGAGTACATCCTATAACTGTTCCTAGTCGAGGGTGTATCGAGACAGGGCATCGATGCACCAGAGTAGACTAGCGTATACGCATCTTGACCCATATGATGGGCGATGGATGTGTAAGTCCATATTGCGACCCCCGGTGCTTACGGGGAGGCGGAAACGGTATAAAAAACGAATTTTTATCGCAAGAGGCAACATGGACTAAACAAGGTCGGGATCGTGTCTAAACTAAACTAGCAAATACGCTAAAGGGAGTTAGCTACTCGGATGAAGGTTATACCTAAACTTGAACTCCTTCTTCTTCAAGACTTGTAGAGGTTGATGGTTCTCTTCTTGTTGCCTTCTTCCGTCGAAGATGGATCCACCTCGAAGGTTCGACCTTTGGGCTCTTCCTCGATCTTTGAGTGAACTAGGGTTTCCGGCTTGCTAAACCTTGAACCTAGAATGAGTAGAGAGTGACTAGGGGTTGCTTTTCTTTTAAAAGAGAAGGATTCTCAACACATGAGAAGGGTTCTCTTTTGCTAGAGGAAGAAGAAGATGAAGTGAGGAGAGAGAAGCTAAATGAGATAATGAGATACCTTTTTTCTTTCTTGCAACCATAATGCCAAAAGAAAAGAATTATCTAAATAATAATAATTCAAAATAAGAATAGTTGATGGTAATTTGGAATGACCACTATCATGCTTCTTTAAATGAAATGTAAGCATGAATCAAGGAGGATCTTTCAAAGCATGATGGTGGTCAACATTCAACCATGGTCAACAAGTCAACCATGGTCAACAAGTCAACAAAATCAACCATAACAAAATTCTCATTTAATTACTATTATTAATAGATAATCCATAAATCCATTAGGGTTTGGAAAATGAAGACTGTCAACTGTGCATACGCACCCGTTCCGAAACCCTAATGAAATACCTCACCTCCGCCTCAAGCAACTGTGCATACACACCTGCATTCTCGTTCCGAGGAACAAGAATACCGAGATATAAAAGCAACCCTTAAAACATATACCAGTATCTGGCTCAAACCAGAGCCTGCCAGTATAATCCGTCCGGACTCCAAACGTGCACAAGTGCGCGGATGAGAACGAACCCTGTCGCAAAACTATGCGACCTCTACTCTGTTTTGCCCAGAGGCGAATACCCTCTGTGTGGGACTCTAAAGACTCGACACTACGCTGGCAGTGGGTTTAACCACAGACCGCAAGCGGCACTAGCTGTGCATAACGGTCCCCAGGTAGATGCCGACAAGAAGGCTGACGAGGTGAAACCCCATCTGAACTCCTACTGAGTCTGAATGTGACATTCTCCGTACAGTCCGGTCTGTTCGTCTGATACATCGCATGGCGGGCCTAGGGGGCGGTAAACGTCAGTCCCCTAATAGCGGTACAAGTCGTGTCGGAGTGAAGCCCAAAACACCCTGAGATAACACTGGAAGCCTACCAGTATATCTCGCTTGCCCTGGCCAGGGACTACTCGTGTAATGGCTCTCCTAGACACAGCGCGATGTCAACCCCCAATACCGGGAGAGACGAATCCTGTCTAACCGTCACTGCCTCCAAGTGCTTCGGGACTGCACCCAACCACCACCTGTTTGCACGACTCCTTTGAGCCGTGGTAGGGTAGTGATCAAAGTGTAGTGGGAACACACTCGAGGCGAAGTGCCAGTGTCAAGTCAGCGGACTAAGCTGTACTCATGTCACCTGGGAACTGATAACTGACGATAACTATAATACTAACCTGTCAGTTCCCGACGAGTCCTGTCCAGTGTACTCGTAACCCAACGAGCACCCGTATACTATCTCCAGTACGACGTACTGATGGCTGTGGGACAGACCATCTCCCACACTGGGATGAGAAGCGCATACGCTAGTCTACTCCTGAGTATCGATGCCCAGTCTCGATAGTCCTGCGACTAGGGACCTGTATAAGGATGTGCTTATAGATTACCCAGCCCCCACTAGTGTGACTGCCATCACAACGCTGGTAATCAAGCAAAGATCCTAAGGGCTCCACTAATGCGTATAAGTGATATACTGAAATAAACACAAGTACACATTGAAGTAGAAACAAACCAAGTAGCATACTACTATATTGAGCAAGATTGTTTATACAAGGTGAATATCCCAAGCTTCCATTAAGTAATATACAAACTAGTATGATACAGTAATGGCCTCTAGGGCATATACACTAACAATCTCCCACTTGCACTAAGGCCATGTACTGGCGTATCGAAGACCTATCATCTCGATCAGCCGCTCGAACTGAGTCTGGGGTAGGGCCTTGGTGAATGGATCTGCAGTGTTCTCTTCTGAAGCAACCCTCCGAACCTCGATCTCCTTGCGATCCACGATCTCCCTGATCAGGTGATACCGCCTCAAGATGTGCCTGGATCTCTGATGGGACCTGGGTTCCTTTGCTAAAGCTATAGCCCCGTTGTTGTCGCAATACAGAGGTACTGGGTCAATAATGGACGGAACCACCTGAAGTTCTTTTAAGAACTTCCTTATCCAGACAGCTTCTTTTGCGGCATCAGATGCAGCGATATATTCCGCTTCCATAGTCGAGTCTGCAACGGTTTCCTGTTTGGAACTTTTCCAACACACCGCCCCTCCATTGAGGGTAAAGACAAAACCCGACATGGACTTGGAATCATCCTTGTCACTCTGGAAGCTGGAGTCAGCAAAGGCCTCAATCTGGAGGTCTTTTCCGCCATACACCAAGAACATCTCCTTAGTCCTTCTCAGGTAGTTGAGAATGTTCTTTACTACTATCCAATGTTTCTCCCCAGGGTTTGACTGATACCGGCTTACTACACTCAGTGCATAAGCTACATCCGGTCTGGTACACAACATCGCATACATTATAGAGCCTACCGCAGAAGCGTAGGGTATAATAGACATGCGATCCCTCTCCAAATCAGTCTTGGGAGACATCTCTTTAGAGAGGGTGATCCCGTGACAAGCCGGTAGGTTACCGCGCTTGGAATCTTCCATACTGAATCTTTTCAGTACGGTGTCGATGTACCTGGACTGTGAAAGTCCTAATATCCTCTTGGATCTATCACGATGGATCCGGATCCCCAGGATGTAAGAGGCATCACCCAGGTCTTTCATGGAAAACCTGTGTGACAAGAAACCCTTGACAGATTGTAGCATAGGAATGTCATTTCCTATTAAGAGAATGTCATCCACGTATAAAACAAGGAATACTACAGTTCTCGCTACAAATCTACTATAGATGCATGGTTCATCTGGATTTTTGATAAAATCAAATTCCTTGACCGTCTCATCAAAACAGATGTTCCAACTCCGCGATGCCTGCTTTAGTCCATAGATGGACTTAAGCAACTTGCACACCTTTCCGCTGCTCCCACTCTGAATGAAACCCTCTGGCTGATCCATATAGACACACTCCTCTAAACTTCCATTTAGAAAAGCGGTTTTTACGTCCATCTGCCAAATCTCATAATCGTGGAAGGCAGCAATGGCAAGAAGGATCCGAATGGATTTCAGCATAGCCACTGGAGAAAAGGTTTCGTCATAGTCCAAGCCAGGTCTTTGACGGAAACCCTTTGCTACAAGTCTAGCTTTATAGGTCTCAACCTGTCCATCTACACCAATCTTCCTTTTGAAGATCCACTTGCATCCTACGGGTTTTACCCCGTCTGGAGCAATGTCCAACGTCCATACTTTGTTGGTGTACATGGACTCCATTTCGGTCCGCATTGCATCCAGCTATTTTACTGAGTCAACGCTCTGAACGGCCTGCTGGAAGCTAGTATGCTCATCATAGTCTATGATGCAATCCTCTCTATCCCCGTCTATGAGAAAACCGTAGTATCTCTCGGGCGGATGAGACTGCCTACTACTCCTGCGGAGCGGCGTAGGAATGTCCTGTTCATTTGAACCCTCTGGTTCCACTAAGCTTTCAGTAATAGTCTGTGGTTCTGGAATTTCTTCCAGTTCTACTGCGATCCCACTTAACTCTTTTTCTAAGAACTGATGTTCTAGAAAGTGGGCATGACGAGAAACAAGAACTTTTTGTTCCTCTTCGTAGTAGAATAGATATCCCTTGGAATTCTTTGGATATCCCACAAACTTACACAGTACTGAGCACGCCTCGAGCTTGTCCGCATGCTGCTTTTTAACAAAAGCTGGACTTCCCCAAGTCTTAATGTGACTGAGATGGGGTCTCTTCCCACACCACATCTCATATGGTGTAGTAGGCACAGTCTTAGTAGGAACTCGGTTCAAAAGGTACGCAGCTGATTCTAGCGCATACCCCCAGAATGATCGCGGTAACTCAGTGTTACTCATCATGGACCGTACCATATCCAATAGGGTTCGGTTCCGTCTCTCCGATACACCGTTGTGTTGCGGAGTGTATGGAGGAGTAAGCTGAGAGAGAATCCCGTTCTCTTTTAAATAATTTAGGAACTCGGCACTTAAGTATTCTCCACCTCGATCCGATCTTAGAATCTTGATACTTTTGCCGGTTTGTTTTTCTACTTCATTCTTAAATTCCTGGAATTTTTCAAAAGCTTCGGACTTATGTTTCATTAAGAAGACATAACCGTATCTTGAAAAATCATCCGTAAAAGTAATGAAGTAAGAATAACCGCTTCGCGCATGTGTAGACATTGGACCGCACACGTCGCTATAATGAGTCCCAAGAGCTCGCTCGCTCTTACTCCGTGTCCAGTGAACGGAGTCTTTGTCATCTTTCCTTTGAGACAGGATTGACAAGTGGCATACGATTGATATTCGAACGGATCCAAATATCCTTCTGTATGTAACTTAGTCAACCTTCTCTCATTGATGTGACCCAGTCTACAATGCCATAAGAAAGTCTGATTGATATCTGGAAACTTTCTTTTGTGTGTATTCTGGACATTGAAAATCTGTGGTTGGTTTAATACGTATATACCATTGCTCAATGTACCTGACCCAATCAGAACTTGATTAAGGTGAATGTTTACAACATTACTTACAAACGCAAATTCATAACCTTCTTTAGAAACCAAAGATACAGAAATGATATTACAAGTTGCGTTGGGTACAAAAAAGCAATTACGCAAAACCAAAACATGCCCATCTGACATTCCCAGGTGATAGTCCCCCACGGCTTTAGCATCCATGCTAGCTCCGTTCGCAACTCTGAGGGTCATGTCACCTGCCTTCAAAACCCTACGGTTTCTCAACGCCTGCAAAGAATTACAGATATGAGATCCTGATCCGGTATCCAATACCCAGGAAGTAGAGTTTATAGAAAGACAATTTTCAATAACATACACACCTGAAGCTGAAGCCGCAACCTGCTTCAGTTCCTATGTCCTGGCTTTCCAAGCCCTGCAATCTTTCTTCCAGTGTCCACTTTTGTGACAATAGAAGCATTCCTCTTTACCAATAAGCTTCCCCGCAATCATTGTTGCCTTTTCCTTTCCCTTCGTACCCACTTTACTAACACCGCCTCTTGGTTTGGCGGGGGCTTTCTTCCTCTTTCCCTTGGCTTTCGCCTTGGACCTAGAGGAAGAAGATCCTCCTACAAACAAAGCGGGTGTATCCCTACCCTTCTGTAGGGTGCCCTCTGCGCTCCTCAGCAGGTTGAGGAGTTCTGAAAGTTCAACTTCCTTTTCTTGCAAGTTGAAATTCAGTATGAACTGGGCGTAAGTGGATGGAAGGGACTGGAGAATTAAATCTGTATAAAGTTCACTGTCCAACGTGGTCCCAAGTTCCGCGAGCTCCTCAGTGTAGCCAATCATCTTAAGCACGTGGTCCGCTACCGATGATCCGACGGCCAACTTTGTCGAAAATAACTTCTTCGACACTTCGTATCTTGCGATACGAGATTGCTCTCCATACAGTTCTTTTGTATGGAGAAATATGGACTCGAGGTCCATATTCTCATGCCTCCTCTGATGTTCGTTGTCCATAGAGGCAAGCACGAGGCACCTGGCCTTCGCGCAATCAATCTCCCAAGTCTTACGGATTTCCTTATCCGCGACGCTGGAGGTGGGACCTGGGACGGGGGGAGCTTTGGTGGTAAGAAGATACCCCAGCTTGTCGTAAGTGATTGCCAATTTGACATTCCTGAGCCAATCTTTGTAGTTTGGCCCTGTCAGTATGTTTTTATCTAGAAGTAACTTAAGTCCATTCATTTCGATTTGGTCGCTGCAGGGGGAGAGAAGAAACACTTAGCACGATGCTCTTGCAAGTTTAGAATGGTTTTTAATTTGTCTAAACAGGATGGCTCCCACTGTCTCTCGAATCCCTCCTCAAACCACAAAGGAAGAATTAGCCGGGATCAATCCCACCGTACAATACTTGCTTAACCGTTCAGCCAGGCCAGTGTCGGTACTTCGAGGGAGGTTTTCCAACACTTTCGCGAAGTTCCTTAATTTAAGAACCTCTTTTCCCTGGGGGCGTAGCCCCGCTAACACCTTTCTAGGCACCTACTAGGTTTATAGCATTGATCGTTTAGTGAGAAATTTCCCGAGGAGTAGCATATACTCACAGTAGGATCGGGATCCAAATATCATCGCGCGACGAAAATGAAGGAATCCTACCATAATCATCACACTCCAAATGGTATGCAAATCTAGCAAGTTTCAGTACTTATGAAACTCCCGATGTGGATTTTTGCCCCATGCTCTTATGACCTTGACTTTGGCCAAAATATCATAAGTCACATATCAAGTTCTACCCGTCACTTTCCAGGTTAATTTGGATCCATCCGTACATACCCTTGACTTTGGCCAAAATGGCAGCACGACTGTCCCAAACCAACGCATCTATCTATGCTACACATGAACACCCAATAGCTACCAATCACTGTGCCTTGACTTTGGCCAAAATACACAGCTTGAATACTATTGCCTATTCATGCGAAACGACGGAGGGCTACGAATGGTTTTGGTAAAACCGTGAACGTAGTGAACTTGATATAATCGATGGAACGAGATAGCTTTTAGAAGGAGTGGCTCAAGCTCCGCATTTAAAAGTTAGTTTTGAAAAGAACCGAGTGGTTTTTCGAAAGTGTTCCAACGACTTTAGCTTGGTTTATTATCTTGCATTAGTTCTTTTAATGCGTGATATTCTTGCATTAGTTCTTTTAATGCGTCCCATCATTTAATCCTACCATTGCAGAAAACAACCAAAATATGACGTACGCTTATGCCATTCGCATTCGCCACGGGGTCCCGTCATCACTCGTTAGGTTACTTAACTAACGACAGAGCGGGGGCTGGGCTAGCGCGGCTGTAAAACATAAGCAACGCCTAAATAGAAAGCAATGATAGACATTACAGATCACAGATGAATACATTGGATATACTAGCAATCCGCAATCCTTTCGAGCCTGCAACGAAAAGCGGATTACACGGTCGCGGTGAATAGCAAATACCCCACCCAAGACCCCTACGGGTGCGGCAAACTACCCGCCAAGTACTCGGCAGTTTGTGCACCCCTCCATGGGTCTATCCTAGGAGCAAAAACAGTAAAAAGAATTATACAATGACGGCTACAACCCCGACCCGGTTGTGCGGCCAAACAAATAATAATATTACATCAATTTACATTTACAATGAATGAAAGAAAAACAAAAGCTCATCTCACATCCACCCCGGCTTTTCACCCGCGACAGTCCAACAGATTCATATACACAATCCAATATCAAACACAGATCATGTATAACCCCGACTAATCGACTTATAGCGATTAGCCGACGTTCAATACATGCAAACATCACAGATATAACCAACATAGCCAAAGTGCAGTGAAGTTCGGAAAAAATACGGAATTATAGGACCCCAAAAGTGAATTTCTGTTCTGGAAAATCTGGGTACATATAATACATCTGAAAAATCCCAAAACCAACACAGAAGAACACTGCACGAAAAACGATGCAGAGAGGACAACAAACGGCGGCGGTTCCGCGGCACATGCCTACCTCGTGCCGCGGAACCGCGGCGGTTTAAAGGAATTATGGCATCGTATTTCTTGTGTGTTCAAACAAAACCCTGAGCCGAATTTACAAGTATAAAGTTTTTCATTTAGAGCAGAAAAAAATTCAACAGAAACTTAGGGTTTTGGTATTTCCGGTTTTGCGATTTTTCGGTTTCGAACTTCCATACACTTCGCTACCAAGATAGTTTAAGTTTAGTTAGGCTCTGATACCACTGTAAGTCCATATTGCGACCCCCGGTGCTTACGGGGAGGCGGAAACGGTATAAAAAACGAATTTTTATCGCAAGAGGCAACATGGACTAAACAAGGTTGGGATCGTGTCTAAACTAAACTAGCAAATACGCTAAAGGGAGTTAGCTACTCGGATGAAGGTTATACCTAAACTTGAACTCCTTCTTCTTCAAGACTTGTAGAGGTTGATGGTTCTCTTCTTGTCGCCTTCTTCCGTCGAAGATGGATCCACCTCGAAGGTTCGACCTTTGGGCTCTTCCTCGATCTTTGAGTGAACTAGGGTTTCCGGCTTGCTAAACCTTGAACCTAGAATGAGTAGAGAGTGACTAGGGGTTGCTTTTCTTTTAAAAGAGAAGGATTCTCAACACATGAGAAGGGTTCTCTTTTGCTAGAGGAAGAAGAAGATGAAGTGAGGAGAGAGAAGCTAAATGAGATAATGAGATACCTTTTTTCTTTCTTGCAACCATAATGCCAAAAGAAAAGAATTATCTAAATAATAATAATTCAAAATAAGAATAGTTGATGGTAATTTGGAATGACCACTATCATGCTTCTTTAAATGAAATATAAGCATGAATCAAGGAGGATCTTTCAAAGCATGATGGTGGTCAACATTCAACCATGGTCAACAAGTCAACCATGGTCAACAAGTCAACAAAATCAACCATAACAAAATTCTCATTTAATTACTATTATTAATAGATAATCCATAAATCCATTAGGGTTTGGAAAATGAAGACTGTCAACTGTGCATACGCTCCCGTTCCGAAACCCTAATGAAATACCTCACCTCCGCCTCAAGCAACTGTGCATACACACCTGCATTCTCGTTCCGAGGAACAAGAATACCGAGATATAAAAGCAACCCTTAAAACATATACCAGTATCTGGCTCAAACTAGAGCCTGCCAGTATAATCCGTCCGGACTCCAAACGTGCACAAGTGCGCGGATGAGAACGAACCCTGTCGCAAAACCATGCGACCTCTACTCTGTTTTGCCCAGAGGCGAATACCCTCTGTGTGGGACTCTAAAGACTCGACACTACGCTGGCAGTGGGTTTAACCACAGACCGCAAGCGGCACTAGCTGTGCATAACGGTCCCCAGGTAGATGCCGACAAGAAGGCTGACGAGGTGAAACCCCATCTGAACTCCTACTGAGTCTGAATGTGACATTCTCCGTACAGTCCGGTCTGTTCGTCTGATACATCGCATGGCGGGCCTAGGGGGCTTTAAACGTCATTCCCCTAATAGCGGTACAAGTCGTGTCGGAGTGAAGCCCAAAACACCCTGAGATAACACTGGAAGCCTACCAGTATATCTCGCTTGCCCTGGCCAGGGACTACTCGTGTAATGGCTCTCCTAGACACAGCGCGATGTCAACCCCCAATACCGGGAGAGACGAATCCTGTCTAACCGTCACTGCCTCCAAGTGCTTCGGGACTGCACCCAACCACCACCTGTTTGCACGACTCCTTTGAGCCGTGGTAGGGTAGTGATCAAAGTGTAGTGGGAACACACTCGAGGCGAAGTGCCAGTGTCAAGTCAGCGGACTAAGCTGTACTCATGTCACCTGGGAACTGATAACTGACGATAGGTATAATACCAACCTGTCAGTTCCCGACGAGTCCTGTCCAGTGTACTCGTAACCCAACGAGCACCCGTATACTATCTCCAGTACGACGTACTGATGGCTGTGGGACAGACCATCTCCCACACTGGGATGAGAAGCGCATACGCTAGTCTACTCCGGAGTATCTATGCCCAGTCTCGATAGTCCTGCGACTAGGGACCTGTATAAGGATGTGCTTATAGATTACCCAGCCCCCACTAGTGTGACTGCCATCACAACGCTGGTAATCAAGCAAAGATCCTAAGGGCTCCACTAATGCGTATAAGTGATATACTGAAATAAACACAAGTACACATTGAAGTAGAAACAAACCAAGTAGCATACTACTATATTGAGCAAGATTGTTTATACAAGGTGAATATCCCAAGCTTCCATTAAGTAATATACAAACTAGTATGATACAGTAATGGCCTCTAGGGCATATACACTAACAGGATGATCCCATATCCATCGGTGTTTGACATCAAGGATGGTGTATGAATACTCAGTGGAGACTGGGTACACTGGACGGACTCATCGAGAACTCCCAGATGGTATTATACCTTACGTCAGATGGCAGTTCTCCGGTGACACTGGTACAGAGTAGTCTGTTGACCCGAGATCGTCATAGAGTCTTGTGTGATTCCCACTGTGCTTTGATTTCCATCATACCACGTCTAAGAGGGCGTGCAAAAAGGTGGCTTTTGGGTACAGTCCCGAATCACATGGAGGCAATGAGCGATAGGTGGGGATTCGTCTCTCCCGGAATAGGGAGTTGATGTTGCGCTGTGTTCGATTGGCTATAACCGGAAATCTCTGGCCAGGGTTGTTGAGATTTACTGGTAAGTGTTATCAGTAGTTTCTCGAACTGTTATAAACCTCATATCGACACGACTTATCGAGCTACTGGGGTCTGACGTTTACCATCCCTAGGCGAGATATGCGACATATCAGACGACGAAACCGGACTGTACGGGAGTGTTACTGATTGGATTCATAAGAGAATGTACAGACTTGCTTGTTGATCTTCTGAGCACTCAATACCTGGGTGGCTGTTACGTTTAGCTGACCGCTTGCAGCTTGTGGGTGTTTGATATGATCATCATCTACTGCCAGCGTATTGACGATTCTTTAGAGTCCTACATAAAGGTTTCTTGGCTCAGGCAAAACGAAGTAGGAGCACATATGTGATATGTGCGGGACCGAGGATAATGCGATATGAGATACCGTATTCTATTCTTGCGATATATGATATCAGCCGGGTCATCGGATCAAGTGTTGATTCGATGAATCGGTACGGATAAATATTAGTCGGTTATATGCGATATAGCTGGATTGTCGGATCAAGTGTTGATTCGATAATTTAATGTATAATAATATATATGATATATTAAATTACATTAACTAATATTAGCTCACTAAAACATTCATTTTCTCACGGGATAATACATTGATATATGTGCGATATATTTTAATTGTATTATTTTCTATTGTTACAAAATATATTGTATATGTGATATATAATATTGTAACATGTTAGAGTTACAAATTTAACAATGGTTTAGGGTTTAAACTTGGTTAGAGTTAGCTTTTGCATGAAACTTCCATGAAGCTTCATGAAGCTTTGACTTTATGGTTGCTTGATATTTTGTGAAGATATTATGTTAATCCAATCCAAACCATTAACTCTAGTTAATTCTCTACATGGGTTAACTCCTTCATGCTTAACCCTTGGTTAGATTTGTAACCACTACAATAATTCATTGTTCATCACAAAAGGAAAAAGATTATTCATTCTTCTTTTTGCTTGAGTTCCTTCTTGAAAAGCTTTCTAGTTTTGCTTTTGTGATGAAAATGAGTGAGAAAAAGATTATAAATGAGAGAAAAAATCCTACTTCATTATTCTCATCTATCCTTGCCCTTTAGATGAGAGTGTTCACTTCATTTAGTAAGTGTTAGCTTGTGTTAATGAAACTTCAAGGTAGATCATCTATGTTATCGAAGATCGGAAGCAAGGTTGCACCATTCTCTTTGTGAAGCCTCTCGAGAGTCCGGAACACGATGATCGCAGCGAAGAGACCTCAACACGGAGCTTAAGAAGTGAAGGACCGGATCTACAAAGGTTGTAATCTCTCTCACTTAGTGTTAAAGAGTTTAACATGCTTGATTTCGCCTAAACCCTAGTTTAAAGATCCGGCATCGGGTTGTTCGGCACGGCTAAAATTTTAATCGGGCATGGTTGATGCCTCGTGGACCATTGTGCGCGTGCCTAGCAACCCTACAGTGGTATCAGAGTCAAGCTAGAGCTTTAGGAGAAGTTTAAAGTCCGATCGAACCCGAAAACCCCGATGTAAACCCTTCTCTGTACATTTTTTGAAAATGTGATTTTTTATGAATTAAAAATGCTTAGAAAAATAAGCAGGAAAAAATAAGAATTACTGTGAAGTACGGTCCACCAAGTCCCTGAAATGACCGCGTAACCGCGGCCAAACCAAGCGGCGGTTCCGCGGCCAAAATTTGGAATTAGTCCCTCATATTTCATATATTTATTCTTAGGTCCTTTCTTGTCATTTTTTTCTGGGAATTTAATTCCACTCAAGTGTTGAGTTTTCTAGGGTTGTATTGGGGACTCGTTGATTCGATCAGATAATTTAACTTCGTTTAGTTTTGTCCGGATATTTTTAGAAACTGTTAAAAAGTTCGAACGGATATCAATAACTCACTTTTTCCCCTGTCGGAAAATTTTCAAAAGTTGGATTTTTCCTCGTGTTTGAAACTTTCGTAAAGTCATGCAAGTAAAGCGGTGGACCCTCTAGAAGACAACAAAGCTTAACTCGATTATGTGACCGTCTTGAACTGCCTCGAAACCTTAGGGTTTGTGGCAGTACGGCGTGCCACATGTGAGGCGTTGGCTTGACCCTTCTACGGCTGGACCATCGATACTGTAGCATGTGATGGATGTTTTTAAACTGATTTCAAGTGTTGAGATTTATTGGGAAAATTTTGGGTGTTTGATTATTCGATCGGAAAGTTTAACACTGTCTTTTTATCTGGAATGTGATACAATATTTGGAATCCACATGTAGTTATGAGATAACTAATTTGAATGTTATAAACATAGCACTTTAGTCTCAGATGATCGGTTGCCTTGGAATTTTGATGTGATCAAAAGTCCGTCGCAATCACGTAGCGTACGCGGATACTCGCCGGGTAAACTTAATAGACAGCCACGCCCTATAGCCCCAACCAAGTGACTGTAGGAGAACCCCGTCGCCAAAAGCATCCGTTTGGGTGCTCGCGGCAGCGGTGTTCCGCTTTAGTGCGCTTCGTCGATGGCATCCGGGGGTGCGGCCGTCTACTGAAGTTTGCGACGAGTATTCGATCAGGATGTCGGGAATCTTGTTGAATTGCCCGACTTGATATTGAAAAGAGTTTTTGATAATGAGACTAAAATGCAGGGTTTATAATTGTTAGGCATGCGATGTCTAAGGAATTCAATTGGTTAGGCATGTGATGTCTAAGGAGGTTGCGGATTCCAACTGTTGTAGTTTTACACTTTCTTTTCTGTGACCGTAAGTGTAGTACGTGGTGTATCGCCGGCTTCGTTGCTATACATCAACGACAATCGGGATACGCATACTTTCTTACGTTGATGATATGAGATATTATGTGTTGCTGTAATATGTTATATTGGATCGTCGCGTTTTGAATAGCCGGGGGTTTTATGTGAGATGCGAGTTTTTTTTCTTTTTCATTCAAGTAAAATTCATTTGTATGTAATATTCTTTTATTGGGGCACTTCCGGGCTGAGGATGATGTCACCGTTGTATATTATTTACTTTTCCGCATTAGGTAGACCCAAGGCGGGGAGCACAAGTAACCGGGTTCTAGGGTCCAGTGGGAGACCATCTCGAGGAGTCGAGACCGAGTCTCCTAACCCTAGAATTGGCAGTGTTGCTTGCCGCTCTCGTAGGGGTCTAGGGATGTGGGTTTGGCTATTCATCGCGACCGTGGAATCCGTGTTTTATACAGGCTCGTACTAAAACACGGACGTCGTAGTATATCCAATATTTCATATATGTTCTTCTGCTGCAATGTTCTGTGATGAGATCATATTACTGCCTGAGACGAATGTTTATATTATATATATGAGATATATGTTATATTACAGATTTCGTCAAATGTGATGCTTGTGAAGCATAATTAAAAATGGGACTTCATTAATGAGATTAATGAAATAAAAGAAACCTAAGATATTGTAGAAACTTGTTTAAAAACTGGTAGCTCTAGTTCTTGCTTTGCATAGCGGTGTTCCTTGTACAACATCCAGCACCTTATTCGATAAGGAAAGAGCCGAGATCCCTTCACCGGGAGTGACCTCTTTAGTGAAACTAGCAGATGCTACAAACTCGGTTTGTCTTTTGATTGCTTCTATTGTTCTTGCTTTGCACAGCGGTATATATGATATACCCTGCACCTTATTCGATGAGGAAAGAGCCGACGATCCCTTCACCGGGAGTGTCTTCTTTAGCAAAACTAGTAAAGCCTAAAAAACACTCCATTTAAAATCACTCGATTCTACAACGATATCAAGTTCATTACGCTCATGGTTTTCTTAAAAACCTGCGTAGCCCTCCGTAATTTCAGATAAGTACTATTTAGTATTCGTGCTGCTGTAGTTTGGCATGCGTCAAGGCATAGTGTACGGTAGCTAACTAGTGCTTATCTGTTAGCATACGATGCGATTGGATTAGGGTATTCGTACGACGTTGTTTGGCATGCGTCAAGGGTCGTGCGGGTGGGTTTAATTCAATCAAGAAATGTACGGGTTGAACTTGACTAGCGGACTATGGGTTGTTTGGCATGCGTCAAGGTCATAGCACGCTAGGGGCAAAATATTATCGGGAATTTCAAATGTTGAAATTTGCAATAAGATTGCATACCTTCTATGAGATAGTTGGATCCCGATACCCGCTGCGAGTAAGAGTTACTCCTGGGAGAGTTTTACACATTATAATTAGCCGATCAAGTAGGTGTCTAGAAAGGTGTTAACGAGGTTACGCCTCTGGGAAAACGAGGTTTACTTTAATTAGGTTCATGCGAAAGTACGGGGGACCTCCCTCAAACTACCGACACTGGCCTGGCTGAAAGATTGGCGAACTTGTAGCGTGTAATTAATCCCGGCTAGTCTTTCCTTTTAGGGTTTGAAGGAAGATTTGATTAAAACAGTGGGAGACATCCTGATTAGATATATTAGATAACCAATCTAATCTTGCAAGAGCATACGCTGAGTGTTTTCTTCTCTCTCTCTCCAGGTAGCGACCATATCACGCCTTAATCAAGATAATAATACGGATATATTGACCGAACCCGCTTGTTATATTGAGCTGGAGAACGTTGGTCCCGCTCCAACTTATAATTTTTATAAGATAGAGTAGGAATTAGGGGATTACCAGAATTCCCGTGCCACCCAAACGAAGAAAGTGCATGATTGATGCATCTTCTTCGGGTGTGTTCATTACACAGAACTGTTTCTCAGTATCCTTTACGTCCTGGGTATGTGATACCAGATCAGGATCCCGCATATGTAATCTGTTACATGGGCTACAGAAAGGTAGAGAACTGAGAACGGGTGATAAGTTTCATGAGACAGAAAACGGTGCAAGTGTTGCAGCCAAGTCTGTTGGTCACTGTCACCCTGTATTACCAGAATACATTGATTCTGAACGAATGCTATTAGATACCGAACCTGATATCAATCTCTTTATTAGTAAAGAAAGGATATAATTTTGTATTGTTAGATAATGTTTTGAACATTTCCTATATCAAGAGTTGATTGGTTCAGGCACGTTATCTAAAAGCATTGACGTTCTAAATCAAAATACAGTTCTTAGTGTACAGAACACACACAAGAGGAAGAATTCAGAAATGAACGAATCCTTCTTGTGGCATTGTAGACTAGGTCATATCAATGCGACCCGACTAGCTAAAGTTACATAAAGATGCATATTTAAATTAGTTTGAATTTACATCTTATGAAACTTGCCGGTCATGTCACAGAGATAAGATGACCACAGCTCCGTTTATTGGAAATAGAGAAAGAGTTATTAAACTCTTGGGATTGATACATGCTGATATATGAAAGTCCCCTGTCTACACATGCCAAGACCGGTTCTTTGTACTTCATTATATTCACTGATGATCTCTCTAGATTCAGACATATGTTCCAGTTGAAACACAAGTCCGAAACTTTTGAGATACTCACAGAATATAAGTTAGAAGTAGAGAACCAGAAACGGGTATAAGTATTATGTCCTTTGATGAGATCAAGGAGGAGAATACTTGAGCACGGAATTTCTGGACTATTCTAAAGGAGAATGAGATTCTCTCTCAGCATTACTTCTCCGTATACACCACAGCACGTCGGTGTATCGGGGCGGAGCAAAAGCACCCTATGTGATATGGTGCGCTCTATGATGAGTACTACCGAGTTTCCTATTTCCTTTTGGGAATTATGCACTTGTGAAGCTGCATACCTATTGAATAGGGTTCAAATCAAATTAGTTGCCTACCACTTCATATGTGATATGGAAAGGGAAGAGCCCATATCTTAAGTTTGTTAAGATTTAGGGTTGTCCGGCCTATGTCTAAAATCAAAATCCGGACAAGCTCGAGGCAAGGTCTGTTCTGTCAAACTGGAAGTAGTTCCAGCTATACAAACTACAGCAGATGATTTGCTAGAACCAAAGGATTCAATAGTTTCCAACGAACTTCAGCCTCTCCGCCGATTTAGTAGGGTTCCTCACCCACCTAAGAGATACTTCGGTTTCTCTATGACAGTGGGAGTGAGGATTGCATCATGAGATGATGACCCAACTAGTTTCGAGCTGGCCATCAGGAGTGGGACTCTGTAAGAATGGCTGGATGCTTAGCGATCTGAGATGGAATCCTTATACACCAACAAAGTATGGACTTTGGTTGCTTTATCTGAAGGGTTAAATCCCCATCAGGAGTGAGTATATCTTGAGAAGATTACTTGGTGTACATGGAAAAGTTGAGACTTTCAAAGCTATGCTTAAGTCCATCCAGATCCTACTTGCCACGGCTACATACCATGACTACGATATCTGGTGGTTGGGTGTCATGATTGCTTTTCTAAATGATGATTTGGAAGAGAGCATCTATAAGTACACAGCCAGAGGGCTTCGTAGACAGTGGGAGCAGCGAAAACGTGAGCAAGATGTTTTATGTAATAAAACAGGCATCGCGGAATTGGAACATCTGTTTTGATGTGCTAGTCAAGGAGTTTGACTTTATCAAAATGGTAGATGAACCTTGTATATACAAAAAGGTAGTAGGGAGTATGGTGGTGATCCTCGTAGAGTACGTGGATGACATACTCTTAATAGGGAAGGTGTTTCCTATGCTACGCTCGGTCAATCTCCGCTTATCACAAGGATTCTCCATACAGGATCAAAGCGATACCTCCTAAATCCTGGGTTTTGGATCTATGAGATAGATCTAATTGGATGTTAGGATTCTCACTAGTTGTAGTGAGATGGTATCAATCGATCCTGGAGAGAATCACTGGAAAGGTTCCAGGGTGATAAGGACGACTGAATGTCAGTCGCAGGCATTATCTTTACCCTCAGTGGAGGGACGGTATGTTAAAAGAGTTCCAAGCAAGATACCGTGACTTACTAGACGATTAAAGGCAAGATACATCGTTACCAAGGATGCTACCAAAGAGGCAGTCTGGATATATAAGTTCATAAGATGAACTTCGTTCCTACAATTGTGTGACAATGGAGTTGCGGCTTATGCCAAGGAACCCCGTCCCATCAGAAATACAGATATAATTCTTAGGCAGTATCACCTGATCATGGAGATGGTTGATCTCTAGGGAGATCGAGGTTAGGAGAGTAGACACAGAGGACAACAGCGTGGATCCACTCACGAAGGCCTTTTTCCCAGTAGAGACTTTTATGGGAAGGTTGAGTATGAGATAATTCAACCACAGCTAATTGTTGGGTATGCGATACCACAACAGATGGCCCTAGTGCATGTGGGAGATTGTTAGTTATATATATGCCCTAGAGGCCACTACTGTACATACGATGTATATTGTAATGGATGCTTGGACATATATAGGGAGGACCTTCTTGCTCGACATGATAGTATGCTATCTGGTTGTACTTTATCTTAACATGTACTCTGATTGTCTCTATGTTACATGTTGATAAAGCCCTTAGGATATGTACTCAACTACTGGGACTATGATGAGATCATACTAGTGGGGCCACGGTAGTCGACGAGTACATCCTATAACTGTTCCTAGTTGACGGTGTATCGAGACAGGGCATCGATGCACCAGAGTAGACTAGCGTATACGCATCTTGACCCATATGATGGGCGATGGATGATCCCATATCCATCAGTGTTTGAAATCAAGGATGGTGTACGGGTGCTCAGTGGAGACTGGGTACACTGGATGGACTCGCCGAGAACTCCCAGATGGTATTATACCGTAAGTCAGATGGCAGTTCTCCGGTGACACTGGTATAGAGTAGTCTGTTGACCCGAGATCGTCATAGAGTCTTGTGTGATTCCCACTGTGCTTTGATTTCCATCATACCACGTCCAAGAGGGCGTGCAAAAAGGTGGCTTTTGGGTACAATCCCGAATCACATGGAGGCAATGAGCGATAGGTGGGGATTCGTCTCTCCCGGTATAGGGAGTTGATGTTGCGCTGTGTTCGATTGGCTATAACCGGAAATCCCTGGCCAGGGTTGCTGAGATTTACTAGTAAGTGTTATCAGTAGTTTCTCGAACTGTTATAGACCTCATATCGACACGACTTATCGAGCTACTGGGGTCTGACGTTTACCACCCCTAGGCGAGATATACGACATATCAGACGACGAGACCGGACTGTACGGGAGTGTTACTGATTGGATTCACAGGAGAATGTACATGCTTGCTTGTTGATCTTCTGAGCGCTCAATAACTGGGTGGCTGTTACATTTAGCTGACCGCTTACAGTTTGTGGGTGTTTGATATGATCATCACCTACTGCCAGCGTATTGACGATTCTTTAGAGTCCTACACAGTGGTTTCTTGGCTCAGGCAAAACGGAGTAGGAGCACATATGTGATATGTGCGGGACCGAGGATAATGCGATATGAGATACCGTATTCTATTCTCGCGATATATGATATCAGCCGGGTCATCGAATCAAGTGTTGATTCGATGAATCGGTACGGATAAATATTAGTCGGTTATATGCGATATAGCCGGATTGTCGGATCAAGTGTTGATTCGATAATTTAATGTATAATAATATATATGATATATTAAATTACATTAACTAATATTAGTTCACTAAAACATTCATTTTCTCACGGGATAATACATTAATATATGTGCGATACATGTTAATTGTATTATTTTCTATTGTTACAAAATATATTTTATATGTGATATATAATATTGTAACATGTTAGGGTTACAAATTTAACAATAGTTTAGGGTTTAAATTTGGTTAGGGTTTGGATTAGGGTTAGCTTTTGCATGAAGCTTCCATGAAGCTTCATGAAGCTTTGACTTTGTGGTTGCTTGATATTTTGTGAATATATTATGTTAACCCAATCCAAACCATTAACTCTAGTTAATTTTCTACATAGGTTAACTCCTTCATGCTTAACCCTTGGTTAGATTTGTAACCACTACAATAATTCATTGTTCATCACAAAAGGAAAAAGATTATTCATTCTTCTTCTTGCTTGAGTTCCTTTTTGAAAAGCTTTCTAGTTTTGCTTTTGTGATGAAAATGAGTGAGAAAAAGATTATAAATGAGAGCAACAATCCTACTTCATCATTCTCATCTATCCTTGCCCTTTAGATGAGAGTGTTCACTTCATTTAGTAAGTGTTAGCTTGTGTTAATGAAACTTCAAGGTAGATCATCTATGTTATCGAAGATCGGAAGCAAGGTTGCACCATTCTCTTCGTGAAGCCTCTCGAGAGTCCGGAACACGATGATCGCAGCGAAGGGACCTCAACACGGAGCTTAAGAAGTGAAGGACCGGATCTACAAAGGTTGTAATCCCACTCACTTAGTGTTAAAGAGTTTAACATGCTTGATTTCGCCGAAACCCTAGTTTAAAGATCCGGCTTCGGGTTGTTCGGCACGGCTAAAATTTTAATCGGGCATGGTTGATGCCTCGTAGACCATTGTGCGCGTGCCTAGCAACCCTACAGACACTTCCCAAATCTAGATCTAAAACCATAGATCTAGTAACCAGAATATCTTATATAATATCCAATTCCTATGTGGAGAAACTATTGTGTGACAACCAAAGTATAACCGATTGTAGTATAGGAATTTCACTTCCTACTCTGTTTGTGTCATCCGAACACCAGGACATCACACCCTACTACCTTCCTAACAGATCCATCCCCTATTCTGATGAAGTCAAACCTATGACTGTCACATCAGAAACAGCGAGCTCAGAGCAAGACGTCACTTATCTGGTTAACTGCTTTAGGAGTGTCGGCTCCAGGCTAGAGAAAAGATAGGCTATTACTGATCTATCTCCGCTATATCTGCTTTAGACTATAAATAGACATAAGCCTCTTGCCCACCAATGCTTCCGCTGCTCCCACTGACTACGACAACCCTCTGGCAGAATCATATACACGTGCACTTCCAAAGCTAGTTTAGAACGACGCTATACTCATCCTCCTGCCGGGTCTCACAGTCTGGAACAATAGCAATGGCAAGTCTGGGTAAACAAGAACCTCCCTGCCACCGTCCTAGAGCATACCGAAGTACCTCTCGAGCGCCTGAGGTTACCCACCATATCTGCAGAGTGGCTAATGGAATGTCAAACCAGATTGAATCTTTAGGTTCTTATCAAATCTTCAGTAATCGTTTACGGTTCTGGAATCACTTCCAGTTCTACCATACTCCCACTTCTGTTTTCTGAAAAAATCCATTTTTATTAAAACTGTGGCGAGTCAAGAACAATATCACTATTGATCTTCCAGATGGTAGAAAGTCAACCCTCGTCATAGCCTGGGTCAACCCACAAACAGCCATTACAGAAACGTGCCTTGAGTTATCCAGAGTCTGGTTTTAAGTATAAGCCGGACAACTCCCCGTACCTTAACATCGTTAAGATATGAACTGTTTTATATCTAATACAGAAACAGAGGCACTGATTTAATTGAACCAGATTCAAATCATGCAGCTGTCTCCAGTGCACGTCAAGTAAATGGAGAGAGGCCGATCAGCGTTACTCAACTTAGAAATGCTTCCAATTATGAGTAACCTGAAAGAGAAGCAAGTTCTCTTAATCATTACTATCAACTGAATACCATACACAAGTATCTACATCTTCGATCACCTTGAAGAATACTGATACTTGCAATACCTGGTTATCTACTCTATTCTTATACCTATAACTTCTCAAAACTTAGACCTTGTGTTTCTACGAAACACTTATCCAAGAACTAGAGAAGGCATAAGTACACCGAATATAGTACGAGGACCAACCCCTCTGTCCTAATGGACACTGGACAATATACAATACTCTGTAAAAGTCCTCTGAGTCTAGTGACTCATTTGCTGTGTGTCGTAGGTTGAAAACTGTACTTATGGTTAAGAAGAATTACACCGCTGTTTAATACTCTTTACCTAACAATCCACTGATATAGGTAAATGTCATGGACATAATTTCAAAAAGGTATATCTCACTCTATAAAAATAGACGTACAGATATATCAATTTGAAATTGGTGCATAACAACGGATATTCAAAACCAAATATTTGCCGTCCGGCAAACAACCCAGGCGATTTCCTCAAGTATTACCAATTACAACGCATCCCGATATAATGAGGATGATCACCCAATTCCCAATAACTTACTCCCACTCATCATCAGTAAAACCATACAGATGTGAGAATCAACCTGGTAAATACATACCCTGAAGCAAGGGCTAATTGGGAAATCAGTTTTCTATTAACAGTACACAGTGAAACTGAAACATTGAAATGTTTCGTAGGGGTATCCGGGTATTCCTAGTAATGCCTCTTCCATTATCCAGATTCACAACTGTAACCGTATAATTCTTTGCCATCTCTCCAAATCCCTTTATATGTCTTTAGTCATTACCTTCTGTACACCCCTTTAAGCCAAATGGTTTTCTTCCTTCCCTACCGCTCGGCACCAGCCTATGGTTTGGAGGAAGACTATCCAATAAGCATAATGGGTGTACTGTCCTAATCCTAGGAGCACTCGCAATGCGAGAGAAGGTGAAGATAAAAGACAACCGAATAAACCTTATTCCTATTTCTCCTGAACCAGAATCCATCCCCGAACTGGAACGAGTTCCTTTCGAGTTCGTATATAACCATACGATGGAGTATCCAATAAACTGTGGATCTTCGTAGTGATATGGAGTGTCCTGGAGAAATACAAAGGTGAAGTGGGAGTGGTAATGAAATACTTGGTTTGGTCGTGAATAGCAGTCGCAATTTACTTTGCCCTCCTTCTAATCCCTTTCTTTGTCTTAACTTAATACCTTCTGTACACCGTTTAAGCTAATTGGTTTTCTTCATTCCCTACCGGTCGGCACCTACCTATGGTTTGGAAGAAGACTATCCAATTCGCTTAATAGGTGTACTGTCCTAATCCAAGGAGCACTCGCAACCTGAGAGAAGGTAAAAGGAAAAGACAACTGAATAGTCCTATTCGTTTTCTCCAGAACCGGAAACCATCCTCGAATAAATTCCTTCGAGTTCATATATAACCATACGATGGTTTTATCCAATGAAAGTGGACGTTCGTAGTAATACGGGGTGTTCTGGAGAAAAGGGTAAAAGTAGGAGTGGCAATGAGGTATGCAACTCTGACAATCCAAAAGCCAGTATTATAAGAAGGTTCGGTTAAATTGGTCACTGAGTCATAGTCAAGGGTCGGGTCATGGTCGCTGCTAAAGAGAGAGAGAAAAGAAACACTCAGCGTGCACTCTAAGCTAGATCAGAATGGTTATCACTTTATCTAATCAGGAAACCTCCCACTGTAACGTTAAATTCTTCCCCAAACCTGAAAGAAGAATTAGTCGGGATCACCCGAGGAGTAAACCAACTCATCAGTGGGAATCGGGATCCAACTATCATCGCATGATAACGTGACGGAATCCGCTCACGTTATCACACTCCAGAAGGTATACGTATATCTGGCAAGTTTCAGTTTCTTTAGAAAATCCCGATGTGATTTTTACCCCATGCTCTTGTGACCTTGGCGTGAGGTCAAAATGTCATAAGTCACATGTCAAGTTCTACCCATCATTATCCAGGTTAATTTGAACCCACCCGCACATACCCTTAACGTAGGCCAAAATAGTAGTACGACTGTCCCAAACCAACGCATCTATCTATGCAACAGATAAATATCCGGCAGCTACCAATCACTATGCCTTAGCGTGAGGTCAAAATACATAGCTTGAATACTACCGAATATTTAACTGAAATGATGGAGGGCTACGAATGGTTTTTGGCGAAAACCTTTAACGTAATGAACTTGATATCGTTGAAGGAACATGATAGCTTTATAAAAATATAGTGGCGAAAACCTTTGCTAAAGAGGTCACTCCCGGTGAAGGGATCTCGGCTCTTTCCCCGTAGAATGAGGTGCAGGATATTCCAACTGAATACCACAATGCAAAGCAAAAGTAAATGGCTATAGTGAAGTTATTGCCCTGACGCAAACTTCTGTCCAAGGGGTCACTCCCGGTGAAGGGATCTCGGCCCTTGCCTCGTCGACTGAGGTGCTGGATATTCATAACCGAATACCACTGTGCAAAACAAAAGAGAACGCCCTTGCAATAACAGCTTTTTGAAAAAATTGTTCCAACAATACCAGAATAGGTTTGTTTAGCTTGCATTGATCCGAATCAATGCAGTCCCATCAATTGATCACACCACAAAAGAACAAAAATAATGATGCATGTATATGCCATCCGCATTCGCCACTGGGTCCCGTCATCACCCGTTAGGTTACTTAACTAACGACAGAGCGGGGACTGGACTAGCGCGGATGCAAAACATATACAACATCTACTAGTATATATATCAATATATAATATTCGCTCAAGGCGTGATAAAAATGCAACATCACAGAAATGTAATAAGCATCACAGAACAATACAGATATCTGGGATCCCCGGGTTTCATAGAGCCGCTTCTGAAACACGACGTTTCCCTGGTCATGTGGATAGCCTGTGCAATGAAATCCTAGACCCCTACGGGCGCGACAAGTTACCCGCCAAAACTTGAAGCGAGGCAGCCCCCTTCAGCAACGTGAATGGACCACCCAGCACTTCACGGAATCCAGTAACTTGGGCACCCCTCCTTAGGTCAACCTGTACCCCCTCCGAGTGCGGCGAATAGCCCGCCAATTCTAGAGTAAAGCCCCTCCGTCTCAACGCCATGAGATGCGGGCCCGTTGCCCTCTAGAACCCAGCTATCCGTGCACCCCACTGCGGGGTAATCCTAGTACAGAAAGTAAAATATACATACAACGGGTACATCGACCTCAGCCCGGTTGTGCCCCAAAAGAATAATATACAAACAGGCAGTGACGGCAGTCCATAGGTCGGATGCTCGCCCCGCAATATCAAATGTACGTATAAAACAAAACTGTACTACCATTGCATCCAGGCAATCCCCACGACCGATCCGCAACATCACAGCACAACACAGAACATCAATGTGAATGTCACGTTCGCAAATCCGTCTAAAAGGGCTATAGCAGTTAGACAGGATTTACCGATCAAATGACATTCACGGTCGCAGATATAATGTAAATACTGAGAACTAACATGTTTAAAATTTTTGATCGATCAAATTTACCGAAGTGGGCCCCAAGCACTACTGTAGCACTCAAGAAAAATCTGGGCCCAAAAAGAATATACCAAAAACCCTATTTTCATGACAGAGACCCACTGAAGAAATTTGGTGAAGTGAAGCCACTGTTCGGCGGCGGAACCGCGGCCAAAATGGGGTTTTTGCCGTGGTTCCGCGGTGCTACAGTGGTATCATGGTACCAATTTTCTTCAGTGTTCTCAGAATACCCTGCACACATTTCTGCAACATACCAAATATTTTTTTGACAACTAAAAAATTTCGACAGAAACTGTGACAAGAAACGCGGTTTTTGGAAAATCCGTTCAATCGAACTTGTAAACACGTTAGAGCAAGCTAGACTAGGTTAATGGCGTGGCTCTGATACCAGTGTAAGTGCACGGCGGTGCCCCGGCCGTCAATCCGACGCCGGAATGCGGAAACGAAAAACTTTTCAAACTAGACAACCGGAACCACCGCGCACTTAAAAACCGGATCGGGCCATTAACCTAATACTAGCAAAGTAGAGAAAGGGTAGAGAGCTATACCGACCGATCCGTGTCCTTCGGTCTTCGGCCTCCACTCCAATCTCCTCGCGGAATCTCCGGTCTTCAGCTCCTCGTCGGAACGGGCACCACATCGCCGGGTTCTTTTACGGGCTCCCACCTCTGGGCCGAGGCAACTCGAGCACAAAGTTGGCGAGTCGACGTGCCCAAGGATGCTGTAGGCTAGGTGTAATAGCTTTGTCTCAATGGGGTGATTGAAGGTGCCATGATAGTGTGGAGGAAAGAACAAAGGAAAATAAGCTTAGGAATTTTGGTGCAAGCAAAATATAAGATGAACTAATTTTTCCCACTCCAAATGAATTCCCCTCCCCTCCCTAGAAGTGGCCGGCCTCACTCTCAAAAATGGTGGAGAAAAATTGCAAGAAGAAAAGCAAGGGGGAAATGTGTCATAATTGGAAGAAAAAATAGTCACACCATTTCCAAATCAATCCCTTCATCAACCATCACAATAAATGCAAAAGAAGTGATTTAAAAGGAATCTAATGATGCAAAGAACCATCATGAAGCCACATATACAAATAACCCCCTCCACAATGCTAATTTGCACATTTGCAAATTAGCCACTCTATCGGAAAAATCCGGCCGTGAAGGAACAAAGGAAAACTGGTCGGAACGGAATGCAAACTGGCAACTTCAGAAAACTGATCCCGTAATAAATTACAAGAAAACCCCGCGACTGTATATACATACCCACATTTGTATTCCGACCGAATGCAAATGCAAAGAGACAAAATCTACACTGTACAATACTAGGATCTGGCTTAAACCAAAGCCCGCTAGTATTATCCGTCCGATCATGATCCGTGCAATACCGCACGTATCTGATCGAACCCTGCCATATCTCCATACGACCTTTACAGCGTTTTGCCCGAAACTTGAGAAAACAGTCTGTGGGGGACTCTAAAGACTCGTCAATACTTTGGTTATGGATTTAACCACTAGCACGTCAGAGGTATTAGCCTATACGTAACAGGCTACCAGGTATTGACAAAAAGGGACGTCTGTGAGCGAACTCATGCTGACACCCTACTGAGCCTGTCAGTGAAAATATCCGTACAGTCCGGTCCGTTCGTCTATGAGCATCGCATGGCGGGCCTAGAGGGTTGGTAAAAGTCAGACCCCCAAAAGCGGTACAAGTCGTGTCGGAGTGTAGCCCAGAACACCCTGAGATACTACTGGAATACCTACCAGTAAATCTCCTGTCTTGGCCAAGGACTTCGTGTAATGGCTCTCCTAGACACAGCGCGACCTCACCCCCAATACCGGGAAAGACGAACTCTTGCAGATCCGCTCACTGCCTCCATGTGGCTCGGGACTGTACCCAACTAAAACCTGTTTGCACAACTCCTTTGAGCGTGGTAGGGTAGTAATCTAAGTACAGTGGGAACTCACACGAGACAAATAACGATCTCAGGTCGATGAACTAACCTGTACACATGTCACCAGGGAACTGCTATCTGACGTCAGGTATAAGACCAACTAGCATGTTCCCGGCGAGTCCTGTCCGGTGTACTCGTAACCCAATGAGCACATGTATACATCTTAGGTGAACCAACTGACACCAGTGGCTTGTGAGACCGTCCACCGCCCCTCGTCGGGGTCTCGACTGTATACACTAGTCTACTCTGGAGTATCGATGCTCTGTCTCGAAACTCCCTCGACTAGGGACCTTTTAAGGATGTGCTTATAGACCCCAGCTCCCACGTATATGATTGCCCTCATACTGCTGGCAGTCAAGCAAGAATCCTAGGGGCTCTATGACCGCGCAATAGTGACCTGTAAGGTCACTTAAAACAGTACACGATGATAAAGATAAACCAGATAGCATACTATCATCTTGAGTAAGACTGTCCTACCGGTATAGGTCCTCCCTCAATCATTGCAATCACGTGCCTGTGATCCAATAATTGACTCTGAGGGAACTATCTCCAACACTATTCTCACAAAGTCACCACTCTTAATGGCTTGCTCGAAACTAGTTGGCTCATCATCTCATGATGCAATCCTCGCTCCCACTGTCATAGAGAAAACCGAAGTATCTCTCAGGTGGGTGAGGAACCCTACCATATTTGCGGAGAGGCTGAGGTTCGTCGGGAGCTATTGAATACTGCGGTTCTTTCAAATCATCAGCTGCAGTTTGTATAGCTGGAACTCCTTCCAGTTCTACCTCATGACCAATAATTTCTTCACAAGAAATCCCCTTTCTCAAAAGGTAGCATGCTGAGAAACAAAACACTTTTTGTTCCTCGATGCGGTAGAAGATATTCCCTTGCGAATGCTTGGGATATCCAACAAACTTCCACAGAACTGATGTTGCCTCGAGCTTGTCCGGTTTTTGCTTTTGGCATAGGCCGGACAACCCCAAATCTTAATATCCTTAAGAGATGGGTTCTTCCCATACCATATCTCATATGGAGTGGTAGGCACCTGATTTGGTTGGAACCCTATTCAATAGGTATGCAACTTCTCAAGTGCATAACCCCCAAAAAGAAATAGGCAACTCAGTAGTACTCATCATAGAGCACACCTTATCACATAGGGTGCGATTGCTCCTGTTAGTTATATGTATGCCCTAGAGGCCATTACTGTACATACGTTGTATATTGTAGTGGATGCTTGGACATATATAGGGAGGACTTTCTTGCTCGACATGATAGTATACTATCTGGTTACTCTTTATCTTAACATGTACTCTGATTGTCTCTATGTCACATGTTGATAATGTAGGGTTGCTAGGCACACACACAAGGGACTACGAGGCATCAACCATGCCCGATTAAAAATTTAGCCGTGCCGAACAACCCAAAGCCGGATCTTTAAACTAGAGTTTAGACGAAAACAAGCATGTTAAACACTTTAACACTAAGTGAGAGGGATTACAACCTTTGTAGATCCGGTCCTTCACTTCTTAAGCTCCGTGTTGAGGTCCCTTCGCTGTGATCATCGTGTTCGGGACTCTCGAGAGGCTTCACGAAGAGAAAGATGCTGTCTTGCTTCCGATCTTCGATAACAAAGATGATCTACCTTGAAGTTTCATTATCACAAGCTAACACTCACTAAATGAAGTGAACACTCTCATCTAAAGGGCAAGGATAGATGAAGATGATGAAGTAGGATTTTTGCTTTCATTCGTTTTCTATTTCTCACTCATTTTCATCACCAAGATCAAAGCTAGAAAGCTTTGCAAGCAAAGAAGAAGGAGGAAGAAGATGAACATTGAATAATTACTTTTGTGATTAATAATGAAAGTGTGATAATGATTAATCTTGCAACCATGGTCAAGGATGACTCATGTAGAGATTTAACTAGGGCTAGGGTTTGGGTTTGGTTAAGAATGAGTCACACATAAATATCAAGCATAATATCTCATTCATGACAAAAGAAAAACCTTCTAGAAACTTCTAGAAAGAACTAACCCAATTCAAACCCTAATCTTGTTTAATCTCCACTAATCATATTGCATTAGTAATCATATCATGTTATAATATTATATATCACATATATAATATTTATTGTAACAAAATAAAATAATACAATTAACATATATCGCATATATATCAATGTATTACCCGAGTGAGAAAAAGAATCTTTTAGTGAGCTAATATTAGTTAATGTAATTTAATATATCATATATATTATTATACATTAAATTATCGAATCAACACTTGATCCGACAATCCGGTTATATCGCATATAACCGATTAATATCTCATTTACCGATTCATCGAATCTACACTTGATCCGATGACCCGGCTGATATCAAATATCGCGAGAATAGAATATGGTATCTCATATCGCATTATCCTCGGTCCTGCACATATCACATATATGCCCCTACTCCGTTTTTCCTGAGTCAAGAAACCTCTGTGTAGAACTCTAAAGAATCGTCAATACGCCGACAGTAGGTGATGATCATATTAAATACCCACAAGCTGCAAGCGGTCAGCTAAACGTAACAGCCACCCAGGTATTGAGCGTTCAGAAGATCAACAAGAAAGCCTGTACATTCTCCTGTGAATCCAATCAATAACACTCCCGTACAGTCCGGTCTCGTCGTCTGATATGTCGCATATCTCGCCTAGGGGTGGTAAACGTCAGACCCCAGTAGCTCGATAAGTCGTGTCGATATGAGGTCTATAGCAGTTTGAGAAACTACTGATAACACTTAACAACCCTGGCCAGAGATTTCCAGTTATAGCCAATCGAACACAGCGCAACATCAACTCCCTATACCGGGAGAGACGAATCCCCTCCTATCGCTCATTGCCTCCATGTGATTCGGTACTGTACCTAAAAGCCACCTTTTTGCACGCACTCTTAGACGTGGTATGATGGAAATCAAAGCACAGTGGGAATCACACATGACTCTATGATGATCTCGGGTCAACAGACTACTCTGTACCAGTGTCACCGGAGAACTGCCATCTGACGTGAGGTATAATACCATCTGGGAGTTCTCGGCGAGTCCGTCCAGTGTACCCAGTCTCTACTGAGCACCCATACACCATCCTTGATGTCAAACACCGATGGATATGGGATCATCCATCGCCCATCATATGGGTCAAGATACGTATACGCTAGTCTACTCTGAAGTATCGATGCCCTGTCTCGATACACCCTCGACTAGGAACAGTTATAGGATGTACTCGTCGACTACCGTGGCCCTACTAGTATGATCTCATCATAGTCCCAGTAGTCGAGTACGTATCCTAAGGGCTTTATCAACATGTAACACAGAGACAATCAGAATACCTGTTAAGATAAAATACAACCGATAGCGTACTATCATGTCGAGCAAGAAAGTCCTCTCTATATATGTCCAAGCATCCACTACAATATACATCGTATGTACAGTAATGGCCTCTAGGGTATACATATAACTAACAATCTCCCACTTGCACTAGGGCCATCTGTTGCGGTATCACATACCCAACAATTAGCTGTGGTTGAAGTATCTCATATTCATCTATCCCATAAAAAGTCTCTACTGGGAAAAAGTTTTTTGTGAGTGGATCCGCACTGCTGTCCGCTGTGTCTACTCTCCTAAGCTCGATCTTCCTAGAGATCAACCATCTCCATGATCAGGTGATACTGCCTAAGAATTATATCTGGATTTCTGATGGGACGGGGGTTCCTCGGCATAAGCCACAACTCCATTGTCACACAATGGCAGGAACAAAGTTCATCTCATGAACATATATTTATCCAGACTGCCTCTTTGGTAGCTTCTTTGGTAACGATGTATCTTGCCTTTAATCGTCTAGTAAGCCACGGTATCTAGCTTGGAACTCTTCCAACATACCGTCCCTCCACTAAGGGTTAAGACAATGCCTGCGACTGACATTCAGTCATCCTTATCACCCTGGAACCTTTCCAGTGATTCTCCCCAGGATGGATTGATACCATCTCACTACAACTAGTGAGAATCCTAACATCCAATTAGATCAATCTCATAGATCCAAAACCCAGGATTTAGGAGGTATCACTTTGATCCTACATGGAGAATCCTTGTGATAAGCGGAGATTGACCGAGCGTAGCATCGGAACTCCTTCCCTATCAAGAGTATGTCATCCACGTACTCTACAAGGATCATCACCATACTCCCTACTACCTTTTTGTATATATAAGGTTCATCTACCATTTTGATGAAGTCGAACTCTTTGACTACCACATCAAAATAGATGTTCCAACTCCGCGATGCCTGCTTTATCCTATAAAGTACCTTGCACACGTTTCCGCTGCTCCCACTGTCTACGAAGCCCTCTGGCTGTGTACTTATAGACGCTCTCTTCTAAAACATCATTTAGAAAAGCAGTCATGACACCCAACCGCCAGATATCGTAGTCATGGTATGTAGCCGTGGCAAATAGGATCTGGATGGACTTAAGCATAGCTTTGAAAGTCTCAACTTTTCCATGTACACCAAGTAATCTTCTCAAGATATACTTGCTCCTGATGGGGATTTAACCCTTCAGATAAAGCAACCAAAGTCTATACTTTGTTGGTGTATAAGGATTCCATCTCAGATTACTAAGCATCCAGCCATTCTTACAGAGTCCCACTCCTGATGGCCTGCTCGAAACTAGTTGGGTCATCATCTCATGATGCAATCCTCGCTCCCACTGTCATAAAGAAACCGAAGTATCTCTCAGGTGGGTGAGGAACCCTACTAGATCGGCGGAGAGGCCGAGCTTCGTTGGAAACTATTGAATCCTTTGGTTCTACCAAATCATCAGCTGCAGTTTGTATAGCTGGAACCTTTCCAGTTCTACATAACAGACCTTGCCTTGAGCTTGTCCGGATTTTGCTTTTAGACATAGTCCGGACAACCCCAAATCTTAACAAACTTAAGATATGGGCTCTTCCCTTTTCATATCACATATGAAGTGGTAGGCAAGTGATTTGATTTGAACCCTATTCAATAGGTATGTAGCTTCTCAAGTGCATAACTCCCAAAAGGAAATAGGAAACTCGGTAGTACTCATCATAGAGCACACCATATCACATAGGGTGCTATTGCTCCGCCCCGATACACCGAGGTGCTGTGGTGTATTCGAAGGAGTAATACTGAGAGAGAATCTCATTCTCTTTTAGAATAGTCCAGGAATTCCGTGCTCTAGTATTTTCCTCCTTGATCACATCAAAGGACATAATACTTATACCCGTTTTTGATTCTCTACTTCCAACTTATATTCTGTGAATATCTCAAAAGGTTCAGACTTGTTTTCAACAGGAACATATGTCCAAATCTTGAGAGATAAACAGTGAATGTAATGAAGTATAAAAAACCGGTCTTGGCATGTGTAGACAGGGGACCTCATACATCAGCATGTATCAATCCCAAGAGTTCACTAACTCTTTCTTTGTTTCTAATAAACAGAGCAGTGGTCATATTATCTTTGTGACATGACTGGCAAGTTTCACAAGATGTAAATTCAAACTAATTTAAATATGCATCTATATGTAACTTCAGCTAGTCGGGTCGCATTGATATGACCTAGTCTACAATGCCTCAAGAAGGATTCGTTCATTTCTGAACTCTTCCTCTTGTGTGTGTTCTGTATACTAAGAACTGTAGTTTGATTTAGAACGTCAATGCTTTTAGATAACGTGCCTGAACCGATCAACTCTTGATATAGAAAATGTTCAAAACATCATCCAACAATACAAAATTATATCATTCTTTACTAATAAAGAGACTGATATGATGTTGTATATCAGGTTCGGTATCTAATAATATTCGTTCAGAATCAATGTATTCTTGTAATACAGGGTGATAGTGACCAACAGACTTGGCTGCAACACTTGCACCGTTTCTATCTCATGAAACTTATCACCCGTTCTCATTTCTCTACCTATCTGTAGCCTATGTAACAGATTACATATGTGGGATCCTGATCCGGTATCACATACCCAGGACGTAAAGGATACTGAGAAACAGTTCTGTGTAATAAACACACCTGAAGATGATGCATCAACATGCACTTTCTTCGTTTGGGCGGCTGTCATGACCCGAAAGTACGGAACGTGACCGGCACTTAGGTTACAAAGCGTCTAGAGGCGCAACGTAACCTAAGTAAGCCGAAGCCCAGAAATCTAAACCATAAAAAAGAAGAAGTAAAAGAAACCATGAAGAAAAACAAGTTTAAAAGTATCAGCAAATTTTCTCAAAAATTTCGGCAGAGTCTCCTCTGTAAAAAAACTGGCCCCAAACGGGTACAACAAGTACAATATACATAAACAATAAAAAGCATCCCCAAACGGGAGCTAGCTCAACGCCAACAGGCGGAAACAACCACAACAAGCACAATAATATACAACGCCAAAGGGCGAGGCTAAAAAACTCAAAAGAAAACAATCCACCAAATCAGAATAATACATGCGCGACTCTAAGGTCGAAATAAAAAAACTGGTCCAATAAACATATCAAGTAATACAAGTATGGTTGATGGAGATTTCTAGATACAAATGAAATAATACAAATACAATGGCGGTCCAGATATAAGTGAACCAACCTACCGTGCAAATCACCCTGAAAGAAAAGATGTGCCAGCAAGCTGCCAGGGAAACCTGTACATCGAACCTGTAATAAAATTTGGCACAACGGGAGTGAGTTGCCAGCTCGTGAGTAGAAGACATCTACGAAAAGAAATCGAATGCACGACGCTATCCTAGGTCATAAAATAAAACACTACTATATCCTAATCACCTAGTAATAGCAGGGTAATACTACGTGTAAATGCAGATACTCCGTGCTCATGTCTGTGCCTCATATAGTACTATGTCATATGAATGGATATGCATGCGCCATGAATGTAAAATAATCAATACTGAAATCCGGATATATCTGTATAAGAAATCTTTAGCTATTATCATAGCAAAATGTGTATAGAAATCTGAAATATCTACAATGAAATCCATGAAATCCGTGTCAAGCATCGACACAAAACATGTAAATCTCAAGTCTCAATACCTCATAATCTCAATATATCATGGTCTCAATATCTCGGGCTCCGTCAGTCCGGATCGGCCCATATCATCAAATCTCACGACAACGGTCGGTATCCTCCGGATATCCGCCGCGCCAGACATCACCGGTAGGTAGCCTTCCCGTGCCAGGCTCATCGTCTACAACTCGATCTTCTTGCCCCGGGGTACCATACCGGGCCCACCATGTACCCGAGACGGTTCGTCCACTCCTCGAATCGGGTCTCAAAATCCATCAGAAAACATGAAATCTCATGGTGGACGACACATACATCACGAGAAAACCGCATCTTATGTTTTAAAAAGAGAGGAGGAGAGAGAGAAGTTTTTATTATATATTCTTGCGGTTTTCCCCAAAAATCCAGAAATCTCATAGAAACCCAAATCTCAAAATCATGAGTAAGTATATGATAAGTGTCGGCATATGCCCATAATACTGCATGATAACATGAAAATATGAATGCATGAATGTCTAAGTAATAAATACCATGTCTATATTAAAATCAGAGAGTAATCACAATATTATATCGGTCTAGTTGTTAACTGATTCTATCAATAAAAGATAACATAATCTAAAGTGTACGCGACATAGCAATTACCGATGATGATGTGTGTGAGCCGGCGAATAAGTGTGCGTGGAATATGCGCATCATCGGTAATGGTGCTGGTGTCCTAACAGGTAAGGTTTATACTGATTATAGCAACATATGTATGAACATGCAACATTATGATTACAATGTGAAAGTAAAGACGGATGTGTGTTATCCACTCATTTGATATACAATCACCACTACCACTATAAGACTCGAACCTAAACTAGTGTCTATCAAACCCCCTAAGGAAAACTAAACCTAAGAACTAGTCGATAAGAAGTAGGAGTACACCTAAAGTCTTAGTCCATATCTCTAATAGTCGGCGATCCAGCCTTAATAGCGTCACGTACATAGTACGACTTCCTCAAATCAAGAGTGCGGATCAATCATCACATCTATGCCTCATACGGTAAAATCCATCGTACGGCATCCCAATATCGGGGTACGGGTCAAATATCACCCACGTGTCTCATTATTCGTATAATATCATCATCAACACATGTTATGATCAAGGTGCTATGCTGTAATCGCATACATCAATTATATAACATTGCCATCATGAATATACCTCATTAATTTATCCTTAGAAATATCATGTCATATGTATCATATTGTGATTAAGTCATACTGATATCATATCGTCATCAAGTCACACCTATATTATATCGACATCAGGTCACACCTATATGATGTCGTAATCAAGTCATACATATATCATATCGTGATCAGTCGCAAGTTACAGTTCGGGTTCTATTTTAGAGTCCCATGTACCTCAATATCGTCACTACCCATTATAATTTATGTATACATGTTCTTTATCATTTTCTAATGATCCGCTAACATTTTAATAAGACTGCATAGCCAAGAATCACGGCCTCAAGCCCAATTATACTGTTTCATTCTCATGTATCATATCACATCAATGTATCCTATATCCATGTTGTATATATATATACATATACCTATACCTAGTCCTATATATATATACACATACACGTATATACCATGTCGAATTTCAGTGTGTGCGTGTGTGTTTTACTACCTGAAACCTTCGAACCTCTTCCAAGATATTCATCTTTTGATATGGTCTTCCTAAATCAGTCTAGTCCAGCCTAGGGTCATTACTAGGGTCCTACTCATTAAGAATCTAGGATCACATCTGGCTTCCTAATGTCAATAAGTACTATTCCTATTCTACGTTGCGGGGGTGCTAAACGCCATTCACCCGACTTCCCCCCGTAGATATGCATCTACTCACCTGGTCCATGTCTGCCGAAGACGGTGTCGCCATCCTCCTCTTCATCGCCCGCAGTCCACGTGAAGGGTACCTCAACGCAAACATATAAATAGTATCGTAAACTGAATCACATACAAAAGTCAAAACGACGCAAGGAACAAGCATAGGTTAAAACCTATGTCCCGTCCACGCAAAAGAACCAAATATCGCTCGATATCGGCGTACAAACTCCGATGGATCGAGATAACATGAACAAATAACTCATAGTTTTAAAACTTATTACTTATATTATAAAACATGATTTAATTCATCGAAACACTGAAATCCATCAAATCGCCCGATTTCGTAAAACCCGAAAATGCCAATTTACCGTTTTTATTCAAAACTTGACATTTAAATGAAACCAATGGTCATAAAACTTATTAAATAGCATAACTAGACTATACAACCCCTTACTATATTTTTATTACACAAATTTGCATTAATTTGAAATTTCTAGTTTGCAACCATTAGCAATTTTCAACATCTTTCAAGAAAAATTCACAATTCCACAACAAAGCATGATTTTGCATTAATTAATGTATTAAACTACAATTCATGATGATAATGATATGATGAAACCATAATTATATTTTTAATCTCATTTATTTAGGGATTTCCAAAATCTAGTTTACAAAAATAGCATTTTATTAGTATTTTCCAATTATCAAAAGAAACTAGTGATCAAACTAAGTTTTTCTTTCCATTAACATGCTAATATTTTCACCAAAACTACAATCTAATGTTATAAACATTAATTGGAATTTTATTCCACCTATATATACCATAAATAGAAATCCAGTTTATTAAAAATGGTTTAATTTAAGAAATTTGGATCACAATTTGCAATATATCAACTATGCATGATTTTCCATTTGTAAAAGTGTTAAACTAGTTATTATAACCCTAATGAATTAATAAAACAACAACTTAATTTTTCAAACCCTAACTTGAATTTTTAAAAGTAGTAAATAGAATTAATATATTAAATCTAATTAAGCTTAAATGAAACATCTAATAGAAATAAAACAAAAGAAGGAAATTTATACCTCCAAAATATGAAATCCAAATATGAAAATGAGCCTCCAAAATGCATGCTATCCATCTCGAAAATCCATGTAAAGAAGAGCAAAGAATGAAGGGTAGGAAATAAATAGGATTTTGTGCAATTTTTGTTGAATTTTTGATGTAATTTGATGGATTTTTGTACAAAAATGAAGTAGGAAATGGGAGGGGGCTGCCATGAGGGTGTGGCCGGCCATTTTTGGAAGAGAGAAGAGAAAATGAATGAAGGAGGAATTGTGTAGAAGTTTCATGAAAAGAAACATCACTTAAAGTCTTTTCATGCTTTATTTAACTTTCTTTACTAAAAACAACCAAGAAAACTCTAGAAAATTGGAAAAATTTGCAAATAAATTTTGCATGATACAAACTAAATTCTAATATGCCATGGTTCATTTTTACAAATTAAAACCATTCAAATTTGTAATTTACACTAATTTAGTGTAAAAATAAAGCTTATGTTAATATTTAAAATAATTAATTTAGGAAAAGTATTTAATTAAACTAAAATTTTATAAGTGGATAAATAAACACCATTTACTAGTAATTTCATAATTTAAATAGGTATTTTTAAATTTATAGTGAAAAATAATTACGCTTTTGTTTTACGAAAAATACATTTTACTTTACCGAAAATCACAAAATTCACTTAAACAATTTTATTTATTTAATTATTTATTTAATTATTTTTAAAATGTTACAATCTTCCCCCCTTTAAGAAATTCGGTCCCCGAATTTAAATTAAAACTCCCCCTCCAAATACCAAAATATTTAGCAAAGCACTCAAATCAAGTCGGGGCTCCGAAATCATCAATACATAACTAAAATCAACTCCGTCAAGCATAACGCAATCATCGGAGTTATGACGAGAATAAAATATCAAAACCCAATATGAAAACCAACATAATATACATCAATCTATAACTTATATATAGTGCGCATCATAGTAAAACCGTCCAAATATCAGGATAAAGAAATATGCAAAAACCCCTTTTGAAAATCGCCGTGTGATGCACGTGTCACGGCATAAGTAGGAGACGTTTATTAAAAAAAAATAGCTATATATATATATATATATATATTTTTTATTTAACATACACGTCCCTCCTGCTTACTAAATTAAATAATAATGATTATGAAAACATACTGTTCAAACTGAAATCAATCCCAATCACATCATAAAAATATCATGTGCGTCCGGTGCGCACTGAAATCGAAACCAAATACAGATACCACGAATACACACAAAAACAAAACTAAGTGCAACAGGTCTGCACCAAAAACATCTGTCAAGTGCAACGGGCGTGCACGACTCAATATTAGGTGCATCTAATCTGCACAAAACCCCGATTTAGTGCATCTGGTGTGCACAAAATCGCATCAAGTGCACCAAGTATGCGCAAGAATCCTAATCAGGTGCACATGGTGCACGAAAACATACATCGAATATCAAAATCGAAATCACAGTACAAAAATGCATGAAAACTAGGTCGAAACATATGTCAAAATCATGTGTAACCCCTATGCACGAAATCAAATCAAAAATCTCAGAATATATAAAACCAAATCAAGTGTACTGGGTGTGTACTAAACAACATCAATACAACTGATATATGAAACACAAATAGAATGTAATGAAGGTACACATAAGAAATACTAATCGTAGAACAAAATCCTCAAAATACCAAAATCCAATAACAGAAATATGAAATTCAAATCACCAAATCACAATCGTAAACACTATCGTCAATGTGCGCCCCTTTCCTCTGATGTCGATTGCTGAACTCGTCTCTTCGTAGCTGTGCTGACTGCGCTACTAACGGAAATACTCATATCTAGAGTCTCCCACATAGTCGATCCCTTCACTTGACATCCGATCCATCAAACTTTTCGATCGATCCATCAAAATCCCATAATTCCCCGAGAGCTCAACACTCAAGTACAGTTTAAAAATATCCGGTACATACCCCAGCATCGATGGTCCAGCCGTAGAAGGGCAAACCCAAGCCTCACTAATGGCACCGCGGAACTGCCGTAAACCCTAAGGTTCAAGGGCGTTCTCGTGGTCATTATGTCGAGTTAGGGTTTCATTCTTCTAGAGGGTCCATCGAAATACCTGCATGTTCTTCCGAATACCTTAAACTTGGGAAAATGGTTTTCTGATAATCGTTTGAACCCTTTAATTTCGTCTGGACGGCATGTGAATACCCTTCATCCGCACGCTAAACAATGCTTCAATCCTCAAGAATAACCAATACTCTAATGGTTATCGCATTCGAGCCGCAGCTCCCTCTTCCCGTGCGCCCGTGGTAACAGAAACCACCCTCCGACATCGACGAAGATAGATCAAAGGAACGAACGAAATACGATGCAAACAAATGTACATCCTAAGGTTCCTAAAGCAGAGTAGCGTATCGTAAGTATGCCGCGGATCATACCAACGGTACGTCACTCTACCTAAGTCACCTACTCCATCAACCAAGGGTCACCTAGACTTATACAAGGTTAAACCTAGTGCTCTGATACCAAATTTGTCACAACCCGAAAGTACGGAACGTTACCGGCACTTAGGTTACGAAGCGTCTAGAGGCGCAACGTAACCTAAGTAAGCCGAAGCCCAGAAATCTAAACCATAGAAAAGAAGAAGAAGTAAAAGAAACCATGAAGAAAAAACAAGTTTAAAAGTATCAGCAAATTTTCCCAAAAATTTCAGCAGAGTCTCCTCTGTAAAAAAACTGGCCCCAAACGGGTACAACAAGTACAATATACATAAACAGTAAAAAGCATCCCCAAACGGGAGCTAGCTCAACGCCAACAGGCGGAAACAACCACAACAAGCACAATAATATACAACGCCAAAGGGCGAGGCTCAAAAACTCAAAAGAAAACAATCCACCAAATCAGAATAATACATGAGCGACTCTAAGGTCGAAATAAAAAAACTGGTCCAATAAACTTATCAAGTAATACAAGTATGGTTGATGGAGATTTCTAGATACAAATGAAATAATACAAATACAATGGCGGTCCAGATACAAGTGAACCAACCTACCGTGCAAATCACCCTGAAAGAAAAGATGTGCCAGCAAGCTGCCAGGGAAACCTGTACATCGAACCTGTAATAAAATTTGGCACAACGGGAGTGAGTTGCCAGCTCGTGAGTAGAAGATATCTACGAAAAGAAATCGAATGCACGACGCTATCCTAGGTCATAAAATAATACACTACTATATCCCAATCACCTAGTAATAGCAGGGTAATACTACGTGTAAATGTAGATACTCCGTGCTCGTGTCAGTGCCTCATATAGTACTATGTCATATGAATGGATATGCATGCGCCATGAATGTAAAATAATCAATACTGAAATCCGGATATATCTGTATAAGAAATCTTTAGCTATTATCATAGCAAAATGTGTATAGAAATCTGAAATATCAACAATGAAATCCATGAAATCCGTGTCAAGTATCGACACAAAACATATAAATCTCAAGTCTCGATACCTCATAATCTCAATGTATCATGGTCTCAATATCTCGGGCTCCGTCAGTCCGGATCGGCCCATATCATCAAATCTCACGACAACGGTCGGTATCCTCCGGATATCCGCCGCGCCAGACATCACCGGTAGGTAGCCTTCCCCTGCCAGGCACATCGTCTACAACTCGATCTTCTTGCCCCGGGGTACCAAACCGGGCCCACCATGTAACCGAGACGGTTCATCCACTCCTCGAATCGGGTCTCGAAATCCATCAGAAAACATGAAATCTCATGGTGGACGACACATACATCACGAGAAAACTGCATCTTAAGTTTTAAAAAGAGAGGAGGAGAGAGAGAAGTTTTTTTTATATATTCTTGCGGTTTTCCCAAAAAATCCAGAAATCTTATAGAAACCCAAATCTCAAAATCATGAGTAAGTATATGATAAGTGTCGGCATATGCCCATAATACTGCATGATAACATGAAAATATGAATGCATGAATGTCTAAGTAATAAATACCATGTCTATATTAACATCAGAGAGTAATCACAATATTATATCGGTCTAGTTGTTAACTGATTCTATCAATAAAAGATAACATGATCTAAAGTGTACATGACATAGCAATTACCGATGATGATGTGTGTGAGCCGGCGAATAAGTGTGCGTGGAATATGCGCATCATCGGTAATGGTGCTCGTGTCCTAACATGTAAGGTTTATACTGATTATAGCAACATATGTATAAACATGCAACATTATGATTACAATGTGAAAGTAAAGACGGATGTGTGTTATCCACTCATTTGATATACAATCACCACTACCACTATAAGACTCGAACCTAAACTAGTGTCCATCTAACCCCCTAAGGAAAACTAAACCTAAGAACTAGTCGATAAGAAGTAGGAGTACACCTAAAATCTGAGTCCATATCTCTAATAGTCGGCGATCCAGCCTCAATAGCGTCACGTACATAGTACGACTTCCTCAAATCAAGAGTGCGGATCAATCATCACATCTATGCCTCGTACGGTAAAATCCATCGTACGGCATCCCAATATCGGGGTACGGGTCAAATATCACCTACGTGTCTCATTATTCGTATAATATCATCATCAACACATGTCATGATCAATGTGCTATGCTGTAATCGCATACATCAATTATATAACATTGCCATCATGAATATACCTCATTAATTTATCCTCAGAAATATCATGTCATATGTATCATATTGTGATTAAGTCATACTGATATCATACCGTCATCAAGTCACACCTATATGATATCGACATCAGGTCACACCTATATGATGTCATAATCAAGTCATACATATATCATATCGTGATCAGTCGCAAGTTACAGTTCGGGTTCTATTTTAGAGTCCCATGTACCTCAATATCGTCACTACCCATTGTAATTTATGTATACCGTTCTTTATCATTTTCTAATGATCCGCTAACATTTTAATACGACTGCATAGCCAAGAATCACGGCCTCAAGCCCAATTATACTGTTTCATTCTCGTGTATCATATCACATCAATGTATCTCATATCCATGTTGTATATATATATATATATACATATACCTATACCTAGTCCTATATATATATACACATACACGTATACACCATGTCGAATTTCAGTGTGTGCGTGTGTGTGTTACTACCTGAAACCTACGAATCTCTTCCAAGATATTCATCCTCTGATATGGTTTTCCTAAATCAGTCTAGTCCAGCCTAGGGTCATTACTAGGGTCCTACTCATTAAGAATCTAGGGTCACATCTGGCTTCCTAATGTCAATAAGTACTATTCCTATTCTACGTTGCGGGGGTGCTAAACGCCATCCACCCGACTTCCCCCCGTAGATATGCATCTACTCACCTGGTCCATATCTGCCGAAGACGGTGTCGCCATCCTCCTCTTCATCGCCCGCAGTCCACGTGAAGGGTACCTCAACGCAAACATATAAATAGTATCGTAAACTGAATCACATACAAAAGTCAAAACGACGCATGGAACAAGCATAGGTTAAAACCTATGTCCCGTCCATGCAAAAGAACCAAATATCGCTCGATATCGGCGTACAAACTCCGATGGATCGAGATAACATGAACAAATAACTCATAGTTTTAAAACTTATTACTTATATTATAAAACATGAGTTAATTCATCGAAACACTGAAATCCATCAAATCGCCCGATTTCGTAAAACCCGAAAATGCCAATTTACCGTTCTTATTCAAAACTTGACATTTAAATGAAACCAATGATCATAAAACTCATTAAATAGCATAACTAGACTATACAACCCCTTACTATATTTTTATTACACAAATTTGCATTAATTTGAAATTTCTAGTTTGCAACCATTAGCAATTTTCAACATCTTTCAAGAAAAATTCACAATTCTACAACAAAACATGATTTTGCATTAATTAATATATTAAACTACAATTCATGATGATAATGATATGATGAAACCATAATTATATTTTTAATCTCATTTATTTAGGGATTTCCAAAATCTAGTTTACAAAAATAGCATTTTATTAGTATTTTCCAATTATCAAAAGAAACTAGTGATCAAACCAAGTTTTTCTTTCCATTAACATGCTAATATTCACACTAAAACTACAATCTAATGTTATAAACATTAATTGGAATTTTATTCCACCTATATATACCATAAATAGAAATCTAGTTTATTAAAAATGGTTTAATTTAAGAAATTTGGATCACAATTTGCAATATGTCAACTATGCATGATTTTCCATTTGTAAAAGTGTTAAATTAGTTATTATAACCCTAATGAATTAATAAAACCACAACTTAATTTTTCAAACCCTAACTTGAATTTTTAAAAGTAGTAAATAGAATTAATATATTAAATCTAATTAAGCTTAAATGAAACATCTAATAGAAATAAAACAAAAGAAGGAAATTTATACCTCCAAAATATGAAATCCAAATATGAAAATGAGCCTCCAAAATGCATGCTATCCATCTCCAAAATCCATGTAAATAAGCGCAAAGAATAAAGGGTAGGAAATAAATAGGATTTTGTGCAATTTTTGTTGAATTTTTGATGTAATTTGATGGATTTTTGTACAAAATGAAGTAGGAAATGGGAGGGGGCTGCCATGAGGGTGTGGCCGGACATTTTTGGAAGAGAGAAGAGAAAATGAATGAAGGAGGAATTGTGTAGAAGTTTCATGAAAAGAAACATCACTTAAAGTCTTTTCATGCTTTATTTAACTTTCTTTACTAAAAACAACCAAGAAAACTCTAGAAAATTGGAAAATTTTGCAAATAAATTTTGCATGATACACACTAAATTCTAATATGCCATGGTTCATTTTTACAAATTAAAAAGATTCAAATTTTTAATTTACACTAATTTAGTGTAAAAATAAAGCTTATGTTAATATTTAAAATAATTAATTTAGGAAAAGTATTTAATTAAACTAAAATTTTATAAGTGGCTAAATAAACACCATTTACTAGTTATTACATAATTTAAATAGGTATTTTTAAATTTATAGTGAAAAATAATTACGCTTTTGTTTTACGAAAAATACATTTTACTTTACCGAAAATCACAAAATTCACTTAAACAATTTTATTTATTTAATTATTTATTTAATTATTTTTAAAATGTTACAATCTTCCCCCTTTAAGAAATTCGGTCCCCGAATTTAAATTAAAACTCCCCCTCCAAATACCAAAATATTTAGCAAAGTACTCAAATCGTCGGGGCTCCGAAATCATCAATACATAACTAAAATCAACTCCGTCAAGCATAACGCAATCATCGGAGTTATGACGAGAATAAAATATCAAAACCCAATATGAAAACCAACATAATATACATCAATCTATAATTTATATATAGTGCGCATCATAGTAAAACCGTCCAAATATCTGGATAAAGAAATATGCAAAAACCCCTTTTGAAAATCGTCGTGTGATGCACGTGTCACGGCATAAGTAGCGGACGTTTATTAAAAAAAAAAGCTATATATATATATATATATATATATATATCTTTTATTTAACATACACTTCCCGCCTGCTTACTAAATTAAATAATAATGATTATGAAAACATACTGCTCAAACTGAAATCAATCCCAATCACATCATAAAAATATCATGTGCGTCCGGTGCGCACTGAAATCGAAACCAAATACAGATACCACGAATACACACAAAAACAAAACTAAGTGCAACAGGTGTGCACCAAAAACATCTGTCAAGTGCAACGGGCGTGCACGACTCAATATCAGGTGCATCAAATCTGCACAAAACCCCGATTTAGTGCATCTGGTATGCAAAAAACATGCATCAAGTGCGCCAAGTATGCGCAAGAATCCTAATCAGGTGCACATGGTGCACGAAAACATACATCGAATATCAAAATCGAAATCACAATACAAAAATGCATGAAAACTAGGTCGAAACATATGTCAAAATCATGTGTAACCCCTATGCACGAAATCAAATCAAAAATCTCAGAATATATAAAACCAAATCAAGTGTACTGGGTATGTACTAAACAACATCAATACAACTGATATATGAAACACAAATAGAATGTAATGAAGGTACACATAAGAAATACTAATCGTAGAACAAAATCCTCAAAATACCAAAATCCAATAACAGAAATATGAAATTCAAATCACCAAATCACAATCGTAAACACTATCGTCAATGTGCGCCCCTTTCCTCTAATGTCGATTGCTTCGAACTCGTCTCTTCGTAGCTGTGCTGACTGCGCTACTAACGGCAATACTCATATCTAGAGTCTCCCACGTAGTCGATCCCTTCACTTGACATCCGGACTACATTAAACTTTTCGATCGATCCATCAAAATCCAATAATTCCCCGAGAGCTCAACACTCAAGTACAGTTTAAAAATATCCGGTACATACCCCAGCATCGATGGTCCAGCCGTAGAAGGGCAAACCCAAGCCTCACTAATAGCACCGCGGAACTGCCGTAAACCCTAAGGTTCAAGAGCGTTCTCATGGTCATTATGTCGAGTTAGGGTTTCATTCTTCTAGAGGGTCCATCGAAATACCATCATGTTCTTTCGAATACCTTAAACTTGGGAAAATGGTTTTCTGATAATCGTTCGAACCCTTTAACTTCGTCTGGACGGCATGTGAATACCCTTCATCCGCACGCTAAACAATGCTTCAATCCTCAAGAATAACCAATACTCTAATGGTTATCGCATTCGAGCCGCAGCTCCCTCTTCCCGTGCGCCCGTGGTAACAGAAACCACCCTCCGACATCGACGGAGATATATCAAAGGAACGAATGAAATACGGTGCAAACAAATGTACATCCTAAGGTTCCTTAAGCAGAGTAGCGTATCGTAAGTATCCCGCGGATCATACCAACGGTACATCACTCTACCTAAGTCACCTACTCCATCAACCACGGGTCACCTAGACTTATACAAGGTTAAACCTAGCACTCTGATACCAAATTTGTCACGACCCGAAAGTACGGAACGTGACCGGCACTTAGGTTACGAAGCGTCTAGAGGCGCAACGTAACCTAAGTAAGCTGAAGCCCAGAAATCTAAACCATAAAAAAGAAGAAGAAGTAAAAGAAACCATGAAGAAAAAACAAGTTTAAAAGTATCAGCAAATTTTCCCAAAAATTTCGGCAGAGTCTCCTCTGTAAAAAAACTGGCCCCAAACGGGTACAACAAGTACAATATACATAAACAATAAAAAGCATCCCCAAACGGGAGCTAGCTCAATGCCAACAGGCGGAAACAACCACAACAAGCACAATAATATACAACGCCAAAGGGCGAGGCTCAAAAACTCAAAAGAAAACAATCCACCAAATCAGAATAATACATGCGCAACTCTAAGGTCGAAATAAAAAAACTGGTCCAATAAACTTATCATGTAATACAAGTATGGTTGATGGAGATTTCTAGATACAAATGAAATAATACAAATACAATGGCGGTCCAGATATAAGTGAACCAACCTACCGTGCAAATCACCCTGAAAGAAAAGATGTGCCAGCAAGCTGCCACGGAAACCTGTACATCGAACCTGTAATAAAATTTGGTACAACGGGGGTGAGTTGCCAGCTCGTGAGAAGAAGACATCTACGAAAAGAAATCGAATGCACGACGCTATCCTAGGTCATAAAATAATACACTACTATATCCCAATCACCTAGTAATAGCAGGGTAATACTACGTGTAAATGCAGATACTCCGTGCTCGTGTCAATGCCTCATATAGTACTATGTCATATGAATGGATATGCATGCGCCATGAATGTAAAATAATCAATACTGAAATCCGGATATATCTGTATAAGAAATCTTTAGCTATTATCATAGCTAAATGTGTATAGAAATCTGAAATATCAACAATGAAATCCATGAAATCCGTGTCAAGTATCGACACAAAACATGTAAATCTCAAGTCTCGATACCTCATAATCTCAATGTGTCATGGTCTCAATATCTCGGGCTCCGTCAGTCCGGATCGGCCCATATCATCAAATCTCACAACAACGGTCGGTATCCTCCGGATATCCGCCGCGCCAGACATCACCGGTAGGTAGCCTTCCCCTGCCTGGCTCATCGTCTACAACTCGATCTTCTTGCCCCGGGGTACCATACCGGGCCCACCATATAACCGAGACGGTTCATCCACTCCTCGAATCGGGTCTCGAAATCCATCAGAAAACATGAAATCTCATGGTGGACGACACATATATCACGAGAAAACCGCATCTTATGTTTTAAAAAGAGAGGAGGAGAGAGAGAAGTTTTTTTTATATATTCTTGCGGTTTTCCCAAAAAATCCAGAAATCTCATAGAAACCCAAATCTCAAAATCATGAGTAAGTATATGATAAGTGTCGGCATATGCCCATAATACTACATGATAACATGAAAATATGAATGCATGAATGTCTAAGTAATAAATATCATGTCTATATTAACATCAGAGAGTAATCACAATATTATATCGGTCTAGTTGTTAACTGATTCTATCAATAAAAGATAATATGATCTAAAGTGTACGTGACATAGCAATTACCGATGATGATGTGTGTGAGCCGGTGAATAAGTGTGCGTGGAATATGCGCATCATCGGTAATGGTGCTGGTGTCCTAACAGGTAAGGTTTATACTGATTATAGCAACATATGTATGAACATTCAACATTATGATTACAATGTGAAAGTAAAGACGGATGTGTGTTATCCACTCATTTGATATACAATCACCACTACCACTATAAGACTCGAACCTAAACTAGTGTCCATCTAACCCCCTAAGGAAAACTAAACCTAAGAACTAGTCGATAAGAAGTAGGAGTACACCTAAAATCTGAGTCCATATCTCTAATAGTCGGCGATCCAGCCTCAATAACGTCACGTACATAGTATGACTTCCTCAAATCAAGAGTGCGGATCAATCATCACATCTATGCCTCGTACGGTAAAATCTATCGTACGGCATCCCAATATCGGGGTACGGGTCAAATATCACCTACGTGTCTCATTATTCGTATAATATCATCATCAACACATGTCATGATCAATGTACTATGCTGTAATCGCATACATCAATTATATAACATTGCCATCATGAATATACCTCATTAATTTATCCTCAGAAATATCATGTCATATGTATCATATTGTGATTAAGTCATACTGATATCATATCGTCATCAAGTCACACTTATATGATATCGACATCAGGTCACACCTATATGATGTCGTAGTCAAGTCATACATATATCATATTGTGATCAGTCGCAAGTTACAGTTCGGGTTCTATTGTAGAGTCCCATGTACCTCAATATCGTCACTACCCATTATAATTTATGTATACCTGTTCTTTATCATTTTCTAATGATCCGCTAACATTTTAATACGACTGCATAGCCAAGGATCACGGCCTCAAGCCCAATTATACTGTTTCATTCCCGTGTATCATGTCACATCAATGTATCCCATATCCATGTTGTATATATATATATATATATATATATATATATATACATACATATACCTATACCTAGTCCTATATATATATACACATACACGTATACACCATGTCGAATTTCAGTGTGTGCGTGTGTGTGCTACTACCTGAAACCTACGAACCTCTTCCAAGATATTCATCCTCTGATATGGTCTTCCTAAATCAGTCTAGTCCATCCTAGGGTCATTACTAGGGTCCTACTCATTAAGAATCTAGGGTCACATCTGGCTTCCTAATGTCAATAAGTACTATTCCTATTCTACGTTGCGGGGGTGCTAAACGCCATCCACCCGACTTCCCCCCGTAGATATGCATCTACTCACCTGGTCCATGTCTGCCGAAGATGGTGTCACCATCCTCCTCTTCATCGCCCGCAGTCCACGTGAAGGGTACCTCAATGCAAACATATAAATAATATCGTAAACTGAATCACATACAAAAGTCAAAACGACGAAAGGAACAAGTATAGGTTAAAACCTATGTCCTGTCCACGCAAAAGAACCAAATATCGCTCGATATCGGCGTACAAACTCCGATGGATCGAGATAACATGAACAAATAACTCATAGTTTTAAAACTCATTACTTATATTATAAAACATGATTTAATTCATCGAAACACTGAAATCCATCAAATCGCCCGATTTCGTAAAACCCGAAAATGTCAATTTACCGTTTTTCTTCAAAACTTGACATTTAAATGAAACCAATGGTCATAAAACTCATCAAATAGCATAACTAGACTATACAACCCCTTACTATATTTTTATTACACAAATTTGCATTAATTTGAAATTTCTAGTTTGCAACCATTAGCAATTTTCAACATCTTTCAAGAAAAATTCACAATTCCACAACAAAACATGATTTTGCATTAATTAATGTATTAAACTACAATTCATGATGATAATGATATGATGAAACCATAATTATATTTTTAATCTCATTTATTTAGGGATTTCCAAAATCTAGTTTACAAAAATAGCATTTTATTAGTATTTTCCAATTATCAAAAGAAACTAGTGATCAAACTAAGTTTTCTTTCCATTAACATACTAATATTCTCACTAAAACTACAATCTACTTTTATAAACATTAATTGGAATTTTATTCCACCTATATATACCATAAATAGAAATCTAGTTTATTAAAAATGGTTTAATTTAAGAAATTTGGATCACAATTTGCAATATATCAACTATGCATGATTTTCCATTTGTAAAAGTGTTAAACTAGTTATTATAATCCTAATGAATTAATAAAACCACAACTTAATTTTTCAAACCCTAACTTGAATTTTTAAAAGTAGTAAATAGAATTAAGCTTAAATGAAACATCTAATAGAAATAAAACAAAAGAAGGAAATTTATACCTCCAAAATATGAAATCCAAATATGAAAATGAGCCTCCAAAATGCATGCTATCCATCTCCAAAATCCATGTAAAGAAGCGCAAAGAATAAAGGGTAGGAAATAAATAGGATTTTGTGCAATTTTTGTTGAATTTTTGATGTAATTTGATGGATTTTTGTACAAAAATGAAGTAGGAAATGGGAGGGGGCTGCCATGAGGGTGTGGCCGGCCATTTTTGGAAGAGAGAAGAGAAAATGAATGAAGGAGGAATTGTGTAGAAGTTTCATGAAAAGAAACATCACTTAAAGTCTTTTCATGCTTTATTTAACTTTCTTTACTAAAAACAACCAAGAAAACTCTAGAAAATTGGAAAATTTTGCAAATAAATTTTGCATGATACACACTAAATTCTAATATGCCATGGTTCATTTTTACAAATTAAAAAGATTCAAATTTTTAATTTACACTAATTTAGTGTAAAAATAAAGCTTATGTTAATATTTAAAATAATTAATTTAGGAAAAGTATTTAATTAAACTAAAATTTTATAAGTGGCTAAATAAACACCATTTACTAGTAATTACATAATTTAAATAGGTATTTTTAAATTTATAGTGAAAAATAATTACGCTTTTGTTTTACGAAAAATACATTTTACTTTACCGAAAATCACAAAATTCACTTAAACAATTTTATTTATTTAATTATTTATTTAATTATTTTTAAAATGTTACAATATTCCCCCTTTAAGAAATTCGGTCCCCGAATTTAAATTAAAACTCCCCCTCCAAATACCAAAACATTTAGCAAAGCACTCAAATCGTCGGGGCTCCGAAATCATCAATACATAACTAAAATCAACTCCGTCAAGCATAACGCAATCATCGGAGTTATGACGAGAATAAAATATCAAAACCCAATATGAAAACCAACATAATATACATCAATCTATAACTTATATATAGTGCGCATCATAGTAAAACCGTCCAAATATCTGGATAAAGAAATATGCAAAAACCCCTTTTGAAAATCGCCGTGTGATGCACGTGTCACGGCATAAGTAGCGGACGTTTATTAAAAAAAATAGCTATATATATATATATATATATATATATATATATATATATATATATATCTTTTATTTAACATACACGTCCCGCCTGCTTACTAAATTAAATAATAAAGATTATGAAAACATACTGCTCAAACTGAAATCAATCACAATCACATCATAAAAATATCATGTGCGTCCGGTGCGCACTGAAATCGAAACTAAATACAGATACCATGAATACACACAAAAACAAAACTAAGTGCAACATGTGTGCACCAGAAACATCTGTCAAGTGCAACGGGCGTGCACGACTCAATATCAGGTGCATCTAATCTGCACAAAACTTCGATTTAGTGCATCTGGTGTGCACAAAATCGCATCAAGTGCGCCAAGTATGCGCAAGAATCCTAATCAGGTACACATGGTGCACGAAAACATACATCGAATATCGAAATCGAAATCACAGTACAAAAATGCATGAAAATTAGGTTGAAACATATGTCAAAATCATGTGTAACCCCTATGCACGAAATCAAATCAAAAATCTCAGAATATATAAAACCAAATCAAGTGTACTGGGTATGTACTAAACAACATCAATACAACTGATAGATGAAACACAAATAGAATGTAATGAAGGTACACATAAGAAATACTAATCGTAGAACAAAATCCTCAAAATACCAAAATCCAATAACAGAAATATGAAATTCAAATCACCAAATCACAATCGTAAACACTATCGTCAATGTGCACCCCTTTCCTCTGATGTCGATTGCTTCGAACATGTCTCTTCGTAGCTGTGCTGACTGCGCTACTAACGGCAATACTCATATCTAGAGTCTCCCACGTAGTCGATCCCTTCACTTGACATCCGGACTACATTAAACTTTTCGATCGATCCATCAAAATCCCATAATTCCCCGAGAGCTCAACACTCAAGTACAGTTTAAAAATATCCGGTACATACCCCAGCATCGATGGTCCAGCCGTAGAAGGGCAAACCCAAGCCTCACTAATGGCACCGCGGAACTGCCGTAAGCCCTAAGGTTCAAGGGCGTTCTCGTGGTCATTATGTCGAATTGGGGTTTCATTCTTCTAGAAGGTCCATCGAAATACCTACATGTTCTTCTGAATACCTTAAACTTGGGAAAATGGTTTTCTGATAATCGTTCGAACCCTTTAACTTCGTCTGGACGGCATGTGAATACCCTTCATCCGCACGTTAAACAATGCTTCAATCCTCAAGAATAACCAATACTCTAATGGTTATCGCATTCGTGCCGCAGCGCCCTCTTCCCGTGCGCCCGTGGTAACAGAAACCACCCTCCGACATCGACGAAGCTAGATCAAAGGAACGAATGAAATACGGTGCAAACAAATGTACATCCTAAGGTTCCTTAAGCAGAGTAGCGTATCGTAAGTATGCCGCGGATCATACCAACGGTACGTCACTCTACCTAAGTCACCTACTCCATCAACCAAGGGTCACCTAGACTTATACAAGGTTAAACCTAGCGCTCTGATACCAAATTTGTCACGACCCGAAAGTACGGAACGTGATCGGCACTTCGGTTACGAAGCGTCTAGAGGCGCAACGTAACCTAAGTAAGCCGAAGCTCAGAAATCTAAACCATAAAAAAAAAAGTAAAAGAAACCGTGAAGAAAAAACAAGTTTAAAAGTATCAGCAAATTTTCCCAAAAATTTCGGCAGAGTCTCCTCTGTAAAAAACTGGCCCCAAACGGGTACAACAAGTACAATATACATAAACAATAAAAAGCATCCCCAAACGGGAGCTAGCTCAACGCCAACAGGCGGAAACAACCACAACAAGCACAATAATATACAACGCCAAAGGGCGAGGCTCAAAAACTCAAAAGAAAACAATCCACCAAATCAGAATAATACATGCGCGACTCTAAGGTCGAAATAAAAAAACTGGTCCAATAAACTTATCAAGTAATACAAGTATGGTTGATGGAGATTTCTAGATACAAATGAAATAATACAAATACAATGGCGGTCCAGATACAAGTGAACCAACCTACCGTGCAAATCACCCTGAAAGAAAAGATGTGCCAGCAAGCAACACTGCCAATTCTAGTTTTGCTAAAGAGGTCACTCCCGGTGAAGGGATCGTCGGCTCTTTCCTCATCAAATAAGGTGCAGGATATATCATATATACCGCTGTGGAAAGCAAGAACTATAGAAGCAATCAAAAACAAACCGAGTATGCAACATCTGCTAGTTTCACTAAAGAGCTCACTCCCGGTGAAGGGATCTCGGCTCTTTTCTTATCGAATAAGGTGCTGGATGTTCTACAAGAAACACCGCTATGCAAAACAAGAACTAGAGCTACCAGTTTTTAAACAAGTTTCTACAACATTTTTAGGTTTCTTTTATTTCATTAATCTCATTAATGAAGTCTCATTTTATTATACTTCACAAGCATCACAATTGAAACGAAATCTGCAATATAACATATATCTCATATATATAATATAAACATTCGTCTCAGGCAGTAATATGATCTCATCACAGAACATTGCAGCAGAAGAACATATATGAAATATTGGATATACTAGGACGTCCGTGTTTTAATACGAGCCTGTATAAAACACGGATTCCACGGTCGTGATGAATAGCCAAACCCACATCCCTAGACCCCTACGAGAGCGGCAAGCAACAATGCCAATTCTAGGGTTAGGAGACCCGGTCTCGACTCCTCGAGAAGGTCTCCCACTGGACCCTTGAACCCGGTTACTTGTGCTCCCCGCCTTGGGTCTACCTAATGCGGAAAAGTAAATAATTTACAATGGTGACATCATCCTCGGCCCAGAAGTGCCCCAATAAAAGAATATTACATATAAATGAATTTTACATGAATGAAAAAGAAAAAAAACTCTCATCTCACATAAAACCCCGGCTATTCAAAACGCGACGATCTAATATAACATATCACAGCAACACATAATATCTCATATCATCAACGTAAGCAAGTATGCGTATCCCGATTGTCGTTGATGTATAGCAACGAAGCCGGCGATACACCACATACTACGCTTACGGTCATAGAAAAGAAAGTGTAAAACTACAACAATTGGAATCCGTAACCACCTTAGACATCGCATGCCTAACCAAATGAATTCCTTAGACATCGCATGCCTAATAATTATAAACCCCGCATTTTAGTCTCTTTATCGAAAACTCTTTTCAATATCAAGTCGGGCAATACAACAAGATTCCCGACAACCTGATCGAATGCTCGTCGCAAACTTTAGTAGACGGCCGCACCCCCGGATGCCGTCGACGAAGTGCACTAAGGAGGAACACCGCTGCCGCGAGCACCCGAACGGATGCTCTTGGCGACGGGGTTCTCCTACAGTCACTTGGTCGGGGCTATGGGGCATGGCTGTCTATTAAGTTTACCCGGCTAGTATCCACGTACGCTACGTGATTGCGACGGACTTTTGATCGCATCAAAATCCCATGGCAACCGATTATCTGAGACTGAACTGCTATATTTATAACATTCAAATTAGTTATCTCATAACTACCTGTGGATTCCAAATATTGTATCACATTCCAGATAAAAAGACAGTGTTAAACTTTCCGATCAAATGATCAAACACCCAAGTTTTCCCAGATAGCTCAACACTTGAGCGGAGTTCAAAAAGTATCCATCACATGCCACAGTACCAATGGTCCAGCCGTAGAAGGGGCAAGCCAACGCCTCACATATGGCACGCAGTACTGCCACAAACCCTAAGGTTTAGAGGCAGTTCAAGACGGTCACATAATCGAGTTAAGGTTTGTGTTCTTCTAGAGGGTCCACCGCGTTACTTGCATGATTTTCCGGAAGTTTCAAACTCGAGGAAAAATCCAACTTTTGAAAAAATTTCCGACAGGGGAAAAAGTGAGTTATTGATATCCGTTCGAACTTTTTAACAGTTTCTAAAATTATCCGGAAAAAATAAACGAAGCTAAATTATCCGATCGAATCAACGAGTTCCCAATACAACCCAGAAAACTCAACACTTGAGTGGAACTAAAAATTCCCAGAAGAATCAGGAAACACCTATGGTCGTTACTGTTGAAAATTGAGTGCCTAATCTTCACATACGGCCGCGGAAACGCCGCCAAAAGCAGGGTACGGCCGCGGTTCCGCGGCGCTACAGTGGAATTAGGCAGTCGTTTTCTACAGTTATCCTTAGATTTCCCTGCTCTATTTTCTGAGAATTTTTAATTCATAAAAAATCACATTTTTGAAAAATATCCAGAGAAGGGTTCATGTCGGGGTTTCCGGGTTCGATCGGACTTTAAACTTCGCCTAGACTTCGCCTAAAGCTCTAACTTGGTTCTGATACCACTGTAGGGTTGCTAGGCACACGCACAAGGGTCTATGAGGAATCAACCATGCCCGATTAAAAATTTAGCCGTGCCGAACAACCCAAAGCCGGATCTTTAAACTAGAGTTTAGGCGAAAACAAGCATGTTAAACACTTTAACACTAAGTGAGAGGGATTACAACCTTTGTAGATCCGGTTCTTCACTTCTTAAGCTCCGTGTTGAGGACCCTTCGCTGTGATCATCGTGTTCTGGACTCTCGAGAGGCTTCATGAAGAGAAAGATGCATTCTTGCTTCTGATCTTCGATAACAAAGATGATCTATCTTGAAGTTTTATTAACATAAGCTAACACTCACTAAATGAAGTGAACATTCTCATCTAAAGGGCAATGATAGATGAGGATGATGAGGTAGGATTTTTGCTCTCATTTGTTTTCTATTTCTCACTCATTTTCATCACCAAGATCAAAGCTAGAAAGCTTTGCAAGCAAAGAAGAAGAAGGAAGAAGATGAACAATGAATAATTCCTTTTGTGATGAATAATGAAAGTGTGATAATGATTAATCTTGTAACCATGGTTAAGGATGACTCATGTAGAGATTTAACTAGGGCTAGGGTTTGGGTTTGGTTAAGAATGAGTCACACATAAATATCAAGCATAATATCTCATTCATGACAAAAGAAAAACCTTCTAGAAACTTCTAGAAAGAACTAACCCAATTCAAACCCTAATCTTGTTTAATCTCTACTAATCATGTTGTATTAGTAATCATATCATATTATAATATTATATATCACATATATAATATTTATTGTAACAAAATAAAATAATACAATTAACATATATCGCATATATATCAATGTATTACCCGAGTGAGAAAAAGAATCTTTTAGTGAGCTAATATTAGTTAATGTAATTTAATATATCATATATATTATTATACATTAAATTATCAAATCAACACTTGATCCGACAATCCGGCTATATCGCATATAACCGATTAATATCTCATTTACCGATTCATCGAATCAATACTTAATCCGATGACCCGGCTGATATCAAATATCGCGAGAATAGAATACGGTATCTCATATCGCATTATCCTCGGTCCTGCACATATCACATATGTGCCCCTACTCCGTTTTGCCTGAGTTAAGAAACCTCTGTGTAGGACTCTAAAGAATCATCAATACGCCGGCAGTAGGTAATGATCATATCAAACACCCACAAGCTGCAAGCGGTCAGCTAAACGTAACAGCCACCCAGGTATTGAGCGCTCAGAAGATCAACAAGTAAGCCTGTACATTCTCCTGTGAATCCAATCAGTAACACTCCCGTACAGTCCAGTCTCGTCGTCTGATATGTCGCATATCTCGCCTAGGGGTGGTAAACGTCAGACCCCAGTAGTTTGATAAGTCGTATCGATATAAGGTCTATAACAGTTCGAGAAACTATTGATAACACTTACCAGTAAATCTCAGCAACCCTGGCCAGGGATTTCCAGTTATAAGCGTAGTATGTGGTGTATCGCCGGCTTCGTTGCTATACATCAACGACAATCGAGATACGCACACTTGCTTACGTTGATGATATGAGATATTATGTGTTGCTGTGATATGTTATATTGGATCATCGTGTTTTGAATAGCTGGGGGTTTTATGTGAGATGAGAGTTTTTCTTTTTCATTCATGTAAAATTCATTTGTATGTAATATTCTTTTATTGGGGCACTTCCGGGCTGAGGATGATGTCACCATTGTATATTATTTACTTTTCCGCATTAGGTAGACCCAAGGCGGGGAGCATAAGTAACCGGGTTCTAGGGTCCAGTGGGAGGCCATCTCGAGGAGTCGAGACCGGGTCTCCTAACCCTAGAATTGGCAGTTTTGCTTGCCACTCTCGTAGGGGTCTAGGGATGTAGGTTTGCTATTCATCATGACCGTAGAATCCGCGTTTTATACATGCTCGCATAAAACCCGGAAATCCTAATATATCCAATATTTCATATGTTATCTTCTGCTGCAATGTTCTGTGATGAGATCATATTACTTCCTGAGACGAATGTTTATATTATATATATATGAGATATATATTGTATATTGTTGATTTCGTTTCAAATGTGATGCTTGTGAAGCATAATAAAATAGGACTTCATTAATGAGATTAATGAAACTAAAAGAAACCTAAAGATATTGTAGAAACTTATCTCAAAAACAGGTAGCTCTAGTTCTTGCTTTGCATAGCGGTGTTCCTTGTAGAACATCCAGCACCTTATTCGATAAGGAAAGAACCGAGATCCCTTCACCGGGTGTGACCTCTTTAGCGAAACTAGCAGATGCTACAAATTCGATTTGTCTTTTGATTGTTTCTATAGTTTTTGCTTTGCATAGTGATATTTGTGAAATATCCTGCACCTTATTCGATGAGAAAAGAGCCGACGATCCCTTCACCGGGAGTGACCTCTTTAGCAAAACTAGAAAAGTCCTCAAAAACATTCCAATTAAAATAACTCGATTCTACAACGATATCAAGTTCATTACGCAAAAGGTTTTCTTAAAAACCTGTCGTAGCCCTCCGTCATTTCAGATAAGTACTACTTAGTATTCGTGCTACGTTTGTTGACCTTAAACAAGACGTAGTGTGCGGTAGCTAATTAGCGCTTATCTGTATAAGCATATGATGCGATTGAGTTAGGGTAGTCGTGCGACTTTGGTGACCTTAGCCAAGGGTCGTGCGGGTGGGTTTAATTCAATCGGGAAATGACAGGTTGAACTTGGCTAGCGCTTATGATTTGTTGACCTTAGCCAAGGTCATAAGTTGCTAGGGAAAAAATATTATTGGGAATTTCAAGTGTTGAAATTTGCAATGAGATTGCATATCTCATATGAGATAGTTGGATCCCGATACCCACTGCGAGTAAGAGTTACTCCTGGGAAAGTTTTACACATTACAATTAGCCGTCCAAGTAGGTGTCTAGAAAGGTGTCAATGGGGTTATGCCTATGGGAAAACGAGGTTTATTTTAATTATGTCCGTACGAAAGCACGAGGAACCTCCCTCAAAGTACCGACACTGGACTGGCTGAAAGATTGGCGAACTTGTAGAGTGTAATTAATCCCGGCTAGTCTTTCCTTTTAGGGTTTGAAGGAAGATTTGACTAAAACGGTGGGAGATATCCTGATTAGATATATTAATAACCAATCTAATCTTGCAAGAGCATACGCTGAGTGTTTTCTTCTATCTCTCTCCAGGTAGCGACCATGTCACGCCTTAATTAAGATAATAATACGGATTTATTGACCGAACCCGCTTGTTATACTGCGCTAAGGAAACGTTGGTCCCGCTCCAACTTATAATTATTATAAGATAGAGCAGGAAATAGGGGATTACCAGAATTCCCGTGCCACCCAAATGAAGAAAGTGCATGCTGATATATCTTCTTCGAGTGTGTTCATTACCGAGAACTGTTTCTCAGTATCCTTTACGTCCTGGGTATGAGATACCGAATCAGGATCCCGCAAATGCAATATGTTACATGGGCTACAGAAAGGTAGAGAACTGAGAACGGGTGATAAGTTTCAAGAATTGGAAATGATGCAAGCGTTGCAGCCAAGTCTGTTGGCAGTTATCACCCTGTATTACCAGAATACATTGATTCTGAACGAATGTTATTAGATACCGAACCTGATATACAACATCATATCAGTCTCTTTATTAGTAAAGAAGGATATAATTTTGTATTGTTGGACAATGTTTTGAACATTTTCTATATCAAGAGTTGATCGGTTCAGGCACGTTATCTAAAAGCATAGACGTTCTAAATCAAACCACAGTTCTTAACGTACAGAACACACACAAGAGGAAGAGTTCAGAAATGAGCGAATCCTTCTTGAGGTATCGTAGACTAGAGCATATCAATGCGACAAGACTAGCTGAAGTTACATAAAGATGCATATTTAAATTAGTTTGGATTTACATCTTGTAAAACTTGCCAGTCATGTCACAAAGATAAGATGACCACAGCTCCGTTTATTGGAAACAGAGAAAGAGTTAATGAACTTTTGGGATTGATACATGATGATGTATGCAAGGTCCCTTGTCTACACATGCCAAGACAGGTTCTTGTACTTCATTACATTCACTGATTATCTTTCAAGATCCGGATATATGTTCCTGTTGAAACACAAGTCTGGAACTTTTGAGAAATTCAATGAATATAAGTTAGAAGTAGAGAACCAAAAACGGGAATAAGTATTACGTCCTTTGATGAGATCAAGGAGGAGAATACTTGAGCACGGAATTCCTAGACTATTCTAAAGGAGAATGAGATTCTCTCTCAGTATTACTCCTCCAAATACACCACAGCATGTCGGTGTATCGGGACGGAGCAATCACACCCTATGTGATATGGTGTGCTCTATGATGAGTACTACTGAGTTGCCTATTTTTTCTTTTGGGGTTATGCACTTGAGAAGTTGCATACCTATTGAATACGGTTCCAACCAAATCAGATACCTACTACTGTATATGTGATATGGTATGGTAAGAGCCCATCTCTTAAGGAAGTTAAGATTTGGGGTTGTCCGGCCTATGTCAAAAGCAAAATATGGACAAGCTCGAGGCAAGGTCAGTTCTGTGGAAGTTTGTTGGATATCCCAAGCATAAGCAAGGAAATATCTTCTACCAAACTGGGGAACAAAAAGTTTTTGTTTATCAGCATGCCACCTTTGTGAAAGGGAATTTCTTATGAAGAAATTAGTGGTCATGAGATAGAACTGGAAAGAGTTCCAGCTATACAAACTGCAGCTGATGATTTGGTAGAACCAAAAGATTCAATAGTTTCCAACGAACCTCAGCCTCTCCGCCGATCTAGTAGGGTTCCTCATCCACCTGAGAGATACTTCGGTTTCTCTATGACAGTGGGAGCAAGGATTGCATCATAAGATGATGACCCAACTAGTTTCGAACTGGCCATCAGGAGTGGGACTCTGTAAGAATAGCTGGATGCTTAGCGATCTGAGATGGAATCCTTATACACCAACAAAGTATGGACTTTGGTTGCTTTATCTAAAGGGTTAAATCCCCATCAGGAGCAAGTATATCTTGAGAAGATTACTTGGTGTACATAGAAAAGTTGAGACTTTCAAAGCTATGCTTAAAGTCCATCCAGATCCTACTTGCCACGGCTACATACCATGACTACGATATCTGGCGGTTGGGTGTCATGACTGCTTTTCTAAATGATGATTTGGAAGAGAGCGTCTATAAGTACATAACCAGAGGGCTTCGTAGACAGTGGGAGCAGCGAAAATGTGAGCAAGATGTTTTATGTGATAAATCAGGCATCGCTGAGTTGGAACGTCTGTTTTGATGTGGTAGTCAAAGAGTTTGACTTCATCAAAATGGTAGATGAACCTTGTATATACAAAAAAGGTAGTAGAGAGTATGGTGGTGATCCTCGTAGAGTACGTGGATGATATACTCTTGATTGGGAAGGAGTTTCCTATGCTACGCTCGGTCAATCTCCTCTTATCACAAGAATTCTCCATAAAGGATCAAGTTGATACCTACTAAATCCTGGGTTTCGGATCTATGAGATAGATCTAATTGGATGTTAGGATACTCACTAGTTGTAGTGAGATGGTATCAATCGATCCTGGGGAGAATCACTTGAAAGGTTCCAGGGTGATAAGGACGACTGAATGTCAGTCGTAGGCATTGTCTTTACCCTCAATGGAGGGACGGTATGTTGGAAGAGTTCCAAGTTAGATACCGTGACTTACTAGACGATTAAAGGCAAGATATATCGTTACCAAAGATGCTACCAAAGAGGCAGTCTGGATATATATAAGTTCATGAGATGAACTTCGTTCCAACCATTGTGTGACAATGGAGTTATGGTTTTGGCCTAGGAACCCCCATCCCAACAGAAATCCAGATATAATTCTTAGGCAGTATCACCTGATCATGGAGATGGTTGATCACCAGGGAGATCGAGGTTAGGAGAGTAGACACAGAGGAAAATAGGACGGATCCACTCACAAAGGCCTTTTTCCCAGTAGAGACTTTTATGGGATGGTTGAGTATAAGATACTTCAACCACAGCTGATTGTTGGGTATGCGATACCACAATAGATGGCCCTAGTGTAAGTGGGAGAAAGTGTTGGATATATGTATGCCCTAGAGGCCATTATATGATAGTGGATGTATTTGTACATGTATATATATTCAGTATGCATTCTTGCTCGACATGATAGTATGCTATCTGGTTCTTCTTTATCTGACATGTTGATTTGATCATGCTTTTATTCATTCATACATGCTGATAAAGCCCTGAGGATATCGGCTTGACTACTCTGATTATGATGGAGATCATACTAGTGGGACATCTGTAGTCTATAAGCATATCCTGGAAAGTCCCTAGTCATAGGTATATCGAGACGGGGCATTGATATACCAGAGTAGACTAGCGTATATGATATTAGACCCATACGATGGGCGATAAATGTTCCCACATTCATCGATGTTTGACATCAAGATCATATACGGGTGCTCAGTGGTGACTGGGTACACTGGACGGACTCACCGAGAACTCCTATATGGAATTATATCTATCGTCGGATAGCAGTTCTCAGGTGACACTGGTACAGGTTAGTCTGTAGACCTGAGATCGTCATAGAGTCTTGTGTGTTCTCCCACTGTACTTTGATTGCCACCATACCACGGCTCTACTGAGGCGTGCAAACAGGTGCCCGTTGGGTACAGTCCCGAGACACACGAAGACAATGAGCGATAGGAGGGGTTTCGTCTCTCCCGGTATTGGGAGTTAATGCTGTGCTGTGCCCGACTGGTTATATCAGTAAGTCCCTGGCCAAGGCTGCTGATATTTGCTGATAAGTGTTATCAGTAGTTTCTCGATCTGTTATAGACCATTCACCGGCATGACTTATTGAGTTATTGGGGTCGACGTGACCATCCCTAGGCTCGATATGCAGCATATTTGACGAAAAGACCGGACTGTACGGTAGTGTTGCCGGTTGGCTCGACGGGAGTTGTAGCAGGTTCGCTTGTTTTCTTCTGATCGCTCAATACCCGGGTGGCCGTTACGTTTAGCTGACCGCTTGCGGCTTGGGGGTACTTGATATGATCATCATCCTCTGCCGGCATATTGACGAGTCTTAGAGTCCCACACAGGAGTTACCTAGTCCAGGCGAAACGTTATGGTGCGCGTATGCAATATGCGCATGTACCCGATTAAAATGCGCGAATATGATACCGAACATTGATCGGGTGGCTTGCTTTTGGTAGGGTCATATGTGATATGGCCGGATTGATAAATCAAGTGTTGATTTATCATTTAACCATTAGTTTTCTCACTTAAAACCTTTTCTTGGATGATGGATGTGTGCATGCATGTATGTTTTTCTTTCTTACTTTCTTACTAGTTTCATGCACATATGGATGTGCATACATACATACATACATACACCCATCTATCATGATTGTTTACACATGGAAATGGTGGAAATATAAGACTCACACCATGGTTGAATATATGGATTATTATTTGATTTATTGTTTAAAACAAAATAGAAAAGATAAGGATAATTCTTGCTTGCTTCTACATTCTTCTTTAAACCTAACCATGCTCACCTACTTCTAACCATGAGTTATCCTTTTCTTTGTGTTTTAAAACTCAAGTTAAATAATGTCTCCATCATTTAACCATGGTTTGTAGTGAGAAGAAATAAAATATATAAAGATATATTTCATTTCTTTTCATGGTTATCATTTTTACTCTTGTGAAAAAGAAAGCCTCCATCTTCTTCCTCCTTCACCATTTGCTCTCTAGTTTTTTATAGTGAGTAAAACACACATAAAGAAAGGTTTTTGAAGTGAGAATCTAAACCACAACATCATTCTACACAATTTAGCCAACTTGTTTAGAGTGTACTCTTCGATTCTCATCTTGATAATCGAAGTTGCGAGCTTGGACGAGGAACTCCGGGTGGATCGTCGTGGACGTGAGAGGACTTCAAGAGGACCTTCTTCCAACACCCAAGAGACCAAAGAGTCCAGCGAAAGGGAGCTACAAAGGTTGTAGTCTCGAAACCCTAGTTTTTATTCGCTTTTACTTTCGAAACCCTAATTTTCTAGGATCGATTCCTTTGTATGCTTGTTTAGCACCATAAAAATCTAAACTTTGAGACATGTGATGCTTCAAAACTCTACATAGGGTGCTAGGCAAACCTTTTATTAGTATCAGTGCCAACCTAGAACATTAGGCGACGCTTTTACGAAGTAAAAATCCTGATCGGACAAAAATACGACATTTTAAGACCCTCTCTGGACAAATTTTAAAATCTGACATTTTTCAGGATTAAAAATACTTAAAAAATACACCAGGTAAAACTAAAAATTATGGTGAAATTCGATGCCATGAACAATACAAATGGCCACGGAACCGCGGCAATTCCTTGCTTAGGCCACGGCTCCGCGGCCGTACAGAAGTATCATTGCATCTAATTTACACTGTAATTCTTATTACTTCTTGTACAGTATTTTAGGTATGTTTAATCTGAATATAGTACTGTATTTTCTGGAGATGGTTTTGGACGCGTAGATTCGATCGGAATTTTCATTTCGTTGCTTTTCAGGGTAAATTAGAAAGTATTGAAGTGTTTGAACGAGTATCATTTGCTCACTATTCACGGGGTTTAAATACTTTGGAGATACGTGCAAGTCTTTTTGTAGTGGACCCTCTAGAAGACAACAAACCTTAACTCGATTATGTGACCGACTTGAACTGCCCTTTGAACCTTAGGGTTTGGGGCAGTACGGCGTGCCACATGTGAGGCGTTGGCTTGACCCTTCTACGGCTGGACCGCTACTACTGTGTCACACTCCGGATTTTTGAACCCTGCTCAAGTGTTGAGCTTTAGTGAATCTTGGGTACTTGATCGTTCGTTCGAAAACTTTAATACTGTCTGTTTATCTGAAATGTGATACAATATGTGGAATTCATATAGTTTAGGCATGAAATACGAAATATGTGATATTTCGCATTTATGATGTCTAAAGAGAATGTAGATTCCAAATATTGTAGTTTTACACTTTCTTTTCTGTGACCGTAAGTGTAGTATGTATGATATCGCCAGTTTCGTTGCTATACATCAACGACAATTGGGGTATGCATACTTACTTACATTGATGATATGAGATATTGTGTGTTGCTGAGATATGATGTGCAGGATTGTCGCGATTGAATAGCTGGGTTTTTTTTTTATGTGAGATGAGAGTTTTATATTTTCATTCATGTAAATTCAAATGTAATGTAATATTCTTTTATTTGGGGCACTTCCGGGTTGAGGTTGTGTCACCAGTGTTGTAAATTATTTACTTTTCCGCATTAGGATGGACCCAAAGAGGGGAGCACAGGTGACCGGGTTCTGGGGTTCAGTGGGAGGCCATCTCGAGGAGTCGAGACCGGGTCTCCTAAACTCTAGAATTGGTAGGGTCGCTTGCCGCTCTCATAGGGGTCCAGGGTGTGGGCTTGGCTATTCATCGCGACTGTGGAATCCGTATTTTCTATTCTGGCTAAATACTAAATACGGACGTCCTAGTATATCCCACTTTATATCTATGTTTCTGCTGCCTGTGTTCTGTGATATCTGAGACGAATGACATATTATATATATGATATATAGTAGACGTTGCTTATGTTTTACACCCGCGCTAGTCCCGTCCCGGTATGCCGTTAGTTAAGTAACCTAACGGTGCATAACGGAACATTGCGGCGAATGCGGATGGCATAAGCGTACGTGTTATTTTCGTTTCTTTTTTGTGATTGGCTTAAGGACTTAAATGATGGGATTACATTAATATGATTAATGTAAAGAAAATAAACTTAAAAAGATGTTGTAGAATCGGATTTGAAAACCACTCGGCTATTTATGAAAAAGCTATATTTTAAAACTGCGGAGCTTAAGCCACTCCTTTTAAAAACCAATTGATTCTACAACGATATCAAGTTTAAAGCGTTAAAGATTTTCTTAAAAATCATCCGCAACCCTCCGTCATTTTAGGAAGTAGAGTACTTAGTATTCGTGCTACGTTTGTTGACTATAGTTAAGGCGTAGTGTACGGTAGCTAAGTGATGTCTTCCTACATTGCATATGATGCAGATTAATTAGGACATTCTTATGACTTTGTTGACCTTAGTTAAGGGTCATATGAGTGGGTCTAATTAATCAAGAAATGACAGGTAGAACTTGACTGGTACTTATGATTTGTTGACCATAGTTAAGGTCATAAGTGCTAGGGGTAAAAACCGCATCGGGAATTTCAATAGTTGAAATTTGCAATGAGATTGCATACCTTCCTTGTGATGGTTGGATCCCGATCCCACTGTGGGCAATAGTTGCTCCTAGGAGAGTTTTACAGTTTACAATTAGCTAACTCATTAGGTGTCTAGAAAGGTGTTAACGGGGCTCCGCCTCTGGGAAAACGAGGTTTACTCTAATTAGGTCCGTGCGAAAGCACGGGGAACCTCCCTCAAGTACCGACACTGGCCTGGCTGAACAGTTAGCGAAGTTGTAGACTGTAATTAATCCTGGCTAGTTTTTCTTTTTAAGGTTTGAAAGAAAAACTCGATAAAAGCAGTGGGAAACATCGATTAGACAAGATAATAACCAATCTGATCTATGCAAGAGCTTTCGCTGAGTGTATTCTTTTCTCTCTCTTAATGGCAGATACCCATGACTGGACTTAAGCTTCTACTTGATAAAAACAAACTGAATGGGACCAACTATAAAGACTGGCTGAGGAATCTGAAAATCGCCTTGACTTATGATAAAGTATCATACGTCCTCACGGCTTCATCCCCGCCCGTCCCAAGTCCAAAATCTTCAG